>CP126893.1:172902330-174217830 GCA_030440675.1 Furcifer pardalis | reverse complement strand
CACATTGAGCTGATGGGAAGATCCCCAGGGCCCGTGGAAGGCATGTCAGCTTCATCCTCCCATAGATGTCCCTAATATTCCCAATAAGTCCTGGTGATGGTCAGTTCATGCCTTCGAGGAGCCCACCGGGTTCTGGTCAGGAGGGGAAGAGGACAAGGCCTGAGCCAATGTGAGCTTCCTTTCATTGCAGAAACTCAACCAGGCCAGTTTCCAAGTCCTTCATGCCACCTTCCCTGTTAGTGCCAGTCATTTGAGGCTTTTAAATGTATTTTTTTTTGGCGGCGGGGGGGGGGGGGGGATCTGCCTCATGTAAGTCTTCTTACAGTCTACACAGCTCCAGGTGCCAACCCCAAGGAAACTAGAAAGTCTGTAACTAGAGCAGGGGTGCCCAAACATTTTGGGCCGTGGGCCAATCATGTGGTTCAGGGAGCCGGTCACTAAGGCCCGGGGGCCGGGTGCGGCCTCCGTTACCAATTCATCCGACCCGTGAAGCCCTCGTCGCTCCTGGAAGCGGAAGTAAAATGTGCCCGTATGGGCGTGTTTTACTTCCGCTTCCAGGAGCGATGAGGGCTTCGCGGGCCAGATGAATTGGTGTCGGGGGCCACACTCAGCCCCCGGGCCTTAGTTTGGGCACCACTGAACTAGAGCCTTCTTGGTGGCGGTGGTGCCAATGCTGTGGAACACACTACCAGCGGAGCTGCACCAGGCACCATCCCTGGATATCTTCCAAAAACAAAACATTCCTATTCAAAGAAGCCTTTCAGAACATCATTCCTTTAACATTAAACTAGCCACCCAGTTGACTTTCTGTGCCCACCGAGGCCAGTCATTTTATTTTAGAATGTATTTATTTGGTGGCTTTTATTTTGTTGTGTTTTTATTGTGTTAATTTGTTATTAAATGTGCACCACCCAGAGCAGACAATATCCCAAATGGGTGGTATGAAAATGCAGCCAACCAACCAACCAATCAATAAATCAGTTTTCCACTGCTTGCTTTTTATCACATGGAGAACTTGCTGTTCTTCTGATGTTTGGGGGTTCCGATTCTGATGTTTTTCCTTTCCTTCCTTCCAGCAGGCAGTGCCTTGGAAAAGGGCAAGAAGGGAGAGCCCCATCTGACGTCACCGGAAGGAGACAGATGTATGAGGGGGGAAGAAAAGAGGAAGAATAACAAAGCAAAGCAAAACAGGAAGAACAAATCTTTTGCCCCTGGAAGAAGTGGCTTCCATGACACCCCAGAGGAAGGGGATCAGTGCAGAGTGACTGAAACATGTTTCCACCCTGAAGGAAAGCCAAAGCCTGATTGCGCCGTTGACAGAGAGGAAAACTCTCACAAATGTCTGGAGTGTGAAAGGGGCTTCCGCCTGAAGGAGAATCTGAAGAGACACCAAAGAACTCACACAGGGGAGAAACCTTATCAATGCTTGGAGTGTGGGAAGAATTTTACCCGAAGTTCATATCTCATTATCCACCGAAGAATTCACACAGGGGAGAAACCCCACGTATGCTTGAAGTGTGGGAAGACATTTACCCAGAGTTCGCACCTGATGATTCATCAGAAAACCCATGCTGAAGGGAAGCCATATAAGTGCTTACAGTGTGGCAACAGCTACAAAAGGAACACAACACTCCTGATACATCAAAAGAGGCATGCAGGGGAGATGCCGTACAAATGTTCAGATTGCGGGAAGACCTTCACTGTAAAGACAAGCCTGAAGAGACATCAAAGGATTCACACGGGGGGGAAGCCATACGTATGTTTGGAGTGTGGAAAGAGCTTCCAGGACAACACAAGTCTCACAGCTCACCAAAGAAGCCACACAGGGGAGAAGCCCTATCAATGTCTGGTCTGCGGAAGGAGCTTCAGCTTAAAGAGAAACCTGAGGCGACATCAGAGGACTCATTTGGGAGAGAAGCCATATCAATGTTGGGAGTGTGGTAGGAGCTTCCAGGAGAAGGCAAGCCTGACTTGTCATCAAAGAAGTCACACAGGGGAGAAACCCTACAAATGTTGGGAGTGCGGGAAGGACTTCAGTCTAAAGAAGAACCTGAGGAGACATCAGAAAACTCATGCGGGAGAGACGCCATACGTCTGCTGGGAG
Organism: Furcifer pardalis; assembly: GCA_030440675.1. Classification (NCBI taxonomy): domain Eukaryota; kingdom Metazoa; phylum Chordata; class Lepidosauria; order Squamata; family Chamaeleonidae; genus Furcifer; species Furcifer pardalis. The sequence goes on along the minus strand of CP126893.1, from coordinate 174,215,726 downwards.
TGCGGAAGACGTTTCAGCTTAAAGAAGTGCTTCCGGAGTCATCAGAAGATTCACACGGGGGAGAAACGTTATGAATGCTTGGAATGCGGAAAGAGCTTCAGCTGCAGCAGTAACCTCAGGCAGCATCAAGGAATTCATGTGGGGATACAGCCCTACCAATGCGCAGAGTGCGGAAGCAGCTTTGGCAGAAAGACAAGCCTCCACAGGCATCGGTGGGTCCACACAGCAGAGAACCCGTACGAAGGTTTGAAGGAGTGGTGCCCAAACTAAGGCCCAGGGGCCGGGTGCGGCCCCCGACGCCAATTCACCCAGCCCACGAAGCCCTTGTCGCTCCTGGAAGTTGAAGTAAAACGCGTCCGTCCAGGAGCGATGAGGGCTTCGCGGTCCGGGTGAATTGGCATCGGGGGCCACACCCGGCCCCCGGGCCTTAGTGACTGGCTCTCTGAACCACATGATTGGCCCACAGCCCAAAAAGTTTGGGCACCCCTGGTTTGGAGGGAGGAAAGAGGCTTCAGCACCAGCACGAACCTCAGCAGGCACCGGAAGAAGTTGCTTGAGAGGAAAGTTAACCTGAAGGCCTGGAGCACAGAAGGAGCTTTGCTTGGCACTCGCAACTCATCCGTAGCGGAGAAACCGTACGGAGGCTTTTTCTATGCGAGGAGCTTCAGTAAATTGGAACCTCAGAGAACGGAAGCAACACCACAACTCCTTCAGATCTGGAAAGGGTTTGGCATTAAAAAATTCCCAGTTTTCATCAAAGAATCCCAAAAGGGAAGAAACTGAGAAGGAAGAGGAGAGCGTTGAAGCCATGGAACCATTAAAAAACCCCCACAAGGTTGACTGTTTGGAAATACACACACACACATGCACACACACACGGACGCACAACTTACTTTCCACTCCTTTCACTGCTGCACTTTTCTCCTCCAGTTTCAACCAAAACTTTTCACAATTGAATCTTCCCATTGTTTGGGGGGGGGGGGCTATCAAGGGGTCCTTTTTCCTCTTCTGGGATACCACTTGGTGACTGCTAACTCCTGTCTGTCATTCGATAAATGTGTCCGCCCAGCACAAGTTCCCTTTATATTCAGTAACAGCTTCGTTGATTCTGCTATATGTAGGCAGAATCAACGTGGATTCTGCGTGAATTCTGCAGTGGTCACTGGATGAGTGTGCTAATTAGGTGATGTGATTGCTAAATACCTTGGGAACGGTTTAATACAAAACCAATAATTTTGTGGCAGAGATTACTCTGGGTTGAAAGGATTTTTGCTAGAGAAACTCAGCTCGGGATGCCCAAATGAGAGCTCCTTTTATATCTCCAAACACAGTCCTCGGGTATGGAATCCCGACCTTCCATTCTCCAAGTGCAGCATCTTAACCACTATTAATACAAAACTGGCTGAAACCTGGGACTTTTTGAGTAACAGACACCGTGCTGGAAAGAATCACTTTATCCTCTTCAAGGTTAGCTGCCATTCTTGGGAGAGAATTATTTCCCCAGAAGCAGCAACGTCTTGCAAGCTCTCGCTATTGCAATGCAAAGTGTTTTGAGTATGTAGTCTTGAATAGGCAATTAAGAGCTATTAGCTTTACAGAAGACCTGCTCCTTGTTTGTTCATATAAATCTGTCCCAAAGCCTACAGTTCTGGGGCTTCTCATGAAGACCACCTGCGTTTTATTAACCACAACTGCTCAGACTCCTTTAGATACCTGGTGGTGGTGGTTCTATCACAGTGGTGCCCAAACTAAGGCCCAGGGGCCGGGTGCAGCCCCTGAAGCCAATTCATCCAGCCTGCAAAGCCCTCGTCGCTCCTGGAAGCGGAAGTAAAATGCGCCCATACGGGCGCGTTTTACTTCCGCTTCCAGGAGCGACGAGGGCTTTGCAGGCCGGATGAATTGGTGTCGGGGGCTGCACCTGGCCCCCAGGCCTTAGTGACCGGTTCCCTGAACCACATGATCAGCCCATGGCCCAAAAAGTTTGGGCACCCCTGTTGTATCACCTCTCCATGTTTTCTTTCCTTGGTTCAACATGCCCAACTCCCTCAACTGTTTTTGTCCAGTAACTGTTAAGAAACCAGTTAACAAAGATACTGTGGTTTTCTTATCTTTACTGAAATCTTGCCATGCTCCAAGAGGGTTCCATTGAGGGTGTGAATTTACGTTACTCTCTATTTCCCACGGGACTGCCGTCTCTTAGTGCTTAAGACGCTGAACTTGATAACTGGAAGGTTGGCAGGTCAGCAGTTCAAGACTCGAGTGCTGCATGACGAAGCTTCTGTCTCTGTCCCAGTTCCTGCCAACATAGCAGTTTGAAAGCAAGAAAATGCAAGTACAGTACAGTAGAACCCCGTATAAGGAAAAAAGTCCATTTTGTGAGGCACTTTGTTATACAATTTTTTTCATGCATCCTATATAACAAAAACCACTATGGAGAAAAAAAATCATATAACGAAAATCCCTATGGGGAAAAATCGTACAGCAAAAAAATTTCGTTGTACAATTTTTCCTATAGAGATTTTCGTTGTACAGTTTTTCCCATAGAGATGCATTGCATCGTACAATGAAAAAATTCATTATACGGGGCACAATGGTTTTCTCAAATCCTCTTTGTTGTATAATTGTTTCATTGTATGAGCCATTTGTTATATGGGGTTCCACTCAGTGGTGGGATGTCAAAAATTTTACTACCCCACCGTGATGTCATTACAGTTTGGGTGGAGCTAACATCATGATGTCATGTCATGGGCGGGGCCGAAGAAAAAAAAACACAAAATAATAAAAATAGGGAGCTTCAGGCTATAGGGAGCTTCAGGCTAGCAGGTTCTCTTCCTCCCCGTTTGGGAGGACAGCAAGGAGGACGTGCATATGTGCCAAGCACTAGGCGTGCATGCACACCAAGTGCTTGGCATGCATGTGCAGTGGGGGAACCAGTGAAAAGGTAATCCCCGAAGGTGGTTCCCCCCAAAAGCTGCTACAGGTTCTCTGGGGCACTGGGAAAAGTTACTACCGGTTCTGGAGAACTGGTGAGAACTTGTTACATCCCATCACTGGTTCCACTGTAGATAAATAGGGACCACTTTGGTGGGAAGGTAAACAGTGTTCCGTGCACTCTGCTGCCTAGTCATGTCTGCCACATGTCCATGGAAATGTCTGAAACGCAGACAGCGCTGGCTCTTTATAAACAGATGAGCACTGAACCCTAGAATCGGATATGACTGGCTTTCAAGCAAGGGAGACCTTGACCTTTACCCCCTCCAGTGATACGGTAATAATAATTTTGTGTCAGAGTATGCTCTGGGTTGAAAGGATTTTAGGGGATGCCCGAATGAGGTTCCTTTCATGTCCCAAGCACATCTCTCAGTTATCGAAACCCCACCTTCCAGTCTTCAGCGCAACACCTTAACCACTTACTTACCTACCGGGGGAGCTGCAATATAACAGATACTCTGAAGGGTGTGTGTGTGTGGGGGGGAGAATCATTGATTAAACCTTTCAGAGATGGGAGGCTGCTATTCTACTTAGCTTCACCCACGAGCCCCTTTTGCACTAGTTCAAAAGAGCATCTTTAGATTTCCCAAAGGTTTCCACAATTTCACTCCACTCCACGTTTTCTCCTCTTCCTGATCCTGCCACTGGGCCTCCTCTGGTTTCTGGCTTCCTCTTTCTATCTTTTGCACAACTTTCCTTTCTTAGTGAGGCTCAGGCGGTTGACCTCGTTTGCCCAAACTTCCTGTTAACTTTTTTGCTGCTGCCTCTGATTTCTCACTCATGTATCTCCCAACCCGGTCCTGCCTGGGGCCCAATGCCCTGGTCTCCACCTTTGTGATGGCACTCCAGGTGTTCTTGGATGTCAGTTCCCAGAAGTCCAAGTCTGTGAATCCACATGAATGAGTTTACTGCGGGTACGGTTATTTTAAAAAATCTCAGCATTTAAACCACATTCTACAAATGTGATGAACAGACAAACCCAACCGACCAGGGGGTGAGGTCAGGTGACCTACCGGGTGGGTTGCCCTGATTAGTCAGTCAGTGAGTTCTTATCTAGGGACTGCAGTGGATCAAGTGGTTAAGACGCTGACTGGGAGGCAGAAGGTCAGCAGTTCAAAACCCAAGTACTGCGTGACAGAAAGAGTGCCCATCTCTGCCCCATCTTCTGCCAGCCTAGCCGTTCGAAAGCAAGAAGTTGCAAGTAGATAAACAGGTACTACTTTGGTGGAAAGGTAAACTGTGTTCCGTGCACTCCAGTGATTAGTCATGCCTGCCACATGTCCGTGGATACGACTAGCTTTTGAGCAAGAGTGAACTTTATCTTGACCTGTGTTTGTGTGTGTGCACGCGTGTGTGCACGCGCGTGCGCACACACACACAAAATATGCATTGTCACTGATATAAAAACCTCCCAACAGCCATTCCCTCTTAGTACCTTATATAAAATTTTCTGCCCAGCGATATTCACTCTGAAAGGAAGCCTCAGTGAAATGATGTGTAAAATCTCTAAAATAAAAATACTGTACTGGATAACTTACACTGTGAAATTAATTGGTTAATTGATTAATTTTTATTTAGCATTTATACCCTGTCCTTCTGGAACATTGACTTCTCAGGGCGGCTTACAACATATGCATGTATTTAGTAACAGTTTTGTAGAAATGAGATGAGCAATTGAATCAAAACATTATAACCTATCAAAGCTACTGTAGGTCTTACCAAACTGGCAGAACGGCTCATGGGATACCCCGATCCTCAGAGATGCCACCCAAATCTGAAGTGCTCCAAAATCATGCTACAGTTTGGCCTTAAAGAGTTTCTAAAATGTCATATCACCTGTGTTGTGTTGTGCTGTGCGTTGTGTACTAGTGCAAACTGCAGTCACTTAAAAAAACAAGGGAGAGAAACAACAAGCTTCTCTTTAGTTGAGGCCTCAGGAGTCATGAAAAAAGGCTTCTCTACAGGCAGAGGACCCTTATTTTGGGGGCTGAATATTTTGCCTTTTTTCTCTCTTAATAAATCAACTCGGGAAGTTTGCTTCGGCCCCATGGACCCTCCGATGGGGTGTTACACAGGGGTCAACCATCTCTCCCTGTTGGTGTTTAACATCTACATGAAGCCACTGGGAGAGGTCATTGGGAGATTCGGGATTTGGTGTCTCCAATATGTGAATAATGCCCAACTGCATCTCTCCTTTTCATCTGCTGCAGTTGATACAGTCCAATGTCTTGACGAGTGCCTGGACCTGATACTGGAGTGGACTAATGCTAACAGGCTGAAACTGAACCCTGACAAGACGAAGGTTTTGGTGTTTGAGAGGCCGTCTGCCTGACGGGGAGGCCTGGTCCCTACCCTGGATGGAACTGGTCTTACCCCTAGAGACCAGGCCTGCAATCTGGGGGGTCATTATGGACCTTCTGGTCTGCTCCAAGTCTCACTTGAACAACAAAGAGCAGTTTATTCCCCCCCCCCCAGCTCTGGCAGATTGTGCAGTTACACTCCTACTTGGACAGATGGTCTCTCATAACCCTGACCCATTCATTGGTAACCTCGCAGATTGACTACTGTAATGCTCTCTACATGGGGCTGTGCTTGTGTTTCATACGGAGATTACAGCAGATCCAGAATGTAGCAGCCAGGCTGGTGACAGGGGTAAAGAAATTTGATCATATTTCCCCAGCCTTGGCAGGCCTGCATTGATTACCTGTTGCCTATTCAGATACAAGGTGTTAATGTTATCAAGTAAGGCCCTATAGGTTTGGGACCTTGTTATCTGCTGGAGCGTCTCTCCCTCAGAAGAACTCCCTGCATCACAGTCAACCCCAAGGATAGTTCGAAAGTCTAACTGCTATATTTTTACTGTTACCTTTCATGGATCAAGTCCACTTCTAGGTATGGTTTATATAAACCAAATGCAGGTTTTTAGATTCAGGACATTGTCCCTTTAGTGATAAATTAGTCAGTCAGGTTGACACCCTATGCTAGCGATGGCGAATCTTTTAGAGACCGAGTGCCCAAACTGCAACCCCCAAACCCACTTATTTATTGCAAAGTGCCAACACAGCAACAGGGGAGGAAGGAAACGCTCCCATTGGGCTGCTGGGTATAGGGGTGGGGTGAACTCTGTTGGGAGGGAGGAAGCACTCCCATTGGGCTGCTGGGCATGGTGAATTCTGTGCTGGGGTGATGGCGCATGTGCCCATAGAGAGGGCTACAAGTGCCCCCTCTGGCACACATTCCGTAGGTTTGCCTATCTGGGTCTCCATCCTATGAGACATTGGTGAGAGCCATTTTCCATCCCTGGAAGTCCTACTTTTGGAGGACAACTGATCCCTCCCCTCTGGCCCTGGCTGATAACTATGGATGGTTTTCACAAACTATGGATGGTTTTCACAATCTCCCGAAATGACCCTCTTCCTGGAAAAAGACCCAGACTGGAAGAAGACTCATATTCTTGAACTGCTGGGCAGATCATCTCTAGCTAGCTCTCCGACTCCGCTGTTATCACAAAATATCTCTCTGGTTATTCCAGTTTACAGTGGACAGACATTTATCACTCTGCCAGATGGTACCTGGGTGTGACATTCTACATTACTTGGTCTTTCACATTTCCTCTGAGCATTTAGAGAGTGGATTTTCATTGACCAACATGTTAACCATTTAATTTCTTCAACAGCTGCCTTCAGCTTCTTCTTTATGAACAGCTAAGCCATACAGGAGGCTTTTAAACAACTATCAGTGACAGTTGGATAAGGAAATACTTCCAGAGTAAAGGGGATGATTTATTTTCCGGGAGTGAAGAAAGATGGTGATTGCTTTTCAACCTGTGTTAAAATGTTCCTGTGTGACTTCCTCAAACTTTTCTTTGATCCTGCCTGATTTCTTGGAAACCACCTGGTAGTCCCTCTGTTCCCCACCAGAGAGCAGCAAAAGATCACTTTCAGCAATGGAGTTCTCCTTCCCTAATTCAGATGTGAAATTGCAAAAATGAAGTCACCTTCTGCAGTTCCTTTGGCCTGACCAAATGTGAGAAAGATTAGTTGGCAACACAAGGTTACCATTACCAGGGTATGCCCGATTGTGGTTCAGTAATAACAAAGTCTTTGAGGAGGCTCTTCCTGGGTACCTGCACCATGAAGACTGTCCTGAGAATATAATGCAGTGGATTTTCATCTGCATTCTGCATCGCAGAACATTATGGCTCCCTGAGTTAGGCATCGCTAGACATTATGGCTCCCTGAGTTAAATTTACCCAATTCCCATCCACTTTAGGTCACTGCTTCCCAAGATGTCAAAATTCAGACTTCCCATCTCATGCTTGATCCTGCCCAGCTTACTTTGATTCATAGGCCTTATATTCCAGGTCCCTATGCAATAGTCTTCTTTACAGCATCAGACTTTTCTTTCACCCTCGGATCCATCCACAGATGAGCATCTTTTTTGGCATCGGCCCAGCTGTTTCACTCTTTCTTGGGCTGCTTGTACTTGCCCTCTGCTCTTCTTTGTTTGTTTGTTTCTCTTTCTTTGGAATTTTCCATTCTGGGTGGTGTATAAACAATTAAACATCAAACAACAATATAAAACAACAAACAACAACCAAATAAATACCTAGAGGTGTCTGAGGGCAAGCAATCTCCATGAGATATACAACTCACCTGTTGACAAGGTGTATTTATTTATTTATTTATTTGATCAAACTTTTATGCCGCCCTCCTCACAAGGACTCAGGGTGGCTACCAGACTTTAAAAACACTTAAAACACAATAAAAGCACAACATAAAAATCAAGATAAAAAATTACAGAGATTAAAAAGATTTTAAAAAACCACACACACACAGAGAGAGGGGTCAGATGAGCCAACAGACGGTAGCAACCGTCTGGCAACCGTCTGTACTGCAACCAGAAGGTCGTGAGTTTGATCCTAGCAAGGGCTCAAGGTTGACTCAGCCTTCCATCCTTCTGAGGTTGGTAAAATGAGCACCACGCATGTTGGGGGCAAAATGCTAATTAACTTGTGACCCACCCAGAGAGTGCACTAAGCACTATGGGATGGTATATAAGTGTGATTGCTTTGCTTTGCTTTGCTTTGCTTCTTTCGTGCCCTGATTGAACAATGGACTGCCAAACTGAAGCAATTTTCTTGGCTTTGTCGTTTTAGCAATTAAAAAAAGGATTTCATATAAAGATAAGATAAACATCTTTCTCTCTCCCCCGACCTGAGGGACTCATTTTCTGGTGTCATATCTTTTAGCATTTTGATGCTGTCCATGGGATTTCTTGAAAAGGATACTGGAGTGGGTTGCCAGTTCCTTCCCCAGTGGATCAGCAGTGAGGGGCTTCTCTCGGTTTGGACCGGTTCGCCCGAACCAGTAGCAGCCATCCAGAGGGGGTCGCCGGGGGGTGGGGGTGGTAAACCCCTGGGCAACCGGTTAAGTCGCCTCTCCGGCTGCCCTCCGGATCTGTCTTCCAGCCAGCCCAAAATGGCTGCTCGGAAGTGCGCATCCGTCAAAACTCCATTTGATGCATGCACACTGAAAAATAGAAGTGTGCATGCATCAAATGGAGTTTTGACACATGGGCACTTCTGAGCAGCCATTTTGGGCTGCCCGGAAAGGGCGCAGGCAGCGCCTGGTGGGGTGGCAGCAGCCTTTCCCTGGTGCACCGCTGGGCCGGGCCAGGCTGGGCTAGGCTGCGCTGCTGGGCTAGGCTGCACTGCCCTGCTTTCCCTGGCCCAGCCTGGCTAGGCTGCGCCGCAGCGCCACAGCACCCCAGCGCTGCTTTGCTGCCGCGCCACTGCACCACCACTATGCCTGCCTGCCTGCCTGCTGCTCCCCAACCCCAGGGTAAGGTAAGTGACGGGTTTGTGTTTGGGGTGGGCAGGCGGGCTGAGGTGTGTGTGTGTTTTATCTAGTTTGTTTTTATGTATATTTAATGTATTTATGTATTATGTGTAAACTGCCAGGGGAGGAAGACTTCACCACCCCTCCCTCTGTGCCTACACCAACTGCTGGGGGGGGGGGGAGGCCAGGGCAGCTTGAGGACCTAGCCCCCCCTCTCCCTGTGCCTGCACCGACTGCCAGGGGAGGAGGAGGCCAGGGCGGGTTGAGGACCTTGCCATCCTTCCCCCTGTGCCTACACAAACTGCCAGGGGAGGAAGAAGCCAGGGCAGGTTGAGGACCTCGCTGCCCCTCCCTCTGTGCCTACACCAACTGCTGGGGGGGGGAAGGCCAGGGCAGGTTGAGGACCTCACTGTCCCTCCCCCGTGCCTGCACCGACTGCCAGCGAAGGAGGAGGCCAGGGCGGGTTGAGGACTTCGCCGCCGCTCCCCCTGTGCCCACACCAACATATTGTAATGTAGTGTATTACTTGTAAGCCATCCTGAGTCGCCACGGCGAGTGAGCAGCAATATAAATTTGAACTAATAAATAATAATAAATAATATATGTATTTATTTTAATTTGTATTTTAATGTGTGTTTTTTGTATTTTTTTACATTGGCTCCGCCCACAACATCATGACGTCATGATGTCATGAAGTCATGACGTTGGCTATGTCCATGATGTCGGCTCCACCCACAGTGTGGTAGTAATTTTTTTGGCAGCCCACCACTGGACACATGTCATCAGGAGGTCTTCAGAAATACTTAAGAGACCGTGTCACCCTGAGAACAACTGTCCGTCCCACTAGGGCAGACCGGAGAGGCTCTCTGGTCGTATCTTCAGCTAGAGAGGCTCATCTCTCTAGCACGAGAAGGAGGGTCTTTTCTGTGTCTGCTCCGGCCCTATGGAACCTCCTGCCAACAGAATTACGTCTCCAGATGGAGTTGCTGCCCTTTAGGAAAGGCAGGGCATGTGTGGGGAGTGGGCCAGACTGCCAACTCAGTCACCTGGCTCGTTTAAATATCCCACCTCTCTCCTTGGTTATCTCACCCCCACCCCTAGATAATTAAAATATATGATGACATGAAACATCACAGAGCTGAAGTGCTATGCCACAAATTTATTGTTTGCTTATTAGGAACATGCATTTAGTGGTGATTGAGCAAACAGACACCAGCAGCTTGTTGAGGAGCTAAAGTCTGAAGTGGCAGAACGGGTAGAAGGAACTTAGAGAAATGCAGAAGAGGGGGAAAGCAGGGACTCCAAAGAATAAGAAAAAGAGGACCTTTTTTTTGACTGTGAGCATGAAATCTTCATTGGAGCAGCAAGGAAGATGGCAGCATTCTTCCAATCTGGCCTTCTTCATAGTGTACAGGCTTCCCACCTACACAACCAATGACAATGTACCTCTTCGAAGGTTTCCCTCCATTGTATTGACAATTTTTCTTCTTGGGGGAGACCTTTCTCAATTTGCAAGTTGAGACCGAGAACTTCTCCTTACTACGTCGCAGCCCTTTCCCATAATCTTCTCCACCACCACCACACACAGCAGTGATTTTACTTTTGGTTTCATGGATGAAGGAATTCACCTTCTTACACTTAGACCTGGTCATCCCTTGTTTCTTCATCATCGTATTACAGTATTTGCCTCCAACGCCACTTCTGGGGTTGTCATAGTGCTGCCGAAGGAATGTCTCGTAGTCAGCGGCACAGGCTTCCAGTATGAACACAGTGGCCAGGAGCAGAAAGAGGGAAGGGCCACAACCGTGGAAAGCCATTCTCAGGTCTTTGGGGCTGAAAAAGAAGCAGGGAGAATGAGAGAGGAGATATACAATAGGGAGCTATTCTTGTCATAATGGTGTGAACTGGAATTTAATTTGCTCTTCCGTATGTTACATAAAATTTGAAATTCACCCTTTAGTTTAAAACATATTCATTTATTTTTAAATAAAGTTGTTTGAACCTTTCGGTTTCCCTTGAGATGGCCCCTGAAGTGGTCATCACACGTTCATGTTCCCCAGGACACGGACCTAGATGGCAGACAATGCCTGCTTCAATTAACACCCATGTCCTGGTCATATCTTAATCTAACATCAATAGAAATTTCCTTTTAATCAATAAAGATTTCCTTTATACCCCCACCCCCGAAATTGACCAGGTGATGACCTGCAGTTCCTCACCTTTGAGATTATAATGCTAAAATGTTAATCTCATCTTACCTGCGAGACAATGCAAATGTTTGATTGAAGGTTTAAGACTTTTGGTCCACTGAAGTTTGATTCCTTTAAGATAGGAATATATAGCGAACCTCTATGGAATAACTTCTGTTTGTATTTGACAATGATATTAATGCTGGATGTTGTGTCTCCTCATTCCAAAGGACAGTCAGATGGAAAAATTACAACTAACAGGATAATTTTGGTATTAAATCAATGCAGAACTGTATTAAAAGAGATTCTCCCTACACGGCTAAGGAGAACATCTGATAATCTTGCCTAAGGAAAGGAAATGAATACTTCCTCTCCTGCCCATCCCTCCTGATGATTGCCGATGTCTTTTGGATTGCTGATGTCTTTTGAACTCATCAAGAAAGGAATGCAGAGACCTAAACGTTGTTGTTTCTTCTGTGATTGTAAAACTGTAACATTTGCTCTTTAATCTGTGTACTTATTTTAATTGAATAGTCATGATCTTCCTTTCTTTGTTTTACTGCAACTGTAAGAGTTAGTTTGGGGCCCCTGAAACATATAAAACAACTCTGCAGTCAGTAGACTTGGCCTATTCTTCTGGCTTTAACATCTGCCTAGAGATAGGTCAAAATCTACAGGCTCTTTCCCTGTTTAAATCTGTACTAATTTTTTATTTTAATTTGATTTTCAAGTAAACTTCTTTATTATGTATCAAACAATTGGTCTATGGCTCATTTTTAAAGCTTCCGCCTGTGAAAAGGTTCTTAAATATTAAAAATAAAATGATTTCAGACTTTTTTTAAGGCCTTGGAGTCTGAAATTCAGGTAACACACATCCACAGCTTCATTTTTTTTTAAGTAAATCCTCACAGCATTAACCCCAAATATTTAGTCAGATTTTGATGAGAATTTGCATGACAAATAGCAAATGACTAATAAACTTTCAGAGCATAATCCTTCCAAGAGAAAGGAAATCTCTAAGAGCAGGAAATCTCAGGACAAATCCTGAGATATGGTAACCCTAGGGCAGAGACTTATCTACCCATGGAGGCTCTCCCAGAATTAGGCCATCAATTTTCCATAGGCTCTTTGTGACTAAAAGTGTATCCAGTGAGTAAGGATACAGTCACCAAACGTGTCAAGCCTTTCAAACTTACATCAGGATCAAAAGTATTGATAATCTGAAATCCAATCCATTACAATCCATCAGTATTAATTTTACACAGTTTCGAGGTAAAGGTTGCCGTTGCTCGAAAGCCAGTCATATCCAACTTTAGGTTTCAGTGCTCATCTCTGTTTATAGCTAAAGAGCTAGCACTGTCTATGTTTGCAGAGGTTTCCATGGATATGCGGCAGGCATGACTAGACACCGGAGTGCACGGAATAATGTTTACCTTCCCACCGAAGTGGTACCTATCTATCTACTTGCAATGTCTTATCTTTGAACTGCTAGGTTGGGTTGGCAGGAGCTGGGACAGACGACGGAAGCTCACTCCATCATGCAGCCCTCGGGTATAACGCCTCCCTTCCAGTCTTCAAGTCCAGGGTCTTAACCACTTGAGCCACTGCAATCCCTTCTACACAGTTTCAAAGGAGCCCAATAATCCTAACCTTATATTTATTGTCTCTTTTCTAGATTTATTTTGTTATAAACAACCCTAGAATCCACTAAGTATAGTAAGGAAGGCAGAGACCATCCAAATTCTCTATTGTCCCCAACCTACCTTGATCTGTCTTCAAAAGGAGATCAATTCAAAGATCAGATAAACACAAAAGTCTTTTTTAGAACTCTTTCCATCCTAAGCAAAGCATCTTGGTATATATACACTTTTGAAGTCATGGGGGAAGAATAGGTGAGTTGGAAACATGGTCAGTCAGTCCCTTAAATACAACCTCAAAAGAGGAAACAATTATGGGGCTGATCGTGCAAAGGAGGGGACACATTTCAGAACAGAAAACCACACAGATGACACAATTAGATTTTTCTTATCTTTCATAAAGCCTCTAGAATATTATGTCCATCATCTCTAGTTTGGCTGTAAGGCTAGCTGGTGAGATGCAATTTGTAATTCAACACATCCAGTGGGATTGTCCTGAGGAAAGTTGAGGATAGAGGCGGTCCTAACTCTCTTTAAGGGGGGAAACATCCAGAGTCTCGCTTCAAGAATACCTTTTCCTCCTCCTGAAAGATGGCTTATGATATTTTGAAAGAGATCCTGTACCTTGGAAATATTCCCAAGGAAGAAGCGATTCTGGGGATGTAGAAAGAGTATCTCTTTAATTAAAAGAATATCTGCATGGATTTCAATGTTTCCAACATTGAGGAAAATGATCCACTGAAACGGTATAGTTATATCTATCTTTTTCTCCTTTGTATTATGTATGTTTATGTTTATTTTTTCTTTTCTGTAGTTTTTAGATGTATTTTGTTTAAAATTTAATAAAAAATTATTTAAAACAACAACAACGGTATAGTCTTTTATAAATGTCTGTGCAAGAAAATCCAACAAGAAACAGAACAAAACTAAAGAACAAAAAGACCAAGAAAATACTGTAACTCACTGATATATTTTAACGTGAGCTTTTGTGAATCAGTTTCTTTTCTTCACTTCTAAAGAAGTGGAGTTAATCCACAAAAGCTCAGTTTAAAACATAGCAGTTAGTCTTGAAGATGCCACAAAAGTAGTACAATATTTGTATATTAATGCAGTGAGACTGTGAGTATAATATTTAGCATTCCAAAATCTTCTCAACGTAGTTGAATTGATTTCTCAATTTCAGTTCCTTCTTTATGGAACATGACTTTGGACACAATTCCTGGATAAAAACAAACTGTCTCGGGATAACTCTATCGACATATTGCTTGGGTAGGTGGAACAGATGTCCCATCTAGTTGTCTAAGGGGCTGCTCAAATTATGCTTTTGAAGGATGTGGCCATATTATCCTAGAGCTGTTCTCCTTTCCATCTACCAGCTTTCCAAGGGAGAAGGTGTCTTTAACAGTGGAAAGGCAGTTTCACATGTAGCCACAATAATCACTTTGATACTGATGTGGTAAGGAGGAATGCTTGTACACCTGATGAGGATATCTGAGCCACCCCTTGGCTTTCTCGTCTTGAAAGCACACTTGCCTAGAGTACCCCCACTCCTGCCTCTTTACTCTGCTGAGCTTCTCCAGTACCACTGTCTCTTCTGTCTCTGCCTTGTGCCAGGACAACATTTGGGATCCATTGAAGTCACCATCAGAACATGTGTATTATTGCACACAAAGGGTAGGATTCCCAGGTTAAGTCAGAGACCTCTCCATTTACAAGCCCCCAAAACAGTGGTGGGCAGCAAAAAACAAAAAACAAAACAAAAAAACCCCAAAAAACTACCACACTGTGGGTGGAGCCTATGTCATGGGTGATCTAGTCATGCCTGCCATATGGCCATGTATACATCTGCAAACACAGGCAGCACTGGTTCTTTGGCTGTAAATGGGGATGAGCACTACACCCTAGAGTCGGATATGACTGGCTTTTGAGTGAGGGAGACCTTGAATGACTCACAGATGGGGGAGAGCAGGGAGGTAGGCGTGGCCACCCAATTTTGCTTCCCACCACCCAAAGCCCACCCAATTTCACCACCACTCTGCTCAGAGGCCACCCAATTTTGCTACCCCCCTCCCAGGGTGGGTGCAAATCTGTTGCTGCCCACCACTGCCCCAAACCCCCATTACTCTGTACCCTGCCATGCAGAAAGAGCCATCATTCAGAATTCTTTGTGTGTTCATTAGGAAGGCTCCTTGACTTCTCCTTGATTAACCATGTACAGTATTACATTTTTAGACCTTTAAGGCTTTGAAAGGGATTGGCCTTTCCTGGAGCTGAAGACCCTAACACCAACCTGTCCTGGTGGCTTGCCAAAGCCGTTCCACATACCTGCTTGCTTCAGGCCTTTGTTGAGTAAGGCCCCCGAGGCCCCCTAAATACTAACTTCATGCAACTTCCTTGTTAAGGTAAGAAAATTGCTGAGAGAACTAGGCAAGAGAATGACCCTCAACATCCTCTGAATGGATATGAGCTTCAAGTCCACCAGCTCAGATACAGGAAGAGCTTTATGGCAAGAACAATCATTCCTGAGGGTACACAGGAACAAAACCAAATTAGAAGAAGGAGCTCACTGGACAAGGAACAACATTATTGGAGGATATGGCTGAGGAATCCAACCTCCCCTCCGTCACTTGGAGGACCCTGAATGGACTGAAGGATGGAGTTCCTAAATGCAAGACCAACATGTTCAAGTGGCTGCTGGCAGACAACAACATGCTGTGTGAACATGGAGAGATACCGAATCTGGTTCATTTACTGGTCTGCTAATTACTGCCAAAAACTTGCATCGACGATGACTGAGGTTTGGCCAATGATAAACCCAAGAAAGCGGCTTCATTTTGGCAGTCCAGAGTTTGAATGTGACATGAATGAAGAAGAATAGAGTGAACGCCTCCTTCACCATCTCCCCTTTTTCTTTGGAATAAATAAGGGTGGTGGGGCGGGGAAAGTAAAACAATGGAAGTATTTTTTTATATTGCCCTTCTCCAATGCAGAGAGAGAAAATAATCAAGGCCAACCTTAGCATAAAAGTCTTTACTTTCTTTCTCTCAAAACTTTTAATTCTTTGTCTCTGTCTATATTTCAATTTCTTCTTTTATACATGTCAGAAAAGAATCCACACTTTTTGGCAGTAGTGACATAAAGCAGGACATTAATAGAAACTGGACTCTTTCATTTTCAGGTCTAGATGCAGAACTGTAAAGCGGGAGTTGCCAGAGGAATGCGAAGTGTGGTTCTGTAAATAGTTCTCTGTGTCTGCCTCCACAGTGCAAGACCAAACCCCTCTAGTGCGCTCTGTACATTCATTGATGAGGATGATTGACTCCTCCTTGACTAACCATACAGAATTTTTTAAGACTGTGTAGTCCAGGAGTTCCCAACCTACAGCCCGTGGGCTGGCCCTGGCCTGTGGCACAATTTCATGTGGCCCACAGCCACCCTTGCCACTCTCAGAAGTGGATGCATATGCGTTTACATCAGCAGTAAAACACACACACGCATGCGTAAATGCATCTGTGCCTGTCGTAAACATGGAAGTGGGTGCATTTGCGGCTGTCATAAACATGCCCGCTTCCGCTTCTAGGGAGTGTGGTCAGGCCCGCTCTGCTGTCTTGGGGGCATGGTCAGTCCCACAGGATAGAAAGGTTGGAAACTTCTGGTGTAGGCTCTACTTAGTGTACAGCCTCATTTTATTTTAATGTTGTGTTTCTCTGGGTTTTACTCAAAATAATTCTAGGAACTTTTCAATAAATTCATGATGGATATTTTGGCTACTTATTTTCAAGCTCGGATGCCACCACAAGGAAAGGAAATTTTGTTAAATTTGTAACTTGATTTTCTCATAGGAATGCATTGGGAAAAAAATCAAAATCCATAACTTGAAACATTGTTTCCCATAGGAATGCATTGAAAACCAATTAATCTGTTCTGGAAAAATTCGTAACGAGCCATTAATTTCAATTGATTGTCCGTCATATTGTGAAAATTTTGTAACTCAAACCATTTGTAACTCGAGGTACCACTGTAGCTTAATTTTGTGTTTTTCTGGATTTTATTCAAACTAAGAGTAGGAACTTTGCAAGGAAATTATGATGGATATCTCTGATGCTATCATAAATGATGTGAGGACATTCTACATTCTTTTGCCTTGGGGCTTATTCTCTGAAGGTAGAGACTTTACCATTCATCACCATGGCCATTGCTGAAGCATCTTCTGTAGCATAAACACCTGCTCTGAATTCAAATGGATATCCATTCTGACAATAAACAGTAATTCTTCCTTCTCGAATCAAACCTGAAAATACATAGTCATGTACGTATCAAACATCCAGAGTATTTAAGTGGTACTATTGATGTGTGTTGATCACTGATACATCTGCCCACAGGATCATAACAGATGGCTTTTAGCTCAGTGTCTGAGGCATGAATATAAGTATTTCAATGTAAATAGGTGTGACGCCTGGTTTGCATAATATGTTGACAATAGTTAACACCAGGAGGAGGCTTAGTCATTGGATAATCGACACTCCTCTTTTTGAAGGCTTCAAATTCAGGGGATCCTTTACTTTTCATCACCAGCCCATCAAGGACACCCAACAGCCACAGTGGAGTGGATCCCTTCTTCACCATTGCTTGTTTTTTCCCCTACAACAAAGCAAGCTGGAGAGAAACACAACGGTAAGATCTATATAGTTCTCCTCCAGAGTTGAGCGAAAGAGAGAGAGAGAAGGTCACAGACAGCCCCATCATACAAGTCTTTAGATTTCTTTGTATATTTTTGTCTATATCTGGACAAATTCTTACTTTCACACAAGTTCTAAAATGAGCACAAACACACACAGTGATGGGCTGCTCCTGGTTCGGACTGGTTCTCCCAAACCGGTAGCAGCCATCCGGAGGGGATCGCCGGGGTGGTGGTGGTGGTAAACCCCCAGGCGACCTGTCCGGTCGCCTCTCCGTCCGCCCTCTGGATGTCTCTTCCGGGCAGCCCAAAATGGCTGCTCAGAAGTGCGCATGCGTCAAAACTCCATTTGACGCATGTGCACTAAAAAATAGAAGTGTGCACGTGTCAAATGGAGTTTTGACGCATGCGCACTTCTGATCAGCTATTTTGGGCTGCCCAGAAAGGGCGGAGCACCTGGAGGAGCGGTGGCCTTTCCTCAGCAAACCACTGGGCCGGGCCGGGCAAGGCCACGCCATCAGGCCGCTGTGCCGGAGTGCCGCAGTGCCGCTTTGCTGCAGCGCCACTTTGCCGTAGCGCTGCTTTGCTGCCACGCCGCTGCTGTGCCTGCCTGCCAGCCTGCCTGCTGCTCCCCAACTCCAGGGTAAGGTAAGTGATGGGTTTGTGTTTGGGGTGGGTGGGTGGGTTGAGGTGTGTGTTTTATGTAGTTTGTTTTTATGTGTACTGTATTTATTTTAATTTGTATTTTAATGTGTACAGTATTTTTATGTTATTTTATTATTATTTTTACTTTGGCTCCGCCCACAATGTCATGACATCATGATGTCATGATGTTGGCTCCGTCATGACATCGGCTCCGCCCACGGTGTGGTAGTAAAATTTTTGACAGCTCACCACTGGGATCACGTTTACTCTGAGTTCTCTGCTGTGGGCTGTCCATCTTGGGTGGCCCTACATGACATAGTCCTTAGCCTCTTTGAAGTCCCCTCACCACAGCAAAGCAGGAGGTTTAGAGAAGAAGAGGAGGAGGAGGAGGAGGAAGAAGAAGAGGCAGGAGAGGCGGTGACCAAAGCATAGTTTCTTCAAGGAAGCCCAGATTTTCTGCTTCTGGTCTTCTGCATTTCTTGCCTCTAACTAAGGAGACCACGAGGTGGTGAGAAGAGGCGGCAACTGATAAAACTTTCAGGTTTTTTATCATTGTTGGCCGTGCACTGCAGAGAAACCCACATCCACCCCCTCCTTCCTCCAAAGCTCACTTGCTGCCCTGAAGTGTCTGCAGCCACCAGACCACATTTCTGTAGGGACAGACTCTGAACGTCATGGAGGCATTTGGGCACTTGTGATGTGAGTGTTTGTGGCTGTCGCTATGAAGCAGCTTTGCTGAGTTTAGACTTGATTTCATAGGTTGGAGAGAGGAGAGACCACATTCACAGGAAAGACTTGTTCTTTCAAAGTACAATATAAAATTTCTCTTTTAATAGGGGTTGAGTTTCCACCTTGCTGAAGAACCAAAGCTGTCCTTCCAACACCCCCATCGCAGCTGCACCCCAAAATGCAAGCCAGATACGTCCTTTACCCCTGCTGGGAAGAGCTTTTGTTTATCCTGTTTAAATTTCACCTCCCCAAATTAAAGATTTTGAGGCCCTCGTTGAGGCCCAAATTAAAGATTTTGAGGCCCTGCTGTTGAGGCCCTCGTCGGCCTCCTTGCTGTCCTCCCAAGCTGGGAGGAGGAAGAGCAGCTGCTAGCCTGAATCTCCCTACAGCCTGCTCCCCAGGATAAGTGACTCACCTTTGGGTATGGGGTGGGTGGGTATAATTTAATGTACATTTAATGTGTATTTATTTTTAATGTGTATTCTTATGTGTTTTATGTGTGTTTAATTTGTATTTTTATGTGTTTTATGTCTATTTAATGTGTATTTAATTTGTATTTATTTTTAATGTGTATTAGCTGGTTGAAAAACACAGCAGCCAGACTGCCAGCTGACTGCAGCAGGCTCCCGGGGCGGTAGGTCTTCCTTCTTGCAGCTATTGACATGTTAGGAATTTGGGTAGTAGTGTTTAGAAAAGATTCTTGCTAGTTAGTTGAGAAACCTCTGTCCCGGTCACTTGAGGAATCTTTTTAGGCAATTGATATCTCCAGTTCAATTAATATCTCCAGTTCAGTAACTAACTAGCTCCCCTGGACTAACTAGCTCCCCTGATGGCGGTAAGGTAATGAGCTTGGAGACCGGAAGGATGGGGTTCAATACTCGAGAGCTGCACTTGGGGACATGAAAGGAGCCTCATTCAGGCATCCCCTGCAAAAATCCTTTCAACCCAGAATAATCTCTGACACGAAAACAAATAAAATTAACTAACTGTTACAGTCACACCTTCAGCCAAGTGGTACATTTGATTCCACACATTTCTCTTGAAATGATTTTTATGGAAACTCCATTCAGTCATATAACCTGAGAGGGGGATATTTTCCAAACTGTAGAAGAGGAAGGCTGTCCTCCCCACCTAGTTTCTCAAGAGATTTGAATCTTTCAGTAAAGGAGGATGTGGATTCTAGATTCAAAGTAATTTCCCATTCATTTCACTTCCCAAAGGACTTTGAGGGATGGGATCCATTATAAGCATGGTTAATAGAGAGAATGTAGTCAGTGGTGGGATTCAAAATTTTTTACTACCTATTCTGGGGGTGTGGTATGGTGGTCATGACCAGGGGGAAAGCCCTGCATTGCACCTGAATTAGGACTACCTGTATTTTATTTCAAAAATTGGATGGATGGTGTCAAGTACCAGCTGGCCCTCACTCTGGGAAACCTCCGAAACCAAAGCATCCAAGGGCGGGCTGGTCGGCAATAAAACTTTACAGCTGCTTATCATCCACAAGGAAGTTTAATTGGGTAGCGTGTTCAAATGTTTGTGTGTGAAATGCAATGCTTCTCTTACCCTTTTAGTCCAATGAAGACATGTTGTTCAAGAAAATGAAGAAGATTTATTGATCAGGTTCATAAAGCATAAAAGTCAGTAGCATACAGAAGCGTAGCGTGCCTTGGCAGGCCCCCGTATAAAAATTTGTTTGGGGGCCCTTAGGAAGGGTAAAGATTTGTTTTGCTTACGCACGTTGGGGGCCCCTGTGGCCCGGGCCCCCCGTATAATTGATATGGCAGATACGGCGGTAGCTATGCCCCTGGTAGCATAGGTCAGTCCAATACAGTCCACAGGTAATCTAGGTAACCATTTTAAGGGAGCAAAAATGCATAGCTCCTAGGCTAAAGAATGTTAGCCCATAGAGATCCAGAAACAAAAGCTCTCAAATCAAAAGCAGGTCTTAACTCCTGGAGAGGCAGAAACGAACTCTCTCACTTCTCTGCAAAATGGAGAATCTGCAGTCAGGTGGTTTAGCTTTAGCCAATCAAGTAACAGAGAACAACAGAGAATAACTTTCTCAAAACAACACATTGTTTACACACGTGCACAGAGAGTGTTCTGGCATTTTAGACAAAACATTGGATCTCAGCTAGCTTGGAAAGATAAGAAATTACTGGAAAACATGCTGTCTGTAACACAGCCTTGAGGCTCAGAGAAGACAAAGGATTTTTCTGAGGCCAATAATGAGGCCTAACTGAAAATTAGCAATGTCAAGCCTTGGGAGACATTAGGAAATAGGTCTTTTTCCTGACAGATGGGGCCAGTCAGAATATCTGCTGCCAGTTCTGGAGAACTGTGGCGAACCTACTGAATCTCACCACTGAGTGTAGTGCTTGTGAACTGAAGTCAAAGATTTATCATGGAAGAAGTTTAAGGGTGGAAGGCTCTTCCACTTGGTCTGGAAGTGGTCTTGGGCACATCAGCATTCCTCACTCATCCTGGCCTACCCCAAGGATATGGTAGAGAAGAAGATGAGCTAATTTTGTGTACGCCACATAAAGCATGAAAAAAGAATTACACTAGTACCCTGTATAACGTGATGACTTGGTTCCACGAGTCATCATGTTATACGATTTTTAACGTTGTTCGATACATTGAGCGAACAATGGTAAAAAAAAGCCCTGACGTCAGGGACAAACCATGCCGAGGCAAGGCTCGGCATTCCCCCCCCCCCGGTAGGCTCGCGATCGCGTGTTGTTCAGGGTTAGGGCAAGACCCCCGTCTCCTGCCCTAACCCTGAACGACACATGCGCGCAGGCCCGAGGCTGCAAAAGGGTAAGGATCTTTACCCTTTTGCAGCTTCGGGCGGCTTGGAGGCTTCCACGGCGCGGTGTCGGTAGAATGCGATATGGTCCCTGGCAACATCCCGTCACTGACGCCGCACCGCGCGCGTGCGCCCGAGGCTGCAAAAGGGTAAGCATCTTTACCCTTTTGCAGCCTCGGGCGGCTCGGAGGCTTCCGCGGTGCGGCGGCGGTGACGGGAGGATGTGGTATGGTCCCTGGCACCTTCCCGTCACTGACGCCGCACCGCGCGCACGCCCGAGGCTGCAAAAGGGTAAGGATCTTTACCCTTTTGCAGCCTCGAGCGGCTCGGAGGCTTCTGCGGTGCAGCGGCAGTGACGAGAGGATGCGGTATGGTCCCTGGCATCCTCCCGTCACTGACGCCGCACCGCCGCGTGCGCACGAGGCTGCAAAAGGGTAAGGATCTTTACCTTTTTGCAGCCTCGGGCGGCTCGGAGGCTTCCGCGACACGGCATTGGTGACGGGAGGATGTGGTATGGTCCCTGGCACCCTCCCGTCACTGACGCCGCACCGCGCGTGCGCCCGAGGCTGCAAAAGGGTAAGGATCTTTACCCTTTTGAAGCCTCGGGCGGCACAGAGGCTTCCACAGTGCGGCAGCGGTGACAGGAGGATGCGGTATGGTCGCTGGCACCCTCCTGTCACTGACGCCGCACCGCGCGCATATGCCCAAGTCTGCAAAAGGGTAGGGATCTTTACCGTATTGCAGCCTCGGGCAGCTCGGAGGCTTCCGCGGCGCAGCAGCGGTGACGGGAGGATGCGGTATGGTCCTTGGCACCTTCCCGTCACTGACGCCGCACCGTGCGCGTGCGCCCGAGGCTGCAAAAGGGTAAGGATCTTTACCCTTTTGCAGCCTCGGGCGGCTCGGAGGCTTCCGCGGCGCGGCAGCGGTGACGGGAGGATGCGGTATGATCCCTGGCACCTTCCCGTCACTGACGCCGCACCGCGCGCGTGCGCCCGAGGCTGCAAAAGGGTAAGGATCTTTACCCTTTTGCAGCCTTGGGCAGCTCGCAGGCTTCCGCGGCGCAGCGGCGGTGACAGGAGGATGCAGTATGGTCCCTGGCACCTCCCATCACTTAGGCCGCACCGTGTGCGCGCACCCGAGGCTGCAAAAGGGTAAGGATCTTTACCCTTTTGCAGCCTCGGGCGGCTCGGAGGCTTCCGCGGTGTGGCGGCGGTGACAGGAGGATGCGGTATGGTCCCTGGCACCTCCCATCACTTAGGCCGCACCGTGTGCGCGCACCCGAGGCTGCAAAAGGGTAAGGATCTTTACCCTTTTGCAGCCTCGGGCGGCTCGGAGGCTTCCGCTGCGTGGCAGCGGTGACGGGAGGATGCGGTATGGTCCCTGGCACCTTCCACACTGACACCGCACCGCGCGCTTGCACCCAGGGCTGCAAAAGGATAAGGATCTTTACCCTTTTGCAGCCTCAGGCGGCTCGGAGGCTTCCGCGGCACGGCGGCGGTGACGGGAGGATGCAGTATGGTCCCTGGCACCCTCCCGTCACTGACGCTGCACTGTGCACGCGTGCCCGAGGCTTCCGCGGCGCGGCGGCGGTGACGGCAGGATGCGGTATGGTCCCTGGCACCCTCCCGTCACTGATGCCGCACCGCGCGCAGGAGCCCGAGGCTGCAAAAGGGTAAGGATCTTTACCCTTTTGCAGCCTCGGGCAGCTCGCAGGCTTCCGCGGCGCAGCGACGGTGACAGGAGGATGCGGTATGTTCCCTGGCACCCTCCCATCACTGACGCCGCACCGTGTGCGCACACCCGAGGCTGCAAAAGGGTAAGGATCTTTACCCTTTTGCAGCCTCGGGCGGCTCGGAGGCTTCCGTGGTGTGGCGGCGGTGACGGGAGGATGCGGTATGGTCCCTGGCACCCTCCAGTCACTGATGCCGCACCGCGTGCGTGTGTCCCGAGGCTGCAAAAGGGTAAGGATCTTTATCCTTTTGCAGCCTCAGGGGGCTCGGAGGCTTCCGCGGTGCGGCGGCGGTGACAGGAGGATGAGTTATGGTCCCTGGCACCCTCCCATCACTGACGCCGCACCGTGCGCGGGCGCCCGAGGCTGCAAAAGGGTAGGGATCTTTAGCCTTTTGCAGCCTTGGGTGGCTCGGAGTCTTCCGCGGCGCAGCGACGGTGACAGGAGGATGCGGTATGGTCCCTGGCACCTTCCCGTCAGTGACGCCGCACCGCGTGCGTGCGCCCGAGGCTGCAAAAGGGTAAGGATCTTTACCCTTTTGCAGCCTCGGGCGGCTCAGAGGCTTCCCCGGCGTGGCAGCGGTGACGAGAGGATGCGGTATCGTCCCTGGCACCCTCCCGTCACTGATGCCGCACCGCTCGCGTGTGCCCGAGGCTGCAAAAGGGTAAGGATCTTTACCCTTTTGCAGCCTCGGGCGGCTCGGAGGCTTCCGCTGCGTGGCAGCGGTGATGGGAGGATGCGGTATGGTCCCTGGCACCCTCCCGTCACTGACGCCGCACCGCGCGCGCGTGCCCGAGCCTGCAAAAGGGTAAGGATCTTTACCCTTTTGCAGCCTCGGGCGGCTCGTAGGCTTCCGCGGTGTGGCGGCGGTGACGGGAGGATGCGGTATGGTCCCTGGCACCCTCCAGTCACTGACGCCGCACTGTGCGCGTGCGCCCGAGGCTGCAAAAGGGTATGGTCTCTCGCATCTTCCCCTCACCGCCGCCGCACCACGCATGCACACCCGTGGTTCCGAAGGGATACCCCTTTCCGGACCTCGGACGTGCACGCGCGGCTCT
Source organism: Furcifer pardalis (assembly GCA_030440675.1). Lineage (NCBI taxonomy): Eukaryota > Metazoa > Chordata > Lepidosauria > Squamata > Chamaeleonidae > Furcifer > Furcifer pardalis. Next base: position 174,191,418 of record CP126893.1, on the reverse strand, counting down.
GCGGGGGTTAGCTGGGATCCCGAGGGTTTCCCTGATCCTCGCCTAAGCCCCGCAGAGCCACGCGCACGCCCGAGGATTCGAAAGAATAGGAATACCCTTTCGAATCCTCGGGTGTGCGCGCGGATTCGAAAGGTGCACGCCCGAGGATTCGAAAGGGTAGGAATGATTTTCATTTTCTATTTGTTATGCAAATTTTTCACTATGGGGGCATTCATTATACGAGGTTCCACTGCATTGCAAAGTGGTCTGATGGTCCCCTCATTGGAGGAAATGCCACTTAAAACCATCATATTGGGGCCAATGGCAAAATGAGCGGAAGAGGAATTCTGATTCCCAAGGGTCATGGAGGCGGAAAGGGCCATGTCAGATGGACTGGCTGTGAAGGTGCACCTTGTCCATATTCTCAAGGATGTGGTGGTCCATTGCAGCCCCAGTGTTAAGTCCTGCACGTCTCATTTCAGGTGTGCCGCAGGAGATGGCTCTGTGATCACAGAGTGTGGTTCACTTCAGTACAGGCTGGGAACCACCTTAAACAAATTCATGCTACCGTGTTTCCCCGAATATAAGACACTGTCTTATATTGTTAAAAAATCCAAAATATGCACAAGGTCTTATTTTCAGGTGATGTCTTATTTTTCCATGATGAAGAAGAATACAGTACACATTTATTGCTGATACAGTGGATCGCCAGGGCAAGATTTAGGTGAGTGCCTTATTTTCAGTTAGGCCCTTATATTTCTGAAGTGGGGGAAAATAGGGGGGGGGGGGGCTTACTATATGAGGAGGTCCTATATTCGGGGAAACAGGGTAGCAGCATTTTTCCTGAATGCCATGGAGTGTGAAGGTGGCCCTGAGCCAGCTGGCCTCCAAGACCAGGCCACCTGAAGCCCGGGGGCAGGGAAGAAACGGTGTTCTGCCTCCGTAAGCCAATGTCATTAGTTCAAGACTTGCATGGGTAAAAAGATGCTCCCTCAAATTAAAATAATGACAAAATTAATAAAATATTCTTGCTTATACAATCACTTTTTATTCTCTAAGGATTATGGGGCCCAATTCTGCCATGTTTCTGGGAGCTCTTCAAACTTCTGGGACACCTGATATTCCCTCCAATTTTAAAAAGGCTTTTATTGAAAACTATTAAAAGCACATTATCATCATCATCATAGCACAGGATGTATCTATTAAAACAGGAGTTCTCAACCTTTTTATGCCGGGGGCCGGGCCACGCTCCCTTAGACATCTTCAGGGAGTGGACAGCCATTTTGCCCTTCCTCCACCTGATGGGACTTCCGGGTGTGGTGGAGGCAGTGGGGCGGCCCACATGAAATGGTGCTAAGGGGCGGAAGTTGAGAATTCTTGTATTAAAAATACATTTCTTAGAAGCCAGTGTGTTCTTGAAACCTCATCTGGGCAGAAAAGGTATAAATTTAAAAAACGAAAATAAAAAAGGAGGTTGATCACCATACAGTCATTCTGATTCCATTTGCACATTTTGAGAGGAAAGAAAAATCTGGAAGTCATGCATTGATATAACTATTTTTGTTTGTTTGTTTGCCATTTAAACAGAGACTGAAGAAGACATCAGGACGGAAGAGTTTCTTCAGACAGAAACTCTCCATTGGTGAAACCAGGACAGACAGGAACCTTGTAAAGGAGTAACTAGACAGCTATGCGCAGAAGAGGTGAAAGAGATAATGTTGGGAGAGAGAACGGTCAGGAGAAGAACCAAAAACATAGTTTTAAGGAGACATTCCCTCTGAGGATAATAAGGAGGATTCAAGTGAGATGGCTGTCCCAAAGGAACGTCACAGTGAAGAGACGGATGAAGCCAGCACAGATCAAGAAGGAAGCTCTGTTTCCGAATCCAGCCGGAAAACTGCACCACCATATAAGTGTTTTGACTGTGGCCAAATTTCTTTGTCACAAGGCTGCCTTTGTTGTCCACATAAGGTCTCACACCAGAAAGAAGCCATTTCCATGCGCTGTTTGCAGAAGATCATTCAGTTGCAGAGGAAATCTCACACAACATGAGCAAACCCATTCAGGGGAGAAGCCATATGCGTGTCCCTATTGTGATAATCAGTTTGGTGACAAGTCAACACTTACTACCCATGAAAAAAACCATTGGGGTGAGAAGCCACATGAGTGTGCAGACTGTGGGAAAAGATTCCTTTCCAAATCACATCTAAACAGACATAAGTCCAGTGATGGGATGCAACAGGTTCACACTTTTCCCAGTGTCCGAGAGAACCGGTAGCAGCTTTTGGGGGGAACCACCTTCGGGGCTTACCTTTTCACTGGTTATTTATTTAAAAACACTCCGTGCCAACCAGTTGGTGTGCATGCACGCCTACAGTGCTTGGCGCGTATGCACGGCCTCCTTGCTGTCCTCCCAAGCAGGGAGGAGGAAGAGAAGCTGCTAGCCTGAAGTTCCCTAAAGCCTGCTCCCCAGGGTGACTCATTGGTGTGTCTGTGTATTTTAATGTGCATTTACCTATATTGACGTACTACCACAGTTCCTCAAAAGGCCTGGTGGCCTGGCTTAGGGTTTTTAAGCAAAGTCTTGGAGTTACCTCATCAATAAGCTACACCTGTGCTGTTCCAATTGCTGTTCCCATTGGAGAATCTTTAAGGAGGTACAGCTGTTTTACATTTAAATTAAGGCATATTATTCTAGAGAACTGGTACAATGACCATATATATCGTGCAACATGGTGCTGCCCAGGCACCTATACTAACAGGTAAGTGACGGGTTTGTGTTTGGGGTGGGTGGGTTGATTTGTGTCTGGGGTGGGTGTTTGGGTGGGTGGGTGTATTTTAATGTAATTTTTATTTCATTTTTTTACAGGTTTGTGTTTTGGGTGGGGGTGTGTGAGCTTATTTTTATTTTATTTTATTTTTATTTTATTTTATTTTTTTTCTTTGGCCCAGCCCATGACATCATGACATTGTTAGCTCCGCCCACACTGTAATGACATCACGGTGGAGTAGTAAAATTTTTGACATCCCACCACTGCCTAAATGGCTTGTGACCTTCCTACTTGGCAGATTGTCTACCCCTCAGAAATCGGGCCCGCTTCATCTGCTCTTCTCTTATACCTCAACTCCAAGTACCGACTCCCAGGTTTGTTAGAAAGTTCATTACCCATCAATACAAATTGTTTTTTAAAAAGGCACTCACTGTACAATTTCATCACTGTATGATACAATCATTATATAGGGTTCTTCTGTAGATTATAAACAGTGCCGTATAAGAAACCTTTTGTCAAACCATTATTTGTTAATAAATTCCTCAGTTGGAAAAGGGCCTGGAGTAATATCGTGTCTTTGCAATTCTTACTCAAGTCTCGATGTTGGCGTTGGAGCTCCCCAGACTTATGGTTCTGTGGGACTTCAATTTGCCGTCATTAGGGGCTGGTTCGGAGGCAGCTCGGGAGTTCATGGCTTCCATGGCAGCTGTGGGCCTGACCCAGGTAATTCAGGACCCTACCAGGAGCAGTGGTCACACCCCGGATTTAATTTTCTTATCGGAGCTGTGGCAGAGTGATCTGAAACTACAGAAATTAGACATTACCCCTGTGCCATGGTCAGATCACTATCTGGTGACTCTAGACTTCCTGGGGGCGAGGCTTCACTACAGGGTGATAGGGCCAGTTAAATTGGCCCGCCCCCGGCGACTAATGGATCCGGAAGGATTCCAGAGAGAACTGGGGTGTTTTCCTCTTGATCTGCAATGCGATTCGTCTGAGGGTCTTGTCAACTCATGGAACGAGAGAGTAACGGCAGCCTTGGATGTGATCGCTCCACTACGGCCTCTCCTTGCCCGCGGGCATCGATCATCCCCTTGGTTCACAGAAGAGCTGAGGGAGCTCAAACGGGCAAAGAGATGCCGAGAGCGCCGCTGGGTGAAGACCCGGAGTGAGTCTGATCGAACACTTGTTAGAGCTGCCATTAAAGCCTACCTAGTGGCGATGGGGGCGGTGAAACGACAATATTTCACCGCCCTTATTGCCTCCGCAGATAATCGCCCAGCGACCTTGTTCCGGGTGACCAGGGGAAGAGGGGGGGTCTGGCCCTGGTTGGCAGGGATCGGCTGAGGCTTTTGCTGATTATCTGGTGGAGAAAATCGCTCAGATTCGCTTGAAGTTTAATCCCGGCGTGGAAGAGACAGAGCTGGGGTTGACCAGTCTGGCCATGTTATCTGGGATCAGTTCGATCCAGTTGTCCCTGAGGAAGTGGACAGGCTTCTTGGAACTGTTCGCGCCACTGCCTGTGAATTGGATCCATGCCCTGCTTGGCTAGTCAAGGCATCTAAGGCTGTGTCAGGTGGTTGGGTCGAGGCAATTATAAAGTCATCTCTGCAGGAGGGGCTTTTTCCAGCACCCTTAAAACATGCTTTGGTGCGTCCCCTCCTGAAAAAGCCATCCCTCGACCCTACGGTACTTACCAACTACCGATCAGTATCCAACCTACCCTTTTTGGGTAAGGTTTTGGAAAAGGCAGTGGCGTGGCAGCTACAGGAAGTCCTGGATGAAGCGGATTATCTGGACCCTTTCCAGTCAGGATTCAGGCCCGGATATGGTACTGAAACTGCATTGGTCGCATTGGTGGATGATCTCTGGCGAGAACGGGATGGAGGTCATCCATCCGTCCTGGCTCTTCTTGACCTCTCAGCGGCTTTCGATACTGTCGACCACGGTATCCTTCTGGGAAGGCTCCAAGGATTGGCGATTCAGGGTACTGTGTTGGCCTGGTTCTCTTCATTTCTGAGGGGCCGGACCCAGTCGGTGTGGCTGGAAGGCGAGAGGTCCAGCCCTAGGTCCCTTCAATGTGGGGTGCCTCAGGGCTCGGTACTCTCGCCTCTCCTATTTAACATCTACATGAAGCCACTGGGTGAGATCATCCGTTCCCACGGGGTGAGGTATCACCAATATGCAGATGACACCCAGCTGTATATCTCAGCCCGTGGAGATCCAATTGATGCAGTGGAAGTCCTATCCAGGAGCCTGGAGGCTGTCAGGATCTGGATGGGGGACAACGGGCTACAACTGAATCCCGGCAAGACTGAGTGGCTATGGGTAAGGGGTCCTGCGCTATCTCGGGAGTTACCATTTTTGGTTCTGGATGGGGCAGTTTTGCCCAAACAGACCCGGTGCGTAATCTGGGGATCCTCTTGGACTTGTGACTACTGCTTGAGGAGTAGGTGGCAGCCGTGGCCAGGAGGGCTTTTGCACAACTTCGTGTAATACGCCAGCTACGCCCACTCCTAGACCGGGATTCGTTGCTCATGATCACACATGCTTTGGTCACCTCCAGACTTGAGTACTGTAATGCGCTCTACATGGGGCTGCACTGGTTGCCAGTATGTCTCCGGGTGCAATTCAAGGTGCTGGTTATTACCTTTAAAGCCCTACATGGTAGTGGGCCAGGATACTTAAGAGACTGCATCGTCCCAAGGACATCTGTCTATCCCACCAGGGCGGATCGGAGAGGCTCTCTTATCATTCCATCGGCTAAAGAGGCGCAGCTCTCTAACACCAGAAGGAGGGCCTTCTCCGTGGCCGCCCCGGCCCTTTGGAACCTCCTGCCAACTGAGTTACGTCTACAGACAGAGCTCCTGCCCTTTCGGAAGGGCCTAAAAACCTGGTTGGCAGGGCAGGTGTGGGGCTCCAGTAATATGGGGTCCCATGTTGGGTGGTTGATCTGATGGGACAGCCACCCCTCCCTCCCTCTTTTAAACTTTTTGTTAGATCCGGAGATCAGGGCGCGGGAGTGAGGACACGGAAGCCATTAAGGGTGAACCAAACAACACGTCTGTTTATTGTGGTTAGCACAGACAACAACAACAACGGCTGGGTCAGCAGGGGATTAAATACCCTGCTTGACCCAGCCCACTGACCAATGGGTAGCGGCGATTTTCCCGCCGCTAGGACATTTAAATATCTAACACCCCTTCCCCCCAGAATGCCCCAGTCTGCTATTTGCATACAAAATCCTCCAGGTGACGGGGGCGTGTTCTTACTCGATCGGACCTGCGCAGTTCAGTCGGCGCTGGGGCATCGGGCAGAGCGGACCTGTCGCTCTCGCTCTGCCCTGGCTGGGCCGGGAGCGGATCCGGAATACGAGTGTCGGGCTCCGCGGTGACCGGGGGTGAGCCTGTTCCACAAGGTAAGCTGGCCGGTGATGGTGCTGCGTGAATGGGGCTGTTTTCTGGCCGAACCGGGTCGGTGACCGGTTTGTCCATCGGGTGCATGTCTGGCACAGCGCCGGTCTGCACTCCCCGGGGGAGGTTGCTATCCGTGTCGGGACTCGTTCGCCTCCTGAGCTGGTCGACATGGCGTTTCCATGTCCGACCATCAGCGAGGCGAACCTTGTAGGTGTAGGGGCCCAGCATTTCGCTGACGGTTCCCTCTTCCCACGGGTGGCCCGACGCGTAGTTCCTAGCGAAGATTGGTGAGTCAATGGCCAGTGTCCGGCCCTGTGGTTGGTCCCCCCTGAACTTGTCTGGAGAATACCTAGGGTGTAACCGGTCAAGCTGACAACGGAGTCTCCTACCCATGAGTAACTCTGCGGGGGCCCTTCCCGTGGCAGCGCAGGGAAGGTTGTGTTGGGCCAGCAAGAACGTGTCTACGCGTTCCTGCCAGTCCCCGGGTCCTAGCCTTTCCAGGGCCTCCTTTGCGCTGCGCACGAATCTCTCGGCCTGCCCATTCCCTTGCGCCCTGAACGGGGATGTGAGAGCGTGCCTGGTTCCTAGGGATGCCAGGTACTGTTCAAACTCAGTGGCCGTGAACTGAGGCCCGTTGTCAGAGACTAGGGTGTCGGGAATGCCGTGTGTGGAAAAGAGTTGTCTGAGTTCCCGGATCATTGCTCTGGCTGTGGTGCTACTCAGGAGTCGGATCTCCAACCATTTCGAGTAGGCATCCACTACAATCAGGAATGTTTGGCCGTGGAATGGGCCGGCGAGGTCGATGTGAATCCTCTGCCATGGGCCCGAGGGCTGTTCCCATTCTCTGACCGGGGCTGCTGGTGGATTGGGTCGTGATGATTGGCAAGGTGTACATTTGGCCACCCACGACTCTATGTCCTTGTCAATACCAGGCCACCACACGTAACTTCGGGCTAACCCCTTCATCTTTACTATTCCGGGGTGGCTGGCATGCAGTGTTTCTAGGACCTTGGGGCGGATTTTCCTGGGCACCACTACCCGGTCCCCCCACAGCAAGCAACCCCCCACACAGCACAGTTCGTCTTTCTTGTCGAAATATACCTTGAACTCCCCTTCCCCCTTGTCCGGCCACCCCCGCTGAACCCAGCTGGAAACGGCCCGAAGTTCAGCGTCCCGCGCCGTCGCCCTGGCAACCTCGGCCGACGTAGTGGGGGCAGAGTCCAGGATGTCCAGGGCAAGAACCGATGCTTCCCCCCGTTCCGCGCCTTCCTGGGTCGGGAGGGGGCATCTGCTCAAGGCGTCAGCATTTCCCATGTTTCCCGGGCCGGTAGACTAAGGTGTATGAGTACCCCGACAGGAAAATGGCCTACCTTTGCATCCGGGGGGACAAGGCAGAGGGTGTAGGCCGGTCGCCAGCCAGGAGTCCCAATAGGGGCTTATGATCAGTCACAAGTTCGAAGTCCCGGCCGTACAAGTAGTCATGGAACTTTCTTACCCCTGCCACTGCCGCCAGCGCCTCCTTGTCGATCTGGCCGTAGTTCCTCAAAATCCCATCCTCGTCGCCAGTGTTAGATCCGGAGATCAGGGCGCGGGAGTGAGGACACGGAAGCCATTAAGGGTGAACCAAACAACACGTCTGTTTATTGTGGTTAGCACAGACAACAACAACAACGGCTGGGTCAGCAGGGGATTAAATACCCTGCTTGACCCAGCCCACTGACCAATGGGTAGCGGCGATTTTCCCGCCGCTAGGACATTTAAATATCTAACACTTTTTAAATCTTTTTAAACTTTTTAACCTTTTTAAATCTTTTAGATCTTTGTAAATTCATGGTTTAATTCTTTTTTAATTGATTTTTAAAGTAATTTTGAACCTCAAGGTTTTAATTTATGAATTTTCTGTAAGCCGCCTAGTCAGGTTCACCTGATTGGGGCGGGATAATAAATCTAAATAAATAAATAAGTGAAGAAGTGGACATTCAGCATTCATAGGAGGTGCAAAAGGACTTCCTCTCCATTTTACTGCAACAGCTCCTTTGGAAGCTTGTAGAGTAGACCTGAAGGCAAGTGAGGTGGCTTCTCCACCTTCAGCAAGGATGACTAGGTGTCTTCTAAAAATCTAACTCCGCTCACTCCTGGGGTCACTGAGACTAAGTGTCTTTACCAGCTCATAATGAGGCAGTGATCAGATAGAGATTACTATTTCTCCCAGTAAATATCAGAGTTTTTTGATTAAGCACTACTGCGAGTTTATTTTAAACATAATCCCCTTTGAGACCAGTCATCTTTCTTTTACTGTAGTATATAACATGCACTAATTACAAGAAAGCCCTTGCCCATTCTTTTCCAAATGTCTTAACATTTTGCAACAATGGCTTTTACCTTGTCTGGACTGAGAAGTGACAGATGTTCAGAAAAGATGAAGCAGTAGAAATTCTCTCACAAATATATTTTGGATCCTGGGCTGGACCAAAGAAGTTCAGAGGAAAACCAGATGGTCTTATGTTATCGATGTGCTACAGCTTTTCTTTGTATTGCAGAAAAACTATTGTGTAATCCCCAAGTTCGCAGCAAGTCTTATTTTATTTGGAGCATTTGGTTAAGCAAGACCCTTTCAGTTCTGCTTTAGGAAAAAGATGTTCTCTAATTACAGAGAAGTTGAGCAAAGACCTTTATTTTAAGGGAGAGTTTCCCCACCCACTGGAATACCATTTCGCCATTCTAGGTCAAAGCAAGCTCTTCCAAACCCACACCAATGGCAGATCGCAAAGTTTAATTATTTGTGTGAGGGAAATCGGTTCCTTTCTTGAGTCTCAGCGATGGAATGTAACAGGTTCCCACCAGTTTGCCAGAACCAGTAGTAACTTTTTCCAGTGTCCCGGAGAACCGGTAGCAGCTTTTGGGGGGAACCACCTTCGGGGCTTACCTTTTCACTGGTTCCCCCACTGCGCATGCGCACTTGATGTGCATGCATTCCTACAGTGCTTGGCGCGTATGCACAGCCTCCTTGAGGGCTGTGTGTGTGTGTGTGCTTATTTTTATTTTATTTTGCCCCGCCCACAATGTCATGACGTTGGCTCCGCCCATGATATCATGATGTCATGGTGTTAGCTCCGCCACACTGATGACATCACAGTGGGGTAGTAAATTTTTTGACATCCCACCACTGTTGAGTCTAGATTAAATCGGCACATCCCACAAGGAGTACAAATGATTTCTTCATGCTTGTGGTTGAGGCTTTGAGAGGAAGAAAGAGTGTTGTTCTATTTTTGGGGAAAGGGGACAGTGTGTCTAAGCAACAGAGGAAGTGCTCAGGTCTTGTGGGGCTTTGGTAAAGGAAGAGAAAAAACACCAAACAACAAAAGAAAAGAGAGGTGTGGGTGGGGCCTTTTCTCTTCATAAAGAATATTTTTATTCCTCTTGTATAACATACAAAACAATCACGCGAACACCTAATACAAAACTACAACATATGCACTTTCCCCTAATAACTACAATGTTTTATAATCCGACCCCTTCAAATTATCTTTCTATTTATTATCTAACATAAGAACATTAATTCTTATAGTATATAAACACCTTACACCCTCCACTTGGGACCATAACTATTATTCCTTCTAATTTACATATTTTTCCATCCAGTATTTCAAAAATGTTATGACTTCCTGGTTATTTTTAACCCCCTTTTCTTTCTGAAAGACATAGTCTACAAACTCCCCCCATATAAATTCAATAGCCTACAAACACTCCCACATATAAATCAAAATTCATTATTATTTATCTCTCCTTTCTTGAATTTTAATACAAATGTTACTTGATCATTTAGTGCAATATTCTATACTTCCTTGTACCATTCCTGCAGGTCCCCAGAGAGGTTTATTATCCAATTTTTAGCAATTATTAGTCTTGTAGCTGTAACCATAATTATAACCATCTCTTTCTTATGTTTATTAAGATTAGTATCATTTAAATCCATTATTAATACAATTTGGGATCATTTGTAATGTAATCAATAATACCATTCAGTATTGATGTCTCTAAACATCTTTTCCCCTCAATAAAATGCAAAATAGAAAAGGAATGATTCTGGCATGCAGGAAAAAGGGCAACTGTCTTTTTAAGAATGATCAACGGCTGATTAGGCCACCTTAAGTTGAGATTGTGAGGGAGGCTTTTTTATTCACATAAAATAAAGGGAGGAGGGTCTCCCCAGAGAAAGAGACCCCAGAGAAAGTGTGGAGATGGGATCCTGAATCTCCATCATGAAAGGCCACGTCTACCTTTCCATAGTTCAGGGACACCCGGATCCTCCTCAGGTTCCCACTCAGGGGAGGAAGAGGCTCCTTAGGAGGGTTGGAGGCAACATATTCACTTTCCCTTCCCTCCTGTGTGTATTTACCTATGGCCCAGATCCCTTCCTCAGTACTCAGGCGAATATTGCCTTTCCTCTTAATGGACTTTCTGGCCACCCCCACAGCCCAGTCTCCCTCTTTTTCCACAGTGACTTCCCAGTAATGTCTCCCTGCTGTGAACCCCTCACGTCCCAACACATAAGAACTGCGGTTGAACCTCTCAGGATTGTCGGGCAAAGCTTGCCGGTTTCTTCCATAATCCACACTTTTGCGATCCTGAGACAGGACGAGGAGGGGATGTGCTGTGTCTGGATCCAGAGTGACATTTGCTTTTGAGGTAAAAGAGAGAACAGGAGCAGAAGAGAAAAAGAGGAGAAGGAGGTGAGAGAAGAAATAGGGCATGACTGTATCATTAACACACCACAGTAGCTCAGTACAAGCAGCCATTTTAAGGTCATTTCATTAATTACCGGTCATTAAATGTATATCCCACCCACCTGGGATCTCTTTCAACATCTACCTGATAAAACACCCTGTATAAAATGTGAGAGGGACGTAGGAACAAGGGGGGTTCCTTCAGTATCTTTTGCCTGTAATTTAGCCGTTTGATCTTCTTGGGTGTCAGTCTCCACCTTCCCAGATTGTGAGTCAGACCCTTCGCAAAGAGGACCCTCCGTTGACAGAAATCTGATCTCAGAAGGGACAAAACAGAAGTCTTGGGGTGAAACCAGGAAAGTGGGAGAGACCATGGGGTGCATTTGACCCTCCGCCCCACTCAGATAGGGTGGAAGTGGGGCTTGAGAAGGGAATGAAGGATGGCTTTGTTCAAGAGACCCTCATTGTGGCTCTGCAGTTGCCTACACTGGCACTCTCTCCTCTCTCCACTCCTGTTACATGGTTTATTTCAGCAGCAGAAGGCATAACGTAAAGCATTTGCTACTCTGGCAAACCTCTTTTCAGAGGCAATGAATACGGCTTGGGAATTTAATTTCAAAGTCACAAAATATGTCATTCATTACCACAGCCAACCTACTACCCTTCGCGGGTAAAGGCCGATAGAAACATGGTAGTGGGCCAGGATACTGAGTCGCTACAGCGAGTGGGCGGCAATATAAATTTGAACTAATAAATAAATAAATAATAATAATAATACTGAAGAGACCACATCACCCCAAGAACATCTGTCCCTCCCACCAGAGCGGACTGGAGAAGCTCTCTCATTCTTCCATCTACTAGAGAGGCACGTCTCTCCAGCACCAGAAAGAGGGCCTTCTCAGTGTCTGCCCCAGCCCTATGGAACCTCCTACCAATTGAGCTGCGTCTCTAGACAGAGTTGCTGCCCTTCAGGAAAGGGCTAAAAACCTGGCTGGTAGGGCAGGTGTGGGGCACCAGTGATGTGGTGATCCCAGCCTGTTGGCTAATTTAGTAAGAACACACTCGATCTTTTAATCTTTTTAAACGGTATTACTACAGTAATACCTCACATAAAGAGCATTTCGCTTAGAGACTAACTCCCTTAAATAGCAAAATTTTCTCTGGTCACCTCGCCTAACAACTAAAAGCAACAAAAAACTCGCTTAACAACTAAATCAAGGTCCCCCCCCCCGACCACCAGAAGTCACAACTGGTCACTTACAATAGTGTTTTGCTTAAAGAGCAATCCCGTGCTACGCATTATGCTCTTTAAGCAAGGTACAACTGTAGTTTTAATGGGTTTTTACTGCTTTTGCAATTGGTTTTATTTTCTGTGAGCCACCCAGAGTCTTCTGAATTGGGCAACAATACAAATTAGAAAATAAAATAAAATTTTAAAATGCAACAATAAATTGTCACCCACACTGCTTTCTGAGTTTGGGCCCAAAGTGGGATTCCTTGAAGCAGCCATTGTGCTGAGCAACAAACAGGGCAGCTCTGGAGGAAACGCTCTGTGCATGGCAGGTTCAGAAGGAATGAGCAATTGATTTGAAGGATATACTCTAGATGGGGAAAGGAATTGGTTTCAATTGTTTGCATATGGAAAGAAGTTCAAACAAGACACACCCATACCTTTCATACATGAGTCAGGCATCATCAATAATGTACCTCTCTGCCATAGGGGTTGAGATAACAAACTATCTGTGAAAGGAAAAAGATGTAAAAGATCAACCAGTACAGCCTCTTGTACACAGTTTATAACATAGTGTGGGTTTTCTAGCACAGAATTAAACAAAAACTGATGAAATACTACACAACCTAAACCAGTGTTTCCCAAATGCTGGTTTTTGGACTTCAATTCCCAGAAGCCTAAGTCATTTCCCCAAAGCACTGATCAGCCAATGTACTGACTTAGGTTTCTGGGGACGGAAGTCCCCCTGTGGGCTGTGTACCCCTTGTTGGGAACCACTGACCTAAACAAATTCCACAATTTTGATGTGGCAGGACTTTTCTTTCATTCAGCCCTATAGACTATCCTTCAGAAAGTTTGTGCTTTTATATATTTATGAATTCCAGGTTCAGTGTTGCTTCTCACAGATTTACTTTGGTGAGTCCTTGAAGTTGAACGGCTGACACTCTTGACTTCATTTGACCCAAAAGAAGAGAATGGTCCTTGGGCAGAAACTGCTTCCACCTCTGTGTGGCAGTTTTTCAAGCAGAATGGAATCATATCTCACCGTCTCCCTGCCCCCACTGCTAAACATTCCCAATTCCCCTATAGCACTTGGTTTCCAGTCCTCCGATAGTCCTTTTTGTCCTCCTATGCAACAGATCCAGGTTATTTGCATCCTTCTTAAACGTGCAATGTACAAAACTGGACACAGTACTCAAGATGAGGCCTAATTAACCAGTGCTGAGTAGAGAGGAAGATGAGGTCTACTTCACATGGCAAGGAGGCTATTCTTTTGTTAACGCAGCCTATAATAGTATTGGCCTTTTTTGTAGCCATCTCTCACTGTTGGTTCCTATTCATTGCTTGTGATCTAAAATGATTCAAAGATTCTTCTCGCATCTTCTATCACTGAGCCAAGCTCCACCATCATGTAACTGCATGTTTGTTTGCTAAATGATGTATTTTGAACCACTGCTTTTGACATCATGAAGGTGAGCAAATGCTGGACACACCCACTCACATGGAAGGATTATACCTTACCTTTAAACTGCTTCATCAGCCCAACTAGAGAGTTATTTCTATCACAGACTTCTGAAATCTTCACGTTCAACTCAGAAAGGAAAGTTATGTGATACTGGAATGTCTCCTTTTTCTCACGCCTATTGGAGAGAAAAACAAAATTAGCTTGACACCCACCCAAACCAATTCAGAATTTCCCATGGAAGGAAAACAAAGGGACTGAGAGGATGAAGAAACCTGCAGAAAGCCTAGAGGAGGCAAAGGCATCAATTGGCTCTTTAGTTCCCAGTTCCTTCTGTGAGCCTAGAAGACCACCTAAGATCTTCTCAAGGCTCCTGCAGTTTTCACTTTGATGGCATTATGTCGGGGAAACAGCTGAAGACCCTTCTCTGGAAGCTAATACCAGATAGCTCTTTCTAAGTACTTCCAGGCACTGAATGGGGGCCAGTCATAGAACACCATTATGCTTTGTGGTTCTCTGTTCCTTGTTCAGCAATGGCAACACCTCATACAGTTTCTTCTTCTAAATGTTACCAGATATCCATGGGGAAAAGAAAGATGGATCCTACTAAAGGTGAATGGAAACATCTTATAGTTCAGTGATGTCAAACCTTTTAGAGACCAAGTGCCCGAGGGGGAGGAGGTGGCAGTGCACAGACAGGCGGGCACTGCACATGCCCACACACGCATTACTGTAATGCGCTCTACATGGGGCTGCCCTTGGTGACCATTCGGAGGCTGCAGCTGGTCCAGAATGCGACTGCTCGGGTAGTGATGGGGTGCGGGTGTTATGCTCGTGCCTCATCGCTGCTTCAGGAGCTACACTGGCTGCCAGTATGTCTCTGGGTGCAATTCAAGGTGCTGGTCATTACCTTTAAAGCCCTACATGGTAGTGGGCCAGGATACTTAAGAGACCGCGTCACCCCAAGAACATCTGTCCGTCCCACCAGGGCGGATCGGAGAGGATCTCTTATCATTCCATCAGCTAGAGAGGCGCATCTCTCTAGCACCAGGAGGAGGGCCTTCTTTGTGTCCGCCCTGGCCCTTTGGAACCTCCTGCCAACTGAGTTAGGTCTACAGACAGAGTTCCTGCCATTTCGGAAGGGCCTAAAAACCTGGCTGGCAGGGCAGGTGTGGGGCTCCAGTAATATGGGGTCCCATGTTGGGTGGTTGGTCTGATGGGACAGCCACCCCTCTCTCGCTCTTTTAAACTTTCTAAACCTTTTAAAACCTTTTAACCTTTAAAATATTTTAGATTTTTTTAAATTTATAGTTTATTTTTTTAATTGATTTTTAAAAGTGATTTTGAACCTTAAGGTTTTCATTTCTGAATTTGTAGGGGGATTGTTTAATTGTTATGCCTTTATTGTGTATAGTATTTCCCTTTTCTGTAAGCCGCCTAGAGTCAGGTTCGCCTGATTGGGGCGGGATAATAAATATAAATAAATAAATAAAGGTGATGCTGCCAATGTGCCTCCCGCATGGGTGCACATGCCCTCCCCACAGATGCACCGCCTCTGGTGACATCACATGGGTACATGCACGTACACCCAGCAGGTGTGCTACCATCTCCTAGGACGGGTGAGTGGGGTATGTTTGGACACTTCACCTTGTCCCGGCCACCAACTCCCAGGTGAGATTTCAGGCTCCCCTCTCGCCTCCCCATTGGAGGAGAGAAGTGGGTATGGAAGTGTCACTGCCATTAGCACTGGCACAGAGCGGGATTGCCCACAATGGTGCATGTGCCCACAGAAAGGGTTGTGTGTGCCACCTACACTGTCATAGTCTCTCACCTAATCCTAGTGAGGACTTAATTTTTCTTCCAAAAGTAGAGGAATCTTTGTCATGAATACATCATGCCTTACACCAGGCAACCTATAGAGTATTTTGCTGTCTTCTTCATTTTCTTTCAAGCCAAATGGGGTTTTTGTGTTAGCATCACTGAACAGAGAAGGAGTGACTGAGGGTTAAAAAAGCCTCAGGAGAAAGGAGAACAAGGAGCAAGAAAGCCTGGCTGAAGAGGAGGAAAAGAAGCCAGCTGGGAGCTTCCACCATCCCCTCCTGCTAAATCACTGAGATCTGGTGAGTAAATGCAGGGGCTGGAGAAGAAGCCAAAGTAAAAGACAGAAAGGAGCAACCCAGAAGGTGGCCTTCAAAGAAGAGCCCAAGATGGGTGGTGCTTTGGGGGAACTTCACCACAGAAACAATTTTAAGATGAGAAACATGCAGTTTAGAAAACTGCTCTGAAAGTACTAGAAAAGAAGTAGATCACCAGGGTAAATAGAATACAGTAATACCCCGGGTAACGCGAGTACCGAATAGCGTGAAAACCGCATAACACGACAAGATTTTCGGGAAAATCTTGTATCGAATAAAGCGATTTTCACATTATTTGGAACAAGCGTATGCGTGGGGGGGGGGGTTTTGGATTGGGTAGAACATCTACCCAATCCAAACCCCCCCCCCCCAAGCATCCGCCCCCACGATGTTTGGAAAGGGTACGGAGATCCTTACCCTTTTGAAACTTCGAGTTGCGAAACGGTAAAGATCCTTACACTTTCGCAACTTCGAGCATGCTCGCACGTGTCGTTCGGGGTTAGGGCAGGAGACGGGAAAGACCCCCGTCTCCTGCCCTAACCCCGAACGACACGCGCGCGCACGCTCGAAGTTGCAAAAGTGTAAGCATCTTTACCCTTTTGCAACCTCGGGCGGCTTGGAGGCTTGCGCGGCACGGCGGCGGTCAGGGGAGGATGTGGGAAGGTCCCTCGCATCCTCCCCTGACCGCCGCCGCGCCGTGCGTGCACGCCCGCGGTTCAGAAGGGGTACCCGTTTGCAACCTCGGGCGGCTTGGAGGCTTGCGCGGCGCGGCGGTGGTCAGGGGAGGATGCGGGAAGGTCCATCCTCCCCTGACCGCCACCGCGCAAGCCTCCAAGCCGCCCAAGGTTGCAAACGGGTACCCCTTCGGAACCGCGGGCGTGCACGCACCGCGTGGTGGCGGTCAGGCGAGGATGCGGGAAGGTCCCTCGCATCCTCCCCTGACCGCCGCCGCGCAAGCCTCCAATCCGCCCAAGGTTGCGAAAGGGTAAAGATCCTTACACTTTCGCAACTTCGAGCGTGTGCGCGTGTGTCGTTCGGGGTTAGGGCAGGAGACGGGGGTCTTTCCCATACCTTGCCCTAACCCCGAACGACACGCGATCGTGTGCCTACCCAGGAGGGGGGATGCCGAGCCATGCCTCGGCGTGGTTTGTCCCTGACGTCAGGGCTTTTTTTTAGCATTGTTCGATCAATGTATCGAACAACGTGAAAAACCGGACAACGTCATGACTTGTGGAACCATATCATCACGTTGTCCAGGGTTCTATTTTACTAATAGAATGCTTTCAAGCCACAGAGACTGGATTGATCAAATTTTAACAAGATTTTGGTAACCAACATGGAAAATAGAACAAAGGCCCACAGACCAGAAATATTCAATATATATTTAGTTCCGAAGGAAAGAGATACCGTGGAATGCAGTACCTTTAGGACCACTGCTTTAATTCCCCATACAAACAAAGGGATGTTCAAGGTGTTACAACAGTGTTTCTCAAATGCTGGATCTAGGACTTCAATTCCCAGAAGCCTAAGTCATTTACCCAAAGCACTGATCAGCCAATGTACTGACTTAGGTTTCTGGGAATTGAAGTCCATTGTAGGAATTCATTTACTATAGATTTGATTGTGATTATCCTTGTGTTATAGATCATAGACCTGTGTGATGGATTTTAGTAAAGTGTGACAGCTTGCTTAGAAAATGTTGTTGGGGCTTCGTTACAGCAGAAGCTAGCAGTGTGATGCAAATAGATAAATGCATCATTGAACATCCTGTGTTTAAGATAAGGAATTCAGCTCCAGCCTAAAGAGAAAGAGGCCTCTCTAAAAGCAGATGTTATAAGGTGATGTAAAACTGCCTGGGGAAGGAGTTTAACCCACAGTATATTGTAGCTTGCAAATATATATTCCTTCAAGGCAGAGAGGCTATTATAAGTGTGGTTTTTATGATTAGATTATAGAGGTGTTTTCCATCATCCACCCCTATCCCACCCTTTCTTACACCCCCTCCTCCTCCTCCTTCCTCCTCCTCCTTTTGGGTTACACCCTGTAAAACATGTAAACATCCTATTATGTACCTCCTCCTGTGTGTGTCTCTATAAATATGGCATGCGGTGCATTGCTTATGAGTTCAGCCAAGCTAAGCAACAGCACAGCCGACCAGAACAACAGACCTGCTTGGGACGCCAAGCTGGTTAATACAGGCTATTGCATTGGATCCAAGACTGCAGTCTCCCTTCCTTCGCGCCTATTGTTGGGGCTGGCCTCCGACAGTCCATCAGTGGGCTGTGTACCCCTTGTTGGGAACCACTGTGTTACAACAAAGGCTTTTGCTTTCTATGAGTGTAAAATGCCTGATGTTCAAGTTGATTTCAACGACAGCGCTGGCTGAAGACCACAGGAAAAGAGGAAGACAATAGGCAAGATGGATAAACTCCACAAAGGAAAATCACAATGTGTAAGCTCAATTCAGTGAGTAGGAATGTTGAGGAGAGGACATTTTGATGATCTCATTCATAGTTTCTTCCTCAGTGATGGTAGAGTCCACCATGATCTCCTCACAAGCATATCAAACAGTTTCCCTTAAAGGAAGATCCCTCCCAGAATAATCCAGCACTAATAAACATGAGTGAGGTCCACTTACCTTTCCAAGATGCTTCTGACATCCTAGGGGAGAGAAAGAAGAAGTTAATGCCATTCCCATGCAATTCTATGGAAGGCAAAGTAACACTCCTCAGTCCATTCTAATCCCACCCTATTCAGGACCGGTGGGAGAATCTCCTACACAGAACCTTTCCTGTACCTGGACTGTGACAAAGGGGTACCTTCTTCTTCTTCTTCTTCCGTGTGTAGGCCAGACATGAAACTGCCAAAATGAAGGCAGCTTTTGGTGAGTTCATTCTGCAGTTCCCTAGTGTGAGAAAGATTAGCTGGCTACACAACGTTGCCAGTACCAGGGTACACCCAATTGTGGTTCTTTGACTCAAGGGTATTTCATGGATGAAGGCTACGGTGAAAACCAGAGAAAACATTTCTTACTTTCTGTCTGAAGAACATAATAAACATTATGGCTTTTCCCTTATACCGTATCATTATTTTCATGGTAGCAAAAGGGTCCAGCTCTGAAGCAGCATAAGAGGGAAGCCCTGCTGGAGAAGACCACCTATTTCAGTGCCATATTTCCAAGAGGTGCCAACCAGCTCTTTCTGGAAGCCACTGGAAAGGGGTGGTGGTGGTGGTGGTGGTGGTGGTTAAATACTGCCTGGTTTGGAATCAAAGCACTAGAACAGTGATGGCAAACCTTTTAGAGACCGAGTGCCCAAACTGCAACCCCAAACCCACTTATTTATTGCAAATGTCAAGACAGCAAAAGGGGAGGAAGGAAACATTCCCATTGGGCTGCTGGGCAGAGGGGTGGGTTGAACCCTGTGCCGTGGGAGGGAGGAAGTGCTCCCATTGGACTGCTGGGTAGAGGGGCGGGACAAGCTATGTGCTGGGGTGACTGCACGAATGCCCACAGAGAGGGCCTTGAGTGCCAACTCTGACACGCGTGCCATAGGTTTGTCACCACTGCACTAGAAGGAAATGAAAGCTGCGAGAGTTTCCATCCATTTTTTATGGCAGGACCAGCTTCCCTCCCAACGTGTGCCCTGCCTTGTCTCACCTGCAGGAAATCAGCCGGAAGCTGCTGACACTTCTCCTCCATCTCCTGGATGAGTCCTTCAAGAGAGAAGAGCTCCCCCGAGAGTCTGGCCAGATCCTTGTCCCGTTTCTTTGCCGTCTCCTTCTCCACCTCTTTCAACTGGGTCAGCAGAAGCTTCTCTTTTTCATTCAGTAAGGAGTGGAGCTCCCTGAATTGTTCCTTCATCTTCTTCATCTCTGCTTCTGTTGTTCTCTGCAACACATTCAGAAAGAAGAAACAAATGAGATGCATGACAGGATCCGTGACTGGTGGCTTCGCATGGTCAGATTCTAAGCATGTTGACCTCCAGACATATTGCTTCTCATCTAAGTTGTTGTCATGGATATGTTGTACTAAACACAGGAAGGTGCAAGACCATTTTCTCACTTTATGTTTTACTAGCTTCTAACTTTAGACTCAAAAGCAAGAAATTGCATGTAGATAAATAAGTACCCCTTTGGTGGGAAGGTAAACAGCACTCTGCCTGCCACATGTCTAGATGCAGACAGCGCTGGATCTTTGGCAATAACAGATATGAGCACACGAGGACCCTCAATGTGCACTGAGGAGGACCTTATGTTGGCAAGAGGAAATGCTGTTGATGTGGCCCAATATTGGGTAGATGTCATCTAGCCCTTTTTAATGCTATTTTCTTTTCAGATGTGTCAGTTTTACCTTTGTATGTCATTATATGCTGGTGGTGCGTCTGACACAAATAAAGAAATGAAACATTGAACCCTAGAGACCACTGATGGTAAACCTTGATAAAGGCTTCTGGGGATTGAAGTTCAAGAACATCTGGAGTGCCAAGGTTTGTCATCACTGCTATAGATGGACATGACTGATTTTCAAACAAGGGAGACCTTTACCTATAGACCCAACGGGCATAAATCCAAAGCAATCCCAAAAGTGCACAGAATATTACCTAACTGACATATTGGAGACCCATTTAAAATGAGTGAATAGTAATCAAGGGTTCTTAAGTCTTTTTTTATTCTTATATAACAGGGGTGCCCAAACTTTTTGGGCTGTGGGCCGATCATGTGGTTCAGTGAGCCGGTCACTAAGGCCTTGGTGTGGTCCCCAATGCCAAAACATCTGGCCCGTGAAGCCCTCTTCACTCCTGGAAGCGGAAGTAAAACGCGCCAGTACGGGCGTGTTTTACTTCAGCTTCCAGGAGCGACGAGGGCTTCGTGGGCCAGATGAATTGGCATCGGGGGCCGTACCTGGCCCCAGGGCCTTAGTTTGGGCACCACTGTTCTATACTATCAAGTTGACCTTAACAGGACTTTCAGGGTAAATAAGATTTTTAAGGAGTGGCGTTATTTTATTTATTTATTTAATTTCATTTGTACCCCACCATTCTATGGCTGGCTTAATGCTTCTCTCCTCCTGGTATCTGACTATGGAGCCAGAGGTTGGAAGTTTGAATCCCCACTGTGCCTCCAGATAGAAGAGCCAGCCTGTGTTGTTGCAGATTCCCAAAATGCCTCCAGAGGAAGGGAGTGTAAATCATTTTTGTTTTTCAGAAAACAAAACAAAATTAAATTAAATTAAAAACGCAGTAGCACTTTAAAGACTAACGGTTATGTTTTTATTGTTAGCTTTCGTGGATCAAGTCCACTTCATCAGACAAGGAATGAAACTTACAGGCATGTTCCTTATATACCAAATTCAGGTGGTCGACCGGAGAAGGGTTGGTGTCAAGCAAGATGACAGACAAGCAAGCACAAGAATGCACTATCACCCAGCTATTAGCAACAATAGCTTATTGAGATAAACTCTAATAGACTCCCTTTCAATCTCAAGGTTGCTGAGTAAACCCACTATGGTATCTGATCAACTATTCCAAAAAATTCAGCATACAATTATTAGTCATTTATCAGTTCTGTACCCCCCCTCCCCAGTAAGCTTCCTTGACTGAAATGGAAATCAAATCCCTGTGTATTCTCTGCATTTCAGGAATTTGCCTACTCCAGATTTGGGAAGATTCACTTTTCAAATATCCATTCTTTACTTTGGAATCATTATTTCACCAAAGAGTCCATGCACTGGTAGACATCTCCACGACGAAATTCCAGACACGCACATGGACCTGAGAAATCAAGTCCATCTGCATGTGGTTTTTTTTTTAGCCATTTAGATATCAGGTCACCCGTTGGCTAGGCAGAGAATGATGTGTGCCCTCCGCTTTCACCAGGCCCAAGGGAACCAATGGAGGACAATTGGGTGAGTTTTAATCCCGGCCTAACATCACTGGCAAGAGATGCGCAACATTGCCTAGTTTGACCACTCAAGCCTCTGCACCCAGACAAGCCTTTCATTCATTACAGTAACTGCATTTAATTACATATGATGCTATTCCGAGTAATAAAGGTTGTTGATCTTGCCTCTAGCTGTGTTGAAGTGTATCTTCCATTTCCACATATTAAATTAAGAACTGTTTCCCTTTTTAACAATATTGGTACTTACAAGTAACTCTTGGCTTTCTTCTTCCGTTTCTACTTTATATCCCACAATCTTTGCTCTCTCCTTCTCCAGAAGCTCCAGGATCTGATCCTGAAGGGAAAAGAGAAGCCCTTTCTTTAATTCAGATTCAAAGGGGATGGGAAGAACTGGCTTGCTCTCTATTAATAGGAAGGTGGGGCTATCTTTTCCCTAGGATATGATTCCAGGAACAAGGAACTGGTCCTTACTTAACACTTGGCACAATCATCCCCTCGTGAAATTTGGACATTTCCTGTGTTGCCGGTACATCTTCTCCCTCACTCTCTCTTAATCATAAGAACGCTCACTAGCACAAACAGATACACATACACTGTTTATAATAGAAATACATGCTCCAGAATTGTATCTTGGTGGGGCCCGTGAAACTCTTAACAGAGAGAATTAACAGAGGGTTTTTTCAGAGAGGGTCCCCAAATATTTCCCCTCCTGCTCCAGATCCACACCAATATTTTGTATTATTTGAAGTGTTGCTGAAATGTTTTATTAATTGATTATAGTGTTGAATGTTATATTTGTGAGTTTTGTGAGCCGCCCTGAGTCGGTTGCACCGAGTAGGGCGGCATATAAATTGAATAAATAATAATAATAATAATAATATCCTAGTACAGGCAGGGGTAGGATTCAGCAGGATCACACCAGTTCGCCAGAACCAGTAGCAGAAATTCTGACCGGCCCCGCCTACATAAATTTTGAAATAAAGTACAGTAGTCCTAATTTGGGTTCAACGCAGGGCTTCCTCCTTGCCATATCCACCAGACAATGCCCTTAGAGTAGGGAGTAAAAATGTTTTGAATCCCACCACTGGCCCGGGGACCGGATGTGGCCTGCCACACCATTTCATCTGCCCCCCCCTGCCTCCATCATATTAGGAAGTGTCATGTGTGGCAGGCAGGGCAAAATGGCCATCTGGCCCCTGAAACTATCTGAGGGAGCGTGACCAGGCCCTCAGCTTGAAAAGGTTGAGAATCCCTGTCCTTGTATGATTCTCCATGAATCCAAAAAGGAGGACGGAAAGTCCACTTGCCTTCTTCCCAGAATCCGAAACTTTGTATTTCTCTTAATATAAACAGATTAAAAACTACTGCAAAATCAACAGTCCAGAAACATCACTAGCGCATTCCCCATCCTCCTAATTATTTCTGCAGAAGCCCTTCTTACCTGGTAATCTCGCGCTGCCTCCTCCAGAGTAACCACATTATGATTTTGGTGCTCTTTGGATCTGTCACAAACCAGGCAGATGGGGGCTACGTCGTCCTTGCAGAAGAGCTTCAGGGGCTCCTGGTGTTTCCCACAGACTCCCTCCTTTCCCTCGGGGCTTTTTCCCTCTTGAATATGGAGTCTCCTGGTTAATTCCACAATGTTTGCCAGCTGCCGATTTAGGATGAGTTTCCTTTGGACTTTTTGTCTGCATTGAGGGCAGGAAATCTCTTCTCCCCCGGAATTATCCCAGCATTTGGCCAGGCAGGCTAGGCATAAATTGTGCTCACATTCAGTGGTGACTGGATCCTGGAAATACTCCAGGCAGGTAGAGCAAGTGGATTCCTCGCACAGATCCTGGAGAGGAGCAGCAGCAGCCATTTCTCGTCCCACCAGAAAGTTGAGTTACTTTCACTTTCCTGCCTTTCAGAGAATGGGTGTTTCACTTCCTTTTAATTGTTATCATGCACCCGCTCGTCCCAATTCACAAGGGCACCTCCTTACCGTTCCTGAGCCTCTTGCTCTGCACTGGAACTTAACCATTGCATCACCACTTCCGGGAGAACCGAGGAGATTAAAAGGAACTCTTACTATGCTCAGGCGGTAAGGCCTTTGAACATAGAGCAAAACAAAGGAGGCTTCTGGTAACGTAGCAGAGGTTTCTTCGTGTGCGTATGTGATAAGAAAAACAACAATCTACAAAGAGAAACAGCTGTTTTATTCCTTCAGGTTCATGTAAGAAAGTTCATGGAAAAGCAGAAATCAAAAGGGTCATATCCATAAGATCAGTCCAGTAAACAGTCCAAGGTCTTTTAGGTAATCATAGTAAAATCATGCCAGCAGACAGTCCGGGGTCTTAACTCATGGAGAAGCAGAGTAATCCCATACCAGCAAAAAGAGTTACAGTCCAGGGTCTTATGCCATTGAAAATCCAGACACGTACTAACTCTCACTTCTCTGCAAAATGGAGAATCTGCCATCAGGTGGGACAGCTTAGCCAATCACGTAACAGCAAGCAACAGAGAAAACTTTCTCAAAACAATAGTTGTTTACATTTATGTAAAGACACAACACGCCAAGCTCTGCTGGAGAGATAAGACATACTGAGGAACACTGAAATGTCAACAAATCATCGTGGCAGTCTTGTAAGGCACACAGAGAGAAAAATGGATTTCTATGAGGCCTAGCTAAAAAATAGCAATTTCAAGCCTTGGGAGACATTAGGAAATAGGGTCTATTTCCTGACAATTGTGTTGTTGTTCAGTCGCACAGTCGACTCCGACCCTCTGCGACCCCATGGACCATTGCCCGCCAGGCACTCCTGTTCTCCACCATCCCCCTCAACTCACTGAGCTCTGTGCCCATTGTCTCCACAATACCATCTAACCATCTCATTTTTGGCCGCCCCCTTTTTCTTTTGCCCTCGACCCTTCCAAGCATCAAGGCTTTCTCAAGCGAATCCTCTCTTCTCATTTGATGTCCAAAGTACTTTAGCTTCATCTTTACAATTTGACTTTCTAAGGAGCATTCTGGGTTTATTTCTTCTAAGATTGACCTATTTGTTCTCCTTGCTGTCCAGGGGACTCTCAAAACTCTCCTCCAACACCACATCTCAAAGGCATCTATTCTTCTGCGCTCAGCTTTCCCAATGGTCCAGCTCTCACAACCATACGTTGCCACAGGAAATACCATTGCTTTGACAATACGAATTTTTGTTTTCAATATGATGTCTCTACTTTTCATTATGCTCCCCAGGTTTCTCATTGCTTGCCTCCCAAGAATCAATCGCCTTTTTATTTCATGGCTGCATTCCCCATCTGCAGTGAGTTTTGATCCCAAGAAAGTAAAATCTGTCACGGCTTCTACTTCTTCCCCATCTATTTTCCAGGGACTGATAGGGCCTGTTGCCATGATCTTGGTTTTCTTGATATTGAGTCTCAAGCCAGCTTTTTCACTTTCTTCTTTCAACCTAATCAGGAGCTTTTTTACGTCCTCCTCACTTTCTGCCATTAGGGTGGTATCATCTGCATATCTCAAGTTGTTGATGTTTCTCCCAGCAATTTTGATCCCAAATTGTGCATTATGTGCTCTGTGTATAAGTTGAATAAGCAGGGTGACAAAATGCAGCCTTGTCTTACTCCTTTTCCTATTCCAAACCACTCTGTCGTTCCGTATTCTGTCCTAACTGTTGCTTCTTGCTTCATGTACAAATTTCTCATGAGGCATATGAGGTGTTCTGGGATTCCCATCTCTTTAATTACTTGCCACATATTGTTGTGGTCGACACAGTCAAAAGCCTTAGTATAATCAATGAAACAGAAGTATACTTGTTTCTGATATTCCTTTGTTTTTTCCATGATCCATCTTATGTTGGCGATGTGGTCAGCAAGAAATTAGCAACACGTGTGAGAACAGCTACTAGAGCAAAGAAGGCTTTTGTAAACAGAGATACAATGGAAGCGAAGGCAAATATTGAGAGAAGGAGAACTACCAGTATGTGCCATCTATAAATTCTTCTGGACTTGAGAATATTTTAAGTCTTGATAGAGTAATCAAACAACATTTTTCATCTTTCAGGGAAAAAATTCACCTTAGACAAAAGCAAAATTTAAAAAAGAGAAAAAATTGTAGTCCCTTAAAAACTGTTATTATTTAATGCAAGCATTTGTGGACCAAATCTTCCTCAAATTTAGAGATCACATACATCTAGCATTCCTATACATGGCCTCATCAGCAGGTATAATAAATATTAGCTAGTCATGTAGTCTCGCTCTTCTCTATGAGTGAAATAATTATCACAATAAAATACAGCAGATTTTTTGCTTTTTAAGATGTCACAATGTTTCTGCCTTTTTGAAAATTCTATTTTTGTTTTTGTCTGATATGCTGGCACAAACCAACACAACTAATTTTCTGGCCCTGACACCAATTCATCCAGCCCGTTCCAATCTCATTGCTCCCAGAAGCGGGAGTAAAACTCACCAAACTTCCACTTCTGGGATCGACGAGCATGGGGTGGGGTGGATGAATTGGCATTGGAGGCCGGATCTGGCCCACAGGGAGTAGTTTGGGCACCCATGAACCATGTGACTCGCCCATGGTCTGAAAAGTTTAGGCATCCCTGCTGTTAGCAAGGCTTCTGGGCCAGATCTGGCCCATGACACCAATTCATCTGGCCCACACCACCAGGGCCAGATCTGGCTCATAGGGAGTAGTTGGGGCACCCAGGTACCACATGACTGGCCAGTGGCCTGAAATGTTTGTGCACCCCTGCTGTTAACAGGGCTTATGGGCCGGATCTGGCCCATGACAACAATGGATTCCTGTGCACATGGCTCCAGATGGCCACCTTGCATGTTGGTAAATGTTGACATCCATTTTGGGTCCTGCTTCTTTCCCTGTTAGCCAGGGGTGCTCAAACCCGGATCCAGCCAATGATACCAGAAGTGGAAGTAAAACTCACCCAGCTTCTGGGAGTGGTGACGGTGGAACGGGCCAGATGAATTGGTGTCAGGGTCAGATCTGGCACACAGGCTGTAGTTTGGGCACACATGAACCACGTGACTGGCCCGTGGCCTGAAAAAGTTTGGGTACCCTTGCTGTTGGCTTTTAAAACTGATTTCTGTGCACATGGCTCTAGATGGCAACTCTGCATGTTGTCGTCCATTTGGGGCTTCTATCCCTCTTAGTTTTTAACTTGGTGTCAGGACATATTGAAAGATTCCGCCGCCCCCCCCCATGTCTGCTTTTGCTCAGCTAAACTAGTCAGACTGGTTTGGCAAGCTTTTGTAATGTGTGATTGTTATTGGAATGTTGCAACCTTGAGATGAAGAGAGCAGGCAGCCCCCTCCCTTTCTCCCAAGACAAACTGGTGAGTCACAGCCACACCTCAGGGAATTTGAGGCAAACATTAGCCTCAGAAATAGTTAGGTTATCTGATGCATCGGATAACGTTAACATAATGGTTAACATAATGTTATCTGATGCAAATGTTTGCCTCAAATTCCCCAACGTTATCTGAGGTACAATAATACCCCGGATAACGTTATGACTTGGTTCCACAAGTCATGACATTATCTGATTTTTAGTGTTGTCCAATGCATGCATCGAACAACGCTAAAAAAAAAAAGCCCTAACCAGGGACAAACCGCTTTAAAGGCAGGCAGAGAAAGAAAGAGACCTCACTGCCTTTAAAGCCACCCCCAGGTAGTCTTCAGGCAGTGAGGGCAAAGTCCTGCCTTCCCGGGCTGCCTTTTCAAATGCTGGCAAGGGGGCGGAGTCCCAGGAGCCAGGAGATGTAGGTGCTCCTGGCATAGCTGTTGAGGCAGCCTCCCGTTCTGTCCCCAGGTAGTCCTCAGGTGGCGGGGGCAAAGTCCTGCCTTCCTGGGCTGGCTTTTCAAATGCTGGCAAGGGGGCCAGGAGATGTAGGTGCAAAGGGGAACCTGGTGGGAGCAGCAGCTGTGGTGGCTTGAAGGTAAGCTGGACCAGGGCTGGGCTGGCCTCCTTTACTTCTTTATTACGATGCATTGGATAACGCTAAAAAGAACGTTCTCTGGTGCAAATCTTCCCCCCAAATTTGTCTTCGTTATGTGGTTTTAGCGTTATCCGGTGCAATCGTTATCCGGGGTATTACTGTATCACTGTATTTGCATTTGAAAATATTTGAGGAAACCACAGGTTTGAGAGTGAATTGGGATAAATCAGAAATGATATTATGTAATGGTGAAAAGGAATATCAGAAACAAGTCTACTTCTGTTTCATTGATTACACTAAAGCCTTTGACTGTGTCGACCACAACAAAATGTGGCAAGTAATTAAAGAGATGGGAATACCGGAACACCTTATAGGCCTCATGAGAAATCTGTACATGAATCAATAGGCAACAGTTAGGTCAGAAAATGGAATGACTGAGTGGTTTGGAATAGGAAAAGGAGTAAGACAAGGCTGCATTTTGTCACCCTGCTTATTCAACTTATACACAGAACACATAATGTGCAATGCAGAGGAGGAATCACAATTTGGGATCACAATTGCTGGGAGAAACATCTCTAAATTTGAGGAAGATTTGGTCCACAAATGCTTGCATTAAATAATAACAGTTTTTAAGGGACTACAATTTTTTCTCTTTTTTAAATTTTGCTTTTGTCTAAGGTGAATTTTTTCCCTGAAAGATGAAAAATGTTGTTTGATTACTCTATCAAGACTTAAAATATTCTCAAGTCCAGAAGAATTTATAGATGGCACATACTGGTAGTTCTCCTTCTCTCAATATTTGCCTTCGCTTCCATTGTATCTCTGTTTACAAAAGCCTTCTTTGCTCTAGTAGCTGTTCTCACACGTGTTGCTAATTTCTTGCTGACCACATCGCCAACATAAGATGGATCATGGAAAAAACAAAGGAATATCAGAAACAAGTATACTTCTGTTTCATTGATTATACTAAGGCTTTTGACTGTGTCGACCACAACAATATGTGGCAAGTAATTAAAGAGATGGGAATCCCAGAACACCTCATATGCCTCATGAGAAATTTGTACATGAAGCAAGAAGCAACAGTTAGGACAGAATACGGAACGACAGAGTGGTTTGGAATAGGAAAAGGAGTAAGACAAGGCTGCATTTTGTCACCCTGCTTATTCAACTTATACACAGAGCACATAATGCACAATTTGGGATCAAAATTGCTGGGAGAAACATCAACAACTTGAGATATGCAGATGATACCACCCTAATGGCAGAAAGTGAGGAGGACGTAAAAAAGCTCCTGATTAGGTTGAAAGAAGAAAGTGAAAAAGCTGGCTTGAGACTCAATATCAAGAAAACCAAGATAATGGCAACGGGCCCTATCAGTCCCTGGAAAATAGATGGGGAAGAAGTAGAAGCAGTGACAGATTTTACTTTCCTAGGATCAAAGCTCACTGCAGATGGTGATTGCAGCCATGAAATAAAAAGGCAACAGATTCTTGGGAGGCAAGCTATGAGAAACCTGGGGAGCATAGTGAAAAGCAGAGACATCAAATTGCAAACAAAAATTCATCTAGTCAAAGCAATGGTATTCCCTGTGGCAATGTATAGTTGTGAGTGCTGGACCATTAGGAAAGCTGAGCGCAGAAGAATAGACGCCTTTGAGATGTGGTGTTGGAGGAGAGTTTTGAGAGTCCCCTGGACAGCAAGGAGAACAAACAGGTCAATCTTAGAAGAAATCAACCCTGACTACTCCTTAGAAGGTCAAATAATAAAGATGAAACTAAAGTACTTTGGACATCAAATGAGAAGAGAGGATTCACTTGAGAAAGCCTTGATGCTGGGAAAGGTGGAGGGCAAAAGAAGAAGGGGACGGCCCAAGATGAAATGGCTAGATGGTATTGTAGAGACAATGAGCACAGAGCTCAGTGAGTTGAGGGGGATGGTGGAGGACAGGAGTGCCTGGCGGACAGTGGTCCATGGGGTCGCAGAGGGTCGGAATCGACTGTGCGACTGAACAACAACAACAAATGGTGAAAACAAGGAGCAGGAGAAAATAAAAGAGAAGTATAAAATACAGGTTAAGAATAATCTGAAATATTTGGGGGTATTGATATCAAGTAGAATTGATGACCTTAAGAAATTAAATTATGACAACCAAAAGAAGGAAATAGAAGACAAAATAGTACAATATAAAAAATTGAATTTATCTTGGATTGGACGGGTCGCTTTATGTAAAATGATACTACTAAAACTAAATTTTTTATTTGACGCGTTACCAATTAGATTTAAAGATAGAGAGCTATGAGAATACCAAAATATGATAAATAATTTTTGTAGTGGAAAGCGTAGAGCAAGAATATCTAAAAATTTGTGGTTATACATCTCAACTTGAAGGTGTATTAGGGATACCAAATGTTAAGCATTATTATACAGCATTTCAAATAAGGAATGTTGTAAAAATATTAATGAAAGAAGAAAGAATTTGGGAAAAATTTGAGCTGAGGGAATTTACACAAATAGGTAAATCACTTTTTTAAGATAAGGAGATTAAGAAAAAAGTTTTGTTGTTGTTCAGTCACAGTCGATTCCGACCCTCTGCGACCCCATGGACCACTATCCGCCAGGTACTTCTGTCCTCCACCATCCTCCTCAACTCGCTCAGCTCTGTGGCCATTGTCTCTACAATACCATCTAGCCATCTCATTTTTGGGCGCCTCCTTCTTCTTTTGCCCCCGACCTTTCTCAAGTGAATCTTCTCTTCTCATTTGATGTCCAAAGTACTTTAGCTTCATCTTTATTATTTGACCTTTTAAGGAGCAGTCAGGGTTGATTTCTTCTAAGATTGACCTCTTTGTTCTCCTTGCTGCCCAGGGGACTCTCAAAACTCTCCTCCAATACCAAAAGTTATTAAAAATAAAATGATAAAAACAACTTTGGATGAATGGACTAGAGTGAGGAAAGATCTTGTACCAGATATATCCCCGATTATTGAATTGGAAGATAGTAATACTTTCCCAATAAAAATAGATAGAAAGGTTAAGAATGTCCTCATTAAAAACGGAGTTTTGATGTTGAAGGATTGGATAAAAGTTTGTAAGGATAGAGCTAAAAAGACAGAATTATTTTCGCAAATGGAAATGAATTGGCTTCAAATTATACAGAAATAACTGGAATAATAGATATTCATATGAAAGGGGTTTAGAAAGGGAGAAAACAACATTTGAAGAACTGCTGATATAATTAAGAAAAGGAGAGACGGACATTAAAGGGATTGTAAGCAAGATATATAAGATTTTGAATAAAGGAGATAAAGCACAGGAAATTCTGAAAAATATTTGGGAAGATGATTTAAATGTTATAATTCCAGAAATACTGTGGAAGAAAAAATGGAAAAGAAGGATGATAAGAACTATGTCTGTAGGGGTTAAAGAACACAATTATAAGTTATTATGGCGATGGTACCTGACCCCAATTAAGTTGCATCAAATAGATAACCAAATAAGTAAGACATTTTGGAGATGCAAACAATTAACGGGAACATATGTTCATATGTGGTGGAGTTGTAATGTGTTAAGGTTCTTTTTGGGAAAAGTAGAAAAGGAAATTGCAAGTATTATGGAAATGCAGCTAGAGTTGGGGCCAGGTACGATTTTACTGACTGATGTTGATAAGTTTAATGTGGATAATGATAAAAAAGAGTTGATAGCTGTAATGATAATGTCAGCCAGACATTGTATAGTGAAACATTGGAAAAATGATGTGGTTTTAAAAATGGAGGATTGGTATAAGGAAATGTGGGATTTGGCATTAAATGATAAATTAACATGGAATTTGAACACTAGAAGAGGCATAGTTCATGAAAATAGATTCTGGAAAATTTGGCAGCAGTTAGTGGAATATGTAATGGTTAGAGATAATGGTACAAAGCCTGTACCTGATCAAATGAGTTTTTGGATGATATGAAATTTTGTAGGTCTGTTGCAACCTCCTGGACATTGTACATAGCACAGTGGTGATTTATAGTAGAATGATGATTTAAAGAACAAGAGGATGGAAATATTTTACAATATATGTAATAGAATTTTAATGTGAAAGATATTTGTATTGAGTTGTATTTTCTTTTTCTCTTTTGTATTTTGTATGTTTAGTATTGTATGTTTTTTTAGTTGTATTTTGTTTGAAAATTTAATATATTTTTTTTAATCCACAGTTCTATATTGTGCCCTCTCCCTACCATCTTCATTCTCATTTCCCATCCTCGTTCTCTGTACCTCTGGACTTTACCCTGAGGCGCTGACTAATTTTTATTTCTGATCTCTCCTCTGAAGCAACAATGATCATATACACATTATTAAAAAGCAGAATACAGGGTCATATGATATAATCTCTGCCTATTTCACTCTTTCCAGTCAACCCGATTTTCTGAAGCCATCCCATCTTCATTAATCTGTTCAGTTCCCATTTACATTTCTGTGTGCTATGAAAGCGATAACATTTTAAAAAGCAGAAGGAACAACTAATATCCAAAGGAATAGCAAAAAATCAAAAAACAAAAGAGCAGCACCACACAGTAAAGCATTTTAGAGGGTCATAGAGGAGAGTTTTGAGAGTCCCCTGGACAGCAAGGAGAACAAATAGGCCAATCTTAGAAGAAATCAACCCAGAATGCTCCTTAGAAAGTCAAATTGTAAAGATGAAGCTAAGGTACTTTGGACATCAAATGAGAAGAGAGGATTCGCTTGAGAAAGCCTTGATGCTGGGAAAGGTGGAGGGCAAAAGAAAAAGGGGGCAGCCAAAAATGAGATGGTTAGATGGTATTGTAGAGACAATGGGCACAGAACTGAGCGAGTTGAGGAGGATGGTGGACAGAAGTGCCTGGTGGGCAGTGGTCCATAGGGTCGCAGAGGGTCAGAGTCAACTGTGCGACTGAACAACAACAACAACCAAAACAAAAAAAGCAGTAGAAGGACCCTCCTAAGGAAATGTCATCGAACAGCCAACACCCATCGGTGGTAATGGGGTATACATGTCCGTAATAAAAATTCCTAAGGGGAAATTCGCACAATGAAAATTTTTCCACAAAAAAATTCTTATGGGGAAAATCACATAGCGAAAATATTTCCCCATAGGAATTTTCATTATGCGAGAATTTCCCATAGAAAATGCTATTTTCACATACCAGTAATGAAAATTGCTATGCAAGGTGCCATCCCCCCGCATTTTCTTTTGTATTCAATTTTTTCGCTGTTAGAGCCCTTCGTTATGCAGAGTTTCACTGTACAGTATTTGGAACAAAGTTTTCCTTAACGAGTTTTCTTTAAGAGTCCTGATGATGCAGTGTTAAAACTGCTGTAATGCAGCCACAGTGTTGTGAGTTCGATCCTGATAAGGGTCAACGTTGACTCAGCCTTCCCTTCTTCCAAGATTGGTAAAATGAAGACCCAGCATGTTGAGGGGAAAAATGCTAATTAACTTGTGAACCGCCCAGAGAATTCACTGAGCACTATGGGGCAGTATTCAAGTGTAATTGCTATGGCTATTAACAAGTACTTTTATAGCCCTTGGTTCCTATACAGGTAGTTGATAAATGTGTCTGTTCAGAATGCTAAAAGACTTTCCAAAGTTGTGTGGTTTTGCAATTTCAAAATATTTTAGACCCCAGGAAACAAACATTAAACAAACTCATGTTGTCATAATGGATGCAGGTAAACCCAAGATTCCTAAATGACACTGCTGCTCAATTCATGAGTAAGCAATGAAGTCACACCATAGATGTGGAAGAAACCAAATTATGTTTGCTGAATACTGAAGAAAAACCTAAAAACTTCCTGTAGAAGCTGCTTAACCCGAGTAGAAGAGCAAATGGGATAAAAGAGACACGTCACTACATGCTGGAAGGAACACATCTACCCATAGGGTTATTGTCTGTCTTTTTCAAGGAAACTGGCACATCTCTCTCATCCTACTGCACACTGTCTGAAAAGAAGCCTACATTTTGTCTATTCTGCAAGGAGTGGGGACAGAAACAATGGTTGGCCCACCAAAGGGTTTTTTTTGCTGCTTCGATTTCCATTTTTGACAATAACAACATAAAACCCACAGGTGCCTGGAGGCTCTTGGGGTCTGGATGGGGGACAATGGGCTACAACTGAATCCTCACAAGCCTGAGTAGCTGTGGGTCAGGCGTCCTGTGTTATCTCAGGAGTTACCATCTTTGGTCCTGGATGGGGCAGTTTTGCCCCAAACAAACCCGGCACGTAATCTGGGAGTCCTCCTAGACTCGCGACTCCTGCTCAAAGAGCAGGTTGCAGTGGTGGCCAGGAGGGCTTTTGCACAACTTCGTGTTATATGCCAGTTACACCCGTTCCTAGATCAGGACTCCTTACTCATGATCACACATGCTTTGGTCACCTCCAGACTTGATTACTGTAATGCGCTCTACATGGGGCTGCTCCTGATGACCATTCGGAGGCTGCAACTGGTCCAGAATGCGGCTGCTCAGGTGGTGTTGCAGTGCGGGCGTTATGTCCATTCCTCGCCACTGCTCCGGGAGCAGCATTGGTTGCCAGTATGTCTCTGGGTGCAATTCAAGGTGCTGGTTATTACTTTTAAAGCCCCACATGGTAGTGGGCCAGGATACTTAAGAGACCGTGTCCCCCCAAGAACATCTGTCCGTCCCACCAGAGCGGACCGGAGAGGCTCTCTTATTGTTTCATCTGCTACAGGGGCATGTCTCTCTGGCACCAGAAGGAGGGCCTTCTCTTTAGGAAAGGTTTAAAGACATGGTTGCCAGGGCAGGTGTGGGGCACCAGTGACACAGTGACTCCAGCCTGCAGGTTGATTTAGCAAATATTCTCTCTCCCTTTTAAATCTTTAACATTTAATTTAACCTAATATTTTAATTTCCAATTGTTTAATTTTTTAGTCATCATTGTAATGTTGAATTTTGTGTGTTGTATTGCTCTGTATTTATTGTCTATATTGTTTGATTGTCATGTAAGCTGCCCTGAGTCAGGTTTCCATAGTGGGCAGCATACAAATGCAAAAATTAAATTAAATTAAAAGTACAAGCAGAACGGCACAAGCAAAATGGGAATGCATGGTGGAAATTTAAATAGCTGGTCAGTTCCTTGTTGAGGAGATTTTGTTTTTGGTTTGATTTGTGTCTCACTCCATTTTGGAGCTAATAGAAATATTCTGTAGAGAAAATATATTTCTAAGATAAATCTATTTAATAGGTAATTGTAGTGATATATTCAAGGGAGACAGTGATTTAGTGTTTGCTACAATTAATATTATAAGTACAATAAACAATGTTCTTGTTTTTCTTTTAAATCACTCTCTCATCCTGAAAGAGTGATTTTTTTTAAAAAAAAAGAAATAACACTACCAAATGTAGCTTGGAAGCAGTGATGGGCAGCTAAAATTTCTACTACCACAATGTGGGCGGAGCTGATGTCATGACATCATGGGCGGAGCCAACATCATGACATCATGGTTGGAGCTAAAGTAAAAAATAAAAAAATACAGTACACATAAAAATACTCATAAAAACACATAAAAGTACAAATTAAATACAGTACTGTACACATAAAACCACACATAAAAATACACATAAAACACATAAAAATACAAATTAAATACACATAAAAACAAGCATAAAAATGCACATAAAATATACATAAATACACATTAAAATACAGATCAAAATACACATAAAAACACACATTCCACCCATCCACCCACCCCAAACATGAGTCACTTACCTGACTGGGGAGCAGGCGGCAACAGTGACGGTGCAGCGTGGCGTGGTCCGTCGGCCTGGCCTAGCCCAGCCTGGTCTGGCCTGGCAGCACGGCCTGGATCATGGTGCTGCGCCTGGCCTAGCATTGGTGGCGACCATCAGCACTGGTGGTGGTGGTGCATGGTGGCGTGGCGTGACTCAAGCGAGGGCTGCTGCCGCCACACCTCCGAGGAGGCCACTGAGGGCCTCCCCGGCTGCTCAACTCTCCAGATCAAAATGGCGGCTGGTGAGTATGCATGCATGAAAAAAGCAGTTGACGCATGTGCGCTCAGTACTATAGGCACACATGCATCAATTGCTATTTTCATGCATGCGCACTCACCAGTCGCCATTTTGGGTTGGAGAGTGGGGCAGCCAGTGAGACGACCAAACTGATTACCTCAGAATAAGGCCAACCACCCTGGGTAGTCTCCCGGGGAGGTTAGTACCCCAATGGGAGACCACCTGGGATCAACAGAACCGGGGCAAACAGGCCTATGCCCACCACTGCTTGGAAGCATGTTACAGAGAAATGTATATCGTGTAAGAGGCAGGCCAGGCTTGGGGGCTGTGTGTGGAGACCCATTTTAAAATCAGCTTAATTATAAACTGGACCCACATTATAGGCGCAGGAAGGGATTAGCTATTCTAAACTGGATTCTCCTTCAGGAACTGAGGTCAGGAAGAAGAAGAACTCAAGGAAAACATCTCAATGTTCCAACATGAAACAATTATATTGTTTCCACAGCGTAGATAATGAGGACACCGAGGTATCTGACTCCCTTCCTGATTCTATACAGCAGGCTGAAGTTGCCAATGGAATATGCTTAAAAATGATGACACAGGTTCCAATAATCTAGTTTAAATGATCCTTTAATACAAGTATCAATAAAAGATATTCAAGCCCAGAATATGCTTTGCTTCCTTTTATCTATTCTCAGAATACTTTTCACCAGAAAGGGGTAGGAATCCATTCAAACCCTATCCTACTTCTTCAGTTGGACTTCTGCATATTCGGTCTAGAAAAGAAATGGGAAATCCAATGATGACTGAATCACAGTTGATCCCCAACATCTGCATCATCAGGGGGGAAATACTGTCTTCTTAAAACTAATCTGTTAGCTTTCTCACAAAAGAAGATGCTGTATCAAAATCAGAAAATAATTAAACCAGTTGGCTTCGTGTTGTGTTTTTATATGGTTGTAGTTCATCTTCTCTTGAAGACTCATTCTGTGCATTTTCCATTGGGAAGACAACCAACCCCCCCCCCACCTACTGAACATTAGATGGTATTATTAAAGACCTATATCAGTGATGGCGAACTTATGGCACGCATGCCAGAGGTGGCACTCGGAGCCCTCTCTGTGGTCACCAGTTCAGTCACCCCAGCACAGAGTTTGCCCCAACCCTCTGCCCAGCAGTCCAATAGGAGGTACTTCCTCCCTCCCCCAGCACAGAGTTCACCCCACCCCTCCACCTAGCAGCCCAATGGGAGCATTTCCTTCTTCACCTGTTGCTATGTTGGCACTTTGTGATAAATAAGTGGGTTTGGGGTTGCAGTTTGGGCACTTGGTCTCTAAATGGCTTGTCACCACTGACCTATATAATTCTTCTTGTTGTTGTTGTTCAGTTGCACAGTCGATTCTGACCCTCTGCAACCCCATGGACCACTGTCCGCCAGGCACTTCTGTCCTCCACCATCCTCCTCAACTCGCTCAGCTCTGTGCCCATTGTGTCTACAATACCATCTAGCCATCTCATTTTTGGCCGCCCCCTTTTTATTTTGCCCTCCACCTTTCCCAGCATCAAGGCTTTCTCAAGGTAATCCTCTCTTCTCATTTGATCATTCTTAGTGGTGCAAATTTGTCCACAATTCTTATCAGCAAAGAAACACATGTCCACTTGTGGAACCATGATGTGTAGAGAATCTCACACAAGGAAAAAGAAACAGAAGAGAATGAAAAGAAGGTAGTTACCGTATCAATATCACAACACTGGATTGTTCCCTAGAGCCTCTTCACCATAGGTGATCGTTCATGCAAGGGTCCAGTTAAATCACTGCTAAATTTCAGGACTCAAATAGAAGATTTGTTACCTGTGGGATCTCCCTCATGCGTATTGGAGAGTTGGGTTTCTCCTCCTTTGCTGGAAAGGGGGGGGGGGGGAGCAAAAACAGAAAGTTTCAATTTTACTGATACAACAGGCATAACAAACCAACCCATCTTCTAAAGGCATTACCTCTGGCAAGACGCTTCCTGAACAACAGCAACAACAAGAAGACCAGCAGGAGGAGGACGATTGATGGTATCCCAAAATATAAAGTGTAGAAGCAGTTCCCTGCAGAAGGAGAGGGAAAGAGAGAGAAGCTGATCAGCCATGGAGACACTCCAGGGTGGAGATGAGGGCAAGGGTAGGAGCAAGGAAGACTGGTACTTCCTCTTCCTTGTCATGAAACGACATATTTTCTAACATTCTCAAAGGTTGTAGTTTAACTAGGCCTAGAAATCCTTTCCTCTCTGTCTCAAAAGACTAAGCGTCACGAGACAGATTGTTTTCAGTTCAGTGTTCCCTGTATTCTTATCTCTGGGCTAGCTGTTTTGACTATTAGAGAGCACACTTCCTTCACGTGTGCAAACTTCTTCTTTGTTATGAGAAAGTTTTCTCTGTTCCCTGTTTGGTTAAAGGTACCCCACCTGACTGGAGAATCTCTATTTTGGGGAGAGGAGAGGGAGTTCGTTTTTGGATGTCTATCCGTTAACATCTTATGCCTTTTTGCTTCTTCAAAATGATCACCTAGTGATTGGATTGTTGCTGGACTGATCTGTATGCTACTGACCTTTATTTACGTTTCTCTATGGACTATGCTTTAAGAAACCTGCTACAATAAATCAACTGTTTTTCTCTGAAGATTGTCTCTTTCATCAACAAACACAACACACACACAAAGCCTCGCTACCCAGACCTCCCTTGTTTGCTCCATTGCCTGAGCATAGTCAGAGTTCTTTTAAAGTAGACCAGTTCTCCCAGCAGCTAAGTGCTAACAGTTCCCGGAATGAGACAGGGATCTCAGGAACTGGAAGGGAGGGGCCCTTAACTGGGACGGCCGAAGTCTGACATTCCTCATCTCCAGTTAAGCCATTTAACTCATCCCTTTGTTATCTAGCACTCTCCTGTTCCATTCAAGCTCTTCTCTTTGTTTGTCACATCCTACACTCTTCCCCTAGTGTGACTTCCCAGTAGACACTGAAGGAGCTGAGCTAGAAAAGAAGCCCCCTTAAATGATGAGGATTAGAGTATAGGATCCATCTATACAAAGTCCCCAATAGATGGATGAATGCAGTACTGCATCGTACTCTACCTGTGTTCCCTGCTATGGTGCTTTTCGGTATGATAGCACTGATCTTTCTGTTCCCTTGGTCTGAACAGGTAATGGTGGTCCCTTCACTCCAGCTCTTGGGAGGAATCAGCATCAGGCTCCACAAGCTGAATTCTCCTTCCCCGTCTATGATCCCGAGAGCCTCATCATCCTGCCATGATTTTTGGTTTATATCCCAAGAGACCTCCTTCCAAAAAGGGTTTGCATTGAGAAAAAGGCAGATGACGGGAACACCATGGTTGAACTGGTCGCCATCAAAGGAGGAAGGCAACGGGATAAGAAGAGAAGGAGTTGGCCTGGAAGGATCTGAAAAGACAGAGGATCACCATTGGCTCATTAGGTATTTATTCATTTATCCCATCCCATCCTATACCCATATGATTTGCTGATTAGCATTATTTCTGGGCAATCTAAACTAATGAAACTGAACTAGCCAGGGAGGTATCAAGTACTGCTGTCTAAAAGGCACAGCCAACTAAAAGTTAATCACTTTATTTATTGCTCTAGATATCCTATATCGTGTTCAAGGAATAAGGGAAGGAGGGAGCATGGACTTTTTCTCAGTGGCTCCATGCGTTGCACAAAATTACACCTCATTAAGACAGAAGGGCTCATCAGCCAGGGCTAAAATCAATGTCCTACCAGCTGCATTTTCTTTTCTGAAAAAACAAAACAGGATTTTAAAAATCTTTTGGAAACACTAGAAGGTGATCAGAGGCGTAGCTACCGCCGTATCTGCCGTATCAATTATACGGGGCCCCCGGGCCATGGGGGCCCCCCAACGTGCGTAAGCAAAACAAATCTTTACCCTTCCTAGGGCCCCCCAGACAAATTTTTATACGGGGCCCTGCCAAGGCACGCTACTCTTCTGAAGGTGATCGAAATGGTTAAGAACTGGAAGAACACGTCAAATTCAGAAAGATAAAGAGAAGTGAAATAAGCTTGGAAACTACAGACCAATAACTTATGTACCAAAAATGTACAAATTACTCACAGTCATAATTGCAAGCCAAATATATGGACAATTGAAAAACAACACTTTGTTGCCTGTAGAAGAGAAAGGATGCTGCAAAAACTCAAAAGGAATCAAAGTTCAGCTATTAATCAAGAAATTGGTTTTGAAGAATTCAAAGAAAAGGCCAAAAAAATTGTTTATGGCTTGGATTTACTATAAAAAGGCATTTGACTATATTCCAAACAGCTGGATTGAGAAATCCCTTAATATTTTTTAAAATTAACAACAATATTCAAAAATTTATAAAGACTTCAATAAAGCTATGGTTAGTAAACTTAGGGTTCACATTCACTCAATACGGACAATCTAAAACTGTTTGGAAAGACAAGAGCTAAATTAAATATGTTGCAGGAAAATACAAAGAAATCAAGTAAAGGCATTGGAATGCAATATGGAATTGAGAAGTGCGCAGCAATTACTGTTGCTGGCAAAATTGCCAAAGGTGATGTATTTGAGTTAGATGATGAAGAATGTAGCAAAATTTGCAACACCATGATAAGGTTGCAAAAATTATTCATTGGAAACTTTGCCAGAAGTTGGAATTTCAATACTGTACTGTACATTAAAAAACTATTGGGAACATCAGGTAGAAAAAGATTTAGAAAATAAGAGCATCAATATATTTTGGGTTTTTTAAATTCAAACAGATAGACATCTGACTAATAACATGTCTTAATAAGACCTGGTTCATTGAAACTGCTGCATCAGGAAATGCACAAATTGAAGACAAACAACTGGACAAAATAACAAAATGTCATAATTTGTAAATTGAAGTTGAGCTTTTGTGGAGGAAGAAATCTGTTTTCGTACCCATAGTGATTGGAGCCCTTGGAGCAATACCTAAAGGACTCCATAGATATTTGGAAATTTTAGATTTATTGGATAGGAACATTCTTGCTCTCCAAAAAGTACTTTTACTAGGAACTGCCTATATACTTAGACATTACCTTAACAGTTCTTAACTCCTTGGTTAGATCTTAAACTGTTAATTTTATACCAGTATTTGTCTGAGAATCTAATGATAGATTTTTATCTTATAACAATCTGTCCTCTTTAGGGTTTCATGGAATTGACCATCTACAGCAAGGGTTCCCAACCTTTTCAAGCCAGGTGCCAGATCACACTCTCTCCTTCAGCTTTGAGGGCTGATTGGCCATTTCGCCATGTCTGCACGATGGGGGTGGCCATCTTGTCCAAACAGCTTCAAAGGGATGGCCACTTTGTTTCTCAAATGCCCTTGGAGGGATGGGGGCCACATGAAATGGTTGGGAACCCCTGATCTAGACAGTGGTGTAAGGCAAATCCAATATTAGGGCAGTTCGCTCCATTCTTACAACATAAGGCAATACTGACCAGCCCAAGGAAACACCTCATACAAAACAGATTCATTCCCAACCTTATGTTACCAATGCTGTACATGGAGACTTACAATAAAACACAATCACAAGGTAGACAAAGAGGAAGATGGGGAGAGAACACCAAAGACATACACATTTTATGCGCCATTAATGAGGCCTTCTAAAAAGCTTGGAGGCGGATGAGAATTAGAATGGAGAGATATTATTGGGGGGGGGGGGGGAATCATCTCTATGTTGAGGGCTGGGCTACTCACCTGAGACAATCACCCTAAATCCATCTATGATTTTGAAATCTGGGAAACGATTCATAGCAGCACAATAATAAACTCCAGCATGATTTCTCTGTACATTATAGTGAGGCAACTTCACTTGCTTCTTTCCTGCAATGGATTTGATATCGTTTTTTGCAATTCGGTAGAGAGTTTTGTCCTGCATCTCCTTGTACCAGGTCACATCACCAGAGTGAGAAACTGGAAGGCTGCAGTTGATGCTGACTGTCTCTCCGAGGGACACGTAAACCTGTGTCAGCTCTGGCTGTGTTTCAGGAATCCTCTTTGATTCAGCATCTACAACCACAAGAGAAAGAATTTCATAACGCAGCCAGTGATGGGATGTAACAGGTTCTTACCAGGTCGCCAGAACCGGTAGTAACTTTCCACAGTGTCCCGGAGAACCGGTAGCAGCTTTTGGGGGGAACCTCCTTTGGGGATTACCTTTTCACTGGTTCCGCCACTGAGCAAGCACGCCAAGCACTTGGTATGCATGCACACCTACAGTGCTTGCCGCGTATGCACGGCCTCCTTGCTGTCCTCCCAAGCGGGGAGGAGGAAGAGAAGCTGCTAGCCTGAAGCTCCCTATAGCCTGCTCCCCAGGGTAAGTGACTCACCTTTGGATGTGGTGTGTCTGTGTGTATTTAATACCTTTACCTATATTGACGTACTACCACAGTTCCTAAAAAGGCCTGGTGGCCGGCAGGCCTGGCTTGGGGTTTTGAAGCAAAGTCTTGGAGTTACCTCATCAATAAGCTACACCTGTGCTGTTCCAAGTGCTGTTCCAATTGGAGAACCCTTAAGGAGGTACAGCTGTTTTACATTTACATTAAGGCATATTATCCTAGAGAACCGGTTCGATGACCATATCCATCTTGCAACATGGTGCTGCCCAGGCACTTATACTAACAGGTAACTGATGGGTTTGTGTTTGGTGGGTTGATTTATGTTTGGGGTTGTATTTTAATGTAATTTTTATTTATTAATTTATTTAATTTATTTACAGGTTTGTTTTGTGGGTGGGTGGGAGGGTTGAGGGGTGTGTGTGTGTGTGTGTGTGTGCTTATTTTTATTTTATTTCATTATTTTATTTTTTATTTTTTTCTTTGTCCCTGTCCACAGCATCATGACATCATGATGTTAGCTCCGCCCACACTGTGATGACATCATGGTGGGGTAGTAAAATTTTTGACACCCCACCACTGAATGCAGCCATTCCTAGTGAAGGGGAAGGGGAATGTACAGAAACATGGCATGATGCAATGATGCTGCTCATTTTATCCCTCCTTGTAGTCCATAGACAAATTGGGCCTCAGCCATGCTGCTCTTGCACCACTGTCATAGTGGTGGTGGTGGTACTGGGACAGCCAGAAACTCTGCAATCTTTCACCTTGTTTCCTGTGGTTCTTATATCAGGGGAGATTGAGGGAGAGAGTGTGCATTTTCCAGACGAAAGGCAAGTTGTGTGCTAGAACACTAAACCTGATGCCTGGGTTGATGCAGCACCCCGAGGGACATGGTCTCTATCCAACTGCTGCCGTAGCCCTGTTGAGCTAATGGAATTTATGCAAGTTGACTGCTCTTAACTTACCACCCAACAACTGATACGCTGTGTCACATGGGGTATTGAGACCATTAATTGGCTTTAGGCTATATTGTGTCACCTTCGGACTTGAAATTACCAAATGGCTGCCTAGGCTAGTCATCTTTCTCACTTTGGTTGCATCATACAGTTCAACAGGAAAAGCATCGTGCATGTACTAAGTGGTGAAGGGTATTAAACAAACAAATAAATACAATTTTCAAAAATGGTTTCGGAAAATCCCAATTCAGATGCTTTTTCCTCAGCAGAACAGCTGCACCCGGACTCACCCTTAATTTACAGGAAATAAAACTTCCCAGTCTTTCAGAGGCCATAAGGCGCACTGCTAGACTGCCTCCCACCTCCAATTCCTACCATCCTCAATAGCAACCAAAATAAGTGGGGCTCCTGTTTAGCTGCAAATGTCTCACAATGAAAAGTTATTTAAAGAATAAAAGCAGCTTTCAGTATGAAATTAAGGTTCCATCATCCTCTGCCCTGGAAGTAGCATGGCTTATGTTACTTATGTCTCTGTTACAAAAGTTCTATGCCATCTTCTTTCTGCACTCGTTTTTACCCAAGGGATATATAGAATGAAGTGAAACCTGTATAGCTACCCTTAACCTTTGTGTTCAGTGGAGGTTTCTCCCCTTAAAATGTGTATCCGATACCAAACTTAAGAAAGCAAACAAATAAATAGTGCAATTCATTGAATTCCCATCTCACTGTGAAGTGAGAAGGAAATGTTGAACAAATGAGGTTCCCAAAACACTTACAGTGCCAAGAAAAGAGAATAATCCCAACCCAATGGAAGAACATCTTTCTGTCCATCCCTGTTGTGGAAAAGAATCCAATGATGACTCTCCGTCTTCCCTCGTGGGCCGAAATCTTTTCAACTTTCTGAAGCTGGACGCAACAATAACGACTCCTCCTCCTTGTGCAAAACTGAAAGAACATGAGAAAGCCATTGGCAGCTTTTCTGTTTCAACAGACAAAAAGTATCTTGCCATCTGCAGCGTGTGAGAAACTCCTTTCACCTCGGGGACAAATAACTCAGGCCTTAAGGCTTTTGGCACCTATGGAAGATCTGCCCCTCTGGCGTTTGGTGGAGT
The DNA here is from genome assembly GCA_030440675.1 of Furcifer pardalis. Taxonomy (NCBI): domain Eukaryota; kingdom Metazoa; phylum Chordata; class Lepidosauria; order Squamata; family Chamaeleonidae; genus Furcifer; species Furcifer pardalis. The sequence continues at coordinate 174,147,353 of CP126893.1, read as the reverse complement.
CCCTCATGGTTGAGATGGACTTTTGTGGCAACCAAAACCCTAGAAACATTAGACCGAATAAAGAAGGCCTGAGATGTTAATTTTTCACCAACAAGTGAAGGGGCTGTGGTGGCTCAGCCTTATTCTATGGAAGGCTGGCAAGTGAGCAGTTCAAGAAAACCCGGGTACTGGACGATGGACTGAGCGCCCATCTCTGTCCCAGCTCTTGGGGAAACGAAAGGAGCCTCATTTGGGCGTTCCCTGAGTGGAATTTCTTCCACAAAAACCCTTTCAACCCAGTATAATTTCTGACAGGAAATTATTATTATACCAAGAGGGGAAGCAAAATTACCGGCTGTTCTGCTGCACTTCAAAAGCCCCCCCAAAACAAAGCCTGCTCCATTGGTCTTCTGTGACGTGGAGGCTGATGTTCCCAGCTCTGCAGCTGCCTCCTAGATGAGTGTTTTGCTAACCTCTCCGTAGTTAGAGGGCATCAGAGTGCCACATCATGGTGCAACGCCCCCAGAGAGGCGTTCCTTTGCAAGAAGTGGCACTCAGTTTCAAGTCCCCTTCCTGGAAGCCACACATCAATTGTGGGTTCACTTCTTGTCCTCCTGCCCTGAGCGATGCTTCTGGCCAAGCACCCAGGTTAATCCCAGGCTACGGTTTTATGCTGTTAATGCTCTGTGTATGAAAAAGGGTTGGATATGACTTACAATTCTTTTGATCTGCTTTGATTTTAACTTTTGGGAAACTCTTTTGGTTTCAGATTTTGGGAGGCTGCTTCTCTCAGCAATGCTCCTGACCCGGAACTTCATTTTGTTCTCCACAGGTAAAACAAACGCTTCTGGTGGTGGTTTAGTTAAGGCACTCAGCTTTGAGACTGGAGGGTCGGGGTTCGATACCCGAGTGCTGCTCAATGGATCTTGGGGACATGAAAGGAGCCTCATTTGGGCATCCCCTGAGCGGAGTTTCTCCAGAAAAAAATACATTCAACAGAGAATAACTTCTGACACAAAATTATTATTATTATGTTAGGTTGTTTGAATTTGTATGTTATTTCTCATTTTAGGAGTTTCTCTCCCCCTCTTTTGGAAATAATATTTTATTTATTCAAACTTTGGGACAACTTTTGCTATAGCTTTGGTGGAATGGGCTCCCTTTGTTTTTCAACATAACAAAAATGGAGAGATCTCCCATGCATACAATTTAACTTTCTATTCAAAATTGTTCACTTTCTTACATTTATATTGCATATTTCCTCCAAGGAGGTCAGGATTCCTTACCAAGTTGTTTTCTTCTCTTCCCTTTCCATTAATCATTTGGACACCCTCATTTCTGATGTAGTTACTTAAACATTGGAACCACAATACCTTCCTTCTTGTCTCCACAGTGAAACCAGTTCAGTCACAGCTCCTGCATCAGACCCAGCCATTCCATTTTGTGGCTGCTGGAAGAAATGCACGAATCTCATGCCCTGAGTCAAGAAAAATTGTAGACTTACTTTGGTACAAATGGACAGGGGACAAAACAGTGCTTTTAGTCAGAAATTGTGCAGATTATAAAACTAAGAAGAAATTTGTCTGCAAAACTTCAAATGGAACATGGATCCTGGAAATCATCAATGCCCAAGTGGAAGATTCTGGCATATATCTGTGTGCAGAAAAATTTTCCAGCAGAATCTTGCTTTTCCAAAGACCTTCTACGGTGATTGTTGGAGGTAAGGAAGAGTTTGCAGTGTAAGACAAAGCTGTGTGGCCGATTGATAGGATTTACGACCCTCCTTTTTGGCTCCAGACTGTTCCCTCAGTGGCAGATGTCATTCATGCTACCGTTCCCTTCCAGAGTCATGAGTGTAAATGGCATCAGGGAGTGACAGGCCAATGGCAATTCCACCACAGGTCCATCCCCACTGGCATTCTGTCTGCTTGGTCCCTGCAGGGTGGGAAGAAACCTACGTCTCCACAAAGCCTAATGTGTTTTACCCAAAGCAACGTGCCAAAGTCACTGAGATTTGTTTCCCATTTTCCCTCCCAGACAGCTACACCCCAGGCACCCGGGTGATGCTTTTGTGCCCCTCTCCACAAGATCCACATCCAGCTTCCCGGTTGTTAACAATGGATCTCCAGCTGGCTTGCATGGTCGATGGTGTCTCTGGTTTCATCCAGGTCTCCTGGGGCATCCCTGGAAATCTCCAGCATCTGGGACAGACGTTTCTGGTGAAAAACAGCAGCGGCTCCTTAACCTTTGTCAGCCTCCTTCCCATCCCTGCGGACTTGTATGCTAGCAAGGAAAACTTCACATGTGAAGTCAAGTTCAACGCCTCAGGCACCAGTGTCAAAAAAAGCATCCAGTATAAAGAAGAGCTCAAGGAATGTGAGTTGTTTTACATGCCCTCCTAAAAATTCTGTCCAGTTCCGTCCCCTGAAGCTTGAGGCCATAAATTGCTTCAGCCAGGTTGGGTGTCTGAATGTGACGCTCCACAGACCCAGATTCTAACCTGTTGTACAAATGCTGCTCTTTGGCCTGAGGAAAGTTCAGACTTTCACTATCCAAAAGAGCAGATGAGTCCAAGGTTCGCCTCACATGGATGAAATGCCTGGGTTGAATCCTCCAAAAAGCTTTATCCACGAGGCTCAAATTGCCCATTCTTTGAAGGGATCAAGAAGACACGGAGTCAAGCCACACTTCAGGGTGAGATGTGTCTTCTTGATCCCTTCAATTCTTGGTGCAGAGTGTCTTTTGTCTTCTGTTTAATTGGAAGGGGAGGCCCAAAGAAGTTTGTAGCTTGGTTCCAACATCACATTCCACAGCTGTTATGGAAAAAACCACCTTCTGCTGATCCCTTCTGCAAGGCCACTGTCTTCTGCACTTTGCTGTTGGAAAGTGTGCTGGTTGGAAGATCTGTCCATAGGAGGAATTCCACATTATGTAAATCTGTTTTCCTTTCTCTTTCTCTCCCTTTTCCACTCCCCTTACCCTGCATCTTTTCAAAACTCTCTCTGAAGACAGTGCCTACTCAGACTACATTGTTCTCCGAGCTGTTGTGTCATTACTGCTCTTGCTGCTGCTTCTGCTGAGCATCTTATGGTTTCGATTTCGCCCTCTCAGACCAGGTAATATCAGGAAGCACATTCTAAGAATTAAGGGTTCCCAAGCTACCATCTTCTGCATCTTGCTGTAGGAAAGTGTGTTGGTCAGAAGCTCTGTCCACTGGAAGAATTTCATTTCATGTAAAACTGTTTGTATTTCTCCTGTTGTTGTTTCTCCTGTTATATTTTTAAAACCTATCATAGTTTATTAAATCAATTAGATTTTATTATAGGAATGCCTGACATCAGATTCAGGACTTTATCAAAGGGAAACCAGGGAGAAATGAGACAGAATCCCAAAACGCAAAGAGACATCAGTTCTTTTTTTTTTAGGTGCCTTTCACTCAAGAATTCTGCAATTCATTCAAAGTTTTTGAAATAATTACAGATTAAAATAAACAGGAAAATTGGAGAGGGGGAAGACACAACATAGGGACCAAGATTGAAAAATTCCCGAGTGCAAATGATTTAGCAAAAAATGTCATATTTGACAAGAAGAGTATTGAATATAATAGAATATGCAAAATAAAAGAGGTTAAAAATACGTATAATATCAATGAACATTTTCAAAGCCTTTGACTTTGTGGAATGAGATTCATTGAAGAGTTATAGGTAACCTTTATGACAGAAACCAGTTTCAATTTTAGTCAATATGGGGTTAGAGATTTGATTAATTTAGAAAGAGAGACAAGACATGGCTGTCCCCTATCTCCAGTATTTTTTACAAATATGACAGAACTACTGGCTAATGCAATAAGACAAGATGGAGTCATAAAAGGAGTAGAAGGTACCAAAATTAGTTTATTTGCATATGATACTTTATTCACTGGTAAAGAACTGGTTGAGGTTCTAGATGGGGTTCAAAAGCATTTAGTGAGAGTTGAACAAGCAATAGGCCTTGAGAGTAAATGGAATTTGATGGGGATGATTCTTTGCAACAAAAGGAATAACAACATGGAGTAAATTAGGAATAAATTTAAAAGTTAAAAGAAGTTTCAAATATTTGGGTATTAATATTGCTTACAATATTAACAAGATGTGTGTTCTGGTCCCCACCCTAGTCACCAAGCTCAGTGGGTGATTTTGGGTCCCCCAAGATTCCCTCTAAGTGACCAAACAAATGGGGTCATTGTGCGGATAAAGAGTAGATGAAGAGAGCCATATGTGCTGCCTTGTGATCCTTGGAAGAAAGAAGGGATATAACAACCACACTGATAGCAAAAGCAACAAAGGAAGACTGGGGTGGGGGTGCTAGAAACTTGCTATGGTGATGGTGGCTTTGATGCCAGGTCTGCCTGGAGGATGAAGGCAAGCTAGCAATCTAAGCACTTATTTATTATTTTATTTATTATTTCAATTTATATGCCGCCCTACTTGGCGAAAACCAACACAGGGAGGCTTACAACATAAAATCGAATACAATACAATATAACAGATCAACAGTACAAAATCACAGCATCCCAAAATACAGCGCAACAAAATAAATATGAACATAATATAATCAAAATACAGTCCGTAAACAATATTCAGTACAAATGGACAGTAAACAATATATTCACAATACGGTTCATACCCAATACAAAAACCATACAGTAATCGATTCAGTAATGTAAAAATACAAAACACCGTCCCGCTGCCCATACACATCCCCCCCAACACACCTGCCATCCAGTCCTGGTACGGCTGCGGCGAACACCCACCCCCTATCCCCAGGTAGTCTTCGGGTGGCGGCGGGGCAAAGTCCAAGTGCTCTGGCCTCTCTCAGCCCGACCAGCCGAGAGCAAGAGGATCAAGGGGGCCCAGAGGGAAAGCGGGAGCCCCGGAGGGAAAACGGGAGCTACTGCCGAGGCTCCTGCGGGTGGCCCTTTTCAACTCCCCCGGACAGGTGTTTCGAGTCCGGGGGAGGGCGAGACGTCTGCGCGGGCTGGCGGCGTTCTTCGGCCGCAGCTCCTGCGGGCGGCCCTTTTCAACTCCCCCGGACAGGTGTTTCGAATCCGGGGGAGGGCGAGACATCTGCCCGGGCTGGCTTAAACACCTTAATAACCGTCACCAAAACTTTTGTTGCTGTTATTGTTCTTCATTTTCTAGGAAGAGATCTTCTATAGGTACCAAAGATTGGGGAAAGGAAGGAGAGAAGAAGAGCATCTCCAGAGAAAACAGAAGCACTTGAACGTCGGCAAAAAATAATAATTTTATAGACAGACAAGCATCCAACTCTGATTCTGGGAGGCCAGCATTGAAACGCAAAGCCCATCACTAGACTGGACCAGGACATCGGACAAATCACAGCCTCATGGCTTAATCCTCCCACCTGTAATAATGGAATAAGAATTGTTGTACAAACAAACAAAACAGTCTGTGGTACATGTTTAGATTATAATGGATGAAATGGTGCAGAAAAGGCCATCAGAAAAAAAGAGTCTACTTACCCACATTCTATTTTCTACCTATCAAGCTCCGATGCATAACTATGGTTCCCCTTTGCCCAGGGGTGGTAACCTGCAGCCTTAAGGCCACATTGTGTTACTGAGCTTCCCTCCATTTCCCCTTGATCTAAAAACAGGAAAGTTTTGAAAAGAATTCTATGAGGGAAAATGTGAAAGAACCACCACAACAATGATTTACGTCGCTTAACCCTGGACTACTGCCAACTTCTGCATCTGAAATGGTGGACTAGAATTTGCAGACGCTGATACTAAATAAAAGTCGTTACATTTATAAAGGGCCACAAGACTCTTCTTAGTTTGTTTTTTAAACACACAATTGTGTGTTCTCTCACAACACATTTGTACTTTTAAAATGTCAGTTGCAGGAACGACTGCTTCTCTTCCTAGTCTATGGGATGCCCCATACATTAATGGCCAAGCGTTTTAAACCCAATTTTGAGAGAAAGTCCCTGCTTGAGAAAACCAGCAGTGGGTCAGCCTAAAGAAGACATTGATCCAGACAGAAGAACAAAAAACCCAGTGAAAGGAAATGCACATACTTTTTCATCTCCTTTTTCACCTCTTTGATGAAGACTGAGGCAGATGTTCCCAAAAATAACCAGAGAAACCCACATTTCCCCTTTATTCCGCCCAACATGCCTGCACACCGCCTTCACAGAGCGATGCGGTTGTGGCTGATGTACTTGTTATCTTTTGCTCAGGTCAGAATTCGTAATGGTGGACCTTCCATGGCCAACATATTCAGTATGAGTGTAGTTTGCTCTTTGCTGCACACAAAACCACATATGTAGGGGGGGAAGAGAGAGAAAAGGCTACTCAAACTATTTAATTTTTCTAAGAAAAATGTGGGTGGGTGTACCTAGTGTTGGGTGTTGAACAAACAAGCAATATATATATATTGTAAAAATTGCTACTACTTATAACAGGTATATATATCCGTGGAGCAGGATTAGAGCAGGCGCCAGAAGCCGACAGTGTCAAGTCACTACTGCAATTCACCAGAGGACAACCTGGCCATTTGGTGCCATTAGGCTGATTTTGGTTTACAGCAAGGCCACGAACTGGTGGCCTCCCTCTTGTGGTTTCCTTTAGGGAGTCAGTCCATTCAGGTCCCTTTGTTGGGAACCACTGCTTTAAAGGATGGATTAGATGGGGGGGGGGGGAGATAATGGCTTCTGCTTTCTTTGATGGCCAGACAGATGGATCAGAGCTGGGTTCTCACTCATTTCCCATAAAACCAATGTGGATACAGGTATGGGCTGGACCACTGAGACAGGTGGATTCATCCTGGTGCACCTTCACCTCTGGCGCCCTTGGGTGCAAATAATAATTTTATTATTATAATTATATATATATAATTATATATATATAATTTTATTATTATTTTATCTGTCTGGCATGCTGCACCATAGATTAAGCCATTGCTCCAAGCTCCCTCCTTCAGCTTGGAGCAATGGTTTGTTCTAAAGTGCTGTACATTGAGCAGAGCAAGCGAGGGGCGGTGGTGACCAAGCGGTTCCGGAAGTCAGCTTTCTCCCCTATCCCTTGGTTGCCGCCGCTCGCCCCTGTCCATCGCCCCTGTGTGGATACATGGCTTAAAACAAGGCCTAATGTAGCATGGATGGGTGGAAGTAGCCAGCTGATTTTTGTATGATTGCCTGCTGTTAGAATTTACTGCAAGGGAAAGATATGCATAGCAGTAAGAATATAAACAAATAAATGGTCAGGTTTTTTCAAAGTTGGTAGTTAGTTAGGTTGTCCTTAGGATTGTGCAGGATGTGTTTTGAAACTGGAGCTGGTTGAAAAACACACCAGCCAGACTGCCAGCTGACTGCAGAAGGCTCCAGGGGTGGAAGGTCTTCCTTCTTGCAGCTATTGACATGTTAGGAATTTGGGTAGTAGTGTTTAGAAAAGGTTCTTGTTAGTTAGTTGAAAAAATTCTGTCCCGGTCACTTGGGGAATCTTTTTATGCAATTGATATCTCCAGTTCAATAACTAACTGTTATAGTCGCACTTTCAGCCAAGTGGTACATTTGATTCCACACATTTACCCTGAAATGATCTTTATGGGCACATCATTCAGTCATATGACCTGAGAGGGGGATATTTTCCAAACTGTAGAAGAGGAAGGCTGTCCTTCCCACCTAGTTGCTCAAGGAGATTTGAATCTTTCTATAAAGGAGGATGTGGATTCCATATTCAAAGTAATTGCCCATTCATTTTACTTCCCAAAGGACTTTGAAGGATGGGACCCATAATACACTTGGTTAATAGAGGGGATCTAGTGTTTGTGAACTGAAGTCAAAGATTTATCGTGGAAGAACTTTAAGAGGTGGAATGCTCTTCCACTTGGTATGGAAGTGGTCTTGGGCACATCAACATTTCTCACTCATCCTAGCCTACCCCAAGGGTATGGTAGAGAAGAAGATGAGCTAATTTTGTGTTTGCCACATAAAGCATGAAAGAAGGATAATAATTTAAAAAAAAAACACAACAACACAAACATGTGTGTGACCAAATTCCAGTTATATTGGTCTGAAGAGCAGCTTCTGAATAACCTATTTCTTTACACCCCGTCAGGACGGTACCGCAGGATAATTTGAAAACAAATCCAATTTCCCCCCTTGGTGGAGCTGTGAGGATCTCTCTGTTTAATAAGTATGAAGAGGTTGAGTCGAACAGCCCAAGCAGAACAGCCTAAGCAGAATGGGAATGCTAGGTGGGAAATTAAAAAGCTGGGCAGTTGCTTGCTGAGGATATTTTGTTTTTGGTTTGATTTGTCTTAACTCCATTTTGGAAATAATAGAAATATTCTGTAGAGAAATTATATTTCTAAGATAAATCTATTTCATAGGTAATTGTAGTGATATGTTCAAGGGAGACGGTGATTTGGTGTTTGCTACAATTAATATTATAAGTACAATAACAATGTTCTTGTTTTTCTTTTAAATCACTCTCTCAGCCTGAAAGAGTAGTTTAAAAGAAAGAAATAACACTACCAAATATAGCTTGAAAGCATGTTACAAAGAAAAAAAACATATTGTGTAAGAGGCAGGCCAGGCTTGGGGTGTGTGTGTGGAGACCCATTTTAAAATCAGCTTAATGGGGCGGAGTCAAGATGGCGTAGAAGGAGCATTGTCCTTTGCTCGCTCTGCCGTACAATGTGGTAATAATGAGATTTTGAGTGTAAAAAATTCAAAAAACTACCTGAGAAAGCAGAGTTGAGGAGGAGGGGAGTCGCTGTGCTTGTGGAGAAAGCGAAAGAAAGAGGAACATTGACGAACGGGGCATTGCGGTGTGAGCTCCGGGCGGCTGGGGGGGATCGGAAGATCCTGCCTGTACCGCTGCATGTAGAGCTAAAGCTGGACTGGATTTTTGTGGTGCCGGAGTTCGTCCTTCCTTGATGGATTATAACTTTGGACATGGAGTGGATTTAGAAGCGTGATCTGGAGCTCCAGAGGTCTTGGAGTGCTGGAGATTTTGGTGTGGGGTGAGCGGGGATCGGAGGAGCAGGCTCTGGGGGGGCGGGTGATTTGAGCCTCGTAAGAGGTTCTGTTGGCTCTGCTACCTGTTGAGCCGTTCCGGGAACCCTGCGAGCCAAGGAGAAGTAAGGGAGAAGGAAGACTGCTGTGGAGGTGGAGCTGGAGAGGAGGCGAGTGAACAAAGGGGAAGAACCGTGATAAGGAGGACTGATAAGGAGTGGGTTTCTTTTAAGGTGGACTGGTGATAGAAGAAACGATTGGAGTTATTATTAACTTTGCTGGATGTACTGCTTATGCTACTGATTCTTCTATGAAAATCTTTTAAAAGAAAGCTGGTGGAGTTCGAATGGTAATGGCGGACGAATGTGGAATTTAAAGGGGCGGTGACGAAGTTCTTCTCTTTGATTCATGGGCTGCGCATAAGAAAGACTGTGGGGGAAAGGAGATTTCTAAATGTGCTCAGCAGATTCATTCTTTTTTGTTTGGTCTCTGTCTCTGCCGCAGTTCTTCGAAAAGACCTTGGAACTATTGATAAAACTTTGGCAAACTGTAACAGCTTGGATTTGGGGACTCAGTGGCTATATTTTCACCAATAACATATACAAGACTTTACAAATGTGTGCTCTTGTGTTTGATTAGCGGTTTGATTAGAGGTATTCTCAGCTAAAAGTTTTTTAAATCATACTCAGTTTATAGGTGGACTGAATTTTTCTTCCTCCCTAATCCCTTCCTCTTTAATAAGCCTGATTGAACTTGATTGAACCAGTTAAATAAGGGTAATATACACTAATCTGTTTTGCATATATAGTTCTATATAGGTTTTTATAGATTGGAGGAAGGGAAAGGTAGGGAGATGGAGGCTGCTGTTAAACCAAAAGTAAGAAAGGATAAAAAAGAAGAACAAAAGGAGAAAGAGAGGCACACTCCATCGCCTACTATGGAGCCTCCAACGACATCAATGGGTTCTACAACAACTGAGCAACCACGCACACTTGACCTGGCTGAAAGAATGGACAACATGACTGCAATTCTTCAACAACTAGCTAAAAATATTACTGATACTCAGGCAACAATGCAAAAGTTGGATGCAAACCAAGCCAAACTGAACAAAACAGTGGAGATTAACAGTGAAGAAATGAAAAAAGACAGGGAACTGGCCAGGCTACAATATGAAAGCTTGGCCAGGGCCCTAACAGATGTGAAAAAAGATGTGGCAGAGAACACACAAAAGATCGAAGTGATTACAAATACTATGCAAAATGATGTAAAACAAGCTATAATAACAGTGAATGAACTCTTTATTCAAGAGCATGTATTGGAAAATAAGATTGCTGTGCAAGAGAAAAAAATGATGATGGTGGAGGAGGGGTGGAGAAAATTTAACATAGTGATTCGTCAGATGGTGGAAAGGATGCCAGACAAGCTTAAAGAGAGGGTTTTGGAGTGGTTGAACTCACTCAAAATGGGGAAGGATTTTGTTTCAGAGGACATTGGCGCTGTGTTCAGGGTGGGGGGAAGAAGGGATAGAAAGACACCTAGGAATGTTTTAGTTAAATTCGCAAACTGGGCGGATAAATTGAAGGTAATGTCTTTCATTAAGCAAGCTGGGTCTGGCGTCCTGAAAATAGAAGGGTTGGCTGTGGAAGTCTACAATGACATTGCGCCGGAGGAGAGAAAGTGGAAGTACATGATGAAACCCGTTACGAAATTGTTGATTGCAAATGATATCAAATATGGTTGGAGGTTTCCACAACAGTTGAGATTTTTTTATGATAAAAGATGGCATGTTCTTGATGGGAAAACTGATGTATTACAGTACTTAACACAGATTGGCTTGATTAAGGAGGCAGACAAGGATTGGATTGCCTTGAGAACAGACTTATATAAGGTGGGTGCGATGAGGCCGGTTCTGGGACAGGAGGAGGAGGGAGCAGTGGGAGGAGCGGATGTTTCAGGGACAAGTGCGGAATTAGTAGAATGAATATATTCAAAACAAATAAATATTGGCAGAGGGAGGGGACAAATGGAAGAACAGCATGCCATTTTTCTCCGGTCCCCCCTCCCCTCTTTGAAGAACAGAGGTGACATCACTGGGAAGGAAGTGGGGAGGGTTGTAGAGGACGGAAGATTAGGTAAGTTTTGCTTTTTCTTTTTTCTACTCAACATTTTTGGTGTGTTTAATTATACTTCTTTTCTAACACTTTCCATGCAAAGGAATCTATTTTTTTGTTTTACTAATTTTTTTATACTAATTTTTCTATTAAATCTGGGCTTAATTAATTTTTTAATTAGTGGGAAAGGGTGGGGGGTTATAGGGAGCACATCCGGGGAGGAAAGTGGAGAATGGGAGGTGGTTTTAGATACAGATGGTTAAGTCATTAAAATTAATAACGTGGAATGTGATGGGAACAGGGAACGCCTTGAAGAGAAAGAGATTGCAAATGTCACTCAATAAAGTCAGGGCCGATATTTTTTTGCAAGAGACCCATCAGAAATCAGCGGATGTAAACAATTTGGCGGTGAGGGGAATGGAAATATATGAAAAGGCATATGGGACATCTAAAGCCAGGGGAGTTGCAACTCTGATCTCGGAGAAACTGGGTTTCACTGTGAGTAAAACCATAGCTGACCCAGAAGGTAGATATTTGATAATTAAAGGGAAAATTGAGGAAGAAGAAATAATGCTGGTTAACATTTATTCTCCAAACGACAAACAGGAAGAATTTTTAGATAAAATGGGAAAAATCTTGAAGAAGGAAGGAGCTAAGAGCATGGTCATAGGTGGAGATTTTAACATGCTGAGTTCAGACATTGATAGCACAAGTGTAAAAAAGAGAAGTAAAAAATACATATTAGATGAGTGGAGGAAAACACTGGGCATAAAGGATGTTTGGAGAGAGCTCAAGGCTCAGGAGAGAGAATATACTTATTACTCCCATATACATGATATGTATTCAAGAATAGATTATATCTTTGTCACAGAAGAGCTGGTTAAAACAATAGAAGATATAAAGATTGGGACATTCAGGGAATCTGACCATGCAAAGATAACGGTAGATATAAATTTAAAAGAGATGGAAAGAGGAGGGTATATCTGGAGATATAATGCAAAGCTGTATAAGGAGGAAGTAACGAGAAAGCAAATAATGGAGAAATGGGAGGAAAGTTGGAAATGGAATGAAAATAGTGAGGTCAGCCGGGGAGGAGTATGGGATACAATGAAAGCAATCTTCAGGGGCGAATCAATAAAACTAAACAGTGTCAGAAATAGACAAATTCGAAACAGGAATCAGGATTTGGAAAAGCAGCTGAAACATCTTCACTCTGAATATGCAAAAAAGAAAGATCAGAAAATTTTTCAAGAGATACAAAAAATTAAAAAGGAACTGGATCGTAAAGATATTGATAAAGTAAAGAAAGACTTGATCTTTCTTAAAAGGGAATATTTTGAATATGGTAATAAAAATTCTAAACTATTGGCTAAAGCAGCAAGGGATAAAAAAAAATAAAGGACAGGTAGGATTATTGATAGATAAAGATGGGAAAAGATGTAATAAAAGAAAAGAAAAAGCATTATTAATAGAAAATTTTTACAAAAATCTGTACTCAAAAAAGGAGGTAAATTTGGGTAAAATGCGTGAGTATTTTGAAAGGCAACAAATAAAAATGATAACAGAGGAACATAGGAACAAAATGGAGGAGGAAATATCTGTCAAGGAAATTGAGGAAGTAATAAAAAAGTTAAAAAAAAGAGAAGGCACCGGGTGAGGATGGGTTACCAGCGGAGTTTTACAAGGATTTTATGCCCTGGATTGTCCCGAGGTTACACAAATTATATAATGGGATATTAGAGGGAGATGCAACTCCAGATTCCTGGAATAGATTGGTAATTGCTTTGATTCCCAAGCCGGGTAAAAATCTAGAAAAAATTGAATCTTACAGACCAATATCCCTGATCAATCAAGACGCAAAAATATTTTCAACGATATTAGCAAACAGATTAAATAGTTTCATAGCCAATTATATCAAGGAGGACCAAGCTGGGTTTGTAAAGACTAGACACATGTCGGATCTTATAAGAAGAGTAGTGGACATACTGGACTTAGCCGAAAAAAGGAAGGAAAAGGTTGGTTTTTTAGCATTAGATATTTTCAAAGCTTTTGACTCCTTGCAATGGAGGGCGATCCATGAGATGATCAAAGTATATGGATTTGGAGAAAAATTCCAAGGTATTATTAGAAAGTTATATAAACAAGGATCGGCAAGGGTTAAATTTAATGAGAGTTATACAAGTGACATAAGGCTAGAAGCGGGTACGAGACAGGGCTGTCCGTTGTCACCATTGCTGTTTATTATGGCTATGGAATTTTTGGCAAACACAATTCGTCAAGATGAAGAAATAATAGGGATTGAAGGGACTAAAGTAAGTCTTTACGCAGATGACACGCTAATAACGGTGAAGCATCCAACAAAAATTATTTCTAAGATAAATAAGCATTTGAAAGATTTTGAGGAAGTAACGGGACTAAAAGTTAATTGGGATAAAACAGAAATGATTTTAATCAATGGAAATAAAGGGGACGAAGAATTAATAAAACGGAACCATAATGTACAGATCACACAGAAAATGAGATATTTAGGGGTAATGCTATCAAATAAAACTGGGGAACTTAAAGACCTGAACTATGGCAGACAAAAGAAGGAGATGGAAAAGAAAATACTGCAGTACAATAAATTAAATCTGTCATGGTTTGGTAGAATAGCTCTATGTAAAATGATGCTGTTGCCTAAATTGAATTTTTTGTTCGATGTTTTACCGTTAAAACACACAGACAAGGAGTTGAATGAGTATCAAAATATGATTAACAGGTACTGCAATGGAAATTGAGGAGCTAGAATAACTAAGTTGTTGTGGTATGTTGCACAAAAAAGAGGGAGGATTGGGGATTCCAAACATTACTAAATATTATAGAGCTTTCCAAATAAGAAATATCATAAAAATATTAATTAGAGAAGAAACAGTGTGGGAAAAAATTGAAAGGAAAGGCTTTTCGAAGTTTGGCAAGGCACAGTTTTTATGGGAAGGGAAGGAAAAAGGAAAAAAGAATGCTCAGGGATTGATGTTAAATTCAACAATAGAGACATGGAGTAGAGTAAGAAAAGAACTTATGTTAGGAATTTCACCGACTTTAGAGGTGGAAGATTTTCAGAATTTTCCAATAAAAATTGATAAAAAGATCAGGGACATATTGGTGGAAAAGAAAGTAAAATTACTGAAAGATTGGGTCAATACTTGCAGAGATCAAGAAAAAAGGCGTGAGCTGTATTTGCAATTGCAATTGGATTGGTTTAAGATCCTTCAGATAAACAATTGGAACAAGACATTTTTATGGGAAGACGGTTTAAATAGAGATTGCACGGAATTCGAGGTACTTCTGATTAGAGTTAGAAATGGAGAAATGGGAATCAAGGGAATAGTAAGCAAAATCTATAAAATTCTGAATAAGAGTCAAAAAATACAAGAGGTGTTGAGACAAAGCTGGGAACAAGAATTAGATATAAGGATAACAGAAACAAAATGGCAGAAGATGTGGAAAAGAAGGATAATGAGGACTATGTCGGTTAGAGTTAAAGAGCATAATCATAAAATAATCTGGAGATGGTACAGGACCCCAGTTTGCTTGCATCGAATGTATAGTAATTTGAGTGACACATGCTGGAGGTGTAAAAAAATAAGGGGAACATATGAACACATGTGGTGTAGCTGTGAATCTTTAAAAGGTTTTTGGGAAAGAATCGAAAAAGAAATAGAGAATATATTAAACATGCAAGTCAAACTGGGGTCAGATACAATTTTGCTAACCGACATAGATGAATAGGACATGAATAAGGACAATAAAGAATTGTTGGCTACAATGCTGACCGTTGCAAGACAATGTATAGCTAAAAATTGGAAAAGTAATGAAAAGATAAGTACCCAAGATTGGTATAAGCAAATGTGGGATTTGGCCCTTAACGAAAAACTTACTTGGGAGTTAAATTGCAGAAAAGGAAAAGCGCAAAGTAACAATTTCTGGAGGATCTGGGAACCTTTTATAAGTTATACTTTGGAAAAAAAAAGGCATACTCCCTGTACAAGATCAGAATGACTTTTGGAAACCGTGAAGATATAGATCCCCCCGGACATTGTATATAGCACAAGGGTGATGTCAATGATGCAATTGAAAATAATGTGGAGAAGATTATGTTCCAAGAAATGTAGTTAATGTAATATTGTTATTCAGAGAAATTTGGTATATGATCTTCATAATTTCAGGTATTTTTGAAATTGTCTTGTTTTGTATTTTTGTATTTTTTTAAAAAATACCTAATTAAAAAATAAAATAAAAAAAATAAAAAAAATTAAAATCAGCTTAATTATAAACTGGATCCACATTATAGGCGCAGGAATGGATTCTTAACTGGATTCTCCTTCAGGAACTGAGAGCAGGAAGAAGATCCCAAGGAAAACATCAGAATGTTCCAACATGAAACAATTATATTGTTTCCACAATGTAGATAATGAAGACACCGAGGTGTCTGACTCCCCTCCTGATTCTATACAGCAGGCAGAAGTTGCCAATGGAATATGCTTAAAAATTATGACGCAGGTTCTAGTTTAAATGATGTTTAATACAAGTATCAATAAAAGATATTCAAGCCCAGAATATGCTTTGCTTCCTTTTATCTATTCTCAGAATACTTTTCACCAGAGAGAGGTAGGAATCCATTCAAACCCTATCCTACTTCTTCAGTTGGACTTCTGCATATTCGGTCTAGAAAAGAAATGGGAAATCCAATGATGACTGAATCACAGTTGATCCCCAATGTCTGTATCATCAGGGAGAAAACATTGTCTTCTTAACACTAATCTGTTAGCTTAGTCACAAAAGAAGATGCTGTATTAAAATCAGAAAATAATTAAACCAGTTGGCTTCGTGTTGTGTTTTTATATGGTTGTAGTTCATCTTCTCTTGAAGACTCATTGTGTGCATTTTCCATTGGGAAGACAACCAAACCCCACCCCACGTACTGAATATTAGATGATATTATTAAAGACTTATATCAGTGATGGCGAACCTATGGCACGCATGCCAGAGGTGGCACTCGGAGCCCTCTCTGTGGTCACCAGTTCAGTCACCCCAGCACAGAGGTTGCCCCAACCCTCTGCCCAGCAGTCCAATGAGATTACTTCCTCTCTCCCCCAGCACAGAGTTCACCCCACCCCCCACCCAGCAGCCCAATGGGAGCGTTTCCTTCTTCACCTGTTGCTATGTTGGCACTTTGTGATAAATAAGTGGGTTTTGGGTTGCAGTTTGGGCACTCAGTCTCTAAATGGTTCGTCACCACTGACCTATATCATTCTTGTTGTTATTGCTGTTCAGTCACACAGTCGATTCCGACCCTCTGCAACCCCATGGACCACTGTCCGCCAGGCACTTCTGTCCTCCACCATCCTCCTCAACTCGCTCAGTTCTGTGCCCATTGTGTCTACAATACCATCTAGCCATCTCATCTTGGGCCACCAACTTTTTATTTTGCCCTCCACCTTTCCCAGCATCAAGGCTTTCTCAAGTGAATCCTCTCTTCTCATTTGATCATTCTTAGTGGTGCAAATTTGTCCACAATTCTTATCAGCAAAGAAACACATGTCCACTTGTGGAACCATGATGTGTAGAGAATCTCACACAAGGAAATAGAAACAGAAGAGAATGAAAAGAAGGTAGTTATCAATATCACAACATTGGATTGTTCCCTAGAGCCTTTTCTCAGAACCAGAGGTGATCGTTCATGCAAGGGCCCAGTTAAATCACTGCTAAATTTCAGGACTCAAATAGAAGCTTTGTTACCTGTGGGATCTCCCACATGCGTATCGGAGAATTGGGTTTCTCCTCTTTTGCTGGAAAGGGGGGGGGGGGGGGGAAGCAAAAACAGGAAGCTTCAATTTTACTCATACAACCGGCATAACAAACCAACCCATCTTCTAAAGGCATTACCTCTGGCAAGACGCTTCCTGAACAACAGCAACAACAAGAAGACCAGGAGGAGGACGATTGATGGTATCCCAAAATATAAAGTGTAGAAGCAGTTCCCTGCAGAAGGAGAGGGAAAGAGAGAGAAGCTGATCAGCCATGGAGGCACACCAGGGTGGAGATGAGGGCAAGGGTAGGAGCAAGGAAGACTGGTACTTCCTCTTCCTTGTCATGAAACGACATATTTTCTAACGTTCTCAAAGGTTGTAGTTTAACTAGGCCTAGAAATCCTTTCCTCTCTGTCTCACAAGACTAAGTGTCATGAGACAGCTTTTTTTCAGTTCAGTGTTCCCTGTATTCTTATCTCTGGGCTAGCTGTTTTGACTATTAGAGAGCACACTTCCTTCACGTGTGCAAACTTCTTCTTTGTTATGAGAAAGTTTTCTCTGTTCCCTGATTGGTTAAAGGTACCCCACCTGACTGGAGAATCTCCATTTTGGGGAGAGGAGAGGGAGTTCGTTTTTGGATGTCTATCCGTTAACATCTTATGCCTTTTTGCTTCTTCAAAATGATCACCTAGTGATTGGATTGTTGCTGGACTGATCTGTATGCTACTGACCTTTATTTACGTTTCTCTATGGACTATGCTTTAAGAAACCTGCTACAATAAATCAACTGTTTTTCTCTGAAGATTGTCTCTTTCATCAACAAACACAACACACACACAAAGCCTCGCTACCCAGACCTCCCTTGTTTGCTCCATTGCCTGAGCATAGTCAGAGTTCTTTTAAAGTAGACCAGTTCTCCCAGCAGCTAAGTGCTAACAGTTCCCGGAATGAGACAGGGATCTCAGGAACTGGGAGGGAGGGGCCCTTAACTGGGACGGCCGAAGTCTGACATTCCTCATCTCCAGTTATGCCATTTAACTCATCCCTTTGTTATCTAGCACTCTCCTGTTCCATTCAAGCTCTTCTCTTTGTTTGTCACATCCTACACTCTTTCCCCTAGTGTGACTTCCCAGTAGACACTGAAGGAGCTCAGCTAGAAAAGAAGCCCCCTTAAATGATGAGGATTAGAGTATAGGATCCATCTATACAAAGTCCCCAGTAGATGGATGAATGCAGTATTGCATCGTACTTTACCTGTGTTTCCTGCTATGGTGCTTTTCGGTAAGACAGCACTGAACTTTCTGTTCCCTTGGTCTGAACAGCTAATGGTGGTCCCTTCACTCCAGCTCTTGGGAGGAATCAGCATCAGGCTCCACAAGCTGAATTCTCCTTCCCCGTCTATGATCCCAAGAGCCTCATCATCCTGCCATGTTTTTCTGTTTATTTCCCAAGATACCTCCTTCCAAAAAGGATTTGCATTGCGAACAAGGCAGAGGACGGGAACACCATGGCTGAACTGGTCGCCTTCAAAGGAGGAAGGCAAAGGGATAAGAAGAGAAGGACTTGGCCTGGAAGGATCTGAAAAGACAGAGGATCACCATTGGCTTATTAGGTATTTATTTATTTATACCATCCCATCCTATACCCGTATGATTTGCTGATTAGCTTTCTTTCTGGGCAATCTAAACTAATGAAACTGAACTAAACATTGACTCATAAGGTATTTATTTATTTATTTATCCCATCCCATCCTATACCCGTATGATTTGCTGATTAGCATTCTTTCTGGGCAATCTAAACTAATGAAACTGAACTAGCCAGGGGGGTATCAGGTATTGCTGTCTAAAAGGTACAGCCAACTAAAAGTTAATCACTTTATTTATTGCTCATTTATTTATTTATTTATCACTTTATTTATTGCCATAAAATTTGTTTATGGCTTGGATTTACTATAAAAAGGCATTTGACTATATTCCACACAGCTGGATTGAGAAATCCCTTAATATTTTTTAAATTAACAACAATATTCAAAAATTTATAAAGACTTCAATAAAGCTATGGTTAGTAAAGTTAGGGTTCACATTCACTCAATGCGGACAATCTAAAACTGTTTGGAAAGACAAGAGCTAAATTAAATATGTTGCTGGAAAATACAAAGAAATTAAGTAAAGGCATTGGAATGCGATTTGGAATTGAGAAGTGCACAGCAATTACTGTTGCTGTCCAAATTGCCAAAGGTGATGTATTTTAGTTAGATGATGAAGAATGTAGCAAAATTTAACAGAATGATTATTTGCAACACCATGATAAGGTTGCAAAAATTATTCATTGGAAACTTTGCCAGAAGTTGGAATTTCAATACTGTACTGTACATTAAAAACTATTTGGAACATCAGGTAGAAAAAGATTTAGAAAATAAGAGCATCAATATATTTTGGGTCTTTAAAATTCAAACAGATAGACAGCTGACTAATAACATGTCTTAATAAGACCTGGTTCATTGACACTGGTACATCAGGAGACGCACAAATTGGAGACAAACAACTGGACAAAATAACAAAATGTTGTGATTTGTAAATTGAAGTTGAGCTTTTGTGGAGGAAGAAATCTATTTTCGTACCCATAGTGATTGAAGCCTTTGGAGCAATACCTAAAGGACTCCATAGATATTTGGAAATTTTAGATTTCTTGGATAGGAACATTCTTGCTCTCCAAAAACAACTTTTACTAGGAACTGCCTATATACTTAGACATTACCTTAACAGTTCTTAACTCCTTGGTTAGATCTTAAACTGTTAATTTTATACCAGTATTTGTCTGATAATCTAATGATAGATTTTTATCTTATAACAATCTGTCCTCTTTAGGGTTTCATGGAATTGACCATCTACAGCAAGGGTTCCCAACCTTTTGAAGCCAGGTGCCAGATCACACTCTCTCCTTCAGCTTTGAGGGCTGATTGGCCATTTCACCATGACTGCATGATGGGGGTGGCCATCTTGTCCCAACAGCTTCAAAGGGATGGCCACTTTGTTTCTCAAATGCCCTTGGAGGGATGGGGGCTACATGAAGTGGTTAGGAACCCCTGATCTAGACAGTGGCATAAGGCAAACCAAATATTAGTGCAGTTCGCACCATTCTTACAACATAAGGCAATACTCACCAGCCCAAGGAAACACCTCATACAAAACATTCCCGCCTTATGTTACCAATGCTGTACATGGAGACTTACAATAAAACACAATCACAAGGCAGACAAAGAGGAAGATGGGGAGAGAACACCAAAGACATGCACATTTTATGCGCTGTTACTGAGGCCTTCTAAAAAGCTTGGAGGCGGATGAGAATTAGAATGGAGAGATATAATGGGGGGGGGGGATCATCTCTATGTTCAGGGCTGGGATACCAACCTGAGACAATCACCCTAAATCCATCTCTGATTTTGAAATCTGGGAAACGACTCATAGCAGCACAATAATAAACTCCAGCATGATTTCTCTGTACATTATAGAGTGGCAGTTTCACTTGCTTCTTTCCTGCAATGGATTTGCTATCGTTCTTTGCAATTCGGTAGAGAGTTTTGTCCTGCATCTCCTTGTACCAGGTCACATCACCAGAGTGAGAATCTGGAAGCCTGCAGTTGATGCTGACTGTCTCTCCAAGGGACACGTAAACCTGTGTCAGCTCTGGCTGTCTTTCAGGAATCCTCTTTGATTCAGCATCTACAACCACAAGGGAAAGAATTTCATAACGTACGCAGCCATTCCTAGTGAAGGGGAAGGGGAATGTACAGAAACATGGCATGATGCACTGATGCTGCTCATTCTGTCCCTCCTTGTAGTCCATAGACAAATTGGGCCTCAGCCATGCTGCTCTTGCACCCAAAAAACTGTCATAGTGGTGGTGGTGGTACTGTGACAGCCAGGAGCTGTGCAATCTTTCACCTTGTTTCCTGTGTTTCTTATATCAGGGGAGATTGAGGGAGAGAGTGCATTTTCCAGACGAAAGGCAAGTTGTGTGCTAAAACACTAAACCTGAAGCCTGGGTTGATGCAGCACCCTGAGGGACATGGTCTCTATCCAACTGCTGCCGTAGCCCCGTTGAGCTAATGGAATTTATGCAAGTTGACTGCTCTTAACTTACCACCCCACAACTGATACGCTGTGTCACATGGGGTATTGAGACCATTAATTGGCTTTAGGCTATTGTGTCATCTTCAGATTTGAAATTTCCAAATGGCTGCCTAGGCTAGTCATCTTTCTCCCTTTGGTTGCATCATACAGTTCAACAGGAAAAGAATCATGCATGTACTAAATGACCCAGGGTATTAAACAAACAAATAAATGCAGTTTTGAAAAATGGTTTCGGAAGGTCCCATTTCAGATGCTTTTTCCTCATCAGCAGAACAGCTGCACCGGGACTCACCCTTAATTTACACGAAATAAAACTTTCTAGTCTTTCAGAGGCCATAAGTTGCACTGCTAGACTGCCTCCCATCTCCAATTCCTATCATCCTCAATAGCATCCAAAATAACCGGGACTCCTTTTTAGCTGCAAATGTGTCACAATTAAAAGTTATTTAAAGAAAAAAGCAGCTTTTAATATGAAATTAAGGTTCCCTCATCCTCTGCCCTGGAAGTAGCATGGCTTATTTTACTTATGTCTCTGTTACAAAAGTACTATGCCATCTTCTTTCTGCACCCATTTTTACCCAAGGGAAATATAGAACAAAGTGAAACCTGTATAGCTATCCTTAACCTTTGTGTTCAGTGGAGGTTTCTCCCCTTAAAATGTGTATCCGATACCAAACTTAAGAAAGCAAACAAAGAAATAGTGCAATTCATGGAATTCCTATCTTACTGTGAAGTGAGAAGGAAATGTTGAACAAATGAGGTTCCCAAAACACTTACAGTGCCAAGAAAAGAGAATAATCCCAACCCAATGGAAGAACATCTTTCTGTCCATCCCTGTTGTGGAAAAGATCCAGTGATGACTCTCCTTCTTCCCTTGTGCTCCGAAATCTTTTCAACTTTCTGAAGGTGGACGCAACAATAACGACTCCTCCTCCTTGTGCAAAACTGAAAGAACATGAGAAAGCCATTGGCAGCTTTTCTGTTTCAACAGACAAAAAGTATCTTGCCATCTGCAGCGTGTGAGAAACTCCTTTCACCTCGGGGACAAATAACTCAGTCCTTAAGGCTTTTGGCACCTGTGGAAGATCTGCCCCTCTGGCGTTTGGTGGAGACGCTCATGTTTGAGATGGACTTTTGTGGCAACCAAACCCCTACAAACATTGGACCGAGTAAAGAAGGCCTGAGATGTTAATTTTTCACCAACAAGTGAAGGGGTTTGCGGTGGCTGAGCCTTGTTCTATGGAAGGCTGGCAAGTGAGCAGTTCAAGACCCGGGTACTGCATGATGAACTGAGCGCCCATCTCTGTCCCAGCTCTTGGGGAAATGAAAGGAGCCTCATTTGGGCGTTTCCTGAGTGGAATTTCTTCCACAAAAATTCTTTCAACCCAGAATAATTTCTGACAGGAAATTATTATTATACCAAGAGGGGAAGCAAAATTACCGGCTGTTCTGCTGCACTTCAAAAGCCCCCCCAAAACAAAGCCTGCTCCATTGGTCTTCTGTGACGTGGAGGCTGATGTTCCCAGCTCTGCAGCTGCCTCCTAGATGAGTGTTTTGCTAACCTCTCCGTAGTTAGAGGGCATCAGAGTGCCACATCATGGTGCAACGCCCCCAGAGAGGCGTTCCTTTGCAAGAAGTGGCACTCAGTTTCAAGTCCCCTTCCTGGAAGCCACACATCAATTGTGGGCTCACTTCTTGTCCTCCTGCCCTGAGCGATGCTTCTGGCCAAGCACCCAGGTTAATCCCAGGCTACGGTTTTATGCTGTTAATGCTCTGTGTATGAAAAAGGGTTGGATATGACTTACAATTCTTTTGATCTGCTTTGATTTTAACTTTTGGGAAACTCTTTTGGTTTCAGATTTTGGGAAGCTGCTTCTCTCAGCAATGCTCCTGACCCGGAACTTCATTTTGTTCTCCACAGGTAAAACAAACACTTCTGTTTTATACTGAATATTAGTGCAGCACTGTGGTGGTTTAGTTAAGGCACTCAGCTTTGAGACTGGACGGTCGGGGTTCGATACCCGAGTGCTGGTCAGTGGATCTTGGGGACATGAAAGGAGCCTCATTTGGGCATCCCTTGAGCGGAGTTTCTCTAGGCCAGTGGTTCCCAACAAGGGGTACACAGCCCACAGGGAGACTTTTTTTTATATTTTTATTTTAATTTTTTTTATTAGGTATATAATACATTACAAATCAAAAAGAGAATTACATAAATCAATAACAACACATAATTGTAAAATATAGAAAGGAAAATAAGAGGGGGAAAAATCCACTTAAGCAACAATTCTACATTGGTGTCATTAACTGTACCTTATCTGTGATTATTATCTAGTTTTAATCAAAAAGATTTAAAATATCCAGTTATAGACTATATCACCATATATATGCTCATAACCAATATATATTGTTCACTAACTCTGTTATCCCTTTACATTTTAAAGCCACCCTTGTGATATATACATTGTCCGGGGATTTATGTTTCCTTATGCTTTCCAAAAGTCGTTTTGCTCAGATGCAGGGGGTATGCCTTTGTTTTTAACCATTGCATATTCTATAAAAGGTTTCCAAATCCTCCAAAAATTGTTGCTAGTTGATTTACCCTTTCTAATATTTATTTCCCAGGTGAGCTTTTCATTGAGTGCCAAATCCCACATTTCCTTATACCAGTCCCTTCTTTTTAGCATTTCATTATTTTTCCAATTTCTCGCTATGCACTTCAATTCCCAGAAGCCTAAGTCAGTACATTGGCTGATCAGTGCTTTGGGGAAATGACTTACGCTTATGGCAATTGAAGTCCAAACCAGTGATGGGATGTCACCGGTTCTAGACGGATCTCTGGAACCGGTAAGATGAATCCCGGAGGGTTCTCCGTGAGGGGAAGTCCACTTTTGGGGCGTCCGGTTCCGGACGCCTGACCGAAAGGAAAAAAAAAATTAAAATCAGAGATAAAATGGCTCCAATTGACTGCGCATGCGCAGAAACTCAATCTGACGCATTGCGCATGCGTCAAATTGAGTTTCTGGACATGCGCAGTCAATTGGAGCCAAATGGATCCAATTTAAAAAAAAAAAAATCTTCCGAAGCTGGAGCCGCCTCTTTTTAGAGTGGCTCCGGCAGCAGCGGCGGCAGCCCTAAGAGAAGGGCACCTCCCCTAGCCGGCCACCGAGCTCCCACGGGGACGTTGGTGCCTGGCCGCGCCGTCCGCCTGCGCCGCGCCGCCCGCGCCGTCCGCCTGCGCCGCGCCGCCCGTGCCGTCCGCCTGCGCCGCGCCGCCCGTGCCGTCCGCCTGCGCCGCGCCGCCCGTGCCGTCCGCCTGCGCCGCGCCGCCCGCCCGCGCCGTCCTAGGGACTTGGGCCCGAGAAACCCCCATGCCCGAGGAAGCTGCCGGCGGCCGGCGGAAGATGATGCGGCGGTGGCGAGCCCCGCCGCGCTTACCCAGGGCATGGGGGTTTGTCCGGCCCAAGTCCCTAGGACGGCGCAGCGTGGGCGGATGGCGCGGGCAGGCACCAACGTGCCCGTGGGAGTTCGGTGGCCAGGCAGGGGCTGCAGGCGGCTGTGGCAGCCGTGGCAGTCAGGGGCAGCGTGCCTTGCCGGGTGGCCCCGGGCCACATGAAGGTTCGTCAGTGCCAAGGAAGGTAAGTGAGGCTTTTATATTTAGGGTGGGTGGGTGATTTATTTGTGTTTTCGGTGGGTGGTTGTACTTTAATTTAAATTTTATTTTATTTATTTCTTTATTTTATTTCTTTAAGTTATATACGGGTCTGTGTGCATGTTTATTTATTTATTTTTTATTTTTGGCCTTGCCCACAACGTCATGACGTCATGACGTTGGCTCCGCCCATGACGTCATGACGTCATGACATTGGCCACGCCCATGACGTCCGTGACGTCATGGCGTGGTATTAGAATTTTTGACATCCCATCACTGGTCCAAACACCAGCATTTGGGAAACACTGCTCTAGGCAAAAATACTTCCAGCCCAGAGTAACTTCTGAGACAAAATTTATTTATTTATGAATGTTAGTGCTTTTAATGTGGGAAATTAGGTTGTTTGGGGCTGTGGTGGCTCAGTGGTTAAGAAGCTTGCCTTGTTAGCTGGAATGTCAACAAGTCAGCAGTTCAAGACCCAGGTATGGCATGGCAGTTTGAGCACCTGCCTCTGTCCCAGCTCCTGCCAACTTGGCAGTTCGAGAGCAAGAAATTGCAAATAGGTCAATAGGGACCACTTTAGTGGGAAAAGATCTTGTGGACATGAAAGGGGCCTCATTCGGGAGTCCACTGAGCGGAGTTTCTCCAGAAAAAAACACATTCAACCCAGAATAACTTCTGACACAAAATTATTATTATTATTATTATTATTATTATTATTATTATTATTATTATTATTATTATTATTATTATTATTATTATTATTATTATTATTATTATTATTAGGTCATTTGAATTTTTATGTTATTTCTCATCTTAGGAGTTTCTCTCTCTCTCTTTTGGAAAGAATATTTTCTTTATTCAAACTTTGGGACAACTTTCGCAATAGCTTTGGTGGAATGGGCTCCCTTTGTTTTTCAACATAGCAAAAATGGAGAGATCTCCCGTCCATACAATTTAACTTTCTATTCAAAATTGTTCACTTTCTTACATTTATATTGCATATTTACTCCAAGGAGGTCAGGATTCCTTACCAAGTTGTTTTCTTTCTTCTTTTCCCTTTCCATTAATCGTTTGGACACTCTCATTCCTGATGTAGTTACTGAAACATTGGAACCGCAATACTGTACCTTCCTTCTTGTCTCCACAGTGAAACCAGCTCAGTCACAGCTCCTGCATCAGACCCAGCTGTTCCATTTTGTGGCTGCTGGAAGAAATGCACGAATCTCATGCCCTGATTCAATAGAACTGGTATACATACGCTCAGTCTGTCGTTGGTACAAACGGACAGAGGACAAGTCAGTGCATTTAGTCAGCAATTGTGCAGATTATGAAGCTAACAAAAAATTTGTCTGCAAAACATCAGATAAGAAACTGATCCTGGAAATAATGAATGCAAAAGTGGAAGATTCTGGCATATATCTGTGCGCAGTAAAACATTTCAGCTTCTTGCAATTCCAAGGAGCTTCTTCAGTGATTGTTGGAGGTAAGGATGTCTTTGCAGTGAGTGTTGTGCAGTCAGTGGCAGATGTCATTCATGCGACTGTTCCCTTCCAGAGTCATGAGTGTCAATGGCATTCAGGGAGTGACAGGCCAACAGCAATTCCACCACAGGTCCAACTCCACTGGCATTTAAAAATATATTAAATATATTAAAAAATATATTAAAAATATATTACTGAGTATAGAAAACATGGTTAATGGGTAGAGTTTTTACTGTTACTGTAATCCGCCTTCGCGGAAAATGTCTTTGCGACCGGCCCGCAAAACAACCTGGACTACTCCCAACGGTTACTCCCCTCTGCTGCCCCAACTTCCTCTATTGGCTACTCCCCTCAGAAGACCCTAGAAACAGTGGGAAAGTGCAAGAGTAATAATATGATTCTCACAACTTTTCAAGATACTCCGGGCACCCACCAACAGCCTGAAGGGGGGTGAGAAATCTATTATTGATTTAGAAAATGTATTAAATTTTTTGTGCTATGTTGTTTTGCTGATTGTAAGCCGCCCTGACTTGCCATGGCGAATGGGTGTCGATATAAATCTAAATAAATAAATAAATAAAGTCTGTCTACTTTGTCCCTGCCGGGTGGGAAGAAGGATCCATCTCCACAAAGCCTGATGTGTTTTCCCCAAAGCAACTAGTCAAACTTTACTGAGCTCTGTTTCTTCCCATTTTCCCTAGCAGACAGCTATGGCCCAGGTACCCAGGTGATGCTTTCGCACCTCATTCCACAAGAGCCACCTTCACAGTTCTCACCCAGGGGCCCCCAGATGGCTTGCGTGGTCCATGGAGTCTCGGGTTTCATCCAGGTCTCCTGGGGCATCCCTGGAAATCTCCAGCATGCGGGACAGACGTTTCTGGTGAAAAACAGCAGCGGCTCCTTAACCTTTGTCAGCCTCCTTCCCATCCCTGCGGACTTGTACGCTAGCAAGGAAAACTACACATGTGAAGTCAGGTTCAATGCCTCCGGCACCATTGTCAAAAAAAGCATCCAGTATAAAGAAGAGCTTGAGGAATGTGAGTTGTTTTAGACACTCTCCTAAAAAGACAGTCCAATTCCATCCCCTGAAGCTTGAGGCAGAAATTGCTTCAGCCAGGTTGAGTGTCTGAATGTGACCCACCACAGAGACAGATTCTAATCTGTTGTACAAATGCTGCTCTGTGGCCTGAGCAATGTTCAGACTTTCACCATCCAAAAGGCAGATGAGTTCAAGGTTCACCTCACATAGATAGAATCCCTGGCTGAGGGGCATCCTCAAAAAAGCTTCATCCAAGAGGCTCATACTGTACTGTACAGTATTGCCCATTCTTGGTGCAGAGTGTCTTTTAAATTCTGTTTCGTTGGAAGGGGAGGCCCAAATAAGTTTCCACAGTTGTTACAAAAAAAAAAAAAAGCCACCTTCTGCCGATCCCTTCTGCAAGGCCACCGTCTTCTGCACTTTGCTGTTGGAAAATATGCTGGTTGGAAGATCTGTCCATAGGAGGAATTCCACATTATGTAAATCTGTTTTCCTTTCTCTTTCTCTCACTCCCTTTTCCACTGCCCTTACCCTGCATCTTTTCAAAGCTCTCTCTGAAAACAATGCCTGCTCAGACTACATTGTTCCCCAGGCTGTTATGTCCATACTGCTCTTGCTGCTGCTTTTCCTGAGCATCTTATGGTTTCAATTTCACCCTCCCAGACCAGGTAATATCCGGAAGCACATTCTAAGAATTAATAATAATAATTTTGTGTCAGAAATTATTCCGGGTTGAAAGGATTTTTGCTAGAGAAACTTTGCTCAGGGGACGCCCGAATGAGGCTCCTTTCGTGTCCGCAAGAGCTGGGACAGAGACAGATGCTCAGTCCATCATGCAGTACTGTACCTGGATTTCAAACTGCTGACTTGTCAGGCTTCTAGCTAACTAGGCGAGCTTCTTAACCACTCAGCCACTGCTGCCCCCATTCTAAGAATTAAGGCTTCCAAAGCACATCGTCTTCTGCATCTTGACATAGAAAAGTGTGTTGGTTGGAAGATCTGTCCATAGGAAGAATTCAAGATTATGTAAATCTGCTTTTTTTTCTCCTGTTGTTGTATGTTACTTTATTTTTAAAAAAACTACTATGGTTTATTAAAGGAAATAAGTGTTTATTTGAGGAATACACTTAAAATCAGATTTTGGTGTGAAGAACATGCAAGACATCAATCAAAGGGAAACCCACGGAGAGATGAAACAGAATCCCACAAAGCAAAGAGACACCATCTCTTCTCGTTGGGGGCATTTCTGTCACCAGACCCTGCCTGTCTGTTAAGAATCCTGCAATTTGTTCAAAGTTGTTTTTAAAAAATCCCATTACATATAAAAAATAAATAGGAAAAGTAGAGATGCAGTGGGTGGCACAGCAAGGAGACCAAGTCAGAAAATTCCAGAGTGTAAACAATTTAGTAAAAATGACATATTTTACAAGAAGAGTATTGAATATAATAGAATATGCAAAACAAAAGAGGTTGAGAACAGGTATAATATCAATAGACATTTTCAAAGCCTTTGTGGAATGGGACTCATAGAAAAGAATGATACAAAAATAGGTTTTAAACTAAATTTCAAGGAGTTATAGGTAATCTTTATGATCGAAACCAGGCTTCAAATTTACTCAACAATGGGGTTACAGATGTGATTAATTTAGAAAGTGAGACAAGACAAGGCTGTCCCCTATCTCCAGTAATTTTTTATACATATGATATAACTACTGGTTAATGCAATAAGACAAGGTGGAGTCATAAAAGGAGTAGAACATAACAAAATTAGTTTATTTGAAGATGATAATTTACTCATTGGTAAAGAACTGGCTGAGGATTTAGAGGTGATTCCAAAAGCATTTTGTGAGACTGGAACAAGCAATAGGCCTTAAGATTAACTATAATAAGACGGGGATGATTCTTTGCAACAATAGGAATACTGACATGGAGTAAATTAGGAAAAAATAATATAAAAGTTAAAACAAGTTTGAAATATTTGGGTATTAATATTGCAGACAATATACAAGATTTTAAAAAAGTGAACCATGATAAGGAAAAATAGAAGTAGAAAGCCTATTGGAGAATTATTAAAAAGTTAAATCTATCTTGTTTTGGTAGGGTAGTTATTTGTAAAATGAAAGTTTTACCATTAATAAATCACATACAGTACCTGTATTTGCATTGCTTCAAATACAGATTGCTGAAAATGAGTTTATAAAACGATAAGCATGATAAGCGGTTATTGTAATTAGAACAAAAAATCAAGAGTAAATAATAATTATGGTAAACTTCTCAAAAGAATGGAGGATTAGGGATACCAAATATTAGGCATTACTACATATGCTTTCAAATTAAAGAAATACATAGAATAATGTTTGGAAAAGAACTAATATGGAAAGATATAGAGCATAGGGAAGTAGGAAGATTTCAAAAGGGTGGTACAAGTGAATAATGTTTTTGCTACAGTCACCAAGAAGACAGGTATATAACGTATAAGTATACAGTATGTTTTTTTCTTTATGTAAAGATTTGAGTCATAAGATTTATTTGTATGTTTTATGTTTAAATGTGTGTTTTTAATGCTTAACAAAATTAATTTAAAAAAAAGAAAATTCTAGAGTGCAAATGATGCCTTTTGGCTTCTCTTGTGTGAACAAATGAGGGGGAGAGGATTATCGAAGTAGCAGCCTGGGAAGACAGGGCAGAAAAGAGACTTAGGTACCTAATTCTCACTTAGTTTTCTTCTTTCTTTTTTCCTCTCTAAGGTCTCCAGTCCCAGGCTCCTCCCTTTGCCTTCTCAGAGGGGTCACAGGTATAGCTTGTTGGGTTTTCCACCCCAAATACTGCTTTTTATTCCCAAAACATTTCATAGTTTTGAGCTTGCTGTCAAGAATGGTGTTCTGAAAAGCTGAGGTGGTAAAGAATTGCTGCTCTAAATCTTCTCCACCAGTGCTGGGCTCGGAGTGACAAGATGGGGGTTCTGGCCCCCACTCTAGTCACCAAACTCAGTGAGTGGTTTTGAGGGTCAGCAAGAGTCCTTCCAAGTGACCAAACCCATGGGGTCATTGTGAGGATAAAGAGGAGATGACAAGAGCCGTATGTTCTGCCTTGTGATCCTTAGAAGAAGGGATATAACAACATTGATAGCAAAACCAACAAGGGAAGGCTTGTTGGGGTGGGGTGGGGGCTAGTAATGTGCTATGGTGATGGTGGCTTTGAAACCAGGTCTGCCTGGAGGATGAAGACAAGCCAGGAGTCTAAGCACTTAAACACATTGATAGCCACCACAGCAGCCGCCACCCAAACTGTTGTTGCTGCCATTATTGTTCTTAATTTTCTAGGAAGAGATTTGCTACAGTCAGCTTCATTTTCAACCAAAGAATGGGGAAAGGAAGGAGAGAAGAAGAGCATCTCCAGAGAGAATAAAGGAGCACATGAACAAAAGGTCCGTGGAGAGGCAGGCATCCAACTCTGATTCTGGGAGGCAGGCATTGAAACACAAAGCCCATTCCTAGACTGCACCAGGACATCCGACAAAACACTGCCCTCACAGCTTAATCCTCCCATCAGAAGCGTAGCGTGCCTTGGCGGGGCCCCATATAAAAATTTTTTGGTGGGCCCTTAGGAAGGGTAAAGATTTGTTTTGCTTACGCAAGTTGGGGGCCCCCGTGGCCCGTGGTCCCCGTATAATTGATACGGCAGATACGGCGGTAGCTATGCCCCTGCCTCCCATGTTTGATAATGGAATAAGAATTGTTGTGCAAACAAAACAGTGGGTTGTAAATGTTTAGATTATAATAAGTAAAATGGTGCAGAAAAGGCCATTAGAAAAGAGAGGCTATTTTGGCTTCTGTGTACTGTATGAGAAATTTATACTGTACTTAACCACATCCTGTTTTCTACCTATCAAGCACCGATGGTTCCACTTTGCCTGGGGGTGGGGTACCAGCAGCCTTAAGACACATGTGGCCTTTTAGGTCCTTAAGTGCAGTCTTTTGACCGAATCCAGATTTTACAAAACAAATCATTTTATTTTTACTTAATACATTTTTGTTTGTCTTTTTTATATATTTACTTTATTTTATGGAATAGTAGCCGTGTTAGTCTGTGGTTCAGGCATATCAGAAAACAAAACAAAACAAAATAAACAAAATAAAATAAAATAAAAAACACTGTAGCACTTTAAAGACTAACTGCTATATTTTTATTGTTAGCTTTCGTGGATCAAGTCCACTTCATCAGACAAAGAGTGAAAATTACAGGCATGTTCTTTATATACCAAATTCAGGGGCTCAAAGGGAGAAGGGGTAAGGGCAAGATGACAGACAAGCAAGCACAAGATTGCAGCTTCACACAGCCATTAGCAACAATAGATTATTCAGATAAACTCTAAATGACTCCCTTTCAATCTCAAGGTTGCTGAGAAAGCCCATTATGGTCTCTGATCAACTTGTGACCTGCATGTCAGGGGGAAAAACACAAACACCTGTACCTGGTTTCTTTCTGTTTTACTAAAGAGAATTGGCAGGAAAGTTGTAATATAAAATCATGTAGCAATCTGTGTATTAAATTTGATAATGTCCCAGAAACCCTTCACTAATATTTAGCCCCCTGTGATGGGTATCTAACAGATGGATGTATTTGATTTCTGCTGACTCCCTTTCAATCCTAGTTTTGTAATTTCTCTGTTCCAGATTTGCAACTTTCAGGTCTTGAATAGAGTGTCCAGTTAGATTGAAGTGGTTTGAGACAGGTTTATCCATGTTGCCATTCCAGATATCTGATTTATGTCCATTAATCCTTTTGCGTAAAGATTGTCCTGTTTGTCCTACATAAAGCACGGATGGACATTTCTGGTGTGGACCACAACAAAATGTGGCAAGTAATTAAAGAGATGGGAATACCAGAACACCTTATATACCTCATGAGAAATCTGTACATGAATCAAGAAACAACAGTTAGGACAGAATACGGAAGGGCAGAGTGGTTTGGAATAGGAAAAGGAGTAAGACAAGGCTGTATTTTGTCACCCTGCTAATTCAACTTATACACAGAGCACATAATTCACAATTCAGGGATGGAGGAATGACAATTTGGGATCAAAATTGCTGGGAGAAACATCAATAATTTGAGATATGCAGATGATATCACCCTAATGGCAGAAAGTGAGGAGGACTTAAAGAAGCTCCTGATTAGGTTGAAAGAAGAAAGTGCAAAAGCTGGCTTGAGACTCAATATCAAGAAAACCAAGATCATGGCCACAGGCCCTATCAGTCCCTGGAAAATAGATGGGGAAGAAGTAGAAGCAGTGACAGATTTTACTTTCTTAGGATCAAAGCTCACTGCAGATGGAGATTGCAGCCATGAAATAAAAAGGCGACGGATTCTTGGGAGACAAGTGATGAGAAACCTGGGGAGCATAGTGAAAAGCAGAGACCTCAAATTGCTAAAAATTCGTATAGTGAAAGCAGTGGTATTCCCTGTGGCAATGTATGGTTGTGAGAGCTGGACCATTAGGAAAGCTGAGCGCAGAAGAATAGATGCCTTTGAGATGTGGTGTTGGAGGAGAGTTTTCAGAGTCCCCTGGACACAGTGATGGGATGATAAAAAATCTTATACCACTCCCTGACGTCACAGACGTCGTGGGTGTGGCCAACGTCATGACATCATGGGCGGAGACACCGTCATGACGTCATGACGTTGTGGGCGGAGCCTAAAAATAAAAAATTAATTTAAAAAATTAAAATAAAACACACACGTACACACGCACACACCCATCCACCCACCACAACACAAAACCATAAATAAATAAAAGAAAGATATAAAATAAAAATTAAATAAAAATACACCCACCCACCCAAACACCCACCAACCCACCCCAAACACAAACCCCTCACTTAAAAGTAAAACAATACAAAACAGTACTTACCCTTGGAAGCGACCGAGCTCCTGCAGGAGGAGGCGGCGCAGCTAGCCGGGCAGCCCAGGGCCTTCCGGCTGGAACCCTTGGCGGGCGGGCCCGGCTCCCGGCGGTGGCCGCAGGAGGAGGAGGTGCAGCTAGCCGGGCTGCCGAGGGCCTTCCGGCCGGAACCCTCAGCAGGCGGCCCTGGGCCTCGGCGCTCGGCAACGGCCACAGGAAGAGGAGGCATGCCTAGCCGGACAGCCAGGAGGCCCTGGGCTGCCCGGCTAGCCACAACTCCTCCTCCTGCGGCTGCTGCTGGGCGCCAAGGCAAAGGGGTGCTCGCTGAGGGTTCCGGCCGGAAGGCCCTGGGCAGCCTGGCTAGCCACAACTCCTCCTCCTGCGGCTGCTGCTGGGCGCCAAGGCAAAGGGGTGCTCGCTGAGGGTTCCGGCCGGAAGGCCCTGGGCAGCCCGGCTAGCCACAACTCCTCCTCCTCCGGCTGCTGCTGGGCGCCAAGGCAAAGGGATGCTCGCTGAGGGTTCCGGCCGGAAGGCCCTGGGCTGCCCGGCTAGCCACAACTCCTCCTCCTGCGGCTGCTGCTGGGCGCCAAGGCAAAGGGGTGCTCGCTGAGGGTTCCGGCCGGAAGGCCCTGGGCAGCCCGGCTAGCCACAACTCCTCCTCCTCCGGCTGCTGCTGGGCGCCAAGGCAAAGGGGTGCTCGCTGAGGGTTCCGGCCGGAAGGCCCTGGGCAGCCCGGCTAGCCACAACTCCTCCTCCTCCGGCTGCTGCCGGGCGCCGAGGCCGCCCACCGAGG
Source organism: Furcifer pardalis (assembly GCA_030440675.1). NCBI lineage: Eukaryota > Metazoa > Chordata > Lepidosauria > Squamata > Chamaeleonidae > Furcifer > Furcifer pardalis. The sequence continues at coordinate 174,113,453 of CP126893.1, read as the reverse complement.
GTTGCGGCCGGGATGGCCTGGGCTGCCTGCTTAGCCACACCTCCTCCTCCTCCTGCAGCCGTCGCCCCAGGCCAGCAGAGCGCGCCTCCTCCTCCTCCTCCGGTTCCAGCAGCGATGGCAGCAGCGGCGACGGGTGGCGGTGGCGACGGCAGCAGCAAGCGGCGGCAAGTGGCTCCAGAGGAGGCTGCAGTCAGGGGCGGCCGGGTCCAATTTTTTTAAAATTGAAGCAGAAATGGCTCCAATTTAGTGCGCATGCGTCAGATTGAGTTTCTGCGCATGCGCACTAAATTGGAGCCATTTTTGCTTCAATTTTTTTTTTAATTTTCCTGCCGGTGAGGCGTCCGATCCGGACGCCTCAAAAACGGTTAAACCCCCACGGAGAGCCCTCTGGAAATCCTTAAAACGGTTCTGTGGATCCGGTCAGAACCGGTGTCATCCCATCACTGCCTGGACAGCGAGGAGAACAAATAGGTCAATCTTAGAAGAAATCAACCCTGACTGCTCCTTAGAAGGGCAAATAGTAAAGATGAAGCTAAAGTACTTTTGACATCAAATGAGAAGAGAGGACTCCCTTGAGAAAGCCTTGATGCTGGGAAGGGTGGAGGGCAAAAGAAGAAGGGGGTGGCCAAAAATGAGATGGCTAGATGGTATTGTAGACACAATGGGCACAAAGCTGAGCGAGTTGAGGAGGATGGTGGAGGACAGAAGTGCCTGGCGGACAGTGGCCCATGGGGTCACAAAGGGTCGGAATCGACTGTGCGACTGAACAACAAAAAATACTGTATTTAATTTTTTCTAAGAAAAGTGTGGGTAGTTGTGTCTAGTGTTGGGTGTTGGACAAACAAGTAATAATTTTTTCCAAAAGAAGAAAAATAGGTACTGTTTATAACAGGTTAAGAAGCTCGCCTTGTTAGCTGGAAGGCTGGCAAGTCGGCAGTTCAAGACTTGAGTACTGCATGACAGATTGAGTGCCTGTCTCTGTCCCAGCTCTTAAAAGACATGAAAGGAGCCTCATTTGGGTGTTCCCTGAGTGGAGTTTCTTCTGCAAAAATCCTTTTAACACAGAATATTTTCTGACATGATGTAGTAGTAGTAGTAGTAGTAGTAGTAGCAGTAGCAGTAGCAGCAGCAGCAGCAGCAGTAGCAGTAGTAGTAGCAGCAGCAGCAGCAGCAGCAGCAGCAGTAGCAGCAGTAGCAGCAGCAGCAGCAGCAGCAGCAGTAGCAGTAACAGTAACAGTAACAGTAACAGTAGTAGTAGTAGTAGCAGCAGCAGCAGCAATAGCAGCAGCAGCGGTGGCGGCGGCGGCGGCAGTAGCAGTAGCAGCAGTAAAACTTCCACTTCTACCCTGCTCATCTGGCTTCCAACTATATATTAAAAACATCTAAAAATTCACACAACCATAAAATGACACCTTAAAATCACACAGTTAAAAAAGGCCCTAAATTAACAACAGGGGGAGGGACAGCAAGAACAGAAGTGTAGCGAGGGGGGCGGCTCGCCCCAGGCACCACTTTGTGGCGGCCGGCAACGCCGCTGCCCCAGACTTCCTGGCAGCCGGAGCAGGCGCAGGGACCCTCTGTCACATCTGGGCTGGAGGGCGCGGGCCCTCCTAGATCGGCGGTGGTAGCTTGTCCACCTTCGGTGGCAGCATCACCCAGAGGGGCAAGGCTGGTGGTCTTTGCGCCCCGCACCTGGAGACGCGCCGGCCAGGCCTTGCAGAGGAAGGTCCTCCAGCCACATGTGCTGCGCTGCAGTGACTGCCAGACTCTCTTCCCGAGTGCCACTGCCGCCAAAGGCGGATGAGCTGCCACCACTGGGATCGGAGGTGGGGCGGTCGTGCCCCTGGGACCCCGACGGTGGGCTCCCTGCTGGGCAGATGCAGCACCGCCCCAGACCCTGGGCCTCGCCCATGCTGTCGGGGTCCCAGGCACGCGGCCGCCCCGCCTCTGAGCCTGGCAAACCCCCTGAAGGTAGGACTTTCCTACCTGGGGGGGGGGGAAGTTTGGCCTGGGGCCACGGGTGCCTAAACCTGCCCTACGCCACTGAGCAAGAAGCCTCAGGGTAGGCTGATGACGACCCCTTTTCAAATGCCACCCTAAACAGAAGGCATTTTAACTGCCTTTTAAATGTCAGTAAACAAGTGGTCTGATGCAATTCCACTGGAAGCGAGCTCCATATGGTTGGCACCACCACCGAAAAGGCTCTTTTCTGAGTCATGGGTCCATCTGTCCTTAAAATCAGTTCATTTGTTCCTGTCAGTGCTGTTGGGAATGTTGTGGCCATTTGGTGCCATCAGGCTCTTTCTGATTTATGTCAAGGCCATGAATTGGTGGCCTCCATCCTCCCAAGCATTACCATCAAGAGCCAGAAAGTTTGGCTCCTAAGGAGTTTCTGGGCCCTCTTTCTTTCTTTCGGCCTGCTTGCTCTCCTTCAGTGGTACATTCTGGATGCATCTTCTGCATCTCTCTCTCTACTGAGACCCACCCGTGCCTTTGTTTTCCATCTGTGGATATGGAACATACAGGATCTGCTACCTTATGTCCTCTGGTGAATTGCACCCGTGGCTGGACACTCTTGGCTTCTGGTGCCTCCTCTAATTCCTGCTGCACAAAGAACTCTACGTGGTGCTGATCCCCAATCACTTTGTAGCATTGGATGAAAGAGGCAGTCTCCACATAGAATTAGGAAGGGCTTCCTTTAAGCATAGTTCCTCAGAGTTGGCTCTCCAGATGTTCTTGGACTTCAGTTCCCAGAAGCCCTGATCAGCAGGCGTGCTGACTTCAGCTTCTGGGAATTGAAGTCCAAAGATAAGGAACCCTGATTTAAAGCAGTGTTTCCCAACCTTTGATTTTGGGACTTCAATTCCCAGAAGCTGCAATCAATTCAAAAGGCACTGATCAGATAATGTATTGACTTAAGTTTCTGAGAATTGAAGTCCCCTTGTTAGATGGATTAGATGGGAGTATAATGGCTTCTGCTTTCTTTGAAGACCGGACAAATGGGTATATCCCATAAAATCAATGTGGATAGATGACTTAAATCACAGCATAACTAGCATGGGTGAGTAGAAGCAGCAAGTTTATTTTTGTATTATTGCCTGATGTTAGAATGTTTTTGTTGTTGTTCAGTCGCACAGTCGATTCCGACCCTTTGCGACCCCATGGACCACTGCCCGCCAGGGACTTCTGTCCTCCACCATCCTCCTCAACTCGCTCAGCTCTTTGCCCATTGTGTCCACAATACCATCTAACCATCTCATTTTTGGCCGCCCCCTTCTTCTTTTGCACTCCACCTTTCCCAGCATCAAGGCTTTCTCAAGTGAGTCCTCTCTTCTCATTTGATGTCCAAAGTACTTTAGCTTCATCTTTACTATTTGCCCTTCTAAGGAGAAGTCAGGGTTGATTTCTTCTAAGATTGACCTATTTGTTTTCCTCGCTGTCCAGGGGACTCTGAAAACTCTCCTCCAACACCACATCTCAAAGGCATCTATTCTTCTGTGCTCAGCTTTCCTAATGGTCCAGCTCTCACAACCACATATTGCCACTGGAAATACCATTGCTTTGACTATACGAATTTTTGTTTCCAAGGTGATGTCTCTGCTTTTCACTCTGCTCCCCAAGTTACTCATAGCTTGCTTCCCAAGAATCAGTTGCCTTTTTATTTCATGGCTGCAGTCACCATCTGCAGTGAGCTTTGATCCTCAGAAAGTAAAAACTGTCACTGCTTCTACTTCTTCCCCATCTATTTTCCAGGGACTGATAGGGCCTGTTGCCATTATCTTGGTTTTCTTTATATTGAGTCTCAAGGCAGCTTTTGCACTTTCTTCTTTCAACCTAATCAGGAGCTTTTTTAAAGTCTTCCTCACATTCTGCCATTAGGGTGGTATCATCTGCACATCTCAAATTATTGATGTTTCTCCCAGAAATTTTGATCCCAAATTGTGATTCCTCCATCCCTGCATTGCACATTATGTGCTCTGTGTATAAGTTGAATAAGCAGGGTGGCAAAATGCAGCCTTGTCTTACTCCTTTTCCTATTCCAAACCACTCTGTCCTTCCGTATTCTGTCCTAACTGTTGCTTCTTGATTCATGTACAGATTTCTCATGAGGTATATAAAGTGTTCTGGTATTCCAATATCTTTAATTACTTGCCACAATTTGTTGTGGTCCCCACAGTCAAAGGCCTTAGTGTAGTCAATGAAACAGAAGTAGACTTGTTTCTGATATTCCTTTGTTTTTTCCATGATCCATCTTATGTTGGCGATGTGGTCTCTAGTCCCGCTGCCTCTTCTGAACCCCGCCTGCACTCCTGGTAATTCTCCCTCCACGTGCAGTTGCAGTCTATCCTGTATTATCTTGAGCATCACCTTGCTAGCGTGTGGGATGAGCAGTTGAGGAGACAGGTTATGAGACTTTTTAAATGAATGACTTTTTTGATTATTATTATTATTAGTAGTAGTATTTTCTTTGTAATTTGTTATGATCTGATATGATATTGTGATTTATTTGTTGTTACCCCATCACATTTTATTATGTTGTAATGTTTATATGCTTTGTTATATTTAATATTTTATATTGTAATATTGTTATATTTGGGGTTTCTGTGAGCTGCCCTGAGTCAGTTTTTACCAAGTAGGGCGGAATAATAATAATAATAATAATAATAATAATAATAATAATAATAATAATAATAATAATAATAATAATAATGATGATGATGATGATGATGATGATGATGATGATGATGATGATGATGATGATGATGATGATGTATGTAGTCATAATGGGCTGAAAACAGAGAGAATTGAACTAAGATGATGGACATTGTATTCTGTGCTTTAGTTGGTTAAAGCCCAGGAAGAGGAGGGATGAGCAGGAAAAGATGGGTTTTGTTATACAGTAAAACCTTGCATAAAGAGCACCTCAGGTTGAGAATTCCTGATTTAGAACAAAAAAACAGAAAAGTTCAACATCACAAAATAGAAAAAGGAACATTTTTATTCAGCCTTTTTCCAGAATAAAACAAGAAAAACATATCTAGCTATTTTTCTCTGGCCTAGCTTAGCCAGGAAGCACATTTAACTACATTCTGCTATTGCTTACTCCCAAGCACACATCGTGTCAAAGCAATCCTAAATCATGGCAAAATCACGGTGTTTCTCTCTCACTTTCCAATACTGTATTAATTTATTTAATCACATTTGTTCTGCCGCCCTCTTGCTGAGGCAACTCAGGGCGCCTTACACATATAAACACACCACGGATAAAAACTCTACAAAACAATAGGATAAAAAACATTGAAATATTAAATTGTTAGAATTTTAAAATGCCCTCTCCAGTGCCACATCCTCAAATTTCTAAAATTTACACTAAAAGCTGGAAGCCAGCCTGGATTTAAAAGAAAGAAGTATAATAACACTACCAAATGTAGCATGGAAGCATGTTGCAGGGGAAATATGTAGTGGAAAAGGTAGATCAGGATCAGGGCCTGTGTGCGTCTGTGTGATGTAACACATTTTTAGATCGGCTTCATTTTAAATGGGATCCACCTTATAGGAGCAGGAAGGGATTGGCTATGCTTAGCTGGATTTTCCTTCAGGAACTGAGGACAGGAAGAAGAAGATCCCAGAGAAAACATCTGAATACTGTATTCTAACAGGAATCAATTATAATGTTTCCTCAGCATAGGTAACACAGACCACGGTATCTGGCTCCCCTCCCGATTCTATACACCAGGCAGAAGTTGCCAACGCAGTGGTGGGCATCAGCAGGTTTGCACCAGCTCGCCAGAACCGGTAGCAGAAATTCTGGCTGGCCCCTCTGCCAATTCAAGTTTTGAAATAAAGTACAGTAGTCCTAATTCGGGTGCAACACTGGGCTTTCCCTCTGGCCACGCCCACCATACCATGCCCACAGTGTGGTAGTGAGATTTTTTGGAGCCCACCACTGTGCCAATGGGATATACTTAAAATGAGGACACATATTCCTCTAGTTTAAATGATGTTTAATATAAGTATCAATAAAGGATATTCAAACCCAGAATATGTTTTGCTTCCTTTTATCTATTCCAAGAACACTCTTCATGAGAAAGGGATAGGAATCCATTCAGACCTCATCCTACTTCTTCAGTTGGACTTCTGCATATTCTGTCTAGAAAAGAAATGGAAAATCCAATGATGACCGAATCATGGTTATCCCCCATACCTGCATCATCAGGTGGAAAATATTTTTTAACTAATCCGCTAGCTATCTGACAAAAGAAGATGCAGTCTTAAAAACAGGAAATCATTATTAAGACTCATTCTGTGCGTTTCCCATTGGGAAGATGGCCAAACCCACCCCCACTCACTGAATATTAGATGACATTATTAAAGACCTATATCATTCTTAGTGATGTGGATTTGTCATCAATGCTTATCGGCAAAGAAACACATGTCCACTTGTGGAACCATGATGTATAGAGAATATCACACAAGGAAAAACAGGGCCATAACCAGAGGGGGGGGGGGCAAAAGCCCTCCTGAGCTACCAGCCTGCCCTCCCACCCCACCCCGTGATGCCAATGTTATACATGTGAGTGTGAGGTTGTTGTTGACCCTGGAAATTTTTTGCCCCTCCTGAAAAAATTACCCCCTCCCAAATAAAATAAAATAAAATAAATAAATATCTAGAATCCTGGCTACAGGCCTGAGGAAAAAAAAGGAAAAGAAGGGAATAAAAGGAAGATAGATATAAATGTTTCAGTGCTGAATGATTCCCTGGAGCCATTTCTCTTTACCATAGGTGATCGTTCATGCAAATGTCCAGTTAAATCACTGCTAAATTTCAGGACTCAAATAGAAGCTTTGTTACCTGTGGGATCTCCCTCATGTGAATCTGAGAGGTTGGTTTCTCTTCCTTTGCTGGGAAAAAAAAAAAGGGGGGGGGGAGCAAAAACAGGAAGTTTCAATTTTGCTCAAACAACAACCATAACAAACTAACCCATCTTCTAAAGGCATTACCTCTGGCAAGATGCTTCCTGAACAACAGCAACAAGAAGAAGACCAGCAGGAGGAGGACAATTGATGGTATCCCAAAATATAAAGTGTAGAAGCAGTTCCCTGCAGAAGGAGAGGGAAAGAGAGAGAAGCTGATCAGCCACGGAGACACTCCAGGGTGGAGATGAGGGCAAGGGTAGGAGCAAGGAAGACTGGTACTTCCTCTTCCTCATCTCCAGTTAAGCCCTTTAACTCATCCCTTTGTTATCTAGCAGTCTTCTGTTCCATTCAAGCTCTTCTCTTTATTGATGTGAATTTGATGAATGTCTTATGTTTTGGTTGGGTTGTCTGGCAGCTTTTGCGATACAGTATAACAAAAATCATGTACAGTACTTTCAACGAGCTGCCACCACAAAACTTAAGCACCCACAAACATCATGGTTACATTGACTGAAAGCTCATCTTGGCAACTTTCAGAAATGTAAAGAGCCATTGGCCAAAAATACAAAGCGATGACGTCATTGCTTCCGAAAGTTGCCTTGAAAAAATGCAATCTTTACTGGGGGGGAGGGGGAACAGTTTCAGTCAGCCCAGCGACCAAACCACACAACTGATTCAGGTGACCAAAATTGCATTTGAAAGAGGAAAGAACATCCTTTGTGATGACACTATTACATTTGAAATTGGGCTTCAGGGGGAAAAAACCTATGAAGCGTTTTACAAAAAAACACTCAAACAAGGTCACAAAAACACAAAAATAAAAGGGGAAACTGTGTTAGAAACGGAATATGACAACTTTCTGAGGTGGATACCGTTCGAATACAATGCTGCCAGGTGGGTCCTGATAGCCCCTCACACACACACATTCTTTCTAACCTTCCTTCCTTCAAAGAACAGTCACTCTCCAACTCTCACCTTCTCACTGGAAGTGGAAGTAAACAGGCTGTCAACGTGTTCGTTTTGTGAAGGAAGGAAGGTAAGAAAGAAATTGAGGAACACGTCAAATTCATGAATTAAAACTCTGACGGTAATGTCATTGTGCTCTACCTGCCACATTTTTGTCACATCCTTCACTCTTTCCCTAATGTGACTTCCCAGTAGACACAGAGGGAGCTCAGCTAGAAAAGAAGCTCCCTTAAATGATGATGATTAGAGTACAGGATCCATCTATACAAAGTCCCCAATAGATGGTTGAACACAGTATTGCATTGTACTCTACCTGTGCTCCCTGTTATGGAGCTTTTTGGTATGACAGCACTGATCTTTCTGTTCCCTTGGTCTGAAAAGGTAATGGTGGTCCCTTCACTCCAGCTCTTGGGAGGAATCAGCATCAGGCTCCAAAAGCTGAATTCTCCTTCCCTGTCTATGTTCCCAAGACCCTCATCATCTTGCCGTGTTTCTCCGTTTATTTCCCAAGAGACCTCCTTCCAAAAAGGGTTTGCATTGTGAAAAAGGCAGAGCACAGGAACCCCGTTGTTCAACTGGTCACTTCCTAAGGAGGAAGTCAAAGGGATAAGAAGAGAAGGACTTGGCCTGGAAGGATCTGGAAAAAAAAAAAGAGGATCACCATTGGCTCATTAGGTACTGCATTTATTTATTTATTTATTTATTTATTTATTTATTTATTTATTTATTTATCCCTTCCCATCCTGTACCCGTATGATTTGCTGATTTGCATTCTTTCTGGGCAATATAAACAAATGAAACTGAACCAGCCAGCGAGGTATCAAGTACTGCTGTCTAAAAGGTAAAGCCAACTAAAAGTTAATCACTTTATTTATTGCTCTGGATATTCTTTATTATGGTCAAGGAATAAGGGAAGGAGGGAGCATGGACTTTTCCTCAGTGGCTTCATGCGTTGCACACAATTACACCTCATTAAGACAGAAGGGCTCATCAGCCAGGGCTAAAATCAATGTCCTACCAGCTGCATTTTCTTTTCTGAATAAACAAAACAGGGTTTTTAAAACCTTTTGGAAACACCAGAAGATGATGGAAATGGTTAACAAATGGAAGAACACATCCAATTCAGAAGGATAAAGAGAAGGCTTGGAAACTACAGACCAGTAACTTGTGTACCAAAAACAAATTACTCACAGTCATATTTGAAAGCCGAATATATGGACATTTGAAAAACAACAATTTGTTGCCTGTAGAAGAGAAAGGATGCTGCAAAAACTCAAGAGGAATCAAAGTTCAGCTATTAATCAAGAAATTGGTTTTGAAGAATTCAAAGAAAAGGCCAAAAAAATTGTTTATGGCTTGGATTGACTATAAAAAGGCATTTGACTATGTTCCACACAGCTGGATTGAGAAATCCCTTAATATTTTTAAAATTAACAAGAGTATTTAAAAATTTATAGACTTCAATAAAGCTATGGTGAGTAAAGTTAGGGTTCACGTTTGCTCTATATGGACAATCTAGAACTGTTTGGAAAGACAAGAGCTAAATTAAATATGTTGCTGGGAAATACAAAGAAATTAAGTAAAGGCATTGGAATGCAATTTGGAACTGAGAAGTGTGCAGGAATTACTGTTGCTGGCAAAATTGCCAAAGGTGATGGATTTGAGTTAGATGATGAAGAATGTAGCAAAATTTAACAGAGTTGCTGTCGTGAGGGGCCAGGGTATATGTCTAAAAATTAAAATAGTTAAAAATTAAATTAAATTAACAGAATGATTATTTGCAACACCATGATATGGTTGCAAAATTACTCATTGGAAACTTTGCCAGAAGTTGGAATTTCAATACTGTACATTAAAAACTATTGGGAACATCAGGTAGAAAAATATTTAGAAAATCAGAGCATCAATATCTTTTGGGTCTTTAAAATTCAAACACATAGACATCTGACTAATAACATGTCTGAATAAGACCTGGTTCATTGACGCTGCTGTATCAGGAGATGCACAAATTGAAGAAAAACAACTGGACAAAATAACAAAATATTGTGATTTGTAAATTGAAATTGAGCTTTTGTGGAGGAAGAAATTTGTTTTCGTACCCATAGTGATTGGAGCCCTTGGAACAATCCCTAAAGGACTCCATAGATATTTGGAAATTTTAGATTTACAGTGATACCTCAGATAACGTTTGCATTGGATAATGTTGAGGAATATGAGGCAAACATTTGCATTGGATGTTATGTTAACATTAACCGATGCATCAGATAACGATTTCTGATACAAATGTTGGCCTCAAATTCCCTAAGGCGTGGCTGTGACTCACCAGTTTGTCTTTGGAGAAAGGGAGGGGGCTGCCTGCTCTCTTTATTTCAAGGTTGCAAGATCTCAATAACAACCACACATTACAAAAGCTTGCCAGACCAGTCTGACTAGTTTAGGTGAGCAAAATTCACCCAGGTTCTGGGAGTGATGAGGGTGGAAGGGGCCAGACTACCCAAACTACAGCCTGTGCACCAGATCCAGCCCTGACACCAGTTCATCCAGCCCGCTCCACCTTCGTTGCTCCCAGAAGTGAGAGTAAAACTCACCCGACTTCTGTTTCTGGGAGCGAGGAGCATGGCATGGGCTGGATGAATTGGCATTGGAGGCTGGATCTGGACCACAGGGAGTAGTTTGGGCACCCATGAACCACATGACTAGCCCATGGTCTGAAAAGTTTGGGCACTTCTGCTGTTAGCAAGGCTTGTTGGCTGGATCTGGCCCATGACACCAATTCATCTGGCCCACACCACCCTCATCACTCCCAGAAATGGAAGTAAAACTTACCTGACTTCTGCTTCCGGGAACAACGATGGATAAATTGGTGTTGTGGGCTGGCCACAGCCCACGGCCCATAGTTTTGGCACCCATGAGCCACGTGACTGGCCCATGGTCTGAAATGTTGGGCACCCCTGCTGTTAGCTTCCACTTCTGGGAGTGATGAGGGTGGAAGGGGCCAGATGATTTGTTGTCAGGGCCCAATCTGGTGCACTGGCTGTAGTTTGGGTAGTCTGGCCCCTTCCACTCTCACCACTCCCAGAACCTGGGTGAGTTTTACTTCTGCTTCTGGTGTCATTAGCTGGATCAGGCCCATAGGTTCATGGGTGCCAAAACTATGGGCCGTGGGCTGGGGCCAGCCCACAACACCAGTTTATCCAGCCCACTCCACCATCGTCACTCCTGGAAGCGGAAGTCAGGTGAATTTTACTTCCGTTTCTGGGAGTGATGAGGGTGGTGTGGGCCAGATGAATCGGTGTCATGGGCCAGATCTGGCCTCCAATGCCAATTCATCCAGCCCACGCCATGCTCATTGATTCCAGAAGCAGAGGTTGGGTGAGTTTTACTCCCACTTCTGGGAGCAGCGAGGGTGGAGCGGGCTGGATGAATTGGTGTCAAGGCCGGAACTGGCCCATAGGGAGTAGTTTGGGCACCCATGAACCACGTGACTGGCCAGTGGCCTGAAATGTTTCGGCACCCCTGCTGTTAACAGGGCTTGTGGGCCGGATCTGGCCTATGATACCAATGGATTCCTATGAACATGGCTCCAGATGGCAACATTGCATGTTGGTAAATGTTGGCATCCATTTTGGGTCCTGCTTCTATCCCTGTTAGCCAGGGGTGCCCACACTATGGCCTATGGGCCGGATCCAGCCAATAACACCAGAAGCGGAAGTAAAACTAATCCAGCTTCTGGGAGTGGTGAGGGTGGAAGGGGCCAGATGAATTGGTGTCAGGGCCGGATCTGGCACACAGGCTGTAGTTTGGGCACCCATGAACCACGTGACTGACCCGTGGCTTGAAAAGTCTGGGCACCCCTGCTGTTAGCTTTTAAAACTGATTCCTGTGTACACGGCTCCATATGGAAATTCTGCATGATGGTAAATGTTGTCATTCATTTGGGGCTTGCTTCTATCCTTCTTAGTTTTTAAAATGGAGACAGGACATAGTGAAAGACATACCCCCCCCCCCCCATGTCTTGGTGATCTTGGAAGGTCAGTGCACTACAGCACCATACACAAGCTAAATTTTGTTTTCTTCTGGTCACCTAGTTTTCCTGTTGTGCCATGACATCATTGAAAAAAAACATGTCAGCAAAAATTGGGAACAGGTCTTTTAAGACAGCAAAGTCCAATGTCTGCTTTTGCTCACCTAAACTAGTCAGACTGGTTTGTCAAGCTTTTGTAATGTATTTACCCTTTAGACCAGGGGTGCCCAAACTAAGGCCCGGGGGCCGGATGTGGCCCCAATAACAATTAATCTGGCCCACAAAGCCCTCATTGCTCCTGGAAGTGGAAGTAAAACACACGCAGATGAATTGGCATTGGGGGTTGTATCCGGCTCCCGGTCCTTAGTGACCGGCTCCTTGAACCACTGTGATTGGCCCACGGCCTGAAAAGTTTGGGCAACCCTGCTTTAGACAAAGGATCCAACATGTTTCCTTGACTTTCCCTTGAAGTTTGTGTTGTTTATCTTTATGGAGTTAACATTATCTGATGCATCTGTACAGGATTTTAACGTTATCTCATGCATGCATTGGATAAGGCTAAAAATCGGATAACATTAAGACTTGTGGAACCAAGTATTACAGTATTGGATTTGAACATTCTTGCTCTTTACTGGGAACTGCCTATATGCTTAGACATTACCTTAACAGTTCTTAACTCATTGGTCAGGGCTTAAACTGTTAATTTTATACCAGTATTTGACTGAGAATGATAGATTTTTATTTTATATCAATCTGTCCTCTTTAGGGTTTCATGGAGTTGACCATCTACACCAAGGGTTCCCAACCTTTTCAAGTCAGGTGCCATGCCACACTCTCTCAGTCAGCTTTGAGGGCCGAGCGGCCATTTTGCCATCCCTGCACGATGGGGATAGCCATTTTGTCCCAACAGCTTCAAAGGGATGGCCACTTTGTTTCTCAAATGCCCTTGGAGGGGTGGTGGCCACATGAAATGGTTGGGATCCCCTGATCTAGACAGTGGCGTAAGGGAAACCAAATATTAGGCCAATTTGCTCCATTCTTACAACATAAGGCAATTCTGAGCAGCCCAAGGAAACCCCTCATACAAAACAGATTCATTCCCAGCCTTATGTTACCAATGCTGTACATGGAGAGTTACAATAAAACACAATCACAAGGCAGACAAAGAGGAAGATGGGGAGAGAACACCAAAGATATGCACATTTTATGCACTGTTACTGAGGCCTTCTAAAATGCTTGGAGAAGGACGAGAATTAGAATGGACGATATAAATGAAAAAAAAAAAAATCATCTGTACATTTAGGGCTGGGATACCCACCTGAGACAATCACCCTAAATCCATCTATGATTTTGAAATCTTGGAGAATACTCATAGCAGCACAATAATAAACTCCAGCATGATTTCTCTGTACATTATAGAGAGGCAGCTTCACTTGCTTCTTTCCTACAATGGATTTGCTATCGTTCTTTTCAATTCGGTAGAGAGTTTTGTCCTGCATCTCCTTGTACCAGGTCACATCACCAGAGTGAGAATCTGGAAGGCTGCAGTTGATGCTGACTGTCTCCCCAAGAGACACGTAAACCTGTGTCAGCTCTGGCTGTGTTTCAGGAATCCTCTTTGATTCAGCATCTACAACCACAAGGGAAAGAATTCCATAACACAGCTATTCCTAATGAAGGGGAAGGGGAATGTACAGAAACATGGCGTGACGCACTGATGCTGCTCATTCTGTCTCTAGTCCATAGACAAATTGGGCTTCAGCCATGCTACTCTTGCGCCCAAAAAAATGTGGTGATGGTGGTGGTGCTGTGACAGCCAGAAGCTGTGCAATCTTTCACCTTGTTTCCTGTGGTTCCTGTGGGGGATTGAGAGGGAGAGAGTGTGCGTTTCCAAGATGAAAGGTAAGTTGTGTGCTTGAACACTAAACCTGTAGCCTGGGTTGATGCAGCACCCTGAGGGACATGGTCTCTATCCAACTGCTGCCGTAGCCCTGTTGAGCTAATGGAATTTATGCAAGTTGACTGCTCTTAAACTTACCACCCAACAACTGATACGCTGTGTCACATGGTGTATTGAGACCATTAATTGGCTTTAGGCTATTGTGTCATCTTCAGATTTGAAATTTCCAAATGGCTGCCTAGGCTAGTCATCTTTCTCCCTTTGGTTGCATCATACAGTTCAACAGGAAAAGCATCATGCATGTACTAAGTGGCACAGGGTATTAAGGTTAGGTAAAGGTTTCCCTTGCTTGAAAGCCAGTCGTATCCGACTCTAGGGTTCAGTGCTCATCTCTGTTTCAAAGCCGAAGAGCCAGCACTGTCTGCTTCTGCAGACGTTTCCGTGGTCATGTGGCAGGCATGACTAGAAACCGGAACGCACAGAATGCTGTTATTAAACAAACAAATAAATACAATTTTCAAAAATGGTTTTGGAAGGTCCCCATTCAGATGCATGTTTCCTCATCAGCAGATCAGCTGCATCCAGACACACCCTTAATTTCTACGCCTATTAAAACAAATATTCATTGTATGTTGTTATTTTAATTTAATTTGTTCTGTTCATCTAAGTTAAAACAGAGTCTTGGAGTCTTTTCAGGACTAACCAGTTTCAATTATCATGCACTTCCGACCACTTTTGCAGAAGTGTTGAGGGTTTGGGCCGATAAATATTGACAGGAAATAAAACTTCCCAGTCTTTCAGAGGCCATAAGGCACACCAATTCCTACCATCCTCAATAGCATCCAAAATAAGTGGGGCTCCTGTTTAGCTGCAAATGTCTCACAATGAAAAGTTGTTTAAAGAAAAAAGTAGCTTTCAGTATGAAATTAAGGTTCCCTCATCCTCTGCCCTGCAAGTAGCATAGTTTATGTTACTTAATGTCTCTATTGCAAAAGTACTATGCCATCAATCAGCACCTGTTTTTACCCAAGGGAAATATAGGACGAAGTGAAACCTGTATAGCTACCATTAACCTTTGTGTTCAGTCGAGGTTTCTCCCCTGAAAATGTGTATCTGATGCCAAACTGAAGAAAGCACACAAATAAACAGTGCAATTCATGGAATTCCCATCTCACTGTGAAGTGAGAAGGAAATATTGAACAAATGAGATTCCCAAAACACTTACAGTGACAAGAAAAGAGAATAATCCCAACCCAATGGAAGAACATCTTTCTGTCCTTCCCTGTTGTGGAAAAGAATCCAATGATGACTCTCCGTCTTCCCTCTTGCTGCAAAATCTTTTCAACTTTCTGAAGGTAGATGTAACAATAACTACTCCTCCTCCTTGTGTAAAACTGAAAGAACATGAGAAAGACATTGGCAGCTTTTCTTCTGCAATGTTTCAACAGACAAAAGTATTTTGCCATCTGCAGCATGTGAGAAACACCTTTCACCTTGGGCACAAATAACTAAGTCCTTAACCCTTTGGCACCTATGGAAGATCTCCCCCTCTGGGGTTTGGTGGGCACCCAAAAATTTTACTACCACACTGTGGGCGGAGCCAGCATTGTGGGCAGAGCCAATGTCATGATGTCATGGGCAGAGCCAATGATGTGCGCGGAGCCAATGTAAAAAAACCCATAAAATTAGTACACATAAAAATACAAATTATATAGATATAGAAATACTGTACATAAAAATACACATAAATCACATAAAATACACATTAAAATAAATACACATTAAATACACATAAAACACATAAAACTACACATTAAAAACAAATACACATTGTAAACACATTAAAATACACCCACCCACCCTACACCCAAAGGTGAGTCAGTTACCCTGGGGAGCAGGCTATAGGGAGCTTCAGGCTAGCAGCTTCTCTTCCTCCTCCCCGCTTGGGAGGACAGCAAGGAGGCCGCACATGTGCACGAAGCACTGTAGGCACGCATGCCCACCAAGCGTTTGGTGCGCATGCGCAGTGGGGCAGCTGGTGAATAGGTAAGACCCCAAGGTGGTTCCCCCGAAAAGCCGCTACTGGTTCTCCGGGACACCGGGAAAAGTTACTACTGATTCTGGCGAACTGGTGCGAACCTGTTGCTGCCCATCACTGCCTCTGGCGTTTGGTGGAGTCCCTCATGGTTGAGATGGACTTTTGTGGCAACCAAAACCTTACAAAAATTCAACCGAATAAAGAAGGCCTGAGATGTTAATTTTTCACCAAGAAGTGAAGGGGCTGTGGTGGCTGAGCCTTGTTCTATGGAAGGCTGGCAAGTGAGCAGTTCAAGACCCGGGTACTGCATGATGGACTGAGCACCCATCTCTGTCCCAGCTCTTGGGGAAACGAAAGGAGCCTCATTTGGGCGTTCTCTGAGTGGAATTTCTTCCACAAAAATCCTTTCAACCCAGAATAATTTCTGACAGGAAATTATTATTATAACAAGAGGGGAAGCAAAATTACCGGCTGTTCTGCTGCCCTTCAAAAGCCCCCAAAACAAAGCCTGCTCCGTTGGACTTCTGTGGCGTGGAGGGAGATGTTCCCAGCTCTGCAGCTGCCTCCTAGATGAGTGTCTTGCTGACCTCTCCGTAGTTAGAGGGCATCAGAGTGCCACATCATGGTGCAACGCCCCCAGAGAGGCGTTCCTTTGCAAGAAGTGGCACTCAGTTTTAAGTCCCCTTCCTGGAAGCCACACATCAATTGTGGGTTCACTTCTAGTCCTCCTGCCCTGAGCGATGCTTCTGGCCAAGCACCCAGGTTAATCCCAGGCTAAGGTTTTATGCTGTTAATGCTCTGTGTATGAAAAAGGGTTGGATATATGACTTACAATTCTTCTGATCTGCTTTGATTTTAACTTTTGGAAAACTCTTTTGGTTTCAGATTTTGGGAGGCTGCTTCTATCAGCAATGCTCCTGACCCTGAACTTCATTTTGTCCTCGACAGGTAAAACAAATGCTTCTGTTTTATACTGAATGTTAGTGCAGCACTGTGGGGGTTTAGTTAAGGCACTCAGCTTTGAGACTGGACGGTCAGGGTTCGATACCCACGTGGTGCACAATGGATCTCGGGGACATGAAAGGAGCCACATTTGGGCATCCCCTGAGCAGAGTTTCTCTAGGCAAAAATACTTCCAGCCTAGAGTAACTTCTGAGACAAACAATTTTTATTTATGGAATGTTAGTGCTTTTAATGTGGGAAATTAGGTTGTTTGGGGCTGTGGTGGCTCAGTGGTTAAGAAGCTTGCCTTGTTAGCTGGAATGTCGACAAGTCAGCAGTTCAAAACCCAGATATGGCATGGCAGTTTGAGCACCTGCCTCTATCCCAGCTCCTGCCAACTTAGCAGTCTGAAAGCAAGAAATTGCAAATAGATCAATAGGGACCACTTTAGTGGGAGAAGATCTTGTGGACATGAAAGGGGCCTCATTCGGGAGTCCACTGAGTGGAGTTTCTCCAGAAAAAAACACATTCAACCCAGAATAACTTCTGACACAAAATTATTATTATTATATTAGGTTGTTTGAATTTTTATGTTATTTCTCATCTTAGGAGTTTCTCTCCCTCTCTTTTGGAAATAATATTTTCTTTATTCAAACTTTGGGACAACTTTTGCTATAGCTTTGGTGGAATGGGCTCCCTTTGTTTTTCAACATAGCAAAAATGGAGAGTTCTCCCATCCATACAATTTAACTTTCTTTTTAAAATTGTTCACTTTCTTATATTTGTATTGCATATTTCCTCCAAGGAGGTCAGGATTCCTTACCAAGTTGTTTTCTTTCTTCTTTTCCCTTTCCATTAATCATTTGGACACCCTCATTCCTGATGTAGTTACTTAAACATTGGAACCACAATGCCTTCCTTCTTGTCTCCACAGTGAAACCAGCTCAGTCACAGCTCCTGCATCAGACCCAGCCATTCCATTTTGTGGCTGCTGGAAGAAATGCACGAATCTCATGCCCTGATTCAAGAAAAACTGTAGACCCACTTTGGTACAAATGGACATGGGACAAAACAGTGCTTTTAGTCAGAAATTGTGCAGATTATAAAACTAAGAAGAAATTTGTCTGCAAAACTTCAAATGGAACATGGATCCTGGAGATCATCAATGCCCAAGTGGAAGATTCTGGCATATATCTGTGTGCAGAAAATTATTCTAGCAGCATCTTGCTTTTCCACGGATCTTCTACAGTGATTGTTGGAGGTAAGGAAGAGTTTGCAGTGTAAGACTAAGATGTGTGGCCGATTGATAGGATATATGACTCTCCTTTTTGGCTCCAGACTGTTCCCTCAGTGGCAGATGTCATTCATGCTACCGTTCCCTTCCAGTGTCATGAGTGTAAATGGCATCAGGGAGTGACAGGCCAATGGCATTTCCACCACAGGTCCATCCCCACTGGCATTCTGTCTGCTTGGTCCCTGCAGGGTGGGAAGAAACCTATGTCTCCACAAAGCCTGATGTGTTTTACCCAAAGCAACTTGCCAAAGTCACTGAGATTTGTTTCCCATTTTCCCTACCAGACAGCTACACCCCAGGCACCCGGGTGATGCTTTTGTGCCCCTCTCCACAAGATCCACATCCAGCTTCACAGTTGTTAACAATGGGTCCCCAGCTGGCTTGCATGGTTGATGGAGTCTCTGGCTTCATCCAGGTCTCCTGGGGCATCCCTGGAAATCTCCAGCGTCCGGGACAGACATTTCTGGTGAAAAACAGCAGCGGCTCCTTAACCTTTGTCAGCCTCCTTCCCATCCCTACGGACTTGTACGCTAGCAAGGAAAACTTCACATGTGAAATCAGGTTCAACGCCTCCGGCACCATTGTCATAAAAAGCATCCAGTATAAAGAAGAGCTTGAGGAATGTGAGTTGTTTTACGAGCCCTCCTAAAAATACTGTCCAGTTCTGTCCCCTGAAGCTCCTTGAGGCAGCAATTGCTTCAGCCAGATTGGGTGTCTGAATGTGACCCACCACAAACCCAGATTCTAACCTGTTGTACAAATGCTGCTCTTTGGCCTGAGGAAAGTTCAGACTTTCACCATCCAAAAGAGCAGATGAGTCCAAGGTTCGCCTCACATGGATGAAATGGCTGGGTTGAATCCTCAAAAAAGCTTTATCCACGAGGCTCAAATTGCCCATTCTTGGTGCAGAGTGTCTTTTGGTTTCTGTTTAATTGGAAGGGTAGGCCCAAAGAAGTTTGTAGCTTGGTTCCAACATCACATTCAGTGATTGGATGCAACAGGTTCGCACTAGTTCGCCAGAACCGGTAGTAACTTTTCCCAGTGTCCCGGAGAACCGGTAGCAGCTTTTGGGGGAAACCTTCAGAGCTCACCTTTTCACTGGTTCCCCCACTGTGCATGCGCGCCAAGCACTTGGAGTGCATAAAAGCCTACAGTGCTTAGCGCTTATGCACAGCCTCCTTGCTGTCCTCCCAAGAGGGAAGGAGGAAGAGAAGCTGCTAGCCTGAAGCTCCCTATAGCCTGCTCCCCAGGGTAAGTGACTCACCTTTGGATGTGGTGTGTCTGTGTGTATTTTAATGTGTATTTAATACCTTTACCTATATTGACGTACTACCACAATTCCTAAAAAGGCCTGACAGCTGGCAGGCCTGGCGGACTGGCTTGGGGTTTTTAAGCAAAGTCTTGGAGTTACCTCATCAATAAGCTACACCTGTGCTGTTCCAATTGCTGTTCCAGTTGTAGAATCCTTAAGGAGGTACAGCTGTTTTACATTTACATTAAAGCATATTATCCTAGAGAACTGGTACAATGACCATATCCATCTTGCAACATGGTGCTGCCCAGGCTACTTATACTAACAGGTAAGTGTCGGGTTTGTGTTTGGGGTTGGTGGGTGGGTGGGTTCAGGTGTGTGTGTGTGTGTGTGTGTGTGTGTGTGTGTGTGGTGTGTGCTTATTTTTATTTTATTTTATTTATTTTTCTTTGGCCCCGCCCATGATGTCATGATATTAGCTCCGCCCACACTGTGATGACATCACGGTGGGGTAGTAAAATTTTTCACGTCCCAACACTGATCACATTCCACAGCTGTTATGGAAAAAAAACACTTTATGCCGATCCCTTCTGCACTTTGCTGTTGGAAAGTGTGCTGGTTGGAAGATCTGTCCACAGGAGGAATTCCACATTATGTAAATCTGTTTTCCTTTCTCTTTCTCTCCCTTTTCCACTGCCCTTACCCCTGCATCTTTTCAAAACTCTCTCTGAAGACAATGCCTGCTCAGACTACATTGTTCCCCAGGCTGTAATGTTCATACTGCTCTTGCTGTTGCTTCTGCTGAGTATCTTATGGTTTCGATTTCGCCCTCCCAGACCAGGTAATATCAGGAAACACATTCTAAGAATTAATAATAATAATTTTGTGTCAGAAATTATTCCGGGTTGAAAGGATTTTTGCTAGAGAAACTCTGCTCAGGGGACGCCCGAATGAGGCTCCTTTCATGTCCCCAAGAGCTGGGACAGAGACAGACGCTCAATCCATTATGAAGGACCTGGGTTATGAACTGCTGACTTGCTGGCTTTCTAGCTAACTAGGTGAGCTTCTTAACTACTGACCCACCGCAACCCCATTCTAAGAATTAAGGCTTTGAAAGGCCACCGTCTTCCCCATCTTGGCGTAGGAAAGAGTGTTGGTTGGAAGATCTGTCCATAGGAAGAATTCTAGATTATGTAAATCTGTTTTCCTTTCTCCTGTTTTATGTTACTCTATTTTAAAAACTACTTTGGTTTACTAAAGGAAATAAGAGTTTATTTGAGGAATGCACTTAAAATCAGATTTGGGTGTGAAGAACTTGCAAGACATCAATGAAAGGGAAACCCAGGGAGAGATGAGACAGAATCCCACAGTGCAAAGAGACACCAGCTCTTCTCTTAGGGGGCATTTTTGTCACTAGATCCTGCCTGTCCATTAAGAATCCTGCAATTTATTCAAGTTTTTAAAAAGCATTACAGATCAAAACTAAATAGGAAAAGTAGAGGCCGGGGGGAGACACAACAAAGAGACCAAGTCAGAAAATTCCAGAGTGTAAACAATTTAGTAAAAATGACTTATTTTACAATAAGAATATTAAATATAATACAATATGCAAAACAAAAGAGGTTGAGAATAGGTATAATATCAATAGACATTTTCAAAGCCTTTGACTTTGTGGAATGGGACTCAATGAAATGATACAAAAATAAGTTTTAAACTAAATTTCAAGGCGTTATAGGTAAACTTTATGACAGAAACCAGGCTTCAATTTTAGTCAACAATGGGGTTACATATGTGATTAATTCAGAAAGTGAGACGAGACAAGGCTGTCCCCTATCTCCAGTAATTTTTTATCATTATGATAGAACTACTGTACTGGCTAATGCAATACGACAAGGTGGAGTCATAAAAGGAATAGAAGAAAGCAAGAAATTGCAAGTACTGTAAAATAAAACCTTGACTTACATATGGTTCGAGTTACATAAAATCCGACTTACATAATGATTTTTGCACTAAAACCATGTCCAGATTTACATAAATGTTCCAATATACATAACACAATTTCCGTAATAAAGTATGTAGTAGTCGTAGTAGTAATTTCCTATGGGTTTGCTTTAAGTTATGTAAAAAAATCATTTTTCCTATGGGGTTGCTTCGATTTACATAAATATCATTTTCCTATGGGGTTGCTTTGAGCTAAGTAAAAATTCATTTTTCCTATGAGTTTGCTTTGAGTTAAACAAAAAACTGATTTACAGTATATAAAAACCTATGGAACAGACTTTTTATGTAACTAGGGGTTTTACTGTAGATAAATAGGGACCACTTTGGTGGGAAGATAAACGGTGTTCTGTGCACTCTGGTGTCTAGTGATGCCTGCCACATGACCACAGAAATATCTGCAAAAGTTGGCTCTTTGGCTTTCAAACAGAAATAAGCATTGAACCCTAGAGTCGGATTCGACTGACTTTCGAGCGAGGGAAACCATTACCTTTACTTTTCAAATTAAAGGAATACATAGAATAATCTTTGGGGGGGGGGGAACTGGTTTTGGAAAGATAGAGAGTAAAAGGAAGCAGGAAGTATTTTAAAAGGGAGGTTCAAACATATATGAAATTTTGGAAATAGGGGATAAGATATGAAGTGAATCATGTGTTTGCTAAATAAATATAGATAAAAGGCAAAGTATGATGGATATACAGTACAACATATAAGTATATTTTTTCTTTATGTAATGTAATGATTTGAGTTATAAGATTTATTTGTATATTTTATGTTTAAATGTGTGTTTTTAATGCTTAACAAAATTAATTTTTTTTAAAAAGAAAATTCTAAAGTGCAAATGATGCCTTTTGGCTTTTCTTGTGTGAACAAATGAGGGGGAGAGGATTATCGAAGTAGCAGCCTGGGAAGGCAGGGCAGAAAAGAGACTTACCTAATTCTCACTTAGTTTTCTTCTTTCTTTTTTCCTCCCTAAGGTCTCCAGTCCCAGGCTCCTCCCTTTGCCTTCTCAGAGGGGTCACAGGTATAGCTTGTTGGGTTTTCCACCCCAAATACTGCTTTTTATTCCCAGAACATATCTTAGTTTTGACCTTGCTTTCAAGAATGGCATTCTGAAAAGCTGCAATGGTAAAGAATTGCTGCTCTAAATCTTCTCCACCAGTGCTGGGCTCGGAGTGACAAGATGGGGGTTCTGGTCCCCACTCTAGTCACCAAACTCAGTGAGTGGTTTTGAGGGTCAGCAAGAGTCCTTCCAAGTGACCAAACCCATGGGGTCATTGTGAGGATAAAGAGGAGATGACAAGAGCCATATGTGCTGCCTTGTGATCCTTGGAAGAAGGAATATAACAACAACAGGATAACTAATAGACTGCATCACCCTAAGAACGTCGGCCCGTCCCACCAGAGTGGATCGGAGGGGTTCTCTTGTTATCCCGTCGGCCAGGGAGGCTCGCCTCCCTAGTACGAGGAAGAGGGCTTTCTCTGTGTTCCCCCTGGCCCTCTGGAACCTCCTCCCGACAGAGCTACGCCTGCAGACAGAGCTCCTGCCCTTTCGGAAGGGCTTAAAGACCTGGCTGGCGGGGCAAGTGTGGGGTCCCAGGAACGCAGGTTCCCACGTAGGATGGCTGATTTAAGGGCAGCCTCCCCCCCCTTGTATTTGTATCTGTTTTTATCTGCTTTGCTGTTTTAATGTTTAAATTTTTTTTATGAACTTTTAAGGTTTTAGATATTGATATGATTATAGTTTATCCATGACGGTAATTTACGCTGTAAGCCGCCCAGAGTCGGGTCTACCCGATTGGGGCGGGATACCAAATGTGAGCAATAAATAAATAAATAATAAACATTGATAGCAAAAGCAACAAGGGAAGGCTTGTTGGGCTGGGGGGCCTAAAAATGTGCTATTGGGATGGTGGCTTTGAAACCAGGTCTGCCTGGAGGATGAAGGCAAGCCAGGAGTCTAAGCACTTAAACACATTAATAGCCACCCAAACTGTTGTTGCTGCCATTATTGTTCTTATTTTTCTAGGAAGAGATTTGCTACAGTCAGCTTCATTTTCAGCCAAAGAATGGGGAAAGGAAGGAGAGAAGGAGAGCATCTCCAGAGAGAAAAAAGAAGCACGTGAACACCGGCAAAAGGTCCATGGAGAGGCAGGCATCCAACTCTGATTCTGGGAGGCCGGCATTGAAACACAAAGCCCATCCCTAGACTGTACCAGGACATCCGACAAAACACAGCCCTCACAGCTTAATCCTCCCATGTGTGATAATGGAATAAGAATTGTTGTGCAAACAAAACAGTGGGTTGTAAATGTTTAGATTATAATAAATAAAATGGAGCAGAAAAGGCCATCAGAAAAGAGAGGCTAATATGTATGAGAAACTTATACTGTACTTGACCACATTCTCTTTTCTATCTGTCAAGCTCCGATGGTTCCCCTTTGCCTGGGAGTGGGGAACCTGCAGTGTAGCAATTGCTTTTGGATTCTTGAACCAGCAAGAAACGGGACACCTGTGGTTTTTCTTTGCATGCAGCAATGAGAGAAAAGGATTCTCAATAGTTCTGATCTTTCCTCTCTTCCCAGCACAGCGTTTTATTGCTTATTTCACAGAGAATTAACACACACGATGGTGAATGAATTTTCCCTCTTCCCAAGTATGATTCTTCATGCTAACCTGGCTAAGAACAATGGTTTTTCACGGCTAGCTAATCAGTTTGACACAAATATTTGTATTTGTGATTTGATATTTGTATTTATGACACTGAATTTATATTTGTAATGCTGGATGGAATGTTATCTTGTTATTATATTGTTACATTTTTTATATTGTATGTTTCTGCTTTATTGCGAACCCTATTGATCGACTGTTATATTAATTATGTTGTACACCGCCCTGAGTTGGTCACACCAAGTAGGGCGGTATAGAAATCCAATAAATAAATAAATAAAATAAATAAACTTTGAGATTGAAAGCGAGTTTAGAGCTAATCTGAATAATCTATTGTTGCTGATGGCTGTGGGAAGCTGTATTGTTGTGCTTGCTTGTCTGTCATCTTGCTTGACCACACCCCTTCTCCCCTTGACCCCCTGAATTTGGTGTATAAAAACCATGCCTGTAAGTTTCACTCTTTGTCTGAAGAAGTGGACTTCATCCATGAAAGCTAGCAATAAAAATAAAGCAGTTAGTCTTTAAAGTGCTACAGTGTTTTTTATTTTATTTTTATTTTGTTTTCTGATATGCATTAGTTAATGATGTGATGTAATTACAGTGGCTATGACATTATGGCCAAGTGAAAATGTTTTCTGCTTAGGACAGGAACAGAACAGAACAGTTTGCCTTTAGGTCCTTAAGTGCAGCCTTTTGACCGAATCCAGGTTTTACAGAACATATCATTTTATTTTTATTAATACAATTTTGTTTGTCTTTTATATATTTATTTTATTTTAGTAACTTTAAGATTAAAAAATAGTTAGCTTTTTTTGAAATTATTAATAAAATGGTAGTTAGATTTTTTTCCCCCTACAAAATAATGTATCTAACTGAAAAATCTTGAAAACAGCCTTATTTGATTACAGCTAAATAAATGCACCCTTCCAATATAACCTTATTTGATTGTAGCTAAATTAATATCAGAAAGAAAACAAAACAAAACGTTGAATAACTTTAAAGACTAACTGCTGTGTTTTACTATTAGCTTTCATGGCTCAGGTCCACTTCGTCAGACATAGGAATGAGACTTCATGGCATCATTTTATATACATCAGGTACAGCAGTACAGAGTGATTGGTTAGCATAACAGGTAAGTATACAAATCAATATGGCTTTGTATAGCTGGTAATAGCAGGTCATCTCTGGTTGTTATTCAGATTAGTTGTGAATGTTCGCCCTGTTGAATTGCAAAGAGTAGGAGGATACAAGACAAATACCTAAATTAATGCGGCCTTCCAAAAGGAAAAGATTTCCCACCCCTGCTTTTGCCCCTGACCACCAGAGAGTCAGTGCTAACCTCCCTGAACCTTCAAAACATCACACATTTCAGCAAAGGAAGGCCACACGCCACTGCAGTGTACTTGGCAAGTTGCTTTAGGTGTTGTCTGAATGGATCTTGGATATCATAACCTTTAGTTGAAAACCTAGACCATATGTTCTAAAGCAGGGATAGCCAAACCACAGACAGCGGCACCATTCCATGTGGCCTGGCACCGTCCTCACCGTACCCGGAACTGGAAGCAGACGCATTTACGTCAGCCATAAAATATACACGTGGCTGTTGTAAACTGGCCTGCAGCTATCATAAATGCAGAAGTGGGCGCATACATGGCTGTCATAAATGCTTCCACTTCTGGGGTGTGTGGTCAAGCCTGCTGCCTAAAAAGTTTGGGGACCCCTGATCTAAAGGCTTTATATAGTTTTGCAGAGGGACACTCCCAGATGTCTTGCATAGCATAGCAGCACATAGCACAGAAAATTTTCTCTACTCCATATCTAGCATTTACTGTGCTTTCTTTTATGATTGGTCAGTGAAAAGCAAATGTAAAACTTAAATTGGTGACCAAATCCTGTGGTGGAAGGAAGAACAGTTTATGCATGAGGAGGACACGTTTGCCTTTGTGTCTAGCTTGATCCTCAGCTATGACTCAATTTCCTGGCAGAGAAGGGACTGAAGAAAGGACCAAAATGGAAATGATCAATAAGTTTAGTCATTTCAAAATATAAGGCTGGCATCTGGATGTCACCAAAGAACCTAAATATCTGAGCACTCAAGAAAACCAAGATAATGGCAACAGGCCGTATCAGTCCCTGGAAAATAGATGGGGAAGAAGTAGAAGCAGTGACAGATTTTACTTTCCTAGGATCAAAGCTCACTGCAGATGGTGATTGCAGCCATGAAATAAAAA
Organism: Furcifer pardalis; assembly: GCA_030440675.1. Taxonomy (NCBI): domain Eukaryota; kingdom Metazoa; phylum Chordata; class Lepidosauria; order Squamata; family Chamaeleonidae; genus Furcifer; species Furcifer pardalis. The sequence continues at coordinate 174,087,220 of CP126893.1, read as the reverse complement.
GGCTACTGATTCTTGGGAGGCAAACGATGAGAAACCTGGGGAGCATAGTGAAAAGTAGAGACATTAAACTGCAAACAAAGATTTGCATAGTCAGGGCAATGGTATTCCCTGTGGCAATGTATGGTTGTGAGAGCTGGACCATTAGGAAAGCGGAGCGCAGAAAAATAGACGCCTTTGAGATGTGGTGTTGGAGGAGAGTTTTGAGAGTCCCCTTGACAGCGAGGAGAACAAATAGGTCAATCTTAGAAGAAATAAACCCAGAATGCTCCTTAGAAGGTCAAATAATAAAGATGAAGCTAAAGTACTTTGGACATCAAATGAGAAGAGAGGATTCACTTGAGAAAGCCTTGATGCTTGGAAGGGTCGAGGGCAAAAGAAGAAGGGGACGGCCCAAGATGAAATGGCTAGATGGTATTGTAGAGACAATGGGCACAGAGCTGAACGAGTTGAGGGGGATGGTGGAGGACAGGGGTGCCTGACGGACAGTGGTCAATGGGGTCACAGAGGGTCGGAATCGACTGTGCGACTGAAAAACAAAAAAAACCCCAAGACAACCGCACTTTTGGTATCTGATACTAAACCAGTTCAGCTCAGCTTGTGGCTCTCAAACCAGATATGAAAACTGCAGAAAGAGAAAATCAAGTTGAGTCAAGATATTTATGCTTTTCTGAGAGACTGTAGAGAGGAAAAATAAATATGTAAACAATCTGAAGAACAGTGATTAATCCCTACGGAAGAGTATTTTTGCTGTCTGGGACTTTCCTCATCTGTCCTTTCAGAGAAAAGGGCAGAAAATATGTTTGGCCCCCTTTGTTTCTGGCCAGGATCCTGTGCCTTGAACAGTTTCATAAGAAAGAGAAAACCCTGCAGAGGATGCATTTCACTCTCCACTGCAGCCCAGCTCTGCCTTCTGCACCGTCCCAGGGCAACCTATAGAGAAGGCACGTGGGAAACAACCTCTGTGTATTCTGTCCCTAGATAACCCTGCATAGCATAGCCACATGTCAGCATTGACTTGACGGCACACAGTTATTCTTGGTTTATTACTCCAGCTATTGATATTACTTTCTCAACTGCTTATACTTTTGGGACGTCCCACGATGGTAATTACAGTAGAACATTCAGCCAGAGTCTCAATGCCAAATGTTGAGCAACAGTAAATACCTTGACTCCTTAAAGGGGCCAATGGCTATGGTGGAGGAGCCCCTTTGGGTGGGGTGATGGTTCCCTCAGAGGAAGAAATGCCACTGGAAACCATCATATTAGGCCCAATGGTAAAATGAGTGGAGGAGGAACTCTGATTCCCAATGGTCATGGAGGCGGAAGAGGCCATGCCAGAAGGACCAGCTGTGAAGGTGCAACATTCTCCAGGCTGCAGCAGTCCATTGCAGCCCATCACAGTTAAATCCTGCATGACTCATTTCATATGTGCCACAGGAGATGGTTCTGAGAGCATAGTGTGTAGGTCACTTCATGGCCAACTGGGATCCACCTTAAAGGAATTCATGCTAGTGTCATTTTTTTCCTGCTTGCCCTGGTGGGCATAGATGGCCCAGAGGCAGACACCCTCTAAGGTCAGGCCTCCCGGTGCCCTGGGGCAGGAAAAAAATGTATGTTCGGATCGAGTTGCAGCTGACAATGATGACAATACTTTGGGGACATTTGTAGGGATGAGAGTCCCCTCTGTGGGTCCACTAAACAGCCAACTTCTGCCCGTTTCAATCCAGGTGTACTGAGTTTGCCCCCATTCCCCCTTGGTCTAAAACCAGGACATTTTTGAAAAGAATTCTACAAGGAAAAAGGTGGAAGATTAAGAACCACAACCACAATGATTTATGTTGCTTAACCCTGGGCTACCTCCCACTTCTTCATCTGAAATGGTGGGCTAGAAATTGCAGGCACTGGTACTAAATAAATGTAGTTACATTTATGAAGTGCCTCAAGTCAAGACTCTACTTGTTTTGTTTTTAAAAAAATATTGTGTGTTCTCTCACAACAAGTTTGTACTTGTAAAACGTCAGTCGCAGGAAAGACTGTTCCTCTTCCTACTCTATGGGATGCACCATACATTAATGGCCAAGTGTTTTAAACCCAAGTTTGAGAGGAAGTCCCTGCCCTAGAAAACCAGCAGTGGGTCAGCGTAGAGAAGACATGGGTCCAGACAAACCTCTTGGTTTCATGCAGGACTAAACCCTTTTATACTAATATAAAAATAGTCACCAGCTGATATTTCAAAATCTAAAACAGGGGTTTCAAATAAGAAAGTGGGAAAGAGACTTCCCTCCACTGCTTTTTTGATATATGTCTCCTTTTCATAGTTCCACTTGCTAGATGCATTAGTCAGTATTTATTACCATGAGAACAAAACAAAACAAAACCCCAATGAAAGGACATGCACGTACTTTTTCCACTCCTTTTTCAGCTCTTTGACCAAGACCGAGGCAGATGTTCTCAGACATAACCAGAGAAACCCACATTTCCCCTTTATTCCGCCCAACATGCCTGCACACCACCTTTCACAGAGCGATGTGGTTGTGGCTGATGCACTTGACACCTTTTGCTCAAGCCAGAATTAGTAATGGTGGACCTTCCATGGCCAACACATTCAGTGTGTGTGTGTGTTTTGCCGGTAGCAGCACACAAAACTACATACAATGGAACCTCAGTTACCAAATGGCTCGGCTAACATAAAAATTGCATACAAAAGGAAATCCATAAAAATAGTGTCTTGGTTTAAGAATTTTTCAAAGCATTCTTATGAGAAATCACATTTTGGTTAAAGTATTTTAGTTTTCATTGCATTCCTATGGGAAATTCCATTCAATGTATTCCTATGGAAATTTGGTTAAAGTAATTTTTGCTGTAAGAAATGTCCTGGAGAATGCATTAATTATGTTAACTGAGGTTCCACTCTATATAGGGGGAAAAGAAAGAGAGAAGACAGTAGCATTGCGGGGGGGGGGGACTCACCCTGGGCAGCACTTTTTGGGTGTGTGGGAGTTCTTTGGACTACAATTTCCAGTAGCCCTAGCGGGATTGGGAGCTGGCATCCCCCAGGGGGCCACAAATTTGTCTTAAGCTCTGGGTGGCTGAAATCCATGCAATGCTACTGAGAGAAGGGTACTCAAGTTATTAAAATTTTTCTAAGAAACATGTGGGTAGTTGTGCCTAGAGTTGGGTGTTGGACAAAAAAGCAAGATTTTTTTTCCAAAAGACGAAAAATAGGTACTGCTTATAACAGGTTAAGAAGCTTGCCTTGTTAGCTGGAAGGCTGGCAAGTCGACAGTTCAAGACCAGGGTACTGCATGACAGATTGAGTGCCTGTCTGAGTCTCAGCTCTTAAAAGACATGAAAGGAGCCTCATTTGGGTGTTCCCTGAGCGGAGTTTCTTCTGCAAAAATCCTTTTAAACCAGAATATTTTCTGACATGAAATAACAACAACAATGACAACAATGACAACAATGAAAACAGTCAGCGGTATCATCATCATCATCATCATCATCATCATCATCATCATCATCATCATCATCATCATCATCATTATTATTATAATCCTGTATAATTTGTATCCTGGCCACTCGACATTGCGACTCCAGCAGCTCACACAACCATAGAGCATCCAATACATATTATACATATCATAGCAGAAAATATACACATCACAATATAATGAAACACAATACCATAATAATAAATAGATCACAACATCATATAAATTACAACATCGTATAAATCACAAATAAATCACAACATCATAACATCATAAATTATAACCATCATAAAACATTAAGAAAAAGAAGAAAGGCAATCATTTAAAGAAGTCCCACAAATCGACCGCCAGAGATTCTGAGGCCTAGGCTGGCTAGGGGGTGATGTCCGCCCCCCAGTTCTTAATGACAGTCCCTCACACCAGTCCTTTACATCCGTCCCAGTGGCCAAGTCCACGGCATAAACACCACAAACCGGCACAAAAAATAAATAAAAAAATCTCAGTCTACAAGCCAAAACTCCGAAATCAACTCTGACTGCTTCTTGGAAGGACAAATATTGAAGATGAAACTAAAGTACTTTGGACACCAAATTAGAAGAGAGAACTCTCTTGAGAAGGCCTTGATGCTGGGAAAGATCAAGGGCAAAAGGAGAAGGGGGTGGCAGAGGATGAGATGGCTAGATGGCATTGTTGACGCAATGGGCATAGAGATGTGGAGGATGGGGTGCCTGGTGTGCAGTGGTCCATGGGGTCACAAAGGGTCAGACTCAACTATGTAACTGAACAACAACAACAACAACAAATCTATAAACATTACCTGGTTTGACACCTCCAGCTTCTGGTCTCTGCTCTAATCCTGCACCACAGATAACTCTCCTTCCTTCTGATCCCTAATCACTTTGTTGCATTGGATGAAAGAGGGAATCTCTATATAGAATCAGAAAGGGCATCCTTCCTTTTTTTAAAGATGGGAGTATAATGGCTTCTGCTTCCTTTGAAGGCCCTCGGGTCTTGCTTGATTGCCAGCTGTTAGAATTTATTGCAAGGGAAAGATAGACATGGCTGTAAGAAGATAAACAAACAAATAGTCAGATAATATTTTTAGTTGGTACTTAGCTTCAGTCTGACCAGGTATCCTGCTGCCAGTGACTCAATGCAGAGTATCAGGAGGCAATTAACTAACCTGACATCCATAAGGACCAAAGGCCTTGGGTGCCAAAGTCCACAGGGGAGGGAGATGGTCCCCAAGTGGATTAAATCCAGGGCCATAGCCAGGATTCTAGAGGTGGGTGGGTGAATATTTTTTCAGGATGGGCAACAAAGCCTCTTTTTGATGCATTCCTATGGGAAACCGCACTTTGCCAGGGTGGGCAAATGGCTAACTCACGGTGCGCCAAGCCCACCCTGGCCACCCCATGGCTACAGCCCTGATAAAATCCCACTTGAATACATCTTGATGGAGAGCAGCAGCTTTATCCATACTGGTCTGAGACTGAGGACTAACAAGGCTCAGGACCAGAAAGTGACTTGTGGAACTGGATCATTGATACGGGGGTCACCCTGCGATGCAGAAGGCAGATGGAAGGCCACTGTATTATATTCTCAGGACAGTCTTCATGCTGATCGCCATGATGATCACCAATATTTGGATTCAGATACAGCAGAAGAAGAAGGTAGTTAGCTAGGTTGTCTTTAAGATTGTACAGTGTGTCTTTTGAAACTGAAGCTGGTAGAAAAATGCAGCAGCAAGACTGCAGGAAGCGCTAGGGGAGGTGTGACTTCCTTCTTGCAGTTATTGGCCTGTCAGGAATTTGTGTCCAGATCACTTGGGGAATCTTTTTAGGCAATTAATATCTCCAGTTCATTAACTAACTATTATACCATATCAGAGAGTAAAGAAAAAAAATCTTTAAAAGTGCCACAACATTTTTGTTTTGTTTACTCTCCAATATGCTTGAATCACAGATGAACATGACTACTATTTTAAAAAAACAACTTGTTACAGTCTCACTTGCAGCCAGGTGGTACATTTGATTCCATACATTTCCATACACATTCCAAAAAATAAATTTCCCTGAAATGGTATTAATGAGCACTGTATTCAGTCATATGACCAGATAGGGGAATATTTTCCAAACTGGTTCCCTATTTGTTTTGTTTGACTCTCCTTTGACAGCGCAGGGCCATTTCACCAGCAAAATTAACCATTTTGCCCTCTGAACTCTTGTTCAGGAGATTCAAGAAAGTCCCTTATGGTGATAGGTTGTGTCCTTGTCGGGCCAACTGTGTTTAATCTGTTAGTCATGTTCTCTTCTACTGCCCAGTTTACAAGGACATCCCTATCAAATACCTAGACCCCATTTTGACCAAATCTAGTGGACTCTCAGATTCCTCTAGATTGCTGCTTCTCTTAAACAGTTGTTACCTAATATTTTGAAATCCACCATTTATTTTAAGTTATTTTCCTTTATTTTAAATAAAGTTCTTTGTACCTTTTAGTTTCCCTTGAGCTAATCATCAGGCACCCGTTTGCACTAAGCACTACAGATTCCATGTTCCTTACCCCTAAGGCGGTGGCAGAAGCTGCCTGCATCACCTAAGATGCCTGAAAATGCACAGCAATACATTTAGGTAGTGCCTGGAGATTAATGGAGTCTTCAATTCTTTCTAAAATACATTTAGGAATTAAACCTAAAAGGTGGCTGAGCTTGGGGTCACTTTTGACATACATGTATGTTAATCTCACCTCAGGCAGTTGGCCAAATGCCTGCCTCTCCTGCTGGCCAATGCAATTGTGTAAACTTGAGGCTCAGCTCTTTTATTCAAAGATGAAGTTGATTTTCTTTAAGATAGGAATGTATAGGTAACTTCTATGGAATAATCTAAAACAGGGATTTTTTAAAAATAAAGTAGGTACGAGGCTTCCCCCTGCCACTTTTGATATTTTTCTGCCCCTTTTTCATAGTTCCACTTCCTACCTGCCTCAGGCAATATTTACTACAGTCAGAACAACAAAAAACCCAGTGAAGGGACATGCACGTACTTTTTCCACTCCTTTTTCAGCTCTTTGACCAAGACTGAGGCAGATGTTCTCAGACATAACCAGAGAAACCGACATTTCCTCTTTATTCCGCCCAACATGCCTGCACACCACTTTTCACAGAGTGATGCTGTCACTTAACACCTTTTTGCTCAAGCCAGAATCAGTGATGGTGGACCTTCTGTGGTTAACACATTCAGGGTGTGTGTATGTGTCCATTTTGCTGTTTGCTGCATATAAAACCACATATGGGGGGAGGGGGAGATAAAAGGTTACTCAAGCTATTTAAATTTTTCTTAAGAAAGGTGTGGGTGGGTGCCCCCAGTTTTAGGTGTTGAACAAACAAGTAAGATTTTTCCCTCCAAAAGAAGAAAAATAGGTACTGCTTATAATAGGTCCATCTGTACTTAGAATCAATTCATTTGTTCCTATCAGTGCTGTTGGGAGTGTTGTGGCCATTTTCAGGCCTTTTCTGGTTTATGGCAAAGCCATGAATTAGTGGCCTCCACGCTCCCATGTATTACCACCCCTCCTGAAAGGACCAGAGCCAGAAAGTTTGGCTCCAAAGGAGGCTCTGGTCTCTTTGTGTCTCCTAGTTAGGTCTGCAAACCTCTCCTCCAGCAGTACATTTTAAATGCATCTTCTGCATCTCTTTCACTACTGAGACCCAGCCGTGCCTCTGTTTTAATGTCTGTGGACATGGAATGTACAGGGCCTGCCATTGTTTTGTCCTCTGGTGAAGTGCAGCGGTGGCTTGACACTCTTGGCTTCTGGTGCTCACTCTAATCCTGCTCCACAGAGAACTCTCCACGGTATAATAATTAGAGATTACTCTGGGTTGAAAGGATTTTTTGCTGGAGAAACTCTGCACAGGGGACTCCCGAATCAGGCTCTTTTCATGGGCAGGTGTGTGTGCTGGCCACCTTGGGAGGGTGCTGGACAGGAAGCACCATTCACTGAGCAGGTCAGCAGGGCGTCTGCAGGTCCAGTGCAGGCTTTTCTCCTCCATGGTGGCGGCAAAGGTGAGAGCCCTGCGAGGATCAGCACTCCTCCAGCTCCCGGATGCGAAAGTGGGCCAGACAGGGAAAAGTTTGCTCCGTCCTGGGTGATGCATTCACTGCCTCCGCCCATGACCCCTCCACCCGCTGGTTGGCTGGGGCTGGCCAGGGCTGGTTGGTTCTCCCACACTTCCTGCTTGTGGGGAGGCTCTTCCCCCACTCTAGCAGTTCAAAAGCAAGAAATTGTAAGTAGATAAATAGGGACAACTTTGTTGGGAAAAGATCTTGGGGACATGAAAGGAGCCTCATCCGGGTGTCCCCTGAGCAGAGTTCTTCCGGCAAAAATCCTTTCAACCCAGAATAATTTCTGACTCAAAATTATTGTTTTTATTGAGTGAAAGAGGTACTCACCGCATAGACTTAGGAAGGGTTTCCTTTAAGCAGTGGTCTTCAAACCTGACTCTCCAGATGTTCTTGGACTTCAGTTCCCAGAAGCCCAGATCAGCAGGTGTGCTGACTCTGGCTTCTGGGAATTGAAGTCCAAGAACACATGGAGAGCCAAGTCTGAGGAACCCTGCTTTAAACAGCACTTCCCAAACATTTGGTTTTTGGACTTCTGTTACCTGAAAATTTAGGGCTTGGTTCGTTTCTTGGTGGAGAATTAATTAACCTCAAAAACTGACACCGAGGCATGGTTTTGATCAAAACAAAATTGGTTTATTGGTATTAAGGGTCCTAGTTTACATTGACCGGTATATAAATTAGAAGTCTCTACCTCAACCGTTTCAAAGAAAACCACTCTCGGGAGCCCATCCATGCTGTTCTGTGAATGAGCTGAAGTCCCTCCCACTCCCCAACATTTTTATACATTTACAGTGGTCGACAATCAAGCACAGGCAGATACAAAATTTGTTTACTGAAATTGGGGCAATTAAATGAGCCTTTTCATTTCTTGATTACATGTTACAAAAGCTTAATTGAACAGTGCAGAAGTAATTTCCGAAAGTACACATGACGATTTACAATTACAATGGTTGATGGCGAAATGCTGAAGAAATCTTTGTTTGCTGGATGAGGAAATCTCCTTTAGGCAAGTTCTGATACAAAGTGTCTCTTTTCAGTTTGTAAACTGTCACATTGCTTCTTGGTGTCAATCTAAGGTGAAAACTCCGTTGAGCTGTCATCTCTGGAGCTTCAGGAGTTGGGAGATAAGACAAGAGATTAGTGCCATTGTTCTAGCTGCTCCTCTGCCGGGTGACTCATCAAGGCCCTTCTGGGGAGTAGCCAATTCCTAATCAGAGTTTTAATCTCTTTTATCAAGCCCCCTTTCAGAGGTTTTTTGAGGCTTTTATGTTAAGCCTTGAAATTGTTAGCAATTAAGAGTTGGTTTCCCCTATTGTATTCTCTGCCTTGGCCCGTGTATAGTGATGTTTTAATTAAACTTTATTAAGGAGAATTAAATCAAACCATGTGTATGATCAAGTCAATATTGTGGTCTTTGCTGTTTTGTGAATGAATGAAAAGGTTTGCAACACCTCTGGGTGAATTCTTGAGGCTCAGAGAATGGGGACAAAAGAGAGATAATTAGTTCCTGGTTTACATTCCTTTGGAAATGGGAAGCCAACTCTTAATCAGCTTTTCTATCAACTTTAATTGCTTACATTCCTTGCCAGAGTATGTGACCCACTTGGAACGATCAATATTCTTTGCCAATGTTCTTAGGCAGGCTTTTATATAAAATTTAGTTCTATTTTTCCCCTTTTAATTAACCCCCTTTGCAGAGGTTTATATCAAACCTTGCATTATTTTATTTCATATGTCATCTATTAAGCGTTGGCTTCTCTCCTCATTTTCATACCTTTGCCCATGTGTGTACAGTGGTTTTCTGATTGTGACTTTATTAAAGAGTTAAATAAAATGATGTGTTTGAATCTTAAAATTTCATGTAACACTTCAATTCCCAGAAGCCTAAGTCAATTCCCAAAGCACTGATCAGCCAATGTACTGACTTAAGCTTCTGGGAATTGAAGTCCCCCTGTTGGGAACCTCTGCTTTAAAGGATGGATTAGATGACAGTATAATGTTTTCTGCTTTCTTTGAAGGCCTGACTGATGGGTCAGAGCTGGGTCCCCACTAATTTCCCATAAAACCAGTGTGGATAGAAGACTTAAAGCATAGCATAACTAGCATGGGTGGGTGGAAGCAGCAAGTTTGTTTTTGTATTATTGCCTGATGTTAGAATTTACTGCAAGGGAAAGATATACACACAGTTGTAAGAATATAAACAAATAAATGGTCAGATGAGTTTTTAAAGTTGGTAGTTAACTAAGTTGTCTTGAAGACTGTGCAGCACATGTTTTGCATTTTTTCCAACTTTTCCAAAAACTTCCATTTTTTTCCTCTGGGGGAAAAAACACCTTGAAAATTTTGTTTTCTGCCATGAAAATTTTCAGAACTTTTATGTCTTTAGTTAGAAGCAATATTTGTAGTTTAATTTTTAGATTGTGCATAATAGTTTGACATGAATGCATTATATTGTTTATAGTGAAAAGAAAAATGATTTAGTGTAATAAATGGTTAAAATTTGTTTTTTCTTTCTCGCCACATGGCTGAGGAAAGTGCTCCACAGAGCATCTGCCTCACAAGATGAAGGACCAGCTACAAGACACAGTGGATAACAATTTGCCTCTGGGTGAAGAGAACAAAGCACTGAAAAAAGCGGGAAGACAAGAGGACTTGCTGATTGGCTGATTAAGAACAAGCAAACAAGTTATTTTTTTCCTGGAGAGGTTGCCTTGCTTCTTCTAAGACAGGGTTGCTCAAACTTTTTGGGCCGTGGGCCAATCATGTGGTTCAGGGAGCTGGTCACTAAGGTCTGGGGGCAGCCCCCGATGCCAAATCAGCCAACCAGCAAAGCCCTTGTTGCTCCTGGAAGCGGAAGTAAAACGCGCCCATATGGGCACGTTTTACTTCCGCTTCCAGGAGCAACAAGGACTTCGTGGGCCGGATGAATTGGGCCTTAGGTTGGGCACCACTGTTCTAAGATATGGGTGTCCAAACTATGGCCCATGGGCCAGACCTGACCTGCAGCACCATTTCAATTGGCCCGCCACCTACCTTGCCACACCCAGAAGTGGAACCGGACGTGTTTACATGAGAGGTAAAACATGCCTGCACATATGTATATGCGCCCTCACCTGCTGTAAATGTAACAGTGGATGCATTTACGGGTGTCATAAACTTGCCCACTTCCACTTCTGGGGGCATGGTCAGGCCTGCTTCCACTTATGGGGTGTCTGATCAGGCCTATGGTGCAAAAAAGTTTGGATACCCATGTTCTAAGAGGCTCATTAACAGTCTGGCCAGGTTATCCTGCTATGGTAATGGACCATACTACCAGTGATTCATTGCTGAGTGTCAGGCTGGATTAACTCAATAGAGAAACCACAACTCTTAGTTTGTGAGACAAAGGATTTGTAAGGAGAACTGTTGATGACAAAAGCTTTTGCAGGTTACTATGGAAATGAAAGGGATGGTGGTGGCTTAGTGGTTTAAGACGCTAAACTTGATAAATGGAAAGTCAGCAGGTCAGCAGTTCAAGACCTGAGTGCTGTGTGCTGGGAGTGAGCTCCTGTCATCTGTTCAGCTCCTTCCAACCTAGCAGTTCCAAAGCAAAAAAATTCCTTTTTTTTTAAATTAATTTTTATAATTTTTACACAATACAAAAAATTGACACTACAACAACACAAAAGAAACACTACAATAACTATAAAAGAAAAAACAGAATCAGATCCCATACAATAGTTCATTATTTAACAATCTTACTATTACAATTATGGTTATGGATATTACTAAACAATAAAAGAAAAAACAGTAAAAACTAAATATTTTACTCAACTTGTACTTGAGGTAGAAAAAGTTGAACTTATCTTACTAAATTCTAAATTAGTATATATACTCTAATTAGCTATTGTTCAACCCTTATCTATTTTTAATCTAAACAATCTATCCGAATTACACCCAGGTGCTATGTATATTGTCCAGGAGTACAACAGTTCAGTTTTTCCAAAAATCAGCTTGATCCGGTACAGGTTTGTTCCCTTGATTTTTCACCATTACATACTCAACAAATTTTTTCCAGATTCTCCAAAATCTATTTTCCCGAATTGCTCCTTTTCTAACCATCAGTTCCCATGTCAGTTTGTCATTTAATGCCAATTGCCACATCTCTTTATACCAGTCTTCTATTTTTATACTCAACTCGTTTTTCCACATCTTAGCTATACATTGTCTAGCTGCTGACAACATAATTAGCAATAATTCTTTTTCCTCTTTACTCATCTTAAAGTCCTCAATACATGTTAATAGAGCTGACTCCGGCCCCAGTACAAGCTTCTTTTCAAGTATGCCATTAATCTCTTTTTCAATTTTACCCCAAAAATTCTTTAACTCATTACAATTCCACCACATGTGTAAGTATGTACCCTTTTCTTGCTTACATCTCCAACAGTTATCACTTTTCTTATTATCTACTTGATGCAGCCGGACCGGGGTCAGATACCAGCGCCATAACAATTTGTAGTTGTGTTCCTTGACCCGAACTGACATGGATCTCATTATTCTTCTTCGCCAAATTTCTTGCCATTTTTCTTCAGAAATTATAACATTTAAGTCTTGCTCCCAGTTATTTTTCAATATCTCTTGTATGTTTCTTTTACTATTAAAGATCTTATATAGTTTGCCAATAATCCCTTTTATACCTTTTTTATCTTTTCTTATTTTGACTAACATTTCCTCGAAATCTGTCAAATCCCTTTCTAACTCACATCTTTGTATATTCTTCGCATTCCATTTATTTATTTGGAGAATTTGGAACCAATTTAATTCCATTTGTTGAAACAATTCCTTTCTTTCATCATTATCTGTGCAAACTCTGATCCAATCCTTTAATAATTGTATTTTTTTGTTTGCTAACACATTTCTAATCCTTTGATCCAATCTTATCGGAAAATCATTAAAATCTCCTATCTCTAGAGTTGGTGAAGTGCCCGGGGCTATATGTTTTTTAACCTTCTTCCACTCCTCCATTGTTGTCTTTAAAAACCTATTTTGTATCCCTTTGTTGTCCACTTTTTTATTTCCTTTACTCAAAAATGATGCCTTACCCATTTGAGATAACTCCTTCATTTCTATTCTTTCCCAGCTTACTTCTTCATTCATTAATATCTTTACAACATTCCTAATCTGAAACGATTTATAATAGTTTTGAATATTTGGTAATCCCAATCCTCCCTCCTTTTGGGGTAAATACCACAGTGCCTTAGCTATCCTCGACCTCTTATCTCCATTACAAAATTTGTTTATCGTTTTCTGATATTCTTGAAGCTCTTTAACACTGTGCTTAATTGGTAAAGCATCAAACAAGAAGTTTAACCTCGGTAAAAGCATCATTTTTGAGAGGGCTATTCTTCCAAACCATGACAGGTTCAAATTTTTGTATTTTCTTATTTTTTCTTCAATTTCCTTTCTAACTTTCCCATAATTTAATTTTTTAAGGTCTTTAAAAATACCTGTTATTATTATTCCTAAATATCTAATTGAAGACTTTATTTGAATTTTAAATCTTGCACTGATTTCTTCTTGTTCATTTTTCCTCATGTTGCATAGTATCATTTCCGATTTTTGCCAATTAACTTTCAGGCCTGTAATTTCCTCAAATTCCTTAAGATGTTGGAAAATTTTATCCAATACTTGCTTTGGTTGTTTAACTATCAATAAGGTATCATCAGCATATAAATTTATTTTACTACCTTCTAAACCAGTTATTTCCTTATCTTGTCTTATCATGTTTGCCAGCAATTCCATTGCCAAAATAAATATTACTGGCGACAATGGACATCCTTGCCTCGTACCTGCTTCTAATCTTATCTCTTCGGTATATTCCTCATTAACCTTGATCCTTGCAATACTCAGTTGATACAATTTAGCCATTATTCCTTGAAATTTATTCCCAAATCCATATAACCGAATCAATTCCTGTATTGTGTCCCACTGTAGAGAGTCAAATGCTTTAAATATGTCTAATGCTAGAAACCCAATTTTTTCCTTCTTCCTTTCAGCTATTTCCATCAAATCCAATACTTTCCTAATTAAATCTGCCATGTGTCTATTTTTTAAAAAGCCTGCCTGATCTTTATTGATATAATCTCCAATAAAAGTATTCAATCTTTTTGCCATTATCATTGTGAATATTTTTGCATCCTGATTTATTAGAGAGATTGGCCTATATGATTCAATCCTTTCGGCATCCTTTCCTGATTTTGGTATTAATGTTATTGTTGTTCTATTCCATGAATTTGGGATCATTTCTCCATCTAGAATTTTATTATATAATTTATGAAGTTTTCCTATCAGGATTCCTTTGAAATCCTTATAAAAGTTTGCTGATAGTCCATCCTCACCTGGGGCTTTATCTAATTTCAATCTTCCTATCGCTTCACTAATTTCTTTTTCTGTAATTGTTGCCTCCATTATGTTTTTATGGTCCTCTTCTATTCTCTTTGTTCCTTGCCTTTCAAATTGTGCCCTGAGCTTGTTTAAATCTACCTTTTTTTCTGAATATAAATCTCTATAGAACTTCTCCACTATTTTTAATTTTTCTGCACTTTTATTACATCTCTTCCCCGAATTATCTACCAATGTACCTATCTGGCTTTTCATTTTCCGTTCTTTCGCTGCCCTCGCTAATAATTTGGAATTCCTGTTGCCATATTCGAAATATTCCCTCTTTAAAAAAATGATATCTTTCTTGACTTTTTCTATATCCCTTGCATCCAATTCTTTCCTTATTCTCGTCATTTCCACTAATAATCTCGGATCTTTACTTCTCACATGTTTATTTTGAATATCCTTCAATTGTAATTCTAACTCTTGGTATCTCTTTGTTTGTTGTTTTTTCCTTATGCTTGCTAATTTTAGAGATTCTCCTCTAAATATTGACTTCATGGTGTCCCATACTGTACTGTATCTAACTTCATCGTTATCGTTCCACACCCAGTATTTCTCCCATTCTTTTATCATTTGATCTTTAGTAATCTGATTTCTAAATAAACTGGGATCGTATCTCCATTTAAAAGTTTTTTTCCAAGGTCCACCCATTCTTATTTCCATATTTATTTTTGCGTGATCTGATTCCTTGAAAATACCCGTTTCAATTTTTTCCACTTTGTCAATTAGATTTTTGGTGACCATGAAGTAGTCAAGTCTGGAATACATATTATATGCTTGCGAAAAAAAAGTGTATGTTCGCTCTTCACCTTTGACTTCCCTCCAGACATCCTTCAGCCCTGTTGAATTAAGCCAGTCAGAAAGCATTTCTTTTTTATTATCCCTTCTTACCCCAGTGCTGTCAATTTCTGATCGGATTAAATTAAAGTCTCCTGCTACTATCAAATTCTGTCCACTCTCCTTCCTTATTATCTCTGCTATTTTTTTTTAAGAATTCCAATTGATGTTCGTTTGGTGCATAAATATTTATTAATGTTATTTCTTCATCATCAGTAGTCCCCTTTATAACTAAATACCTTCCATCAGGATCGGCTATACTTTGTATAAGGTTAAATCCCAATCTATCTGATATCAAGGTTGCCACTCCTCTAGCCTTGGATGACCCCGGTGCTATTTCATATATTTGCCTTCCTTTAACATATAATTTATTTACTTCATGAGATTTTTGATGAGTTTCTTGCAAGAAAATGATGTCAGAATTATCTTGCTTAAGTGCTAATTGAATTTTCTTTCTTTTCAAAACACAACCTGTCCCCTTTACATTCCATGATACTATTTTAATTACCCTTGACATTACTGACTATTATAGTTTTTAGACTGTTCTTCCTGGACGTGCATACCTTCACCCTACAGAAAAAAACATAAATAAAAACACAAATAACAGCTGCACAAAAAAACATACCTACACAAACTTCAAAATCCTTCCTCCCCGCTCTTCTTCTCCGAGCGTTGCCTTTGGTTCCCAAAGAGGGGAGGGTGGGGTCAGTGGTAAATGGCATAAGTACACAAACTCTTTTTTCCAGGAGCAACAAGGACTTCGTGGGCCGGATGAATTGGGCCTTAGGTTGGGCACCACTGTTCTAAGATATGGGTGTCCAAACTATGGCCCATGGGCCAGACCTGACCTGCAGCACCATTTCAATTGGCCCGCCACCTACCTTGCCACACCCAGAAGTGGAACCGGACGTGTTTACATGAGAGGTAAAACATGCCTGCACATATGTATATGCGCCCTCACCTGCTGTAAATGTAACAGTGGATGCATTTACGGGTGTCATAAACTTGCCCACTTCCACTTCTGGGGGCATGGTCAGGCCTGCTTCCACTTATGGGGTGTCTGATCAGGCCTATGGTGCAAAAAAGTTTGGATACCCATGTTCTAAGAGGCTCATTAACAGTCTGGCCAGGTTATCCTGCTATGGTAATGGACCATACTACCAGTGATTCATTGCTGAGTGTCAGGCTGGATTAACTCAATAGAGAAACCACAACTCTTAGTTTGTGAGACAAAGGATTTGTAAGGAGAACTGTTGATGACAAAAGCTTTTGCAGGTTACTATGGAAATGAAAGGGATGGTGGTGGCTTAGTGGTTTAAGACGCTAAACTTGATAAATGGAAAGTCAGCAGGTCAGCAGTTCAAGACCTGAGTGCTGTGTGCTGGGAGTGAGCTCCTGTCATCTGTTCAGCTCCTTCCAACCTAGCAGTTCCAAAGCAAAAAAATTCCTGGTGTGCAGTGGTCCATTGGGTTGCAAACAGTGATGGGCAGCCAAAAATTTTACTACCACACTGTGGGCAGAGCCAATGACATGGGCAGAGCCTACATCATGGGTAATCTAGTCATGCCTACCATACGGCCATACATCTGCAAACACAGGCAGCACTGGCACTTTGGCTGTAAATGGAGATGAACACTGCACCCTAGAGTCAGATACGACTGGCTTTTGAGTAAGGGAGACCTTGAACCACTTGCAGGGACTAAACCTGACATCAGATTTGAATACCACTCAGGGATCTTCTGTTATTAGGTAAAGGTTGCCCTTCCTCGAAAGCCAGTCGTTATCAACTCTAGGGTTCAGTGCTCGGCGCTGCCACACTCCAAGCAGCAAATAGCTGCTTGGCTCGGCGTGCAGAGCGCTAAAGGCACGCATGCACGCTTAGCGCTGGAGCACACATGCGTGCTGGAGGCACACATACGTGGTGGAGGCGCACATGCGCAGTGGAGGCGTGCATGTGCAAGTGGGGGAAACGGAAACCGCAAGAAAAAGGTTTTAATAACCCTGCGTGGCTGCCCCAAAAAGTTGCCCCCCGTCCGCACGGACACCCCAAAAAGTTACTACCGGTCCACACAGACCGATGCAAACCGGCTCTTGCCCACCACTGGTTGCAAAGGGTTGGACTCGACTATGTGACTGAACAACAAAAATTGGTAGCACTTCAGTGGGAAAAGTAACTATTTCAGTGTCTAGTCATGTCTGTCACATAGCCATGGAAACGCCTGCTCTTTGGCTGTAAATGGAGATAAGCAACACACACTAAAGTCAGACATGACTGACTTTCAAGCAAGGTTGGCCTTTACCTTACAGAAGTGACTTGATGGCAACAACTACACACAGACACACACACAGTTCTAAGGGCAGGTGAATATTTAGTGGATGCAGTTTTAATAGCACTAAATAGAGAATTCCCAGGGAGAATTTCTGCCTTTTCTCTCTTGCCGGAGGAGGGAAGGCGACGAAATGGAAATGTTCTGTCACTGTGTGTTTATCTCAACAGCTCTTGTCAGAGAAGGAACTGTTGTGTTATCAAAGGGAGGAGCCCAAACAGCCTGCCTTTGCCCCTTGCCTTTTCTGGGAAATCAGCGGAGAAAGAAGAAGCGGCTGTTTCCACTCTGGACAGCAGGAGGCGCTGCCGTGCTGTCAAAAGAGCCCTTTCCCATTTTGCAAAATCTAACAAATAAAAATAGGTGTTTTATGGGGTGGGGTGGGTGGATTCAGGTTTATTTTACTAGAGAGATTTACAACTTTATGATCTATTTTACTGAACAGTTGTCTTAAGACATAGGAATTAGACTCAGCAATAAACAAAAACAAATTCAGATGTCAATTAGAACTTCATATAAATTCTGGAAAGACAACGCCACAACTTAACAGCAACATGTATTTATTGTTTGGATTTTTAAAATGTTGGCTTTTGTGTCTTTTAGCTTTTTTTTAAAATGTGTTTAATTTAAATTTTTATTTTAAAGGACTACCCGCCCTGAGTCTTCAGAGGAGGGTGGGGTACAAATGAAATGAAATAAATAAAGATAAATAAAAAGCTGAAATTTTGGAGACTACTAATTCATAGGCTGCAGTAAACTTAATGTCCTGTAACTATTACTCCTACTACTTCTACTCAGGCATTACATTGTACAGTTTGACGGCTCATGGCTAGTTTTAATATTCTGCAAAGCTGCCTATGGTGCTTGGAAGCTTGCTGGCTCCTTCACATCGTTAATATATATTATACGGTAATTAGTTTATACGGTAATTAGAATATCAGGGATGGTCCGGGAGCAGGAAGGTCCCTAATTGGGTTTACCTAATTGGGGCGGGATAACAAATCGGACAAAATAAATAAATAAAGTTGGGGGCAAAATGCTAATTAACTTGTGAACCGGCCAGAGTACACTAAAGCACTATATGACCGTATGTATATAAATGTAATCAGTGGTGGACTCCAAAAAACTTTACTACCACACTGGATGGGAGGCTGAGTCCAAATTGAACATTGTCAGGATCAAGCTCACAACATTTTGGCTGTGTAAAGCGCCACCAAGCCTCAGCACAGTTTCTCCTTTGATTTCCCAATGTGAGGAATCCACAAAGTCAGAGTTTGGGTACTCATGTAAAGATATTTTCTGTCTGGTTTGGGCTTGAGGGTTTCCAACAACAGGCAACGTCGTGCCGGGCTTTGCGTTTTAGCTCTTCTTTCCGGACGGAGGTGCAATCTTTCTTTCTCTCCTTCCCGCCTCGCTCCGGGCGCCATTTGGACACTCAGAAACCCCCGAATCGGCGCACCCCAAGGCTCCCCCCCCCCAAAAAAAAGATGTTCCTCGACCCGTCACAGAGGTGGGGCTCTTTTACCCCTTCCTTTTGCCCCCACAGCTCAAAACCGCTACATGGGGACTCCCACGAAAACTAGCATGAATCCAGTTTCACTTTCCTTTCCCAGTCCTCAAACACGGTGGATCGTCTGGATAGCAACCAGTGACGAACTATCTGTTGTTGTTTTAGCCTATTGGTCGAATGTATTTCCCTCCACCAATCCCGAGTCTTTTTTTCGAGAGATTCGCATTCGGCGGATCCCCGCTGAAAGAAGCGGAACGTGGGTTGTTGTTCCGGATTTGAGACCCACAAAAGAGAGGGAGGTTCGGGTTTGAGAGCGACATGTGGCCTCCGGGGCCACCCGCCTTGCTGCTGGGGGTGCTTGCTGTCCTCTGTGGGGTCTCCGAGGGTGAGTCTCTCAGTCCAGGGTGGGTGGGTGAGATTTGGGGGCGAGACCCATAGAAGGGGCGGCAGAGCCTGATCGGGACGGAGGATCCCTTCCTGGTCCATCTCCCCACCCCACTTCTGCTTTTGTCTTGGTTGGGATGGGAGAGGGGGCGTCGAGAAGGGTGTGTGTGTTGCGCAGTGTAATCCGGAGTCAGTCTTCCCCATCTGCCTTTCCTCCACCGTCCACCTTAAGGGAGGCGTGGAATTTGACTGCCAAACAACAGGGGGCGCCCCTTTTTCTCCCCTTGGGTTGTGGAGTTGCCTGGATAAGACCAAATATTCTTCTGGGGTTGTGTTGTTTTTTGGGGGGGGGGCAGCCCCAGCCTGGCAAACCAAAGTGGGCACCTGGCATGACAGCCTCACCTGACAAAGGAGAGAAATCAGAGGCCGCCCAATGGATGGGGGGGCTGAACAGGCTTTCTTAATTGAGGCATTTATCCAGTCATCTTACAGTTACTCAAATTCTTACATTACAATACAATATGTTGGTATGGGCGGTGAAGTCCTCAACCTGCCCTGGCCTCTTCCTCCCCTGGCAGTTGGTGTAGGTGCAGGGGGAGGGGGCGAAGTCTTCAACCTGCCCTGGCCTCTTCCTCCTCTGGCAATTGGTGTAGGTGCAGGGGGAGGGGGCGAAGTCCTCAACCTGCCCTGGCTTCTTCCTCCCCTGGCAGTTGGGGTAGGTGCAGGGGGAGGGGGCGAAGTCCTCAACCTGCCCTGGCTTCTTCCTCCCCTGGCAGTTGGGGTAGGTGCAGGGGGAGGGGGCGAAGTCCTCAACCTGCCCTGGCTTCTTCCTCCTCTGGCAGTTGGTGTAGGTGCAGGGGGAGGGGGCGAAGTCCTCAACCTGCCCTGGCCTCTTCCTCCCCTGGCAGTTGGTGTAGGTGCAGGGGGAGGGGGCGAAGTCCTCAACCTGCCCTGGCCTCTTCCTCCCCTGGCAGTTGGTGTAGGTGCAGGGGGAGGGGGCGAAGTCCTCAACCTGCCCTGGCCTCTTCCTCCCCTGGCAGTTGGTGTAGGTGCAGGGGGAGGGGGCGAAGTCCTCAACCTGCCCTGGTCTCTTCCTCCCCTGGCAGTTGGTGTAGGTGCAGGGGGAGGGGGCGAAGTCCTCAACCTGCCCTGGCCTCTTCCTCCCCTGGCAGTTGGTGTAGGTGCAGGGGGAGGGGGCGAAGTCCTCAACCTGCCCTGGCCTCTTCCTCCCCTGGCAGTTGGTGTAGGTGCAGGGGGAGGGGGCGAAGTCCTCAACCTGCCCTGGCCTCTTCCTCCCCTGGCAGTTGGTGTAGGTGCAGGGGGAGGGGGCGAAGTCCTCAACCTGCCCTGGCTTCTTCCTCCTCTGGCAGTTGGTGTAGGTGCAGGGGGGGGGGGCGAAGTCCTCAACCTGCCCTGGCTTCTTCCTCCCCTGGCAGTTGGTGTAGGTGCAGGTGGAGGGGGCGAAGTCCTCAACCTGCCCTGGCCTCTTCCTCCCCTGGCAGTTGGTGTAGGTGCAGGGGGAGGGGGCGAAGTCCTCAACCTGCCCTGGCTTCTTCCTCCTCTGGCAGTTGGTGTAGGTGCAGGGGGGGGGGCGAAGTCCTCAACCTGCCCTGGCTTCTTCCTCCCCTGGCAGTTGGTGTAGGTGCAGGGGGGGGGGGCGAAGTCCTCAACCTGCCCTGGCTTCTTCCTCCCCTGGCAGTTGGTGTAGGTGCAGGGGGAGGGGTGGCAAAGTCTTCAACTTGGGCTTTAAGATGGTCATTCCCTTTTTAAAAAAGGTGCTCTGAGTGACAAAACCAACCCAGAACTTATGGAGTAATTGCCTGGAGTGTACCCATTACTTTGGGGACTTTGCTTTTTATCTGTAAGGTATTTGTTTAGCTATTTGTTTAGATAAACCAATTGTTCATTTATACATATCTTATCCTCTATTCCAAAAAATCCATATATTCTTGACTGGGCTTAACTCCTTTGTATTAGGTACCTTGACTTATCTTCGGGATGACTTATAGTCGAGTATATACTGTAAATTCATTTTCCCTCCACAAATATTACAGTATATACTCGACTATAAAATCATCCCGAAGATAACTCAAGATTCATTCTCTCTGGAGCCTCAGAAACCACTCTTGGCCTTTCCTACTAAATCTAGACCTGGCCCTTGTCAGGAGGAAAGAAATGAGAAGCCCAAGATGGACATTTTGCGGATTCCATCCCCCAAGTCTTTCCCAGCTGGTTTCTGGGATCCACAGCCATCTTAATTAAAACAGGGTTTATTTGGTCAAAGACAAACATTGCTGATGTTTACCTGTGGAACAAGTCTGTTTGCAACTAATGAGGCTTTCTGCAGAGTACTATGGACAAGTGGAGCCATTAATTAGTCCCACAGCATAACACTCATTATAACAAATGCCAGTATATCTATTTGTGAAGTGGGGCAAACCCCGCTGCTTGTTGGGAATGTAGAGGCACCCCCAGTTTGTGAGATAATGTGAGATCAGTCGTGATGGGGATCAAGGTTGACTCAGCCTTCCATCCTTCGAGGATCCAGCAAGTTGCAGGTAAAATGCTAATTAACTTCTGAACCTGCAAGAGAGTGTACTAAGCTCTAAGGGGTGGTATATAAGTGTAATTGCCGTTGCTAAATGGTAAAATAATAAAATTAGCTAAACAATTTCCATCTAAGGTTCCAGAAGTCAGGTATGTGGGTGTGTATTTATTATTCTGATTTGTTGTATTATTGGCTTTTGTAGTTTTTTATTTTGCTTTTGCTTGTTTGTTTCATAAAGACACTGAAGTTTCTAACTTTTCCATGGTGGCAATTGTCACGAAACCAGCTGCCCCCCTATGCTCTGGCCCTCCTTTAACCAAAGCTCCCAGAGGGCGAGCTGGCTGGCAATGCAGCTATACAGCCCTTAACTGCTTTTCTTCTGTCAGGAGGTTTAATAGGTAGCGTATTCAGAGGTTTGTATGCACTTTAACTCTTACCCAAAAAAGAGACTTTTTAAAAAAACAACAACGTTGATTTATTGTATCATAACATATTAAAAAAAGTAGAGTAATTCCAACAGAGAAAACATATTTAAGTAGTCCTTTAGTTCTGTCAAGATTCCCTTCTTCTTTCTTAAAGATTCTGTAATCTTTTACCTCAGAACTGTTCCCTCAAAACTATCTTTTCCTCAGAGCTCTCTTCACCTCAGAACTCTTTTTTCCTCAGATGAACTCTCTTAGACTTCTCTTTTTATCACAGAAATCTCTCAGACCATTTTCCCTCAGTCCTCCTTTTACCACAGAACCATCTCTGAACTGTGCTCCCTCATTCTTCCCATAGAACTGCTCAAACCCTCCAGCGATGTTCCTTTTTATACCAAGAGGGGTCTCTCCTCACTAGCCAATTTGCATACAGCCAATCAGACACCCTCACTGTTCTCCTCACAACCAATATCCCTTAGAGTTCCAACATACCAGGCCTACTTCATCTTACACACATTAGTGAAAGGGGTCTTCCCATGACAGCAATAAGTGTTCTTCCAAAAACCCTCTCTCTTTCTCTCTCTGCCACAGGACTGTCGTTCACTCATCCTGTGCCTGGTTTCTGAGAAACCACCTGATTTTTTATTTTTGCTGTTTCTGCTCTCCAGCAGGGAGCAGTGGAGGATCAGGAAAAAAAATGATCCAGTTTATAGTTAGAAAGAAAGTCAGGGTTGGTCTGGTAGCAGGAGGGATCCTGGAGATAAAGTTTCCTTTTTCGCCCTTTCCTGCTTTTCTTTCACCCCATCTCTTTCTAGATTTGAGACAAGGTGTACATATGTGTGGATTCTTTCACCACCACCACCCAAAAAGTCTCTGTTGTACAAGCCTTGATATATATACTCATGCATGTCTGCTTACTTTGATAAACTAAGCAATTTCTGTGTAACTCTGTTCTCACCAAACTAGTTGTAAACAACGTTTTAACTAGAGTGGATT
The DNA here is from genome assembly GCA_030440675.1 of Furcifer pardalis. Taxonomy (NCBI): domain Eukaryota; kingdom Metazoa; phylum Chordata; class Lepidosauria; order Squamata; family Chamaeleonidae; genus Furcifer; species Furcifer pardalis. Next base: position 174,064,163 of record CP126893.1, on the reverse strand, counting down.
TCATCACTTCAAAATAGGTCTACTCGTGTTACAGCCTTGCTTATAAATTACCACAATTAAAATATTTATCCAAGCCTCTACTGTTATCTTGTAAATATTAGTTTGTCAAGGGAATATGGTTAAACAATTGATTTTAGCTAATTTTGTGCTCACATGTGCAATGGCAACCTTGTTGTGCCGGCTCATCTTTCTCCCACTAGGTCAGGCGAAAGGAACTGAGGAATGAATTCACCAAACAGTGGCTTCGTTTTGGCAGTTTCAGTCTGGCCTAGACTTGAAAGAAGAAAGCCCAAACGGTCGCATTTTACTTCCGCTTCCAGGAGCAACGAGGGCTTCGCGGGCTGGATGAATTGCCGTCAGGGGCCGCATCCAGCCCCCGGGCCTTAGTGACCAGCTCCCTGAACCACATGATTGGCCCATGGCCCAAAAAGTTTGGGCACCCGTGACTTAGATGGTGGCTTTCGGTTTCAGCCTTCGCTATTACAACTAAAGGCAGCTCTGAAGTTAGGGGAAGAAGGAGGCAGCCCGCCTTCCAGAAAAGGAAGCCATTTTCTTTATGCTGATCCTCGCTCTCTCATGCAAAGGCAAGGAGTACAAAATGGCGGCTCCATGCCTCAGGTGTTTGGGCCAACAAGAGTCACAATGTTAGGCAACCTGATTTTTTTTTAGGGGGTGGGGGTGGGGATAGCTTTCCCCAAACCTTAAATGGCTACTTTAGAGGAAGAAATTTCATCAGATGCAGCTTTCATGCAAGCTACAGCTGCTCAAATTTCTGTCTTCCCCCACCCCCAAAGGATGATGGACGCAGGCACCCTTTTTATCTTTTCCGTCTTCAGAGATGTTACAAAGAACATCCTTAATTGCCAGGAGTTTCTTCCCTGGGATAATGAAGCCTGAAAAACTTTACTTTTCTGTTGTAATTAAATAGACATGAGACTTTGTGTAGGGTAGAAGCAAAAAGCCCAGAACCCTCATAGGGCTCCTAATTTATTCCTGCATTCGAGGACTGGCATGACGTGTCTCTCAGTCTAAGACAATCAATCTATGTCATACATGCTAATTGCGAGAAGACTGCGATTAACTAAGGTATATAATTGCCAACTGTCAGAGTGCCAAAACATGACTAACCATGAGCTCATGTAAAAACAAGGTTTAAACCTGGCAGAACTTTTTGCCTTATCTATATTTCCTTTGAAACCAAGGTGTTTGATGTTCAGTAGGGCCGTTAATTGGCTAATCAATCATTCCTCACTATAGGCTGTCCAGCAGCTGTCGCCTCTCCGAATCCACCTATCATGGGGAAGAATCTCTTAACCCTTACTCACCAAGTTAGGCCCAAAAGCTTACCACACTTTTCCAAATGAAGGAATGAAACACATGGAGCACTGTTACCTTCCTGCCGAATTGGTACCTTATTTGTCTACTTGCCGTTTCTTGCTTTCGTACTACTAGGTTGGTAGGAGCTGGGATAGACATCAGGAGCTCATTCTGTCATGTAGCACTCAGGTCTCGAACTGCTGACCTGCCGACCTTCCAGTCATCAAGTTCAGCATCTTAATCGCTAAGCCACCACAGTCCCTTATTTAGTTAATGTGTTTTATTTTGTTTTGATAAAAAAGAAGTTGCATTTTGGCTAAGGTAAGGTCGCCCTTGCTCAGGGGTGCCCAAACTTTTCAGGCCATGGGTCGGTTACATTGCTCAGGGAGCCAGTCACTATGGCCCGGGGGCCAGATGCAGCCACCGATGCCAATTCATCCGGCCCGCAAAGCCCTCATTGCTCCTGGAAGTGGAAGTAAAATGTGCTCGCACATTTTACTTCCGCTTCCAGAAGCAACGAGGGCTTCACAGGCCAGATGAATTGGCATCGGGGGGCCCATCTGACCCCCGGGCCGTAGTTTGGGCACCCCTGCCTTTGCTCAAAACCCAGTCTTATCCAACCTGAGTTCAGTGCTCATCTTCGTTTATAGCCAAAGAGCCAGCACTGCCTGAGTCTGCAGACGTTTCTGTGGACATGTGGTAGGCATGACTAGACACCAGAGTGTATGGAACAGTTTTTACCTTCCCACTGAAGCGGTACCTGTTTATCTACTTGCAATTTCTTGCTTTCCAACTCCTAGGTTGACAGGAGCTGGGACGGAGATTGGAGCTCATTCTCTCGTGCAGCATCCGGGTCTTAAACTGCTAACCTGCTGACCTTCCAGTCATCAAGTTCAGCACCTTACCCACTTAAACCACCACAGTCCCTTGTTTAGTTAAAATATGTGTTTATTTTATGTTTTGATAAAAAGAAGTTGCATTTTGGCTAAAGGTTAGGCAGGGAGGCATGCGGTTTTCTGGAAATTCAAATGGGGGCAAAAGGCAGTTTATGAGCTGCTGTTAATCTACTTTTGGCACTTGTAGCGTTTTGAGAAGCTTTAAGGCTTCGTGTCCTTCCAGACTGTGCCTCTTTTCCTTGCTGGGTCTGCAGTTGTTTTGTGGAAAACCCTCACAGTGCCCTCTCAATGGAGTTGGGGTGAAATGGTCCTTCCCCAGTTCCAACGAGAGGGATAAATGGATAGGTTACCCTCCAAGTCCTCCTTTCCTTCTTTCTCAGTGCGTTTTGGTTAATTTTACCTCCATCCGTCTGTCATTGTCCTTCATTCATTGTTCTTTTATTTTCTCAACGAAACCACTTGTTTCCACCTGCTTTCCCTCCAGACCATTATCCACCTACCATGGATTTCTTTCTCTCTTCTTCCCCATGGGAGTCTTTTCCCCATTTCTTTTCCAATCCCTTTCCCTTCCCCACTTCCTCTCCTTCCCTTCTTGATCTCTGTTTCCAGAATTTGAACTCTGACATGTTTTCTGTGATCCCTCTCTTTCGCTCCTTCAGCATGACAATGCATACTTGGATGTTCAAACTGAGGGGCCCCTTAGAGAAAGTCTCCTGCTTTGACGAACCTCCATGGCTTGGCAGGGCCATTCTCTGGAGGCGGTTTCAACATTTCCCTTTCCTTTCCAGGAACCTCCTCCCACTCCCTCCGCTATTTCTACACGGGGGTTTCAGAGCCTGGCCAAGGGCTGCCCCGGTTCATCGCTGTGGGGTACGTGGATGACCAGCTCTTTGTTCAGTATGACAGCGACACAAGGATAATTCAGCCTAGAGCCGCCTGGATGAAGAAGGTGGAGGAGGAAGATCCCCAGTATTTGAGGAGGAACACTCAGAATTTTCGTGGCTCAGAGGAAGTATTCAGAGAGTGTGTGGAGAATGTAAGGAAGTATTACAACCAGAGCAAAGGTAAGTGAAGGATGCCTTCCTCCTTTGGTCCTCAAATATGAGGTTTAGTTGCTGGGGTGGGGGAGGGGCTGGAAATCTGTTCATGATCTCCTCCTATAATTTGGCTATAAAAGAGTAATGGAAAAGCTGCTGTTTTGGTCACTGTTCATTTTTCTCTTTTTATTTGAACATAAATGAATAGCAGGGAGAAGGGGATCACATTAATTATTTTCGTTACTTGCTAACTCAGATTTCAAACCAGATGCAGTATTTCAAATGTGATTAATTATTGTAATATTGATTTCCAATATAAAGTGTTGAGAGACATTTGGGTGGGTATAATATTAGGAGCAACTTGAGGACAATGAGCTAAAAGAGTCCTGATCTTTTCTCTGGAATGTAAATTGGAGTTTGATTCAAAGTTACCAGGGCTGGAATGTCTGAAGTGAAAAAGGAGCCTGAAAATGATTAATTGAAACAACTTTAGTGCAAGTACTGTAGTTCAAAATAGTGGCACCAATTCAAATAAATTTTCTCTTCCTAATTTTGGAGAGAAGGATCCTGGCTCTCCCTCTTGGGATAGAAGTTCTGGTGGCATGATCCGTGGGAGGGAGGGAATCTGTGGGGAAGGGAAGGGAGGTCAGCTAGATCACAGGGGGGGGGGGCATTTGCAACCTCTGCCCTTGACTGAGGACTTGTGGGTCTTTCTTGTGGGTCGCTGGCTCTTCATGCAAAACCTCCTTCCCTTTTAGCCCTCTTTCCAGCCAGGCTATTCCAAGAACCTGCATTCTTTTCCTCCTCCTCCGTAAAAAAAATCCAGTTTGGACCCTTCTTGCGAGGCTGGAGAGGGGACGTGGTGGGTTGGGGGAATGGCTGCCCTGAAGGCCCCCCACCCCAATATGCCTCTGTGGGTGGTGCTATGGGGTGTCTGGACTGGAGCTGGGCAAAGACGAGTAAATAGGAGGGCATAATTTCCAGTATGCCCAGGATAGATGGGGCGAGAACTCCCTCAGCTGCCCCTTGGGCCAGCAAGAGTCACAATGTTAGGGAAGAAGGGGAGGAATGAGGAGCTCCAGGGGCCACCTCTGCCACGGTGGAGAGCAAAAGGGGCTTGTGTGGTGGTGGGGGGATAGGGGAGAAATTACCCCCACATTTAGGGGGAGACCTCCCTGGTCTGGGGAGAAGACACCTGGGCTTGTGAATAGAAATAAATTTGGTTTTGTTTGTTTTTTTGGTTTTTTTTTTTTTGCTGAGATGGGGCAGTAGAGACCTAGCTATGGGGAAAAGGGGACAGCACCCCATGCCCTTTTGGACTTCTGGGGAGGGGATGTTTGGGGCTAATAGGCCTTGCTTGGGAAGAGGGATCCTTTTTTGTGAGGTATTTCAGTGCCTGTTCAGAGGTGAAAAGTCTGACAGAATCTCTTCCAAAGGGCTCCCAGTGGGGATGGGTGGTGGGGGTTCCTGCCATGGGGCACAAGAGTAGGTTGCGGTGATGGAGTTCAAACAGAGCCATTCAGGCAAGATGATTTTTTTCTACAGAAATGTTTCCTGATATTTGTTTAATTTCTTTTAAATATTGCAAGACTTAATAGTTTCTAAGTGTATGAACTGTTTGCTTTTCAGTTAATAAGCAATTTAAAACAGTATAAACCACTTGGGGTCCTCTTTAGGAAAAAGGCAGGGTAAAAGTGTTTTAAAACAAACAAAGAAGCAAGCAAGTGAACACATAAATGTGACTAATTGCTTCAGGACGAATAAGGGGATGGGGTGCCCTAAAGCCATCCTGTGGAAAGTCTATCTCTTTCTCTTTGCTTCCCTTGAGGTAAATCCTTCTACAGTGGAACTTTGGATAAAGAAATTAATCCATTCCATGAGTTTTTTTCATATAGCAAAATGTTTTATTATGCAAAATCCCATACGAATGCATTGGTATGCAATACGGTTTTAGAGAAAATTTGTTATACATTGAAAATGATGGGGGGGGGGGACACTATGAAAAATTTCACTGTGTGAGGACGCCATTCACATGCTGTCAGGAAACGACATATTTCCTAACATTCTCAAAACTTGGTGAGGTTGTAGTTTTAGCTAGGCCTCAAAAATCCTTTCTTCTCTCTGTCTCACAAGACTCCTGTCACAAGACAAACTGTTTTCAAGTCTCTTATCTCTCTGGGCTAGCTGAGCTCGCATGTTTTGACTACATAGTATAGCACTGACTGTACATGTGTGTCAACAATCCTTGTTATGAGAAAGTTTTCCTTTGTTCCCTGATTGGCCAAGGGTAACCCACCTGACTGGTGAATCTCCATTTTGGAGAGAAGAGAGTTAGTTCGTTTTTGGATCTCAATGGCTTAAGACCTTGGCTTGTGGGACTATTCCTTTTCCGTTTCATCATGATTACCTAACGTGAACTGTAACTGGACTGACCTATGTTATTGACCTTTATATCTACGTTTCTCCATGGACTATGCTATAATAACCTTAACAATAAAGCAGCTGTTTTTCTCTGAAGATTGTTTTCTTTTATCAGCACACCACCAGCACACACAGCGCCTCACTACCTCCCTCCCATGTTTTGCTCTATTGCCTGAGCATAGTAAGAGTTCCTTTTTAAGCAGCCCGGCTCTCTCAGCAGTAAGGTAGGGGTTAACAGTTCCCGTAATGGGACAAGGTGTCCCAGGAACTGGAAGGGAGGGGCCCTTAATTGAGACGGCCGATGTCTGACATGGTGGCAGTGGTGGGATAGTTTCTCCGCTCCTGATGTTTTTTTTCTGCCACTCTGATGGATGCCTATTGCGTTGGAAGTAATGTTCCCTGAAGTTTTTTGCCTGTGTGTGTGTGTGTGTGTGTGTGCTGAAGCTGTGCCTGCTGGACAGCGACAAGGCTGTGTTGGATACAAGCTGTGTTTTTTTCCCTTTGCCTGAGAGGGATTCTCCAGGCCAGCTGTTGCTCAGGACGTCGCCTGAGCTGAGGATATTCAGCCTTCGACGGTCGAGGGCTGCTTTGATTTCAGAGCCATTTCCAGCCTGGCTTCGAGGAAGGGGAGACGTGCCTTTGCTCCGTCGGAGCTTGCCGCGATGCAGAAAGGTAAGTGTCACGTACTAGCTGGCCCTCTCTTTGGGAAACCCCTAAACCAAAGCATCCATCAGGGCGGGCTGGACGGCAATAAAAACTTTACAGCTGCTTATCATCCACAGGGGTTTTAATTTGGTAGCATGTTCAAAGACTTGTGTGTGAAATGCAATGCTTCTCTTACACTTTCAGTCCAATGAAGACACGTTGTTCAGGAAAATGATGAAGATTTATTGCTCAGGTTCATAAAGCATAAAAGTCAGTAGCACAGGTCAGTCCAATACAGTCCACAGGCAATCTAGCTAACCATTGTTAAGGAGCAAAAATGCATAGCTCCTAGGCTAAGGATGTTAGCCTATAGAGATCCAGGAACAAGAACTCTCAAATCAAAAACAGGTCTTAATTCATGGAGAAGCAGAAACAAACTCTTTTAGTTCTCTCCAAAATGGAGAATTTTCAGTCAGGTGGTTTAGCTTTAGCCAATCAGGTAACAGAGAACAACAGAGAATAACTTTCTCAAAACAACACATTGTTTACACACATGCACAGAGAGTGCTCTGGCACCTAGACATAACATTGGATCTCAGCTAGCTTAGAAAGATAACAATTACTGAAAAACATGCTGTCTGTGACACAGCCTTGAGGCTCAGAGAAGACAAAGGATTTCTATGAGGCCAATTTGAAACTACAACTTCACCAAGCTTTGGGAACATTAGGAAAAAGATGTCGTTTCCTGACATAAGGAAGAGGATTTGGCTGTTCCTGTGTCTACCCCCCACCCGGCCTGGCTGCCCCTATGAAGAGGAGCCCCAGGGCCCTAGTGATGGGGAGAGTGTGTTGAGCCCAGAAGCTAGTGGGGATGAAGATGAAGATCAGGCCCTGCCTGTCCAGCCCCCCCCCCTGTACAGCCCCCACCGGGGGCCACGGGTACTTGCGCAGCTTGTGCACTTACAGACTTTGCAGTTAGAAGAAACCAGAAAGAGAGCCATCCCAACTCCTAGGAACACAGATAGGAAGAATCTTCCTGTGCTTAAAGAAGGAGATGATATTTTGCTTTTCCTGGATCAGTTTGTGACTGTGATGAATGATATGGAAGTCCAACAGATGTACTGGCCTATGTTCCTTAGGACCCAGGTCACAGGTCAGCTAGGCGATTTTATCATGACTTTGGATGCTGCACTATCCTGGAAGGAGGTGGTAGATGTTATCAAGGTTCAGATTGCGTTGACTGCAGAACCTCTACGCCTGGCATTCCGTACTAGAAAGCATGACTGCTAAACAGTCTTTCAGTGTTTTGATGCGTAATTTGGAGCGTGATTCCTTGAGATGTCATCAAGCTGAGGATGTTCAGAGCTTTCAGGATCTGTGCCACTTGATTCTTCATGAAGCCTTTATGTCTTATGTTCCTGTGGATTTGAGAGTTCCGTTGATGTCAAGGCAGCCTAAGACTCTTGCTGAGTTGGCTCAGGATACTGATACACTGGTTACTTTGAAACGTACCCTGGAAGGAAGTAAAGCAGGGACTGTGGGCTATGGAAAGCCACAAAAAGAAGAGAGAAAGCCAGTTTTCTCAGGCAGAAGAGAAGAGAGGCCTGATCCCAAGGCTCTCCCTGTTTCCCAGGTTCCTAGAGACTTCGTTTGTTTTAATTGTGGCAAGAAGGGCCATACCCTCAGAGAATGCAAAATGCCCAAAAAGTCTTCTGCTCCTAGATTTGGTGGTGCAAGGCCTAAAGAGAAAGCTGAACCTCCACCTGTCACCCAGGCTAAAACGATTCAGCATCCTAAACAGCTTCAGCAGGGAAAGCCAGCTGCTGAAGTATCTGTGTCTGCTAAGAGGCCACAAGGAGCAGGTGCCCAGCAGAGCTCCATACAAGTGGTGAGTCAATAAGATCCTATAGCTGATCTAATGAAAGATATTACTGAAGATTGTGTCTGGTCTATGTGTATTCAAACTCAAACTCAAGTGGCAGAACATGTAATTAATCCAGCTCAGTTTTTGAGTAAAGAGGACTTAGACTGGATGAAAGCTTTTAAGACCAGAGTGGTTGTTTTGCATTACCCAGACAACACCAGTATTCTAGTATCTCGTACTCTTTTGATACCGGATCTGACATTTCTAGCGTTCATTGTTTTCTGCTCCACCCTTCTCAGATTGTACCAGGAGCTAAGGTTCAGGTAGAAGGCTATTCAACAAACAGTAGAGCTACCTGTTTTGCGAAGTTGGTGAAAGTGAAGGTGATTTTCCAACAGTTTACTGGTGAAATTCATTGTTTGGTTCATGAGAGTGAACATCAGACACAGTTTTTAATTGGTCTTAACCTGATCAGGGAGGTGCAAAGGGCCAAGGCCCACAAGCATGAGGTTGTTGCTTCAGAGCCATGTCTAAACGTCATGCCAGTATGAGTCGGTTGTACCGAGTAGGGCGGTATACAAATCGAATAAATGGAATGGAATGGAATTATCCAGAGCCCAAAGCAAGGCTGCAATTGGAACTGATACCGTAGTTCACAAAGTGATGACTCCCAGGCCAAAAGTAATGCTACAGCTCCATCTACTGGACAAAGTGGGAACAATGTTACCACCTTTAAAATTGGTCCATCTCTTGCAGTGTCAAGCAGTGAGTTTTTACAGTCTCAGATGGTTGATCCTTCTTTGCAAGAAATCAGAAGTAAAGCAGTTCTTGAGAAAGATATTGTGCCCCACCTGACAGTCCAGTTTGTTAAGACTGACAAAGTACTGTTGTACAGATATTCAAGATTGCAGAAGGACTTGCCTTTTAAAAAGCAGCTGGTGGTCCCTAAAGAATACAGAGATGCTGTTCTACGTCTGTCACATGATGACCTTTATTCCATTCAAGGGCAGCTGAAAACGTACCAGCGTATTTCAGACAAGTTTTACTGGCCTGATTTTACTCGCGAAGTCAGAAAATACGTCAACTCGTGCCATTTGTGTCAGAGAAGGGGTCACAATCAATCTAAAACTAAGGCCAAATGCAGTGCCCAGAGGTTACTGGGACCCCATTTCAACATTGTGAATGGGACATTATGGGGCCTTTGCCAGCCTCTAGAGGAGGAAAGAAGTTCATCTTGGTCTACATTGATACTTTTAGTAAATGGGCAGAGTTTCTTCCTTTAACCACTTGCTCATCAACCTAGGTGGCTAATGCCTTTGTGGAAATAATAGGAAGATGGGGAATTCCACAAATTCTTGTGAGTGACTGTGGATCTTGTTTCACGTCGGCCTTGATGAAGAAGGTATGCCACCTGGCAGGTGTCACCCAATCATTTTCCTTTTTTTTTTTTTTGAAATATTTTTATTAGATTTTACAACAAAAAGAAAAGTGTTAAAAATAACGAAACAACAAACAGTTACAACAAAAAACAATTGCAAACTACATCTTACAATATTAAAAATAAGAAAAGAAAAAATACAAATCAATATAACATAATGTAGTAACATATTAATTCAGACATTTTCAATGCATTCAACGTCTTAACCATACTATTTATATTCATATATACTGTATATTTTCACATTTATATCAAATATCCTCTTCAACATGGTATTACAACTTTGTTATGTTTTTTCTTTCTTTATTATTATTATTATTATTAAACATAATACATAAATCACCCAGTGCGCTAAAGTCCTTGAGTCTGCCAGTCATCACTTTTACAACTCAATCATTCTGCCAAAAGTACATTGTATTCGGTGCAGGTTTTTCACCTTTATTTTCCCTCGATGTTTATTGCAAGAAAGGTTTCCAAATGTCCCAAAATCTATTTTGTTTTATTAACCCCCTTTTTATATTTAGTTCCCATGTAAGTTTTTTGTTTAGCGCCATGTCCCAAACATCAGTATACCATTTACTGATTTCTAAATTCATATCCCCTTTCCAATTTCTGGCCATTTGTTGTCTTGCCAACGTTAAGAAAATAGATAATAACTCTTATATTTTCCTCTAAGTTCAATTCCTCTAAATCTGTTAATAAAACATTTTTTTCATTCAACTTTAAGTTGAAGTTTAAAATTTTTGCTATTTCTTTTTCCATTTTATGCCAGAAATTGGAAATAATTTTACAATCCCACCACATATGTTTGTATGTCCCAATTTCCTGATGACATCTCCAACACTTTTTTGAGTTGCTACTATTTATTTGGTTTAGTCGAACTGGCGTCATATACCAGCGCCACAAAATTTTATAGTTATGTTCTTTAACCTTTGTGGTCAGATTTCGCATAATCTTATTTTTCCATTTTTTTCTTCCAGTTCTTATCCTATATATTAATACTTAAATCCGTTTCCCACAATCTTTTAAGAACATCCTGAGTTTCTTCAGTACTGTTTATCATTTTGTATAATTTACTTACTACTCCTTTTATCCCTATTGAACCTTTTCTTATCTTGTATAGCATTTCCTCCAAGTCTGTCAACTGTCTTGTAGGTTGTAATTTCTCTTTATATTGTTTATTCCACCTATCCAGCGTTAGTATTTGAAGCCAGTTCAACCTTAATTCCTTATAAATTCCTTATAAATTTCTTTTTTAGTATCTTCATTCTCAATCCAATTCAACCAATCTTTTAGTAAAATTATATCATGTTTATACATAATGGTTTTTTAATAATTCTGAATTTTTAACCGGAAATGTTTTAAGCTCTTGCAACAATAATATTTTAGACATTATTTCTTGATTTTAAATAAAAAACTGAATTTTCCAAAAATTCTCCCTTTGCACACACATTACTATACAGCAGGGGTGCCCAAACTTTTCGGCCCGGGGCCAGATAACATTTTATCAGAGGCTCCGAGGGCCGAACTATCCATGGTACATATATCCACCCAGCCTTGCTTCCTCCACCGCCACCGACGCCTTTGCCGCCGCCTCCTCTTCTTTTGCTGCCTCCTCCTTTCCTGCCTCCACCTCTTCTTTTGCTGCCTCCTCCTTTGCCGCCATCACCGCTGTCTCTTCCATCGCCACCTCTTACATTTACACTTACATACAGCCCTTAACGACGCCCTTGGAGCACTCACTGGCTGAGTCAGAAGGTGACCCAAAGTCCCCCCCAAAAAAAAGGGCTGGCTCCCATCAGCACACGCATGCACGCACGCACACACACACGCGCACATACACACAGTAAAAACAAGACTTTTTCCAGACAATTTTCTCCCTCCCCACAAACAAGAAATTTAAAAGACACATTTTGCAATGAAATGCAAATGAACACACAAATAAAACCAAGCCTTTTTCACACAATTCACCCCCCCCACAAACAAGAAATTTAAAAGACAGATTTTGCAATGAAATGCAAATGAACACACAAATAAAACCAAGCCTTTTTCACACAATTCACCCCCCCCACGAACAAGAAATTTAAAAGACACATTTTGCAATGAAATGCAAATGAACACACAAATAAAACCAAGCCTTTTTCACACAATTCCCCCCAAACAAGAAATTTAAGACACATTTTGCAATGAAATGCAAATGAACACACACACAAAACAAACAAGCTTTTCCCACACAATTCCCCCGCACCCCCGCTGCTGTCCCCGTTGCCACTTCCTGCCATTACCTGCCGCTGCTGTCCCCGCCGCTGCTTCCCACCGTTGCCTGCCGCTGCTGTCCCCACCACCGCTTCCCGCCATTGCCGGCCGCTGCTGTCCCCACCGCTGCTAGCCGCTACTGTCGCCACCGCTGCTTCCCACCGCTGCTGCCGCCTGCCACCGCCTGCTGCTTGCCACCACCCGCCCCTGCTGCTGCCATTGCCGCCTGCCGTTGCCGCCTGCTGCTGCTATTGTCGCCGCCGCCGCCGCTCTGAAAAGGTCCGGCTCTGAATTTTTTTTTTAAAATCAGAGCCAAAATGGCTCCAGTTTAATGTGCATGCGCAGAAACTCAATCTGATGCATGCGCAATGCGTCAGATTGAGTTTCTGCGCATGCACACTAAATTGGAGCCATTTTGGCTCCGGTTTTTTTAAAAAAATTCTTTCGGTGAGGCGTCTGGAACCATGGGCTACCCTCTCCTGGCAGAAGGAACTAGGAACTAGGAACTCACTGCCTTTTGATCCTTCCGCCACAAAAAAGTCTACCCAATTTTTTTTAAAAAAAATAAAATAAAATTATAAGAGTTCTTATATCATGTCGGGGGGCGGATGAAATGGCTTGGTGGGCTGGATCTGGCCACGGGCCGTAGTTTAGGCATGCCTGCTATACAGTAATACCCCAGATAACATTATGACTTGGTTCCACAAGTCATGACGTTATCCGGTTTTTAGCATTGTCCGATACATGTATTGAACAACGCTAAAAAAAAAGCCCTGACTTCAGGGACAAACTGCTTTAAAGGCAGGCAGGGAAAGAAAGACCTCCATGCCTTTAAAGCCACCCCCTATGTGACTGCAGTAGGGTCGGGAGGGTCGGGGAAAGTGCCTTTCCCCTGACGCTACTGCAGGCTTCGCTCTGCTTCTCTTCTCCGACTCCCAACTGATCGTGGAGAAATACAGAGATGTGATTGGTTCTCTAGATCAGCTGGCAGTCTCTAGAGAACCAATCACATCTCTGTATTTCTCCCTTCCCTGTTTTTTTCAATCCAGGAAATAAAACAAAAACAGCATGCTCAGTCCGACATTGCAGTTCAAGAAGATTAGGCAAGCAGAGCTGGGGTGGATTCTCTGTGGCCAAGCAGGCAGTGGGGTGGCTGTGGGGAATCCCCAAACTGCTGGGGGTGGGAGTAGAAAAGGAGGGAAGTGACAGGGAGAGCAGCTTTGGCCTCCTTTACTTCTCTATAGAAACAATCACATTTCTCTCTTTCCCCCCTTCCCTGCAGTTAAAAAAAAAAAGCCTCCACGATCAGCTGGCAGTCGGAGAAGGGAAGCAGAGCGAAGCCAACAGTAGAGTCGGGGGGGGAGCCAGGCGGGCTCTGGGAAGGGGGTTGGATTGGGTAGATGTTCTCCCCCCCCCACACGATTGTACCGGATAACGCTAAAAATTGCGTTATCCGATGCAAGATTTTTCCAAAAATCTTGCATCGTTATCCGATTCTAGCGCTATCCAGTACAATCGTTATCTGGGGTATTACTGTATTTCATTTCTAAATCCCTCCATATAAGATCCTTTATCGTTAAAAGTTTTACCAAACCTTTAATTTGGAATGCCCTATAATAGGATTTAATGTTAGGTAACCCTAAACCACCCTCTTTCTGTGACTTATACCATAAACTTTTAGGTATCCTTGCTCTTTTCCCTCCATTGCAGTAATTATTCAATAAATTTTGAAAAACTCTTAATTCTTTTTCAGTTTGTTTAATCGAGAGGACCTCAAATAAAAAATTAATCTTGGGTAATAGCGTTAACAGTTCCCGTAATGGGACAAGGTGTCCCAGGAACTGGAAGGGAGGGACCCTTAATTGAGATGGCTGGTGTCTGACACATGTGATTTCCTTTTGTTATGTGAGTTTTTCACTATCTGGACCCTTCAAAGTTATCTGCGGTTCCACTGTACTTGGAGCCCATCTGTGGGACTTGGCTTGTGCGGCTGAGTTAGGGGTAAGGTAGTGATACTCTCTATTCCTTCTCCCACCCCACCCCCACATGGTTTTTTCCCAGGGTTTCACAGCTGCCAGGAAATGTATGGTTGTGAGTTGAGGCTGGATGGGAGCAAAGGAGTGTACGATCAGTATGCCTATGATGGGAAGGATTACATCAGCTTTGACAAGGAAACCGAAACCTGGACAGCAGCTGATTCCAAGGCTCAGATCACCAAGAGGAAGTTGGAGGCAAGATCTGTCATTGCCCAGAGAGAGAAGGCCTACCTGGAGGAGATCTGCATTGAGTGGCTGCAGAGACACCTGGACTATGGGAAGGAGAGTCTGTTCAAGAGAGGTGAGGGAGGGGGAGGACAGAGATGGGGTTCCTGAAGAGAAATTGGGAGGTAGGGGTTGAAGCAGTAGTGGGCTCCAAAGAAATTGCTACCACACTGTGAGCGTTGTATGGTGGGCGTGGCCAGAGGGAAAGCCCTGCGTCACACCCGAATTAGGACTACAGTCAAACTTCGCATAAAGAGCGTTTCGCTTAAAGAGTAACTCACTTAAAGAGCAGAATTTTCTCTGAATGTTTGCTTTGCTTAACAAATAAAACCAACCAAAAACTCGCTTAACAAATAAATTGGGGTTTGCAATCATCCCTCCTCCAATTGGTCATTTACAATGGTGTTGCTTAAAGAGCAAACCCGCTTAAAGAGCAGTCCTGTGGAATGCATTATGTTCTTTAAGCGAGGTACATCTGTACTTTATTTCAAAACTGGGATGGGCAGAGGGGCCAGCCGGAATTTCTGCTACTGGTTCTGGTGAACTGGTGCGGACCTGCTGATGCTCACCATTGGGGGCTTTGGAGGAGTCATAGTTTCTCTCCACCAATGTTGAATAACCGGCCTCAACAATTGGCGCTGAAGAATTGAGCCTGCAATATATTGGCTCCAATGCAAAAGCCTTTATTAGCCTCTCGACGTCTCAAGAAGCCTAATGAAGAATCGGTTCTGATCTGCTGTGCTAGCTAGCTAGCTGCAGACTGCTTGGCATATCTTTTTTATACAGTCACACACACAAAGAGAGTATACATATTCATCAGCCAGGAGAAAAAAGGAGGGGGAAGGAGGAGGGAGGAGGAGGGGGTGAGATATGGGTAGAAAAACACAACTATATAGTGTTCTTATAACAACTGGAGAGGCCCCTTCTTTATAGCCAGGCATCTCAAGGACACATGCATTCTTTCAAGTGGCCCAGTTGTATTTTTCCAGTCAGTACATACAGTAAATGAGGTCTAGCATCCAGTATCAAAACCTATTATAAGTCTATGATCTATAACACAAGTATATAAAGGGGGTACAATCTTAATTAAGGCTATAAATGAATCCTTACACACCAACAGGCAGGTGAGCCTCCATTAGTTCCTGGAGAGGCACCTCAAAGCACCCAGAAAAAACCATAGGGGTCTTCAGCCTCTCATGGAGAAAGATATTGATTTCTGACATATGAGGTAGGATGGGGTGGATATTGATTTCTGATACAAAAGCGTTGCTCACTCAGGGGGTTCTGGGTTTCCCCCTCCACCCTTATGTGTGGGGATCTCCCTTGCCCGATCTTTTGGAGGAGCATTCAAACATACGACCCCTCCCCCCCCAGCTCCAGCCCAAGAACAAAAGAGAAAAGGGCCCATTCAAATGACTCGTGGGGGGAGGGGTGACCATAATCTTCCCTTCATAGGACGAAAAACTCCCTCCTTGCCCATATAGTGAACCTAAGTTCTAATAGAGCCACACACACCACACACACAGACTCCCCCATCCCTCCCTCCCTCCCTCCCTCCCATTAATTCCTGGGGAGACACCCCAAGGCACCCAGAAAAGGCCATGGGAGTCTTCAGCCTCTCATGGAGGAGGATATTGATTTCTGACATATGAGGTAGGATGGGGTGGATATTGATGGCTGAGGGGGGAGGGGTGGCCATCATCTTCCCTTCATAGGACAAAAACTCCCTCCCTGCCCATATAGTGAACCTAAGTTCTAATGGAGCCCCCCCCACACACACACACACACAGAGATACTCCCCCCTCCCTCCCTGGGACTTTTGCCCCACCAGAGCCATCCTAGGATTCTCCAGGGGAGAATTCCCCTGGGGAGTCCCTGATCTGCCCCCTCCGCCCAAATCACAGCTCCCAGCCCTTTCTCCCCTGCAGGGTGGGGAGAGGAGGGGTTGGCCACCATCCTCCCCACAAAGGACAAATACTCCCTCCCTACCCATACAGTGGCTGAAGCCCCTTCCCACTCCCTCCCTGGGATTTTTGGCCTCCCCTGCCAGAGCCTTTCTAGGATTCTTCAGGGGAGTCCCTAATGTCTCTCCCCCCCTCCCCGCATCACACCTTCAAGCCCTTACTCCTCTGCAAAGAAGGGAGAGAATAAAGGCAAAACATTGTGGGGGGTGAGGAGGCAAATGGGAGACTCCAGAGTTTCCCAGGGAGAGGAAGGAGGCCCCACCACTCCCTTTTTTAGGGGTCCTGCAGGGCTTTTCGCTTTTGAGATTGACCTTTGAAAAGAACCCAACCCTGCCTTCCCTCCTGGAAGTCCCTCTGGGTCTTAAAGGGAACCTTTGGGTGTCTTTAGGGCAGGGGAGAAAACGAGAAGAGCAACTCTGGAGACCACAAATGTTTCTCTTTCTCTTGGGACTCTCGGCCACATTTACAAAAATGAATAACAAACGCCATCAGTAGGAGCTACAACCAGCGAAGGGACTGAGAGAGCGGGGATTCCTAGTCTGCTCCTTGATTAAGATGTTTCAGGATTATCATGTTTCTAATTGACCAGGAGTTGATAAGCCCAAGGGACTGCGGTGGTTGCATAGCTAAGTAGTTGAACTTGATGACTGGAAGGTTGGCAGGTCAGCAGTTCAAGACCTGAGTACTGCAAGACAGGGTGAGCTCCTGTGTCCCAGTGTATGCCAACCTAGCACTTCAAAAGTGAGAAATTGCAAGTAGATAAATAGAGACCACTTCATTGGGAAGATAACACTATTCCATGCACTCCGGTATCTAGGCATGCCTGCCACATATCCACAGAAAAGTCTGCAGACTCAGACAACGCTGGCTCTTTGGCTATAAACAGAGACGAGCACAGTGGTGAGTGGTTTCAAAGAAGGGCGGCCATTATCCTGACAGGGCAGAGGGCCTCTTTACTACTGCTTGTATTTCTCCCGGTGAATCAGTTCTTCGGTGCCGGGCATAGAGAGCCTTCCTGGATGCCGGCAGTAATCAAGGCAGGGGCCACTTTCAAGAGCCTTGCAGCCTTCATGTATCAGAAATGCAGAAGGAATGAGATCCCTAGCATGTGTCAAGCCCCACCTGAGCTTTTGTGATTAAAAACCACTTCTACAAGCATGCATCAGTTTCTTGTGTAAACTGCACAATCCATATTTTTATATCTTACCTGCAAGAAATTGGGGCAGGCTGGAAGAATCTTCAAAGCTCACACCATGTTTGACTTGGTTGCAGTCTTAATACCAAGGCCTTGCTTTGCTCATGTGGTCGGTTGCTCTTCAGCGACAGAGAGGTGGTGCCTTTCCCTCTGTGGCTGATGACTTCTCAGAAGCATGGGTTGTAGCTGAAGTTATATTTCAGGACACATAAAAGAAAAATCCTCAAATATCTCTCTCCCCCCCCCCCCTTTGAGCTGTAAAATCCAAAACCACGAAATTCCTTCAGGTGTGGGATCTGTGAGGTAGGAGAAAAGACCCAGAGGGGCATCTAAGGCCAAGCCCACATCC
The DNA here is from genome assembly GCA_030440675.1 of Furcifer pardalis. Classification (NCBI taxonomy): domain Eukaryota; kingdom Metazoa; phylum Chordata; class Lepidosauria; order Squamata; family Chamaeleonidae; genus Furcifer; species Furcifer pardalis. The sequence continues at coordinate 174,046,520 of CP126893.1, read as the reverse complement.
TGCCCAGGCAAAGGAGATACACAGTGTTGATTCCAACGTGGTCGTTTTTTTGCAGAGCCTCCAGTGGGGAAAGTGACACGCAAGGAGGGCTACGATGGCAGCGAGACCCTCACTTGCCAGGCTTACGGCTTCTACCCCAAGGAGATTGAAACCACCTGGAGGAAGGGCGGAGAAGTCTTGGAACACCTCACTTTCCGTAGGAATGTGGCCCCTTATCCCGACGGGACCTACCACGCCTGGCTGAGCATTGAGATTGACCCCAAGGAGAGAGACCAGTACCAGTGCCACGTGGATCACGATGGGCTGGAGGAGCCTTTGGTCTTGGTTTGGGAGGAACCTGGTGAGTGAGAAGAGGAGTGGAGGGGCAGCAGGATGGGTTTGAGAAGGTCCATATTCACCAAGAGAGGAATGAAAACCAGAGTGTTCCACATACCCCCAACATAACACACATACATACACTTACAACAGCATCCTATGTGAAGGGGCTGAAACAAGAAGTGGTTTGAATTTTGTTCTCTGTTTAATGCCATTGTAGCCCTTTTGAAGAATCCCTATTTTCCTTGTAGACTCCAAATTCTGTGTTATGAACAGAGCCTGGTTGCTCTTTTATCAGCCAGAAACCCAAATGTCTCTGATCCCATGATGTGTTTGCAGATATTTGCATTCGTTTGTACAAATTGCCATAAATAAATTGCTGGCCTCGTTCATTTTATTTTTGCATGTCTTTTCATGGATTCTATTCCCCTTCCTGAATATAACAGGATATTTTAGTGTATTATTTCCTTAGTAACAGAACTCAGGACAGCAAACATGACAGTTAAATGACAAGTACAGTTCAACAATTCAGTTAATTAATCTAATGAATTAAAGGAATTCTTGAGATTAAAACCAATGAATAATATCCATCCAAAACTATTTAACATGTATTTGGATAACACGGAAAACTCCAAAATTCTCCATTATGCTTTGTTTCTACGTGGGTGTGCAAGATTGATAGGCAGTTATAGGTCGAGGACTATCCCATGAATATTCCTCTCTCTCTTTAACATCTTTTAACTCTTTGGACTCCCCACTCCTTTGGGCATTTTGGGTCTCCTCCTTCGCAGAGCTGGACTGTTCTGGGCGTCCCTTGAATTATTTTCTTTTCCTCCCACTCTTTCTTCCCCTTCAGACTCCAACATGGGGCTCATTATTGGGGGTGTCATCGTCTTGTTGGTTCTTCTGATGGTGGCTGCCATTGCTGGGTTCTGGATCCACAAGAGTAAGTAAATGGGGGATGCCCTAGTTGGGAGGTTATTATTAGGTTGGAGGGTGTTTTCCACCCTGTGGATATCGGAGAATAAACATAAGAAAACAAAAAACATTGCAGGACCTTGAAGACTAACAAGTGTTTGTGGATCAAGTTCACTTTGTCAGACAAATGGACTTGATCCACGAAGTCTGTGGAGTCTCCCTTCAGGGTGAAGATGCAGGTGAGTCCCATGGCCTGGGGTTCCCTGCCCTCTTCCTGCTGCTTTTGTCGTTGCTCCTCATGGGCATCTCAAGGTCTTCTCCGCTTTCCCAGGGACTCAGGCCAAAGGGAGCCTTGCCAGGGCCTTCACTCATTCCATGTATGCAGACATGATTAGAAGCACCCCTGGTCTCTCATTCTCAAAGCAGCATAGGAAGAGTCACCTCCTTTCTGTGCTGGGCTGAGTTGCCCCTCTGGGTTGTTCTAAGGGAAAGGGAGACAATTGTGGCCCTCCAGGTGTGGCTAGACTACAAGTCCCATCAGCCACAAGCCCCTTGAGCATCACAGAAGATGTTGGTTAGCAACATCTGAGGCAGACATGTTTGCCTACCATTGTTCTAGGGAGAAAAGAGCCAGGAGAAGGAGGAGGTTTCATAGGAACACATGAAATGATTGGACAAGAGGAGGAAAACTTCCTGGCCTCTTGGAGTGGGATGGGATGATCTCTTGGAACTGACATCTGCTCTAACTCTCTGACTTTGTCTCTGCAGGGAATAAGAAGCTTCAAGACGGCTACAAACCACCAACAGGTGAGTAGTAATGTCTTCCTCCTGGGTTTCTTTTTATTATTATGAAACGTACACATGGTCCTCCAGATGTTCAGACTTGAGTTTTGCAAAACCCCTGCTTGGGTCCTAGCCCTGGACCTAAGAATTAGTGTGTTCTTGTTATGAGCTGTTGTAGCCTTGGCAAGCAGTTGCAATGAATTGTGGGAGGGTGTTTTAAAGCATCAGTCTCACTTGAGCTACAACGTGGAACAGCCACTCTTAATGGTCTCCTATGCTCAGTTTTGACTCCCATGGCTTGTCGTGGAGGCTTCATTTACAGTTCACACCTGATAGTGAGAATGCAGCCATCTTTTTACTTTTTCAATGAGAGCCACATGGACGGCTACGTCAGGCCCAAGAGGGTTTTTTATGTTTTTCTTCAGAAGACAAAGCCACTCCGACACCCATCTCTCTTCCATACGTGTGGCTAATTGTAGAGCAGAAGCAGGTCGATGTAACAGTTGGAGACTGAGTCTCCAAGATCTTGCTTGTCTCCTGAAGACTGAGCATAGATGTGCATGTGTGTGTGTCTGTATGTGCACACACGTGTGTGTCACATTTTAGGAACTGTTCAGGGAGAGGCTAACTTGGTCTCCTTTCTTTCCACACAGAGAACAATCTGACTATTTAGCATCCCCAAGAAGAGGTGAGTTGCAGGGGAGGGTCTTGTCTTCTGTGGGGAGGAGGGAAGGGGAGGGGAGAGAGAGGCCATGGTCTCGAGAAGGAGAATCCAACTCCACTCCCTCTGAGGACAGATCTCTTCTCCTAAATGCTTTTGATTCAAGGAACAGAAGGAGAGTTTATCCAGGGGAAAGATGGATCCACAGTAAGGAGAGGCTTGTGGCACTCAGGAGCCAACCCAATAGCCAGCCTCCCCTTCTTTCTTTTGGGAAAGGTTGGCTGGTTGGCCTTACCTTTCCCGGGTGCAGGAGGAGAAGGCTTTGAGGGGTGGCCGGGGAAGGGATTCCTCACAAGGAGAGTCAACAAGAAGGGAGGGAGGAGATCTGGTCGGCCGCTATTTCCTCTTACTATTACAGGAGAGGAGCTCATTCTCTCACCAAAAAAAAAAGCCCAGCCTCCTCCCTCTTCCCACCTCAAGGGAAAAGTGGCCTTCCCAGCAAGAGGAAGAAGAAGGGGTGGAGGTGGGGCTGCTGCGGGCTGGCCAAACCCTGTGTGGGGCATCGGCCAGAGATTTAGATTGGATTTTTTTCTATTCTACAGCCTGAGAACTTTTATCTTTTTGGAAGATGACACCAGAAAAGATCCATCAAAAGTTTTGCTGTAATTTCCTGATGCAAGAAGCTTCTGAAGGCCTTCCCTGCTTCCAAACCCAAGGCGATTGTTCAGTTTTCGCTTGACTTTGACTGAAGAGAAATGTCTGCTTCTGAAGGGCTGTTTATAATTTTATGCTTTGCCTCATCTTCAGACACACATGCATTGATCAGAAACATGACGATTAGGTGTATAGGATTTATGCACAAGTAGAGTAGGATTTGCAGTGATTTGGGCCATGTCTAACATTTATCTGGTTGTTTTGTTTTTCTTTCTTTCATGTCATATTACAGTCAACCTCACTTAGCGAAAAACTCACATAGCGAGCAGGTTTTTCAAAAAACAATCCAACTTGCAGAACGAACATTTTTGCTATGTGAGTGGACTTTTCCTATGCAAGTTTTTCCATAGAAATTTTCATTATGCGAGTTTTTCCATAGGAAATTTTGCTATGCGAAAAAAACATGCATTGTGAAAAACTCGCATAGCGAGCAGCCTTGCAGAACAAAAAAAATTGTTACGTGAGGTTTGACTGTATTCCTTTGCCACACAGATTGAATTAAAGGCGATCTTTAAAATCATTTTAGATCTTTAGTGTACATTAAACATTACATCAAATTGCAGTGCAACGGTCTGGCAATTGTGCATTAGTTGCATTTCCTTATTCCCACTGTTTAAGTTGATTAATTATAATTGCGTTTTGTAAGGTATGTCATAAGCCGCCCTGAGTAAGAAGACCTCCTAGATCAGGAGTGCCCAAACCTTTCGCCCTGGGGGCCGGATAACATTTTATCAGAGGCTCCGAGGGCCGAACTATCTCTCCATGGTACATACATCCACCCAGCCTTGCCTCCTCTGCCGCCGCCGCCGCCGCCAATGCCTTTGCCGCCGCCGCCACGTCTTTCGCCGCCTCCTACTTCGTCGCCTTCGCGGTGTCCTTTAAAAGTGTTCTTCTAAAAAATATGACAGATCCTAGAAGCTCACATCCAGCTTGGTCATTGTGGCATCCAAGGAGCTGTTGTTGTGTTCCAAAGTTTGTTGTTTGTTCCAAAGTTTCAGGTAGGTGACATCTAGCTTGATGTCAGGAAGCAGATCTTTTATAAGGCTAATGACTTTTCATTGCTAATTAAAATCCAAAGTTTCAGGTAGGTGGGATTTTGATTAGCAATGAAAAGACCCTGAATAGAGAGGTTCTGTTTAGCCGGCTTTTTCGAAGGGGTGACTCAATCTTCCATCCTTCCGAGGTCAGTAAAATGATGAGCCAGCCCTTTTTTTGGATACTCATTTTACCAACCCCAGAAGGATATGGAAGGCTGAGTCAACCTTGCGTTTGTTGGGATTGAATTCAGATTGTGAGCAGATTCTTTTTAGTATCCAGCATGTTGGGGGCAAAATACTAATTAACTTGTGAATGGCCCAGAAAGTGCACTAAGTGCTATGGGGCGGTAGGTTGCCCTTGCTCAGAAGCCAGTCGTATTCGACTCTAGGGTTCAGTGCTCATCTCTGTTTATAGCCCAAGAGCCAGTGCTGGCTGTGTCTGCAGATGTTTCCGTGGACATGTGGCAGGCATGACTAAACACGGAACGCTGTTTTCCTTCCCACCAAAGTGGCCCCTATTTATCTACTTGCAGTTTCTTGCTTTCGAACGGCTAGGCTGGCAGGAGCTGGAACGGAGACAGGAGTTCACTCTGTCATGCAGTACCCGGGAATCAAACTCTGACCACTGCTATTGCTCCTCCTATTGCAATTGCTATCCACAAATAGCAAATACTGTACTGTACAGAAAGTCCCAAATGGGATCCAACTTTGGCCTGACACAAAACAGCTTTTTTTTCCAAGTTGATCAAAACAGGGCTCGGGGTTTAGGGAAAAAATTTATATTTCTTTTTAGATAATAAATGGCACAGCGACAGGGTAATACTGCTATGTTTTTAAGGGTTTTTAATTGTTTTATATTGGTTTTAACTGTGCACACCGCCCAGAGTCCTTTGGATAGGGTGGTATATAAATCTATTAAATTACTCCTGTACCAGACCAAAGTACTTTTTGGAAATTATGAGCTGTTACAATCCCTCGGACAGTGTAAATAACACAAGGGTCACAATAAAAAGTGTGAATTATAGTAAAGCAGGGAAACAAATGTATTAAAAAATTAGTAAAAAGTAGTTATCAGAGGTGAATTATAAATGTATATTTACGTGTGATTTCGTTTGAATTTTTGTTTTTACATACATCATGTGTAATGTATTTACTGCAGAATATGTAAAAGAGTTGTTTTCTCTATGTATGAGTTTACTCTTTATGTACACCTTATTTTCTTATAAACCTATAAATATATTTTTAAATAAATTAAATCTATTAAATTAAATTAAATAAATACAATTCTTAGCCAGAACTTTATTTATTTATTTTTCATACTTCTATACCGCCCTCCTCGCTAGGGCAACCCAGGGCGGTTTACAACATCACAAAAAACTACATAATACAATCCAACCCCATCATCCCAGAGCTTCAGAATCCCAACTATAAAAATTTAAAATTTCACAATTTAAAATTTTTTTAAATCAGTCAATTCCCATCATAATTAAAAGATTAAAAAGAGCCCTAGTGACCTTTATGCTTTATGAACCTGATCAATATACAAGGGGAGTTGTAAGTACTGCCTGTAATCCTGGACCATCTGTGCATTTTCTTCATTTCAACTATGTATTTTTCCAGACAATTTTCTCCCTCCCCACAAACAAGAAATTTAATAGACACATTTTGCAATGAAATGCAAATGAACACACAAATAAAACCAAGCCTTTTTCACACAGTCCTCCCCCAAACAAGAAATTTAAGACACATTTTGCAATGAAATGCAAATGAACACACACAAAAAACAAACAAGCCTTTTTCACACAATTCCCCCCCTGCACCCCTCACAAACAATAATTTTAAAAGAAGACACCCATAGGAAAAAAGGTGGAAACTTACTTTTCGTTTCTATGGAGACGACTCCCTGGGTGCTCTCACTTCTATCTACCGAATCACCTCCGGGCGGAGTGATTCACCATTTCTAAAGTAGATTCGGCAGAAGTGGTAATACTAGGCAGCAGGCGGAAGGAACTAGCCAACTCACTGCTTTTCACTGACTTGTGATCCTTCCGCCAAAAGGTCTACCAAATTTCTTTTTAAAAAATAAAATAAAATGATTAGTTTTTATTTCATGTCGGGGCCGGATGAAATGGCTTGGCAGGGCAGATCTGGCCCGCAGGCCATAATTTGGGCATGCCTGAGCTAATGGAATTTATGCAAGTTGACTGCTGTTAACTTACTACCCAACAACTGATACGCTGTGTCACATGGTGTATTGAGACCATTAATTGGCTTTAGGCTATTGTGTCACCTTCAGATTTGAAATTTCCAAATGGATGCCTAGGCTAGTCATCTTTCTCACTTTGGTTGCATCATACAGTTGAACAGGAAAAGCATCATGCATGTACTAACTGGCAAAGGGTATTAAACAAATACAATTTTCAAAAATGGTTTCGGAAGGCCCCAATTCAGATGCTTTTACCTCTTCAGCAGATCAGCTGCACCCGGACTCACCCTTAATTTACAGGAAATAAAACTTCCCAGTCTTTCAGAGGCCATAAGGCGCACTGCTATACTGCCTCCCACCTCCAATTCCTACCATCCTCAATAGCATCCAAAATAACTGGGGCTCCTTTTTAGCTGCAAATGTCTCACAATGAAAAGTTATTTAAAGAAAAAAGCAGCTTTTAGTATGAAATTAAGGTTCCCTCATCCTTTGCCCTGGAAGTAGCATGGCTTATGTTACTTAATGTCTCTGTTACAAAAGTTCTATGCCATCTTCTTTCTGCACCCGTTTTTACCCAAGGGAAATATAGAACGAAGTGAAACCTGTATAGCTACCATTAACCTTTGTGTTCAGTAGAGGTTTTTCTCCTGAAAATGTGTATCTGATGCCAAACTTAAGAAAGCAAACAAATAAACAGTGCAATTCATTGAATTCCCATCTCACTGTGAAGTGTTGAACAAATGAGATTCCCAAAACACTTACAGTGCCAAGAAAAGAGAATAATCCCAACCCAATGGAAGAACATCTTTCTGTCCTTCCCTGTTGTGGAAAAGATCCAATGATGACTCTCCGTCTTCCCTCTTGCTGCAAAATCTTTTCAACTTTCTGAAGGTGGACGTAACAATAAGGACTCCTCCTTCTTGTGCAAAACTGAAAGAATATGAGAAAGACATTGGCAGTTTTTCTTCTGCAATGTTTCAACAGGCAAAAAGTATCTTGCCATCTGCAGCGTGTGAGAAACTCCTTTCACCTTGGGGACAAATAACTCAGTCCTTAAGGCTTTTGGCACCTATGGAAGATCTGCCCCTCTGGCGTTTGGTGGAGTCCCTCATGGTTGAGATGGACTTTTGTGGCAACCGAAACCCTACAAACATTGGACCGAATAAAGAAGGCCTGAGATGTTAATTTTTCACCAACAATTTCTGAAGGTGGATGTAACAATAACGACGACTCCTTGTGCAAAACTGAAAGAACATGAGAAAGCCATTGGCAGCTTTTCTGTTTCAACAGACAAAAAGTATTATTATTATTATTATTATTATTATTATTATTATTATTATTATTATTATTATTATTATTATTATTATTATTATTATTATTATTATTATTATTATTATTTCAAATTTATACCCCGCCTTGCTCGGGAGAACCTGACTCTAGGCGGCTTACAATTTATATAAAAAATAGCAACATAACAATCACAAATTATACAACGCCACAATAACAATCATCACAGTATCAGTATCAGAGAGAGATAAACATATCAATTACAGTAAAAAATGTCAATACTGTGTCACATTACCAAAAAGTTTACAAAAAAGTAAAACAAAAACAGCAAAAAACAACATCACATTTACCGAAGCCTGCAATTATTATTAGCAAAATCCTACCAAAGGTAACCGGGAAAAGTTTTTTAAAAGTCCACAATTTCTCGCTTTCAAATTCCTATGTTGGCAGGAGCTGAGACAGAGACGGGGGCTTGATCCATTGTGCAGTACCCGGGTCTCAAATTGCCAACTTGCCAGCCTTCTAGCTAACAAGGCGAGCTTCTTGACCACTGAGCCACTGCAGCCACTAGACCTATGATGGTGAACCTTGGCACTCAGCTGTATCTTGCCATCTGCAACGTGTGAGAAACTCCTTTCACCTCGGGGACAAATAACTCAGTCCTTAAGGCTTTTGGCACCTATGGAAGATCTGTCCCTCTGGCGTTTGGTGGAGTCCCTCATGGTTGAGATGGACTTTTGTGGCAACCAAAACCCTACAAACATTTGACCGAATAAAGAAGGCCTGAGATGTTAATTTTTCAAGTGAAGGGGCTGCAGTGGCTCAGCCTTGTTCTATGGAAGACTGGCAAGTGAGCAGTTCAAGACCCGGGTAATGCACGATGGATTGAGCGCCCATCTCTGTCCCAGCTCTTGGGGAAACGAAAGGAGCCTCATTTGGGCGTTCCCTGAGTGGAATTTCTTCCACAAAAATCCTTTCAACCCAGAATAATTTCTGACAGGAAATTATTATTATACCAAGAGGGGAAGCAAAATTACCGACTGTTCTGCTGCCCTTCAAAAAGCCCCCCAAAACAAAGCCTGCTCCGTTGGACTTCTGTGGCGTGGAGGGAGATGTTCCCAGCTCTGCAGCTGCCTCCTAGGTGAGTGTCTTGCTGACCTCTCCGTAGTTAGAGGGCATCAGAGTGCCACATCATGGTGCAACGCCCCCAGAGAGGCGTTCCTTTGCAAGAAGTGGGACTCAGTTTCAAGTCCCCTTCCTGGAAGCCACACATCAATTGTGGGTTCACTTCTTGTCCTCCTGCCCTGAGCGATGCTTCTAGCCAAGCACCCAGGTTAATCCCAGGCTAAGGTTTTATGCTGTTAATGCTCTGTGTATGAAAAAGGGTTGGATATGACTTACAATTCTTTTGATCTGCTTTGATTTTAACTTTTGGGAAACTCTTTTGGTTTCAGATTTTGGGAGGCTGCTTCTCTCAGCAATGCTCCTGACCCTGAACTTCATTTTGTCCTCGACAGGTAAAACAAACTCTTCTGTTTTATACTGAATGTTAGTGCAGCACTATGGGGGTTTAGTTAAGGCACTCAGCTTTGAGACTGGACGGTCAGGGTTCGATACCCGCGTGGTGCACAATGGATCTCGGGGACATGAAAGGAGCCACATTTGGGCATCCCCTGAGCAGAGTTTCTCTAGGCAAAAATACTTCCAGCCTAGAGTAACTTCTGAGACAAAATTTATTTATTTATGGAATGTTAGTGCTTTTAATGTTGGAAATTAGGTTGTTTGAGGCTGTGGTGGCTCAGTGGTTAAGAAGCTTGCCTTGTTAGCTGGAATGTCGACAAGTCAGCAGTTCAAAACCCAGGTATGGCATGGCAGTTTGAGCACCTGCCTCTGTCCCAGCTCCTGCCAACTTAGCAGTCTGAAAGCAAGAAATTGCAAATAGATCAACAGGGACCACTTTAGTGGGAGAAGATCTTGTGGACATGAAAGGGGCCTCATTCGGGAGTCCACTGAGTGGAGTTTCTCCAGAAAAAAACACATTCAACCCAGAATAACTTCTGTCACAAAATTATTATTATTATATTAGGTTGTTTGAATTTTTATGTTATTTCTCATCTTAGGAGTTTCTCTCCCTCTCTTTTGGAAATAATATTTTCTTTATTCAAACTTTGGGACAACTTTTGGTATAGCTTTGGTGGAATGGGCTCCCTTTGTTTTTCAACATAGCAAAAATGGAGAGATCTCCCATCCATACAATTTAACTTTCTATTCAAAATTGTTCCCTTTCTTACATTCGTAATGCATATTTCCTCCAAGGAGGTCAGGATTCCTTACCAAGTTGTTTTCTTTCTTCTTTTCCCTTTCCATTAATCGTTTGGACACTCTCATTCCTGATGTAGTTACTGAAACATTGGAACCACAATACCTTCCTTCTTGTCTCCTCTCCACAGTGAAACCAGCTCAGCCACAGCTCCTGCATCAGACCCAGCCTTTCCATTTTGTGGCTGCTGGAAGAAATGAACGAATCTCATGCACTGCTTCAATAGACTTGGTAAACATAAGCTCAGTCTTTCTTTGGTACAAATGGACAGAGGACAAGTCATTGCTTTTAGTCAGCAATTGTGCAGATTATGAAACTAACAAGAAATTTGTCTGCAAAACATCAAATAAGAAACTGATCCTGGAAATTATGAATGCCCAAGTGGAAGATTCTGGCATATATCTGTGTGCAGAAAAATATTCCAGCAGCATCTTGCTTTTCCACAGACCGTCTACAGTGATTGTTGGAGGTAAGGAAGAGTTTGCAGTGTAAGACAAAGCTATGTGGCAGATTGATAGGATATACGATCCTCCTTTTTGGCTCCAGACTGTTCCCTCAGATGTGGCAGATGTCATTCATGCGACCGTTCCCTTCCAGAGTCATGAGTGTAAATGGCATCAGGGAGTGACAGGCCAATGGCAATTCCACCACAGGTCCATCCCCACTGGCATTCTGTCTGCTTGGTCCCTGCAGGGTGGGAAGAAACCTACGTCTCCACAAAGCCTGATGTGTTTTACCCAAAGCAACTTGCCAAAGCCACTGAGATTTGTTTCCCATTTTCCCTACCAGACAGCTACACCCCAGGCACCCGGGTGATGCTTTTGTGCCCCTCTCCACAAGATCCACATTCAGCTTCCCGGTTGTTAACAACGGGCCCCCAGCTGGCTTGCATGGTCGATGGAGTCTCTGGTTTCATCCAGGTCTCCTGGGGCATCCCTGGAAATCTCCAGCATCCGGGACAGACGTTTCTGGTGAAAAACAGCAGCGGCTCCTTAACTTTTGTCAGCCTCCTTCCCATCCCTAGGGACTTGTATGCGAGCAAGGAAAACTACACATGTGAAGTCAGGTTCAACGCCTCTGGCACCAGTGTCAAAAAAAGCATCCAGTATAAAGAAGAGCTCGAGGAATGTGAGTTGTTTTACGTGCCCTCCTAAAAATACTGTCCAGTTCCGTCCCCTGAAGCTTGAGGCAGAAATTGCTTCAGCCAGGTTGGGTGTCTGAATGTGACCCTCGACAGACCCAGATTCTAACCTGTTGTACAAATTGTGCTCTTTGGTCTGAGGAAGGTTCAGACTTTCACCATCCAGAAGAGCAGATGAGTCCAAGGTTCGCCTCACATGGATGAAATGCCTGGGTTGAATCCTCAAAAAAGCTTTATCCACGAGGCTCAAATTGCCCATTCTTGGTGCAGAGTGTCTTTTGGTTTCTGTTTAATTGGAAGGGGAGGCCCAAAGAAGTTTGTAGCTTGGTTCCAACATCACATTCAGTGATGGGATGCAACAGGTTTGCATCAGTTCACCAGAACTAGTAGTAACTTTTCCCAGTGTCCCAGAGAACCGGTAGCAGCTTTGGGGGCGAACCACCTTCGGGGCTTACCTTTTCATGCGCGCCAAGCACTTGGTGTGCATAAAAGCCTACAGTGCTTGGCGCATATGCACGGCCTCCTTGCTGTCCTCCCAAGCGGGGAGGAGGAAGAGAAGCTGCTAGCCTGAAGCTTCCTATAGCCTGCTCCCCAGGGTAAGTGACTCACCTTTGGATGTGGTGTGTTTTAATGTGTATTTAATACTTTTACCTATATTGACGTACTACCACAGTTCCTAAAAAGGCCTGGCAGCCGGCAGGCCTAATGGACTGGCTTGGGGTTTTTAAGCAAAGCCTTGGAGTTACCTCATCAATAAGCTATACCTGTGCTGTTCCAATTGCTATTCCAGTTGGAGAACCCTTAAGGAGCTACAGCTGTTTTACATTTACATTAAGGCATATTATCCTAGAGAACTGGTACAATGACCATATCCATCTTGCAACATGGTGCTGCCCAGGCTACTTATACTAACAGGTAAGTGATGGGTTTGTGTTTGGAGTTGATGGGTGGGTGGGTTGAGGTGTGTGTGTGCTTATTTTTATTTTATTTCATTTATTTTTCTTTGGCCCCGCCCATGATATCATGACATCATGATGTTAGCTCCGCCCACACTGTGATGACATCACAGTGGGGTAGTAAAAATTTTGACATCCCACCACTGATGACATTCCACAGATGTTATGGAAAAAACCACCTCTTGTTAATCCCTTCTGCAAGGCCACTGTCTTCTGTACTTTCCTGTTGGAAAGTGTGCTGGTTGGAAGATCTATCCATAGGAGGAATTCCACATAATGTAAATCTGTTTTCCTTTCTCTTTCTCTTACTCCCTTTTCCACTGCCTGTACCCTGCATCTTTTCAAAGCTCTCTCTGAAAACAATGCCTGCTCAGACTACATTGTTCCCCAGGCTGTTATGTCCATACTGCTCTTGCTGCTGCTTCTCCTGAGCATCTTATGGTTTCGATTTCGCCCTCTCAGACCAGGTAATATCAGGAAGCACATCCTAAGAATTAATAATAATAATAATTTCATGTCAGAAATTATTCTGACTTGAAAGGATTTTTGCTAGAGAAACTCTGCCAAGGGGATGCCCGAATGAGGCTCCTTTCATGTCGCCAAGAGCTGGAACAGAGACAGGCGCTCAGTCCATTATGAAGGACCTGGGTTATGAACTGCTGAGTTGCTGGCTTTCTAGCTAACTAGGAGAGCTTCTTAACTACTGACCCACCGCAACCTCATTCTAAGAATTAAGGCTTTGAAAGGCCACCGTCTTCCCCATCTTGGCGTAGGAAAGAGTGTTGGTTGGAAGATCTGTCAATAGGAAGAATTCTAGATTATGTAAATCTGTTTTCCTTTCTCCTGTTGTATGTTACTCTATTTTAAAAACTACTTTGGTTTACTAAAGGAAATAAGAGTTTATTTGAGGAATGCACTTAAAATCAGATTGGGGTGTGAAGAACTTGCAAGACATCAATGAAAGGGAAACCCAGGGAGAAAATGAGACAGAATCCCACAGTGCAAAGAGACACCAGCTCTTCTCTTAGGGGGCATTTCTGTCACCAGACCCTGCCTGTCCATTAAGAATCCTGCAATTTATTCAAGTTTTCAAAAAGCATTACAGATCAAAACTAAATAGGAAAAGTAGAGGCCGGAGGGGAGACACAACAAAGAGACCAAGTCAGTAAATTCCAGAGTGCAAACAATTTAGAAAAATGACATATATGACAAGAATAATATTAAATATAATACAATATGCAAAACAAAGGAGGTTGAGAATAGGTATAATATCAATAGACATTTTCAAAGCCTTTGACTTTGTGGAATGGGACTCAATGAAATGATACAAAAATAGGTTTTAAACTAAATTTCAAGGAGTTATAGGTAAACTTTATGACAGAAACCAGGTTTTAATTTTAGTCAACAATGGGGTTATAGATGTGATTAATTCAGAAAGTGAGACAAGACAAGGCTGTCCCCTATCTCCAGTAATTTTTTATCATTATGATAGAACTACTGTACTGGCTAATGCAATACGACAAGGTGGAGTCATAAAAGGAATAGAAGGTACCAAAATTAGTTTATTTGAAGATGATACTTTACTCATTGGTAAAGAACTGGCTGAGGCATTTTGTGAGATTGAACAAGCAATAGGCCTTAAGATTAACTATAATAAGACGTGGATGATTCTTTGCAACAAAAGGAATACTGTACTGACATGGAGTAAATTAGGAAAAAATAATATAAAAGTTAAAACAAGTTTCAAATATTTGGGTATTAATGTTGCCAACAATATTCAAACTTTTTTAAAAAAAAAGTAAACCATAATAAGGAAAAATAGAAGTAGAAAGCCTATTGGAGAATTATTAAAAAGTTACATCTATCTTGCTTTGGTAGGGTAGCGTTTTGCAAAATGAAAGTTTGACCATTAATAAATCACATACAGTAATACCTCGGATAACGTTTACCTCGGATAACGCTAAAATCACATAACGTTAAGTAATCGGGGAGGAGAATTGGATCGAATAAAGTTAAGGTCCTATGGGATGGATCGGATAACAACCGCTAAAGCCTGTGCGGTTACAATGTATCTCTATGGAGCTTTAACGTTATCCTATACATCCCATAAGATTTTAACATGCATCGGATAACACTAAAAATCGGATAACACCAAGACTTGTGGAACCAAGTCTTAGCGCTATCCGAGGTATTACTGTATCTGCATTGCTTCAAATACAGATTGCTGAAAATGAGTTTTTAAAATGGCAAGGTATGATAAGCAGTTATTGTAATGAGAACAAAAAATCAAGAATAAATAAGAAATTATGCTACGGTTCTCAAAAGAATGGAGGATTAGGAATACCAAATATTAAGAATTACTACATATCTATTATACATAGAGGAACTGCAGTGGCTCAAGTGGCTAAAACGCTGACAGGAGGTGGGTGGTCAGCAGTTTGATTCCTGAGCACTGCAGGATGGAATGAGCTCCCATCTTTGTCCCAGCTCCTGCCAACCTAGCAGTTGAAAAGCAAGAAATTGCAAGTACAATAAAACCCTGACTTACATATGCCTTGAGTTACATAAAATCCGACTTACATAATGATTTTTGCACTAAAACCATGTCCAGATTTACATAAATGTTCCAATATACATAACACAATTTCCGTAATAAAGTAAGTAGTAGTAATTTCCTATTGATTTGCTTTGAGTTTAGCAAAAAGCTGATTTATATAAAAACCTATGGAACAGACTTTTTATGTAAGTAGGGGTTTTACTGTAGATAAATAGGGACCCCTTTGGTGGGAAGATACACGGTGTTCTGTGCATTCTGGTGTCTAGTCATGCCTGCCACATGACCACAGAAACATGTGCAAAAGCAGACAGCGCTGGCTCTTTGGCTTTGAAACAGAAATAAGCATTGAACCCTAGAGTCGGATACGACGGGCTTTCAAGCAAGGGAAACCTTTACCTTTACTTTTCAAATCAAAGGAATACATAGAATAATCTTTGGGGGGAAACTGGTTTGGAAAGATAGAGAATATAAGGAAGCAGGAAGTATTTTAAAAGGGTAGTTCAAAAATATATGAAATTTTGGAAATAGGGGATAAGATATGAAGTGAATCATGTTTTTGCTAATAAATATAGATAAAAGGCAAAGTCCCCAATATGATGGATATACAACATATAAGTACCGTATATGCCGGCGCACAAGACGACTGGGCGTATAAGACGACCCCCCAACATTTCTACTCAAAATATAGAGTTTGTTATATACTCGCTGTATAAGACTACCCCCTCTTTTGCACACCTTCCACACACCAAATAAAACGTAAAAGAACATCAGATTTGATTTCAACATGTTAATTTATATTCAAATGCTTATGATATGCAGAAAAACTGTCACAAGGCTGTATGTTATCAAACATGTACAGTAAACATAAAACAGTGCAAGTTTATTAAACGTAATTCACCAAAGACAATTCACTAAAGCTGAATGAAACAATAAACCTATGGGAGCTGCTATGCTATTTGTTTTCTAATCTGTTAACCAAACTGGAACTGTCAATGATAGAAGGAAGGTAACAAATAGAGGGAGAGAGCAAGTGCCAGGCAAGTCCCTAGCAAGTTTGCTGGCATGACAGTTTCCCTTTAAAAGCCTTCAAACTCCTGTTCGTCATCTGATATTAAAAGTTGTTATCCGATCCATCCCATAGGACCTTAGCGTTATTCGATGCAATTCTCCTCCCCAGATTGCTTAATGTTATGCGAGGTAACCATTATCTGAGGTATTACTGTGTTTTATTCAACTGAAGTGCACCCGGCGTACAAGAACCCCCCTCCCCACTTGGAGGCATGTTTTTCAGGGGTAAAAAGTCATCTTATACCCCAGCATATACGGTATATGTTTTTTCTTTATGTAATGATTTGTGTTATAAGATTTATTTGTATGTTTTGTTTAAATGTGTGTTTTTAATGCTTAACAAAATTAATTTAAAAAAAAAGAAAAAAATTCTAGAGTGCAAATGATGCCTTTTGGCTTCTCTTGTGTGAACAAATGAGGGGGAGAGGATTATCGAAGCAGCAGCCTGGGAAGGCAGGGCAGAAAAGAGACTTACCTAATTCTCACTTAGTTTTCTTCTTTCTTTTTTCCTCCCTAAGGTCTCCAGTCCCAGGCTCCTCCCTTTGCCTTCTCAGAGGGGTCACAGGTATAGCTTGTTGGGTCCCCCCCCCCACAAATACTGCTTTTTATTCCCAAAACATCTCTTAGTTTTGAGCTTGCTTTCAAGAATGGCGTTCTGAAAAGCTGCGGTGGCAAATAATTGTTGCTCTAAATCTCCACCAGTGCTGGGCTTGGAGTGACAAGATGGGGGTTCTGGTCCCCACTCTAGTCACCAAACTCAGCAAGTGGTTTTGAGGGTCAGCAAGAGTCCTTCCATGTGACCAAACCCATGGGGTCATTGTGAGGATAAAGAGGAGATGACAAGAGCCATATGTGATCCTTAGAAGAAGGGATATAACAACAACATTGATAGCAAAACCAACAAGGGAAGGCTTGCTAGGGTGGGAGGCTAGAAATTTGCTATTGGGATGGTGGCTTTGAAACCTGGTCTGCCTGGAGGATGAAGACAAGACAGGAGTCTAAGCACTTAAACACATTGATAGCCACCAAAACTGTTGTTGCTGCCATTATTGTTCTTATATTTCTAGGAAGAGATTTGCTACAGTCAGCTTCATTTTCAACCAAAGAATGAGGAAGGGAAGGAGAGAAGAAGAGCATCTCCAGAGAGAAAAAGGAAGCACATGAACACCAGCAAAAGGTCCATGGAGAGGCAGGCATCCAACTCTGATTCTGGGAGGCCGGCATTGAAACACAAAGCCCACCCCTAGACTGCACCAGGACATCCGACAAAACACAGCCCTCACAGCGTAATCCTCCCATGTGTAATAATGGAATAAGAATTGTTGTGCAAACAAAACAGTGGGTTGTAAATGTTTAGATTATAATAAGTAAAATGCCTATCAAGCTCCGATGGTTCCCCTTTGCCTGGGAGTGGGGAACCTGCAGTGTAGCAATTGCTTCTGGATACTTGAACCAGCAAGAAACGGGACACGTGTGGTTTTTCTTTGCATGCAGCGATGAGAGAAAAGGATTCTCAAGAGTTCTGATCTTTCCTCTCTTCCCAGCACAGTGTAATATTGCTTATTTCATAGAGAATTAACACACACAATGGTGAATGAATTTTCCCTCCTCCCAACTATGATTCTTCATGCTAACCTGGCTAAGAACAATGGTTTTTCACAGCTAGCTAATCAGTTTGACAGCAACCTTGAGATTGAAAGCGAGTTTAGAGCTAATCTGAATAATCTCTTGTTGCTGATGGCTGTGGGAAGCTGTATTGTTGTGCTTGCTTGTCTGTCATCTTGCTTGACCACACCCCTTCTCCCTTTGACCCCCTGTATTTGGTGTATAAAAACCATGCCTGTAAGTTTCACTTTTATATATTTATTTTATTTTAGTAACTTTAAGATTAAAAAATAGTATTTTTTTGAAATTATTAATAAAATGGTAGATGGATTTATTTATTTATTACAAAATAATGTATCTAACTGAAAAATCTTGAATAAGGCCTTATTTGATTACAGCTAAATAAATTCACCCTTCCAATGTGGCCTTATTTGATTGCAGCTAGATTCATATCAGAAACAAAACAAAACAAAAACGTTGAAGAACTTTAAAGACTAACTGCTGTGTTTTAATGTTAGCTTTCATGGCTCAGGTCCACTTCGTCAGACATAGGAGTGAGACTTCATGGCATCAGTTTATACACATCAGGTACAGAGGTACAGAGTGACTGGTTAGCATAACAGGTAAATATACAATCATCATGGATTTTTACAGCTGGTAATAGCAGATGATTTCTGGTTGTTATTCTGATGAGTTGTAAAAAAAATTCCCTGTTGAATTGCAAATAGCAGGAGGATACAAGACAAACACCTAAATTAATGTACCCTTCCAAAAGGAAAAGATTTCCCACCCCTACTTTTGCCCCTGACCACCAGAGAGTCAGTGCTAACCTCCCTGAACCTTCAAAACATCACACATTTCAGCAAAGGAAGGCCACACACCACTGCAGTGTACTTGGCAAGTTGCTTTTAGGTGTCATCTGAGTGGAGATCACACCTTCTATTATTATTATTATTATTATTATTATTATTATTATTATTATTATTATTATTATTATTATTATTATTATTATTATTATTATTATTATTATTATTATTATTATTATTATTTAGACTTGTATGCCACTCTACTCAGTAAAGACTGACTCAGAGCGGCTCACAGTATTCACAAATAACAATATTACAGTGCAAACCAAAATACACTAGCATATAACAAAACAATTAAATACAGTAAATACTATACAGATCAATACACCTACAATATTATAGTATAATCAAAATACAATAAATAAATATTATCACAGCACAATCCTCAATATACAATAAACAATTCAACAGTGTACAATATACAATACAGGAAAGAGCAAACAAAAAGTAAACCCTATTAATTCCAAATATGGCTGTAAAGAAGGCCTACAGCCCAGGCAACATCTACAGGGGTTTTTTTCCACATCAACCACAGGAGGGTGGGGGCCTAAGGCCAACTGGATGGTGGAGGTCAATTCCTCCCAGGGAGAAATCCAGTACGAGAGATGGCAGCAAAGGCAGCATTTGTAGCTGGCTGGCTGCGTCTTTCAGCTGTAGCCCTTTCCTCCCAGGGAGAAGCCCAGTTCTGGTAAGAGAGACGGCAGCAGAGCCAGCATTTGGCTGCGTCTTTCAGCTGTAGTCCATTCTATCTTGGATTTCATAACCTTTAGTTGAAAACCTAGACCATATGTTCTAAAGCAGGGATAGCCAAACTACAGACTGCAGCACCATTCCATGTGGCCCGGCACCATCCTTGCCGCACCTAGAACTGGAAGCAGACGCATTTACGCCAGCCATAAAACATACATGTGGCTGTTGTAAAAGTGCCTGCAGCTATCATAAACACAGAAGTGGGTGCATATATGGCTTCCACTTCTGAGGTGTGTGGTCAGGCCTACTGTGTAAAAAGTTTGCGGACCCCTGAACTATACATAGTTTTGCAGAGGAACACTCCCAGATGTCTTGCATAGCATAGCATCGCACAGCGCAGTACATTTTCTCTACTCCATATCTAGCATTTACTGTGCTTTCTTTTATGATTGGTCAGTGAAAAGCAAATGTAAAACTTAAATTGCTGACCAAATCCTGCGGTGGAAGGAAGAACAGTTTATGCATGAGGAGGACACGTTTGCCTTTGTGTCTACCTTGATCCTCAGCTATGACACAATTTCCTAGCAGAGAAGGGACTGAAGAAAGGACCAAAATGGAAATGATCAATAAGGTTAGTCATTTCAAAATGTAAGGCCGGCATCTGGATGTCACCAAAGAACCTAAATATCTGAGCACTCAAGACAATCACACTTTTGGTATCTGATACTGAGCCAGTTCAACTCAGCTTTTTGCTCTCAAACCAGTTATGAAAACTGCAGAAAGAGAAAATCAAGTTGAGTCAAGATATCTATGCTTTTCTGAGAGGCTGTAGAGAGGAAAAATAAATATGTAAACAATCTGAAGAACAGTGATTAATCCCTACGGAAGAGTATTTTTGCAATCTGAGTTTCCTCATCTGCCCATTCAGAGAAAAGGGCAGAAAATATGTTTGGCCCCCTTTGTTTCTGGCCAGGATCCTGTGCCTTGAACAGTTTCATGAGAAAGGGAAAACCCTGCAGAGGATGCATTTCACTCTCCACTGCAGCCCAGCTCTGCCTTCTGCACCGTCCCAGGGCAACCTATAGAGAAGGAGCGTGGGAAACAACTTCTGTGTATTCTGCCCCAAGATAACCCTGGATAGCATAGCCACATGTCAGCACTGACTTGACGGCACACAGTTATTCTTGGTTTATTACTCCAGCTTTTGATATTACTTTTTCAACTGCTTATACTTTTGGGACGTCCCACGATGGTAATTACAGCCAGAGTCTCAATGCCAAATGTTAAGCAACAGAAATAACCTGACTCCTTGAAGGGGCCAATGGCTATGATGGATGAGCCCCTTTAGGTGGGGTGATGGCTCCCTTAGAGGAAGAAATGCCACTGGAAACCATCATATTAGGCCCAATGGTAAAATGAGTGGAGAAGGAACTCTGATTCCCAATGGTCATGGAGGCGGAAGAGGCCATGCCAGAAGGACCAGCTGTGAAGGTGCACCAAGATAACATCCTCCAGGCTGCAGCAGCCCATCACAGTTAAATCCTGCATGACTCATTTCATACGTGCCACAGGAGATGGTTCCAAGATCATAGTGTGTGGGTCACTTCATGGCAAGCTGGGATCCACCTTAAAGGAATTCATGCTAGTGTCATTTTTCCTGCTTGTCCTGGTGGGTATAGATGGCCCAGAGCCAGCCACCCTCTTAAGATCAGGCCTCCCGGTGCCCAGGGGCAGGAAAAAAATGTACAGTATATTCGGATCGAGATGCAGCTGACAATGATGACAATATTTTGGGGACTATTTGTAGGGGATGAGAGTCCCCTCTGTGGGTCCTGTACAGGCCTTGGAGTGAAAACACAGCGAGAAGCAAATCCAGTAAACAGCCAACTTCTGCCCGTGTCAATCCAGGTGTACTGAGTTTGCCCCCATTTCCCCCTTGGTCTAAAACCCGGACATTTTTGAAAAGAATTCTACAAGGAAAAAGGTGAAAGAACCACAACCACAATGGTTTATGTTGCTTAACCCTGGGCTGCCGCCCATTTCTGCATCTGAAATGGTGGGCTAGAAATTGCAGGCAGTGGTACTAAATAAATGTTGTTACATTTATGAAGTGCCTCAAGTCAAGACTCTACTTGTTTTGTTTTTTAAAAAATATTGTGTTCTCTCACAACAAGTTTGTACTTGTAAAACGTCAGTCGCAGGAAAGACTGTTCCTCTTCCTACTCTATGGGATGCACCATACATTAATGGCCAAGTGTTTTAAACCCAAGTTTGAGAGGAAGTCCCTGCCTGAGAAAACCAGCAGTGGGTCAGCATAGAGAAGACACGGGTCCAGACAAACCTCTTGGTTTCATGCAGGACTAAACCCTTTTATACTAATATAAAAGTAGTCACCAGCTGATATTTCAAAATCTAAAACAGGGGTTTCAAATAAGAAAGTGGGAAAGAGGCTTCCCTCCACTGCTTTTTTGATATATGTCTCCTTTTCATAGTTCCACTTGCTAGATGCATTAGTCAGTATTTATTACCATGAGAACAAAACAAAACCCCAATGAAAGGACATGCACGTACTTTTTCCACTCCTTTTTCAGCTCTTTGACCAAGACCGAGGCAGATGTTCTCAGACATAACCAGAGAAACCCACATTTCCCCTTTATTCCGCCCAACATGCCTGCACACCACCTTTCACAGAGCGATGCGGTTGTGGCTGATGCACTTGACACCTTTTGCTCAAGCCAGAATTAGTAATGGTGGACCTTCCACGGCCAACACATTCGGGGTGTGTGTGTGTGTGTGTGTGTGTGTGTGTGTGTGTGTGTGTGTGTGTGTGTGTGTGTTTGTTTGTGTGTGTGTTTTGCTGGTAGCTGCACACAAAACTACATACAATGGAACCTCAGTTAGCAACCGGCTTGACTAACATAAAAATTGCATACAAAAGGAAATCCATAGAAAATAGTGTCTCGGTTTAAGAATTTTTCAATGCATTCTTATGAGAAATCACATTTCGGTTAAAGTATTATGGTTTTCATTGCATTCCTATGGGAAATTGCATTCAATGTATTCCTATGAAAATTCAGTTCAAGTAATTTTTGCTGTAAGAAATGTCCTGGAGAATGCATTAATTATGTTAACTGAGGTTCCACTTTATGTAGGGCGAAAAGAAAGAGAGAAGACAGTAGCGTTGCAGGGGGGGACTCACCCCGAGTGGCACTTTTGGGGTATGTGGGAATTCTTTGGACTACAATTCCCAGTAGCCCTAGCGGGATCAGGAGCTGGCATCCCCCAGGGGCAGTGATGGGATGTAACAGGTTCGTACCAGTTCTCCAGAACCGGTAGTAACTTTTCCCAGTGTCCCGGAGAACTGGTAGCAGCATTTGGGGGGAACCACCTTCGGGTCTTAAATTCTCACTGGTTCCCCCACTGCACATGCACGCCAAACACTTGGTGTGCATGCACGCCTACAGTTCTTGGCGCGTATGCATGGCCTCCTTGCTGTCCTTCCAGGCGGGGAGGAGGAAGAGAAGCTGCTAGCCTGAAGCTCCCTATAGCCTGCTCCCCAGGGTAAGCGACTCACCTTTGGATGTGGTGTACCCTGTTTCCTGGAATATAGGACCTCCTTGTATAGTAAGGCACCCCCCTATTTTTCTCCACTTCGGAAATATAAGGGCCTCCCCGAAAATAAGGCACTCACCTAAATCTTGGCCTGGCGATCCACTGCATCAGCAATAAATGTGTACTGTATTCTTCTTTGTCATGGAAAAATAAGACATCCCCTGAAAATAAGAACTTGTGCATATTTTGGAGTTTTTAAAAATATAAGACAGTGTCTTATATTCGGGGAAACACGGTATCTGTGTGTATTTTAATGTGTATTTAATACCTTCAAATACCTTGGGGTGGGTGGGTGGGTGTATTTTAATGTATTATTTATTTATTTATTTATTTAATTTATTTACGTGTTGGTGTTGTGGGTGGGTGGGTTGAGGGCAGTGGTGGGATGTCAAAAATTTTACTACACCACTGTGACATCATCACATTGTGGGCGGAGCTGACATCATGACATCATGATGTGGGTGGGGCCAAATAAATAAATACCGTATTTGCTGGCGTATAAGACTACTTTCCCTCCCTGAAAAACATGCCTCCAAGGGGGGGGGTCGTCTTATACGCCGGGTGCACTTCAGTTGGGATAGACCCAGCTGCCCATAGTGGCCTCCCAATGCTTGGCCACCTCATTCTACATACCATCCAGATGAAGAAATAAGCTCTACATTACAATTGTGTCTCCCTTTCAAACTGGTGGGGAAAAAGAAAGGGTTTCGTTTACTGGTAACTTCTGCTCTTATCTCTGCTAGGCCCAAAATGGAGGAAAAAGCCATGCTTGCAGGGGAAGCAAGAGGCTAGGCTAGAGCAACACTTCCTGCCTCAGTGCAATTGACCTGCCCACCCACTTTGTCTGCAGCTCCACCACTGGTGGCTGGTGCAAGTACAGTTCTAAAAAATCAATAAAATAATTAATATTACTGTATTTTAATTACTGAAACTCACTAGCAGTTGGTACATTTCCCACTCTTGGCTTATACACAGGTCTATCTATTTTCCTGGATTTCAAGGTCAAAATTAGGTACCTTGGGTTATATTCGGGTAGGCTTATAGTCATGTATATATATATAAATAAGTACCACTTTGCACTTGCACTGTTTTATGTTTACTGTACATGTTTGATAACATACAGCCTTGTGGCAGTTTTTCTGCATGTCATAAGCATTTGAATATAAATTAACATGTTGAAATCAAATCTGATATTCTTTTACATTTTATTTGGTGTGTGGAAGGTGTGTGGAAGAGGGGGTAGTCTTATACAGCGAGTATATAACAATCTATATTTTGAGTGGAAATGTTGGGGAGTCGTCTTATACGCCCAGTCGTCTTATACACCAGCAAATACAGTAAATAAAATAATTAAAATAAAATAAAATTAAGCACACACACACCTCAACCCACCCACCCACCCACAACACAAACCCGTAAATAAATTAAATAAATTAAGTAAATAAATAAATAAAATAAAAAATACATTTAAATACCCAAACACCCACCCACCCAACCGAAACAAAAATCAAACAGAGTTTTTAAACCAGAGCTTAAAGTTTATTCTGGCTAATCTTTCTCACAGTAGGTCAGGAACTACAGAATGAACTCACCACAAGATGGTTTCATTTTGGCACTTTTCAACTTTTCAACAGTTAAAGACGTTAGGTACTAAGTCTTTGCCTATCCAGTTCTCTAGGATAATATGCCTTAATGTAAATGTAAAACAGCTGTACCTCCTTAAGGATTCTCCAATTGGAACAGCACAGGTGTTGCTTATTGATGAAGTAACTCCAAGACTTTGCTTAAAAACCCCAAGCCAGGTCTGCCGGCCACCAGGCCTTTTTAGGAACTACACATTAAATACACACAGACACACCAAGTCATTCGTGTAAGTGCCTGGGCAGCACATGTTGCAAGATGGATAACGGTCGTTGTACCTTTAATGTATGTTCCAGAAGGATGGCCAGCTGCTCTGGATGAGCAGTAATGAGTAGCCTCTGAGCATAGCCTCCATGACCACCTCAGGAACATCACAGAACTCTCTCTGCCTGCTGGAGAGGGGGAATGAGGGCCAGCTGTGTGGACCAGCTAGCTCAGCCATAAAGACCTTGCTGCTACTGCTATTGCTGCCTCCATGACCACCTCAGGAACATCACATAACTCTCTCTGCCTGCTGGAGAGGGAGAATGAGGGCCAACTGTGTGGACCAGCTAGCTCAGCCATAAAGACCTTGCTGCTACTGCTATTGCTGCCTCCATGACCACCTCAGGAACATCACAGAACTCTTTCTGCCTGCTGAAGAAGGGGAATGAGGGCCAGCTGTGTGGACCAGCTAGCTCAGCCATAAAGACCTTGCTGCTACTGCTATTGCTGCCTCCATGACCACCTCAGGAACATCACAGAACTCTCTTTGCCTGCTGGAGAGGGGGAATGAGGGCCAGCTGTGTGGACCAGCTAGCTCAGCCATAAAGACCTTGCTGCTACTGCTATTGCTGCCTCCATGACCACCTCAGGAACATCACAGAACTCTCTCTGCCTGCTGGAGAGGGGGAATGAGGGCCAGCTGTGTGGACCAGCTAGCTCAGCCATAAAGACCTTGCTGTCTCTCTTGACTGTATTGTATTTTTACACTGTATTTTATTGTATTGTTTTTTCTTTTATGTAAAATTTATTGTGTTATCTGTGCTGCATCTGTTGTTATATTTTTATATTATGCTGTATTTATATTTGAGATTGTGATACTGTATATGTTTGTGTTATGTGAGCCCCTCTGAGTCGCCTCAGTGAGGTGAGTAGAGGGGCATATAAATCTAATTTAATAATAATAATAAGAAAGAGGCAAGCCCAAGTGAACTCACCCCGTCTGTGTCTGCTGGGGACATCTAGAGATTGACTTGCTGTTGGTTTGCTTTGGCTTGTATTGTTTTACTGCCTATCCTTGGCTGCTGTGTCTGTGATTGCCAAGGTCTGTGCTAAAGCTGTGCTGGAGCTGCAGAAGACAATTGCACCAAGAAGAGGATTTGCCTAACAGCTTTTCTTCAGGTCTGTAAAACTGAACTCTGCTACTCACACTTGTGTGTGACTTACTGGGTAAGCAGAGCAAAGGAGCTGTGTGCTCAAAGAGACTGCATGAATGTGTGTAAATATTTAGCTGAAGTCAAGCCTGTGTTTTCTGTTCAAAAGCCATCACGGTATATAGTAGGCACTACTCCTCATGAGTAAAATGGCTTCTGTTCTTTAACTGAGAACTTCGCCTTTTTTCTCTGGGCTTACAAGGCACGGTTGTAGCACCTAGGCTTACAGCGGGATATTCCGCCTCAATCCTCTGTCTAAGTCCACTTCTTCAGACAAGGAGTGAAACTTACAGGCATGGTTTTTATACACCAAATTCAGGGGTCAAAGGGAGAAGGGTGTGTTCAAGCAAACTGACAGACAAGAAGCAAGCACAACAATACAGCTTCCCACAGCCATTGGCAACAATAGATTATTCAGGTAGTTGTATAGTGATATTTTTAAGAGAGATGGTGATTAATATAGTAAGTTTAATAACAATGCTCTTGTTTCTCTTTAAATAAAAATATTCTGTTAGATTAATTAGAACCTCAGCATGAGAGAGTGATTTAAAAGAAAGGCGTATAATAACCCTACCATATGTAGCATGAAAGCGTGTTACAGGGAAAATATGTAGTGGAAGAGGCAGACCAGGATCAGGGTCTGTGTGTGTCTGTGTGAGGTAACACATTTTTAGATCGGCTCCATTATAAATGGGATCCACATTATATGAGCAGGAAGGGATTGGCTCAGTGATGGGATGTCCCCGGTTCCAGACGGTTCCCTGGAACCGGTAAGAACAATTTCGGAGGGTTCTCCGAGAGGGTAGTCTATTTTTAAGGCGTCCGGTTCCGGACGCCTGAAAAAAAGAAAAATTTTTTTTTTTAAATTGGAGCCAAAATGGCTCCAATTCAGTGCGCATGCGCAGAAGTCAATCTGACGCATGCGTGCTGCAATTTTAAATTGCGCATGCGTCAGATTCTGTTTCTGCGCATGCGCACTTGTTTTTGCCGGAGCCGGACCATTTTGAAGTGGCTCTGGCAGTGGCGGAGGGCTTAGGAGGAGGAGCCGTGCCTAGCCGGGCGGCCCAGCGCTCCCAGCCGCAACTCTCCACGGGCGCCCCAAGCCTCGGCGCTCGGCGGTGTGCCTAGCCGGGCGGCCCAGCGCTCCCGGCGGCAACTCTCCATGGGCAGCTCGGGGCCGCCCGGCTAGGCGCGCCGCGGAGCGCCGAGGCTCGGGGCCGCCCGTGGAGAGTTGCAGCCGGGAGCGCTGGGCCGCCCGGCTAGGTGCGCCGCGGGGCGCCAAGGCTCGGGGCCGCCCATGGAGAGTTGCGGCCGGGAGCGCTGGGCCGCCCGGCTAGGCGCGGCGCCGAGGCTCGGGGCTGCCCGTGGAGAGTTGCAGCCGGGAGCGCTGGGCCGCCCGGCTAGGCGCGCCGCTGGGCACCAAGGCTCGGGGCCGCCCATGGAGAGTTGCGGCCGGGAGCACTGGGCCGCCCGGCTAGGCGCGCCGCCGGGCACCAAGGCTCGGGGCCAGCCCCAACGGTCCCCATTGTAAGAGGGGTTTGTGTTTGGGGTGGGTGGGTGTTTGGGTGTATTTTTATTTAATTATTATTTTATTTATTTATTTTATTAACGGTTTTGTGGGGGGGGTTTGAGGGGTGTGTGTGTGTTTTTTATTTTTATTTTATTTATTTTATTTTTGGCCCCGCCTACAACGTCATGATGTCATGACGTTGGCTCCACCCATGACGTCATGACGTTAGCTCCGCCCCCACTGTGATGACGTCAGGGTGGGGTACTAAATTTTTTATCATCCCATCACTGGATTGGCTACACTTAGCTGGATTTTCCTTCAGGAACTGAGGACAGGAAGAAGAAGATCCCAAGGGAAACATCTGAATATTCTAACATGAAACAATTATAATGTTTCCACAGGGTAGGTAACAAAGACCAAGGTATCTGGCTCCCCTTCCAATTCTATACAGCAGGCAGAAGTTGCCAATGGGATATACTGTACTTACAATGAGGACATAGGTTCCAATAATCTAGTTTAAATGATGTTTAATATAAGTACGTACTGTATATACTCTAGTATAATTCTAGTTTTTTATGAGGTCCAAAAAGGGGACTCGACTTATACTTGGATCAATGACCCTGAGGGTCCCAAAACTGTGGTGTTCCAATTTCAAACATAGTTTTTACAAAAGCACTAACACTACCATAAAAACTCAAAAACATATTCACACAAATGTCTAAATTAATTTATTTTACTGTATTTTCATGTATTTTAATTATTGAAACTCACTTTCCACTCCTACTTATACTTGAGTCAATCTATTTTCCTAGTTTTAGAGGTCCAAATTAGGTACCTTGACTTATATTTGGGATGACTTATAGTCGAGTATGTATGGTGTGAATAAAGGATATTCAAGCCCAGAAGATGCTTTGCTTCCTTTTATCTATTCTCAGAATACTTTTCACCAGAAAGGGGTAGAAATCCATTCAAACCTCATCCTACTTCTTCAGTTGGACTTCTGCATATTCGGTCTAGAAAAGAAATGGGAAATCCAATTATGACCGACTCATAATTATCCCCCACATCTGCATCATCAGGAGGAAAATATTTTTAACTAATCTGTTAGCTTTCTCACAAAAGAAGATGCTGTATCAAAATCAGAAAATAATTAAACCAGTTGGCTTCATGTTGTGTTTTTATATGGTTGTAGTTCAACTTCTCTTGAAGACTCATTCTGTGCATTTTCCATTGGGAAGATGGCCAACCCCCGCCCCACCTACTGAATATTAGATGATATTATTATTATTTTTATTAAATTTTTATAGGTATTTAAACAATATAAACATACAATATTAGAAATAGACAATAATAGAAATTACAATAAAAAGAAAAAAGTACAATAATAAAGAAGGTACAGAAATAAAAGAACTTGATAAAAGAAATAAATCATAAAAAAAGGAACCTGTTTTCTTGTTTTACCTCCATATGAGTACAGTACATAACAGTTAAATCACTGTTAAATTTCAGGACTCAAAGAGAAGCTTGTTACCTGGAGGATCTCCCTCATGCGTATCTGAGAGTTGGGTTTCTTTTCCTTTGCTGGGAAAAAAAAGGGAGGGGAGAGCAAAAACAGAGAAAGCTTCAGTAATGGTCAAACAACAGCCATAACAACCCAACCCATCTTCTAAAGGCATTACCTCTGGCAAGACGCTTCCTGAACAATAGCAACAAGAAGAAGACCAACAGGAGGAGGACAATTGATGGTATCCCAAAATATAACATGTAGAAGCAGTTTCCTGCAGAAAGAGAGGGAAAGAGTAGTGGTGGGGACAATCCAGGGCAGAGTAGTGGCTGATCAGAGTAGTGGTGGGGACAATCCAGGGCAGATATGTGTCATGAAATGAGATCTCTTTTCTAATGCTCCCAAGCATGGAGAGGACCTGTATTTTACTAGGCCTCAAAAATCATTTCCTCTCTGTGTCACAAGACTGTCTCACAAGACAGCTTGTTTCCAGTTCAGCATAACCTTTATCTCTTAGCTTGCTGAGTTTTCTTCTGTTATGACTATTGGTCTCTACACATGTGTAAACATGTTCCCATGTTTTGGGAACTTGTTGTATCAGTAAAAGCTATCCCGGATTGGTTAGGAGGTACCCCACCTGACTCAAGAATCTCCATCTTGGAGTTCAGTTCGTTTTGGGATGGCTTAGCATTAACAAAGCCAAGGTTTTTTTTCCCTTTCTGTTTTTTCACCATGATTACCTGAGTGTTTGGCCTTTCTGTGGACTGACTTATGCTACTGACTTATGCTACGTTTTTTCTCCATGGACTATGCTTTATGAACCTGATCAATAAACCTACTGTTTTCGCTTGAAGATTCACGTCTCTTTCATCAACTGCACACACACGAAGCCTAGCTACCAAACCTCCCCATAGCGCTCCATTGAATGAGCACAGTAAGGGTTTTTCTTTGCGGGCCAGTTCTCCCATAAAGCTAATAAGGGTTGTCAGTTCCCATAAAGAGCCTGGGTCTCTGGAACTGGAGGGGAGGGGCCCTTGAGTTGGGACGACCGGATTCTGACAAGATGAGGGCAAAGGTAGGAGGAAGGAAGCTTGGTACCTCCTCTTCCTCACCTCTAGTTAAGCCATTTAACTCATCACTTCGTTATCCAGAACTCTCTCGTTCCATTCAACCTCTTCTCTCAGTTTGTCACATCCCTCTCCCTGTGACCAGTGGTGGGATTCAATTTTTGTACTACCTAATCTGTGGGCATGCTGTGGTGGGCGTGGCCAGAGGAAAAGGCCTGTGTTGCACCCGAATTAGGACAACTTTATTTCAAAACTTGGAAAGGGGGGCCAGCCAGAATTTCTGCTACAGGTTCTGGCAACTGGGGGTGAACCTGCTGGATCCCACCAGTGCCTGTGAATTCCCAGACACAGTCCAGAGGGAACTCAGCTAGGAAGGAAGCACCCTTAAATGATGAGGATTAGAGTATAGGATCCATCCTTAGTGTACAAAGTCCACAATAGATGGATGAATGCAGTGGTAGGATGTCAAAAATTTTACTACCCTACCGTGACATCATCACAGTGTGGGCGGAGCTAATGTCATGACATCATGATGTTGTGGGCAAGGCCAAATAAAAAAATTAAAAATTAAAATAATAAAATAAAATAAAAATAAGCACACATACACACACACACACACACTTCACCCAACCACCCCACACACAACTGTAAATAAATAAAATAAAAAAATAAAAATAATAAAAATTACATTAAAATACAATAACAGAAATCAACCCACTCACCCACCCACACCAAACACAAACCCGTCACTTACCTGTTATTATAAGTGCCTGGGCAGCACCATGTTGCAAGATGGATACGGTCATTGTACCGGTTCTCTAAGATAATATGCCTTAATGTAAATGTAAAACAGCTGTACCTCCTTAAGGGTTCTCCAATTGGAACAGCACTTGGAACAGCACAGGTGTAGCTTATTGATGAGGTAACTCCAAGACTTTGCTTAAAAACCCCAAGCTAGGCCGCCAGGCCTGCCAGCTGCCAGGCCTTTTTAGGAACTGTGGTAGTACGTCAATATAGGTAAAAGTATTAAATACACATTAAAATACACACAGACACACCACATCCAAAGGTGAGTCACTTACCCTGGGGAGCAGGCTATAGGGAGCTTCAGGGTAGGAGTTTCTCTTCCTCCTCCCTGCTTGGGAGGACAGCAAGGAGGTCATGCATACGCGCCAAGCACTGTAGGCATACATGCACACCAAGTGCTTTGCATGCATATGCAGTGGGGGAACCAGTGAAAAGGTAAGCCCCGAAGGTGGTTCCCCCCAAAAGCTGTTACTGGTTCTCCGGGACACTGGGAAAAGTTACTACCGGTTCTGACGAACTGGTACAATCCTGTTACAACCCATTGCTGGATAAATGCAGTACTGCATCGTACTCTACCTGTGTTCCCTGTTACGGTGCTTTTCAGTATGACAGCACTGATCTTTCCGTTCCCTTGGTCTGAACAGATAATGTCGGTCCCTTCACTCCAGTTCTTGGGAGGAATCAGCATCAGGCTCCACAAGCTGAATTCTCCTTCCCTGTCTATGATCCCAAGAGCCTCCTCATCCTGGCATGATTCTCGGTTTATATCCCAAGAGACCTCCTTCCAAAAAGGGTTTGCATTGTGAAAAAGGCAGAGCACAGGAACCCCGTTGTTCAACTGGTCACTTTCTAAGGAGGAAGGCAAAGGGATAAGAAGAGAAGGACTTGCCCTGGAAGGATCTGAAAAGAAAGAAGATCACCATTGGATCATTAGGTACTGCATTTATTTATTTATTTATTTATTTATTTATTTATTTATTTATTTATCTCTTCCCATCCTGTACCCCTATGATTTGCTGATTTGCATTCTTTCTGGGCAATATAAACAAATGAAACTGAACCAGCCAGGGAGGTATCAAGTACTGCTGTCTAAAAGGTAAAGCCAACTAAAAGTTAATCACTTTATTCATTGATCTAGATCAGTGTTTCCCAAATGCTGGTGTTTGGACTTCAGTTCCCAGAAGCCTAAGCCAGTATATTGACTGATCAGTGCTTTGGGGAATTGACTTAAGCTTCTGGGAATTGAAGTCCAAACACCAGCATTTGGGAAACACTGCTCTAGATATCATTTATTATGGTCAGGGAATAAGGGAGGGAACATGGACTCTTCCTCAGTGCCTCCATGTGTTGCACAAAATCACACCTCAGTTAGACAGAAGGGCTCATCAGCCAGGGCTAAAATCAGTGTCCTACCAGCTGCATTTTCTTTTCAGAAACAAAACAAAACAGGGTTTAAAAACCTTTTGGAAACACCAGAAGATGATGGAAATGGTTAACAAATGGAAGAACACATCCAATTCAGAAGGATAAAGAGAAGGGAAATAAGCTTGGAAATAAAGACCAATAACTTGTGTACCAAAAACAGTCATAATTGCAAGCCAAATATATGGACATTTGAAAAACAACAATTTGTTGCCTGTAGAAGAGAAAGGGTACTGCAAAAACTCAAGAGGAACCAAAGTTCAGCTATTAATCAAGAAATAGGTTTCGAAGAATTCAAAGATACGGCAAAAAATTTGTTTATGGCTTGGATTGACTATAAAAAGGCATTTGACTATGGTGAGTAAAGTCAGGGTTCACATTTGCTCTATATGGACAATCTAGAACTGTTTGGAAAGACAAGAGCTAAATTAAATACATTGCTGGGAAATACAAAGAAATTAAGTAAGGCATTGGAATGCAATTTGAAACTGAGAAGTGCACAGCAATTACTGTTGCCATCAAAATTGCCAAAGGTGATGGATTTAAGTTAGATTATGAAGAATGTAGCAAAATTTAACAGAGTTGCTGTCATGAGTGGGGCGGGGTATAAGTCTAAAAATTAAATTAAATTAAAAATTAAATTAAATTAATAGAATGATTATTTGCAACACCGTGATAAGGTTGCAAAAAGTATTCATTAGCGACTTTGCCAGAAGTTGGAATTTCAACCTTATATGCCTCATGAGAAATCTGTACATGAATCAAGAGGCAACAGTTAGGACAGAAAATGGAATGACGGAGTGGTTTGGAATAGGAAAAGGAGTAAGACAAGGCTGCATTTTGTCACCCTACTTATTCAACTTATACACAGAACACATAATGCGCAATGCAGGGATGGAGGAATCACAATTTGGGATCAAAATTGCTGGAAGAAACATTAACAATTTGAGATATGCAGATGATACCACCCTAATGGCAGAAAGTGAGGAGGACTTAAAGAAGCTCCTGATTAGGTTGAAAGAAGAAAGTGAAAAAGCTGGATTGAGATTCAATATAACGAAAACCAAGATCATGGCAACAGGCCCTATCAGTCCCTCGAGAATAGATGGGGAAGAAGTAGAAGCAGTGACAGATTTTACTTTCCTAGGATCAAAGCTCACTGCAGATGGGGATTGCAGCCATGAAATAAAAAGGCGACTGATTCTTGGGAGGCAAGCAATGAGAAACCTGGGGAGCATAGTGAAAAGTAGAGACATCACATTACAAACAAAAATTCGCATAGTCAAAGCAATGGTATTCCCTGTGGCAATGTATGGTTGTGAGAGCTGGACCATTAGGAAAGCTGAGCGCAGAAGAATAGACGCCTTTGAGATGTGGTGTTGGAGGAGAGTTTTGAGAGTCCCCTGGACAGCGAGGAGAACAAATAGGTCAATCTTAGATGAAATCAATCCTGACTGCTCCTTAGAAGGTCAAATAATAAAGATGAAGCTAAAGTACTTTGGACATCAAATGAGAAGAGAGGATTCACTTGAGAAAGCCTTGATGCTTGGAAGGGTTGAGGGCAAAAGAAGAAGGGGACGGCCCAAGATGAGATGGCTAGATGGTATTGTAGAGACAATGGGCACAGAGCTGAACGAGTTGAGGAGGATGGTGGAGGACAGGAGTGCCTGGCGGGCAGTGGTCCATGGGGTCGCAGAGGAAGACATGCACATTTTATGCGCTGTTACTGAGGCCTTCTAAAAAGCTTGGAGAAGGACGAGAATTAGAATGGAGAGGTATAAATGGGGTGGGGGGGATCATCTGTACATTCAGGGCTGGGATACCCACCTGAGACAACCAGCCTAGTTCCATCTATGATTTTGAAATCTAGGAGACGATTCATAACAGCACAGTAATAAACTCCAGCATGATTTCTCTGTACATTATAGAGAGGCAGCTTTACTTGCTTGTTTCCTGCAATGGATTTGCTATCGTTCTTTTCAATTCGGTAGAGAGTTTTGCCCTGCATCTCCTTGTACCAGGTCACATCACCAGAGTGAGAATCTGGAAGGCTGCAGTTGATGCTGACTGTCTCTCCGAGGGACACGTAAACCTGTGTCAGCTCTGGCTGTGTTTCAGGAACCCTCTGTGATTCAGCAGCTACAACCACAAGAGAAAGAACTTCATTGCATGGCTGTAACTAGCCAGGCAAAAGGGGAATGGCACAATACACTGAAACATGGAACAATACACTGATGCTGCTTGTTCTGTCTCTCCATGTAGTCAGTGGACAAGTTGGGCTTCAGCCATGCTGCTCTTGTGCCTGAAACACTATGGTGGTGTTGGTGTTACTGTGATGGCCATAACCTGTGCAATCTTTCACCTTGCTTCCTGTGGGTCTTACATTAGGGGGGACTGAGAGGCTGAGAATGAGCATTTTATAGAAGAAAGCTTATTTGGATGCAGCACTAGGGTTGCCATAATTCTCTCCCACAAAACCAGGACATTGAACAGGGGGTTGGACTCAATGGCCTAAAAGTCACGTTGCCACCCAAGTGATTTATTATTCTCAGTCACCTTTGTGCACCACTCCTTGGCAGGCATGGGAGAGGGCTACCTTTGATCACCCCCTCCAGCTCTTCTTTGCCAACCACAGGGCCTTCCAACCCGAGCCCCTCCCAGTCCTCCAAGGAGCAGAAAGCTTCCCAAGCAGCCTTTGGCACCCGTTGATCGGGTGCTCCAGGGCTCCCCTGGCCACCGGCTCCAGGCCAAAGCCAGGAGGCCCTACAAGAGTCCTTCAAGCGGGCACTGGACAGCTGCTTATTCACCATTTGGGGCTACTTAAGCCACCCAGAAACCCTCCAGAAGCCACCGCTGTGGGCCTCAAAAGGCTGCTTTGCTCAAGACCTCCATGGCTAAGTAGGAGAGCGAGAATTTCCGTAGAATTACAAAAGTCAGAAAAATACAGAGAAAAGCTCTCTCTCTCTCTCTCTATTTCTGACTCTACAAAGGGCTTCCGGGACTTTAACATGGTTTTTAGTTAACTGGCTGGGACAATGTTTCTGACTGTGAATCCAGGACAATCCCGGGACAAAGGGACATGGCCTGTATCTAGCTGCTGACCGCAAAAGAGCATAGACCCATTGAACTAATGGAATTTACATAAGTTTACTGCTGTTAACTTACCCCCCAACAACTGATTCACTGTGTCACATCATATATTAAGACCAGTAACTGGTTTTAGGCTATTGTGTCATCTTCATATTTGAAATTTCCAAATGGCTGGCTAGGCTAGTCATATATATCTCACTTTGGTTGCATTGTACAGTTAAAAAGGAAAAGCATCATTCATGCACTAATTAGGGCAGTGTATTAAACAAACAAAGAAATAAATAAATTTAAAACCCCATTTCAGAAGGTCCTGATTCCGCATTTTTTCCCCATCAGCAGATCGACTGCACCCATACTGCACCCCCTTTATTTCTACACCTCTATTTATTGTATAGTGTTACAGTAAAACCCCGATTTATGAATGCTTTGAGTTACAAATGCCTCAAGTTACGAATGGGTGTTGTTTGTTTTTGGTAAATCGGTGTCCTGGTTTATGGGGGGGGGGGAGACAACTTATGAAAGGCATTTTCTGTAAAGTTGAACCCAGCATAAAGAGTGGAAAACCCTTTCCGCTCTTCGGATGGGACTTGTTTCATCCCTGCGGTGCTTTGCCAGCCAGATCGGAAGCTGGGGAGAGGGGGGTTAAATCCGAAAATCGGAAAGACTTTTCTGCTCCATTGATTAGCTCGTTTCACCCCCACTGTGCCTTCCCAGCCAGATCGGAGGCTGGAAAAGCGGGGTGTGTGGGTCAGTGGCGTCTCACAGACTTCAGCCGCCTGGGGCGAAGAACAAATTCGCTCCCCCCCCCCGGCTCGCCGCTGCTGCCTCCCCCACCCCCCACAGGACCCAGGCAGAAGGCGGCCCTTTTGCTGTGCTGGCGGCCAGGCTGCCCCCTCTTTGCCTCCCACCGGCTGTGGCTGCCCTTGCTCTGCCTCCTCTACCACCAATTGCCTGGGTAGGGCAGGGTGAGCCCCTGACGGCTGGGTGGGTGGGTGGGCGGGCAGAGGTGAGCAGTGCGCATGTGCGAGGCACTCGTCAGGGGTAGGTGGTGGAGCAAAACGGCTGCCTTCTGCCTGGGAAGTCCTGCTCCCTAAGCCCAGGAAGAGGGAGGCCAAAGCGGTGGGGACATTTTGCCGCCCCCTGAAAAGTGCTGCCCAGGGCATCCGCCCCCCTGCCCCCCACGCTACGCCACTGGTGTGGGTATGAGGTCCGATCCAGCCAGTTGTCTTGAGGAGGAGGCGGGCGTCTTACCAGCCCCTTTGCAAGGCAACCGGCTGGATTGCTAAGGGTTTAATGACACAGGCAGCTGCCTTGCTAAGGGGCTAGGAAGACCTCTTCCTCCTCCACAAGGCAGCCACCTGTGTCACTAAGCCCTTACCAAACCAGGTGGCTGCCTTGTGGAGGAGGCAGGGGTCTTCCCAAATCCTCCACAAGGCAACCGGCTGGATTGCTAAGGGCTTAGTAACCCAGGCAGCTGCATTGCAAAGGAGCTAGGAAGACCACTGCCTCCTCGGCAAAGAAGCCGCCTGGGTCACTAAGCCCTTAGCAATCCAAGTGCTTGCCTTGCGTAGGGTGGGAGGGAAGCCCTCCCCCCTTCCGCAGGGCAAGTGCCTGGATCCCAGCACTCCAGGCAGGGGCAGTTGTCTTGCGGAGGGGGCGAGGAAAATCCTCCCCCCTCTGCAAGGCAAATGGCTGGATCCCTGGATCGGAGGTTGGACAGCACTGGGGATGAAGTCCGAAGAGCAGAAAGACTTTTTCGCTCTTTGGACTGGGCATCCCTTTACACCCGGTGCCTTCCCAGCCTCCGATCTGGCTGGAATGGCACCGCAAGGGTGAAATGAGCCAGTCTGAAGAACGGAAAAGCCTTTCGGCTCTTCGGACTTTACCCCCCTCCCTGCCTTGCCAGCCCCCAGTCTGGCTGGGAAGGAGCTGCGGGGTGATTTGGAGCCTAGGACTGGGCTCCAACTCACCCTTCAGCTCCCCCTATGGGGATGCCTCAAGATATGAAAAAAAAAAAAATAAAGTTGCAAAGGAGGCCATGGAACCGATTTTCTTCGTAACTCAAGGTTTTACTGTATTTTAATTCTGATTTGTTCTGTTCATAAATTAACAGACTCTTGGGCTCATTTCAGGACTAACCATCTTCAAATGTCCTTACTCCTGTTCACTCATCCTTTGCTCTGGATGTGACATGGTTTATGTGGCTTATATCTTGGTTCTAAAATTTCTATGCCATCTTTCTGCACCCATTTTTACTCAAGGGAAATAAAGGAAGGACTGAAGCCTGTATAGCTACCACGAACTGCTGTGTTCAGTGGAGGTTACACCCCTGCAAATATGTTTCCCATGCCAATCTTGAAGGAAAAAAAAACAGTACAATTCATTGAACTCCTATCTTACAGTGAAGTGAGATGGAAATGTTGAACAAATGAGGTTTTCAAAACACTTACGGTGCCAAGAAAAGAGAATAATCCCAACCCAATGGAAGAGCATCTTTCTGTCCTTCCCTGTTGTGGAAAAGATCCACTGATGACTCTCCGTCTTTCCTCGTGCTGCGAGGTCTTTTCAACTTTCTGAAGGTGGATGCAACAATAACCACTGGGACGTGAAATCCTCCTTTGTCTTGTGCAAAACTGAAAGAATATGAGAAAGCCATTGCCAGCTTTTCTTCTGTAATGTATCTTGTTCTGTAATGTATCTTCCTAGCCCCTGTAATGTATTTTGCCATCTACAGCGAGTAGTAAGAACTCCTTTTACATTTGGGGCAAATAACCAATTACAGTACTTAGCCCTTAGGCACCTATGAAAGATGTGCTCCTCTGGGATTTGGTGGAGTTCCTCATGTTTGAGACAGACTTTCATAGCACCCAAAACCCTACAAGCATTGGAACCGATAAAGAAGACCTGAGATGTTCATTTTTCATCAAAGGTGAAGCAAAATTACCTGCTGTTCTGCTGCCCTTCAGAAGCTGCACAAACAAACCCTGTTTCGTTGGACTTCTGTGACATGTAGTGAGATGTTCCCAGCTCAGCAACTGCATCTTGATGAGTGTTTTGCTGAACTTTCTTTGGGGGACATAATGGTACAACATCA
Organism: Furcifer pardalis; assembly: GCA_030440675.1. NCBI lineage: Eukaryota > Metazoa > Chordata > Lepidosauria > Squamata > Chamaeleonidae > Furcifer > Furcifer pardalis. The sequence goes on along the minus strand of CP126893.1, from coordinate 174,008,234 downwards.
TGGTGCAACACCCCCAGAGAGGCGTTCCTTTGCAAGAAGTGGGACTCAATATCAAGTCCCCTTCTTGGAAGCCACACATCAATTGTGGGCTCACTTCTTGTCTTCCTGCTCTGAACGATGCTTCTTGACAAGCCACCCAGGTTAATCCCAGGCTACGGTTATATTCTGTTAATGCCCTGTGTATGAAAAACAGTTGGATATGACTTACAATTCTTTTGATCTGCTTTGACTTTTCACTTTTGGAAAACTTTTTTGGTTTCAGGTTTTGGGAGGCTGCTTCCTATGGAAATGTTTCTGATTCTGATCTTCATTTTGTTCTCCACAGGTAAAAAAAACCCTCTTCTGTTTTATACTGAATGTTAGTACAGCATTGTGGTGGCTTTTTGGTTAAGACATTGAACCTGGAGACTGGAAGGTTGGGGATTGATAGCTGAGTGCAGCACGATGGATCTTGGGGACATGAAAGAAGCCTCATTTCAACCCAGAGTAATTGCTGACACAAAATTTATTTATGTATGACTGTTAGTGCTTTTAAGGTGGGAAATTAGGTTGTTTGGGGCTGTGGTGGCTCAGTGGTTAAGAAGCTCGCCTTGTCAGCTGGGACATGAAAGGAGCCTCATCCAGCCATCCCCTGAGCAAAGTTTCTCCAGAAAAAACACATTCAACCCAGAATAACTTCTGACACATAATAATAATAATAATAATAATAGTAATAATAATAATAATAATAATAATAATAATAATAATAATAATAATAATAATAATAATAATAATAATAATAATAATAATAATAATAAGAAGAAGAAGAAGAAGAAGAAGAAGTTGTTAAAATTATTATTATTATTATTATTATTATTATTATTATTATTATTATTATTATTATTATTATTATTATTATTATTATTATTATTATAGATTGTTTGAATTTTTTTTATTTCTCAACTTAGGAGTTTCTCTCCCTCTCTTTTGGAAAGAATATTTTATTTATTCAAACTTTGGGACAACTTTTGCTATAGCTTTGGTGGAATGGGCTCCCTTTGTTTTTCAACATAGCAAAAATGGAGAGATCTCCCATCCATACAATTTAACTTTCTATTCAAAATTGTTCTTTTTCTCAAATTTATATTGTATATTTCCTCCAAGGAGGTCAAGATTGCTTACCAAGTTGTTTTCTTTCTTTTTCTTCTTTTCCCTTTCCATTAATCGTTTGGACACCCTCATTCCTGATGTAGTTACTGAAACATTGGAATCACAATACCTTCCTTCTTGTCTCCACAGTGAAACCAGCTCAGTCACAGCTCCTGGACCAACCACAGCCATTCTATTTTGTGGCTGCTGGAAGAAATGCACAAATCTCATGCACTGATTCAAGAAAAACTGTAGACTTTCTTTGGTACAAATGGACATGGGACAAAATAGTGCTTTTAGTCAGCAATTGTGCAGATTATAAAACTAAAACTAAGAAGAAATTTGTCTGCAATACTTCAAATAACACATCGATTCTGGAAATCATCAATGCCCAAGTGGAAGATTCTGGCGTATATCTGTGTGCAGAAAATTATTCCAGTAGCTTCTTGCTTTTCCATGGACCTTCTATGGTGATTGTTGGAGGTAAGGAAGAGTTTGCAGTGTAAGACAAAGCTGTGTGGCCGATTGATAGGATTTACGATCCTCCTTTTTGTCTCCAGACTGTTCCCTCATTGACAGATGTCATTTATGCTACCATTCCCTTCCAGAGTCATGAGTGTAAATGGCATCAGGGAGTGACAGGCCAATGGCATTTCTACCACAGGTCCATCCCCACTGGCATTCTGTGTGCTTGGTCCCTGCAGGGTGGGAATGAACCTACGTCTCCACAAAGCCAGGTGTGTTTTACCCAAAGCAACTTGCCAAAGTCACTGAGATTTGTTTCCCATTTTCCCTACCAGACAGCTACACCCCAGGGATTCGGGTGATGCTTTTGTGCCCCTCTCCACAAGATCCACATTCAGCTTCCCGGTTGTTAACAACGGGCCCCCAGCTGGCTTGCATGGTCGATGGTGTCTCTGGTTTCATCCAGGTCTCCTGGGACATCCCTGGAAATCTCCAGCGTCTGGGACAGACGTTTCTGGTGAAAAACAGCAGCGGCTTCTTAACCTTTGTCAGCCTCCTTCCCATCCCTACGGAGTTGTACGCTAGCAAGGAAAACTTCACATGTGAAGTCAGGTTCAATGCCTCTGGCACCAGCATCAAAAAAAGCATCCGGTATAAAGAAGATCTTGAGGAATGTGAGTTGTTTTACACGCTCTCCTAAAAATACTGTCCAGTTCCGTCCCCTGAAGCTTGAGGCAGAAATCACTTCAGCCAGGTTGGGTGTCTGAATGTGACCCTCCACAGACCCAGATTCTAATCTGTTGTACAAATGCTGCTCTTTGGTCTGCGGAAGGTTCAGACTTTCACCATCCAAAACAGCAGATGAGTCCAAAGTTTGCCTCACATGGATGAAATGCCTGGGTTGAATCCTCAAAAAAGCTTTATCCACGAGGCTCAAATTGCCCATTCTTGGTGCAGAGTGTCTTTTGGTTTCTGTTTAATTGGAAGGGGAGGCCCAAAGAAGTGTGTACCTTGGTTTCAACATCACTTTCCACAGATGTTATGGAAAAAAACACCTCTTGTTAATCCCTTCTGCAAGGCCACTGTCTTCTACACTTTCCTGTTGGAAAGTGTGCTGGTTGGAAGATCTGTCCATAGGAGGAATTCCACATTATGTAAATCTGTTTTCCTTTCTCTTTCTCTCACTCCCTTTTCCACTGCCCTTACCCTGCATCTTTTCAAAGCTCTCTCTGAAAACAATGCCTGCTCAGACTACATTGTTCCCCAGACTGTTATGTCCATACTGCTCTTGCTGCTGCTTCTCCTGAGCATCTTATGGTTTCGATTTCGCCCTCTCAGTCCAGGTAATATCAGGAAGCACATCCTAAGAATTAATAATAATAATTTTGTGTCAGAAATTATTCCGGGTTGAAAGGATTTTTGCTAGAGAAACTCTGCTAAGGGGATGCCCGAATGCGGCTCCTTTCACGTCCCCAAGAGCTGAGACAGAGACAGATGCTCAGTCCATTATGAAGGACCTGGGTTATGAACTGTTGAGTTGCTGGCTTTCTAGCTAACTAGGTGAGCTTCTTAACTACTGACCCACCGCAACCCCATTCTAAGAATTAAGGCTTTAAATGGCTACCATCTTCCCCATATTGCTGTAGGAAAGAGTGTTGGTTGGAATATCTGTCCATAGGAAAAATTCTAGATTATGTAAATCTGTTTTCCTTTCTCCTGTTGTATGTTACTCTATTTTAAAAACTACTATGGTTTATTAAAGGAAATAAGAGTTTATTTGAGGAATGCACTTAAAATCAGATTTGGGTGTGAAAACTTGCAAGACATCAATGAAAGGGAAACCTAGGGAGAAAGAGACACCAGCTCTTCTCTTAGGGGGCATTTCTCTCGCCAGACCCTGCCTGTCCATTAAGAATCCTGCAATTTATTCAAGTTTTTAAAAAGCATTACAGATCAAAACTAAATAGGAAAAGTAGGGGCCGGGGGGAGACACAACAAAGAGACCAAGTCAGAAAATTCCAGAGTGTAAACAATTTAGTAAAAATGACTTATTTGACAAGACGAATATTAAATATAATACAATATGCAAAACAAAAGAGGTTGAGAATAGGTATAATATCAATAGACATTTTCAAAGCCTTTGACTTTGTGGAATGGGACTCAATGAAATGATACAAAAATAAGTTTTAAACTAAATTTCAAGGAGTTATAGGTAAACTTTATGATAGAAACCAGGCTTCAATTTTACTCAACAATGGGGTTATAGATGTGATTAATTCAGAAAGCAAGACAAGACAAGGCTGTCCCCTATCTCCAGTAATTTTTTATCATTATGATAGAACTACTGTACTGGCTAATGCAATACAACAAGGTGGAGTCATAAAAGGAATAGAAGGTACCAAAATTAGTTTATTTGAAGATGATACTTTACTCATTGGTAAAGAACTGGCTGAGGCATTTTGTGAGATTGAACAAGCAATAGGCCTTAAGATTAACTATAATAAGACGGGGATGATTTTTTTTGCAACAAATGGAATACTGACATGGAGTAAATTAGGAAAAAATAATATAAAAGTTAAAACAAGTTTCAAATATTTGGGTATTAATGTTGCCAACAATATACAAACTTTAAAAAAAAGTGAACCATGATAAGGAAAAATAGAAGTAGAAAGCCTATTGGAGAATTATTAAAAAGTTACATCTATCTTGCTTTGGTAGGGTAGCGTTTTGCAAAATGAAAGTTTTACCATTAATAAATCACATATCTGCATTGCTTCAAATACAGATTGCTGAAAATGATAAGCAGTTATTGTAATGACAACAAAAAATCAAGAATAAATAAGAAATTATGGTACGCTTCTCAAAAGAATGGAGGATTAGGAATACCAAATATTAAGAATTACCACATATCTATTATACAAAGAGGGACTTCAGTGGCTCAAGTGGCTAAGATGCTGACAGGAGGTGGGTGGTCAGCAGTTGGATTCCTGAGCACTGCAGGATGGAATGAGCTCCCGTCTCTGTCCCAGCTCCTGCCATCCTAGCAGTTGAAAAGCAAAAAATTGCAAGTACTGTACAATAAACCCCTGACTTACATATGGCTCGAGTTACATAAAATCCGACTTACATAATGATTTTTGGACTAAAACCATGTCCCGATTTACATAAATGTTCCAATTTACATAACACAATTTCCGTAATAAAGTAAGTAGTGGTAGTAATTTCCTATGGTTTTGCTTTGGGTTGTGTAAAAAATTCATTTTTCCTATGGGGTTACTTTGATTTACATAAATATCATTTTCCTATGGGTTTGCTTTGAGTTAAGTAAAAATTCATTTTTCCTATGGGTTTGCTTTGAGTGATGTAAAAATTCGTTGTTCCTACGGATTTGCTTTGAGTTAAGCAAAAAACTGATTTATATAAAAACCTATGGAACAGACTTTTTATGTAAGTAGGGGTTTTACTGTAGATAAATAGGGAGCACTTTGGTGAGAAGATACACGGTGTTCTGTGCACTCTGGTGTCTAGTCATGCCTGCCACATGACCACAGAAACATCTGCAAAAGCAGACAGCGCTGTCTCTTTGGCTTTGAAACAGAAATAAGCATTGAACCCTAGCGTCGGATACGGACGGGCTTTTGAGCAAGGGAAACCTTTACCTTTACTTTTCAAATTAAAGGAATACATAGAATAATCTTTGGGGGGGGGGAAACTGGTTTGGAAAGATATAGAGTAAAAGGAAGCAGGAAGTATTTTAAAAGGGTGGTTCAAAAATATATGAAATTTTGGAAATAGGGGATAAGATATGAAGTGAATCATGATTTTGCTAAATGAATATGGATAAAATCAAAGTCCCCAATATGAGGGGTATACAACATATAAGTATATGTTTTTTCTTTATGTAATGTAAAGATTTGAGTTATAAGATTTATTTGTATGTTGTATGTTTAAATTTGTGTTTTTAATTCTTAACAAAAAAAAAATTTTTTTTTTTAAAAAAAGATAATTCTAGAGTGCAAATGATGCCTTTTGGCTTCTCTTGTGTGAACAAATGAGGGGGAGAGGATTATTGAAGTAGCAGCCTGGGAAGGCAGGGCAGAAAAGAGACTTACCTAATTCTCACTTAGTTTTCTTCTTTCTTTTTTCCTCTCTAAGGTCTCCAGTCCCAGGCTCCTCCCTTTGCCTTCTCAGAGGGGTCACAGGTATAGCTTGTTGGGTTTTCCACCCCAAATACTGCTTTTTATTCCCAAAACATCTCTTAGTTTTGAGCTTGCTTTCAAGAATGCTGTTCTGAAAAGCTGCGGTGGTAAAGAATTGCTGCTCTAAATATTCTCCACCAGTGCTGGGCTCGGAGTGACAAGATGGGGGTTCTGGCCCCCACTCTAGTCACCAAACTCAGTGAGTGGTTTTGAGGGTCAGCAAGAGTCCTTCCAAGTGACCAAACCCATGGGGTCATTGTGAGGATAAAGAGGAGATGACAAGAGCCATATGTGCTGCCTTGTGATCCTTAGAAGAAGGGATATAACAACAACATTGATAGCTAAACCAACAAGGGAAGGCTTGTTAGGGTGGGGTGGGGGCTAGAAATGTGCTATGGTGATGGTGGCTTTGAAACCAGGTCTGCCTGGAGGATGAAGGCAAGCCAGGAGTCTAAGCACTTAAACACATTGATAGCCACCAAAACTGTTGTTGCTGCCATTATTGTTCTTAATTTTCTAGGAAGAGATTTGCTACAGTCAGCTTCATTTTCAACCAAAGAATGGGGAAGGGAAGGAGAGAAGAAGAGCATCTCCAGAGAAAATAAAGGAGCACATGAACAAAAGGTCCGTGGAGAGCCAGGCATCCAACTCTGATTCTGGGAGGCCGGCATTGAAACACAAAGCCCACCCCTAGACTGCACCAGGACATCCGACAAAACACAGCACTCACAGCTTAATCCTCCCACGTTTGATAATGGAATAAGAATTGTTGTGCAAACAAAACAGTGGGTTGTAAATGTTTAGATTATAATAAATAAAATGGAGCAGAGAAGGCCATCAGAAAAGAGAGGCTAATTTGTATGAGAAACTTATATTGTATTTGACAACGTTCTGTTTTCTACCTCTCAAGCTCCGATGGTTCCCCTTTGCCTGGGAGTGGGGAACCTGCAGTGTACCAGTTGCTTTTGGATTCTTGAACCAGCAAGAAACGGGATACGTGTGGTTTTTCTTTGCATGCAGCGATGAGAGAAAAGGATTCTCAACAGTTCTGATCTTTCCTCTCTTCCCAGCACAGCGTCTTATTGCTTATTAACACACACACAATGGTGAATGAATTTTCCCTCTTCCCAACTATGATTCTTCATGCTAACCTGGCTAAGAACAATGGTTTTTCACAACTAGCCGATCAGCTTGACAGATTAAACAATTACAGTAATACCTCAGATAACATTAGTATCGAATAACACTAAAATCGCATAACATTAAGCAATCTGGGGGGAAGAATTGCATCGGATAACATTAAGATCCTATGGGATGCATCGGATAACAACCGCTAAAGCCTGTGTGGTTACAATGTATCTCTATGGATCCCATAGGATTTTAACATGCATCGGATAACACTAAAAATCGGATAACACCAAGACTTGTGGAACCAGGTTTTAACGTTATTCGAGGTTTTACTGTACTTAATTAATGATGTGATGTAATTACAGTGGCTACAACATTATGGCCAGGGGAAATGTTTTTTGCCTAGGACAGGAACAGAACAGAACAGTTTGCCTTTAGAAAATAGGGGAAGTAATCTGGGAAACTGGGCACCTGTGTTTATTGATTAGTTTATCGGATAATGTTTTCTTCATGACAGAAACTTATCAATCAACAAGGATGCAACACTGCAGCCTTAAGGCCACATGTGGACTTTTAGGTCCTTAAGTGCAGCCTTTTGACCGAATCCAGATTTTACAGAACATATCGTTTTATTTTTATTAATACACTTTTGTTTGTCTTTTATATATTTATTTTATTTTAGTAACTTTAAGATTAAAAAATAGTTAGCTTTTTTGAAATTATTAATAAAATGGTAATTAGATTATTATTATTTTTTACAAAATACTGTATGTAACTGAAAAATCTTGAATACAGCCTTATTTGATTACAGCTAGATAAATGCACCCTTCCAATGTGACCTTATTTGATTGCAGAACTTTAAATACTAACTGCTGAGTTTTAACGTTAGCTTTCATGGCTCAGGTCCACTTCGTCAGACATAGGAGTGAGACTTCATGGCATCATTGTATATACATCAGGTACAGCAGTATAGAGTGATTGGTTAGCATAACAGGTAAGTATACAAATCAATATGGCTTTTTATAGCTGGTAATAGCAGGTGATCTCTGGTTGTTATTCAGATTAGTTGTGAATGTTCGCCCTGTTGAATTGCAAAGAGTAGGAGGATACAAGACAAACACCTAAATTAATGTGGCCTTCCAAAAGGAAAAGATTTCCCACCCCTGCTTTTGCCCCTGACCACCAGAGAGTCAGTGCTAACCTCCCTGAACCTTCAAAACATCACACATTTCAGCAAAGGAAGGCCACACACCACTGCAGTGTACTTGGCAAGTTGCTTTAGGTATTGTCTGAATGGATCTTGGATATCATAACCTTTAGTTGAAAACCTAGACCATATGTTCTAAAGCAGGGATAGCCAAACCACAGACAGTGGCACCATTCCATGTGGCCTGGCACCATCCTCGCTGCACCTGGAACTGGAAGCAGACGCATTTACGTCAGCCATAAAACATACACGTGGCTGTTGTAAACGGACCTGCAGCTATCATAAATGCAGAAGTGGGCGCATACATGGCTGTCATAAATGCTTCCACTTCTGGGGTGTGTGGTCAAGCTTGCTGCCTAAAAGGTTTTGGGGACCCCTGATCTAAAGGCTTTATATAGTTTTGCAGAGGGACACTCCCAGATGTCTTGCATAGCATAGCAGCACACAGCACAGAAAATTTTCTCTACTCCATATCTAGCATTTACTGTGCTTTCTTTAATGCTTGGTCAGTGAAAAGCAAACCCAAAACTTAAATTGCTGACCAAATCCTACGGTGGAAGGAAGAACAGTTTATGCATGAGGAGGGCACGTTTGCCTTTATGTCTAGCTTGATCCTCAGCTATGACTCAATTTCCTGGCTGAGAGGGGGCTGAAGAAAGGACCAAAATGGAAATGATCAATAAGGTTAGTCATTTCAAAATGTAAGGCCGGCATCTGGATCTCACCAAAGCACCTAAATATCTGAGCACTCAAGACAACCGCACTTTTGGTATCTGATACTGAGCCAGTTCAGTTCAGCTTGTGGCTCTCAAACCGGATATGAAAACTGCAGAAAGAGAAAATCAAGTTGAGTCAAGATATTTATGCTTTTCTGAGAGACTGTAGAGAGGAAAAATAAATATGTAAACAATCTGAAGAACAGTGATTAATCCCTATGGAAGAGTATTTTTGCTCTCTGGGAGTTTCCTCATCTGTCCTTTCAGAGAAAAGGGCAGAAAATATGTTTGGCCCCCTTTGTTTCTGGCCAGGATCCTGTGCCTTGAACAGTTTCATGAGAAAGAGAAAACCCTGCAGAGGATGCATTTCACTCTCCACTGCAGCCCAGCTCTGCCTTCTGCACCGTCCCAGGGCAACCTATAGAGAAGGAGCGTGGGAAACAACTTCTGTGTATTCTGCCCCAAGATAACCCTGGATAGCATAGCTACATGTCAGCATTGACTTAACAGCACACAGTTATTCTTGGTTTATTACTCCAGCTTTTGATATTACTTTCTCAACTGCTTATACTTTTGGGGCGTCCCAAGATGGTAATTACAGTAGAACATTCAGCCAGAGTCTCAATGCCAAATGTTGAGCAACAGTAAATACCCTGACTCCTTAAAGGGACCAATGGCTATGGTGGATGAGCCCCTTTGGGTGGGTGATGGTTCCCTCAGAGGAAGAAATGCCACTGGAAACCATCATATTAGGCCCAATGGTAAAATGAGTGGAGGAGGAACTCTGATTCCCAATGGTCATGGAGGCGGAAGAGGCCATGCCAGAAGGACCAGCTGTGAAGGTGCACCAAGATAACATCCTCCAGGCTGCAGCAGCCCATCACAGTTAAATCCTGCATGACTCATTTCATACGTGCCACAGGAGATGGTTCCAAGATCATAGTGTGTGGGTCACTTCATGGCAAGCTGGGATCCACCTTAAAGGAATTCATGCTAGTGTCATTTTTCCTGCTTGTCCTGGTGGGTATAGATGGCCCAGAGCCAGCCACCCTCTTAAGATCAGGCCTCCCGGTGCCCAGGGGCAGGAAAAAAATGTACAGTATATTCGGATCGAGATGCAGCTGACAATGATGACAATACTTTGGGGACTATTTGTAGGGGATGAGAGTCCCCTCTGTGAGTCCTGTACAGGCCTAGGAGTGAAAACACAGCGAGAAGCAAATCCAGTAAACAGCCAACTTCTGCCCGTGTCAATCCAGGTGTACTGAGTTTGCCCCCATTTCCCCCTTGGTCTAAAACCCGGACATTTTTGAAAAGAATTCTACAAGGAAAAAGGTGAAAGAACCACAACCACAATGGTTTATGTTGCTTAACCCTGGGCTGCCGCCCATTTCTGCATCTGAAATGGTGGGCTAGAAATTGCAGGCAGTGGTACTAAATAAATGTTGTTACATTTATGAAGTGCCTCAAGTCAAGACTCTACTTGTTTTGTTTTTTAAAAAATATTGTGTTCTCTCACAACAAGTTTGTACTTGTAAAACGTCAGTCGCAGGAAAGACTGTTCCTCTTCCTACTCTATGGGATGCACCATACATTAATGGCCAAGTGTTTTAAACCCAAGTTTGAGAGGAAGTCCCTGCCTGAGAAAACCAGCAGTGGGTCAGCATAGAGAAGACACGGGTCCAGACAAACCTCTTGGTTTCATGCAGGACTAAACCCTTTTATACTAATATAAAAGTAGTCACCAGCTGATATTTCAAAATCTAAAACAGGGGTTTCAAATAAGAAAGTGGGAAAGAGGCTTCCCTCCACTGCTTTTTTGATATATGTCTCCTTTTCATAGTTCCACTTGCTAGATGCATTAGTCAGTATTTATTACCATGAGAACAAAACAAAACAAAACCCCAATGAAAGGACATGCACGTACTTTTTCCACTCCTTTTTCAGCTCTTTGACCAAGACCGAGGCAGATGTTCTCAGACATAACCAGAGAAACCCACATTTCCCCTTTATTCCGCCCAACATGCCTGCACACCACCTTTCACAGAGCGATGCGGTTGTGGCTGATGCACTTGACACCTTTTGCTCAAGCCAGAATTAGTAATGGTGGACCTTCCACGGCCAACACATTCGGGGTGTGTGTGTGTGTTTGTGTGTGTGTTTTGCTGGTAGCTGCACACAAAACTACATACAATGGAACCTCAGTTAGCAACCAGCTTGGCTAACATAAAAATTGCATACAAAAGGAAATCCATAGAAAATAGTGTCTCGGTTTAAGAATTTTTCAATGCATTCTTATGAGAAATCACATTTCGGTTAAAGTATTATGGTTTTCATTGCATTCCTATGGGAAATTGCATTCAATGTATTCCTATGAAAATTCAGTTCAAGTAATTTTTGCTGTAAGAAATGTCCTGGAGAATGCATTAATTATGTTAACTGAGGTTCCACTTTATGTAGGGCGAAAAGAAAGAGAGAAGACAGTAGCGTTGCAGGGGGGGACTCACCCCGAGTGGCACTTTTGGGGTATGTGGGAATTCTTTGGACTACAATTCCCAGTAGCCCTAGCGGGATCAGGAGCTGGCATCCCCCAGGGGCAGTGATGGGATGTAACAGGTTCGTACCAGTTCTCCAGAACCGGTAGTAACTTTTCCCAGTGTCCCGGAGAACTGGTAGCAGCATTTGGGGGGAACCACCTTCGGGGCTTAAATTCTCACTGGTTCCCCCACTGCACATGCACGCCAAACACTTGGTGTGCATGCACGCCTACAGTTCTTGGCGCGTATGCATGGCCTCCTTGCTGTCCTCCCAGGCGGGGAGGAGGAAGAGAAGCTGCTAGCCTGAAGCTCCCTATAGCCTGCTCCCCAGGGTAAGCAACTCACCTTTGGATGTGGTGTACCCTGTTTCCTGGAATATAGGACCTCCTTGTATAGTAAGGCACCCCCCTATTTTTCTCCACTTCGGAAATATAAGGGCCTCCCCGAAAATAAGGCACTCACCTAAATCTTGGCCTGGCGATCCACTGTATCAGCAATAAATGTGTACTGTATTCTTCTTTGTCATGGAAAAATAAGACATCCCCTGAAAATAAGAACTTGTGCATATTTTGGAGTTTTTAAAAATATAAGACAGTGTCTTATATTCAGGGAAACACGGTATCTGTGTGTATTTTAATGTGTATTTAATACCTTCAAATACCTTGGGGTGGGTGGGTGTATGTATTTTAATGTATTTTTTATTTATTTATTTATTTAATTTATTTACGTGTTGGTGTTGTGGGTGGGTGGGTTGAGGGCAGTGGTGGGATGTCAAAAATTTTACTACACCACCGTGACATCATCACATTGTGGGCGGAGCTGACGTCATGACATCATGATGTGGGTGGGGCCAAATAAATAAATAAATACCGTATTTGCTGGCGTATAAGACTACTTTCCCCCCCTGAAAAACATGCCTCCAAGTGGGGGGGGTCGTCTTATACGCCGGGTGCACTTCAGTTGGGATAGACCTAGCTGCCCATAGTGGCCTCCCAGTGCTTGCCCGCCTCATTCTACATACCATCCAGATGAAGAAAGAAGCTCTACATTACAATTGTGTCTCCCTTTCAAACTGGTGGGGAAAAAGAAAGGGTTTCATTTACTGGTAACTTCTGCTCTTATCTCTGCTAGGCCCAAAATGGAGGAAAAAGCCATGCTTCTTTGCAGGGGAAGCAAGAGGCTAGGCTAGAGCAACACTTCCTGCCTCAGTGCAATTGACCTGCCCACCCACTTTATCTGCAGCTCCACCACTGGTGGCTGGTGCAAGTACAGTTCTAAAAAAACAATAAAATAATTAATATTACTGTATTTTAATTACTGAAACTCACTAGCAGTTGGTACATTTCCCACTCTTGGCTTATACTCAGGTCTATCTATTTTCCTGGATTTCAAGGTCAAAATTAGGTACCTTGGGTTATATTAGGGTAGGGTTATAGTCATGTATATATAGATAAATAAGTACCACTTTGCACTTGCACAAGATGGCAGCAGATGGTCAACAGCTTCCCTTGAAAATTTATGAGGGATAAAATGAGGGAAATTGTCTATTCAGGGACCTCGGGTCCAAGAAAAGTCTGGAGAAACGTCTTTTTCGCCGACCTGAGCCCCCTCGGCCATTTCCCCCTGTGTCCGGAGGGAAGGCGACGGGGAAGAACAGCGGCGGGTCGGGAGGCGAGAAGGAGCGCGCCGCCGACCTGAGCCCCCTCGGCCATTTCCCCCTGTGTCCGGAGGGAAGGCGACGGGGAAGAACAGCGGCGGGTCGGGAGGCAAGAAGGAGCGCGCCGCGGAACCGCACCTCACCACCGCAACAGGAGAACCACCGCGGACACCGAACAGCTAGCAGGGTGAGGAGACCGAACGCCAGAGGAATTCCAACCAACGCCAAAGGCGCTGCCGATGAAAGACCACTGGGCAGCCGAAACTGACTGCATGAATATGATAAGTAATTCTCTAATGTAGCTGACTTTAGATTCTTCAGTAGAGACTTATAGTGAACTTACAGTAGAGACTTGATATATTGGACTTTATTACAAGGATACTCAGAAACTCTTGACTTATAACTGCATATAACCAACACTAATTACTGATCACTACTAATTACTACTGACTTATATAATCAATGCTAATTAGCAATTTTTAGACTGTGATAATATGCATGAAAATACTTTGTTTAAATTGTGATAATATGTATGAGGAGAGGATACTGACGTAGAAACCGGCAAACCAACGTCAGAAACTTTGCCAAGAGAACCCTATGGACCAAAACAAAGCCAAAACAAATGGGGCAATTTAGATGAAACAGGATGCTTAGCACAATAGATCAAAAGAAGGGGAGGGACAGGAAAGGAGGAGGAGAAATACAGTGTTGCAAGGAGCAATACTGTATAGGGACATGGAATGTGAGATCTATGAACCAGGGAAAACTGGAAGTGGTAAAAAAGGAAATGGAAAGAATAAACATTGACATCTTAGGAATCAGCGAGCTAAAATGGACAGGGATGGGTGAATTCAGCTCTGGAAACCATCATATCTACTACTGTGGACAAGAAAACCTCAGAAATAACGGAGTAGCCATAATTGTCAATAAAAGGGTGAGAAAAGCAGTAATGGGATATAATCTCAAAAATGATAGAATGATGTCAGTCAGAATACAAGGCAAGCCATTCAATATCACTGTATTCCAAATATACGCACCAACCACTAGTGCAGATGAAGCCACAATTGACCAGTTCTATGAGGACTTAGAACACCTCATAGAACAGACACCAAGAAATGATGTACACATTATCATAGGAGACTGGAATGCCAAAGTAGGAAATCAAAAAGTAAATGGAATAACAGGCAAGTTTGGTCTTGGAACACAGAATGAAGCAGGCCAAAGACTGATAGAGTTCTGCCAAGATAACACACTGGTCATAGCAAACACTCTCTTCCAACAACACAAGAGGAGACTTTACACATGGACATCACCAGATGGCCAACATAGAAACCAGATTGATTACATAATCTGCAGTCAAAGATGGAGAACCTCCATACAGTCAGCAAAAACAAGACCAGGAGCAGATTGTGGTTCAGATCACAACCTACTGATTGCAAAATTCAGGCTTAGACTAAAGAAAATAGGAAAAACAATTGGGCCAGACAGATATGACCTAGACAACATTCCTTGGGAATACACAGTGGAGGTGTGGAACAGATTTAATGGCTTGGACCAGATAGACAGAGAGCCAGAAGAATTATGGACAGAGATGCGGGACATCATGCAGGAGGCAGCAAGGAAAACCATACCTAAAGAAAAGAAGCGTAAGAAAGCTAAGTGGTTGTCCGATGAGGCTCTTAAAATAGCAGAGGACAGAAGGAATGCAAAATGCATTGGAGAAAGGAAAAAATACAGTCATTTGAATACAGATTTTCAAAGAAAAGCAAGGAGAGATAAGGAAACCTACCTGAATGAACAGTGCAAAGAAATAGAAGAAAACAATATCAGGGGTAGGACTAGAGATCTTTTCAAAAAAATTGGGGAACTCAAGGGAACATTTAAAGCAAAAATGACCATGATAAAGGATAAAGATGGCAAGGAGTTAGCAGATGCAGAAGAAATTAAGAAAAGATGGAAAGAGTACACAGAGGAACTCTACAAAAAGGACCTCAACACCCCTGATAATCACAGTGATGAGAACATTGAACATGAGCCAGACATTCTAGAGAGTGAAGTCAGAAAGGCCCTAAAAAACACCGCAAACAACAAGGCCAGTGGAGTTGATGGGATCCAAGTTGAACTGTTCAAAGCCCTACAAGATGATGGAATCAAATTATTGCATTCTATATGCCAGCAGATTTGGAAAACACAACAATGGCCACAGGATTGGAAAAGATCTGTATACGTTCCACTTCCCAAAAAGGGTAATGCCAAAGAATGTTCAAATTATCGAACAATTGCGCTCATCCCTCACGCTAGCAAGGTGATGCTCAAGATAATACAGGATAGACTGCAACAGTATGTGGAGAGAGAATTACCAGAAGTGCAGGCGGGTTTCAGAAGAAGCAGGGGGACTAGAGACCACATCGCCAACATAAGATGGATCATGGAAAAAACAAAGGAATACCAGAAACAAGTCTACTTCTGTTTCATTGATTACACTAAGGCTTTTGACTGTGTCGACCACAACAAAATGTGGCAAGTAATTAAAGAGATGGGAATTCCGGAACACCTTATAGGCCTCATGAGAAATCTGTACATGAATCAACAGGCAACAGTTAGGACAGAAAATGGAATGACTGAGTGGTTTGGAATAGGAAAAGGAGTAAGACAAGGCTGCATTTTGTCACCCTGCTTGTTCAACTTATACACAGAACACATAATGCGCAATGCAGAAATGGAGGAACCACAATTTGGGATCAAAATTGCTGGGAGAAACATCAACAACTTGAGATATGCAGATGATACCACCCTAATGGCGGAAAGTGAGGAGGACCTAAAGAAGCTCCTGATTAGGTTAAAAGAAGAGAGTGAAAAAGCTGGCTTGAGACTAAATATCAAGAAAACCAAGATCATGGCAACAGGCCCTATCAGTCCCTGGAAAATAGATGGGGAAGTAGTAGAGGCAGTTACAGACTTTACTTTCCTAGGATCAAAGCTCACTGCAGATGGTGATTGCAGCCATGAAATAAAAAGGCGACTGATTCTTGGGAAGCAAGCGATGAGAAACCTGGGGAGCATAGTGAAAAGTAGAGACATTAAATTGCAAACAAAGATTCGCATAGTCAGGGCAATGGTATTCCCTGTGGCAATGTATGGTTGTGAGAGCTGGACCATTAGGAAAGCGGAGCGCAGAAAAATAGACGCCTTTGAGATGTGGTGTTGGAGGAGAGTTTTGAGAGTACCCTGGACAGCGAGGAGAACAAATAGGTCAATCTTAGAAGAAATCAAACCTGACTGCTCCTTAGAAGGTCAAATAGTAAAGATGAAGCTAAGGTACTTTGGACATCAAATGAGAAGAGAGGACTCACTTGAGAAAGCCTTGATGCTGGGAAGGGTGGAGGGCAAAAGAAGAAGGGGACGGCCCAAGATGAGATGGCTGGATGGTATTGTGGAGATAATGGGCACAGAGCTGAGCGAGTTGAGGGGGATGGTGGAGGACAGGAGTGCCTGGAGGACAGTGGTCCATGGGGTCGCAGAGGGTCGGAATCGACTGTGCGACTGAACAACAACAAGTACATGTTTGATAACATACAGCCTTGTGACAGTTTTTCTGCATGTCATAAGCATTTGAATATAAATTAACATGTTGAAATCAAATCTGATGTTCTTTTACATTTTATTTGGTGTGTGGAAGGTGTGTGGAAGAGGGGGTAGTCTTATACAGCGAGTATATAACAAACTCTATATTTTGAGTGGAAATGTTGGGGAGTCGTCTTATACGCCCAGTCGTCTTATACACCAGCAAATACAGTAAATAAAATAATTAAAATAAAATAAAATTAAGCACACACACACCTCAACCCACCCACCCACCCACAACACAAACCCGTAAATAAATTAAATAAATTAAGTAAATAAATAAATAAAATAAAAAATACATTTAAATACCCAAACACCCACCCACCCAACCAAAACACAAATCAAACAGAGTTTTTAAACCAGAGCTTAAAGTTTATTCTGGCTAATCTTTCTCACACTAGGTCAGGAACTACAGAATGAACTCACCACAAGATGGTTTCATTTTGGCACTTTTCAACTTTTCAACAGTTAAAGACGTTAGGTACTAAGTCTTTGCCTATCCAGTTCTCTAGGATAATATGCCTTAATGTAAATGTAAAACAGCTGTACCTCCTTAAGGATTCTCCAATTGGAACAGCACAGGTGTTGCTTATTGATGAAGTAACTCCAAGACTTTGCTTAAAAACCCCAAGCCAGGTCTGCCGGCCACCAGGCCTTTTTAGGAACTACACATTAAATACACACAGACACACCACATCCAAAGGTGAGTCACTTACCCTGGGGAGCAGGCTATAGGGAGCTTCAGGCTAGCAGCTTCTCTTCCTCTTCACCGCTTGGGAGGACAGAAAGGAGGCCGTGCATACGCACCAAGCACTGTAGGCGTGCATGCATGCCAAGTGTTTGGTGTGCATGCGCAGTGGGAGAACCAGTGAAAAGGTAAGCCCCAAAGGTGGTTCCTGCCAAAAGCTGCTACCAGTTCTCTGGGATACTGGGAAAAGTTACTACCGGTTCTGGCAAACTGGTACGAACCTGTTACATCCCATCACTGGTTGAGGGGTGTGTGTGTGCTTATTTTTATTTTATTAATTTTTTTCCTTTGGCCCCACCCACAACATGACGTTAGCTCCACCCACACTGTGATGATGTCATGGTGGGGTAGTAAAATTTTTGACATCCCACCACTGCCCAGGGGGCTGCAAATTTGGCTTAAGCCCTGGGTAGCTGAAATCCATGCAATGCTACTGAGAGAAGGGTACTCAAGTTATTAAAAAATTTTCTAAGAAACAGGTGGGTAGTTGTGCCTAGTGTTAGGTGTTGGACAAAAAAGCAAGATTTTTTTTTCCAAAAAAAGAAAAATAGGTACTGTTTATAACAGGTTAAGAAGCTAACTTTGTTAGCTGGAAGGCTGGCAAGTCGACAGTTCAAGACCTGGGTACTGCATGACAGATTGAGTGCCTGTCTGAGTCCCAGCTCTTAAAAGACATGAAAGGAGCCTCATTTGGGTGTTCCCTGAGCGGAGTTTCTTCTGCAAAAACCCTTTTAAACCAGAATATTTTCTGACATGAAATAACAACAACAACAACAACAACAATAACAACAACAATGACAACAGTCATCGGTATCATCATAATCGTCGTCATCGTCGTTATGGAGGGGTGTGTGAAGTTCAAATGGGGCCTCTTTAACTGCATCCCTAACGAATGCTGGGGAGGCACCCTCAGAGTGGGACAGCTGGTTATCTGACATGGTGGCAGCGGTGGGATGTCTGGCCCCAGATTCTTTTTTTTTTTCTGTGTGTGCATGCGTCATTGAAACGGTTACTGCCGGGGGAAGCAGGGAAGAGATGGAGGTTTTTTCTCTCTTTCCCTTGCTGCTAGAGAGGGAAGGGATGGACCAAGCCAGCTGTGTTCACTTTGGCCAGCTGTGTTCACTCAAGCCTATTTTCGCTGCGTCCTGAGAGGGGAGCTCCAGGGCAAGGTAGTCACAGCTGTTGCTCAGAGAGCCGGTGTGAGCTAGGAAGCTAGGATTCTCAACCTTTTTCTGTGGGCCACTTCGATACTGATGTTCTGGAGCAAGGAGACATGATCCTGACATGTAGAATGGAAGGTAAGCCAGTGGCTGATGAAAGCAGGAGCCCCAGCACTCCTGCAGTTCTCCATCTAACACCCCAAGAGGGGCGGAAAGGGACCTGGGAGGCAGAGGTCCCCCAAATGATGTTTAGCCAGATGGAGGCGGGGGCAGAAAGGCCCACATGGGGGGTGAAGATTATCCAGATGACTTTTGAGGTGGCATAGGGGCCACACAAGCCCAGCCGGGAGAACCCTGGTGAAGACAACAGCCCTCAAGCCCCCAAACTCCTAAAATAGACTCTTTTGTGCTGAATTGAAGTCAATTCCTAAGCAGAGTGGTCTGTTTTCACTCAGAAGCATTTCTTCCTTCAAGGCCAGAAGGGAAGGAAGGAACTTAAATCCTTCAATCAAAGTTTGTTTTCCTACAGCTTTTTCGGGAAGAGAAAGAGTGGGGAGAGGCTGATTTTTCCTGTGTTCTAGAGAGCTAGAAATAGGAGATCAGGGGCAAGATTTTTGCCACAGCCAAGGCTGCTGAATGCATGTGTTGCATTGGTCTTTTGGAAGACAGAGGAAGTGCTCCAACAGAGTTCTTCACACGTCAAAGCAAAGAAGGGATTCTATGAAACGTGCTCAGAGAAATGTGTTTTATGTGAGAGAGAAGTGATTGCCTTTTTGTCTGATCAGCCAGTAGAAGGAGGGGCTGCATCGCAGATGCAAGAGTCCTTAAGATTGCTGTCCTTCATCAGTCAAGACGGAAGTTGCAAGTGCCAGGTTTTTTTGGTGATAGCTGTGGTAAGCTGTTCTACGGAAAACTACCACCCACCAGAAAGCCAGATGAAAGCAGCAGGTCTTTGTCCTTACTGTCCCCAGGGTCGGGGAAGTGCGCAGGAGTGGCCAGGAAGAAGCTGTGTGTTCTGGAGCTGGGAGAACTATTGGAATCCAATTGCCTGTTTTGTTTCTCTCAGGCATCCCCTAAAGTCACTCGGGAGAGGGTGGTTGGTTTTGGGGTGCCTGGTTTCCCTTCACTGGAGGAGGGAGAACGTGCATATTCAACCCTGTCAACAAGAAGAGTTGGTGTGTGAAATCTCGTTCAGCTGGCTGTTTGCAGACGAAGAAGTAAGAAGTGAAGGAGGGACTGTTATAATTCCTTGTTAAACATCTGTTTACTGTGCGACAACTCGTAAAATAAGCTGTTGACAAATGTGTTGTACTGTATTACTAATTTGTTTTCTGAGACAAAAGGTTGTTTTAAGCTGGAAGTTTTGAAGATCTGTATATCAGTAACTGTTTTTTATTTCCCCCCCAACAGGATGTTTCCTGAAATTGAAGAAGGGGAGGATGGAACTGATGTACCTGTTACCTGACTTGTTTTCATGTAGATTGTAAAGGTGACGCTACACCTGAGTGCTTGCTACGCAAAGTGTAACTAAGTGTGCCTCCAGAACCCTGGAAGAGCTTAATGCTGACAAACCACATATACAAGGGTTTGCTTTGTTTACGTTTAATAAGAAGTGTCTTTAGTAAAGTCTAGTATAACGAGACTTTCCTAAGGGAAGGCGTGTCATGGGAAGACACCACTTTCTCAACATCCCCAAACATGGAGTATACCTGGTTGCATTACTAGGCTCCCAAAAAATCATTTATTCTCTGTGTCACCCTGACCCTATGCTGTTTGCAGCTTACAGCTTGTTTTCAGTCCAGTGACTTTCCACTCTGTATCCTCAATGGTAAACAGAGGCCCTGTTATGGCTTCTTATGGCTATCACAGAGACACTGTCTCTACACTGTCTCTACATGTATGTAAACATTTCCATGTTTTGGGAACTTCCTGTTTCAATGAGAACTTTCTCTCATTGGCCCAGAACACATCACATGGTGGAGGAGCCTCCATTTTGGGAGAAAAGAGTTCAGTTCATTTTTGGATGTCCATGGGTTAACAATCATGCCTGGGGATGTTTCCCTTTTCTTTTCCATCATGATTACATAGACCTTTATTCTACCTTTGGACTGCTTTATGCTACTGAACTTTGCTTACGCTATTTGTCTACGGTCTATGGACTATGCTTTAAGAACCTGATTAATAAACCTACATTTTTTCCTGAAGAACATCTCATTTCTGAGCAAGAGATAACTATACGCACACACAGGGGCTCGCTACTAACTCTCCCCATCTACAAATATCTCCAGACCGGAGGTGCAGCTAAGTCTAGCTGGTTATATGCAGGCCAGCCCTCCCACTGGAGGGGTGTGTGAAGTTCAAATGGGGCCTCTTTAACTGAGTCCCTAACGAACGCTGGGGAGGCACCCTCAGAGTGGGACAGCTGGTTATCTGACACAAATCAACCCACCCACCCCAAACACAAACATGTCAGTTACCTGTTAGTAGCACTTCAGGCTAGAAGCATCTCTTCCTCCTCCCTGCTTGGGAGGACAGTAAGAAGGTCGTGCATACGTGCCAAGCACTGTAGGCGTGCATGCACACCAAGTGCTTGGCGCGAATGCGCAGTGGGAAAACCAGTGAAAAGGTAAGCCCCGAAGGTGGTTCCCCCCAAAAGCTGCTACTGGTTTTTTTGGACACTGGGAAAAGTTACTACCGGTTCTGGCGAACTGGTGGAAACCTGTTGCATCCCATCACTGACAGAAGTGCCTGGCGGACAGTGGTCCATGGGGTCGCAAAGGGTCGGAATTGACTGTGCGACTGAACAACAACAAACATTCAGGTAGTGCCTGGAGATTAATGGAGTCTTCAATTCTTTCTAAAATATATTTAGGAATTAAACCTAAAATGTGGCTGAGCTTGGAGTCACTTTTGACATATGTTAATCTGTTAATCTCACCTCAGGCAGTTGGCCAAATGCCTGCCTATCCTGCTCGCCAATGCAATTATGTAAACTTGAAGCTCAGCTCTTTTGTTCAAAGATGAAGTTGATTTCCTTCAAAATAGGAATGTATAGCTAACTTCTATGGAATAATGTCTGTTTGTGTCTGACTATGATATTAATATTGAATTTTTTGTCTCCTTATTCCAAGGAAGAGTCAAATGGAAAATCATAACTAAAGGACAGTTCTGCTATTAGGTCAATGCAGATACGTGGAGGAACACAATAGCAAAAGGCATATCAGAAAACAAAACAAAATTAAAAACATTGTAGCACTTTAAAGACTAACTGCTATATTTTTATTGTTAGATTTCGTGGATCAAGTCATTCGTGTAAGTGCCTGGGCAGCACATGTTGCAAGATGGATAACGGTCGTTGTACCTTTAACGTATATTCCAGAAGGATGGCCAGCTGC
The DNA here is from genome assembly GCA_030440675.1 of Furcifer pardalis. Taxonomy (NCBI): domain Eukaryota; kingdom Metazoa; phylum Chordata; class Lepidosauria; order Squamata; family Chamaeleonidae; genus Furcifer; species Furcifer pardalis. The sequence goes on along the minus strand of CP126893.1, from coordinate 173,986,270 downwards.
TCTGGATGAGCAGTAATGAGTAGCCTCTGAGCATAAGAAAGAGGCAAGCCCAAGTGAACTCACCCCGTCTGTGTCTGCTGGGACATCTAGAGATTGACTTGCTGTTGGTTTGCTTTGGCTTGTATTGTTTTACTGCCTATCCTTGGCTGCTGTGTCTGTGATTGCCAAGGTCTGTGCTAAAGCTGTGCTGGAGCTGCAGAAGACAATTGCACCAAGAAGAGGATTTGTCTAACAGCTTTTCTTCAGGTCTGTAAAACTGAACTCTGCTACTCACACTTGTGTGTGACTTACTGGGTAAGCAGAGCAAAGGAGCTGAAGTCAAGCCTGTGTTTTCTGTTCAAAAGCCATCACGGTATATAGTAGGCACTACTCCTCATGAGTAAAATGGCTTCTGTTCTTTAACTGAGAACTTCGCCTTTTTTCTCTGGGCTTACAAGGCATGGGTGTAGCACCTTAGGCTTACAGCGGGAAATTCCGCCTCAATCCTCTGTCTAAGTCCACTTCTTCAGACAAGGAGTGAAACTTACAGGCATGGTTTTTATACACCAAATTCAGGGGTCAAAGGGAGAAGGGTGTGTTCAAGCAAACTGACAGACAAGAAGCAAGCACAACAATACAGCTTCCCACAGCCATTGGCAACAATAGATTATTCAGGTAGTTGTATAGTGATATTTTTAAGAGAGATGGTGATTAATATAGTAAGTTTAATAACAATGCTCTTGTTTCTCTTTAAATAAAAATATTCTGTTAGATTAATTAGAACCTCAGCATGAGAGAGTGATTTAAAAGAAAGGAGTATAATAACCCTACCATATGTAGCATGAAAGCGTGTTACAGGGAAAATATGTAGTGGAAGAGGCAGACCAGGATCTAGGTCTGTGTGAGGTAACACATTTTTAGATTGGCTTCATTATAAACGGGATCCACATTATATGAGCAGGAAGGGATTGGCTACACTTAGCTGGATTTTCCTTCAGGAACTGAGGACAGAAAGAAGAAGATCCCAAGGGAAATATCTGAATATTCTAACATGAAACAATTATGTTTCCACAGTGTAGGTAACAAAGACCAAGGTATCTGGCTCTCCTTCCAATTCTATACACCAGAGAGAAATTGCCCATGGGATATACTGTACTTACAATGAGGACATAGGTTCCAATAATCTAGTTTAAATGATGTTTAATATAAGTACGTACTGTATATACATACTCAAGTATAATTCTAGTTTTTTATGAGGTCCAAAAAGGGGACTTGACTTATACTCGGGTCAACGACCCTGAGAGTCCCAAAACTGTGGTGTTGCAAATTCAAACATACAGTTTTTAAAAAAGCACTAACACTACCATAAAAACTCAAAAACATATTCACACAAATGTCTAAATTAATTTATTTTACTGTATTTTCATGTATTTTAATTATTGAAACTCACTTTCCACTCCCACTTATACTTGAGTCAATCTATTTTCCTAGTTTTAGAGGTCCAAATTAGGTACCTTGACTTATATTTGGGATGACTTATAGTTGAGTATACTGTATATGGTATGAATAAAGGATATTCAAGCCCAGAATATGCTTTGCTTCCTTTTATCTATTCTCAGAATACTTTTCACCAGAAAGGGGTAGAAATCCATTCAAACCTCATCCTACTTCTTCAGTTGGACTTCTGCATATTCTGTCTAGAAAAGAAATGGGAAATCCAATTATGACCGACTCATAGTTATCCCCACATCTGCATCATCAGGAGGAAAATATTTTTGACTAATCTGTTAGCTTTCTCACAAAAGAAGATGAAGTATTAAAAAAAGGAAATAATTATTAAACCAGTTGGGTTTATGTTGTGTTTTTATATTGTTATTGTTCATCTTCTCTTGAAGACTCATTCTGTGCATTTTCCATTGGGAAGACGGCCAACCCCCGCCCCACCTACTGAATATTAGATGATATTATTAAAGACCTACATCATTCTTAGTGGTATGAATTTGTCTGCAATTCTTATTGGCAAAGAAACACACATCCACTTGTAGAACCATGATGTGTAGAGATTACCACACAAGGAAAAAGTAACAGAAGAGAATGTACAGAAGATAATTATCAATGTTTCAGCGTTGAATGGTTCCCTAGAGATGTTTCTTCTCACCATAGGTGACTGTTCATGCAAGGGTCCAGTTAAATCATTGTTAAATTTCGGGACTCAAAGAGAAGCTTGTTACCTGGAGGATCTCTCTCATGCGTATTGGAGAGTTGGGTTTCTTTTCCTTTGCTGGGAAGGCGGAGGAGCAAAAACAGAGGAAGGTTCAGTAATGGTCAAACAACAGCCATAACAACCCAACCCATCTTCTAAAGGCATTACCTCTGGCAAGATGCTTCCTGAACAATAGCAACAAGAAGAAGACCAACAGGAGGAGGACAATTGATGGTATCCCAAAATATAACATGTAGAAGCAGTTTCCTGCAGAAAGAGAGGGAAAGAGTAGTGGTGGGGACAATCCAGGGCAGAGTAGTGGTGGGGACAATCCAGGGCAGTTATGTGTCATGAAACGAGATCTCTTTTCTAACGCTCCCAAGCATGGAGGGGACCTGTATTTTGCTAGGCCTCAAAAATCATTTCCTCTCTGTGTCACAAGACTGTATCACAAGACAGCTTGTTTTCAGTTCAGCATAACCTTTATCTCTTAGCTTGCTGAGTTCTCTCCTGTTATGACTATAGGTCTCTACACATGTGTAAACATGTTCCCATATTTTGGGAACTTGCTGTATCAGTAAAAGCTATCCCGGTTTGGTTAGGAGGTACCCCACCTGACTCAAGAATCTCCATCTTGGAATTCAGTTTGTTTTGGGATGGCTTAGCATTAACAAAGCCAGGCGATTTTTTCCCTTTCAGTTTTTTCACCATGATTACCTGAGTGTTTACTGTTTGGCCTTTCTGAGGACTGACTTATGCTACTGACCTATGCTACATTTTTTCTCCATCGACTATGCTTTATGAACCTGATCAATATGCTTTATGAACCTGATCAATAAACCTACTGTTTTTGCTTGAAGATTCACGTCTCTTTCATCAACTGCACACACACAAAGCCTAGCTAGCAAACCTCCCCATAGCGCTCCATTGAATGAGCACAGTAAGGGTTTTTCTTTGCGTGCCGGTTCTCCCATAAAGCTAATAAGGGTTGTCAGTTCCCATAAAGAGCCTGGGTCTCTGGAACTGGAGGGGAGGGGCCCTTGAGTTGGGACGACCGGATTCTGACAAGATGAGGGCAAGGGTAGGAGGAAGGAAGCTTGGTACCTCCTCTTCCTCACCTCTAGTTAAGCCATTTAACTCATCACTTCGTTATCCAGAACTCTCTTGTTCCATTCAACCTCTTCTCTCAGTTTGTCACATCCCTCTCCCTGTGACCAGTGGTGGGATTCAATTTTTGTACTACCTAATCTGTGGGCATGCTGTGGTGGGCGTGGCCAGGGGGAAAGGCCTGTGTTGCACCCGAATTAGGACAACTTTATTTCAAAACTTGGAAGGGGGGGGGCAGCAGGAATTTCTGCTACAGGTTCTGGCAACCGGGGGTGAACCTGCTGAATCCCACCAGTGCCTGTGAATTCCCAGACACAGTCCAGAGGGAACTCAGCTAGGAAGGAAGCACCCTTAAATGATGAGGATTAGAGTATAGGATCCATCCTTAGTGTACAAAGTCCCCAATAGATGGATGAATGCAGTGGTGGGATGTCAAAAATTTTACTACCCTACTGTGACATCATCACAGTGTGGGCGGAGCTAACATCATGACATCATGATGTTGTGGGCAAGGCCAAATAAAAAAATTAAAAATTAAAATAATAAAATAAAATAAAAATAAGCACACATACACACACACACACACTTCACCCAACCACCCAACCACCCCACACACAACTGTAAATAAATAAATAAATAAATAAATAAATAAAAATTACATTAAAATACATAAACAGAAATCAACCCACTTACCCACCCACACCAAACACAAACCCTCACTTACCTGTTATTATAAGTGCCTGGGCAGCACCATGTTGCAAGATGGATACGGTCATTGTACTGGTTCTCTAAGATAATATGCCTTAATGTAAATGTAAAACAGCTGTACCTCCTTAAGGGTTCTCCAATTGGAACAGCAATTGGAACAGTACAGGTGTAGCTTATTGATGAAGTAACTCCAAGACTTTGCTTAAAAACCCCAAGCCAGGCTGCCAGGCCTGCCGGCTGCCAGGCCTTTTTAGGAACTGTGGTAGTACGTCAATATAGGTAAACGTATTAAATACACATTAAAATACACAGAGACACACCACATCCAAAGGTGAGTCACTTACCCTGGGGAGCAGGCTATAGGGAGCTTCAGGCTAGCAGCTTTTCTTCCTCCTTCCCGCTTGGGAGGACAGCAAGGAGGTCATGCATACGCGCCAAGCACTGTAGGCATACATGCACACCAAGTGCTTTGCGTGCATATGCAGTGGGGGAACCAGTGAAAAGGTAAGCCCCAAAGGTGGTTCCCCCCAAAAGCTGTTACTGGTTCTCCGGGACACTGGGAAAAGTTACTACCGGTTCTGGCGAACTGGTGCAATCCTGTTACAACCCATCACTGGATGAATGCAGTACTGCATCGTACTCTACCTGTGCTCCCTGTTATGGTGCTTTTCAGTATGACAGCACTGATCTTTCTGTTCCCTTGGTCTGAACAGGTAATGGTGGTCCCTTCACTCCAGCTCTTGGGAGGAATCAGCATCAGGCTCCACCAGCTGAATTCTCCTTCCCCATCTATGATCCCAAGAGCCTCCTCATCCTGCCAGGTTTCTCCGTTTATATCCCAAGAGACCTCCTTCCAAAAAGGGTTTGCATTGTGAAAAAGGCAGAGCACAGGAACCCTGTTGTTCAACTGGTCACTTTCTAAGGAGGAAGGCAAAGGGATAAGAAGAGAAGGACTTGCCTTGGAAGGATCTGAAAAGAAAGAAGATCACCATTGGATCATTAGGTACTGCATTTATTTATTTATTTATTTATTTATTTATTTATTTATTTATCCCTTCCCATCCTGTACCCCTATGATTTGCTGATTTGCATTCTTTCTGGGCAATATAAACAAATGAAACTTAACCAGCCAGGGAGGTATCAAGTACTGCTGTCTAAAAGGTAAAGCCAACTAAAAGTTAATCACTTTATTTATTGCTCTAGATATCCTTTATTATGGTCAAGGAATAAGGGAGGGAGGGAGCATGGACTTTTCCTCAGTGGCTCCATGCGTTGCACAAAATTACACCTCAGTTAGACAGAAGGGCTCATCAGCCAGGGCTAAAATCAATGTCCTACCAGCTGCCTTTTCTTTTCAGAAACAAAACAAAACAAAACAGGGTTTAAAAACCTTTTGGAAACACCCGAAGACGATGAAAATGGTTAACAAATGGAAGAACACATCCAATTCAGAAGGATAAAGAAAAGGGAAATAAGCTTGGAAACTACAGACCAATAACTTGTGTACCAAAAACAGTCATAATTGCAAGCCAAAAATATGGACATTTGAAAAACAACAATTTGTTACCTGTAGAAGAGAAAGAATGCTGCAAAAACTCAAGAGGAATCAAAGTTCAGCTATTAATCAAGAAATAGGTTTCGAAGAATTCAAAGAAAAGGCCAAAAAAAATTGTTTATGGCTTGGATTGACTATAAAAAGGCATTTTACTATGGTGAGTAAAGTTAGGGTTCACATTTGCTCTATATGAACAATCTGGAACTGTTTGGAAAGACAAGAACTAAATTAAATACGTTGCTGGGAAATACAAAGAAATTAAGTAAGGCATTGGAATGCAATTTGGAATGGAGAAGTGCGCAGCAATTACTGTTGCCATCAAAATTGCCAAAGATGATGGATTTAAGTTAGATTATGAAGAATGTAGCAAAATTTAACAGAGTTGCTGTCATGAGTGGGGCAGGATATAAGTCTAAAAATTAAATTAAATTAAAAATTAAATTAAATTAACAGAATGATTATTTGCAACACCACGATAGGGTTGCAAAAATTATTCATTGGAGACTTTGCCAGAAGTTGGAATTTCAACACAGTACTGTACATTAAAAACTATCGGGAACATCAAGTAGAAAAAGATTTAGAAAATAAGAGCATCAATATCTTTTGGGTCTTTAAAATTCAAACACATAGACATCTGACTAATAACACGTCTGAATAAGACCTGGTTCATTGACGCTGCTGTATCAGGTGATGAACAAATTGAAGACAAACAACTGAACAAAATAACAAAATATTGTGATTTGTAAATTGAAGTTGAGCTTTTGTGGAGGAAGAAATCTGTTTTCGTACCCATAGTGATTGGAGCCCTTGAAGCAATACCTAAAGGACTCCATAGATATTTGGAAATTTTAGATTTATTGGTTTAAACATTCTTGCTCTAAAAACAGCTTTCCTGGGAACTGCCTATATACTTAGACATTACCTAAACAGTTCTTAACTTCTTAGTCAGGGCTTAAACTGTTGATTTTATACCAGTATTTGACCGAGAATGATAGATTTTTATTTTATAACAGTCTATCCTCTTTAGGGTTTCATGGAGTTGACCATCTAGACAAGGGGTTCCGAACCTTTTCAAGTCAGGTGCCAAGTCAGCCTTGAGGGCAGGGCGGCCATTTTGCCCTGTTTGCACGATGGGGGTGGCCATTTTGTCCCAACAGATTCAAAGGGATGGCCATTTTTTTCTCCAATGTCCTTGGAGGGGCGGGGTTCACATGAAATGATTGAGAACCCCTGATCTAGACAGTGCCATAAGGCAAACCAAATATTAGGCCAGTTCGCTCCATTCTTACAACATAAGGCAATACTGACCAGCCCAAGGAAACCCCTCATACAAAACAGATTCATCCCCACCTTATGTTACCAATGCTGTACATGGAGAGTTACAATAAAACACAATCACAAGGCAGAGAAAGAGGAAGATGGAGAGAGAACACCAAAGACATGCACATTTTATGTGCCGTTACTGAGGCCTTCTAAAATGCTTGGAGGCGGATGAGAATTAGAATGGAGAGGTATAAATGGGGTGGGGGGGGAATCATCTGTACGTTCAGGGCTGGGATACCCACCTGAGACAATCAGCCTAGATCCATCTATGATTTTGAAATCTAGGAGATGATTCATAACAGCACAGTAATAAACTCCAGCATGATTTCTCTGTACATTATAGAGAGGCAGCTTCACTTGCTTCTTTCCTACAATGGATTTGCTATCGTTCTTTGCAATTCGGTAGAGAGTTTTGTCCTGCATCTCTTTGTACCAGGTCACATCTCCAGAGTGAGAATCTGGAAGGCTGCAGTTGATGCTGACTGTCTTTCCGAGGGACACGTAGACCTGTGTCAGTTCTGGCTGTCTTTCAGAAACCCTCTGTGATTCAGCAGCTACAGCCACAAGGGAAAGAACTTCATTGCATGGCACAATACACTGAAACATGGCACAATACACTGATGCTGCTTGTTCTGTCTCTCCATGTAGTCAGTGGACAAGTTGGGCTTCAGCCATGCTGCTCTTGTGCCTGAAACACTATGGTGGTGTTGGTGTTACTGTGATGGCCATAACCTGTGCAATCTTTCACCTTGCTTCCTGTGGGTCTTACATTAGGGGGGACTGAGAGGCTGAGAATGAGCATTTTATAGAAGAAAGCTTATTTGGATGCAGCACTAGGGTTGCCATAATTCTCTCCCACAAAACAAGGACATTGAACAGGGGGTTGGACTCAATGGCAGAGGCGTAGCTACCGCCGTATCTGCCGTATCAATTATACGGGGCCCCCGGGCCATAGGGGCCCCCAACGTGCGTAAGCAAAACAAATCTTTACCCTTCCTAAGGGCCCCCAAACAAATTTTATACGGGGCCCCGCCAAGGCACGCTACTCTTCTGCTCAATGGCCTAAAAGTCACGTTGCCACCCAAGTGATTTATTATTCTCAGTCACCTTTGTGCACCACTCCTTGGCAGGCATGGGAGAGGGCTACCTTTGATCACCCCCTCCAGCTCTTCTTTGCCAACCACAGGGCCTTCCAACCCGAGCCCCTCCCAGTCCTCCAAGGAGCAGAAAGCTTCCCAGGCAGCCTTTGGCACCCGTTGATCGGGTGCGCCAGGGCTCCCCTGGCCACCGGCTCCAGGCCAAAGCCAGGAGGCCCTACAAGAGTCCTTCAAGCGGGCACTGTACAGCTGCTTATTCACCATTTGGGGCTTCTCAAGCCAGATGCTCGCAGCCACCCAGAAACCCTCCAGAAGCCACCGCTGTGGGTCTCAAAAAGGCTGCTTTGCTCAAGACCTCCATGGCTAAGTAGGAGGGGAACAGGCCAAGATGACATCACACCTGGAGAGCGAGAATTTCTGTAGAATTACAAAAGTCAGAAAAATACAGAGAAAAGCTCTCTCTCTCTCTCTCTTTCTGACTCTACAACGGGCTTCCGGGACTTTAACATGGTTTTTAGTTAACTGGCTGGGACAATGTTTCTGACTGTGAATCCAGGACAATCCCAGTTCACCAGGACATATGGCAACCCTATTCAGCAACCAAAGGGACATGGCCTGTATCTAGCTGCTGACCCCAAAAGAGCATAGACCCGTTGAACTAATGGAATTTACATAAGTTTACTGCTGTTAACTTACCCCCCTCCCCCAACAACTGATTCACTGTGTCACATCATGTATTAAGACCAGTAATTGGCTTTAGGCTATTGTGTCATCTTCATATTTGAAATTTCCAAATGGCTGGCTAGGCTAGTGATATATATCTCACTTTGGTTGCATTGTACAGTTAAACAGGAAAAGCATCATTCATGCACTAATTGGGGCAGTGTATTAAACAAACAAACAAATAAATTTAAAACCCCATTTCAGAAGGTCCTGATTCCGCATTTTTTCCCCATCAGCATATCGGCTGCACCCATACTCACCCTTTATTTCTACACCTCTATTTATTGTATAGTGTTACAGTAAAACCCCGATTTACGAATGCTTTGAGTTACGAATGACTCAAGTTACGAATGGGTGTTGGTTTTTTTGGCAAATCGGTGTCCTAATTTAGGGGGGGGGGAGAGACGACTTACGAAAGGCATTTTCTGTAAAGTTGAACCCAGCATGAAGAGTAGAAAACCCTTTCCGCTCTTCGGATGGGACTTGTTTCATCCCTGCGGTGCTTTGCCAGCCAGATCGGAGGCTGGGAAGGGGGGGGGGGTTAAATCCGAAAGACTTTTTCACTCTTTGGACTTGGCTTCCCTTCACACCCGGTGCCTTCCCAGCCTCCGATCTGGCTGGAATGGCACCGCAAGGGTGAAATGAGCCAGTCTGAAGAACGGAAAAGCCTTTCGGCTCTTCGGACTTTACCCCCCTCCCCGCCTTGCCAGCCCCCGGTCTGGCTGGGAAGGAGCTGCGGGGTGATTTGGAGCCTAGGACTGGGCTCCAACTCACCCTTCAGCTCCCCCTATGGGGATGCCTCAAGATATGAAAAAAAAATAAAGTTGCAAAGGAGGCCATGGAACCGATTTTCTTCGTAACTCAAGGTTTTACTGTATTTTAATTCTGATTTGTTCTGTTCATAAATTAACAGACTCTTGGGCTCATTTCAGGACTAACCATCTTCAAATATCCTTACTCCTGTTCACTCATCCTTTGCTTTGGATGTGACATGGTTTATGTGGCTTATATCTTGGTTCTAAAATTTCTATGCCATCTTTCTGCACCCATTTTTACTCAAGGGAAATAAAGGAAGGAATGAAGCCTGTATAGCTACCATGAACTGCTGTGTTCAGTGGAGGTTACACCCCTGCAAATATGTTTTCCATGCCAATCTTGAAGAAAAAAAAAACAGTACAATTCATTGAACTCCTATCTTACAGTGAAGTGAGATGGAAATGTTGAACAAATGAGGTTTTCAAAACACTTACGGTGCCAAGAAAAGAGAATAATCCCAACCCAATGGAAGAGCATCTTTCTGTCCTTCCCTGTTGTGGAAAAGATCCACTGATGACTCTCCGTCTTTCCTCGTGCTGCGAGGTCTTTTCAACTTTCTGAAGGTGGATGCAACAATAACCACTGGGACGTGAAATCCTCTTTTGCCTTGTGCAAAACTGAAAGAATATGAGAAAGCCATTGCCAGCTTTTCTTCTGTAATGTATCTTGTTCTGTAATGTATCTTCCTAGCCCCTGTAATGTATTTTGCCATCTACAGCGAGTAGTAAGAACTCCTTTTACATTTGGGGCAAATAACCAATTACAGTACTTAGCCCTTAGGCACCTATGAAAGATGTGCTCCTCTGGGATTTGGTGGAGTTCCTCATGTTTGAGACAGACTTTCATAGCACCCAAAACCCTACAAGCATTGGAACCGATAAAGAAGACCTGAGATGTTCATTTTTCATCAAAGGTGAAGCAAAATTACCTGCTGTTCTGCTGCCCTTCAGAAGCTGCACAAACAAAGCCTGTTTTGTTGGACTTCTGTGACATGTAGTGAGATGTTCCCAGCTCAGCAACTGCATCTTGACGAGTGTTTTGCTGAACTTTCTTTGGGGGACATAATGGTACAACATCATGGTGCAACACCCCCAGAGAGGCGTTCCTTTGCAAGAAGTGGGACTCAATATCAAGTCCCCTTCTTGGAAGCCACACATCAATTGTGGGCTCACTTCTTGTCTTCCTGCTCTGAACGATGCTTCTTGACAAGCCACCCAGGTTAATCCCAGGCTACGGTTATATTCTGTTAATGCCCTGTGTATGAAAAACAGTTGGATATGACTTACAATTCTTTTGATCTGCTTTGACTTTTCACTTTTGGAAAACTTTTTTGGTTTCAGGTTTTGGGAGGCTGCTTCCTATGGAAATGTTTCTGATTCTGATCTTCATTTTGTTCTCCACAGGTAAAAAAACCCTCTTCTATATTATACTGAATGTTAGTACAGCATTGTGGTGGCTTTTTGGTTAAGACATTGAACCTGGAGACTGGAAGGTTGGGGATTGATAGCTGAGTGCAGCACGATGGATCTTGGGGACATGAAAGAAGCCTCATTTCAACCCAGAGTAATTGCTGACTCAAAATTTATTTATGTATGAATGTTAGTGCTTTTAAGGTGGGAAATTAGGTTGTTTGGGGCTGTGGTGGCTCAGTGGTTAAGAAGCTCGCCTTGTCAGCTGGGACATGAAAGGAGCCTCATCCATCCAGCCATCCCCTGAGCAAAGTTTCTCCAGAAAAAAACACATTCAACCCAGAATAACTTCTGACACATCATCATCATCATCATCATCATCATCATCATCATCATCATCATCATCATCATCATCATCATCATCATCATCATCATCATCATCATTATTATTATTATTATTATTATTATTATTATTATTATTATTATTATTATTATTATTATTATAGGTTGTTTGAATTTTTTTTATTTCTCAACTTAGGAGTTTCTCTCCCTCTCTTTTGGAAAGAATATTTTATTTATTCAAACTTTGGGACAACTTTTGCTACAGCTTTGGTGGAATGGGCTCCCTTTGTTTTTCAACATAGCAAAAATGGAGAGATCTCCCATCCATACAATTTAACTTTCTATTCAAAATTGTTCTTTTTCTCAAATTTATATTGCATATTTCCTCCAAGGAGGTCAAGATTGCTTACCAAGTTGTTTTCTTTCTTTTTCTTCTTTTCTCTTTCCATTAATCGTTTGGACACCCTCATTCCTGATGTAGTTACTGAAACATTGGAACCACAATACCTTCCTTCTTGTCTCCACAGTGAAACCAGCTCAGTCACAGCTCCTGGACCAACCACAGCCATTCCATTTTGTGGCTGCTGGAAGAAATGCACGAATCTCATGCACTGATTCAAGAAAAACTGTAGACTTTCTTTGGTACAAATGGACATGGGACAAAATAGTGCTTTTAGTCAGCAATTGTGCCGATTATAAAACTAAAACTAAGAAGAAATTTGTCTGCAATACTTCAAATAACACATCGATTCTGGAAATCATCAATGCCCAAGTGGAAGATTCTGGCATATATCTCTGTGCAGAAAATTATTCCAGTAGCTTCTTGCTTTTCCATGGACCTTCTATGGTGATTGTTGGAGGTAAGGAAGAGTTTGCAGTGTAAGACTAAGCTATGTGGCCGATTGATAGGATGTACGAGCCTCCTTTTTGGCTCCAGACTGTTCCCTCAGATGTGGCAGATGTCATTCATGCGACCGTTCCCTTCCAGAGTCATGAGTGTAAATGGCATCAGGGAGTGACAGGCCAATGGCAATTCCACCACAGGTCCATCCCCACTGGCATTCTGTCTGCTTGGTCCCTGCAGGGTGGGAAGAAACCTACGTCTCCACAAAGCCTAATGTGTTCTACCCAAAGCAACGTGCCAAAGTCACTGAGATTTGTTTCCCATTTTCCCTACCAGACAGCTACACCCCAGGCACCCGGGTGATGCTTTTGTGCCCCTCTCCACAAGATCCACATCCAGCTTCACGGTTGTTAACAATGGGCCCCCAACTCGTTTGCATGGTCGATGGAGTCTCTGGCTTCATCCAGGTCTCCTGGGACATCCCTGGAAATCTCCAGCATCCGGGACAGACATTTCTGGTGAAAAACAGCAGCGGCTCCTTAACTTTTGTCAGCCTCCTTCCCATCCCTACGGACTTGTATGCGAGCAAGGAAAGCTACACATGTGAAGTCAGGTTCAACGCTTCTGGCACCAGTGTCAAAAAAAGCATCCAGTATAAAGAAGAGCTCGAGGAATGTGAGTTGTTTTACATGCCCTCCTAAAAATACTGTCCAGTTCTGTTCCCTGAAGCTGCTTGAGGCAGAAATCGCTTCAGCCAGGTTGGGTGTCTGAATCTGACCCACCACAAACCCAGATTCTAACCTGTTGTACAAATGCTGCTCTTTGGCCCGATGAAAGTTCAGACTTTCATCATCCAAAAGAGCAGATGAGTCCAAGGTTCGCCTCACATGGATGAAATGCCTGGGTTGAATCCTCAAAAAAGCTTTATCCACGAGGCTCAAATTGCCCATTCTTTGAAGGGATCAAGAAGACACGGAGTCAAGTCACTCTTCAGGGTGAGACGTGTCTTCTTGATCCCTTCAATTCTTGGTGCAGAGTGTCTTTTGGCTTCTGTTTAATTGGAATGGGAGTCCCAAAGAAGTTTGTAGCCTGGTTCCAACATCACATTCCACACCTGTTATGGAAAAAACCACCTTCTGCTGATCCCTTCTGCAAGGCCACTGTCTTCTGCACTTTCCTGTTGGAAAGTGTGCTGGTTGGAAGATCTGTCCATATGAGGAATTCCACATTATGTAAAACTGTTTTCCTTTCTCTTTCTCTCCCTTTTCCACTCCCCTTACCCTGCATCTCTTCAAAACTCTCTCTGAAGTCAATGGCTGCTCAGACTACATTGTTCCCCGGGCTGTTGTGTCATTACTGTTCTTGCTGCTGCTTCTCCTGAGTATCCTATGGGTTAGATTTCGCCCTCCCAGACCAGGTAATATCATTCATTCAAAGTTTTTGAAATAATTACAGATAAAAAATAAACAGGAAAATTGGAGAGGGGGAAAGACACAACATAGGGACCAAGATTGAAAAATTCCAGAGTGCAAATGATTTAGCAAAAATGTCATATTTGACAAGAAGAGTATTGAATATAATAGAATATGCAAAATAAAAGAGGTTGAAAATACGTATAATATCAATGGACATTTTTCAAAGCCTTTGACTTTGTGGAATGAGATTCATTGAAGAGTTATAGGTAACCTTTATGATAGAAACCAGTTTCACTTTTCGTCAATATGGGGTTACAGATTTGATTAATTTAGAAAGAGAGACAAGACAGGGCTGTCCACTATCTCCAGTAATTTTTAAATATGACAGAACTACTGGCTAATGCAATAAGAGAAGATGGAGTCATAAAAGGAGTAGAGGGTACCAAAATTAGTTTATTTGCATATGATACTTTATTCACTGGTAAAGAACTGGTTGAGGTTCTAGATGGGGTTCAAATGCATTTAGTGAGAATTGAACAAGCAATAGGCCTTAAGAGTAAATGGAATATAATGGGGATGATTCTTTGCAACAAAAGGAATACCAACATGGAGTAAATTAAGGGGAAAAAAATAAAAGTTAAAACAATTTTCAAATATTTGGGTATTAATATTGCTTACAATGTTAACAAGATGTGTGTTCTGGTCCCCACTCTAGTCACCAAGCTCAGTGGGTGATTTCAGGGCCCGCAAGAGATCCCTGTAAGTGACCAAACAAATGGGGTCATTGTGAGGATAAAGAGTAGATGAAGAGAGCCATATGTGCTGCCTTGTGATCCTTGGAAGAAAGGAGGGATATAACAACCACACTGATAGCAAAAGCAACAAAGGAAGACTGGGGTGGGGGTGCTAGAAATTTGCTATGGTGATGGTGACTTTGATGCCAGGTCTGCCTGGAGAATGAAGGCAAGCTAGCAGTCTAAGCACTTAAACACATTAATAACCACCACCAAAACTTTTGTTGCTGTTATTGTTCTTCATTTTCTAGGAAGAGATCTTCTATAGGTACCAAAGAATGGGGAAAGGAAGGAGAGAAGAAGAGCATCTCCAGAGAAAACAGAAGCACTTGAACGTCGGCAAAAAATAATAATTTTATAGACAGACAAGCATCCAACTCAGATTCTGGGAGGCCAGCATTGAAACGCAAAGCCCATCCCTAGACTGGACCAGGACATCGGACAAATCACAGCCCTCACGGCTTAATCCTCCCACCTGTAATAATGGAATAAGAATTGTTGTGCAAGCAAACAAAAGAGGCTGTGGTATATGTTTAGATTATAATGGATGAAATGGTGCAGAAAAGGCCATCAGAAAAAAGAGTCTACTTACCCACATTCTATTTTCTACCTATCAAGCTCTGATGCATAACTATGGTTCCCCTTTGCCCAGGGGTGGGGAACCTGCAGCCTTAAGGCCACATTCTGTTACTGAATTTCCCTCCATTTCCTTGATCTAAAAAGAGGAAAGTTTTGAAAAGAATTCTATGAGGGAAATTGTGAAAGAACCACAACATCAATGATTTACGTCGCTTAACCCTGGACTACTGCCAACTTCTGCATCTGAAATAGTGGACTAGAATTTGCAGATGCTGATACTAAATAAAAGTATTTACATTTATAAAGTGCCACAAGACTCTTCTTAGTTTGTTTTTTAATTTATTATTTATTTATTTATTTATTTGTTAGATTTGTATGCCACTCTCCTTGCCGAAGCAACTCAGAGCAGCTAACAATGTTACAGCTGTGCTACAATAAATACAATACAATAAATACAATAAATAAATACAGCTCAATATAAATATAAATGCAATACAAAAAAACAATTGTGTGTTCTCTCACAACACGTTTGTACTTATAAAATGTCAGTTGCAGGAAAGACTGCTTCTCTTCCTAGTCTATGGGATGCCCCATACATTAATGGTCAAGCGTTTTAAACCCAATTTTGAGAGAAAGTCCCTGCTTGAGAAAACCAGCAGTGGGTCAGCCTAAAGAAGACATTTATCAAAACAGAAGAAGAAAAAACCAAGTGAAAGGAAATGCGCGTACTTTTTCATCTCCTTTTTCACCTCTTTGATGAAGACTGAGGCAGATGTTCCCAAAAATAACCAGAGAAACCCACATTTCCCCTTTATTCCGCCCAACATGCCTGCACACCGCCTTCACAGAATTTGTAATGGTGGACCTTGCATGGCCAACACATTCAGTATGAGTGTGGTTTGCTGTTTGCTGCACACAAAACCACATATGGGGGGGAGAGAGAAAAAGCTACTCAAGCTATTTAATTTTTCTAAGAAACGTGTGGGTGGGTGTACCTAGTGTTGGGTGTTGAACAAACAAGCTATATATATAGCTTGTTTGTTCAACACCCAACACTAGGTACACCCACCCACACGTTGATTTTAAGGACAGATTAACCTGTTATAAGTAGTAGCTATTTTTAATATTAAAAATAGCTACTACGGTACTTCTAACAGGTCCATCTGTCCTTAAAATCAATTAATTTGTCCCTAGCAGTGCTGTTGGGAGAGTGATCAGGGATCAGTTCCATGGGGAGTTATCCGTGGAGCAGGATTAGAGCAGGCGCCAGAAGCCAACAGTGTCAAGTCACTACTGCAATTCACCAGAGGACAACCTGGCCATTTGGTGCCATTAGGCTGCTTTTGGTTTACAGCAAGGCCACAAACTGGTGGCTTCCCTCTTGTGATTTCCTTTAGGGAGTCAGTCCATTCAGGTCCCCCGTTCCCAGCTGCACCTCTGATTTTCTGTCTTTGGACATGTAGCGTACAGGATCCGCCACCGGTTTGTCCTCTGATGAATTGCAGCAGTTGCTTGGCACTCTCACCTTCTGGTGCCTGCTCTTAATCCTGCTCCACAAGTAACTCTCCTTGGTGCTGATCACCAATCACTTTGTTGCATTGGGTGAATGAGGAAGTCTCCATGTAGGAGGAGGACAGGCTTCCTTTAAAGCAGTGTTTCCCAACCCTTGGTTCTTGGACTTCAATTCCCAGAAGCCTAAGTCAATTCCCCAAAGCACTGATCAGCCAATGTACTGACTTAGGCTTCTGGGAATTGAAGCCCTTTGTTGGGAACCACTGCTTTAAAGGATGGATTAGATGGGGGGTGGGGATAATGGCTTCTGCTTTCTTTGATGGTCAGACAGATGGGTCAGAGCTGGGTTCTCACTCATTTCCCATAAAACCAATGTGGAACCAGGTATGGGCTGGACCACCGAGACAGGTGGATTCATCCTGGTGCGCCTTCACCTGTAGCACCTGGGGTGCAAATAATATATATATATATTATATAATTTTATTATTATTTTATCTGCCCGGCATGCTGCACCATAGATTAAGCCATTGCTCCAAGCTCCCTCCTTCAGGTTGGAGCAATGGTTTGTTCTAAAGTGCTGTGCATTGGGCGGAGCAAGCAAGGGGTGGTGACCAAGCAGTTCCGGAGGGCAGCCTTCTCCCCCGTCCCTTAGTCGCTGCCCCTCGCCCCTGTCCGTCCCTCACTCATGGTGCCTAGCACAGCCCTGTGTGAATACATGACTTAAAACAAGGCCTAACGTAGCATGGATGGGTAGAAGTAGTCAGTTTATTTTTGTATGCTTGCCTATTGTTAGAATTTACTGCAAGGGAAAGACATACATAGCTGTAAGAATATAAACCACAAAAAGGGTCAGATTTTTCAAAAGTTGGTAGTTAGTTAGGTTGTCCTTAGGATTGTGCAGGATGTGTTTTGAAACTGGAGCTGGTTGAAAAACACACCACCCAGACTGCCAGCTGACTGCAGCAGGCTCCAGGGGTGGAAGGTCTTCCTTCTTGCAGCTATTGATATGTTAGGAATTTGGGTAGTAGTGTTTAGAAAAGATTCTTCTTAGTTAGTTGAAAAAACTCTTTCCTGGTTGTGGGAAGAAGGACAGGACACCAAGATCTTCATGCAAGCGTTCTGATTTTATTCTCCCCCAAAACCCCTTCTATATAGGAATACAAAAGCTTACCCAAGCATTCTGATTACGTAGTGTTTTTCCCAAAGACGTTTATGCCTTCCTGTTTTGTCTTATGCCAGTGTGAGAACTTCCCTTTGAGTTAATCCTCTCTGCCAGGAACAGATGCCAGAGAAAGGATGTTTATACGTGTATGACGTATTTGTTTTTAGGCAAACAGAGAATGGGGAAATAAGCAATAATTCTTCCACATGGTCAGCCAATGGTTCAGAATATGCGATTTCCCTACACCTGGTCACTTGGGGAATCTTTTTATGCAATTAATATCTCCAGTTCAATAACTAACTGTTATAGTCGCACTTTCAGCCAAATGGTACATTTGATTCCACACATTTCCCCTGAAATGATCTTTATGGGCACATCATTCAGTCATATGACCTGAGAGGGGGATATTTTCCAAACTGGAGAAGAGGAAGGCTGTCCTTCCCACCTAGTTGCTCAAGGAGATTTGAATCTTTCTGTAAAGGAGGATGTGGATTCCAGATTCAAAGTAATTGCCCATTCATTTTACTTCCCAAAGGACTTTGAAGGATGGGACCCATAATACACTTGGTTAATAGAGGGGATGTAGTGCTTGTGACTGGCTTTAGAGCAGGCATGCCCAAACTACGGCCCACGGGCCGTATCCGGCCTGCCAGGCCATTTCATCCGCCCCCCGACATGTTATAAGAACTCTTATAATTTTATTTTATTTTTTTTAAAAAACATTTGGGCGAACTTTTTTTTTGGGCGGAGGGATCACAAGTCAGTGAAAGAGTGATTTACCTAGTTCCTTCCTCCTCCTGCTTAGTACTAGGAGTTCTGCTGAATCTACTTTAGAATGGCTGAATCAATACGCCAGAGGTGATTCTGTTATTGTTAGGAGTGGAGAGAGGGACTTCTCAGTCGGAGCTAAAAGTAAGTAGTTTGGGCATGCCTGATTTTAAGCAATTAAAAAAGAAAGCCAGGAGCAGGGGGGAGGGGGAGGGAAGCGAGGTTTAGAGTTCTTCACATCTCTCTGTCAGGCTGCGTATATTGCAAACTTAAGATATCAGAAGAGAAGCAAAAAAAGTTCACAACTTCTCAGGTGCCACAATGCATAATAATGCATCCACCCATCCATGGGCTGGGCAAAAGAAGTTTGTTTTGCAGCCGTGTGTAGGAGGCTTGAATAAGACCCCGGGATGTTCCCTTACTGTCAGAAGCAACAAATGTTGCTTTTCAGCTCGCTTGTGGCCAATCCTTGTGCAAAGAAGTTTGCTCTGCAACCTTTTGCAATTGCAAAGGTTTAAATAACCCGGGATTTTTCGTCAGTTGCAAAAAGAGACGTTACTTTACCTTTAGGCTTGCCCCATCATTGTGTGCCTGTGGAGTTGATGTGCTCTTACAAAGTCAAACCATGAAGCTTTGCTCTTCTGCCTGATGTGGTGGATTTGATCTCAAATCCACCTCAAATTTAAATACATCTCAAATTTAAATACAGGAGTTAGTCTACAAAAGGCCCTGGAGAATGCATTAAATTTGGTAAAGGTTTCTCTTGCTCGAAAGCCAGTCGTATCTGACTCTAGGGGTCAGTGCTCATCTGTTTCAAATCCAAAGAGCTAGTGCTGTCTGCTTCTGCAGGCATTTCTGTGGTCTTATGGCAGGCATGACTAGACACTGCAGCCCACAGAACACTTGTTACCTTCCCACCGAACTGATTCCTATTTATCTACTTGCAATCTCTTGCTTTTTAACTGCTAGGTTATATGTATATATAAAGGTAAAGGTTTCTCTTTCTCGAAAGCCAGTCGCATCCGACTCTAGGGGTCAGTGCTCATCTCTGTTTCAAATCCAAAGAGCTAGCGCTGTGCTGCTTCTGCAGGCATTTCTGTGGTCTTATGGCAGGCATGACTAGACACTGCAGCCCACAGAACACTTGTTACCTTCCCATCGAACTGGTCCCTATTTATCTACTTGCAATCGTAAAGGTAAAAGTTTCCCTTGCTCGAAAGCCAGTCGTATCCGACTCTAGGGGTCAGTGCTCATCTCTGTTTCAAATCCAAAGAGCTAGCGCTGTCTGCTTCTGCAGGCATTTCTGTGGTCTTATGGCAGGCATGACTAGGGTGCAGCCCACAGAACACTTGTTACCTTCCCACCGAACTGGTCGCTATTTATCTACTTGCAATCGTAAAGGTAAAGGTTTCCCTTGCTCGAAAGCCAGTCGTATCCAACTCTAGGGGTCAGTGCTCATCTCTGTTTCTAAGCTGAAGAGCTAGTGCTGTCTGCTTCTGCAGGCATTTCCGTGGTCTTATGGCAGGCATGACTAGACACTGCAGCCCACTGAACACTTGTTACCTTCCCACCGAACTGGTCCCTATTTATCTACTTGCAATTTCTTGGTTTTGAACTGCTAGGTTGGCAGGAGCTGGGACAGAGACGGGAGCTCATTCCGTCCTGCAGTACTCGGGAATCGAACTGCTGACCTTCCACCTCCCAGTCAGCGTCTTAGTGACTTGAGCCACTGCAGTCCCATATGTATATATGCAGTACTGTAAAGCTATTTAGATACACTGTATGTCTATAGTGGCTGCACTCTACTCTGGCAGCAGAGGTAGCTCCAGTTGATGGGGCAAACTGTCCCCAGCTAATCAGTGGCATCTCCGCTGCCGCCATGAGATTTCCCATTGATCAGCTGACTGGCGGTATAGAGATGTCCCAGGTAAGCCGATTGGCAGTTACGATGGCATCAGAGATGCTGTGGACCAAATGGTTATGTTCTCCTTCATCAGCTGGAAATCTGTCTGCACTACCAGGGCAGATCAAAGCCACTGATCAGTGAAAACAGACTTCAGCTGATCAAGGGAGACTATTCCAAGCTATCTCAGAAAACAAAACAAATAAAATAAAATACACAGTAGCACTTTAAAGACTAACTGCTATTCCCACCAGTAATTCTTTTTAAAAAAATGTTTATTTGAAGAGTCCTAGTGCTATGACACTTTGAATAAATATTTTTTTAAAAAACAATGCACCATAGCAGCAGAGGGGCTCCCACTGATTGGTAGTAACTGGTGTCAGCTGATCTGCAGCTGCAGAGAGATGCAGCAGATCTGTTAATGCTGCCTCTGCCAATCAGCTGTAATCTATGTCACCTCCTGCTGCAAGTTTATCTGGGCTTTCCCAGGTAAACATTAACAGGAGTGGGCACAAAGTCTAAACCAGTGATGGCAAACCTTGGTAGTTTAGGTGTTATGGAACTTCAATTCTCAGATGTCCTGATCACCAGAAGTGCTGATTTAGGCTTCTGGTAATTGAAGTCCAAGAACACCTGGAGTGCCAAGGTTCACCATCACTGGTCTGAAGTGATTTATTTTACACTGATTCAAGTATTGGTATAAGTTGGAAGTCAAAATTGATTTACAGTATTATGGCTGTGCATTGTGTAATTCCTGATTTTAAATTGATTGGGAGACCCAATGTGCGCTAATTTTGAAGTTCCCCCACCCTCTGAGGCTGCAGCAAGCCAGGCAGGACATGATGTCAGGAAGCAGATCTTTTCTAAGGCTAATGACTTTTCATTGCTAATTAAAATCCAAAGTTCCAGGTATGTGGGGTTTTAATTGGCAATGAAAAGTCATTAGCCTTATAAAAGATCTGCTTCCTGACATCATGTCAGGAAGCGGATCTTTTCTAAGGCTAATGACTTTTCATTGCTAATTAAATTCCAAAGTTTCAGGTAGGTGGGGTTTTAATTGGCAATGAAAAGTCATTAGCCTTATAAAAGATCTGCTTCCTGACATGTCAGGAAGCGGATCTTTTCTAAGGCTAATGACTTTTCATTGCTAATTAAAATCCAAAGTTCCAGGTACGTGGGGTTTTAATTAGCAATGAAAAGTCACTAGCCTTAGAAAAGATCTGCTTCCTGACATGATGTCAGGAAGCAGATCTTTTCTAAGGCTAATGACTTTTCATTGCTAATTAAAATCCCACCTACCTGAAGCTTTGGAACACAACAACAGCTCCTTGGATGCCACAATGACCAAGCTGGATGTGAGTTTCTAGGATGTCATATTTTTTTAAAAGGACACTTTTAAAGGACACCGCGAAGGAGGAGCCAGCGAAAGAGGAGCCGGCGGCAAAGGCGTTAGTGGTGGTGGTGGCGGCGGCGGGGGCAAGGCTGGGTGGATGTATGTACCATGGAGAGATAGTTCGGCCCTCGGAGCATCTGATAAAATGTTATCCGGCCCCCGGGCCGAAAAGTTTGGGCACCCTTGCTTTAGAGCAAGGGAAACCTTTGCCTTTAGTGCTTGTGAACTGATGTCAAAGATTTGTCATGGAAGAACTTTAAGAGGTGGAAGGCTCTTCCACTTGGTCTAGGGCACATCAGCATTTCTCACTCATCCTTGCCTCCCCTAAGGGTATGGTAGAGAAGAAGATGAGCTAATGTTGTGTACGCCACATAAAGCATGTATCATCAGGGGGAAAATATTGTCTTCTTAAAACTAATCTGTTAGCTTTCTCACAAAAGAAGATGCTGTATTAAAAACACAAAATAATTAAACCAGTTGGCTTTGTGTTGTGTTTTTATATGGTTGTAGTTCATGTTCTCTTGAAGACTCATTGTGTGCATTTTCCATTGGGAAGACAACCAAACCCCACCCCACGTACTGAATATTAGATGATATTATTAAAGATCTATATCAGTGATGGCGAACCTATGGCACACGTGCCAGATGTGGCACTCAGAGCCCTCTCTGTGGTCACCAGTTCAGTCACCCTACCACAGAGGTTGCCCCAACCTTCTGCCCAGCAGTCCAATGAGATTACTTCCTCCCTCCCCCAGCACAAAGTTCACCCCACACACCCCCAGCAGTCCAATGGGAGTGTTTCCTTCTTCACATGTTGCTATGTTGGCACTTTGTGATAAAAAAGTGGGTTTTGGGTTGCAGTTTGGGCACTCAGTCTCTAAAAGGTTCACCACCACTGACCTATATCATTTTTGTTGTTGTTGTTGTTCAGTTGCACAGTCGATTCTGACCCTTTGCGACCCCATGGACCACTGTCCGCCAGGCCCTTCTGTCCTCCACCCATCCTCCTCAACTTGCTCAGTTCTGTGCCCATTGTGTCTACAATACCATCTAGCCATCTCATTTTTGGCCGCCCCCTTTTTCTTTTGTCCTCCACCTTTCCCAGCATCAAGGTTTTCTCAAGTGAATCCTCTCTTCTCATTTGATCATTCTTAGTGGTGCAAATTTGTCCACAATTCTTATCATCAAAGAAACACATGTCCACTTGTGGAACCATGATGTGTAGAGAATCTCACACAAGGAAAAAGAAACAGAAGAGAATGAAAAGAAGGTAATTATCAATATCACAACACTGGATTGTTCCCTAGAGCCTCTTCACCATAGGTGATCGTTCATGCAAGGGTCCAGTTAAATCACTGTCAAATTTCAGGACTCAAGTAGAAGCTTTGTTACCTGTGGGATCTCCCTCATGCGTATCAGAGAGTTGGATTTCACTTCCTTTGCTGGGAAAAGGCGGGGGGGGGGGGAGACGCAAAAACTTCAATTTCACTCAAACAACAACAATAACAAACCAACCCATCTTCTAAATGCATTACCCCTGGCAAGATGCTCCCTGAACAACAACAACAAGAAGAAGACCAGCAGGAGGAGGACAATTGATGGTATCCCAAAATATAAAGTGAAGAAGCAGTTCCCTGCAGAAGGAGAGGGAAAGAGAGATGCTGATCAGCCACGGAGACCCTCCAGGGTGGAGATGAGGGCAAGGGTATGTTGCTTAAATGTTATGTTTGTCAATAAAATAGTCTTGTTTTTGTCTGAAATTAAAATCTCTGTGGTTCTTGGGGAGCTCCGCCAACAGATGAGCTTTAATTTAAAATGCATCTCCACATTAAAAAGGGATAGCGATTTTTAGGTAACAGGTAGGAGCAAGGAAGACTGGCACTTCCTCTTCCTCATCTCCAGTTAAGCCATTTAACTCATCCCTTTGTTATCTAGCACTCTCCTGTTCCATTCAAGCTCTTCTCTTTGTTCATCACATCCTTCACTCTTCCTCTAGTGTGATTTCCTAGCAGACACAGATGGAGCTCAGCTAGAAAAGAAGCTCCCTTAAATGATGAGGATTAGAGTATAGGATCCATCTATACAAAGTCCCCAGTAGATGGATGAATGCAGTACAGTCAAACTTCGCATAAAGAGCCCCTTGCTTAAAGAGTAACTTACTTAAAGAGCAGAATTTTCTGTGAATGTTTGCTTCACTTAACAAACAAAACCAAACAAAATCTCGCTTAACAAATAAATCAGGGTTTGCAATCCCCCCACCACCACCACCAGAAGTCACATTTGGTCACTTACAATGGTGTTTCGCTTAATGAGCAAACTCGCTTAAAGAACAATCCTATGGAACACATTATGCTCTTTAAGCGAGGTACCACTGTATTGTATTGCATTGTACTCTACCTCTCTTCCCCCTCCCCTACCAATTTTGTTGTTTCATGGTTCTTGTGTTCTGCAGTTTTTGGTTAGTAAGTTTCTCTCCCCCTTTGCATTAGTATCTTAGGGTTTGTGTGCGTGTGTGTTGTGATATGTGGTGTTTTAATAAAACACTGTGGTCAATTATGATGCCTTATTCAAAATTTCTGGTAACAACTCCTTCCCTTTTTTCTTAAGATGGGAGGAGCCTATGGATACTCCCATCTTAGACTGAGTGGGTCCTGGTTTGGTGGGCAGCTGCCATGCTGATCTTAAGGATGGCAAAAGTGGGACACAAAGCACAAATGGGGAAAAGTCAATTCTAATCCCTGCAGTGAGCAAGTTTTGAGATACCCCATGTCCGGCATTCTTATAGGTGAATGGCTTTCCTTTCCAGTCTGGGAGGGAGGCTATGTGTTAATGCAATAATTTGGGGGCAACAGCTAAGAGGTGAGCAGCTGCCTCCTGCCCCAAGGAATTTCCGGGTCTAGTGCAATTGTTGAAGACAGGCAACATGCTCTCCCAAGTATTCCCAACTATTTTCATGAGTACTGATCTGGTGGATTGGTGAATACAGGGCTATTTCAGGAATGGGGTGGTTCTGGCTATCCACAATACAAAGTACACTCTAACATTCTAAACATGCTAACACTTAATAAAATTCTTAAAGACAAATCTTAGTTCAGAGGAAGCTTAGATTCCTAAAGGGACTTGAAGACAGAGAGAGAGAGAGAGAGAGAGAGAGGGCTGAAGGAAGTATGCTATCAATTCCATAAGGAAACCGATGATTGGTGCATTAATAATAAGGAAGAAGCGATACTACTCCACTGGATTTTAGACGTGCTCTGGTGTACTGCGATTAGTTCATCATTGGGATCCATCACAGGGCTTTCACATCCTTAGGTTTTCCTGTAGTGAGAGAGAGAAAACACAACACAACTCCCCAAAACCCTCCCACATTTATTAAAACTATAAGTTTAAACTTTATTTCTTTTCCCCCTAATAACAATAAACGACAACAAACATGCTTTAATGTACTCCCATTCCATTCACTGTTGTTCCTTGTGGATTTCTATAAGGAAATTCCATAAGATGTCAATTTCAGTAGGAGAAGAGGACTCCCATTATGCAAGCCCCATACTTACTCCAGAAGCCACTAATACATGATCCATTTACTACTGTGAGTGCTTTTAAGGCAGGAATTTACCTTCTGTTGCCCAAATCCATGTAGACCAGATTAAATACTTAAAGCAAACAATTGTTTCATTCCCATCTAAGGAAGGTGCTGCTTTCCAACCAAACTCAGCCTCCCCCTCTTCCTTGTGAATCTGGGAGTCATTTAACTAATTCCTAAACTGGCCTCGTTGTAAAATCTATTTATTTACCTTTACCCTGTTTCTCCTTCTGGGATCCTGTATAATAAGAATGAGGGGTTGGCAGACGCACTGCATATATGGTTTTGAAATAACTTTATTGTTGGAGTTTGCAAAACAGTGTTTATGGGTCAGTTTCTTTAGCTAGGATTCTAACAGGAAACAGGGCACAGAGACACTGAAATTTCCTTAAGATTGTGCACTTAGTAGGGTGAGAGGAAGTTTCCCATGTGCGATGTACCAACAATCTTTCAGAAGCCACTCACACAACATACATGCAGACAAGACAAAACACAGCTCTTTTACGTTCAGCAACAGAACGGACTAGACAGGGCACCTCTCCTGCCTTCCTTAAGGGAATTTCGGCAGGGAGCCTGCCCAGAAATAAAAACATTTAGCTTCATTAGTTTCAATTATCCAGACATCCGTTTGTAATACTAAAGACTTAAAGCTGCTCTTAAGGAGCAAGCTACTATGTGCCTATCTATTTACTATGCAAAACTTCTCCCACCTTTTTCCGGAACGCTTGTTGCAAGGTTCTGGGTTCGAATCACAATGTTTTTGAAAAGATTCCTTTTTTTTTTCCAATCAAATGTGCTTACTGGGGCTTTTTGTGTTTCACTTAAGTCAATCCCAGTACATATATATATAAATGCTTTAGGCCACATTGTACAAAATCAAATTTGCAGCAACCGTTTCAGAAATGCACATGTTTTCAAAGGTGTTAATAGTAGGTTTATGTTCAAATTAACTCTTCACTATGGAGCAGCAATTTCCTTTTGAACAATCACCTTCTTAGGCAATCAGTATTTATGTACAGATAAGCAGAGCCTTGTATGGACATGATTCTTAATTTCCAACTTTAAACTTATCTAGATTACAACACATACACAGCCTCCCACGTGTTCAAACAAATGCATGACTATACAGGACAATGTTCCATTTCCCCTGTGCCACAAATTAGTAAGTTCCCTCTCATTTAATACCCCTCCACTCTTTTCCTACTAGGCCATATCCCTTTTATTTCTGAAAATGGGTCTTCCAGTGCCACAATTTGGAGACTTAAGGCATACACATCAGAAAATCCAAGTTCTGAGTTTGCATGGCCCTTTTTAAGAGGTGGGCCTGATTTTCGAGACACAATTTAGGCAGATGCTTCTCGACCCCCCCCCCTTCCCACAAAGCTGGGTTCCCAAGTGAGACTCCAATTGCCCTTTTTCCCAGGGAAAAAGATAAGCCAAAACCTCCATTTCCGCTACCTTCATGCCCTGCCTTGGGACGAGACATTGGGCTACCCAGAACTCCAGGATTTGCTCCGAAGGCTTTCTTGGGGTCCTTTGCCTATCTGCGAGCTTTTCCAGTTTAATTATAATATTTGCCAAGTTGAACTGGACACTTCAAATGAAGCTGGACCTTAAAGGATGTCTGAAGTGATTAGCCTGAATTGTACTAATATTTTGTGCAGGCCAATCGGCCTGCAGGAAGTACCCTATTTTCATCCACATGTGGGATATAAGCCAGGTAGCAAACTATGTTTTAAAATTAGCCTTTCATCAGATGAGGCTCATTTATTTCATATTTATGTTGCCAATCTTGCTGGGACAGCAAGATGACACAGATTAATTTGAGGCACAAAGAAAAAGGAAGAATAAGTCCCCATTTCTTTGCCAACTAGGGTAGTGAAATCTGAATTTTGGGTGGGCAGTGCATGTGAATGCAATCGTGGACATTATACAGGCCAAAAATTTTAGATTCTCTGTTTAAAACTCTGCTCCCTTGAATGGCCAAACAGGAAAATCAACTGAAGGCCCATGCTTGGTGAAAGAGGAAGGAGGGGCCGTTTTCCCCTTCAGGCTATTGTGAATGAAATGCTTTCTCTCAGCAGGAGGTAATCTCTTAACAGCTCTGCAGTGCTACAGAGTTTGCACTCTGCACATGTTCTATGGAAAGTCTGAATTTTACTTTGGGAAAGCGTTTCTTTGAAAACAAATGCATTTTCAAACACTTATTGGTTGCAGTGGGCTTTGTATGAGAAAGAGGGACCTTTCTAATTAATCCATCCCAATTTCCAGCCCTTGCCAATCTCAGGTTTTTAGATATACCAATCATTATGCCAATATTTGTTCTGGTTTTCAGTCAATTCTATTTATTTGCTGCATCTCTCCACCATTTCTAAGTTCCAATTCTTTAATTTCCAAGGCTTTTATTGCTTAATTAGTTCGATTTCAAGCCTTATTCAAAGCAGCAATGCATTTGGGCATTGCTATTTCACTAGTCTTATAATAATTTTACCAAGTCCTAATCAAGAGGACAACAATAATCCCAATTTATATAGCTCCACTCTCTGTCTTTAAGGTTTAAGCTAGACAGAGAAAGGAATACTATTATTTAACTAACCATACCCTTTTATATACTTTTTACATTATATTCACAGATCTGCCACAGGTTCAGCATGCATCAGGACTGGGTGCTTGTGGAAACATAACTTCTTACAGATATGCTTCCTTCCCCTTTAAATCCTTTAGCAGTGTATGTTAATACAATGGCAGGTTTAAAACTTCTAAGTTTCTAGTCCTCATTATTTACACATCACAAAATGCAGGCATACATTTCTTTCATTTCCACACACACACCACACACACAGGGTACCCTTATTCAATTCATTCATTCACCATACATGCATATTTACATATTTTATACATTCATTCCGTTTTTAAACTGTACATTAGCTCTCCTTCTTTTCCTGCAATGCTCCACTCAGAGGCCCTTTGGGTGAACTTTAATTAACCTTTTGTAATTTGCCAGGTGTGTGTGGCTTGCAACGTCCTCTCTTCCCCCTCCCCTACCAATTTTGTTGTTTCATGGTTCTTGTGTTCTGCACAGTTTTTGGTTAGTAAGTTTCTCTCCCCCTTTGCATTAGTATCTTAGGGTTTGTGTGTGTGTGTGTGTTGTGATATGTGGTGTTTTAATAAAACACTGTGGTCAATTATGATGCCTTATTCAAAATTTCTGGTAACAGGACCAAAATGGAAATGATCAATAAGGTTAGTCATTTCAAAATATAAGGCCAGCATCTGGATGTCACCAAAGAACCTAAATATCTGAGCACTCAAGACAACCACACTTTTGGTATCTGATACTGAGCCAGTTCAGTTCAGCTTGTGGCTCTCAAACCGGTTATGAAAACTGCAGAAAGAGAAAATCACGTTGAGTCAAGATATTTATGCTTTTCTGAGAGGCTGTAGAGAGGAAAAATATGTAAATAATCTGAAGAACAGTGATTAATTCCTACGGAAGAGTATTTTTGCTGTCTGAGTTTCCTCATCTGCCCATTCAGAGAAAAGGCCCTTTTGTTTCTGGCCAGGATCCTGTGCCTTGAACAGTTTCATGAGAAAGAGAAAACCCTGCAGAGGATGCATTTCACTCTCCACTGCAGCCCAGCTCTGCCTTCTGCACCGTCACAGGGCAACCTATAGAGAAGGAGCGTGGGAAACAACTTCCGTGTATTCTGCCCCAAGATAACCCTGGATAGCATAGCTACATGTCAGCATTGATTTGACGGCACACAGTTATTCTTGGTTTATTACTCCAGCTATTGATATTATTTTCTCAACTGCTTATACTTTTGGGACGTCCCGAGATGGTAATTACAGTAGAACATTCAGCCAGAGTCTCAATGCCAAATGTTGAGCAACAGTAAATACCCTGACTCCTTAAAGGGGCCAATGGCTATGGTGGAGGAGCCCCTTTGGGTGGGGTGATGGTTCCCTCAGAGGAAGAAATGCCACTGGAAACCATCATATTAGGCCCAATGGAAAAATGAGCGGAGGAGGAGCTCTGATTCCCAATGGTCATGGAGGCAGAAGAGGCTGTGCCAGATGGACCAGCTGTGAAGGTGCACCAAGATAACATCCTCCAGGCTGCAGCAGTCCATTGCAGCCCATCACAGTTAAATCCTGCATGACTCATTTCATATGTGCCACAGGAGATGGTTCCGAGAGCATAGTGTGTGGGTCACTTCATGGCAAACTGGGATTCACGTTAAAGGAATTCATGCTAGTGTCATTTTTTTCCTGCTTGCCCTGGTGGGCATAGATGGCCCAGAGGCAGACACCCTCTAAGGTCAGGCCTCCCGGTGCCCTAGGGCAGGAAAAAAAATGTATGTTTGGATCGAGTTGCAGCTGACAATGATGACAATACTTTGGGGACTATTTGTAGGGGACAAGAGTCCCCTCTGTGGGTCCACTAAACAGCCAACTTCTGCCCGTTTCAATCCAGGTGTACTGACTTTGCCCCCATTCCCCCTTGGTCTAAAACCAGGACATTTTTGAAAATAATTCTACAAGGAAAAAGGTGGAAGAACCACAACCATAATGCTTTATGTTGCTTAACCCTGGGCTGCCGCCCATTTCTGCATCTGAAATGGTGGGCTAGAAATTGCAGGCACTGGTACTAAATAAATGTAGTTACATTTATGTAGTGCAACGAGACTCTACTTGTCTTGATTTTTTAAAAAAAGAGTGTGTGTTCTCTCACAAGAAGTTTGTACTTGTAAAATGTCAGTTGCAGGAAAGACTGCTTCTCTTCCTACTCTATGGGATGCACCATACATTAATGGCCAAGTGTTTAAAACCCAAGTTTAACAGGAAGTCCCTGCCTGAGAAAACCAGCAGTGGGTCAGCCTGGAGAAGACACAGGTCCAGAGAATCCTCTTGGTTTCATGCAGGACTAAACCCTTTTATACTAATATAAAAATAGTCACCAGCTGATATTTCACATCTAAAACAGGGGTTTTAAATAAAAAAGTGGGAAAAGAGGCTTCCCTCCACTGCTTTTTTGATATGTATCTGTCTCCTTTTTATAATTCCACTTGCTAGATGCATTAGTCAGTATTTATTACCATCAGAAGAACAAAAAAAACAAACAAAAAAAAAACCAATGAAAGGACATGCACGTACTTTTTCCACTCCTTTTTCAGCTCTTTGACCAAGACCGAGGCTGATGTTCTCAGACATAACCAGAGAAACCCACATTTCCCCTTTATTCCGCCCAAAATGCTTGCTCGGCGCTGCCACACTCCAAGCAGCAAATAGCTGCTTGGCTCGGCGTGCAGAGCGCTAGAGGCACGCATGCACGCTTAGCGCTGAAGGCACATATGCGTGCTGGAGGCATGCATACACGGTGGAGGCGCACATGCTCAGTGGAGGCACACATGTGCAAGTGGGGGAAACCGCAAAAAAAGGTAAAAAAAAACCCCACGTGGCTGCCCAAAAAAGTTACTACCGGTCCAAGCAGACCGGTGCGAACTGGCTCTTGCCCGCCACTGGTTGCAAAGGGTTGGACTCGACTATGTGACTGAACAACAAAAATTGGTAGCACTTCAGTGGGAAAAGTAACTATTTCAGTGTCTAGTCATGTCTGTCACATCGCCATGGAAACGTCTCTTTGGCTGTAAATGGAGACAAGCAACACACTCTAAAGTCAGACATGACTGACTTTCAAGCAAGGTTGGCCTTTACCTTACAGAAGTGACTTGATGGCAACAACTACACACACACACACAGTTCTAAGGGCAGGTGAATATTTAGTGGATGCAGTTTTAATAGCACTAAATAGAGAATTCCCAGGGAGAATTTCTGCCTGTTCTCTCTTGCTGGAGGAGGGAAGGCGACAAAATGGAAATTTTCTGTCACTGTGTGTTTATCTCAACAGCTCTTGTCAGAGAAGGAACTGTTGTGTTATCAAAGGGAGGAGCCCAAACAGCCTGCCTTTGCCCCTTGCCTTTTCTGGGAAATCAGCGGAGAAAGAAGAAGCGGCTGTTTCCACTCTGGACAGCAGGAGGCGCTGCCGTGCTGTCAAAAGAGCCCTTTCCCACTTTGCAAATCTAACAAATAAAAATAGGTGTTTTAAGGGGTGGGGTGGGTGGATTCAGGTTTATTTTACTAGAGAGATTTACAACTTTATGATCTATTTTACTGAACAGTTGTCTTCAGACATAGGAATTAGACTCGGCAATAAACAAAAACAAATTCAGATGTCAATTAGAACTTCATATAAATTCTGAAAAGACAACACCACAACTTAACAGCAACATGTATTTATTGTTTGGATTTTTAAAATTTTGGCTTTTGTGTTTTTTAGCTTTTTTATTTTGTTTTTTTTTTAATGTTTAATTTAAAATTTTATTTTAAAGGACTACCCACCCTGAGTCTTCGAAGGAAGCCGGGGTACAAATGAAATTAAATAAATAAATATAAATAAATAAAAAGCTGAAATTTTGGAGACTACTAATTCATAGGCTGCAGTAAACTTAATGTCATGTTACTACTACTACTACTACTACTACTACTACTACTACTACTACTACTACAGGCATTACATTGTAGTTTGATGGCTCATGGCTAGTTTTAATATTCAGCAAAGCTGCCTATGGTGCTTGGAAGCTTGCTGGCTCCTTCACATCGTTAAGTTCTCAAAATAAAAAGACACTGAATTTTATAACTTAGCCATGATGGCAATAAATGTTCTTCAAGGAGCCACATCCCCCCCTCCCCAAATAAATAAATAAATAAAGAGAGAGAGAGAGAGAGAGAGAGAGAGTAGCTCCTCTCTCTGCCCTTGCCTGGTTTCTCGGAAATCACCTGATTTTTTTCTTGTTGTAGTAGTTTTTTCTTCTCTCCAGCAGGGAGCAGTGGAGGATTGGAAAAAAAAATCCAGTTTATAATTAGAATATCAGGGATGGTCCGGGAGCAGGAAGGTTCCCAAAGAGAAAAGGTCCCTAATTGGGTTTACCTAATTGGGGCGGGATAACAAATCGGACTAAATAAATAAATAAATAAAGTTGGGGGCAAAATGCTAATTAACTTGTGAACCGGCCAGAGTACACTAAAGCACTATATGACAGTATGTATATAAATGTAATCAGTGGTGGGCTCCAAAAATCTTTACTACCACACTGGATGGGAGGCTGAGTCCAAATTGAACACTGTCAGGATCAAGCTCACAACATTTTGGCTGTGTAAACCACAGCGCCACCAAGCCTCAGCACAGTTTCTCCTTTGATTTCCCAATGTGAGGAATCCACAAAGTCAGAGTTTGGGTACTCATGTAAAGATATTTTCTGTCTGGTTTGGGCTTGAGGGTTTCCAACAACAGGCAACGTCGTGCCGGGCTTTGCGTTTTAGCTCTTCTTTCCGGACGGAGGTGCAATCTTTCTTTCTCTCCTTCCCGCCTCGCTCCGGGCGCCATTTGGACACTCAGAAACCCCAGAATCGCCCCACCCCAAGGCTCCCCCCCCCCAAAAAAGATGTTCCTCGATCCCCATTCATGTCACAGAGGTGGGGCTCTTTTACCCCTTCCTTTTGCCCCCACAGCTCAAAACCGCTACAAGGCAGGGACTCCCACGAAAACTAGCATGAATCCAGTTTCACTTTCCTTTCCCAGTCCTCAAACGCTGCCTTGCGATGGGTCCTCTGGATAGCAACCAGTGACGAACTCTCTGTTGTTTTAGCCTATTGTTCGAATGTTTTTCCCTCCACCAATCCCGAGCCTTTTTTTCGAGAGATTCGCATTCGGCGGATCCCCGCTGAAAGGAGCAGAATGTGGGTTGTTGCTCCGGATTTGAGACCCACAAAAGAGAGGGAGGTTCGGGTTTGAGAGCGACATGTGGCCTCCGGGGCCACCCGCCTTGCTGCTGGGGGTGCTTGCCGCCTTCTTTGGGGTCTCCGAGGAGGGTGAGTCTCTTCCGGGTGGGTGGGTGAGATTTGGGGACGAGACCCATAGAAGGGGCGGCAGAGCCTGATCGGGACGGAGGATCCCTTCCTGGTCCATCTCCCCACCCCACTTCTGCTTTTGTCTTGGTTGGGATGGGGGAGGGGACGTCGAGAAGGGTGTGTGTGTTGCGCAGTGTAATCCGGAGTCAGTCTTCCCCATCTGCCTTTCCCCCATCGTCCACCTTAAGGGAGGCGTGGAATTTGACTGCCAAACAACAGGGGGCGCCCTTTTTCTCCCCTTGGGTTGTGGAGTTGCCTGGATAAGACCAAATATTCTTCTGGGTTGTTGTTTTGGGGGGGGCAGCCCCAGCCTGGCAAACCAAAGTGGGCACCTGGCATGACAGCCTCACCTGACAAAGGAGAGAAATCAGAGGCCGCCCAATGGATGGGGGGGCTGAACAGACTTTCTTAATTGAGGCATTTATCCAGTCATCTTACAGTTACTCAAATTCTTACATTACAATACAATATGTTGCTATGGGCGGCGAAGTCCTCAACCTGCCCTGGCTTCTTTCTCTCCTGGCAGGTGGTGTAGGTGCAGGGGGGCGGCGGCGGGGGGGGGGGGGCGAAGTCCTCAACCTGCCCTGGCCTCTTCCTCCCCTAGCAGGTGGTGTAGGTGCAGGGGGGGGGGGCAAAGTCCTCAACCTGCCCTGGCTTCTTCCTCTCCTGGCAATTGGTGTAGGTGCAGGGGGGGCGAAGTCCTCAACCTGCCCTGGCCTCTTCCTCCCCTAGCAGTTGGTGTAGGTGCAGGGGGCGGCGGCGAAGTCCTCAACCTGCCCTGGCCTCTTCCTCCCCTGGCAGTTGGTGTAGGTGCAGGGGGGGGGCCCGAAGTCCTCAACCTGCCCTGGCTTCTTCCTCTCCTGGCAATTGGTGTAGGTGCAGGGGGGGCGAAGTCCTCAACCTGTCCTGGCCTCTTCCTCCCCTGGCAGTTGGTGTAGGTGCAGGGGGGCGGCGGCGAAGTCCTCAACCTGCCCTGGTCTCTTCCTCCCCTGGCAGTTGGTGTAGGTGCAGGGGGGGGGGCGAAGTCCTCAACCTGCCCTGGCCTCTTCCTCCCCTGGCAGTTGGTGTAGGTGCAGGGGGGGGGGGCGAAGTCCTCAACCTGCCCTGGCCTCTTCCTCCCCTACCAGTTGGTGTAGGTGCAGGGGGAGGAGCGGTGAAGTCCTCAACCTGCCCTGGCTTCTTCCTCTCCTGGCAGTTGGTGTAGGTGCAGGGGGGGGGGCGAAGTCCTCAACCTGCCCTGGCCTCTTCCTCCCCTGGCAGTTGGTGTAGGTGCAGGGGGGGGGGGCGAAGTCCTCAACCTGCCCTGGCCTCTTCCTCCCCTGGCAGTTGGTGTAGGTGCAGGGGGAGGGGTGGCGAAGTCTTCAACTTGGGCTTTAAGATGGTCATTCCCTTTTTTAAAAAGGTGCTCTGAGTGACAAAACCAAGCCAGAACTTATGGAGTAATTGCCTGGAGTGTACCCATTACTTTGGGGACTTTGCTTTTTATCTGTACGGTATTTGTTTAGCTATTTGGTTAGCTAAACCAATTGTTCATTTATACATATCTTATCCTCTATTCCAAAAAATCCATATATTCTTGACTGGGCTTAACTCCTTTGTATTAGGTACCTTGACTTATCTTCGGGATGAGTTATAGTCGAGTATATACTGTAAATTCATTTCCCCTCCACAAATATTACAGTATATACTCGAGTATAAATCATCCCGAAGATAACTCAAGATTCATTCTCTCTGGAGCCTCAGAAACCACTCTTGGCCTTTCCTACTAAATCTAGACCTGGCCCTTGTCAGGAGGAAAGAAATGAGAAGCCCAAGATGGACATTTTGCGGATTCCATCCCCCAAGTCTTTCCCAGCTGGTTTCTGGGATCCACATCCATCTTAATTAAAACAGGGTCTATTTGGTCAAAGACAAACATTGCTGATGTTTACCTGTGGAACAAGTCTGTTTGCAACTAATGAGGCTTTCTGCAGAGTACTATGGATAAGTGGAGCCATTAATTAATCCCACAGCATAACACTCATTATAACAAATGCCAGTATATCTATTTGTGAAGTGGGGCAAACCCCGCTGCTTGTTGGGAATGTAGAGGCACCCCCAGTTTGTGAGATAATGTGAGATCAGTCATGATGGGGATCAAGGTTGACTCAGCCTTCCATCCTTCTGACGTCGGTAAAATGAGGATCCAGCAAGTTGCAGGTAAAATGCTAATTAACTTCTGAACCTGCAAGAGAGTGTACTAAGCTCTAAGGGGTGGTATATAAGTGTAATTGCCGTTGCTAAATG
Source organism: Furcifer pardalis (assembly GCA_030440675.1). Classification (NCBI taxonomy): domain Eukaryota; kingdom Metazoa; phylum Chordata; class Lepidosauria; order Squamata; family Chamaeleonidae; genus Furcifer; species Furcifer pardalis. The sequence goes on along the minus strand of CP126893.1, from coordinate 173,950,798 downwards.
GTAAATTAATAAAATTAGTTAAACAATTTCCATCTAAGGTCCCACAAGTCAGGTATGTGGGTGTGTATTTATTATTCTGATTTGTTGCATTATTGGCTTTTGTAGTTTTTTATTTTGCTTTTGCTTGTTTGTTTCATAAAGACACTGAAGTTTCTAACTTTTCCATGGTGGCAATAAGTGTTCTTCCAAAAACCCTCTCTCTTTCTCTCTCTGCCACAGGACTGTCGTTCACTCATCCTGTGCCTGGTTTCTGAGAAACCACCTGATTTTTTATTTTTGCTGTTTCTGCTCTCCAGCAAGGGAGCAGTGGAGGATCAGGAAAAAAATGATCCAGTTTATAGTTAGAAAGAAAGTCCGGGTTGGTCTGGTAGCAGGAGGGATCCTGGAGATAAAGTTTCCTTTTTCGCCCTTGCCTGCTTTTCTTTCACCCCATCTCTTCCTAGATTTGAGACAAGGTGTACATATGTGTGGATTCTTTCACCACCACCACCCAAAAAGTCTCTGTTGTACAAGCCTTGATATATATACTCATGCATGTCTGCTTACTTAGATAAACTAAGCAATTTCTGTGTAACTCTGTTCTCACCAAACTAGTTGTAAACAACGTTTTAACTAGAGTGGATTTCATCACTTCAAAATAGGTCTACTCGTGTTACAGCCTTGCTTATAAATTACCACAATTAAAATATTTATCCAAGCCTCTACTGTTATCTTGTAAATATTAGTTTGTCAAGGGAATATGGTTAAACCATTGATTTTAGCTAATTTTGTGCTCACATGTGCAATGGCAACCTTGCTGTGCCGGCTAATCTTTCTCCCACTAGGTCAGACGGAAGAAACTGAGGAATGAATTCACCAAACAGTGGCTTCATTTTGGCAGTTTCAGTCTGACCTAGACGTGAAAGAAGAAAGCCCATAGGGGCGCGTTTTACTTCCGCTTCCAGGAGCAACAAGGGCTTCGCGGGCTGGATGAATTGCCGTCAGGGGCCGCATCCAGCCCCAGTGACCGGCTCCCTGAACCACATGATCGGCCCACGGCCCAAAAAGTTTGGGCACTCCTGACTTAGATGGTGGCTTTCAGTTTCAGCCTTCGCTATTACAAGTAAAGGCAGCTCTGAAGTTATGGGAAGAAGGAGGCAGCCTGCCTTCCAGAAAAGGAAGCCATTTTCTTTATGCTGATCCTTGCTCTCTCATGCAAAGGCAAGGAGTACAAAATGGCGGCTCCATGCCTCAGGCGTAACTTTGGGCCAAAAGAGTCACAATGTTAGGCAACCTGATTTTTTTTTTAGGGAGTGGGGGTGGGGATAGCTTTCCCCAAACCTTAAATGGCTACTTTAGAGGAAGAAATTTCATCAGATGTAGCTTTCATGCAAGCTACAGCTGCTCAAATTTCTGTCTTCCCCCACCCCCAAAGGATGATGAACGCAGGCACCCTTTTTATCTTTTCCGTCTTCAGAGATGCTACAAAGAACATCCTTAATTGCCAGGAGTTTCTTCCCTGGGATAATGAAGCCTGAAAAACTTTACTTTTCCAAATGAAGGAATGAAACACATGGAGCACTGTTACCTTCCTGCCGAAGTAGTACCTTATTTGTCTACTTGCCGTTTCTTGCTTTCGTACTACTAGGTTGGTAGGAACTGGGATAGACATCAGGAGCTCATTCTGTCATGCAGCACTCAGGTCTCGAACTGCTGACCTGCCGACCTTCCAGTCATCAAGTTCAGCATCTTAATCACTAAGCCACCACAGTCCCTTATTTAGTTAATGTGTTTTATTTTGTTTTGATAAAAAAGAAGTTGCATTTTGGCTAAGGTAAGGTCGCCCTTGCTCAGGGGTGCCCAAACTTTTCAGGCCACGGGTTGGTCACATTGCTCAGGGAGCCAGTCACTGTGGTCCGGGGGCCAGATGCAGCCACCGATGCCAATTTATCCGGCCCGCAAAGCCCTCATTGCTCCTGGAAGTGGAAGTAAAATGTGCTCGCACAGGCACATTTTACTTCCTCTTCCAGAAGCAACGAGGGCTTCACAGGCCAGATGAATTGGCATCGGGAGGTGCATCTGACCCCCGGGGCGTAGTTTGGGCACCCCTGCCTTTGCTCAAAACCCAGTCTTATCCAACCTGAGTTCAATGCTCATCTTCGTTTATAGCCAAAGAGCCAGCACTGCCTGAGTGCAGACGTTTCTGTGGACATGTGGTAGGCATGACTAGACACCAGAGTGTATGGAACAGTTTTTACCTTCCCACTGAAGCGGTACCTGTTTATCTACTTGCAATTTCTTGCTTTCCAACTCCTAGGTTGACAGGAGCTGGGACAGAGGTGGGAGCTCATTCTCTTGTGCAGCATCCAGGTCTTGAACTGCTAACCTGCTGACCTTCCAGTCATCACGTTCAGCACCTTACCCACTTAAACCACTACAGTCCCTTGTTTAGTTAAAATATGTGTTTATTTTATGTTTTGATAAAAAGAAGTTGCATTTTGGCTAAAGGTTGGGCAGGGAGGCATGCGGTCTTCTGAAAATTCAAATGGGGGCAAAAGGCAGTTTATGAACGGCTATTAATCTGCTTTTGGCACTTGTAGCGTTTTGAGAAGCTTTCAGGCTTCATGTCATTCCAGACTGTGCCTCTTTTCCTTGCTGGGTCTGCAGTTGTTTTGTGGAAAACCCTCACACTGCCGTCTCAATGGAGTTGGGGTGAAATGGTGCTTCCCCAGTTCCAACGAGAGGGATAATTGGATAGGTTACCCTCCAAGTCCTCTGTCCTTCTTTCTCAGTGCATTTTGGTTAATTTTGCCTCCATCCATCTGTCATTGTCCTTCTATGGGAGCTGCAGCATTCATTGTTCTTTTATTTTCTCAATGAAACCACTTGCTTCCACCTGCTTTCCCTCCAGACCATTATCCACCCGCCATGGATTTCTTTCTCCCTTCTTCCCCATGGGAGTCTTTTCCCCATTTCTTTTCCAATTCCTTTCCCACCCCCACTTCTTCCCTTCTTGATCTATTTTTCCAGAATTTGAACTCTTCCATGTTTACTGCGGTCCCTCTCTTACCCTCCTTCAGCATGACCATCCATCCTTGGATGTTCAAACTGAGGGGCCCCTTAGAGAAAGTCTCCTGCTTCGAGGAACCTCCATGGCTTGGCAGGGCCATTCTCTGGAGGCAGTTTCACCATTTCCCTTTCCTTTCCAGGTTCCTCCTCCCACTCCCTCCGCTATTTCTACACGGGGGTGTCGGAGCCTGGCCAAGGACTGCCCCGGTTCATTGTTGTGGGGTATGTGGATGACCAGCTCTTACTTCAGTATGACAGCGACACGAGCAAAATTCAGCCTAGAGCCCCATGGATGAAGAAGGTGGAGGAGGAAGATCCCCAGTATTTGGAGAGGAACACTCAGAATTTTCGTGGCGCAGAGGAGGTATTCAGAGTGGGTGTGGAGAATGTAAGGAAGTATTACAACCAGAGCAAAGGTAAGTGAAGGATGCCTTCCTCCTTTGGTCCTCAAACATGAGCTGTAGTTGCTGGGGTGGGGTAGGGGCTGGAAATCTGTTCATGATCTCCTCCTATAATTTGGCTATAAAAGAGCAACAGGGAAAAGCTGCTGTTTTGGTCACTGTTCATTTTTCTCTTTTTATTTGAACATAAATGAATAGCAGGGAGAAGGGGATCACATTAATTATTTTCGTTACTTGCTAACTCAGATTTCAAACCAGATACAGTATTTCAAATGCGATTAATTATTGTAATATTGATTTCCAATATAAAGTGTTGAGAGACATTTGGGTGGGTATAATATCAGGAGCAACTTGAGGGCAATGAGCTAAAAGAGTCCTGATCTTTTCTCTGGAATATAAATTGGAGTTTGATTCAAAGTTATCAGGGCTGGAATGTCTGAAGTAAAAAAGGAGCCTGAAAATAATTAATTGAAACAACTTTAGTGCAAATACTGTAGTTCAAAATAGTGGCACCAATTCAAATACATTTTCTCTTCCTAATTTTGGAGAGAAGGATCCTGGCTCTCCCTCTTGGGATAGAAGTTCTGGTGGCATGATCCGTGGGAGGGAGGGAATCTGTGGGGAAGGGAAGGGAGGTCAGCTAGATCACAGGGGGGGGGGCATTTGCAACCTCTGCCCTTGACTGAGGACTTGTGGGTCTTTCTTGTGGGTCGCTGGCTCTTCATGCAAAACCTCCTTCCCTTTTAGCCCTCTTTCCAGCCAGGCTATTCCAAGAACCTGCATTCTTTTTCTCCTCCTCCGTAAAAAAAAATCCAGTTTAGACCCTTCTTGCGAGGCTGGAGAGGGGACGTGGTGGGTTGGGGGAATGGCTGCCCTGAAGGCCCCCCACCCCAATATGCCTCTGTGGGTGGTGCTATGGGGTGTCTGGACTGGAGCTGGGCAAAGACGAGCAAAAAGGAGGGCATAATTTCCAGTATGCCCAGGATAGGTGGGGCAAGAACTCCCTCAGCTGCCCCTTGGGCCAGCAAGAGTCACAATGTTAGGGAAGAAGGGGAGGAATGAGGAGCTCCAGGGGCTACCTCTGCCAGGGTGGAGAGCAATAGGGGCTTGTGTGGTGGTGGGGGGATAGGGGAGAAATTACCCCTACATTTAGGGGGAGACCTCCCTGGTCTGGGGAGAGGACACCTGGGCTTGTGAATAGAAATAAATTTGGTTTTTTGTTCTTTTGGTGTTTTTTTGCTGAGATGGGGCTGTAGAGCCCTAGCTGTGGGGAAGAGGGGACAGCACCCCATGGGGCTAATAGGCCTTGCTTGGGAAGAGGGATCCTTTTTTGTGAGGTGTTTCAGTGCCTGTTCAAAGGTGAAAAGTCCGACAGAATCTCTTCCAAAGGGCCCCCAATGGGGTGGGTGGGGGTCCTGCCATGGGGCACAAGAGTAGGTTGCGGTGGTGGAGCTCAAACAGAGCCATTCAGGCAAGATGATTTTTTTCTACAGAAATGTTTCCTGATATTTGTTTAATTTCTTTTAAATATTGCAACACTTAATAGTTTCTAAGTGTATGAACTGTTTGTTTTTCAGTTAATAAGCAATTTAAAACAGTATAAACCACTTGGGATCCTCTTTAGGAAAAAGGCAGGGTAAAAGTGTTTTAAAACAAACAAAGAAGCAAGCAAGTGAACACATAAATGTGACTAATTGCTTCAGGATTAATGAGGGGATGGAGTGCCCTAAAGCCATCCTGCGGAAAGTCTATCTCTCTTTGCTTCCCTTGAGGTAAATCCTTCTACAGTGGAACTTTGGATAAAGAAATTAATCCATTCCATGAGTTTTTTTCATATAGTGAAATGTTTTATTATACAAAATCCCATACGAATGCATTGGTATGCAATGCGGTTTTAGAGAAAATTTGTTATACATTGAGAATGATTGGGGGGGGGACACTATGAAAAATTTCACTGTGTGAGGACGCCATTCATATGCTGTCAGGAAACGACATATTTCCTAACATTCTCAAAGCTTGGTGAGGTTGTAGTTTTAGCTAGGCCTCAAAAATCCTTTCTTCTCTCTGTCTCACAAGACCCCTGTCACAAGACAAACTGTTTTCATGTTCCTGCCTCTTATCTCTCTGGGCTAGCTGAGCTCGCATGTTTTGACTACATAGTATAACACTGACTGTACACTGACTGTACACATGTGTCAACAATCCTTGTTATGAGAAAGTTTTCCTTTGTTCCCTGATTGGACAAGGGTAACCCACCTGACTGGTGAATCTCCATTTTGGAGAGAAGAGAGTTATTATTTATTTATTTATTTTTAAAATTTGTTTATCGCCCTCCTCCCTGAAGGGACCCAGGGCGATTCCCAACACACAGCATGATAACAATTTAAAACCAATTTAGAAATTAAAAATTTTAAAAGTTTTAAAAGAAGCTTAAAAACTTAGTGTTAAAAACCAGGCATTATAGCTAGACATTATAGCTAGGGGCACTGGGTGTCAAACCAGCCAGCCAGCTGGGGAAATTGATCGATCCATTCCCCAGACCTGTCCTGCCAGTCAGGTTTTCAATCCTTTCCTGAAGGACAGCAGCTCCGTTTGCAGGGGTAGTTCTATTGGGAGGAGGTTCCACAGGGCCGGAGCGGATACAGAGAAGGCCCTCCTTCAAGTGCCAGAAAGGTGTGCCTCTCTGGCCGATGGCACAACCAGAGAGCCTCTCCGGTCCGTTCTGGTGGGACGGACAGATGTCCTTGGGACGATGCGGTCTCTTAAGTATCCTGGTCCACTACCATGTAGGGCTTTAAAGGTAATAACCAGCACCTTGAATTGCACCCGGAGGCAAACTGGAAGCCAGTGCAGCTCTCTCAGCAGTGGTGAGGCACAGGTATAACGCCCGCACCCCAACACCACTCGTGCATCTGCGTTCTGGGCCAGCTGTAGCCTCCGAATGGTCACCAAGGGCAGCCCCATGTAGAGCGCATTACAATAATCAAGTCTGGAGGTGACTAAGGCATGTGTGACCATGAGCAAGGAGTCCTGGTCTAGGAACGGCTGTAACTGGCGAATCACACGAAGTTGTGCAAAGACCCTCCTGGCCACGACTGCCACCTGATCTTTGAGCAGTAGTCGCGAATCCAGGAGGACCCCCAGATTACGTACCGGGTCTGTTTGGGGCAAAGCTGCCCCATTCAGAACCAAAGATGGTAGTTCCCGAGATAACACAGGACCCCCTACCCACAGCCACTCAGTCTTGCCAGGATTCAGCTGAAGCCCGTTGTCCCCCATCCAGACTCTGACAGCCTCCAGGCACCTGGAAAGGACTTCCACTGCATCGCTAGTGTTCCCACGGGCCAAGATATACAATTGGGTATCATCTGCATAGTGATGATACCTTACCCCATGGGAACGGATGATCTCGCCCAACGGTTTCATGTAGATATTAAATAGGAGAGATGAGAGCACCGAGCCCTGAGGCACCCCATATTGGAGCAGCCTAGGGCTGGACATCTCATCCTCCAACCACACTGACTGGGTCCGGCCCTTCAGAAATGAGGAAAACCAGGCCAACACTGTGCCCTGGATCCCCAATCCTCGGAGCCTTGCCAGAAGGATACCATGGTCGACGGTATCGAACGCCGCTGAGAGGTCAAGAAGAGCCAGGACGGATGGATGTCCACCATCCCGCTCCCTCCAGAGATCATCCACCAGTGCGACCAATGCAGTTTCCGTACCATATCTGGGCCTGAATCATGACTGAAATGGGTCTAGATAATCCGCTTCATCCAGGATCTCCTGTAGCCGCCATGCCACCGCCTTTTCCAATACTTCACCCAAAAAGGGTAAAGTTGGATACAGGTCGAAAATTGGCCATTATGGTTGGGTCGAGGGAAGGCTTCTTCAGGAGGGGGCGCACCAATGCATGTTTTAAAGATGCCGGGAAAAACCCCTCCCGGAGCGAGGAATTAATAATTGCCTCGACCCAGCCGCCAGTCACCAACCTGGCTGATTTAACAACCCAGGCAGGACAAGAGTCTAATGTGCAAGCAGTAGCACGGACAGCTCCCAGGAGCCTGTCCACTTCCTCAGGGACAACTGGATCAAACCGATCCCAGATAACATGGCCAGACTATACCACAGGCAACCCCAGCTCTACATTTTCCACGCCAGGATTCAACTTCAAGTGAATCTGAGCGATTTTTTCTGCCAGATAATCAGTGAAAGCCTCAGCTGACCCCTGCCACCCGGGCCCCGGGCCCCCCTTACCAAGAAGGGACCTTGTCACCCCACTGCCTGCTCGGCCACAGAGAATCCACCCCAGCTTTGCTTACCTAATCTTCTTGAGCTGCAATGTCGGACTGAGCACACTGTTTTTGCTTTACTTCCTGGATTGAACAAAACAGGGAAGGGGGAAATACAGAGATGTGATTGGTTCTCTTGATCAGCTGGCAGTCTCTAGAGAACCAATCACATCTCTGTATTTCCCCCTTCCCTGTTTTTTTTCAATCCAGGAAGTAAAGCAAAAACAGCGTGCTCAATCCGACATTGCAGCTCAAGAAGTTTAGGTAAGCAGAGCTGGGGTGGATTCTCTGTGGCTGAGCAGGCAGTGGGGTGGCTGTGGGGAGTCCCCAAACTGCTGGGGATGGGAGTAGGGAAGGAGGGAAGTGACAGGGAGAGCAGCTTTGGCTCCCTTTACTTCTCTATAGAACCAATCACATTTCTCTCTTTCCTCCCTTCCCTGCAGTTAAAAAAAACAGGCCTCCATTATCAGCTGGCAGTCGGAGAAGGGAAGCAGAGTGAAGCCTGCAGTAGCGTTGGGGGAAAGCCAGGCAGGTGCTGGGGAGGGGGTTGGATTGGGTAGATGTTCTACCCAATCCAACCCCCTCCCCACACACACATGATTGTACCGGATAACGCTAAAAATAGCGTTATCCGATGCAAGATGTTTCCAAAAATCTTGCATCGTTATCCGATTCTAGCGCTAACCGGTACAGTCGTTATCTGGGGTATTACTGTACACTAGTACCCCGTATAACGTGATGACATGGTTCCACAAGTCATCATGTTATACGATTTTTAACGTTGTTCGATACATTGATAGAACAACGCTTAAAAAAAAAACCCTGACGTCTGGGACATTTTTAAAAGGTGCTTCTCAAAGTGGGCAGGAGGGGGAGGACCATGACAGAGGAAAGGAGAGGGGAAGGGAAAGGCGAGAGGGGGAAAGACTTGGAGAACCAGCTTTGATCAGAGTTCGCGTTTTGAATAAGCTGCTAAAGGGGACTAAAGAAACGTTTTTAAAAGGTGCTTCTCAAAGTGGGCAGGAGGGGGAGGACCATGACAGAGGAAAGGAGAGGGGAAGGGAAAGGCGAGAGGGGGAAAGACTTGGAGAACCAGCTTTGATCAGAGTTCACGTTTTGAATAAGCTGCTGAAGGGGACTAAAGAAAAGTTTTTAAAAGGTGCTTCTCAAAGTGGGCAGGAGGGGGAGGACCATGACAGAGGAAAGCAGAGGGGAAGGGAAAGGCGAGAGGGGGAAAGACTTGGAGAACCAGCTTTGATCAGAGTTCGCGTTTTGAATAAGCTGCTAAAGACGGATCGGGACCAGAGAAAAGTTTTTAAAAGGAAGTGGGCAGGAGGGGGAGGACCATGACAGAGGAAAGGAGAGGGGAAGGGAAAGGCGAGAGGGGGAAAGACTTGGAGAACCAGCTTTGGCTCAGAGTTCGCGTTTTGAATAAGCTGCTAAAGACGGATCGGGACCAGAGAAAAGTTTTTAAAAGGTGCTTCTCAAAGTGGGCAGGAGGGGGAGGACCATGACAGAGGAAAGGAGAGGGGAAGGGAAAGGCGAGAGGGGGAAAGACTTGGAGAATCACCTTTGCCTCAGAGTTCGCGTTCTGAATAAGCTGCTAAAGACGGATCGGGACCAGAGAAAAGTTTTTAAAAGGTGCTTCTCAAAGTGGGCAGGAGGGGGAGGACCATGACAGAGGAAAGGAGAGGGGAAGGGAAAGGCGAGAGGGGGAAAGACTTGGAGAACCAGCTTTGCCTCAGAGTTCGCGTTTTGAATAAGCTGCTAAAGACGGATCGGGACCAGAGAAAAGTTTTTAAAAGGTGCTTCTCAAAGTGGGCAGGAGGGGGAGGACCATGACAAAGGAAAGGAGAGGGGAAGGGAAAGGACTTTTCTTCAGTCCCGAACCGTCTTCAGCAGCTCATTCAAAATGCAAACTCTGAAGCGAAGCAGCTTCTCCAAGTCTTTCCCCGTCTCGACTTTCCCTTCCCCTCTGCTTTCCTCTGTCATGGGTGAGGAGGGCCGCCTCTCTTCGGGATACCCCCGCGCTTGTAGCTGCTTGCTATAAGTGCGGGGGTATTCCGAAGAGAGGCGCCCCTCCTCACCCGGACACCCACACCCTCATAGCGAGCTGCAACAAGCACGGGGGTATCCCGAAGAGAGGCGCCCCTCCTCACCCGGATACCCTTTCGAGAGATCGGGCGGCGTGCAGGCGTGCACGCATTGGTGGGGGTTAGGATAGGATACGGAGGTCTCCCCCGTATCCTGCCCTAGCCCCCACCAACACGTGCACGCACGTCAGAAGTTCCGAAAGGGTAAGGATCTTACCCTTACCCTTTCGGAACTTCGGGCAGCGGGCTGGTACTGGGGGGTGGGGGTGGATTGGGTGGATGCTCTACCCAATACAACTCCCCCCCGCTCACGCTTGTTCCGTATAACGTTAAAATCATGTTATTTGATACAAGATTTTTCCGAAAATCTTGTAACGTTATACGGTTTTAGCATTATATGATACTCGCGTTATATGGGGTATTACTGTATTTCATTTCTAAATCCCTCTATATAAGATCCTTTATTGTTAAAGTTTTACCAAACCTTTAATTTGGAATGCCCTATAATACGATTTAATGTTAGGTAACCCTAAACCACCCTCTTTGTGTGACTTATACCATAAACCTTTAGGTATCCTTGCTCTTTTCCCTCCATTGCAGTAATTCAATACATTTTGAAAAACTCTTAATTCTTTTTCAGTTTGTTTAATCGGGAGGACCTCAAATAAAAAATTAATCTTGGGTAATCGGGTTAACAGTTCCCGTAATGGGACAAGGTGTCCCAGGAACTGGAAGGGAGGGGCCCTTAATTGAGACGGCCGGTGTCTGACACATGTGATTTCCTTTTGTTATGTGAATTTTTCACTATCTGGACCCTTCAAAGTTATCTGAGGTTCCACTGTACTTGGAGCCCATCTGTGGGACTTGGCTTGTGGGGCTGAGTTAGGGGTAAGGTAGTGATACTCTCTATTCCTCTCTGATCCTTCTCCCACCCCACCCCCACATGGTTTTTTTCCAGGGTTTCATAGCTGCCAGGAAATGTATGGTTGTGAGTTGAGGCCGGACGGGAGCAAAGGAATGTACGATCAGTTTGCCTATGATGGGAAGGATTACATCAGCTTTGACAAGGAAACCCAAACATGGACAGCAGCTGATTCCAAGGCTCAGATCACCAAGAGGAAGTTGGAGGCAAGACCTGTCATTGCCCAGAGAGAGAAGGTCTACCTGGAGGAGATCTGCATTGAGTGGCTGCAGAGACACCTGGACTACGGGAAGGAGAGTCTGTTCAGGACAGGTGAGGGGGGAGAGGAGAGAGATGGGGTTCCTGAAAAGAAATTGGGAGGTAGGGATTGAAGCAGTGGTGGGCTCCAAAAAAAATTGCTACCACACTGTGAGCGTAGTATGGTGGGCGTGGCCAGGGGGAAAGCCCTGTGTCGCACCCGAATTAGGACTACAGTCAAACCTCACATAAAGAGCATTTTGCTTAAAGAGTAACTCGCTTAAAGAGCAGAATTTTCTCTGAATGTTTGCTTCGCTTAACAAATAAAACCAACCAAAAACTCGCTTAACAAATAAATTGGGGTTTGCAATCACTCCTCCCCCAATTGGTCATTTTAATGGTGTTGCTTAAAGAGCAAACTCGCTTAAAGAGCAATCCTATGGAACGCACTATGTTCTTTAAGCGAGGTACATCTGTACTTTATTTCAAAACTGGGATGGGCAGAGGGGCCAGCCGGAATTTCTGCTACTGGTTCTGGTGAACTGGTGCGGACCTGCTGATGGTCACCATTGGCGGCTTCGGAGGAGTCATAGTCTCTCCCCACCAATGTTGAATAACCAGCCTCAACAATTGGTGCTGAAGAATTGAGTCTGCAATATATTGGATCCAATGCAAAAGCCTTTATTAGCCTCTCAACGTCTCAAGAAACCTAATGAAGAATCGGCTCTGATCTGCTGTGCTAGCTAGCTAGCTGCAGACTGCTTGGCATATCTTTTTTTATACAGTCACACACACAAAGAGAGTATACATATTCATCAGCCAGGAGAAAAAAGGAAGGGGAAGGAGGAGGGAGGAGGAGAGGGTGAGATATGGGTAGAGAAACACAACTATATAGTGTTCTTATAACACTATAGAGGCCCCTTCTTATCTCTAAAGCCGGCCAGAGCTAGGATAGCCAGGCATCTCAAGGACACATGCATTCTTTCAAGAGGCCCAGTTGTATTTTTCCAGTCAGTACATACAGTAAATGAAATCTAGCATCCAGTATCAAAACCTAATACAAGTCTATGATTTATAACACAAGTATATAAAAGGGGTACAATCTTAATTAAGGCTATAAATGAATCCCTACACAACAACAGGCAGGTGAGCCTCCATTAATTCCTGGAGAGGCACCTCAAAGCACCCAGAAAAGACCATGGGAGTCTTCAGCCTCTCATGGAGAAAGATATTGATTTCTGACATATGAGGTAGGATGGGGTGGATATTGATTTCTGATACATAAGTGTTGCTCACTCAGGAGGTTCTGGGTTTCCCCCTTCACCCTTATGTGTGGGGATCTCCCTTGCCTGATTTTTTGGAGGAGTATTCAAACATACAAGGACCCCTCCCTCCTCCTGCCCCCCCCAGCTCCAGGCCAAGAACAAAAAAGGAAAGGGCCCATTCAAATGACTCATGGGGGGAGGGGTGGCCATAATCTTCCCTTCATAGGACGAAAAACTCCCTCCCTGCCCATATAGAGAACCTAAGTTCTAATAGAGCCACACACACATACACACACACACTCCCCCATCCCTCCATCCCTCCCTGGGACTTTTGCCCCACCAGAGCCGTCCTAGGATTCTCCAGGGGAGAATTGCCCAGGGGAGTCCCTGATCTGCCCCCTCCACCCAAATCACACCTCCCAGCCCTTCCTCCCCTGCAGGGTTGGGAGAGGAGGGGTTGGCCACCATCCTCCCCACGAAGGACAAATCCTCCCTACCCATACAGTGGCTAAAGCCCCTTCCCGCTCCCTCCCTAGGATTGTTGCCCCCCCTGCCAGAGCCTTTCTAGGATTCTTCAGGGGAGTCCCTAATGTCTCTACCCCCCTCCCCGCATCACACCTCCAAGCCCTTCCTCCTCTGCAAGGAAGGGAGAGAATAAAGGCAAAACATTGTGAGGGGTGAGGAGGCAAAGGAGGGACCCCAGAGTTTCCCAGGGAGAGGAAGGAGATCCCACCATTCCCTTTTTTAGGGGTCCTGCAGGGCTCTTCGCTTTTGAAGCTGACCTTTGGAAAGAACCCAACCCTGCCTTCCCTCCTGGAAGTCCCTCTGGGTCTTAAAGGGAACCTTTGGGTGTCTTTAGGGTCGGTTGTTCTGCAGGGGAGAAAACGAGAAGAGCAACTCTGGAGACCACGAATGTTTCTCTTGGGACTCTCGGCCACATTTACAAAAATGAATAACAAACGCCATCAGTTGGAGCTACAACCAGCGAAGGGACTGAGAGAGCAGGAATTCCTAGGCTGCTCCTTGATTAAGATGTTTCTGGATTATTATGTTTCTAATTCACCAGGAGTTGATAAGCCCAAGGGACTGCGGTGGCTGCGTGACTAAGTAGCTGAACTTGATGACTGGAAGGTTGGCACGTCAGCAGTGCAAGACCTGAGTACTGCAAGACAGAGTGAGCTCCTCTGTCCCAGTGCATGCCAACCTACCAGTTCAAAAGCGAGAAATTGCAAGTAGATAAATAGAGACCACTTCATTGGCAAGGTAACAATATTCCATGCACTCCGGTGTCTAGGCATGCCTGTCACATATTCACAGAAAAGTCTGCATAGACGAGGACAGTGGTGAGTGGTTTCAAAGAAGGGCGGCCATTATCCTGATAGGGCAGAGGGCCTGTTTACTGCTGCTTGTATTACTCACAGTGATGCAGTTCTTCTGTGCCGGGCATGGAGAGCCTTCCTGGATGCCGGCAGTAATCAAGATAGGCGCCACTTTCAAGAGCCTTGCAGCCTTCACGTAACAGAAATGCAGAAGGAAGGAGATCCCTAACATGTGTCAAGCCCCACCTGAGCTTTTGTGATTAAAAACCACTTCTACAAGCATGCATCAGTTTCTTGTGTAAACTGCACAATCCACACTTTCTATTCTACCTGCAAGAAATTGGGGCAGGCCAGAAGAATCATCAAAGCTCACACCATGTTTGACTTGGTTGCAGTCTTAATAGCAAGGCCTTGCTTTGCTCATGTGGTCGGTTGCTCTTCAGTGCCTTTCCCTCTGTGGCTGATGACTTCTCAGAAGCATGGGTTATAGCTGAAGTTATATTTCAGGACACATTAAAAAAAACCCTCAAATATCTTTTTTCCCCTTTGAGCTGTAAAATCCAAAACCATGAAATTCCTTCAGGTGTGGGATCTGTGGGGCAGGAGAAAAGACCCAAAGGGGCATCATAAGGCCAAGCCCACATCCTACCCAGGCAAAGGAGATACACAGTGTTGATTCCAACATGGCTGTTTTTTTTTGCAGAACCTCCAGTGGTGAAAGTGACACGTAAGGAGGGCTACGATGACAGTGAAACCCTCACCTGCCAGGCTTACGGCTTCTACCCCAAGGAGATCGAAACCACCTGGAGGAAGGGCGGAGAGGTATTGGATCACCTCACTTTCCGTAGGAACGTGGCCCCTTATCCCGACGGGACCTACCATGCCTGGCTGAGCATTGAGATTGACCCCAAGGAGAGAGACCAGTACCAGTGCCACGTGGGTCACGATGGGCTGGAGGAGCCTCTGGTCTTGGCTTGGGAGGAACCTGGTGAGTGAGAAGAGGAGTGGTTGCTCTCTTTTTAGCCAGAAACGTCTCTGATCCCATGATGTGTTTGCAGATATTTGCGTTCGTTTGTACAAATTGGATTCTATTCCCCTTCCTGAATATAACAGGATATTTTAGTCTATTATTTCCTTAGTAACAGAACTCAGGACAGCAAACATGACAGTTAAATGACAAGTGCAGTTTAACAATTCAGTTAATTAATCTAATGCAGTGTTTCCCAAATTCTGGTTCTTGGAATTCAATTCCCAGAAGGCTAACTCAGTCCACTGACTGATCAGTGCTTTGGGGAATTGACTTAGGCTCCTGGGAATTGAAGTCCAAGAACCAGAATTTGGGAAACACTGATCTAATGAATTAAAGGAATTCTAGAGATTAAAACCAATGAATAATAACTATCTAAAACTATTTAACATGTATCTGTATTTGGATAACATGAAAAACTCCAAAATTCTCCATTATGCGTTGTTTCTACGTGGGTGTGCAAGATTGATAGGCAGTTATAGGTCGAGGACTATCCCATGAATATTTCTCTCTCTCTCTTTAACATCTTTTAATTCTTTGGACTCCCCACTCCTTTGGGCATTTTGGGTCTCCTCCTTCACAGAGCTGGACTGTTCTGGGGGTCCCTTGAATTATTTTGTTTTCCTCCCACTCTTTCTTCCCCTTCAGTCTCCAACCTGGGGCTCATTACTGGGGGCGCCGTCCTCTTGTTGGTTCTTCTGATGGTGGCTGCCATTGCTGGGTTCTGGATCCACAAGGGTAAGTAAATGGGGGATGCCCTAGTTGGGAGGTTATTATTAGGTTGGAGGGGGGTTTCCACCCTGTGGATATCGGAGAATAAACATAAGAAAACAAAAAACATTGCAGGACCTTGAAGACTAACAAGTGTTTGTGGATCAAGTTCACTTTGTCAGACAAATGGACTTGATCCACGAAGTCTGTGGAGTCTCCCTTCACGGTGAAGATGGAGGTGAGTCCAATGGCCTAGGTTTCCCTGCCCTCTTCCTGCTGCTTTTGTCATTGCTCCTCATGGGCATCTCAAGGTCTTCTCCTCTTTCCCAGGGACTCACCTGTGTCTCGGGCCAAAGGGAGCCTTGCCAGGTCCTTCATTCATTCCACATATGCAGACATGATTAGAAGCATCCCTGATCTCTCAAAGCAGCATAGGAAGAGTCACCTTCTTTCTGTGCTGGTCTGAGTTGCCTCTCTGGGTTGTTCTAAAGGAAAGGGAGACAATTGTGGCCCTCCAGGTGTGGCTAGACTACAAGTCCCATCAGCCACAACCCCCTTGAGCATCACAGAAGATGTTGGTTAGCAACATCTGAGGCAGACATGTTTGCCCACCATTGTTCTAGGGAGAAAAGAGCCAGAAGGAGGAGGAGGAGGGTTTCATAGGAACAAATGAAATTCTTGGACAAGAGGAGGAAAACTTCCTGGCCTCTTGGAGTGGGATTGGATGATCTCTTGGAACTGACATCTGCTCTAACTCTCTGACTTTGTCTCTGCAGGGAATAAAAAGCCTCAAGACGGCTACAAGCCACCAACAGGTGAGTAGTAATGCCTTCCTCCTAGGTTTATTTTTATTATTATGAAATGTATACATGGTCCTCCAGATGTTCAGACTGGAGTTTTGAAAAACCCCTGCTTGGGTCCTAGCCCTGGACCTAAGAATTAGTGTGTTCTTGTTGCTCTTGTTATGAGCCGTTGTAGCCTTTGCGAGCAGTTGCAATGAATTGTGGGAGGGTGTTTTAAAGCATCAGTCTCACTTGAGATACAACGTGGAGCAGCCACTCTTGATGGTCTCCTATGCTCACTTTTGACTCCCATGGCTTGTCATGGAGGCTTCGTTTACAGTTCACACCTGATAGTGAGAATGCAGCCATCTTTTTACTTTTTCAATGAGAGCCACATGGACGTCAGGCCCAAGAGGGCTTTTTATGTTTTTCTTCAGAAGACAAAGGCACTCTGACACCCATCTTTCTTCCATACGTGTGGCTAATTGTAGAATAGAAGCAGGTCGATGTAACAGTCTTGCTTGTCTCCTGGAGACTGAGCACAGATGTGCATGTGTGTGTCTGCATGTGCACACGTGTGTGTGTGTGTGAGAGAGAGAGAGAGAGAGAGAGAAAGAGAGAGAGAGAGAGAGATTTTAGGGACTGTTCAGGGAGAGGCTAACTTGGTCTCCTCCTTTCTTTCCACACAGAGAACAATCTGACTATTTAGCATCCTGGAAAAGAGGTGAGTTGCAAAGGAGAGTCTTGACTTCTATGAGGAAAGCAGGAGAGAGAGAGAGAGAGAGGCCATGGTCTCAAGAAGAGGAATCCAGCTCCACTCCCTCTGAGGACAGATCTCTCCTCCCAAATGCTCTTGGCTCCAGGAACAGAAGAAGGAGAGTTTATCCAGGGGAAAGATGGATCCACAGTAAGGAGAGGCTTGTGGCACTCAGGAGCTACAACCTATGAGCCGACCAAATAGCCAACCACCCCTCTCTGTCTTTTGGGAAAGGTTGCACTGGTTGGCCACCAGGGCTTGCCTTTTCTGGGTGCTGGAGGAGAAGACTTTGAGGGGTAACCAGGGGAAAGGGGACTCCCCACATGGAGAGTCAACGAGAAGGGAGGGGGAGTCAGGTTGGCTGCTATTTCCTCTTATTATTACAGGAGAAGAGCTCATTCTCTCGCCAAAAACAGCCCAACTTTCCTCCCTCTTCCCACCTCAAGTGAAAAGTGGGCTTTCCAGCAAGAGGAAGAAGAAGGGGTGGAGGTGGGGCTGCTGTGGGGGTCAAACCCTGTGTGGGGCATCGGCCAGAGATTTAGATTGGGTTTTTTCCCTATTCAACAGCCTGAGATCTTTTATCTTTTTGCAAGATGACACAAGAAAAGATCCACCAAGAGTTTTGCTGTCATTTCCTGATGCAAGAGGCTTCTAAAGGCCTTCCCTGCTTCCAAAACCAAGGCGATTGTTCAGTTTTCGCTTGTCTTTGACTGGAGAGAAATGTCTGCTTCTGAAGGGCTGCTTATAATCTTATGCTTTGGTTCATCTTCAGACACACATGCATTGATCAGAAACATGCTGAATAGGTATATAGGATTTATGCACAAGAAGAGTAGGATTTACAGTGATTTTGGCCATGTCTAACATCCAACCTAGCAGTTTGAAAGCAAGAAATTGCTTTCACTTCGGTGGGAAGGTAACAGTGTTCCGTGCACTCCAGTGTCTAGTCATGCCTGCCACATGACCATGGAAACGTCTGCAGAAGCAGACAACGCTTGCTCTTCGACTTTGAAACAGAGATGAGCACTGACCCCTACAGTCGGATACGACTGGCTTTCGAGCAAGGGAAACCTTTACTAACATTTATCTGGTTGCTTTGTTTTTCTTTCTTTCATGTCATATTACAGTCAAACCTCACTTAGCAAAAAATCTCATAACGAGCGGGTTTTTTAAAAAACAATCCAACTCGCATAACGAAAATTTTCGCTATGTGAGTCAGACTTTTCCTATGCGAGTTTTTCTGTGTTGCAGAATGAATTAAATTTGTTATGCGAGGTTTGACTGTATTCCTTTGCCACCCAGATTGAATTAAAGGCAATCTTTAAAATCATTTTAGATCTTTATTGTACATTATACATCAAATTGTGGTGCAACGGTCTGGCAATTGTGCATTAGTTGTGTTTCCTTATGTCCCACTGTTTGGGTTGATTAATTATACAGTTGTACCTCGCTTAAAGAGCATAATGTGTTCCACAAGATTGCTCTTTAAGCGACTTTGCTCTTTAAGTGAAACACCATTGAAAGTGACCAATTGTGGCTTCTGGCAGGGGGGATTGTGAACCCTGATTTATTTGTTAAGCGAGTTTTTGGTTGGTTTTGTTAAGCAAAGCAAACATTCAGAGAAAATTCTGCTCTTTAAGTGAGTTACTCTTTAAGCGAAGCGCTCTTTATGCGAGGTTTGACTGTAATTGTGTTTTGTAAGGTATGTCATAAGCCGCCCTAAGTAAGAAGACCCCCTAGATGGTGGGGTATAAATATAATACAGTCAAACCTCACATAAAGAGCGCCTCGCTTAAAAAGTAACTCGCTTAAAGAGCAGAATTTTCTCTGAATGTTCACTTCGCTTAACAAATAAAACCAACCAAAAACTTGCTTAACAAATAAATCAGGGTTCTCATTCCCCCCCAGCAGAAGTCACAATTGGTCACTTACAATGGTATTTCGGTTAAAGAGCAAACTCACTTAAAGAACATCCCCATGGAATGCATTATGCTCTTTAAGCGAGGTACAACTGTAAATAAATAAATGTTATTTTTCATGGTATTCCCTTCTTGTAGTTGTATCTCTTGTGTATTTGATGTTTTATATGATTGTAAACTGCCCTGAGTGGTCCAATCAATCCATTTGATTCTTTAGGATATGACTGTATATGACTGGCATCAGTGGTAGACTCAAAAAAAAATTACTCCCACACTATGGGCGTGGTATGGTGGGTGTAGCCAGGGGGAAAGTCCTGCGTTGCACCCGAATTAGGACTACTCTATTTCAAAACTTGGATGGGCAGGGCCAGCCAGAATTTCTGCTACCAGTTTCTGGTATTTAAAAGAATTTCTGCATGCAAAAGAAATACACTGCAGTGTTGTTGATTATCTAGACTGTATTGCATTATTCTAATCTTTTTAAAATAAATTTATTTGCACCCAATTTCCATATTTATGCTCTCCAAAGGTGGTGGTAGTGGTGGTTTATCACTGATAGCTCTGTCATGTTTAGCACCTAAAAAGCCCCTGTACGCCTTGGCTGTGCAGAAGGAAGAAGCTGAAGGCAACTGGGAAAGATCAAGGGGAAAAGGAGAAGGGGGTGGCAGAGGATGAGATGGCTAGATGGCATTGTTGACGCAATGGGCATAGAGATGAGCAGGCTGAGGAGGATGGTGGAGGATGAGGTGCCTGGTGTGCAGTGGTCCATGGGGTCACAAAGGTTCAGACTCAACTATGTAACTGAACAACAACAACAACAAATCTATAAACATTGACACCTGGTTTGACACCTCCAGCTTCTGGTCTCTGCTCTAATCCTGCACCACAGATAACTCTCCTTCCTTCTGATCCCTAATCACTTTGTTGCATTGGATGAAAGAGGGAATCTCTATATAGAATTAGAAAGGGCATCCTTCCTTTTTTAAAAGATGGGAGTATAATGGCTTCTGCTTCCTTTGAAGGCCCTTGGGTCTTGCTTGATTGCCAGCTGTTAGAATTTATTGCAAGGGAAAGATAGACATGGCTGTAAGAAGATAAACAAATAGATAATATTTTTAGTTGGTACTTAGCTTCAGTCTGACCAGGTATCCTGCTGCCAGTGACTCAATGCAGAGTATCAGGAGGCAATTAACTAACCTGACATCCGTAAGGACCAAAGGCCTTGGGTGCCAAAGTCCACAGGGGAGGGAGATGGTCCCCAAGTGGATTAAATCCAGGGCCATAGCCAGGATTCTAGAGGTGGGTGGGTGAATATTTTTTCAGGATGGGCAACAAAAAAATCTTTTTGATGCATTCCTATGGGAAACCGCACTTTGCCAGGGTGGGCAAATGGCTAACTCACGGTGGGCCAAGCCCACCCTGGCCACCCCATGGCTACAGCCCTGATAAAATCCCACTTGAATACATCTTGATGGAGGGCAGCAGCTTTATCCATACTGGTCTGAGACCGGCGAGGACAAACAACGCTCAGGACCAGAAAGTGACTTGTGGAACTGGATCATTGATACGGGGGTCACCCTGCGACGCAGATGGCAGATGGAAGGCCACTGTATTATATTCTCAGGACAGTCTTCATGCTGATCGCCATGATGACCAATATTTGGATTCAGATACGGCAGAAGAAGAAGGTAGTTAGCTTTTTGTTGTTCAGTCGCACAGTCGCTTCCGACCCTTTGCAATGACCCCATGGACCACTGTCCGCCAGGCACTCCTGTCCCCCACCATCCCCCTCAACTTGCTCAGCTCTGTGCCCATTGTGCCTTTAAGATTGTACAGCGTGTCTTTCGAAACTGAAGCTGGTTGAAAAATGCAGCAGCAAGACTGCAGGAAGGGCTAGGGAAGATGTGACTTCCTTTTTGCAGCTATTGGCCTGTCAGGAATTTGTGTCCAGATCACTTGGGGAATCTTTTTAGGCAATTAATATCCCCAGTTCATTAACTAACTATTACAGCATATCAGAGAGTAAAGAAAAAAAATCTTTAAAGTGCCACAACATTTTTGTTTTGTTTACTCTCCAATGTGCTTGAATCATAGATGAACATGACTACTATTTTTAAAAAACCCTGTTACAGTCTCACTTGCACCCAAGTGGTACATTTGATTACATACATTTCCATACATGTTCCAAAAAATACATTTCCCTGAAATGGTCTTTATGGGCACTGGATTCAGTCATATGACCAGAGAGGGGAATATTTTCCAAACTGGCTCCCTATTTATTTTGCCTGACTCTCCCTCGACAGCACAGGGCCCTTTCGCCAGCAAAATTAACCATTTAGATTGCTGCTTCTCTTAAACAGTTGTTACCTAATATTTTGAAATCCAACATTTATTTTAAGTTATTTTCCTTTATTTTAAATAAAGTTCTTTGTACCTTTTAGTTTCCCTTGAGCTAATTGTCAGGCACCCGTTTGCACTAAGCACTACACATTCCATGTTCCTTACCCCTAAGGCCATGGCAGAGGCTGCCTGCATCACCTAAGGTGCCTGAAAATGCACAGCAATACATTCAGGTAGTGCCTGGAGATTAATGGAGTCTTCAATTCTTTCTAAAATACATTTAGGAATTAAACTTAAAAGGTGGCTGAGTTTGGAGTCACTTTTGACATACATGTATGTTAATCTCACCTCAGGCAGTTGGCCAAATGCCTGCCTCTCCTGCTGGCCAATGCCATTGTGTAAACTTGAGGCTCAGCTCTTTTGTTCAAAGATGAAATTGATTTTTTTAAAGATAGGAATGTATAGGTAATTTCTATTATGGAATAATCTAAAACAGGGATTTTAATAAAATAAAGTAGGAACGAGGCTTCCCCCTGCCACTTTTGATATTTTTCTGCCCCTTTTTCATAGTTCCACTTCCTACCTGCCTCAGCCAATATTTACTACAGTCAGAAAAACAAAAAACCCAGTGAAAGGACATGCACGTACTTTTTCCACTCCTTTTTCAGCTCTTTGACCAAGACTGAGGCAGATGTTCTCAGACATAACCAGAGAAACCCACATTTCCTCCAACATGCCTGCACACCACTTTTCACAGAGTGATGCTGTCACTTAACACCTTTTGCTCAGGCCAGAATCAGTGATGGTGGACCTTCTGTGGTCAACACATTCAGGGTGTGTGTATGTGTCCATTTTGCTGTTTGCTGCACACAAAACCACATGGAGGGGGGAAGAGAGATAAAAGGTTACTCAAGCTATTTAAATTTTTCTAAGAAAGGTGTGGGTGGGTTCACCCAGTTTTAGTTGTTGAACAAACAAGTAAGATTTTTCCCTCCAAAAGAAGAAACATAGGTACTGCTTATAATAGGTCCATCTGTACTTAGAATCAATTCATTTGTTCCTATCAGTGCTGTTGGGAGTATTGTGGCCATTTTCAGGCCTTTTCTGGTTTATGGCAAAGCCATGAATTAGTGGCCTCCACCCTCCCATGTATTACCACCCCTCCTGAAAGGACCAGAGCCAGAAAGTTTGGCTCCAAAGGAGGCTCTGGTCTCTTTGTGTCTCCTAGTTAGGTCTGCAAACCTCTCCTCCAGCAGTACATTTTAAATGCATCTTCTGCATCTCTCTCACTACTGAGACCCACCCGTGCCTCTGTTTTAATGTCTGTGGACATGGAATGTACAGGGCCTGCCATTGTTTTGTCCTCTGGTGAAATGCAGTGGTGGCTTGACACTCTTGGCTTCTGGTGCCCACTCTAATCCTGCTCCACAGAGAACTCTCCACGGTATAATAATTAGAGATTACTCTGGGTTGAAAGGATTTTTGCTGGAGAAACTCTGCACAGGGGACTCCCGAATGAGGCTCCTTTCATGGGCAGGGGTGTGTGCTGGCCACCTTGGGAGGGTGCTGGACAGGAAGCACCATTCACTGAGCAGGTCGGCAGGGCATCTGCAGGTCCAGTGCGGGCTTTTCTCCTCCATGGTGGCGGTAAAGGTGAGAGCCCTGCGAGGATCAGCGCTCCTCCAGCTCCTGGATGCGAAAGCGGGCCAGACAGGGAAAGGTTTGCTCCGTCCCGGATGATGCATTCACCGCCTCCGCCCATGACCCCTCCACCCGCTGGTTGGCTGGGGCTGGCCAGGGCTGGTTGGTTCTCCCACACTTCCTGCTTGTGGGGAGGCTCTTCCCCCACTCTAGCAGTTCAAAAGCAAGAAATTGTAAGTAGATAAATAGGGACAACTTTGTTGGGAAAAGATCTTGGGGACATGAAAGGAGCCTCATCCGAGTGTTCCTTAAGCAGATTTCTTCCAGCAAAAATCCTTTCAACACAGAATAATTTCTGACTCAAAATTATTGTTTTTATTGAGTGAAAGAGGTACTCACCGCGTAGACTTAGGAAGGGCTTCCTTTAAGCAGTGGTCTTCAAACCTGGCTCTCCAGATGTTCTTGGACTTCAGTTCCCAGAAGCCCTGATCAGCAGGTGTGCTGATTTCGGCTTCTGGGAATTGAAATCCAAGAACACATGGAGAACCAAGTCTGAGGAACCCTGCTTTAAACAGCACTTCCCAACCATTTGGTTTTTGGACTTCAATTCCCAGAAGCCTAAGTCAATTCCCAAAGCACTGATCAGCCAATATACTGACTTAAGCTTCTGGGAATTGAAGTCCCCCTGTTGGGAACCTCTGCTTTAAAGGATGGATTAGATGACAGTATAATGGCTTCTGACTGATGGGTCAGAGCTGGGTCCCCACTAATTTCCCATAAAACCAGTGTGGATAGAAGACTTAAAGCATAGCATAACTAGCATGGGTGGGTGGAAGCAGCAAGTTTGCTTTTGTATTATTGCCTGATGTTAGAATTTACTGCATGGGAAAGATATACACACAGTTGTAAGAATATAAACAAATAAATGGTCAGATGAGTTTTTAAAGTTGGTAGTTAACTAAGTTGTCTTGAAGACTGTGCAGCACATGTTTTGCATTTTTTCCAACTTTTCCAAAAACTTCCATTTTTTTCCTCTGGGGGGAAAAAATACCTTGAAAATTTTGTTTTCTGCCATGAAAATTTTCAGAAATTTTATGTCTTTAGTTAGAAGCAATATTTGTAGTTTAATTTTTAGATTGTGCATAATATTTGACATGAAGGCATTATATTGTTTATAGTGAAAAGAAAAATGATTTCGTGTAATAAATGGTTAAAATTTGTTTTTTCTTTCTCGCCACATGACTGAGGAAAGAGCTCCACAGAGCATCTCCCTCACAAGATGAAGGACCAGCTACAAAACACAGTGGATAACAATTTGCCTCTGGGTGAAGAGAACAAAGCACTGAAAAAGGCGGGAAGACAAGAGGACTTGCTGATTGGCTGATTAAGAACAAGCAAACAAGTTATTTTTTTCCTGGAGAGGTTGCCTTGCTTCTTCTAAGACAGGGTTGCTCAAACTTTTTGGGCCGTGGTGGGCCAATCATGTGGTTCAGGGAGCCGGTCACTAAGGTCTGGGGGCGGCCCCCGATGCCAAATCAGCCAGCCAGCGAAGCCCTCGTCGCTCCTGGAAGCGGAAGTAAAACGCGCCCATATGGGCACGTTTTACTTCCGCTTCCAGGAGCAACAAGGACTTTGTGGGCCGGATGAATTGGCATCAGGGGCTGCACCTAGCCCCTGGGCCTTAGGTTGGGCACCACTGTTCTAAGATATGGGTGTCCAAACTATGGCCCATGGGCCAGACCTGACCTGCAGCACCATTTCAATTGGCCCGCCACCTACCTTGCCACATCCAGAAGTGGAACCGGACGTGTTTACCTGAGAGGTAAAGCATGCCTGCACATATGTATATGCGCCCTCACCTGCTGTAAATGTAACAGTGGATGCATTTACGGGTGTCATAAACTTGCCCACTTCCACTTCTGGGGGCATGGTCAGGCCTGCTTCCACTTATGGGGTGTGTGATCAGGCCTATGGTGCAAAAAGGTTTGGATACCCATGTTCTAAGAGGCTCATTAACAGTCTGGCCAGGTTATCCTGCTATGGTACCAGGAAGAGGGCCTTCTCTGTGTTCGCCCCGGCCCTCTGGAACCTCCTTCCAACTGAGCTGCGCATGCAGACAGAGCTCCTGTCCTTCCGGAAGAGCTTAAAGACCTGGCTGGCAGGACAAGTGTGGGGTTCCAGGGATGGGGGATCCCATGTGGGGTGGTTAGTCTAGGGATACGACCCTTTGACGATACCCCCAGATACTGTTTTAGATTATGAATTTTAAATTTTTTATACTGATGTGTTTGGTTTGTGCTGTAAGCCGCTCAGAGTCGGGCTTGCCCGATTGGGGCGGGTTAGCAAGTATAAGGAAATAAATAATAAAATAATGGTAATGGACCATACTACCAGTGATTCAGTGCTGAGTGTCAGGCTGGATTAACTCGATAGAGAAACCACAACTCTTAGTTTGTGAGACAAAGGACTTGTAAGGAGAACTGTTGATGACAAAAGCTTTTGCAGGTTACTATGGAAATGAAAGGGATGGTGGTGGCTTAGTGGTTAAGACGCTAAACTTGATAAATGGAAAGTCAGTAGGTCAGCAGTTCAAGACCTGAGTGCTGTGTGCTGGGAGTGAGCTCCTGTCATCTGTTCAGCTCCTTCTAACCTAGCAGTTCCAAAGCAAAAAAATTCCTGGTGTGCAGTGGTCCATTGGGTTGCAAACAGTGATGGGCAGCCAAAAAATTTACTACCACACTGTGGGCAGAGCCAATGTCATGGGCAGAGCCTACATCATGGGTAATCTAGTCATGCCTGCCATATGGCCATGTATACATCTGCAAACACAGGCAGCACTGGCACTTTGGCTGTAAATGGAGATGAACACTGCACCCTAGAGTCAGATACGACTGGCTTTTGAGTAAGGGAGACCTTGAACAACTTGCAGGGACTAAACCTGACATCAGATTTGAATACCAGTCAGGGATCTTCTGTTATTAGGTAAAGGTTGCTCTTCCTCGAAAGCCAGTCGTTATCAACTCTAGGGTTCAGTGCTCGGCGCTGCCACACTCCAAGCAGCAAATAGCTGCTTGGCTCAGCGTGCAGAGCGCTAGAGGCACGCATGCACGCTTAGCGCTGGAGCACACATGCGTGCTGGAGGCACACATACGTGGTGGAGGCGTACATGCGCAGTGGAGGCGTGCATGTGCAAGTGGGGGAAACCGCAAAAAAAGGTTTTAATAACCCTGCGTGGCTTTCCCAAAAAGTTGCCCCCTGTCCGCATGGACACCCCAAAAAGTTACTACCGGTCCACACAGACCAATGCAAACCGGCTCTTGCCCACCACTGGTTGCAAAGGGTTGGACTCGACTATGTGACTGAACAACAAAAATTGGTAGCACTTCAGTGGGAAAAGTAACTATTTCAGTGTCTAGTCATGTCTGTCACATCACCATGGAAACGTCTGCTCTAAATAGAGAATTCCCAGGGAGAATTTCTGCCTGTTCTCTCTTGCCACAGGAGGGAAGGCGACGAAATGGAAATTTTCTGTCACTGTGTGTTTATCTCAACAGCTCCTGTCAGAGAAGGAACTGTTGTTTTATCAAAGGGAGGAGCCCAAACAGCCTGCCTTTGCCCCTTGCCTTTTCTGGGAAATCAGCTGAGAAAGAAGAAGCGGCTGTTTCCACTCTGGACAGCAGGAGGCGCTACTGTGCTGTCAAAAGAGCCCTTTCCCCTTTGCAAATCTAACAAATAAAAATAGGTGTTTTATGGGGTGGGGTGGGTGGATTCAGGTTTATTTTACTAGAGAGATTTACAACTTTATGATCTATTTTACTGAACAGTTGTCTTCAGACATAGGAATTAGACTCAGCAATAAACAAAAACAAATTCAGATGTCAATTAGAACTTCATATAAATTCTGGAAAGACAACGCCACAACTTAACAGCAACATGTATTTATTGTTTGGATTTTTAAAATGTTGGCTTTTGTGTCTTTTAGCTTTTTTTAAAAATGTGTTTAATTTAAAATTTTATTTTAAAGGACTACCGACCCTGAGTCTTCAGAGGAGGATGGGGTACAAATGAAATGAAATAAATAAAGATAAATAAAAAGCTGAAATTTTGGAGACTACTAATTCATAGGCTGCAGTAAACTTAATGTCCTGTAACTATTACTCCTACTACTTCTACTCAGGCATTACATTGTACAGTTTGACGGCTCATGGCTAGTTTTAATATTCTGCAAAGCTGCCTATGGTGCTTGGAAGCTTGCTGGCTCCTTCACATCGTTAATATATATTATACGGTAATTAGTTTATACGGTAATTAGAATATCAGGGATGGTCCGGGAGCAGGAAGGTCCCTAATTGGGTTTACCTAATTGGGGCGGGATAACAAATCGGACAAAATAAATAAATAAAGTTGGGGTCAAAATGCTAATTAACTTGTGAACCGGCCAGAGTACACTAAAGCACTATATGACAGTATGTATATAAATGTAATCAGTGGTGGGCTCCAAAAAACTTTACTACCACACTGGATGGGAGGCTGAGTCCAAATTGAACACTGTCAGGATCAAGCTCACAACATTTTGGCTGTGTAAAACCACAGCGCCACCAAGCCTCAGCACAGTTTCTCCTTTGATTTCCCAATGTGAGGAATCCACAAAGTCAGAGTTTGGGTACTCATATAAAGATATTTTCTCTCTGGTTTGGGCTTGAGGGTTTCCAACAACAGGCAACGTCGTGCCGGGCTTTGCGTTTTAGCTCCTCTTTCCGGACGGAGGTGCAATCTTTCTTTCTCTCCTTCCCGCCTCGCTCCGGGCGCCATTTGGACACTCAGAAACCCCCGAATCGGCGCACCCCAAGGCTCCCCCCCCCCAAAAGATGTTCCTCGACCCCCATTCATGTCACAGAGGTGGGGCTCTTTTACCCCTTCCTTTTGCCCCCACAGCTCAAAACCGCTACAAGGCAGGGACTCCCACGAAAACTCGCATGAATCCAGTTTCACTTTCCTTTCCCAGTCCTAAAACGCTGCCTTGCGATGGGTCCTCTGGATAGCAACCAGTGACGAACTATCTGTTGTTTTAGCCTATTGTTCGAATGTTTTTCCCTCCACCAATCCCGAGCCTTTTTTCCGAGAGATTCGCATTCGGAATATCTCCGTCGAGGGGAGCGGAATGTGGGTTGTTGCTCCGGATTTGAGACCCACAAAAGAGAGGGAGGATCGGGTTTGAGAGCGACAACATGTGGCCTCCGGGGCCTCCCGCCTTGCTGCTGGGGGTGCTTGCCGCCTTCTTTGGGGTCTCCGAGGAGGGTGAGTCTCTTCCGGGTGGGTGGGTGAGATTTGGGGACGAGACCCATAGAAGGGGCGGCAGAGCCTGATCGGGACGGAGGATCCCTTCGTGGTCCACCCCCACCTCCTGCTTTTGCCCTGGTTGGGATGGGGAGGGGGCGTCGAGAAGGGTGTGTGTGTTGCGCAGTGTAATCCGGAGTCAGTCTTCCGGTTCTGCCTTTGCCTCACCGTCCACCTTAAGGGAGGCGTGGAGTTTGACTGCCAAACAACAGGGGGCGCCCCTTTTTCTCCCCTTGGGTTGTGGAGTTGCCTGGATAAGACCAAATATTCTTCTGGGGTTGTTGTTGTTGTTGTTGTTGGGGGGGGGGGGCAGCCCCAGCCTGGCAAACCAAAGTGGGCACCTGGCATGACAGCCTCACATGACAAAGGAGAGAAATCAGATGCCACCCAATGGATCAGGGGCTGAACAGGCTTTCTTAATTGAGGCATTTATCGAGTCATCTTACAGTTACTCAAATTCTTACATTACAAAAGAAGATACATATTTATTTAGTTATTCATTTATTTATTTAATCATATTGATATCCTGCCCTCCTCACGGGTGACTCAGGGCAGCTAATACACAGGATTAAAAACAACAAAGCACAAAATAAAAATTAGAATTGAAAGATTAAAAAGAGATTTAAAAGATTCACAAAGAGAGAGGGGAGGAGTCAAATAAGCCAGCAGGCCGTGGTGGTGACCATCTGGCCCGTACTACCCCATACCTGCCCTGCTCAGGGAGCCGGTCACTATGGCACAGGGGCCAGATGCAGCCCCTGATGCTAATTCATCCGGCCCACAAAACCCTCATTACTCCTGGAAGTGGAAGTAAAATGTGCTCGCACAGGCACATTTTACTTCCGCTTCCAGAAGCAACGAGAGCTTCACAGTCCAGATGAATTGGCATCGGGGGGTGCATCTGACCCCCCGGGCCGTAGTTTGGGCACCCCTGCCTTTGCTCAAAACCCAGTCTTATCCAACCTGAGTTCAATGCTCATCTTCGTTTATAGCCAAAGAGCCAGCACTGCCTGAGTCTGCAGACATTTCTGTGGACATGTAGTAGGCATGACTAGACACCAGAGTGTATGGAACAGTTTTTGCCTTCCCACTGAAGCGGTACCTGTTTATCTACTTGCAATTTTTTTGCTTTCCAACCCCTAGGTTGACAGGAGCTGGGACAGAGATGGGAGCTCATTCTGTCATGCAGCATCCGGGTCTTGAACTGCTGACCTGCTGACCTTCCAGTCATCAAGTTCAGTACCTTACCCACTAAACCACCACAGTCCCTTGTTTAGTTAAAATATGTGTTTATTTTATGTTTTGATAAAAAGAAGTTGCATTTTGGCTAAAGGTTGGGCAGGGAGGCATGCGGTCTTCTGAATATTCAAATGGGGGCAAAAGGCAGTTTATGAACAGCTATTAATCTACTTTTGGCACTTGTAGTGCTTTGAGAAGCTTTAAGGCTTCGTGTCATTACAGGGTGTTAGATATTTGAATGTCCAGCGGCGGGAAAACCGCCGCTTCCTATTGGTCAGTGGGCTGGGTCAAGCAGGGTATTTAATCCCCTGCTTTACCCAGCCGTTGTTGTTGTTGTCTCAACGTGTTCACAATAAACTATTGTGTTCCTGGTTCACCTATAATGGCGTCCGTGTCCTCACTCCCGCGCCCGGATCTCCGGATCTAACACTGGCGACGAAGGTGGGATATTGAGGAACGGACCAGAACCAACGAGACTCCCTGAGCCATCTGAAAAAAACGGCACCACTCCATGGCTGCTTACACTCCGCCGGCTCCCTTCCAGCCAAAGGACAAAAAATGGGGAAGCTACTTGGACCGGTTCGAGTTTTCCCTCATAGCCGCAGAGCTGGGAGAAATCTCCACGGAACGGAAGAAGGCGTTCTTCCTTACCCACTGTGGTCCCAAGGTATACGAGGTGGCTCAGTCCCTAGTGGCCCCTACGCCTATAATGGAGGTCTCTCGGGAGACCCTACAAAGGGCTCTCAGAGACCACTTCTCGCCGGAGCCTTCCAAGTTCGTTTTTCGCATTCACTTCAGGGATCGCTACCAGATGGCCGGAGAGCCCATCAGCGAATTCGTGGCCGCCCTGAGGACAGCAGCCATCCTGGCCGCATTCGGGTCTTCTCTCGAGGACGCCCTGATTGAACAAATCATCCGAGGGGTCCGAGACAACAAGCTCCGGAAGCGGCTCCTGGCTAGAAGAGATTTGACCCTGGCCACAGTGATAGACGAGGCGAGAGCATACGAAGTCTCAACATCAGCCGCAATCTCTATCAACCGGGCCCCGTCGGCGCAGCATCAGGCCACCGCACATCACCAAGACATCGGCCCCGACGAGGAGGACGACGAAGAGGCGGAGGTGTGTGCGGCCGACGGGGCGAACCCAGGGAGAAGTGGCCAGCGCTGCGCCAGCTGCGGAGGACCACACCAGAGGGCACATTGCCGCTTCAGAGAAGCAATCTGCCGTTACTGCGACAAGCGGGGACACATCGGAAAGGTATGCCGGGCAAAGCAAGCTGGAAATCAGGCTGACCGGCATGTTCAAAATTTCCCGCCGGGCAAGATGGCCGCCAACCACCGATCAAATCATAAGCGCCAGGGAAACCACGGCACCAAATTCGAAGAGGCGGAAACCCACACAATCACGATCAGCAACGCCACCACAGAGAGAGGAGAAGTTTTACACAATGGTCCAGATTGACGGAGCAGAGTGCCCGATGGAGGTCGATTCTGGGGCCGCCGTATCCCTGATTTCCTGGAGGTGGATGAAGCGAGCCTTTCCATCCCTCAGGGAATCGGACCTGAAAGCCCAACAGATCCGGGTCAAGGACTGCCAGGGCAGATTCCTCCCCGTCGCAGGCCAGAAGTGGGTCCGAGTCAAGTACAGACAGAGAGAAGAGGCCCTGCCGCTGACCATCGTCCGCGGCAACATTCCGACACTCCTGGGGACCAATTGGTTCCCAGCCCTGGGGCTGTCCATCGCGGGCATCCACAGTTCCTCCATCGACCAGCACGGAGACACCTCGCTACGGGACGACCTGATGGCAGAGTTCCAGGACGTTTTCGGAGAAGGACTGGGCAGGTACGTGGGGTCGCCCATCTCCTTCTCTTTAAACCCGAATGTTGCCCCGATCCGCCTTAAGGCCCGGAGAGTTCCACTGGCCCTTAAGCCCAGGGTCGAGAAGGAACTAGACAAGCTAGTAGCCCAAGGAATCCTTGTCCCCGTCGACCACGCTCGGTGGGAGACCCCCATAGTCACCCCCATAAAACCGGATGGGTCAGTGCGCATCTGTGCAGATTACAAATGCACAATAAACAAGGCGTTAGAGCCGAGCGCATACCCGGTTCCCGTGATTGACCACCTCCTACACTCATTGGGCCCAGGGAAGATCTTTGGCAAGCTGGACCTGGCCCAGGCCTACCAACAGCTGCCGGTGGACGACGCCACGGCCGAGGCACAGACTATAGTCACGCACCGTGGCGCGTTCAAATGTACCCGGTTACAGTTTGGGGTCAGCATTGCTCCGGGACTTTTCCAGAGCACTATGGAGAGACTCCTCCACGGCCTTCCAGGGGTGGTGCCCTATTTCGATGACGTCCTGATCATCGCGGGAGACCCTGGGCAGCTCAAGGACAGGGTCGCAGCCGTCCTTGCCAAGTTTAGGGCCGCCGGGCTAAGGGTGAAGCGAGACAAATGCCTGCTTGGGGTCCCCTCTGTGGAGTTTTTGGGGTTCCGGATTGACTCAAAAGGCATCCACCCGACCAGGAGCAAGGTGGAGGCAATTCGGAACGCTCCGGCCCCTAAGAACAAGCAGGAATTGCAGGCATTCCTGGGGCTCTTAAACTTCTATGCGGCATTCCTGAAAGGAAAGGCCACTGCCGCTGAGCCATTGCACAGACTGCTAGCGGCCAAGTCGGGATGGGTGTGGGGCCCAGAGCAAGAGTCGGCTTTTGAAGCAGTAAAAAACTCCTATCACAGGACAGTTTCCTGATCCAATACAACGCCACCCTGCCACTGGTCCTCGCCTGCGACGCGTCTCCCTACGGCGTCGGCGCGGTCCTTGCCCACCGACTCCCCAACGGTCTCGAGGCACCCATCGCCTACTACTCCAGAACGATGTCACCTACGGAGCGGAACTACGGGCAAATCGATAAGGAGGCGCTGGCGGCAGTGGCAGGGATAAGGAAATTCCATGACTACCTGTATGGCCGGGACTTTGAACTGGTGACTGACCACAAACCCCTCTTGGGGCTCTTGGCCGGCGCCCACCCCACACCTTCAGCATTGTCCCCCCGGATGCAGCGCTGGGCCCTATTTTTGTCCGGGTACTCTTACACTATGGTCTATCGACCCGGGAAACACATGGGGAACGCGGACGCTTTGAGCAGGTGCCCCCTCCCAGATCAGGACGGGGCAGAGAGGGGGGAGGCATCGGTGCTCGCCCTAGACGTTCTGGACTCTGCTCCCACCACCTCGGCTGAGGTTGCTAGGGCCACGGCGAAGGACGCCGAACTCCGGACTGTCTCCAGCTGGGTCCAATGGGGTTGGCCGGACAAGTGGGAAGGGGAGTTCAAAACGTTTTTTGATAAGTGAAACGAACTGTGTTATGCGGGGGGTTGTTTGCTGTGGGGAGACCGGGTGGTAATTCCCAGGAAACTTCGCCCAACAGTCCTCGAAACGCTTCACACCAGCCATCCGGGGGTAGTGAAGATGAAGGGGTTGGCCAGGAGTTATGTGTGGTGGCCCGCAATTGACAAGGATATCGAGGCGTGGGTAGGCAAATGCACACCTTGCCAATCATCCCGGCCCAATCCTCCAGCAGCCCCAGTCAGGGAGTGGGAACAACCCGCGGGTCCGTGGCAGAGGCTCCACATCGACCTAGCCGGCCCGTTCCACGGCCAAGTATTCCTAATTGTAGTGGATGCTTACTCCAAGTGGCTGGAGGTCCGACTCCTGAGTAGCACCACCGCCAGGGCAATTATTCGGGAGCTCAGGCAACTGTTTGCCACACACGGCATTCCGGACACCCTGGTCTCTGATAACGGCCCACAGTTCACAGCCACAGAGTTCGAGCAGTACCTGGCGTCCTTAGGGACCAGGCACGCTCTCACCTCGCCGTTCAGGGCGCAAGGTAATGGGCAAGCCGAGAGGTTCGTGCGCAGCACGAAAGAAGCCTTGGGAAGGTTGGGGCCTGGAGACTGGCAGGAACGTATTGATACGTTCCTCTTGGCACAACATAACCTCCCCTGTGCTGCCACGGGGAAAGCCCCTGCGGAGTTGCTGATGGGCAGGAGACTCCGCTGCCAACTGGATCGGCTGCACCCACAGTACTCCCCGGACAAGTACCGGGAAGGACAGTCGCGGGGCCACACACTTCCCATAGACTCCCCCGTTTTTGCACGGAACTATGCACCTGGCCCACAGTGGGAAGAAGGGGTCATCAGCGACATGCTAGGCCCCTACACATACAAGGTTCACCTCACTGATGGTCGAGTATGGAAACGCCATATCGACTAGCTCAGGAGGCGGACGAGTTCCGACACGGAAAGCGACTCAACCTTTGGGGCACAGACCACCCCAGAGCCAGACATATTCCCAATGGCCGAACCGGTCACCGACCCGGTTCAGCCAGACAACTTCCCCACACGAATGGCCCTGTCACCAGAGAACTTACCGTGCGAAGCAGGTTCACCCCCGGTTGCCGCAGAACCCGTCACTCGTCCCCCAGAGCAGGCCCCGGTCCAGTCAGGGCAGAGCGAGAGCGACAGGTCCGCTCTGCTCGATGCCCCGGTGCCGACTGAACTGCGCAGGTCTGGCAGAGCGCGGACACGCCCCCGTCACCTGGATGACTACGTATGTAAATAGGGAAATAGTGCATTCTGGGGGGAAGGGGTGTTAGATATTTGAATGTCCAGCGGCGGGAAAACCACCGCTTCCTATTGGTCAGTGGGCTGGGTCAAGCAGGGTATTTAATCCCCTGCTTTACCCAGCCGTTGTTGTTGTCTCAACGTGTTCACAATAAACTATTGTGTTCCTGGTTCACCTATAATGGCATCCGTGTCCTCACTCCCGCGCCCGGATCTCCGGATCTAACACAGACTGTGCCTCTTTTCCTTGCTGGGTCTGCAGTTGTTTTGTGGAAAACTCTCACACTGCCCTCTCAATGGAGTTGGGGTGAAATGGTGCTTCCCCAGTTCCAACGAGAGGGATAATTGGATAGGTTACCCTCCAAGTCCTTTGTCCTTCTTTCTCAGTGCGTTTTGGTTAATTTTGCCTCCATCCGTCTGTCGTTGTCCTTCTATGGGAGCTGCAGCATTCATTGTTCTTTTATTTATTTTATTTATTTATTGCTCACATTTGGTATCCCGCCCCAATCGGGTAGACCCGACTCTGGGCGGCTTACAGCGTAAATTACCGTCATAGGTAATCTATAGTCATAATAATATCTAAAACCTTAAAAATTCATAAAAATTTAAAAGCATTAAAACAGCAAAGCAGATAAAAACAGATACAGATACAAAAGGGGGGGGATAGCTGCCTTTAAATCAGCCATCCTAGGTGGGAACCTGCATTCCTGGGTCCCCACACTTGCCCTGCCAGCCAGGTCTTTAAGCCCTTCCAAAAGGGCAGGAGCTCCGTCTGCAGGTGCAGCTCTATCAGGAGGAGGTTCCAAAGGGCTGGGGCGGACACGGAGAAGGCCCTCTTCCTAGTGCTAGTGAGATGAGCCTCCCTAGCTGATGGAGTAACCAGAGAGCCCCTCTGATCCGCCCTGGTGGGACAGGCAGACGTTCTTAGGGTGACGCGGTCTCTTAGGTATCCTGGCCCACTACGATATAGGGCTTTAAAGGTAATGACCAGCACCTTGAATTGCACCCGGAGGCATACTGGCAA
This sequence comes from Furcifer pardalis, assembly GCA_030440675.1. NCBI lineage: Eukaryota > Metazoa > Chordata > Lepidosauria > Squamata > Chamaeleonidae > Furcifer > Furcifer pardalis. Next base: position 173,915,815 of record CP126893.1, on the reverse strand, counting down.
CCAGTGCAGCTCCTGGAGCAGCGGTGTGGCCCGAGCATAACACCCGCACCCCATCACTACCCGAGCTGCCGCATTCTGGACCAGCTGCAGCCTCCGCATGGTCACCAAGGGCATCCCCATGTAGAGCGCATTACAGTAATCAAGTCTGCAGGTGACCAAAGCATGTGTGACCATGAGCAAGGCGTCCCGGTCTAGGAGGGGGCGTAACTGGCGTATTACACGAAGTTGTGCAAAAGCTCTCCTGGCCACGGCTGCCACCTGCTCTTCGAACAGTAGCCGTGAGTCCAGGAGGACCCCCAGATTATGCACCGGGTCCATTTGGGGCAGAACTGCCCCATCTAGAACCAAAGCTGGTAGCTCCCGTGATAACACAGGGCTCCTCACCCATAGCCACTCAGTCTTGCCGGGATTCAGCTGTAGCCCGTTGTCCCCCATCCAGACCTTGACAGCCTCCAGGCACCTGGAGAGGACTTCCACTGCACCGCTTGGGTCCCCACGGGCCGAGATGTACAACTGGGTATCATCTGCATATTGATGATACCTCACCACGTGGGAACGTATGATCTCACCCAGTGGCTTCATGTAGATGTTAAATAGGAGAGGAGAGAGCACCGAGCCCTGAGGCACCCCATATTGAAGGGGCCTAGGGCTGGACTTCTCGTTCTCCAGCCACACCGACTGGGTCCTGCCCCTCAGAAATGAGGAAAACCAGGCCAACACAGTGCCCTGGATCCCCAACCCTTGGAGCCTCCCCAGAAGGATACCATGATCGACGGTATCGAAGGCCACTGAGAAGTCGAGAAGAGCTAGAACGGACGGATGACCTACATCCTGCTCTCTCCAGAGATCATCCACCAATGCGATTAGTGCAGTTTCTGTCCCATGTCTGGGCCTGGATCCTGACTGAAAGAGGTCCAGATAATCCGCTTCATCCAGGACATCCTGTAGCTGTCGCGCCACTGCCTTTTCCAAAACCTTACCCAAGAAGGGTAGGTTGGACACTGGGCGGTAGTTGGTAAGTGCCGTAGGATCAATGGATGGCTTTTTTAGGAGGGGGCGCACTAAGGCATGTTTAAAGGCGCTGGAAAAGACCCCTCCTTTAATGATGAATTAATAATCGCCTCGATCCAACCACCTGCCACAGCCTTGGAAGCTTTAACCTACCAGGCAGGGCATGGGTCCAGCACACAAGTTGTGGCGCGAACAGATCCAAGAAGCCTGTCCACTTCCTCAGGGCCAACTGGATCGAACCGATCCCAGATAACATGGCCAGACTGTGCTCCAGTCAACCCCAGTTCCATACCTTCCACGCCGGGATTAAACTTCGAGTGGATCTGAGCGACTTTCCCCGCCAGATAATCAGCAAAAGCCTCAGCTGATCCCTGCCAACCAGGGCCCGACCCCCCTCTACCGAGGAGGGACCTGGTCACCCGGAACAAGGCTGCTGGGCGATTATCAGCGGAGGCAATGAGGGTGGTGAAATATTGATGTTTCACTGCCCTCATCGCCACCAGGTAGTCTTTAATAGCTGCTCTAACCAGTGCTCGGTCAGATTCACTCCGGGTCTTCACCCAGCGGCGCTCTCGGCGTCTCTTTGCCCGTTTAAGCTCCCTTAGTTCTTCTGTGAACCAGGGGGCAGATCGATCCCCACGGGCACGGAGAGGCCGTAGTGGACCGATCACGTCCAAGGCTGCCGTCGCTCTCTCGTTCCAAGCGTCGACAAGGGCCTCAGACGAACCACTTTGCAGGTCAAGAGGACAGCACCCCAGTTCCCTCTGGAATCCTTCAGGATCCATTAGTCGCCGGGGTTGGGCCCATTTAATTGGCCCTGCCTCCCTACGGTGAAGTCTCGCCCCCAGGAAGTCTAAAGTCACCAGATAGTGATCTGACCATGGCACAGGGGTGATGTCTAGTTTCTGTATTTCCAGATCACTCTGCCACAGCTCCGATAAAAAAATTAAGTCCGGGGTGTAGCCATTGCTCCTGGTAGGACCCTGGATCACCTGAGTCAGGCCCATGGCTGCCATGGAAGCCATGAACTCCCGAGCCACCTCCGAGCCGGTCCCCAATGACGGCAGATTGAAGTCCCCCAGGACCATCAGCCTGGGGGTCTCCAACACCAACATGGAAGACCGCCTCAAGGAGCTCAGGCAGGGAATCTGCTACCTTGCAGGGAGGCAGGTACATGAGCAAGATTCCCAACTGACCTTTAGGACCCACACGCAAGAACAGGGCCTCACAACCCAGAATTTGTGGAGTCGTGGCCCTGGTCACTCCCAGTGACTCCCTGGCTACTACGGCGACTCCACCGCCCCTTCCCCTCTCCCTAGGCTGATGCCAAATACCGAACCTGGCCGGGCATAGTTCTGATAGAGGAACCCCATCCTCAGGCACCAGCCAGGTCTTGGTGATGCATGCCAGGTCAGCCCGCTCCCCTAAGATAGTATCAGAGAGCAGGGGAGCCTTATTACAGACTGATCTGGCATTCACCAGCAGCAGCCTAAGGGAGGGGTCACTCTTGACCAGCTGCTCAGGGCCCAGAGGTATAGCCGGGGGGGCAGAACAAGGGACAGCAACCAAACATCTGTCCCGAGTTCTCCGAGTGCGGCCCGCCCCTCGGCTCCTGCCGTAACACCCCATGCCCATCACCACACCAATTTGGGCCTCATGGAACCCCCCAGACCAATCAGAGAGAGCCCTGTCTCTACTTCCTGGCTGGCAGGCTCTGCTTTTGCTCCCCCTATGCCCATTCTCCCAGCCCCCAATCTGATGTTGCACACTCTTCCTCCCCGCCGCAGGTCTCCTCAGTGGCGGCGGTGCACACAAGTCTAACCAGGAGCATCCTGCCGCGGTTGCGGCTTTTAAACCCCCTCCTCCTCGCCCAGCATCCGGCGCAGGTGAAGGCAGTCCCGGGGCTGAGCGTGGCAACAGCTCTCCTCTCCCCGCCGCAGGTCTCCACTGTGGCGGCAGGGGACGGGATCCTTGTTGGGGGTGTCCTCCTGTCACGGTTGTGGCTTTAAAACCCCCTCCTCGCCCGGCCTCTGGCGCAGGTGAAGGCAGTCCCGGGGCTGAGCGTGGCAACAGCTCTCCTCTCCCCGCCGCAGGTCTCCACTGTGGTGGCAGGGGATGGGAGCCTTGTTGGGGGTGTCCTGCCGCAGTTGCGGCTTTTAAACCCCCTCCTCCTCGCCCGGCCTCCGGCGCGGGTGAAGGCAGTCCCGGGGCTGAAGGTGGCAACAGCTCTCCTCTCCCCGCTGCAGGTCTCCACTGTGGCGGCAGGGGACGGGAGCCTTGTTGGGGACGTCCTGCCACGGTTGCAGCTTTTAAACCCCCTCCTCCTCGCCCGGCCTCCACTTGCTTCCACCTGCTTTCCCTCCAGACCATTATCCACCCACCATGGATTTATTTCTCCCTTCTTCCCCATGGGAGTCTTTTCCCCATTTCTTTTCCAATTTCTTTCCCACCCCCACTTCTTCTTCCCTTCTTGATCTATTTTTCCAGAATTTGAACTTTTCCATGTTTACTGTGGTCCCTCTCTTACTCACCTTCAGCATGACCATCCATGCTTGGATGTTCAAACTGAGGGGCCCCTTAGAGAAAGTCTCCTGCTTCGAGGAACCTCCATGGCTTGGCAGGGCCATTCTCTGGAGGCAGTTTCACCATTTCCCTTTCCTTTCCAGGTTCCTCCTCCCACTCCCTCCGCTATTTCTACATGGGGATTTCGGAGCCTGGCCAAGGGCTGCCCCAGTTCATCGCTGTGGGGTACGTGGACGACCAGCTCTTAGTTCAGTATGACAGCGACATGAGCAAAATTCAGCCTAGAGCCCCATGGATGAAGAAGGTGGAGGAGGAAGATCCCCAGTATTTGGAGATGAACACTCAGAATTTTCATGGCTCGGAGGAGGTATTCAGAGTGAGTGTCGAGAATGTAAGGAAGTATTACAACCAGAGCAAAGGTAAATGAAGGATGGCTTCCTCCTTTGGTCCTCAAATATGAGGTGTAGTTGCTGGAGAGAAGAGCTGAAAATCTGTTCATGATATCCTCCTATAACTTGAGTATAAAAGAGTGATGGAAAAGCTGCTGTTTTGGTCACTGTTCATTTTTCTCTTTTTATTTGAACATAATGATGAATAGCAGGGAGAAGGGGATCACATTAATTATTTTCGTTACTTGCTAACTCAGATTTCAAACCAGATACAGTATTTCAAATACGATTAATTATTGTAAAATTGATTTCCAATATAAAGTGTTGAGAGACATTTGGGTGGGTATAATATTAGGAGCAACTGGAGGGCAATGAGCTAAAAGAGTCCTGATCTTTTCTCTGGAATATAAATTGGAGTTTGATTCAAAGTTATCAGGGCTGGAATGTCTGAAGTAAAAAAGGAGCCTGAAAATAATTAATTGAAACAACTTTAGTGAAAGTAGTTCAAAATAGTGACACCAATTCAAATAAATTTTCTCTTCCTAATTTTGGTGAGGGGGATCCTGGCTCTCCCTCTTGGGATAGAAGTTATAGTGGCAGGATCCTTGGGAGCAGGGCTGTGGAGTCGGTAGATAAATGTTCCGACTCCGACTTCTCAGTTTTGTCTACTTCTGACTCCGACTCCAGGTACCCGAAATTCACTCCGACTCCACAGCACTGGTTCAGTAGCTGTGACAGGGCTGTGGAGTCGGTAGATAAATGTTCTGACTCCGACTCCTCAGTTTTGTCTACTTCTGACTCCGACTCCAGGTACCCGAAATTTCCTTTGACTCCAACTCCACAGCCCTGCTTGGGAGGGAGGAAATTGTGGGGAAGGGAAGGGGATCACAGCTAGATCACAGAGGAGGGAGGGCATTTGACTCAGGACTTGTGGGTGTTTCTTGTGGGTCGCTGGCCCTTCACGCAAAAACTCCTTCCCTTCTAGCCCTCTTTCCAGCCAGGCTATTCCAAGAACCTGCATTCTTTTCCTCCTCCTCCTTAAAAAAATCCAGTTTGGGCCCTTCTTGCGAGGCTGGAGAGGGGACAGAGGGAACGTGGTGGGTTGGGGGAATGGCTGCCCTGAAGGCCTCTGTGGGTCCTGCTATGGGGTATGTGGACTGGAGCTGGGCAAAGACAAGCAAAAAGGAGGGCATAATTTCCAGTATGCCCAGGATGGGTGGGTGGGTGGGACTCCCTCAGCTGCCCCTTGGGATGTCAGGAGGGAAGAGGGGGAGGAATGAGGAGCTCCAGGGGCCACTCCTGCCAGGGTGGAGAGCAACAAGGGCTTGTGTGGTGGTGGTGGTGGTGATAGGGGAGAAATTACCCCCACATTTAGGGGAAAACCTCCCTGGTCTGGGGAGAGGACACCTGGGCTTGTGAATAGAAATAAATTTGGGTTGTTTTTTGTTTTTGTTTTGCTTTGCTGAGATGGGGCAGTGGAGCCCTAGCTGTGGGGAAAAGGGGACAGCACCCCATGCCCTTTTGGACTTCTGGGCAGGGGATGTTTGGGGCTAATAGGCCTTGTTTGGGAAGAGGGGTCCTTTTTTGTGAGGTGTTTCAGTGCCTGTTCAGAGGTGAAAAGTCCGACAGAATCTCTTCCAAAAGGCCCCCAGTAGGGGTGGGGGTGGGGGTCCTGCCATGGGGCACAAGAGTAGGTTGCTGTGGTGGAGCTCAAACTGAGCCGTTCAGGCAAGATGATTTTTTTCTACAGAAATGTTTCCTGATAGTTGTTTAATTTCTTTTTGTCACGTACCAGCTGGCCCTCTGCTCTGGTAACCTCCCTTAACCAAAGCCTCCAAAGGGTGGGCTGGTCGGCAATAAAAACTTTACAGCCCTTAGCTGCTTATCATCCACAAGGAGGTTTAATTGGGTAGCGTGTTCAAAGGCTTGTGTGTGAAATGCAATGCTTCTCTTACCCTTTTAGTCCAATGAAGACACGTTGTTCAGGAAAATGATGAAGATTTATTGATCAGGTTCATAAAGCATAAAAGTCAGTAGCATAGGTCAGTCCCATACAGTCCACAGGTAATCTAGGTGACCATTTTTAAGGAGCAAAAATGCATAGCTCCTAGGGCCTAGGCTAAGGATGTTAGCCCATAGAGATCCAGGAACAAAAACTCTCAAATCAAAACAGGTCTTAATCCATGAAGAGGCAGAAACGAACTCTCTAACTTCTCTGCAAAATGGAGAATCTGCAGTCAGGTGGGTTACTCTTAGCCAATCAGGTAACAGAGAACAACAGAGAATAACTTTCTCAAAACAATATATTGTTTACACGCGTGCACAGAGAGTGTTCTGGCACCTAGACACAACATGGATCTCAGCTAGCTTAGAAAGATAAGAAATACTGAAAAACAGGCTGTCTGTAACACAGCCTTGAGGCTCAGAGAAGACAAAGGATTTTTTTCTGAGGCCTATTTGAAACTACTACCTCACCAAGCTTTGAGAACATTAGGAAAAGGATGTCGTTTCCTGACACTTTTAAATATTGCAACACTTAATAGTTTCTAAGTGTATGAACTGTTTGATTTTCAGTTAATAAGCAATTTAAAGCAGTATAAACCACTTGGGGTCCTCTTTAGGGAAAAGGCAGGGTAAAAGTGTTTTAAAACAAACAAAGAAGCAAGCAAATGAACACATAAATGTGACTAATTGCTTCAGGACTAATGAGGGGATGGAGTGCCCTAAAGCCCTCCTGCGGAAAGTTTATCTCTTTCTCTTTGCCTCCCTTGAGGTAAATCCCTCTGCAGTGGAACTTTGGATAAAGAAATTAATCCATTCCATGAGTGTTTTTTCATATAGCGAAATGTTTTGTTATGCAAAATCCCATACGAATGCATTGGTATGCAATGCGGTTTTAGAGAAAATTTGTTATGCATTGAAAACGGGGGAGGGGGGACACTATGGAAATTTTCACTGTGTGAGGGCGCCATTCACATGCGATTTCCTTTTATTATGTGAGTTTTTCACTATCTGGACCCTTCAAAGTTATCTGAGATTCCACTGTACTTGGAGCCCTTCTGTGGGACTTTGCTTGTGGGGCTGAGTTAGGGGTAAGGTAGTGATACTCTCTATTCCTCTCTGATCCTTCTCCCACCCCACCCCCACATGGGTTTTTTTCAGGGTTTCACAGCTGGCAGCAAATGTGTGGTTGTGAGCTGAGGCCAGACGGGAGTAAAGGAGTGTACGATCGGTTTGCCTATGATGGGAAGGATTACATCAGCTTTGACAAGGAAACCAAAACCTGGACAGCAGCTGATTCCAAGGCTCAGATCACCCAAAGGAAGTGGGAGGCAAGACCTGTCATTGCCCAGAGAGAGAAGGCCTACCTGGAGGAGATCTGCATTGAGTGGCTGCAGAGACACCTGGTCTATGGGAATGAGAGTCTGTTCAGGACAGGTGAGTGTGTGTGTGTGTGTGTGGGAGAGAGATGGGGTTCCTGAAGAGAAGTTGTGAGGTAAGGGTTGAAGCAGTGGTGGGCTCCAAAAAAATCTTACTACCACACTGTGAGTGTAGTATGGTGGGTGTGGCCATGGGGAAAGCTCTGCGTTGCACCCGAATTAGGACTACTTTATTTCAAAACTTGGATGGGCAGAGGGGCCAGCTGGAATTTCTGCTACCGTTTCTGGCGAACTGGTGCGGACCTGCTGATGCTCACCACTGGGGGCTTGAGAGGAGCCGTAGTTTCTCCCCACCAACAGGCAGGTGACCCTCCATTAGTTCCTGGGGAGACACCTCAAGGCACCCAGAAAAGGCCATGGGAGTCTTCAGCCTCTCATGGAGGAAGATATTGATTTCTGACATATGAGGTAGGATGGGGTGGATATTGAGGGGGGAGGGGTGGCCAACATCTTACCTTCATAGGACAAAACTCCCTCCCTGCCCATATAGTAGATGAAACCCCTTCCCATTCCCTCCTGGGGACTTTTGCCCCCCTGCCAGAGCCTTTCTAGGATTCTTCAGGGGAGTCCCTGATGTCTCTCCCCCCTCCCTGCATCACACCTCTAAGCCCTTCCTCCTCTGCAAAGGAAGGGAGAGAATAAAGGCAAAACATTATGGGGGGTGAGGAGGCAAAGGAGGGACCCCAGAGTTTCCCAGGGAGAGGAAGGAGGTCCCACCATTCCCTTCTTTTTAGGGGTCTTGCAGGGCTCTTTGCTTTTGAGACTGACCTTTGGAAAGAACCCAGCCCTGCCTTCCCTCATGGAAGTCCCTCTGGGTCTTAAAGGGAACCTTTGGGTGTCTTTAGGGCAGGTTGTTCTGCAGGGGAGAAAACGAGAAGAGCAACTCTGGAGACCACGAATGTTTCTCTTTCGACTCTCGGCCACATTTACAAAAATGAATAACAAACGCCATCAGTAGGAGCTACAACCAGCAAAGGGACTGAGAAAGCCGGGATGGAGGGGGATTCCTAGGCTGCTCCTTGATTAAGATGTTTCAGGATTATTATGTTTCTAATTGACCAGGATTTGATAAGCCCAAGGGACTGTGGTGGTGGCGTGGCTAAGCAGCTGCACTTGATGACTGGAAGGTTGGCAGGTCAGCAGTTCAAGACCTGAGTACTGCAAGACGGAGTGAGCTCCTCTGTCCCAGTGCATGCCAACCTAGCAGTTAGAAAGTGAGAAATTACAAGTAGATAAATAGATACCACTTCATTGGCAAGGTAACAGCATTCCATGCACTCCAGTATCTAGGCATGCCTGCCACATATCCACAGAAAAGTCTGCAGGCTCAGACAATGCTGGGTCTTTGGCTATAAGCAGAGACGACCACAGTGGTGAGTGGTTTCAAAGAAGGGCGGCCATTATCCTGACAGGGCAGAGAGCCTCTTTACTGCTGCTTGTATTTCTCACAGTGATGCAGTTCTTCCGTGCCGGGCATGGAGAGCCTTCCTGGATGCCGGCAGTAATCAAGGCAGGCGCCACTTTCAAGAGCTTTGTGGTCCTTACGTAATAGAAATGCAGAAGGAAGGAGATCCCTAACATGTGTCAAGCCCCCACCTGAGCTTTGTGATTAAAAACCACTTCTACAAGCATGCATCAGTTTCTTGTGTAAACTGCACAATCCACACTTTCTATTCTACCTGCAAGAAATTGGGGCAGGCCGGAAGAATCATCAAAGCTCACACCATGTTTGACTTGGTTGCAGTCTTAATAGCAAGGCCTTGCTTTGCTCCTACATCCTGTTCATGTGGTCGGTTGCTCTTCAGCAACAGAGAGGTGGTGCCTTTCCCTCTGTGGCTGATGACTTCTCAGAAGCATGGGTTGTAGCTGAAGTTATATTTCAGGACACATAAAAGAAAAGCCCTCAAATATCTTTTTTTCCCTTTGAGCTGTAAAATCCAAAACCATGAAATTCCATCAGGTGTGGGATCTGTGGGGCAGGAGAAAAGACCCAGAGGGGCATCATAAGGCCAAGCCCATATCCTGCCCAGGCAAAAGAGATACACAGTGTTGATTCCAACATGGCTGTTTTTTTGCAGAGCCTCCAGTGGGGAAAGTGACACGCAAGGTGGGCTACGATGGCAGCGAGACTCTCACCTGCCAGGCTTATGGCTTCTACCCCAAGGAGATCGAAACCACATGGAAGAGGGGCGGAGAGGTCTTGGAACACCTCACTTTCCGTAGGAACGTGGCCCCTTATCCCGACGGGACCTACCACGCCTGGCTGAGCATTGAGATTGACCCCAAGGAGAGAAACCAGTACCAGTGCCACGTGGGTCACGATGGACTGGAGGAGCCTCTGGTCTTGGCTTGGGAGGAACCTGGTGAGTGAGAAGAGGAGTGGTTGCTCTCTTTTTAGCCAGAAATGTCTCCGATCCCATGACGTGTTTGCAGATATTTGCGTTCATTTGTACAAATTGCCATAAAGAAATTGCTGGGCTCTCTCATTTTATTTTTGCATGTCTTTACATGGATTCTATTCCCCTTCCTGAATATAACAGGATATTTTAGTCTATTATTTCTTTAGTAACAGAACTCAGGACAGCAAACATGACAGTTAAATGACAAGTGCAGTTTAACAATTCAGTTAATTAATCTAATGCAGTGTTTCCCCAATTCTGGTTCTTGGACTTCAATTCCCAGAAGGCTAACTCAGTCCACTGACTGATCAGTGCTTTGGGGAATTGACTTAGGCTCCTGGGAATTGAAGTCCAAGAACCAGAATTTGGGAAACACTGATCTAATGAATTAAAGGAATTCTAGAGATTAAAACCAATGAATAATAACTATCTAAAACTATTTAACATGTACAGTAATACCCTGGATAACGTGAGTACCAGATAGCGCTAAAACTGCATAACATTACAAAAATTTTGGAAAAATCTTGTATCGAATAACGCAATTTTTAACATTATCCAATACAGTCGTTCTTAGCAGCAGGGTGGCTGGAAAGCTGAACGGGGTTCTCCGTTCAGCTTCCCAGCCACCCTGCAGCTAGGGAGGCAGGGGTGGGGAGGCTGGAAAGCTGACGGGGGGCTCCCCCGTTGGCTTCCCCAGCCACCCCACAGTTGCGGAGGCAAGGGCGGGTGGCTAGGGAAGCCGACAGGAAGTCCCCGTCAGCTTCCCCAGCCACCCTGCAGCTGTAGATCGGGTCCTCTGATCTCTCTGGAGCAGGAAGGGGACACGATCCAAGCTGTTTCTGGGCTTCCCCGATGTCCTCAGCCAGTGCAGCAAGCCAAAACGTCAGGGTTTGAATCCCGACATTCTGGCTTGCTGCACTGGCTGAGGACGTCAGGGAAGCCCAGAAACAGCTTGGATCGGGTCTCCCCACCTCCCTGGACCCGGCCGGGGGTGGGTGGGTCAGAGACCCCAAAATTGGTTAAAAAAACGGCCGGGTCCAGGGAGGTGGGGAGTCCCGATCCAAGCTGTTTCCAAAGTTCCCCCACCTCCCTGGAGGCTGCAGCAAGCCAAAATGTCAGGATTCAAATCCCGACATTCTGGCTTGCTGCAGCCTCCAGGGAAACAGGGCTTTTTTAAACATTGTGTGATCAATGTATCGCACAACGTTAAAAACCAGATAACGACGAGACTTGTGGAACCAAGTCATAACGTTATCCGGGGCACTAGTTTACCTGTATTTGAATAACATGAAAAACTCCAAAATTCTCCATTATGCTTTGTTTCTACGTGGGTGTGCAAGATTGATAGGCAGTTATAGGTCGAGGACTATCCCATGAATATTCCTCTCTCTCTTTAACATCTTTTAACTCTTGGGACTCCCCACTCCTTTTGGGCATTTTGGGTCTCCTCCTTCACAGAGCTGGACTGTTTTGGGCATCCCTTGAATTATTTTCTTTTCCTCTCACTCTTTCTTCCCCTTCAGCCTCCAACCTGGGGCTCATTATTGGGGGTGTCGTCCTCTTGTTGGTTCTTCTGATGGTAGCTGCCATTGCTGGGTTCTGGATCCACAAGAGTAAGTAAATGGGGGATGCCCTAGTTGGGAGGTTATTATTAGGTCGGAGGGTGTTTTCCACCCTGTGGATATCGGAGAATAAACATAAGAAAACAAAAAACATTGCAGGACCTTGAAGACTAACAAGTGTTTGTGGATCAAGTTCACTTTGTCAGACAAATGGACTTGATCCACGATGTCTGTGGAGTCTCCCTTCAGGGTGAAGATGCAGGTGAGTCCCATAGCCTGGGGTTCCCTGCCCTCTTCCTGCTGCTTTTGTCGTTGCTCCTCATGGGCATCTCAAGGTCTTCTCCGCTTTCCCAGGGACTCACCTGCATCTCGGGCCAAAGGGAGCCTTGCCAGGTCCTTCACTCATTCCACGTATGCAGACATGATTAGAAGCATCCCTGGTCTCTCATTCTCAAAGCAGCATAGGAAGAGTCATCCTCCTTTCTGTGCTGGCCTGAGTTGCCCCTCTGGGTTGTTCTAAGGGAAAGGGAGACAATTGTGGCCCTCCAGGTGTGGCTAGACTACAAGTCCCATCATCCACAACCCCCTTGAGCATCACAGCAGATGTTGTTTAGCAACATCTGAGGCAGACATGTTTGCCCACCAGTGTTCTAGGGAGAAAAGAGCCAGAAGGAGGAGGAGGGTTTCATAGGAGCAAATGAAATTCTTGGACAAGAGGAGGAAAACTTCCTGGCCTCTTGGAGTGGGATTGGACGCCCTCTTGGAACTGACATCTGCTCTGACTCTCTGACTTTGTCTCTGCAGGGAATAAGAAGCCTCAAGATGGCTACAAACCACCAACAGGTGCGTAATGCCTTCCTCCTGGGTTTCTTTTTATTATTACGAAACGTATACTATACATGGTTCTCCAGATGTTCAGACTTGAGTTTTGAAAACCCCCTCCCCCACTTGGGTCCTAGCCCTGGACCTAAGAATTAGTGTGTTCATGTTGCTCTTGTTATGAGGCGTTGTAGCTTTGCGAGCAGTTGCAATGAATTGTGGGAGGGTGTTTTAAAGCATCAGTCTCACTTGAGCTACGACGTGGAGCAGCCACTCTTAATGGTCTCCTATGCTCAGTTTTGACTCCCATGGCTTGTCGTGGAGGCTTCGTTTACAGTTCACACCTGATAGTGAGAATGCAGCCATCTTTTTACTTTTTAAATGAGAGCCAAATGGACGCTATGTCAGACCCAAGAGGGCTTATGTGTCCCACAGAGTGACTGAAAAGTTGCTTTTATGTTTTTCTCCAGAAGACCTATTTTCTCATGCTTACCAAGGCTTGAAATTGCAATTTCTTAGCTAGGCCTCATAAATAGGCTTCATAAAAATCCTTTGTTCTCTCTCTATATCTCACAAGACTGTCACGAGATGGCTTGTTGACATTACAGTGCTCCTGTGCTGTTATATTTCTAGCTAGCCTAGCTAGCAGAGCTTAATGTTATGTCTTCACATGGATGTAAACAATTCATTGTTTTGAGAAAGTTATTCTCTGTTACCTGATTGGCCAAGGTTAAACCACCTGACCAGGAATTCTCCATCTTGGAGAACAGTTAGTTAGTTCGTTTCTGGATCTCAATGGTATAAGACCATGGCTATGGAATTGTTTTTTCTCTTTTCTTTTCATTATGATTACCTAAGGATACTGGACTGTGTACTGGACTGATACCTGTTATGACCCTCTAATCTGCGTTTTTCTATGGACTTTGCTATCAATGAACCTGAAGAATAAAACAGCTGTTTCTCTTTGAAGATTATTGTTTTTCTTTTCACACACACACAAGGCAACTTGGCGACATGCTACCTGAAGAATCCTCCCTTGTTCTGCTCTACTGCCAGAGCTTAGTAAGTTCTTTTTAAAAGCGGCTCAGCTCTTCCAAAGGTGAGGCAAGGGTTAAGTTCCAGTTAAAATGGACAGTATGCCCAGGAACTAAAGGGAGGACCCTTGCAATGGAACGGCTGATGTCCGACACAGCCCTCCCCCATGTCTCTTCCATACAGGTGGATCATTGTAAAGTTGAAGCAGGTTGATGTAACAGTTGGAGACTGAGTCTCCAAGATCTTGCTTGTCTCCTGAAGACTGAGCACAGATGCTTGTGTGCGTGCATGTGTGCACGTGTGTGTGTGTCACATTTTAGGGACTGTTCAGGGAGAGGCTAACTTGGTCTCCTCCTTTCTTTCCACACAGAGAACAATCTGACTATTTAGCATCCTGGATAAGAGGTGAGTTGCAAAGGAGGGTCTTGTCTTCTATGGGGAAAGCAGGAGAGAGAGAGCGAGACCAAGGTCTCAAGAAGGGGAATCCAACTCCACTCCCTCTGAGGACAGATCTCTTCTCCTGTTCCCAAATGGTCTTGGCTACAGGAACACAAGAAGGAGAATTAAACAAGGAGAGGGATGGATCCACAGTGAGGAGAGGGTTGTGGCACTCAGGAGCTACAACGTATGAGCCAACCAAATATCCAGCCTTCTCCCTCTCTTTTGAGAAAGGTTGCACTGGTTGACAGTTTGGCCTTGTGGAGGAGGAGATGGCTTTGAGGGGGAGGGGGCTGGGACAGGGGACCCCCCACAGCCTAGGAGAGTCAACAAGAAGGGAAGATCTGGTTGGCTGCTATTTACTCCTATTATTACAGGAGAAGAGCTCATTCTCTTACCAAAAACAGCCCAACTTTCCTCCCTCTTCCCACCTCAAGGGAAAAGTGGCCTTTCCAGCAAGAGGAAGAAGAAGGGGTGGAGGTGGGGCTGCTGTGGGGTGGCCAAACCCTGTGTGGGGCATCGGCCAGAGATTTAGACTGGGTTTTTTCCCCTATTCTACAGCCTGAGATCTTTTATCTTTTTGCAAGATGACACCAGAAAAGATCCACTGTCATTTCCTGATGCAAGAAGCTTCTGAAGGCCTTCCCTGCTTCCAAACCCAAGGCGATTGTTCAGTTTTCGCTTGTCTTTGACTGGAGAGAAATGTCTGCTTCTGAAGGGCTGTTTATAATCTTATGCTTTGCCTCATCTTCAGACACACATGCATTGATCAGAAACATGCCGATTAGGTATATAGGAATTATGCACAAATAGAGTAGAATTTGCAGTGATTTTGGCCAGGTGTAACATTTATCTGTTTGCTTTGTTTTCCTTTCTTGCATGTCACATTTTTCCTTTGCCACCCAGATTAAATTAAAGGCAACCTTTAAAATCATTTTAGATTTTTATTGTATATTATATATCAAATTGTGGTGCAACAATATGGCAGTTGTGCAGTAGGTGCATGACCCACTGTTTGGGGATGATTAATTATAATCATGTTTTGTAAGGTATGTCGTAAGCCGCCCTGAGTAGGAAAATCCCCTAGATGGGCAGGGTCTAAATATAATAAATAGATAGATAGACAGATATTTTGATGGTATTCCCTTGTTGTAATTTCTCTCTTTTGTATTTGATATTTTATATGATTGTAAACTGCCCGGAGTGGTCCAATCAATCAACTTAATTCTTTAGGATCACCTGTTCTTCCCACCCTGTATATGACTGGCATGTCTAAATTAACAGTCTGGAAATCTGACTCTGGTTGACTCTGTATTTGTAATTTTGTTTTCTCTTAGGTTTTAAAACCGTGGTTCCCAGCGTGGAACACATACCCCGCAGAGGGGCAATTAGATTTTTAAGAGGGGCAATTTGAGAATGAGTGATTAACAGTGAATGGCCTTTTAGGATTCCTCCACGTGAGTGGGACTTCACTCTTTGAATAATAGAATTATATGTCACAGGGTGGTGGTGGCATCAGGGCTTTGGAGATGCTTAGAGTGGTCTAGTCAACCAACCAATTTGATTCTTTAGAATCTTATTTATTTATTTATTTAAATTTCTATACCGCCCTTCTTGCTGAAGGTGACCCAGGGTGGTTTAACACATCCTAAAAACATCAAAGCAATATAGGTTAAAATTCTAAAAGTTCTTAAAATCTATAATTGAAGCCAATTAAAACTATGACTTAAAACTTTGTATGATTTAAAACTTAGGGGAGGAGGTCAAACCAGCCAGCAGGCTGAGGTTGTTGTGTCTCCAGTACCCCAGACCTGCCCTGCCAGCCAGGTTTTGTACACCCTTCCGGAAGGGCAGCAGCTCTGCCTGGAGATGTAGCTCAGTTGGCAGGAGGTTCCACAGGGCCGGAGAAGACACAGAGAAGGCTCTCCTTCTAGTGATTGATTTGATTTGATTTATTCGATTTATATGCCGCCCTACTTGGTGAAACCAACTCAGGGTGGCTCACAATATACAATCGAATACAACAGTTCAATACAATACAGTGCTAGAGAGATGAGCCTCTGTGATAAAATGAGGCCCCAAGTTCTTCACATGTTTAGTAGGTTTCTAGTCTATAGTAGAAATGTGGCTTCTCGTACTAGCCAAAAAGGCCATTTGGTTGTTTTCACACTTTGGGGCCCAGGGAGGGAAGAGATAGACACAGAGAGGCCCCCATTGTAAACAAGACAACCAGAGTTGTTTTACCCCAACTCTGTTATTTGATTGGATGTCTGCTAGTTATGTCACACCTGGAGGGAGGGAGTGGCAAGCAGAAAGCAGGGAAGAGTTAAGCAGTTGAGCAGAAGAGAGAGAGAGAGATTTTGATTCTCAAGCAGTAAAGATGTAGAATCTTTAAGGGGAGAGGAAATGGGCTAATGCTGAAAGCCTTTCTTCCTTGAGATAAGCCATGAGCACATGGCTTGAGAAAAGTTCGAAAATGGTTGTCAACTAGGGAACATCGACCATACAGAGATGGCCTTTGCAACTAGGCCTATCTCTGGAAATCTTAATTATGGTAACTTAGAATAGCTAGACAGATTCTTTTTTTATTAAGAGGAATAGTTGTCTGAAACATCCTTTCTCTAAAACTTAAAGTTAGAAAATAATTTTTATGCTGAGATCTGTAACCTGATTCATCAGAACCATGCTACCAATTTAAATAAAAATATTTTCTTCAATCAACGCTGTCAGGAAATGGACCTATTTCCTAATGTCTCCCAAGGCTTGAAATTGCCAAATTTCAGATAGGCCTCAGAAAAAATCCTTTGTCTTCTCTGAGCCTTAAGGCTGTGTTACAGACAGCATGTTTTTCAATATTTCTTATCTTTTGTAAGCTAGCCGAGAGCCATGTTATGGCTAGCCCCAGTGCATCCTGTGTGCACGTGTATAAACAATGTACTGTTGTTTTGAGAAAGTTTTCACTGTTACGTGATTGGCTAAGCTGTCCCACCTGACTGCAAATTCTCCATTTTGGAGAGAAGAAAGAGTTTGTCTCTGCTTCTTCATGGATTAAGACCTGTTTTTGATTAGAGAGCTTTTGTTTCTGCATCTCTATGGGCTAATATCTTTAGCCTAGGAGCTATGCATTTTTGCTCCTTAAAAATGGTTACCTAGATTTGCCTGTGGACTTTATTGGACTGACCTGTGCTACTGACTTTTATGCTTTATGAACCTGATCAATAAATCTTCATCAATTTTCTCTGAACAACTTGTCTTCATTGGACTCAAAAGGGTAAGAGCAGCATTGCATTTCACACACCAACATTTGAACGCTACCAAATTAAAAACCCCTTAAGAGCTGATAAGCAGCTGAGAGTTGTATCTCTGTTCTAATTAGCCGTCCAGCCCGCCTCGGTTGTTTTGATTTTGGTTTCCAGGGGTTTTCCAGGAGTGTGGGGGCCGGCTGGAGCGTGACAAACGCGTGTTCATTGAAGATGGGATATTGGGTTAAAAGACGGTAAGTCCCTATTTGTTTGCCTCTTGAAAACGCTACCAAAACCTCTCATAGTAAATTGGGCTTGTCTCTGTAAAGAGAGAGAGCCAGGTGTTTGGATCAGCCTGGATTGGCTGGAGAAGGAATGGTGAACATATTTTTTCTTGCGTGAGCTTGGGAGAGTTCTAGAGGGGATTTTTGTTGAATAATCCGCCTTGGATTGAACGCTGAGAGGTCCTAAGCAAGTGAGGAAGAATGTGCATTCATCATAGCCTCTCTAGCTGATGGCACAACCAAAGAGCCTCTCCGGTCTGCTCTATTGGGACGGGCGGATGTCCTTGGGACGATGTGGTCTCTTAGGTATCCTGGCCCACTACCATGTATGTTCTCCCAACCCTGAATATGAAACAGATTTTCAGAGATATTTAAATTAAAGCTTGGAAATCAGACTCTGGATTGCTGAATTTGTTAGTTTGGTTTCCTTTTACAATAGAATTTAAAACCAATTCCTAATATTTGGAACATGATTATAGCTGTAACATTTTAAATCAATACTTATCCCAAAAATAAAATTATCACTGGTTCCCACCCAAACTAGGTTGAACTGACTGCTCCTTCCATTATCTTCACCCTCCTCTTTGGCTGAGCTAATGCATCACCATGGAACAGCTACAAGCATCCCAACTTCTCTAGGGATTTCCTGAACTGAGCTGCGCCTACAGACAGAGCTCCTGCCCTTTCGGAGGGGCTTAAAAACCTGGCTGGCAGGGCAAGTGTGGGGATCCAGGAACGTGGGATCCCATGTAGGGTGGCTGATCTAAGGGACAGCCACCCCATTTCTGTTTCTGTTTTTATCTTTTGCACTGTTTTAATTCTTTTTATGAATTTTTAAGGTTTTAAACATTAGTATTATCATGGGCCTAACCTATGATTTTAATTTATTTTGTAAGCCTCCCAGAGTCGGGTTTACCTGATTGGGGCGGGATAGTAAATTTGAGCAAATAAATAAATAAATAAATAAATAACTGAGAGGGAAGATAGTTTGGGTATTGCTCACAGATTGAAGTGGGCGGGGGGGGGGCTCTCATGTCCCCTCAGCCTCCTTACAAGCCATTCTAGGGTGATATATGGCTTCTGTTTGAGAAGCGGAAGAACTATACGGGGAACTATAGAACATGGAGACCTCCTCAAGCCTTTTATTATTATTTTCCCTCTTAATTCACAATGTGAATTTTTCAATATTCTTCTTCTTTTTGCTTTTGAGTTTTCATACTACATCGTTACATTGACATTTGCCTTTGGAGGGAAACAACCTTCCCCAGGCAGAAAAAAACTTACATAAGGAGCTGAAAGAACAAAAAAAGAGGGAATGGTTGTTGGAGGTGAAAACAAAAAAATGTCAAAGAAATACAGGGCCGTGTCAATCCAGACCAGGAGTTCTCAACCTTTTGAAGCCGGGGGCTGGGTCATGCTCCTTCAGACAGCTTCGGGGGCCGGGGGGGGCATTTTCCCCTTCCACCACCACATGGCACTTCCTGGGAAGGTGGAGGCGGTGGGGTGTCTCATGAAATGGTGCTGCGGGTGGGGGTATCACTGATAGTTCTGTAATGTTTGGCAGCTAACACACACACACAAACACACACACACACACAACCTGTATGCCTTAGCTGTGCAGAACGAAGAAGCTGAAGGCAACTGTTGAAGAAATTAAATGGTTAACAAAGTGAGAGCCTTGTTGGAGCACCGGGGTGGGGTGGGGTGGGGGGTGGGCTTGAGTGGTCTAACTAGGCAGAGTTGCCCATCTCCTGTCACTGATGTTGGGCTGGGAGTAAAACTCAGCAAAGCATCTTCCTTCCGAACCCTTGGGTGAGGTGAAAGCGGAGGGCAGACATTGTGCCTAGCTAGCTGGGTGACGTGATATCCGAATGGTGAAAAATATGCATGCAGATTAACTTGATTTCTCAAGTCCATTTGCATGTGCGGAGTGTCGTCGCAGAGACGTCTACCAATGGGCAGACTCCTCGCTGAATAGTGACCCCCAAGGTAACCAAAGTAACATGTCATGTAGAATGTCACACCCAAGTGCCATTTGTCAGACCAATAAATGTCTGCTCTCTGCGAACCTGAATGACCAGAAATATATTATTTGTTGTTATTAAACGGAGAACTAGCTAGAGATTATCTGGGGTAAAGTCTCCTTGGTAGACTGGCGATGGGGGCCACGTCATCTGTTTATCTTTCTTCCACTGTTGAACAGGCTTTCTAAGGGTGGTCAACGTGAATTGCAGCTTTAACAAGCGGGAATCGTTGATGGCCCTGAGAGAGTCTGACCCTGAGAGGTTTTTGAAAGCTGCTTGGGGAGGGGGGAGCAAAATGCTACTTGGGACGATCCTCCTGTCCCCAAAACGTGGTGTTCCTTCAGAGGAAGAGCAAGTTCTCAGCTGAAGGGGGGAATCTCTCCCCCCTTCCCCAAAATCAATTGGGATGTAGGATGTCCTTGATGCTTCCGTGGTTGGTGGGGTGGGACAGGGCTTGGCTGCTCACAGGGGAAGAGGTTTGGCTTTTCCTTTTTGCACACCACTGGTGCCTCATCCGATGGAAAGAGGATTGCGCTCTTGTTTATCCCATCCCCAGCATTCACATATGACGGTAAAGGTCACCCTTGCTCGAAAGCGAGTCATATCTGACTCTAGGGTTCAGTGCTCATCTCTGTTTATAGCGAAAGAGGCAGTGCTGAGTCTCCCTTGCCTGGAAAGTCTCTCTCTGTGTCTATTTGCCTCCCGTGAGGTAAATCCTTCTGCTTGGAGCCCTTCTGTGGGGCTGAGTTGGGGGTGAGGTAGTGACACTTCCCCGTTCTTCTCTGATCCCACCCCGACATGGGTTTTGCTAGATCCGGAGATCTATGCGCGGGAATGAGGACGCGGGAAGCCAATGTAGTTGAACCGAACAGCACGTCTGTTTATTGTGAGGACAGCATAACAACAACAACAACGGCCGGGGAGGCAGGACTTTAAATACCCTGCTTGACCCAGCCCACTGACCAATAGGAAGCGGTGATTTTCCCGCCGCTGAACTTTTGAATATCCAACACCCCTTCCCCCCAGAATGCACTGCAACCTTATTTACATACAGAATCAGCCAGATGATGGGGGCGTGTGCGAACCCTATTGGACCTGCGCAGTTCAGTCGGTGCCGGGGCATCTAGCGGAGCGGACCTGTCGCTCCCGCTCTGCCCCGTTCTGGTAGGGGCCTGTTCCGGATTTCCTGCGGTGGCTTCAACGCTGACCGGGGTTGGACCTGCTTCCCCAGGTAAGTCTACCGGCACCGGGCCTGAGCTAGAGGGGGTGTTGTAGGGCTGAACCGGGTCGGTGACCGGTTCAACTAGTACTGGTGTGTCTGGTTCGGGGATGAATGGCCCCTCGGAATTGAAGTCGTTCTGCGTGTCGGGACTCGTCCGCCTCCTGAGCTGGTCGATATGGCGTTTCCATATTCGGCCATCAGCGAGGTGGACCTTGTAAGTGTAGGGGCCAGCACGTCACCTATGGTACCCTCCTCCCATGGCGGGCCCGCTGCAAAATTCCTGGCGTAGACAGGTGTGTCTATGGGGAAAGTGCGGCCTCGCGTGTGTCCCTCTCGGAATTTGTCTGGGGAGTACCGTGGGTGTAGGCGGTCCAGTTGGCAGCGGAGCCTCCTGCCCATCAGGAGCTCCGAGGGAGCCTTTCCGGTGGCAGCACAGGGAAGATTATGCTGGGCTAACAGGAAGGTGTCTATTCTTTCCTGCCAGTCCCCGGGCCCCAGCTTGCCCAAGGCTTCCTTCGTGCTGCACACGAACCTCTCTGCTTGCCCGTTCCCTTATGCCCTGAACGGGGAGGTGAGTGCGTGCCTGGTTCCTAGGGAAGCCAGGTACTGCTCGAATTCCGTGGCCGTGAACTGTGGGCCATTATGCGAGACCAGGGTGTCGGGAATGCCGTGTGTGGCGAACAGCTGCCTGAGCTCTAGGATGATTGCCCTGGCAGAGGTGCTTCTCAAGAGTCTCACCTCTAGCCACTTTGAGTAGGCATCCACGACAATGAGGAATATTTGGCCGTGGAAGGGGCCAGCTAGGTCAATGTGGAGCCTCTGCCACAGACCCAAGGGTTGTTCCCACTCCCTGACTGGTGCCGCCGGGGGATTTGGCCGGGACAATTGACAGGTTGCGCACTTGCTTACCCACTCTTCTATGTCCTTGTCAATCTGGGGCCACCACACGTAGCTCCTTGCCAAGCCTTTCATCTTAACCACCCCCGGATGGCTGGTATGTAACGTTTCCAGCACTGCCGTGCGCAATTTCTTGGGAATTACCACCCGATCTCCCCACAACAAACATCCCCCCACACAGCACAAGTCATCCCGCTTGTCGAAAAATGTCTTGGACTCCCCTTCCCCCTTTACCGGCCAACCGTGCTGAATCCAACTGGAGACAGTCCGGAGCTCGGTGTCTTTTGCTGTAGCCCTGGCAACTTCAGCCGAGGAGATAGGAGCAGAATCCAAAACGTCCAGCAAAAGGACCGACGCCTTGCCCCGCTCTGCGCCGTCCTGGTCAGGGAGGGGGCACCTGCTCAAGGCATCCGCGTTGCCCATGTGCTTCCCGGGGTGAAAAGTCAGCGTGTAGGAGTACCCTGACAAAAATAGGGCCCAGCGTTGCATGCGGGGGGACAGTGCAGACGGCGTAGGGCGGTCCCCCGCCAAGAGTCCAAGTAGGGGTTTGTGGTCAGTGACGAGCTCAAAATCCCGTCCGTAGAGGTAGTCGTGGAACTTTCTTACCCCTGCCACAGCTGCTAACACCTCCTTTTCTATCTGTCCGTAGTTCCGTTCTGTTGGAGACATTGTCCTAGAGTAGTAGGCGATGGGTGCCTCAAGCCCGTTGGGCAGCCGGTGGGCGAGGACTGCGCCAACTCCGTAGGGTGAGGCGTCGCAGGCGAGGACGAGCGGCAGGGTGGCGTTATACTGGATCAGGAAGCTGTCCTGAGATAGGAGATTTTTTACAGTCTTAAACGCCGCCTCTTGTTCGGGACCCCACTTCCAACCCGTTTTGGCCGCTAGAAGTCTATGCAGCGGCTCGGCAGCGGTGGCTTTGCCCTTGAGGAATGCCGTGTAGAAATTTAAGAGACCCAGGAAAGCCTGTAACTCTTGCTTGTTTTTCGGGGCCGGGGCGTTCCGTATCGCCTTTACCTTGCCCTCGGTCGGGTGTATGCCATTCCGGTCTATGCGGAAGCCCAAAAAGTCTACAGAGGGTACCCCCAACAAACACTTGTCCCGTTTTACCCTCAACCCGGCAGCCCTGAACTTCGCGAGGTCAGCCGCGACTCTGTCCTTGAGTTGCCCCGGGTCCTCCGCGATGATCAGGGCATCATCAAAATAGGGTACCACCCCCGGGAGGCCGTGGAGGAGTCTCTCCATAGTGCTTTGGAAAAGTCCTGGCGCTATGCTGACCCCAAATTGTAAACGGGTACATTTGAACGCTCCCCGGTGGGTCACTATGGTCTGCGCCTTGGCCGTGGCATTGTCCACCGGTAGCTGCTGGTAAGCTTGTGTCAGGTCTAGCTTGGCAAAAATCTTTCCGGGGCCTAACGAGTGTAGCAAGTGATCGATGACGGGAACCGGGTAGGCGCTTGGTTGCAGGGCCTTGTTAATGGTGCATTTGTAGTCCGCACAAATCCGCACCGATCCGTCCGGCTTTATGGGAGTCACTATGGGGGTCTCCCAGCTGGCATGGTCAACCGGAATGAGTATTCCCCGGGCTACCAGCTTGTCCAGTTCCCGTTCCACCCTAGGCTTTAGGGCCAAGGGAACCCTCCTAGCTTTAAGGCGGATCGGGGCAACCCTTGGGTCTAGTGAGAAGGAGATAGGTGACCCCACATACCTGCCCAGTTCCTCCCCGAAGACGTCCTGGAATTCCGCCATCAGGTCCTCCTGCAGCGAGGTCTCACTGGGCTGTTCGATAGTTGAACTGTGGATGCCCGCGATGGTCAGCCCCAGGGCCGGAAACCAGTTCGTTCCCAGGAGAGTTGGAACTTTTCCGTGGACTATGGTGATCGGCAGGGTCGATTCCTTCTCTCCGTACTTGACGTGGACCCGTTTCTGGCCTGCGACGGGGAGGAATTTGCCTTGGCAATCCTTCACGCGGAGTCGCTGGGGAATCAGGTCAGCCTCTCTGAGGGAGGGGAAGGCTTGCTTCATCCACCTCCAGGATATGAGGGACACGGCGGCCCCCGAGTCGACCTCCATCCGGCACTCCTTTCCGTCGATCCGGACCGTTGTGTGGAACTTCCGTCCCTTCTCTGTGTTAGCATGGCTGATGGTGATGGTGTGTGCCTCGGCATCTTCGAATCTGGCGCCATTGTTTGCTTGGCGCCTGTGATTCGTCCGGTGATTGGCGGCCACCTTGGTAGGTGGGAGATTTTGAATCTGCCGGCCAGTTTGGTTTCCGGTTTGTTTCGTGCGGCAGGCCCTCGCAATATGCCCCCGTTTGTCGCAATGGCGGCAAATTGCATCTCTGAAGCAACAATGCGCCCGTTGATGGGGTCCCCCGCAGCTGGCACAACGGTGACCGCTCTTGCCCTGGCTTGCCCCGTCGGTCACGCATACCTCCGCTTCCTCGTCGTCGTCCTCCTCGGGGACGGTATCCTCGTGGTGGACGGTGGCTGGGCGCTGCGCCGACGGGGCCTGGTGGAGAGAGGATGCGGCCAAAGAAGAGACCTCATAGGCTCTCGCCTCATCTAACACGGTGGCCAGAGTTAATTCTCTTCGGGCTAAGAGGCGCCTTCTGAGTTTGGTGTCCACGACCCCTCGGATGATCTGTTCGATCAGGGCATCTTCGAGGTTCGGCCCAAATGCAGCCGGAATGGCTGCTGCTCGCAGGGTTGCTACGAACTCACTTATGGGCTCACCAACCCTCTGGTAACGGTCTCGGAAGTGGATCCGAAAGACGAATTTCGAGGGGGCCGGAGAGAAGTGTTCCTTGAGGGCGGACTGCAAGGTCTGCCACGAAACCTGCATGATGGGCGTCGGAGCCACCAGGGCTTGGGCCACCTCATAGACCTTCGAACCACAATGGGTGAGAAAGAACGCCTTCTTCCACCCCTCCGAAATTTCTCCCAGCTCAGCGGCTAGGAGGGAGAATTCGAAGCGGTCCAGGTAGCTCTCCCACTTCTCGTCCTTCGGCTGGAAAGGTGGCGGGGGAGTGTAGATAGCCATGGCGTTGTGCCGATTCAGCTAGCTCGATGTGTCCTTGCGGTTCTGGCTCGATCCTCAATATCCCATCCTCGTCGCCAGTGCTAGATCCGGAGATCTATGCGCGGGAATGAGGACGCGGGAAGCCAATGTAGTTGAACCGAACAGCACGTCTGTTTATTGTGAGGACAACATAACAACAACAACAACGGCCGGGGAGGCAGGACTTTAAATACCCTGCTTGACCCAGCCCACTGACCAATAGGAAGTGGCGATTTTCCCGCCGCTGAACTTTTGAATATCCAACAGGTTTCTTCCAGGGTTTCACTCCGTGCAGTAGATGTACTGCTGTGAGCTGAGGCCGGACGGGAGCAAAGGAGGGTATTATCAGTACACCTATGATGGGAAGGATTACATCAGCCTCGACAAAGAAACCACAACCTGGACAGCAGCTGATTCCAAGGCTCAGATCACCCAAAGGAAGTGGGAGAAGGGCAAGGATGCTGAATACCACAAGGCCTACCTGGAGGAGGAATGCATTGAGTGGCTGCAGAGATACCTGGGCTATGGGAAGTAGAGTTTGCTCAGGACAGGTGAGTGGGGAGAGGGCAAGATGGGGTTCCTGAAGAGAAATTGGGAGGTAGGGGTGGAAGGGCTTGGGGGGGGCATAGTTCCTCCTCACTGACAGACACGTGAGGGACCCTCCCCATTAGTTCCTGGGGAGACACCTCAAGGCACCCAGGAAAGGCGGTGGGAGTCTTCAGCCTCTCATGGAGGAGGATATTGATTTCTGACATATGAGGTAGGATGAGGTGGATATTGAGGGGGGGAGGGGTGGCCATCATCTTCCCTTCATAGGACAAAAACTCCCTCCCTGCCCATATAGTGAACCTAAGTTCTAATGGAGCCCCCCCCACACACACACACACATAGAGATACTCCCCCCTCCCTCCCTCCTTCCCTGGGACTTTTGCCCCACCAGAGCTGTTCTAGGATTCTCCAGGGGAGAATTGCTCAGGGGAATCCCTGATCTGCCCCCTCCACCCAAATGACACCTCCCAGCCGTTCCACCCCTGCAGGGTGGGGAGAGGAGGGGTTGGCCACCATCCTCCCCACAAAGGACAAATACTCCCTCCCTGCCCATACAGTGGATGAAGCCCCTTCCCACTCCCTCCTGGGGACTCCCCCCCCCCCAGAGCCTTTCTAGGATTCTTCAGGGGAGTCCCTGATATCTCTCCCCCCTCCCTGCATCACACCTCCAAGCCCTTCCTCCTCTGCAAGGAAGGGAGAGAATAAAGGCAAAACATTGTGAGGGGTGAGGAGGCAAATGGGGGACCCCAGAGTTTCCCAGGGAGAGGAAGGAGGCCCCACTATTCACTTTTTTAGGGGTCCTGCAGGACTCTTCGCTTTTGAGGCTGACCTTTGGAAAGAACCCAGCCCTGCCTTCCCTCCTGGAAGTCCCTCTGGGTCTTAAAGGGAACCTTTGGGTGTCTTTAGGGCCGGTTGTTCTGCAGGGGAGAAAACGAGAAGAGCAACTCTGGACACCACGAATGATTCTTTCTCTTGGGACTCTCGGCCACATTTACAAAAATGAATAACAAACGCCATCAGTTGGAGCTACAACCAGCGAAGTGACTGAGAGAGCCGGGGGGGGGGGGATTCCTAGTCTGCTCCTTGATTAAGATGTTTCAGGATTATTATGTTTCTAATTGACCAGGAGTTGATAAACCCCAGGGACTGCAGTGGTTGCGTGGCTAAGCAGCTGAACTTGATGACTGGAAGGTTGGCAGGTCAGCAGTTCAAGACCTGAGTACTGCAAGACGGAGTGAGCTCCTCTGTCCCAGTGCATGCCAACCTAGCAGTTAGAAAGTGAGAAATTACAAGTAGATAAATAGATACCACTTCATTGGCAAGGTAACAGCATTCCATGCACTCCAGTATCTAGGCATGCCTGCCACATATCCACAGAAAAGTCTGCAGACTCAGACAATGCTGGCTCTTTGGCTATAAACAGAGACGAGCACAGTGGTGAGTGGTTTCAAAGTAGGGCGACCATTATCCTGACAGGGCAGAGGGCCTCTTTACTACTGCTTGTATTTCTCACAGTGATGCAGTTCTTCCATGCCGGGCATGGAGAGCCTTCCTGGATGCCGGCAGTAATCAAGGCAGGCGCCACTTTCAAGAGCTTTGTGGTCCTGACGTAATAGAAATGCAGAAGGAAGGAGATCCCTAACATGTGTCAAGCCCTGTCGGACTCCAGGCGTCTCAGTAAGCCCCCCCCCCCCACTCATGCTCCTGAGCATGTGGTCATCTTTGGAACATATTTAACCCTTACCTTCCAACTTTGAGAGACCTGGGCCACGTTTAACAGGAACTTAGTGAGCTCTAACAGCAGAGCAGAACAAGGGAGGCTTTTTCTTCTGGTAGCATGCAGCCGAATTGCCTTGTGTGTGTGTGATAAGAAAAACAACAATCTTCAAAGAGAAACAGCTTTTTTATTCTTCAGGTTCATGTAGCAAAGTCCGTGGAAAAACGCAGATTAGAGGGTCATAAACATAAGATCAGTCTAGTAAACAGTCCAGGATCTTTTAGGTAATCATAGTAAAAAAAAAAAAGAAGAGTAATCCCATACCAGCAAACAGAGTCACAGTCCAGGGTCTTAAGCCATTGGGAAACAGAAACGAACTACTCACTTCTCTGCAAACATGGAGAATCTGCAGTCAGGTGGGTTACTCTTAGCCAATCAGGTAACAGAGAAAACTTTCTCAAAACAATAGTTGTTTACATCTATGTGAAGACATAACATTCTAAGCTCTGCTAGCTAGAAAGATAACACGGGAACACTGGCTGAAACATGGTTGAAAAACATGCTGTCCAAGAGACAGAGAGAAGACAAAAGATCTCTATGAGGCCAAGCTGAAAAATAGCTGAGGCCAAGCTGAAAAATAGCAATTTCAAGCCTTGGGAGACATTAGGAAATAGGTCTTTTTCCTGACAAGCCCCACGTGAGCTTTTGTGATTAAAAACCACTTCTACAAGCATGCATCAGTTTCTTGTGTAAACTGCACAATCCACACTTTCTATTCTACCTGCAAGAAATTGGGGCAGGCCGGAAGAATCATCAAAGCTCACACCATGTTTGACTTGGTTGCAGCCTTAATAGCAAGCCCTTGCTTTGCTCCTGCATCCTGTTCATGTGGTCGGTTGCTCTTCAGCGACAGAGACGTGGTGCCTTTCCCTCTGTGGCTGATGACTTCTCAGAAGCATGGGTTGTAGCTGAAGTTATATTTCAGGACACATAAAAGAAATGTCCTCAAATATCATTTTTCCTTTGAGCTGTAAAATCCAAAACCATGAAATCCCATCAGGTGTGGGATCTGTGGGGCAGGAGAAAAGACCCAGAGGGGCATCATAAGGCCAAGCCCACATCCTGCCCAAAGAGAGAGTCAGTGTTGATTCCAACATGGCTGTTTTTTTTGCAGAGCCTCCAGTGGGGAAAGTGACACGCAAGGAGGGCTACGATGGCAGCGAAACCCTCACCTGCCAGGCTTACGGCTTCTACCCCAAGGAGATCGAAACCACCTGGAGGAAGGGCGGAGAAGTCTTGGAACACCTCACTTTCCGTAGGAATGTGGCCCCTTATCCCGACGGGACCTACCATGCCTGGCTGAGCATTGAGATTGACCCCAAGGAGAGAGACCAGTACCAGTGCCACGTGGGTCACAATGGGCTGGAGGAGCCTCTGGTCTTGGCTTGGGAGGAACCTGGTGAGTGAGAAGAGAAGGGGGTAAGTGGAGAAAAAGGGGGGGAGCAGCAGGATTGGTTTCAGAAATTCCATTTTTAGCAAGGGATGTATTGACCACCCGGCCTGAGGAGCGAGGAACACCTGGGGAGGGGCTGGTGGCTGATTCAGGAGATGAACCAAATCAAATCAAAACCCAAAATTCTCCACTACACTTTGTTTCTACAAGGGTGTGCAAGTTCAACAGGCAGTTAAACATTGAGGATTATCCCATGAATATTTCCTTCTCTCCCCCTCCTGACCTCTCTCAACTCTGTGGACTCCCATGCCTTTGGGCATTTTGTGTCTCCTCCTTAACAGGGCAGGACAGTTCTGGTTGTTATCTCTTGAATTGTTTCATTTTTTTTGTTTCTTCCACCCCTTTAGCTTCCAACTTAGGGCTTATAATTTAGTGTGTTTGCATCGTGTTGGTTCTTACTGTGGCTGCTGCCATTGCTGGGTTCTGCTTCTACAAGAGTAAGTGAACAGGGAATGCCTTTCTTGGGAGGTCCTTTTTTGGATGGGAGGATGTGGGGAGGATGCAAGTGATTCCCATGGCCTGAGATTCCGTCCCCTCTTCCTGCTGCTTTAGTTGTTGCTCTTCATGGGCATCTCAAGGGCTTCTCCTTTTAAGGGAAAGGGAGACAATTGTAGCCCTCCAGGTGTGGTTAGACTACAAGTCCCATCAGCCATGTCCCCCTTGAGCAGTTGCAAAGCATCATGGAAGATGTCAGTTAACAAACTTTTTTATTTTGTAATTTTGTAACCTTGTTTTGCGGTTTGGTTTGGTATTATTGCACTGGTGCAGTATATTGTTCTATTTATTGTACTGTATTATACTGTACTACCTTTGATTATGCTATATGTTATATATCTTTTGATTGTGTTAAATGTATGGTTTCTGTGAACCACCCTGAGTCGGTTTTACCGAGTAGGCAGTAGGGCGTTATACAAATCGAATTAATAATAATAATTAATAATAATAAACTCTGAGTCAGCTGTTCAGGGGGGGGAGGGGCGGAGGAAGGAGGGTTTCATGGGAAGAAATGACATTCTTGGATGAGAGGAGGAAACCTTCCTGGCCTCTTGGAGTGGGACTGGATAATCTCTGGGAACAATTATCTGCTTTAATGCTCTGATTCTGTCTCTGTAGAGGATAAGAAGCTTCAAGAAGGCTACAAAGCCCCAGCAGGTGAGTTTATGCCTTCCTCCTGGGTGGTTTTTTTTATTGTTATGAAAGTACTACATGGTCTACCAGATGTTCTTGTAAACTGAAGAGAGGGAGAGAGAGAGAAATGCTCTTTTGCATTGGATTTCCCACAGAGTGGCTGAGAAGTTTGCCTTTTTGTTTCTTTTTTTTAAAAGGCCCTCTCAGCCATTTCTCTTCCAGATAAGTGGAGTATTGTAGAGTTGAAGCCGTTTAGATTTAGCGGACAGAGACAGAGCAGAACATCTTTGCCTCCAGAGACAGACACAGGCGTGTGGTGTGTGTCACATTTTAGGGAGTATTTGGTGAGAGGGTAACTTGGTCTCCTTTCTTTCCACACAGAGAAGAACCTGACCATTTAGCATCCTGGAAAAGAGGTGAGGTGCAGAGGAGGGTCTTGTTTTCTATGGGAAGAAGTGGGAGAGAGAGAGAGAGTGAGGCCAAGGCCTTAAGAAGTGGAGTCTAACTCCACTCCCACTGGGGTTAGATCTCTTCTCCTGTTCCCAAATGCTCTTGACTTCAGGAACACAGGAAGGAGAGTTTAACAAGGGGAAGGACGGATCCACAGCAAGGAAAGGCTTTTGGCACTCGGGAGCTAAAATCTATTAGCTAAGTGAATGTCCAGGTCTCCCCTGCCCCCCCCCCCCCCAGTCTTCTCTACTTTGGGAAAGGTGGCACTGGTCAGCTACCAGGTCTTGCCTTTCCCAGTTGCAAGAGGAGAGTCAACAAGAAGGGAGCTCTGGTCATTTGGCTACAATTTCCTCCTATTATTACAGGAGAAGAGCTCATTTTCTCACCAAAACAGCTGAGCTTCCACATTCTTCTCACCTCAGAGAAGAAGCGGCATGGGGGGGGGGGGAGGCAAAAGAAGGGGGAAGTGGTGGAGGTGGGACTGCCATGGGGTGGCCAAGCCCTGTGTGGGGCACATGCCAGAGATCCATTTGCTAACCTATCCCAGTCTCTGTTCCCATCTAAAAGTCAGCTTGATCTGCAATGGAAACTCCCCAGTCTTAAATCTATGGCTCAAGAGGGTCTTTCCCCCACATGTCATAGGATTAGAGATCTCTCCCCCCATCCCCCACAGTGCCATCTCTGAACACCAAAGAGTAGAAATTATAGGAGGAACCCCATAATGTATCTCCACTATTGCCATTCAGGGACAATGAAAGGGGGGAGAGTGGCCTTGAAATCTGTGCAGAAGCTTCCCTTAGCCACCCTCACCACAAGCTCACAGAGGGTTAAGACGTGAGTCCCCTCCAGGCGTGGGGTGGCCCTCCTTACTCCTCTTCTGCCTGGGGGGAAGAGGGCAGAGATCTCTCCCACTCCCCACACAAAACGTGTGGTTTGGGTTCTTTGGTTTTCCTTGTCCTGTTGATTCCTGTCTCAACAGATTTCCCCCCCCCCCTAATTTTCTTTTATGCCAGATTCAGGGCTAGGATGCTCCAGGAAAGGGAGGAGGAAAAGTGGATTTACCATGCTCTGAATGCTATTGCCTGCTCTTTGAGAGTTCTTTCCTTTGATTGTAATTAATGGCAGTGGATTTACCATGTTATGTTTGATTTATTTGTATCACAGCATTGCATAATTTAAAATTATGGGTGCATATTTTTATTTATGTTTCGATTTATATATGAAATATAAATTTCAAAACAAAGTTGGTTGTTGTTGTTCAGTCGCAGTCGATTCCAACCATTTGTGACCCCATGCATAGGCCATTGCCCTCCAGGCACTCCTGTCCTCCACCATCCTCCCCAGCCCGCCCAGCTCTTTGCCCATTGTGTCTACAATACCATCTAGCCATCTCATTTTCTGCTGTCCCCTTCCTTTGCCCTCCACCTTTCCCAGCATCAAGGCTTTCTCAAGTAAATCCTCTCTTCTCACTTGATGTCCAAAGTACTTTAGCTTCATCTTTACTATTTGCCCTTCAAGGGAGCAGTCAGGGTTGCCTTTTACTTGATTGTTCTTTGATTGTCTTCCTTTGTTTGAATTTTGAAGTCATAACTCCTACTTCAGGTTTCTCTTTCAGGCTAATGGAGAAGAGCATTTTGTATATACAGTGGTACCTCATACAATGATTTTAATCTGTTCCATGGGGCTGCTTGTTGTACGAAACAATTGCTGTACGATACATGCGTCATATAGCGATTTTCCCTATGGGATGCATCGTACAATGATTTTTTTTTTTTTTTGCTAAGTGGTTTTTCCCATTGAAAAATTGTTGTACGGTTAAACCTCGTATAATGAGCGTTTTGCTTAGCAAAAAACTTGCATAACGAGTGAGTTTTTTGCTAAGTGGTCTGTCTCGCATAACGAAAATTTTCGCTATGCGAGTCAGACTTTCCCTATGGAAAAACTCGCATAGCGAGCGCTTCTATGGGGAAAACTCACATAGCGAAAAATTTTCGCTATGCACGTTTTCCCCATAGAAGTGCTCGCTATGCGAGTTTTTCCATAGGAATTTTCACTATGAGAGTGACTTGCATAGCGAAAAACTCGCATAGCGAGCAGCCTCACAGAACGAATTAAATTCGTTATGCGAGGTATGTCTATATGATTTTTTCCTTTGTGAAGCAAAGCCAAACATTTATGGGTGGGTGTTCACATAATTCACAGTTTTACTATAAATAAAGGAGCAGATGCATGTTTTCTGATTGGACAATCCATGTGCCAAAGCTTCCATTCCAGCATGTTGGGGGTAAAATGCCAATTAACTTGTGAACCATCCAAAGAGTGCATCAAAGAGTGTGAGTGTATATTGTTTTGATTTGTTGTATATTTATTTATTTATTTTTTTATTCTTTAAATTTATACCCCGCCTCGCTCAGGCGAACCTGACTCTAGGCGGCTTTTGCAGTTTATTTTGTTATACTTGTATGTTTAATAAGTATATTCTTTTTTTAAAAGGACTACCCTAATAGTTGATATTTTGGAGATTGCTCATTTGTTGGGTCGCCATAAGTTTCAGCAGACCTGACGGCATATAACCACAACCACAGCAACTGGTGTTGAATTCTACTGTTTGATGGGTCATGGCTAAGTTTTAATGCTCAGCAAAGCAACCTTTGGTGTCTGGAAGCTTGCTGTCTCTTTGTCTCTTGGAAACCCCCTGATTTTTATTTTATTTTGCTGTTTCTGCTCTCCAGCACGGAGCAGTGGAGAATCAGATTTTAAAAAAATGATCCAGTTTATGACCATGGAAAAATCTGCAAACACAGACAGCACTGACTCTTGGACTATAAGAAGATACCTAATCCCTAAACCTGGGAAAAGCGGGGAGGAGGGGGGGGACAGAGTAGCAGGGAAAGAGGAAGATCGAATATGAGATTGATTAACGCAATGAAGAAACCACAGCTCTTAGTTTGCAAAACAAAAGGATTTGTAAGGAGAGCTGCAGATGACAGAATCTTTTGCAGGTTACAATGGAAGTGACATGATGGCAACAAATACAGACACACAAGAATCTTTTTTCTCTAAAAGCCGGTTAATATTTAATTGCATTTTTCCTATCAATGCATAGAGAACTCCTCAGAAGAATTTCTGCCTGTTCTTCTTCGCTTGGGGGGGGGGGGAGGCAGACAAAATGGTAATTTGTCTGTTGCTGTGGAAATACCTGTCTTTGGCTATTATATATTAACAGCTGTGAAGCCAGATAAGGAAATGCTGTTTTTAAAGGGGAGGATCCAAAAGGCTCTGCCTTCGCCTTGCCTTTTCTGGGAAATCAGCTGAAAAGGAAGAAACGACAGTACCCACTCCAGACAACCTGGGGCGCTACTGTGCCGCCAAAAGCGCCTTTTCCACTTTGCAAATCTACAGTAATAAAAATAATGTGTGTTTTATGCAGTGGGGGTGGGGATCAGCTTTGGTAGTCAGAGACTCGTAACTTTATGATTTACTTTGCTGAACAGTCATCTTCAGACATAGGAACTACTAGACTCGGCAACAAACAAACTAAACTCGGATATCAACTTGAACTTTGTATCAAGTCCTGGCAAGACAACACCACAACAACTTAAAAGTGTCTGCATGACATTGGGTGATTTTTTTGTGCCCATCTTGAGATTATATGCCATCTTTTTGTGGGCTATTGTGGTTTAGTGTTTAACACATTGAGCTTGGTGACTGTGCCAAAGATAGCCAACCAACCGAAAGAATTATACCCAAAATATTTTTTGTTGCTGCATTGTTACATTTTCGGATATGAGTTGCAGTCAATGTTTCTTGAAGTAATTATCTTTGCAACTGCTTCTTCTTGACGACAATATCTGGCTGCCTTGTGCATGGCTCATATTATATTACCAAATTTCAGTACCCTGAATAGGGAGAGGGTTTGGGTCAAAAATTATGCTGCAGGACACAGCAGTTGCAGTTGGCCAATCCCTTTCCAAGTTTTTATGGCCGTTTGGGCTTTGCTAATATTTCCCAGACTTTCTTCCACTGGACTCCTGAGCATCTGATCTTTTTTTAATTGTGTCAGAAGCACACAAAGGTGCTTTCTGGTTCGAAAGGTTTTTTGCTGGGGGATGCCTGCATTAGGCGCCTTTCATGTCTCCTGATCTTTTCCTACCAAAGTGGTCCCTATTTATCTACTTGCAATTTTTTTGCTTTTGAACTGCTAGGTTGGCAGGAGCTGGGACAGAGAGAGGCGCTCGTTCCTTCATGCAGTACTTGGATCGCAACGACCACCGGCCTTGCTAATTTTCCTATATACTATCCCTGGGACTTCTTTGTGTCAGGCAAAACTGCCCATTAAATCCCTCTCAAGCTTAATTCATCTCACAGTCCAGCCACAGCAACAGGTCTCCTTGGGAAGAGACCGCATCCTGAGACTGGGTGAGGCTGAGATGCTGTACAGCTCCAGGTAACCTAGTGTCAGCTCAGGTGGTGTTCAGCCATCCGTTCTAGTTTGGATTAGGCTCTGAATAGTTTTACAGATTGGCGGTGGTGGCAGCAGCTGCAACTCTTATACATTTTCCCTGGAAATCATTTTCCTAACAAACAGGAAAATGCCACTGGCATGAATTGGTTTAAGAGGGGTCACAGTTTGCCATGAAGTGACCCACGCACTGTGATCATGGAGCCATCACCTGTGGCACGTATGAATGAGACATGCAGGTTTCAACATCAGGACTGTAGTGGGCTGCCACAACCTTGAGGATATCTTCCAGATAACACAGAGGTCTTGTGTCCTCCTCCAGAACTTGAAAAGTTGTTTAAATTACTTACACATACAATACTAAGGGACTGCATTGACTTGGTGGTTAAGATGCTGAACTTGCCAACTAGAAGGGTGGCAGGTCAGCAGTTCAAAACCCGAGTGCTGCTTGACAGAGTGAGCTCCTGTCTCTGTCTCAGCTCCTGCAAACTTAGCAGTTCAAAATCAATAAATTGCAAGGAAATAGTTACCACTTTGGTTGGAAAGGTAAGTGTTCCGTGCTAAGGGACCTCCTAGTAGTGAAATGCTATTAGACCTTTTAAAAATGTACAGGTAAGTTACCGTACTTGTGTTGTCACTCTTTCCTATGTTTGTCTGCTGTCTGTGTGGTTTTGGAATCCAAGGTTTGAGAATGAGGCGTTTCTGGGAGTGAGTGTGTGTTTTGAAAATGCTCATTCTGATACGGATTCTAGTCTGTGAAAGCTGATTTATTTATTTATGTATGTATGTTTGTTGCCCTCCTCCCCGAAGGGATCCAGGGCGATTTCCAACAATTTTAAAAACACTTTAAAAATTAAAAACTTTAAAAAGCTTAAAAACTTAATTAAAAGCTAGGTATTATAACTTGGACATACTGGGGCTCAAACCATCCAACTGGCTGGGGAAACTGAATCTTGTAATAAATGCATGAAGGGCCTCAGATGCCATACGCTGCTATTGCGTTTGGTTTTGCTCAGATTTCTCAGTTGCAGGGAAATATTCAGTGAGGGAAGCACATAAGGAACACATGGAATTGGGGCGGGGGGGGGGACTTACATTAAATCCAAGTTCTGCAGTGAATGTGCTTGAATAGTTGATGAGAAGAGAGGGAGAGAGAAAATACAGCCATCTGAAAGGAAAACTAGGGGCTGGCCAGTGAAATGGTTGCGATTTGTCAGGTTTTGTATTAGCCTCCAATTCTTTATTAATTTGAGAAATTCTACCTTGTCCTGAAAATAAAACAAATATAACAATTAATTAGAATTGTCTGGACAATTCTTTTATAGGAACGACCGACCGGCTTTCTGAATGATCTCAGAGATTGTTTAGATAAAGGTTTCCCTTGCTTGAAAGCCACTGGTATCCAACTCTAGGGTGCAGTCTCCATTTATAGAAAAAGAGCCAGCACAGTTTGCATATGCAGATGTTTCTGTGGTCATGTGGCAGACATGACTAGACACTGGAGCACATGGAACAGTGTTACCTTTCCCACCATAGTGGTACCTTTTTATCTACAGTACTTGCAATTTCTTATTTTTGAACTGCTAGGTTGGCAGGAGCTGGGACAGAAACGCACCACTTGGGTCCTGAACTGCTGACCCTGTCAACCTTCCAGTAATCAAGCTCAGCATCTTAACCACTAAGCCACTACAATCCCCAATGCAAAGTAGGCAGGGGTGTGCTGGGCACCTTGGGAGGGTGGTGGACAGGAAGTGATGGGGCGCCTATCGGGGTGGGGTTGGGGCAGTAGGGGAGCAGGGGGTGTGGCTCACCCCAGGCAGCACTTTGCGGGAGACAGCAAATGGAGGGCACCGGGAGGGTGCAGGCTTGCCAGCGCGATGGGGACCAGGGGGCGCTTTTTCCTCCGCCGCCTTTGTCCTCTTCTTCAGCCTTCCTCTTCCTCACCACCAGCTCATGGCACCAGGCGGTGCTGCGGAGAGCCTAGAGCCGCTCTTGGTCCCGTGTTGAGACCCAGAGGCTGAAGCAGCAGAAGCCCAGCAAAGAGCCCACCATCGGCATCCCAGGCGCACCACCTCTGAGCCCAGCGGCAGCAGTTAGTGCACCTTCAGTCGCCAGGCCAAGGGACACCCTGCCCTGCAAGGCCTGGATGGCACTGCTCTGGCTGTGGGTGCTGAATCACAGTGACCACTTGCCTCGCTTCCTGCCCTCCTGGGCACCGGTGCTGCTGACGGTGTGTCAGGAAACGACATATTTCCTCATGTTTCCCAAGGCTTGAAGTTGCAGTTTTTTTAGCTAGGCCTCATAAATAGGCCTCATAGAAATCCTTTGTCCTCTCTGTGTGTCTCACATGACTGTCACGAGGCGGCTTGTTGACATTATAGTGTTCCTGTGTTCCTATCTCTTTAGCGTGTTATGTCTTCACTGACTGCACATGTGTGTCAACAATCCATTGTTTTGAGAATGTTTCTCTCTGTTACTGATTGGCCAAAGCTAACCCACCTGACTGCAGATTCTCCATTTTGCAGAGAAGTTAGTGAGTTTGTTTCTGGATTGCAATGGCTTAAGACCCTGGCTATGGCGTGGGATTTCTCTTTTCTTTTCACTATGATTACCTAACGAACCTGGACTGTTTATTGGACTGATTCTTTGATATGACCTTTTAATCTACCATTTTTCCATGGACTTTGCTACATGAACCTGAAGAATAAAGCAGCTGTTTCTCTTTGAAGATTGTTGTTCTTTTTGATTAGCACACACACACCTACGCTACGCTACTAGAAGCCTCCCTTGTTTTGTTCTATGCTTAAAGGCCCTACTGCCTGAGCATAGTAAGAGTTCATTTTTAATCTCCTCGGTTCTCCCAGAAGTGGTGAGGCAAGGGTTAAGTTCCAGAAATGGGCTGGGTGCCCAGGAACTAATAGGGAGGGCCCTTGCGATGGGACGACCGATGTGTGATAAGGTGCACAAGCTGCCACCGCTGGGCTCAGAGGTGGGATGCCGACGGTGCTGCTTCTTTCTTCTCCAGTTACTCAGAAAAGGTAGTTATCAGTTTCTGCTGATCTCATGCTTAGCTTGCATTTCCAAGCAAACTATGGGGGTAAACTCTGGGATCTGAGCCAAAACACCTCCTGGCAAAACACCAGGAATTTGCGTGGAAGCGATCAACACTCTCTATCTCACGTACACGAAAACCCCATGAAGAATTTGCAGGCTGTAGAATGTGGCTTGCTAAAGCTGCAAAATGCTAGTCTTACATGCCTCCAGGCACACACACTGAAGGATTTTGCAAAGTGGGATAGAGCGGCCATAGACTACATATCACATCACTCCCACCACCATCTTCCCCCTCCCCATATGACTGCAATGATGGATTCTGCCAGTCTGAAGAACCAAGCAGTGTTAAAAGGACCTACTACCCCAACAAAATAGAAATATTACCGGTAGTATTAAATATATACTGTATATTATTATTATTATATATTATATAATATATATAGTATTAAATATATACTGTATATTAAATATACAGTATTAAATATATCAGAGAGTAAACAAAACAAAAGGGACTGCAGTGGCTAAGATGCTGACTGGAAGGCTGGTCAGCAGTTCGAAACCCGAGTACTGCATGACAGAATGAGCGCCTGTCTCTGTCCCAGCTCCTGCCAAGTTCAAAAGCAAGAAATTGCAAGTAGATAAATAGGGACCACTTTGGTGAGGAGGTAAACAGCATTCCATGCACATCGGTGTCTAGGTATGCCTACCATATGTCCACGGAAATGTCTGCAAAAGCAGACAGCGCTGGCTCTTTGGCTGTGAAACAGAGATGGGCACTGAACCCTACAGTTGGATACGACTGGATTTCAAGCAAGGGTGACCTTTACCTAAACAAAACAAAAATACAAAAATATATTTTGAGACCTTAAAGCTGGGGTTCCCAACCTATGGCTCTTGGACCAGATTGCAGCCAATGCCGGAAGTGCCCTGATGTCGCCTGAAGTGCTGGAATTTATTTATTTATTTATTTACTATCCCGCCCCAATCAGGTAGACCCGACTCTGGGCGGCTTACAACATAAATTACAGTCACAGGTTTACCGAAATGCGGCAAAAAATTCAAAAGCAGCTGAAAATATTCCTCCCTTGTTCCCTCCTCCAAGGGAAGCGGCAGAGGTGGGGAAAATGTATGGAAACACAGTGTGGATCACTGTCACCGGGAGGAACCACGTGACCAGACCCACTAAGCTGACTTAGGGGGGTGGGGTGGTCAGGCTCCTGGCGGGAAGATTGGGAACCCCTGCCTTAAAGACTAACTGCTGTATTTTTGATGTTAGCTTTCATGAATCAAATCCATTAATCCTCGATCTTAAAAAAGCAAGAAAGACAAGAAAAAGAAGAAATGAAAAAGAAGGTTGAAAGAGTTAGAGGGAATAGCGGATAGCAAGGGACAAAGTAATCATGAATTAGTTACACACCTTAAATAAAGTCTTACACAGTACTGAAATTGAGAAAGTGCAGAAAATTTTGATTTAAAAAGAGAGTATTTTGAATATGGTAACAGAAACTTAGAATTACAGGCCAGAACTACACAAATGAAAAAAGCAAAGTTTGAAAGCTGATACTGTATGTGATTAAAGATTAGAACAGGAATAAAAGTACAGTAATTAAGGTAGTTCAGAAATTGTGAGAAATTGTATACAAATATGAGTGAATCTGAAGAGAAGGTTAATGCATATATCAGACAGGATGTTGGTATTAAACTTCAGGATAAAAATAGAATTACAGTAGGAGAGATTTTAAAAAGATTATAAAAGGGTTGGAGGTTAGTAAAATACCCAGGATGGATGGCTTGGATGCTGATTTTGATGGATATTAATTAGTAAACTAAAGATGTTCTTTAACAAAATCTTAGCTGGAGGTGAGATCCCATCATTTGGAAGGTTAAATGTGATTTTCATCTTGAGGAATAGCACAAGGCAGGGTTTCCAACCTCTTTTGCATGAATGGCGGACCGGTTTCATGCTAAATAATTTTTCCAGCGACCAGTAAGTGGGGGTGGTAGAGGATTGGATGGTGCAAGTGCATAATAAAATATGATAAAGTGCATAATATATAATTATTTACAGTACTGTATATATAATTCTTTTTCAATCTAGATTACTATGTGACTAATGTTAATGGAAAAGTAAATACAGTACTGTACACAAAACATGATCTGTTGCTAGGTCTTGGGAACAAATTTGTAGAACACTACAATAACATATACAACTCAACATAATGCGGCAATAGTGGGAGTGCTTAGTCATGTTTTTTTTTAAACAAGGGAGCTCATTCATAGCTGTCACCATAGGTTGAAACAGACGTGGTAGCATTTAACAATAGGCATTACAGTACAGTACATCATACTGTTTGATGGCTCATGGCTAGTTTTAGGTAAACTCGAACGCCAGTCATATCTGACTCTAGGGTTCAGTGCTCATCTGTTTCACCTCCGTGGTCATGTGGCAGGCATGACTCGACACCAGAGTGCACAGAATGCTGTTTACCTTCCCACTGAAGTGGTCCCTATTTATCTACTTGCAATTTCTTGCTTTTGAACTGCTAGGTTGGCAGGAGCTGGGACAGAGACGGGAGCTCCTTCCATCCTGCAGTACTCGGGCATCGAACTGCTGACCTCCCGCCTCCCAGTCAGTGTCTTTAGCCACTTGAGCTACTGCAGTTAGTTTTAATGCTCAGCAAAGCAACTTTAGTGCCGGGACATTTGCTGGCTCCTTCACATCTTTAACATTTCCAAAGATACTGAAATACAGTTTATAACTTTGCCACTTTGGTAATAAAAGCATTCACTATCTTTCTCCCTCCCTCTCTCATTTCTCGGAAACCACCTGTTTTTTTGTTTGTTTGTTGTTGTTTCTGCTCTCCAGCAGGGAGCAGTGGAGGATCATAAAATAATAATACTGTAATCCAGTATTAGAAGGAAAATCGGGGCTGGTCTGGGAGCAGGAAGGTTCCTGAAAACTTCTTGCACCCCATCTCTCCCTAGCCCACATCTCTTCCTTTCCTCTCACAATCTTTTAACATGTAATTAATTCTGTTTCAGCAAATTCCTTGTCAATCTTATGACACAATAAGCTTTAGTTACAGCTCTTCTTCTTTTTAAATGAAAAACACAAACTACTGTATTTCTTTAAAGGGAGAATGAGAGAGAGAAAATGTCCACCTCCAACGGGGACACTATAGAGCAATTTCCTGGTTAGGTTTAGATGGTTTTTCTGTGTAAAAAAAAAGCAAGGTGGAGCATGAGCAGAGTTCA
The DNA here is from genome assembly GCA_030440675.1 of Furcifer pardalis. Classification (NCBI taxonomy): domain Eukaryota; kingdom Metazoa; phylum Chordata; class Lepidosauria; order Squamata; family Chamaeleonidae; genus Furcifer; species Furcifer pardalis. The sequence goes on along the minus strand of CP126893.1, from coordinate 173,875,345 downwards.
AATGGCAGACCAAAACCTGAGGCCTTCTGAAAAGTTCCCAGAAGTTTATGACTCTATCACGGTGGTAATACAATCTCTCTCTCTCTCTCTCTCTCTCTCTCTCTCGGAAACCACCTGATTCTGTTGTTTCTTCTCTCCAGCCTTGAGCAATGAAGGTTCAGAAGAAATATGTGGTGGCTTAGTGGTTAAGAACTCTGAACTTGACGACTGGAAGGTTGGCAGGTCAGCAGTTCAAGACCCAAGTGCTGCACGACCAAGTGAGCTCCTGTCTCTGTCCCTGCTCCTGCCAACCTAGCAGTTCGAAAGCAAGAATTTGCAAGTAGCTAAATAGGGACCACTTGGGTCGGAAGGTAAACGGTGTTCTGCGCACTCCGGTGTCTAGTCATCCCATCTCTCCCTAGCCCACAGTGTTCCATTCCCCCCACAATCTTTTAATGTGAATGTAATTAATTCTGTTTCAGCAAAATTCCTTGACAACCCTATAACATAATTAGCCTTAGTTACAGCTATGATTTTTAAAAAAATATATGAAAAACACAAACTATTTATTTAAAGGGAGAACGAGAAAGACAGTCCAGGCACAGCTCTGTCGGAGACACTACAGAGTAATTTCCTGGCTAGGCTCAGATATTTCCATATCATAAAGAAAGCAAAGCAGAGCATAGCAGAGTTCTCATGACTGACCAAAATGAGGACCTTCTGCAAAGATCCCAGATACAAATAAGATTGTGTGGGACAGATTATAAAGTGCAGACAGCAACAATTAGAGTTCAAGTCCCTGCTCAGCCATGACATTAAAGGTAAAGGACACCCTTGCTCGAAAGCCAGTCCTATCTGACTCTAGGGTTCAGTGCTCATCTGTTTCATAGCCAAAGACCCAGCACTGTCTGTGTCTGCAGATGCTTCTATGGACGTGTGGCAGGCATGCCTAGACACTGGAGTGCATGGAATTTTATTACCTTCCCACTGAAGTGGTACCTGTTTCTCTACTTACAATTTCATTCTTTTATACTGCTATGTTGGCAGGAGCTGGAACAGAGACGGGAGCTCACTCTGTCATACAGTAGTCGGGTATCGAACTGCTGACCTGCCGCCTTCTAGTCAGCGTCTTAACCACTTGAGCTGTGTAGCTATTTGTTATTTCACATCCTCCCCTAACCAACTACACAGGGATGTGGAAGGATTGGAAGGGAAGAAAGTCCTGTTGGACATTCCCAAAGATTTGAGACAAGGTGTACATAAGCATGGATTCGTCCACCACACTCCCAAAAAACCCTGTTGTACAAGCATTGACAGGAACTAGAAGAGAATCTCAGCTGGAAAGCCCGTCATGCAGTTGGCTTGCTTTGAAGCAACTGAATCAGAACACTTGCTGAGAAACAGCTGCCAAAACAACCCCACAGGAATGTGTTCCTCCCCTCCAACCTGCAACAACCACCACCCTGGCCTTTCATGGCTGGTTGGTGGGTGGGTGCCTGTGGCGTCTGTCTTCCCTCCAGGTGAGTAGAACATCTGCCAGTGGAAAGAGCCTCCTCGAAGATTGTGGTATTTTTGTACCACATCTGAGCAAACCCCAGGCAATGGCATCCTTGTTGTGCCGGCTAATCTTTCTCTCCCACTAGGCCAGGCAAAAGGAACTGAGGAATGAATTCACCAAAAGGTGGCTTCATTTTGGCAGTTTAAAGTCTGACCTAGATGTAAAAGAAGAAAGTAGACCTGCCAGCTTACTTTGCATCTACATCAGTGTAGCTTCATTTGCAAAGGCCTTGAGCTCACCAAGAGGGTTAAAGAGCAGGGGAGAAACAGGCACCGTGGAAATATCTGCAATTGGTCTCTAAACCACGAGATGTACTTGCCAGTAATAAAGAGATCATTGTATCCAAAGAAAATCTGAGAGCAAAGGTGGCTTGTTGTTGATAGCATCATTCGGGGACTTTCCTGCCTGACTCAGTGGTTATCCAGGGATGCCAGTGGATCCCACTCTCTGAGTGGCATGTTACTGCAAGCTACAGCATTTGGGGCTGCGTCACTTGGATGGCTGGAGGCCAAGGACTTAGAGGGTTTGAGTCGCTTGGGTGGCTTTCAGTTTCAGCCTTCACTACTGCAGTTACGGTAAACACTGCTCCGAAAGGGCCAGAGGGAGGCAGCCCCACCTTTCAGAAAAGGAAGCCATTTTGTGCATGCTGCTTCTTACTATGTCATGCAACGGCGGGGAGTACAAAATGGCGGCTCTCTGCCTCAGGCGTTTGGGCCAACAAGACAAGTCACAACTTTAGGCACCCAAATAATAAGCAACACAGCTAAACTGCTCGCTGGAGAAATGTTTGTCCAAGAGGGGGAACCCAAGTCTCTATATTAAGATATATTTATCTGGTGGTTTGAGAATGAGGACTTTCAAGGACTTTTTCTTTTTGCCACAGACGAAGGAAATACATTACAAATTAGAAAAAAGTAAATCAAGGTGGTCAATGGCCCTGATCCATTCCTCAGCTTTCTCCGACTCTGTCTTGAAGCATAATTCCCTTCTTTTGGGGTACAAAAGGTAGAAATGGGCATTAGTGAGTGGATTGGTGATTCTATGCAGGAAAACAATAGCAATTACTGTAAACATACGTGTTGCCATATAGCACTTGGTACACTCTGGGCATTTCACAGGTTAATTAGCATGTTGCCCCCAACGTGCTGTCAGGAACAAGCTCACAACATTTTGGCTCTGTTAACCACTGCACCACCAAGGCTCAATACAGTCCTTTGACTTCCCACTGTGGGGAATCCACGAAGTCACAGCCTGAGTATTTACATTAATATGTTTTTGTCTGGTTAGGTCTGAAGGGTTTTCAATAGGCAACGGCCAGTGGAAAAAACACAGGATCCAACATGGCAGCGGGAGTTTCCAAGCATATCAGAAAATAAAATAAAGTAAAAAACACTGTAGCACTTTAAAGACTAACTGCAGTTGCACAAAACCCCTGAGCCTAAAAAGGCAACACACAAGTGATCAGGGGGGAGGAGAGATCCCCTCTCTCCTTGGCTTCTCAAGAAAGGCGCCTTCTCAGCTTCGGCCTGCTCTGATCTCCGTCTTTGCTTTTTAGCTCTCCTCTCTTCGGACAAAGTGCGCTCCTCCTCCTCTCCTTCTCGCCTCGCTCCGGACGCTGCTCTTCCAAGGCTCCCACCTAAAATATATCCCCCAGCACGGCGTAGAGGTTGGGGTTCTTGGATTGGGGCCGTAGGGATCCTACACCCCCCCCCCCGGGTCCAACCTCGCTCCCTACAATCCAAGTCGCTCCAAAGAGGAGGATTCCCCCCACAAAAACTTTCACGAATCCACTTTCACTTTCCATTTCCAGCCCTAAGACGCTGCCTTGCGATGGGTCGCCAGGATAGCAACCAGTGACGAAACAGCGCTTCTTTTAGCCTATTGGTCGAATATTTTCCCCTCCACCAATCCTGAGTCTCTTGTCCGGATCCCCTTGGGTGTGAACTCGCCAGTGATTCGCATTTGGCGGATCCCTGTCGAAGCGAGCGTAGCGTTGTTAGTCGTTGCTCCGGATTTGAGACCTGCATAAGAGAGGGAGGTTCGGGTTCGAGAGGGCCATGTGGCCTCCTGGGGCGCCGGTCTTGCTCCTGGGGGCGCTTGCCGTCTCCTTTGGGGTCTCCGAGGGTGAGTCTCTCCGGCGGGTGTGTGGGGTGAGTCTTGGCGGCGTGACCCGTAGAAGTGGAGGTGAAGTAAGTCCGATGGGACGGAGAAGAATCCCCTTCCCAGTCCGCCTCTTCTCCCCCTTGTCGCTCCTGCTTCTGTCTTCCTTGGGGTTTCCTGGTGGGAGATGGTGGGTTAATTTCTTCTAAGATGGACCTATTTGTTCTCCTTGCTGTCCAGGGGACTCTCAAAACTCTCCTCCAACACCACATCTCAAAGGCATCTATTCTTCTGCGCTCAGCTTTCCTAATGGTCCAGCTCTCACAACCATTCATTTGCCACAGGGAATACCATTGCTTTGACTATGCGAATCTTTGTTTGCAATTTTATGTCTCTACTTTTCACTATGCTCCCCAGGTTTCTCATCGCTTGCCTCCCAAGAATCAGTCGCCTTTTTATTTCATGGCTGCAATCACCGTCTGCAGTGAGCTTTGATCCTAGGAAAGTAAAGTCTGTCACTGCTTCTACTTCTTCCCCATCTATTTTCCAGGGACTGATAGGGCCTGTTGCCATGATCTTGGTTTTCTTGATATTGAGTCTCAAGCCAGCTTTTTCACTTTCTTCTTTCAACCTAATCAGGAGCTTCTTTAGGTCCTCCTCACTTTCTGCCATGAGGGTGGTATCATCTGCATATCTCAAATTGTTGATGTTTCTTCCAGCAATTTTGATCCCAAATTGTGATTCCTCCATTCCTGCATTGCGCATTATGTGTTCTGTGTATAAGTTGAATAAGCAGGGTGACAAAATGCAGCCTTATCTTACTCCTTTTCCTATTCCAAACCACCCCGTCATTCCATTTTCTGTCCTAACTGTTGCCTCTTGATTCATGTACAGATTTCTCATGAGGCCTATAAGGTGTTCCGGAATTCCCATCTCTTTAATTACTTGCCACATTTTGTTGTGGTCAACACAGTCAAAAGCCTTAGTGTAATCAATAAAACAGAAGTAGACTTGTTTCTGATATTCCTTTGTTTTTTCCATGATCCATCTAATGTTGGCGATGTGGTCTCTAGTTCCCCTGCCTCTTCTGAAACCCGCCTGCACTTCTGGTAATTCTCTCTCCACGTGCGGCTGCAGTCTATCCTGTATTATCTTGAGCATCACCTTGCTAGCGTGAGGGATGAGCGCAATTGTTCGATAATTTGAACATTCTTTGGCGTTACCCTTTTTGGGGAGTGGAACGTATACAGATATTTTCCAATCCTGTGGCCATTGTTGTGTTTTCCAAATCTGCTGGCATATAGAATGCAATAATTTGATTCCATCATCTTGCAGGGCTTTGAAAAGTTCAACTTGGATACCATCAACTCCACTGGCTTTGTTGTTTGCAGTGTTTTTTAGTGCCTTTCTGACTTCACTCTCTAGAATGTCTGGCTCATGTTCAATGTTCTCATCATTGTGATTATCAGGGGTGTTGAGGTCCTTTTTGTAGAGTTCCTCTGTGTACTCTTTCCATCTTTTCTTAATCCCTTCTGCATCTGCTAACTCCTTGCCATCTTTGTCCTTTATCATGGTCAATTTGCTTTAAATGTTCCCTTGAGTTCCCCAATTTTTTTGAAAAGATCTCTAGTCCTACCCCTGATATTGTTTTCCTCTATTTCTTTGCACTGTTCGTTCAGGTAGGTTTCCTTATCTCTCCTTGTTTTTCTTTGAAATTCTGTATTTAAGTACCTTGTGTACCTGTTTGCTATTTCACATTCCCTCCTAACCAACTATACAGGGTTGTGGTGGGAGCGGAAGGAGAGAAAATTCTCTTGGACCTTCCCAAAGATTTGAGACAAAGCATACATAAGTGTGGATTATTTCACCTCCCAAATGGTGTCCCTCTTGTACAAGCCTTGACAAGAACTAAAGGTGAATCTCGGCTGGAAAGCCACCCCTGCTTTTGGTTCGCTTTGAAGCTGCTAAGCCAGAACCTTTGCGGAGAAGCAGCTGCCAGAACAACCCCACAGGATGTGGTTCTTCCTGTCCAACCCATAACAACAACCCGGGGCTGGTTGGTGCGTCGGTGTCTGAGGTATTTTTTAACCACAATCAGGTGTCCCTCATGTGTCACTGAAAACCCTCTAAAAAGTGATTAGTTTATACCAGTGGTGCCCAAACTAAGGCCCGGGGGCTAGGTGTGGCCCCTGACGCCAATTCATCCGGCCCACGAAGCCCTCATCGCTCCTGGAAGTGGAAGTAAAACGAGCCCATATGGGCGTGTTTTACTTCTGCTTCCAGGAGCGACGAGGGCTTTGCGGGCCGGATGAATTGGCGTTGGGGGTCGCACCCCCACATGATCGTCCCATGGGCCAAAAAGTTTGGGCACCTCTGGCTTATACGGTAATAAGTTAAATGAATACTGTATAAATAAAATGGCCAGATAAGTTCTGATGGGAAAACGTACATTTTCTTTCCAACATGTTCAGTGGCACATGCTCGTGCATGTCTGCTTACTTAGATAAGTGACTAAGCAATTTCTGTGTAACTCTGTTCTCAGCAAACTAGTTGTAAACAACATTTTAACGAGTGGATTTCATTACTTCAAAATAGCTCTACTCGTGTTACAGCCTTGCTTATTTTTATTTATTTATTTATTTATTTAGATTTATTATCCCGCCCCAATCAGGCGAACCCGACTCTAGGCGGCTTACAGCATGAGTGCAAAACAAACTAAACAATCCCACTATACCTCTACAAATTCAGCAATTTGGTTTAAAATTAATTTAAAAAATAAACTGTAATTTACAAAATACTAAAAAGATTTTAAAATTTAAAAAGTTTAAAACAGCGAGAGGGGTGGCTGTCCCATCAGATCAGCCACCCAACATGGGACCCCACATTCCTGGAGCCCCACACCTGCCCTGCCAGGCAGGTTTTTAGGCCATTCAGAAAGGGCAGGAGCTCTGCCTGTAGACGTAACTCAGTTGGCAGGAGGTTCCAAAGGCCCGGGGCGGACACAGAGAAGGCCCTCCTTCTGGTGCTAGAGAGATGCGCCTCTCTAGCCGATGGTATGATAAGAGAGCCTCTCCGATCTGCCCTGGTGGGACAGACAAATGTTCTTGGGGTGACGCAGTCTCTTAAGTATCCTGGCCCACTACCATATAGGGCTTTAAAGGTAATGACCAGCACCTTGAATTGCACCCGGAGACATACTGGCAACCAGTGCAGCTCCCGGAGCAGTGGTGAGGCACGAGCATAACGCCCGCACCCCATCACTACCTGAGCCGCTGCATTCTGAACCAGCTGCAGCCTCCACATGGTCACCAAGGGCAGCCCCATGTAGAGCGCATTACAGTAATCAAGTCTGGAGGTGACCAAAGCATGTGTGATCATGAGCACAGTTAAAGTATTTACCCAAACCTTTACTATTATCTTGTAAATATTATTTTAAGGAAATATGGTTAAACAATTGATTTTAGCTAATTTTGTGCTCACATGTGCAATGGCAACCTTGTTGTGTCAGTTAATCTTTCTCCCATTAGATCAGGCGAAAGGAACTGAGAAATGAATTCACCAAACAGTGGCTTCATTTTGGCAGTTTCAGTCTGGCCTAGACGTGAAAGAAGAAAGCCCATACAGGCGCATTTTACTTCCGCTTCCAGGAGCGACGAGGGCTTCGCGGGCCGGATGAATTGGCGCGGGGCCGCCCCCGGTCCTTAGCTCCCTAAACTACATGATCGGGCCACGGTCCAGAAAGTTTGGGCACCCCTGACTTAGATGGTGGCTTTCGGTTTCAGCCTTCGCTATTACAACTAAAGGCAGCTCTTAAGTTAGGGGAAGAAGGAGGCAGCCCGCCTTCCAGAAAAGGAAGGCATTTTCTGTATGCTGGTCCTCGCTCTCATGTAAAGGCAAGGAGTACAAAATGGCGGCTCCATGCCTCAGGCGTTTGGGCCAACAAGAGTCACAATGTTAGGCAACCTGATTTTTTTTTAGGGGGTGGGGATAGCTTTCCCCAAACCTTTAATGGCTACTTTAGAGGAAGAAATTTCATCAGATGCAGCTTTCATGCAAGCTACAGCTGCTCAAATTTCTGTCTTCCCCCACCCCCAAAGGATGATGGACGCAGGCACCCTTTTTATCTTTTCTATCTTCAGAGATGTTACAAAGAACATCCTTAATTGCCAGGAGTTCCTTCCCTGGGATAATGAAGCCTGAAAAACTTTACTTTTCCAAATGAAGGAATGAAACACATGGAGCACTGTTACCTTCCTGCCGAAGTAGTACCTTATTTGTCTACTTGCAGTTTCTTGCTTTCTTACTACTAGGTTGGCAAGAGCTGGGATAGACATCAGGAGCTCATTCTGTCATGTAGCACTCAGGACTTGAACTGCTGACCTGCCGACCTTCCAATCATCAAGTTCAGCATCTTAATCACTAAGCCACCACAGTCCCTTATTTAGTTAAAATAATGTGTTTTATTTTATGTTTTGATAAAAAAGAAGTTGCATTTTGGCTAAGGTAAGGTCGCCCTTGCTCAGGGGTGCCCAAACTGTTCAGGCCACGGGTCGGTCACATTGCTCAGGGAGCCGGTCACTATGCCCCAGGGGCCAGATGCAGCCCCCGATGCCAATTCATCTGGCCCGCAAAGCCATCATTGCTCCTGCACGTTTTACTTCCGCTTCCAGAAGCAACGAGGGCTTCACGGGCCAAATGAATTGGCATTGGGGGCCGCATCTGCCCCCCAGGCCATAGTTTGGGCACCCCTGCCCTTGCTCAAAACCCAGTCTTACCCAACCTGAGTTCAATGCTCATCTTCGTTTATAGCCAAAGAGCCAGCACTGCCTGAGTCTGCAGACGTTTCTGTGGACATGTGGTAGGCATGATTAGACACCAGAGTGTATGGAATAGTGTTTACCTTCCCACTGAAGTGGGACCTATTTATCTACTTGCAATTTCTTGCTTTCCAACTCCTAGGTTGACAGGAGCTGGGACAGAGATGGGAGCTCATTCTCTCGTGCAGCATCCAGGTCTTGAACTGCTAACCTGCTGACCTTCCAGTCATCAAGTTCAGCACCTTAACCACTAAACCACCACAGTCCCTTGTTTAGTTAAAATATGTGTTTATTTTATGTTTTGATAAAAACATGTTGCATTTTGGCTAAAGGTTGGGCAGGGAGGCATGCGGTCTTCTGAAAATTCAAATGGGGACAAAAGGCAGTTTATGAACTGCTATTAATCTACTTTTGGCACTTGTAGCGTTTTGAGAAGCTTTAAGGCTTTGTGTCATTACAGACTGTGCCTCTTTTCCTTGTTGGGTCTGCAGTTGTTTTGTGGGAAGCCCTCACACTGCCCTCTCAATGGAGTTGGGGTGAAATGGTGCTTCCCCAGTTCCGACGAGAGGGATAATTGGATAGGTTACCCTCCAAGTCCTCTGTCCTTCTTTCTCAGTGCGTTTTGGTTAATTTTGCCTCCATCCGTCTGTCATTGTCCTTCTATGGGAGCTGCAGCATTCATTATTCTTTTATTTTCTCACGAAACCACTTGTTTCCACCTGCTTTCCCTCCAGACCATTATCCACCTGCCATTTCTTTTCCAATTCCTTTCCCTCCCCCAATTCCTCTCCTTCTCCTCTTGATCTGTTTCCAGAGTGCAAATGCTTCCATGTTTACTGTGGTCCCTCTCTTACCCACCTTCAGCATAACCATGCGTACTTGGATGTTCAAACTGAGGGGCCCATTAAAGGGCTCCTGCTTTGAGGAACCTCCATGGCTTGGCAGGGCCATTCTCTGGAGGTCTTTCTAATGTTTCCCTTTCCTTTCCAGGTTCCTCCTCCCACTCCCTCCGCTATTTCTACACGGGGGTGTCAGAGCCTGGCCAAGGGCTGCCCCGGTTCATCGGTGTGGGGTACGTGGATGACCAGCTCTTAGTTCAGTATGACAGCAAGACGAGCAAAATTCAGCCGAGAGCCCCCTGGATGAAGAAGGTGGAGGAGGAAGATCCCCAGTATTTGGGGAGGAACACTCAGAATTTTCGTGGCGCAGAGGAGACATTCAGAGTGAGTGTGGAGACTGTAAGGAAGTATTACAACCAGAGCAAAGGTAAGTGAAGGATGCCTTCCTCCTTTGGTCCACAAATATGAGGTATAGCTGCTGGGGTAGGGAAGGGGCTGGACATCTGTTCATGATCCCCTCCTATAACTTGGCTATAAAAGAGTGACAGGGAAAAGCTGCTGTTTTGGTCACTGTTCAATTTTTTATTTGAACATAATGATGAATAGCAGGGAGAAGGGGATCACATTAATTATTTTCGTTACTTGCTAACTCAGATTTCAAACCAGATACAGTATTTCAAATGCGATTTATTATTGTAAAATTGATTTCCAATATAAAGTGTTGAGAGACATTTGGGTGGGTATAATATTAGGAGCAACTTGAGGCCAATGAGCTAAAAGAGTCCTGATCTTTTCTCTGGAATATAAATTGGAGTTTGATTAAAAGTTACCAGGGCTGGAATGTCTGAAGTGAAAAAGGAGCCTGAAAATAATTAATTGAAACAACTTTAGTGCAAGTAGTTCAAAATAGTGGCACCAATTCAAATAAATTTTCTCTTCCTAATTTTGGTGAGGGGGATCCTGGCTCTTCCTCTTGGGATAGAGGTTGTGGTGGCAGGATCCTTGGGAGGGGAAGAGAAGGGACGTCAGCTACCGGTAGATCACAGAGGAGGGGGGGGGGCATTTGCAGCCTCTGCCCTTGACTCAGGACTGATGGGTCTTTCTTGTGGGTCACTGGCTCTTCATGCAAAACCTCCCTTCTAGCCCTCTTTCCAGCCAGGCTATTCCAAGAACCTGCATTCTTTTCCTCCTCCTCCTTAAAAAAAAATCCCATTTGGTTCCTTCTTGTGGGGCTGGAGAGGGGACAGAGGGGATGTGATGGGTTGGGGGAATGGCTGCCCTGAAGGGCCCCCCCTCCAATATGCCTTTGTGGGTCCTGCTATGGGATGTCTGGACTGGAGCTGGGCAAAGACGAGCAAAAAGGAGGGCATAATTTCCAGTATGCCCAGGATGGGTGGGTGGGTGGTTCTCCCTCAGCTGCCCCTTGGGTTTCAGGAGGTAAGAGGCGGAGGGATGAGGAGCTCCAGGGACCACCCCTGCCAGGGTGGAGAGCAAGAGGGGCTTGTGTGGTGGGGGGGATAGGGGAGAAATCACCCCCCCCCCCACATTTAGGGGGAGACCTCCCTGGTCTGGGGAGAGGACACCTGGGCTTGTGAATAGAAATAAATTGTGTGTGGGTTTTGTTTTTTGGTTTTTTGTTTTGTTTTGTTTTATTTTTTTTGCTGAGATGGGGCAGTAGAACCCTAGGTGTGGGGAAAAGGGGACAGCACCCCATGCCCTTTTGGACTTCTGGGGAGGGGATGTTTGGGGCTAATAGGCCTTGCTTGGGAAGAGAGATCCTTTTTTGTGAGGTGATTCAGTGACTGTTCAGAGGTGAAAAGTCCAACAGAATCTCTTCCAAAGGGCCCCCAGTGGGGTGGGTGGGGGGTCCTGCCATGGGGCACAAGAGTAGGTTGCGGTAGTGGAGATCAAACAGAGCCATTCAGGCAAGATGATTTTTTTCTACAGAAATGTTTCCTGATATTTGTTTAATTTCTTTTAAATATTGCAACACTTAATAGTTTCTAAGTGTATGAACTGTTTGTTTTTTAGTTAATAAGCAATTTAAAACAGTAAAACCACTTGGGGTCCTCTTTAGGAAAAAGGCAGGGTAAAAGTGTTTTAAAACAAACAAAGAAGCAAGCAAGTAAACACATAAATGTGACTAATTGCTTCAGGAGTAATGAGGGGATGGAGTGTCCTAAACCCATCCTGCAGAAAGTCTATCTCTTTCTCTGCCTCCCTTGAGGTAAATCCTTATACAGTTGAACTTTGGATAACAAAATTAATCAATTCCATGAGGGTTTTTTTCATATAGGGAAAATTTTTGTTATGTAAAATCCCATACAAATGCATTGGTATGCAATGCTGTTTTAGAGAAAATTTGTTATGCATTGAAAATGGGGAAAAACACTGTGAAAATTTTCACTGTGTGAGGGCGCCATTCACATGCAATTTCCTTTTGTTATGTGGGTTTTTCACTATCTGGACCCTTCAAAGTTATCTGAGGTTCTACTTTACTTGGAGCCCTTCTGTGGGACTTGGCTTGTGGGGCTGAGTTAGGGGTAAGGTAGTGATACTCTCTATTCCTCTCTGATCCTTCTCCCACCCCACCCCACCTGGTTCTTTTTCAGGGCTTCACAGCTGGCAACAGATGTATGGCTGTGAGCTGAGGCCTGACGGGAGTAAAGGAGTGTTCGATCAATTTGCCTATGATGGGAAGGATTACATCAGCTTTGACAAGGAAACCAAAACCTGGACAGCAGCTGATTCCAAGGCTCAGATCACCAAGAGGAAGTGGGAGGCAAGACCTGTCATTGCCCAGAGAGAGAAGGCCTACCTGGAGGAAATCTGCATTGAGTGGCTGCAGAGACACCTGGTCTATGGGAAGGAGAGTCTGTTCAGGAGAGGTGAAGGGGGGAGAGATGGGGTTCCTGAAGAGAAATTGGGAGGTAGGGGATGAAGCAGTGGTAGCCTCAAAAAAAATTACTACCACACTGTGAGTGTAGTATGGTGGGTGTGGCCAGAGGGAAAGCCCTGCATTGCACTCGAATTAGGACTACTTTATTTCAAAACTTGGATGGGCAGAGGGGGCAGCTGGAATTTCTGCTACCAGTTCTGGCGAGCTGGTGCAGACCTGCTGATGCTCACCGCTGGGGGCTTGAGAGGAGCTGTAGTTTCTCCCCACCAACAGGCAGGTGAGCCTCCATTAATTCCTGGGGAGACACCCCAAGGCACCCAGAAAAGGCCATGGGAGTCTTCAGCCTCTCATGGAGGATATTGATTTCTGACTTATGAGGTAGGATGGGGTGGATATTGATGGCTGAGGGGGGAGGGGTGGCCATCATCTTCCCTTCATAGGACAAAAACTCCCTCCCTGCCCATATAGTGAACCTAAGTTCTAATGGAGCCCCCCCCCACACACACACACAGAGATACTCCCCCCTCCCTCCCTGAGACTTTTGCCCCACCAGAGCCATCCTAGGATTCTCCAGGGGAGAATTCCCCTGGGGAGTCTCTGATCTGCCCCATCCACCCAAATCAGACCTCCCAGCCCTTCCTCCCCTGCAGGGTGGGGAGAGGAGTGGTTGGCCACCATCCTCCCCACAAAGGACAAATACTCCCTCCCTGCCCATACAGTGGCTGAAGCCCCTTCCCTCTCCCTCCCTGGGACTTTTGCCCCCCTGCCAGAGCCTTTCTAGGATTCTTCAGGGGAGTCCCTGATGTCTCTCCCCCGTCCCAGCATCACACCTCCAAGCCCTTCCTCCTCTGCAAGGAAGGGAGAGCACAAAGGCAAAACATTGTGGGGGGTGAGGAGGCAAAGGGGGACCCCAGAGTTTCCCAGGGAGAGGAAGGAGTCCCACCATTCCCTTCTTTTTAGGGGTCCTATAGGGCTCTTTGCTTTGGAGACTGACCTTTGGAAAGAATCCAGCCCTGCCTTCCCTCCTGGAAGTCCCTCTGGATCTTAAAGGGAACCTTTGGGTGTCTTTAGGGCAGGTTGTTCTGCAGGGGAGAAAACGAGAAGAGCAACTCTGGAGACCACGAATGTTTCTCTTGGGTAATTCCATGTCAGTTCAACCAGGCTATCTCACCCAACATCTCAGATTATGATGAAACTTGGCTTATTTCTTCTACCCACAAAGATAAGTACCCGTGCCAAACTTGGAAGCAAGAATGATCAGTACTGACGAGAAACCCGCCCTCACGTTTGACTTAAAGAACAAATTAACATCATTTGTGAGAGAAGAAAATTTGAACCCATCGTGCTATGTGGCTTGTAAATATGACAATCTATGGTACTTTGGAATCATAACTGAAGTGAACAAAGAAGAAGGTGATGTGACAGTTCAGTTTTTACATCCTGCAGGGCCATCCCCATCATTTTATTGGCCTAAGCGAGAGGACATTTGCGCTGTGCCTATACCTCATGTACTCTCAATTGTTGATCCTCCTGACACTTCAACTGGAAGGACCTACAGGTTTTCTGAAAAATGTATGAGGTCAATTGAAGAGAAAATGTCAAACCTCCATTAAATTTGTTACTGTAGAAGTTGAAGAATGTAAATATTGGAAATATCAAATACATTGGTAAGTTTCCAGACCTTATCGTTTCTTTATGTTGTTGAGTTAGTCTAAAATTAAGTTATTGAAGAAGACAATTCTGGTTAAAATATTATGTTATCAACTGATGATAAAATAGGTAGTTGTCCAATCTTCATAATAGTCTAAACCTAGAGAATTTTAATCCCTTAAAATCCTTATTACTCAGTAAAATCGGTGAATAAAACAATTTGAAAAACTAATATATAACATAATGAAACACAACAAAGGTATCAAAACCCCATCAATTTTTTTTCTGCATTTGATAGCCCATTTAGTAAGGATCATTTTGAAAAAAAAGATTTTGTGATTATCACATACCCTTTCTGTGATATGGAATTTTACGCTGACCTATGTTTTGGTTTTTAAAAAATACAAAGATGTAAACAAAAATATTTTTTCAGACTTAGTAGGTTTTCTTAGAGGTATTATGTATTTTTTTCCTAGAATCCTCATTTTCTGAAGAAAAAGACTACAAACTTTCATCAAGATTGGATGGTAAATAAAAAAGTTATAAATTATTTTCAAAATGTCAGCGACCTTCATTTCGCGGCATCCGTTGGTTACAATTGCCAAAAATACAAAACTTCAAAAGCCTATAAAATGGAAACGAAGTGAGCTAGAGTGTTAAAATTTGGCACAGGTACTTATCTTTGTGGGTAGAACAAATAAGCCAAGTTTCATCAAAATCTGAGATGTTGGGTGAGAAAGTTAATTTTTTTTGGTTGAATTGATATGGAATTACCCTCTTTCGACTCTTGGCCACATTTACAAAAATGAATAACAAACGCCATCAGTAGGAGCTACAACCAGCGAAGGGACTGAGGGACTGGGGATTCCTAGGCTGCTCCTTGATTAAGATTAAGATGTTTCAGGATTATTATGTTATAATTGACCAGGAGTTGATAAGCCCAAGGGACTGCAGTGGCTTCATGGCTAAGCAGCTGAACTTGATGACTGGAAGGTTGGCAGGTCAGCAGTTCAAGACCTGAGTACTACAAGACAGAGTGAGCTCCTCTGTCCCAGTGTATGCCAACCTAGCAGTTCAAAAACGAGAAATTGCAAGTAGATAAATAGAGACCACTTCGCTGGCAAGGTAACAGCATTCCATGCACTCCGGTGTCTAGGCATGCCTGCCACATATCCACAGAAAAGTCTGCAGACTCAGACAATGCTGGCTCTTTGGCTATAAACAGAGACGAGCACAGTGGTGAGTGGTTTCAAAGAAGGGCGGCCATTATCCTGACAGGGCAGAGGGCCTCTTTACTGCTGCTTGTATTTCTCACAGTGATGCAGTTCTTCCGTGCCGGGCATGGAGAGCCTTCCTGGATGCCGGCAGTAATCAAGGCAGGCGCCACTTTCAAGAGCCTTGTAGCCTTCATGTAACAGAAATGCAGAAGGAAGGAGATCCCTAACATGTGTCAAGCCCCACATGAGCTTTTGTGATTAAAAACCACTTCTACAAGCATGGATCAGTTTCTTGTGTAAACTGCACCATCCACACTTTCTATTCCACCTGCAATAAATTGGGGCAGGCCAGAAGAATCATCAAAGCTCACACCATGTTTGACTTGGTTGCAGTCTTAATAGCAATAGCCTTGCTTTGCTCATGTGGTCGGTTGCTCTTCAGCAACAGAGACGTGGCGCCTTTCCCTCTGTGGCTGATGACTTCTCAGAAGCATGAGTTGTAGCTGAAGTTATATTTCAGGACACATAAAAGAAAAACCCTCAAATATCTTTTTTTCCCTTTGAGCTGTAAAATCCAAACCCACGAATTTCCTTCAGGTGTGGGATCTGTGAGGTAGGAGAAAAGACCCAGAGGAGCATCATAAGGCCAAGCCCACATCCTGAACAAAGAGAGAGTCAGTGTTGATTCCAACATGGCCATTTTTTTGCAGAGCCTCCAGTGGGGAAAGTGACACGCAAGGAGGGCTACGATGGCAGCGAAACCCTCACCTGCCAGGCTTACGGCTTCTACCCCAAGGAGATCGAAACCACCTGGAGGAACGGCGGAGAGGCCTTGGATCACCTCACTTTCCGTAGGAACGTGGCCCCTTATCCCGATGGGACATACCATGCCTGGCTGAGCATTGAGATTGACCCCAAGGAGAGAGACCAGTACCAGTGCCACGTGGGTCACGATGGGCTGGAGGAGCCTCTGGTTTTGGTTTGGGAGGAACCTGGTGAGTGAGAAGAGGAGGGGAGGTGGGGCCCCCCAGCAGGATGGGTTTCAGAAGGTCCATATTCACCAAGGGAGGAATGAAAACCAGAGTATTCCGACATACCCCCAACATAACACGCATACGTACACTTACAACAGTATCCTATGTGAAGGGGCTGAAACAAGAAGTGGTTTGGATTTTGTTCTCTGTTTAATGCCATTGTAGCCCTTTTGAAGAGTTCCTATTTTCCTTGTAGACTCCAAATTCTGTGTTATGAACAGAGCCTGGTTGCTCTCTTTTCAGTCAGAAAACCCAAATGTCTCTGATCCCATGATGTGTTTGCAGATATTTGCGTTCGTTTGTAAAAATTGCCATAAAGAAATTGCTGGCCTCGTTCATTTTATTTTTGCATGTCTTTTCATGGATTCTATTCCCCTTCCTGTGGTTTTGTTTTATTGCACTGTACAGTAAAACCTCATATAACACTAAAACCTGGTTCCACAAGTCTTGGTGTTATATGATTTTTAGTGTTATCTGATGCATGTTAAAATCCTATGGGATCCATAGAGATACATTGTAACCACACAGGCTTTAGTGGTTGTTATCTGAAGCATCCCATAGGATCTTAATGTTATTTGATGCAATTCTTCCCCCCAGATTCCTTAATGTTATGCGATTTTAGTGTTATTCGATACTAATGTTATATGAGGTATTACTGTATTTTGAAACCTTATTTTGCAGTGTGGTTTGTTTTATTGCACTGCTGTACTGCATTGTAATATTTATTGTATTATACTGTATGACCTCTGATTTTGTTATATTACTTTTGATTGTCTTATATGTACGGTTCCTGTAAACCACCCTGAGTCGGTTGTACCGAGTAGGGCGGTATACAAATCGAATAAATGAAATGGAATAGCAGGATATTTTAGTGTATTTCCTTAGTAACAGAACTCAGGACAGGGTCATTCCATATCAATTCAACCAAAAAAAATTAACTTTCTCACCCAACATCTCAGATTTTGGTGAAACTTCGTTTATTTGTTCTACCCACAAAGATAAGTACCCATGCCAAAGTTTAACACTCTAGCTCACTTCGTTTCCATTTTATAGGCTTTTGAAGTTTTGTATTTTTGGCAATTCTAACCAACGGATGTCGCGAAATGAAGGTCGCTGACATTTTGAAAATAATTTATAACTTTATTTACCATCCAATCTTGATGAAAGTTTGTAGTCTTTTTCTTCAGAAAATGAGGATTCTAGGAAAAAAATACATAATACCTCTGAGAAAACCTACTAAGTCTGAAAAAATATTTTCGTTTACATCTTTGTATTTTTAAAAAACCAAAACATAGGTCAGCGTAAAATTCCATATCACAGAAAGGGTATGTGATAATATACTAAATGGGCTATCAAATGCAGAAAAAAATTGATGGGGTTTTGATACCTTTGTTGTGTTTCATTATACAGTAATACCTAATATAACATTAGTATCGAATAACACGAAAATCGCATAACATTAAGGAATCTGGGGGGAAGAATTGCATCGGATAACATTAAGATCCTATGGGATGCTTCAGATAACAACCGCTAAAGCCTGTGTGGTTACAATGTATCTCTATGGATCCCATAGGATTTTAACATGCATCAGATAACACTAAAAATCGTATAACACCAAGACTTGTGGAACCAGGTTTTAGTGTTATCTGAGGTTTTACTGTATTAGTTTTTCAAATTGTTTTATTCACTGATTTTACTGAGTAATAAGGATTTTAAGGGATTAAAATTCTCCAGGTTTAGACTATTATGAAGATTGGACAACTACCTATTTTAAGGTCTGGAAACTTACCAATGTATTTGATATTTCCAATATTTACATTCTTCAACTTTTAATGGAGGTTTGACATTTTCTCTTCAATTGACCTCATACATTTTTCAGAAAACCTCATTGGTGAGAGAAGAAAATTTGAACCCATCGTGCTATGTGGCTTGTAAATATGACAATCTATGGTACTTTGGAATCATAACTGAAGTGAACAAAGAAGAAGGTGATGTGACAGTTCAGTTTTTACATCCTGCAGGGCCATCCCCATCATTTTATTGGCCTAAGCGAGAGGACATTTGCGCTGTGCCTATACCTCATGTACTCTCAATTGTTGATCCTCCTGACACTTCAACTGGAAGGACCTACAGGTTTTCTGGAAAATGTATGAGGTCAATTGAAGAGAAAATGTCAAACCTCCATTAAATTTGTTACTGTAGAAGTTGAAGAATGTAACTATTGGAAATATCAAATACATTGGTAAGTTTCCAGACCTTATCGTTTCTTTATGTTGTTGAGTTAGTCTAAAATTAAGTTATTGAAGAAGACAATTCTGGTTAAAATATTATGTTATCAACTGATGATAAAATAGGTAGTTGTCCAATCTTCATAATAGTCTAAACCTGGAGAATTTTAATCCCTTAAAATCCTTATTACTCAGTAAAATTGGTGAATAAAACAATTTGAAAAACTAATATATAACATAATGAAACACAACAAAGGTATCAAAACCCCATCAATTTTTTTTCTGCATTTGATAGCCCATTTAGTAAGGATTGTTTTGGAAAAAATGTTTTTGTGATTATCACATACCCTTTCTGTGATACGGAATTTTATGCTGACCTATGTTTTGGTTTTTAAAAAATACAAAGATGTAAACGAAAATATTTTTTCAGACTTAGTAGGTTTTCTTAGAGGTACAGTATTATGTATTTTTTTCCTAGAATCCTCATTTTCTGAAGAAAAAGACTACAAACTTTCATCAAGATTGGATGGTAAATAAAAAAGTTATAAATTATTTTCAAAATGTCAGCGACCTTCATTTCGCGACATCCGTTGGTTAGAATTGCCAAAAATACAAAACTTCAAAAGCCTATAAAATGGAAACGAAGTGAGCTAGAGTGTTAAAATTTGGCATGGGTACATGAGCTGTTGGGTGAGATAGCCTGGTTGAACTGACACGGAATTACCCGACAGCAAACATGACAGTTAAATGACAAGTGCAGTTTAATAATTCAGTTAATTAATCTAATGAATTAAAGGAATTCTAGGATTAAAACCAATGAATAATATCCATCCAAAACTATTTAACATGTATTTGGATAACATGAAAAACTCCAAAATTCTCCATTATGCTTTGTTTCTACGTGGGTGTGCAAGATTGATAGGCAGTTATAGGTTGAGGACTATCCCATGAATATTTCTCTCTCTCTTTCTCTAACATCTTTTAACTCTTTGGACTCCCCAGTCCTTTGATATTTTGGGTCTCCTCCTTCACAGAGCTGGACTGTTCTGGGCGTCCCTTGAATTATTTTGTTTTTCCCTACTTTTTCTTCCCCTTTGAAGTAGCATTTCCAGCAAGAGGAATCTTGGAGCTCATTATTGGGGGTGTTGTCCTCTTGCTGGTTCTTCTGACGGTAGCTGCCATTGGGTGCTGGATCCACAAGAGTAAGTAAACAGGGAATGCCCTTGTTGAGAGGTCCTTATTAGGTTGGAGGGTGTTCCCGCCCCCATGGATATCAGAGAGTAAATGAAAGAAAACAAAAAACATTGCAGGACCTTGAAGACTAACAAGTGTTTGTGGATCAAGTTCACTTTGTCAGACAAATGGACTTGATCTACGAAGTCTGTGGAGTCTCCCTTCAGGGTGAAGATGCAGGTGAGTCCCATGGCCTGGGGTTCCCTGCTTTCTCCTGCTGCTTTTGACGTTGCTCCTCATGGGCATCTCAAGGTCTTCTCCTCTTTCCCAGGGACTCACCTGCGTCTCGGGCCAAAGGGAGCCTTGCCAGGGCCTTCACTCATTCCATGTATGCAGACATGATTAGAAGCATCCCTGATCTCTCATGCTCAAAGCAGCATAGGAAGAGTCATCCTCCTTTCTGTGCTGGCCTGAGTTGCCCCTCTGGGTTGTTCTAAGGGAAAGGGAGACAATTGTGGCTAGACTACAAGTCCCATCATCCACAACCCCCTTGAGCATCACAGCAGATGTTGTTTAGCAACATCTGAGGCAGACATGTTTGCCCACCATTGTTCTAGGGAGAAAAGAGCCAGAGGAAGGAGGAGGGTTTCATAGGAACAAATGAAATTATTGGACGAGAGGAGGAAAACTTCCTGGCCTCTTGGAGTGGGATTGGACGCCCTCTTGGAACTGACATCTGCTCTGATTCTCTGACTTTGTCTCTGCAGGGAATAAGAAGCCTCAAGACGGCTACAAACTAACAATAGGTGAGTAGTAATGCCTTCCTCCTGGGTTTCTTTTTATTATTATGAAATGTATACATGGTCCTCCAGATGTTCAAACTGGAGTTTTGAAAAACCCCTGCTTGGGTCCTAGCCCTGGACCTAAGAATTAGTGTGTTCATGTTATGAGCTGTTGTAGCCTTTGCGAGCAGTTGCAATGAATTGTGGGAGGGTGTTTTAAAGCATCAGTCTCACTTGAGCTACAACGTGGAGCAGCCACTCTTGATGGTCTCCTGTTCTCAGTTTTGACTCCCATGGCCCAAGAGGGCTTTTTATGTTTTTCTTCAGAAGACAAAGGCACTCCGACACCCATCTCTCTTCCATGTGCACACACACACACGTGTGTGTGTGTGTGTGTGTCACATTTTAGGAACTGTTCAGGGAGAGGCTAACTTGGTCTCCTTCTTTCTTTCCACACAGAGAACAATCTGACTATTTAGCATCCCCAAGAAGAGGTGAGTTGCAGGGGAGGGTCTTGTCTTCTGTGGGGAGAAGGGGAGGGGGGAGAGAGGCCATGGTCTCAAGAAGGGGAATCCAACTCCACTCCCTCTGAGGACAGATCTCTTCTCCTCCCAAATGCTCTTGACTCCAGGAACACAAGAAGGAGAGTTCATCCAGGGGAAAGATGGATCCACAGTAAGGAGAGGCTTGTGGCACTCAGGAGCCAACCAAATAGCCAGCCTCCCCCCTCTTTCTTTTGGGAAAGGTTGGCTGGTTGGCCTTCCCTTTCCCGGGTGCAGGAGGAGAAGGCTTTGAGGGGTGGCCTGGGAAGGGACTCCTCACAAGGAGATTCAACAAGAAGGGAGGGAGGAGATCTGGTCGGCTGCTGTTTCCTCTTATTGTTACAGGAGAAGAGCTCATTCTCTCGCCAAAAACAGCCCAACTTTCCTCCCTCTTCCCACCTCAAGGGAAAAGTGGCCTTTCCAGTAAGAGGAAGAAGAAGGGGTGGAGGTGGGGCTGCTGTGGGGTGACCAAACCCTGTGTGCGGCACAGGCTAGATATTTAGATTGGGTTTTTTTCCCCTATTCTACAGCCTGAGATCTTTTATCTTTTTGCAGGATGACACCAGAAAAGATCCACCAAGAGTTTTGCTGTCATTTCCTGATGCTAAAAGCTTCTGAAGGCCTTCCCTGCTTTCAAATCCAAGGCTGTTGTTCAGTCTTATGCTTTGGCTCATCTTCAGACACACATGCATTGATCAGAAACATGCCGATTAGGTGTATAGGATTTATGCACAAGTAGAGTAGGATTTGCAGTGATTTTTGCCGTATCTAACATTTATCTGGTTGTTTTGTTTTTCTCTCTTAGCGAGCAGGTTTTTCAAAAAACAATCCGACTTGCAGAATGAAATTTTTTGCTATGTGAGTTGGACTTTTCCTATGCAAGTTTTTCCATAGGAATTTTTGCTATGCGAAAAAAACTCACATAGTGAAAAACTCGCATAGCGAGCAGCCTTGCAGAACGAATTAAATTTGTTATGTGAGGTTTGACTGTATTCCTTTGCCACCCAGATTGAATTAAAGGCAACCTTTAAAATCATTTTAGATCTTTATTGTACATTATACATTACATCAAATTGCAGTGCAACTGTCTGGCAATTGTGCATTAGCTGCATTTCCTTATGTCCCACTGGTTAGGTTGATTAATTATAATTGTGTTTTGTAAGGTATGTCATAAGCCACCCTGAGTATGAAGACCCCCTAGATGGTGGGGTATAAATATAATACAGTCAAACTTCGCATAAAGAGCGCCTCACTTAAAGAGCAGAATTTTCTCTGAATGTTCGCTTCACTTAACAAATAAAACCAACCAAAAACTCTCTTAACAAATAAATCAGGGTTTGCAATCCCCCCCCCCACCAGAAGTCACAATTGGTCACTTACAATGGTGTTTCGCTTAAAGAGCAAACTCGCTTAAAGAGTAATCCCCATGGAACGCATTATGCTCTTTAAGCAAGGTACAACTGTAAATAAATAAATGTTATTTTTCATGGTATTCCCTTGTTGTAGTTGTGTCTCTTTCGTATTTGATGTTTTATATGATTGTAAACTGCCCTGAGTGGTCCAATCAATCAATTTGATTCTTTAGGATCACAAGTTCTTCCCAACCTGTATATCACTGGCATCAGCAGTGGGCTCAAAAAAATTTTACTACCACACTGTGGGCGTGGTATGGTGGGTGTAGCCAGAGAGAAAGCCCTGCACTGCACCCAATTTAGGACTACAGTTGTATCTCGCTTAAAGAGCATAATGCATTCCACAGGATTGCTCTTTAAGCGAGTTTGCTCTTTAAGCGAAACACCATTGTAAGTAACCAATTGTGTGTGTGTGGGGGGGGAGATTGCGAACCCCAATTTATTTGTTAAGCGAGTTTTTGGTTGGTTTTATTTGTTAAGCGAAGCGAACATTCAGAGAAAATTCTGCTCTTTAAGCGAGTTACTCTTTAAGTGAGGCACTCTTTATGCAAGGTTTGACTGTACTTTATTTCAAAACTTGGATGGGCAGGGCCAACCAGAATTTCTGCTACCAGTTCTGGCATGTAAAAGAAATAAACTGCAGTGTTGTTGATTATCTAGACTGTATTGCATTATTCTGATCTTTTTAAAATAAATTTATTTGCACCTAAATTCCATATTTATGCTCTACCAAGGTGGTGGTGGTGGTGGTGGATGGTTATCACTGATAGCTCTGTAATGTTTGGCACCTTAAAAGCCCCCGTATGCCTTGGCTGTGCAGAAGGAAGACGTTGAAGGCAACTGTTGAAGAAATTAAATGGTTAATAAGGTGAGAGGCCTTGTTGGAGCACCGGGGAGGGGGGCTTGAGCAGTCTTAACTAGGCAGAGTTGCCCATCTCTTGTCAATGATGTTGGGTCAGGACTAAACTCACCAAAGCATCTTCCATCAGAACCCTTGTGTGAGGTGAAAGCAGAGGGCAGACATTGTGCCTTGCTAGCAGGGTGACTGTGATCTCCGAATGGCTAAAAATATGCATGCAGATGAACTTGATTTCTCAAATCCATTTGCATATGTGGAATGTCGTCACAGAGATGTCTACCAATGCGCAGACTCCTCGCTGAATAATTACCCCCAAGATAACCAAAGTGGAGAGAAAATTACCAGAAGTGCAGGCGGGGTTCAGAAGAGGCAGGGGGACCAGAGACCACATCGCCAACATAAGATGGATCATGGAAAAAACAAAGGAATATCAGAAACAAGTATACTTCTGTTTCATTGACTACACTAAGGCCTTTGATTGTGTACACAACAACAAAATGTGGCAAGTAATTAAAGAGATGGGAATCCCAGAACTTTGTACATGAAGCAAGAAGCAACAGTTAGGACAGAAAATGGAATGACGGAGTGGTTTGGAATAGGAAAAGGAGTAAGACAAGGCTGCATTTTGTCACCCTGCTTATTCAACTTGTACACAGAGCACATAATGCGCAATGCAGGGATGGAGGAATCACAATTTGGGATCAAAATTGCTGGGAGAAACATCAACAATTTGAGATATGCAGATGATACCACCCTAATGGCTGAAAGTGAGGAGGACCTAAAGAAGCTCCTGATTAGGTTGAAAGAAGAAAGTGAAAAGGCTGGCTTGAGACTCAATATCAAGAAAACCAAGATAATGGCAACAGGCCCTATCAGTCCCTGGAAAATAGATGGGGAAGAAGTAGAAGCCGTGACAGATTTTACTTTCTTGGGATCAAAACTCACTGCAGATGGGGATTGCAGCCATGAAATAAAAAGGCGATTGATTCTTGGGAGGCAAGCAATGAGAAACCTGGGGAGCATAATGAAAAGTAGAGACATTAAATTGCAAACAAAAATTTGCATAGTCAAAGCAATGGTATTCCCTGTGGCAATGTATGGTTGTGAGAGCTGGACCATTAGGAAAGCTGAGCGCCGAAGAATAGATGCCTTTGAGATGTGGTGTTGGAGGAGAGTTTTGAGAGTTCCCTGGACAGCAAGGAGAACAAATAGGTCAATCTTAGAAGAAATTAACCCAGAATGCTCCTTAGAAAGTCAAATTGTAAAGATGAAGCTAAGGTACTTTGGACACCAAATGAGAAGAGAGGATTCGCTTGAGAAAGCCTTGATGCTGGGAAAGGTGGAGGGCAAAAGAAAAAGGGGGCGGCCAAAAATGAGATGGTTGGATGGTATTGTGGAGACAATGGGCACAGAACTGAGCGAGTTGAGGGGGATGGTGGAGGACAGAAGTGCCTGGCGGGCAATGGTCCATGGGGTCGCAGAGGGTAGGAATCGACTGTGCGACTGAACAACAAAAAAACCAAAGTAACTCGTCATGTAGAATGTCACATCCAAGTGCCATCTGTCAGAGTGATAAATGTCTGCTCTCTGCAAACCCGAATGACCAGATAGGTATTTTGTGATAACAACAGAGAACTAGCTAGAGATTATCTGCCCAGCAGTTTGGGAATATGAGTATTTTTTCAGTCTGTCTCCTGGAAGAGGAACGTTGCAAGATATTAAAAACCATTGGTAGTTAAGAGCCAGGAGAAAAGGGTGTTAGGACATTTTTCTTTTGTGGGGTATTGTACAAAGATTGCTGCCCAGTGGAATAGTACAACTTTAAGGCCCTGCAAGTGTTCTAAACACAGGTGTTCATAATAGAGCCTCAGACTGATTGCCCGGCTGTGCATGCCTTGTCTATGTGCCCCATTAACAGCCCAGCTGTGGCTGATTAGAGAATCTGCCCAGCAACACCAGGGTATAACTGTGGCCCTCTGGGAAGGGTCTACGGAGGAGGTCATCATACTGAAGAGAAGAGGTGAGACACAGAAGGAGAGACTACGGAGAGAGACTGCTGAAGGAGGTCGTGCTGTTAATGAGAGTTTCTTCAACTGAGAAGAAAGAACTGTTAATAGATTACCAGGACTCTGTGCATGCTCTTGGGATTGGAGCCAACAGAGGAATCCAAGCTGTGTACCTACTGTGGGGCTTGGAGAGAGAAAGATTGTTGTATATAGACCTTTGTATGTCTGTCTTCCCCTCACTGTTAAGTAAAGCGCACCCTTTCACTGAAGGCATATGTGTGTGTGTCATTACACCTAAAAGCTTTTGCTGCGTAACAGCTTAAAAGTGCTACTCGGCTATCAAGACACACATATCGCTAGGGGAATCCCTGACAAAGGGAAGGGATCAGTTTTGTCCTCCCAAAGTGGGACTTCCAGGGATGGAAGATGCCTCTCATCAATATTTTGGAGGGTGGAGGTCCAGATAGGCTTCCCTATAGAAACAATAGGACAGGAAAGCCTTTCTGTCTTCCTAAGAGGCTTACGTGAACTTAAGCAAAGATGCTAGGACAGGGGTTCACAACCTATGGCCTACGGGCCAGCACCATAATGCCATTCCATCCGGCCCACAGTGACGACCCCAGAAGCCGACACGCCCGCACATCTGCAAACACGCCTTTGCAGCAGGTGGAAACCACATGTCCAGCCCACTCAGCTGTTGGAAGGGGAGTAGTCTGGGCCATGGTGTGGTAAGGTTTAGAACAGGGGTGCCCAAACATTTCAGGCCACAGGCCGATCACATGTTCAGGAGGCCAGTCACTATGGCCCCATGGGTCGGATCTGGCTCCCGATGCCAATTCATCCGACTCACAAAGCCCTCGTTTTTCCCAGAAGCGGAAGTAAAACACGCCTGTACGTTTTGCTTCCGCTTCCGGGAGCAACAAGAGGGCATCATGGGCCGGATGAATTGGTGTTGGGGGCCAGATCCAGCCCACAGGCTGTAGTTTGGACACCCCTGGTTTAGAACCCCCGTGCTAGGAGACAGACTTTGTTATTTTGTTGTGTCTTTGTTGCATATTCCCATCAGTGTTATCTTTTTCTGGAGGTTTTGCAACCTTTTACCCACCGTTCGATCTGCTTTCCAGTTTTTGCTTTCTTTTTATTAAAACTTACAAAATCCATTCTGGCATTTGATTAAAGGAAATCTCGTATTAAATCTATTTCTTGATCAATCAGACTAACAATCACCCAGGATAAATATTGGCTATTAAACATTTTGGCTTTGATAAGGCAAAGGAAGTGGCAGCAGCAAGATTTTGCACAAAGGAAATTATTTTCGACCTTAGTTCCCTGGTAACAGCAACCTTGTGTTGCCTGCTAATCTTTCTCACACTAGGTCAGGCGAAAGGAACTGCAGAATGAATTCACCAAACGGTGTCTTCATTTTGGCAGTTTCACATCTGACCTAGACCCGGAAAAAGAGGTGACCTTCATTCAACGGTGTCTCTTCTGAAGATTTCTCCAACCTCAGGGTGAAAGAACACAGGCAGAAGGGACAGGCATCCAAAATCCAGAAGGAAGGTTCACCTAACAGCAGGAACAACCAATGCACCAGAATGACAAAACAACCAGGTTAGAGTGGCAACTAAGGTGTGGAGGTCTGCAGGGTCAACTGTGGAAAACACACCCATAAAGAAAAATATCTGGATTCACACACACAAAGTACCTGGATCATCACTCTAGAAC
This sequence comes from Furcifer pardalis, assembly GCA_030440675.1. Lineage (NCBI taxonomy): Eukaryota > Metazoa > Chordata > Lepidosauria > Squamata > Chamaeleonidae > Furcifer > Furcifer pardalis. Next base: position 173,848,525 of record CP126893.1, on the reverse strand, counting down.
CCACAAAGCCAGAAGGATGAAAAGGCCAATATTTTTATTTTAGAAGCATTTATTAAATGCAAAAGAGAAGATAGCAAGCAAATTCATTCATCGTAGAATTTTGGGATCTCGTCCCCCACAACTTTTTCCTCCTTGACGCCGTCTTTGGTGATGGTGACAAGGTAAATCATGCCCCCACTGGAACCATCTCGGACCATGGCCAGAGCGATAGCTAGACGACAGGGTCAGAAAACAGTGCATGAAAATCAGCCTCAAAATGGCTGGTTGGTAGAGAAATATTTGGTGAAAATCTGGAAGTATTGATCTTTCCAAGGAAACACTAAATTCCTTCACCTATAATCACACATCACAATCATCAGTCAGCAATATAATTCTTTTATCCTACATGCTTAGAAACTTTGTTTTCTCTTCCAAACGTACCCCCAAAGTAGGGGAATGCCACAGATTCAAAGGTAAAGGTCACCCTTGCTCAAAAGCCAGTCATATCCAACTCTAGGGTTCAGTGTGCATCTCTTTTCTAGCCAAAGAACCAGCACTGTCTGCATTTGCAGATGTTTCCATGGACATATGGCAGGCATGCCTAGACATCAAAGTACACGGAACATTGTTTACCTTCCCACCGACGTGGTACCTATTTATCTACTTGCAATTTCTTGCTTTCGAACTGCTAGGTTGGCAGGAGCTGGGACAGAGATGAGAGCTTGCTCAGTCATGCAGTACTCTGGTAACAAACTCCGACCTTCCAGTCTTCAAGTTCAGCATCTTGACCACTAAGCCACTGCAGTCCCTTAACCTGATTCTTAACCACTGTCTAAATATTACAAGACAATCTGTGAAGCTTTCCAAATCTGACATCCATGCAACTTCCCCCTCCAGAACCAACCAGTTGTATCCAGGAATCTGCATTCCTTCACCTAAATTGAGTCCCAACAAGAGCAGACCCATCACATCAATATGATTTATGCAAGTGTCAGCTTACTGCTCAGGGACTCTGCAATACATAAAATTTGATAGGTACCATTTTTAATGAACTGACGACATTCATCATGGTCCATTCCAGGTTTGTAGGCAGCGTCAACATAGCCATAAATGTACGTGCTCCCTGATCCTCCAATTGTGAAGGGTTGCCGAGTGAGCATCCCCCCTAGTGTCCCATATACCTGTTGGAACAGAAGGTGGCAGAGAAGATGGTTAGTTTGCAAACTCAACTGGGGAGCAGTGCTGGATGGACATATTGGCCTGAGTCCTGTTGCTTAAACTAAAGTGCAATAGATTAGGTGAAGGTCTCCCTTGCTCGAAAGTCAGACGTGTCCACTCTAGGGGTCATTGCTGATCTCTATTTACAGCTAAAGAGCCAGCTTTGACTGGGGACGTTTCCTTAGTCTCGTGGCAGCCATGACTAGACAACAAAATGAACAGAATGCTGTTACCTTTCCCATCGAAGTAGTACCTATCTACTTGCAATCTCTTGCTTTCAAACTGCTAGGTTAGCAGGAGCTGGAACAGACAACAAGAACTTACCATTCATGTAGCAGTGAGGTCATGAACTGCTGATCTGCCAACCTGGTCATCAAGCACAGCGTCTTAAGTACTAAGCCATCTTGACCCCTTGCAATAGATTAGGTCCACTGAATCAATGCGGATTTAATAACTCAACTAAAGTAAGTTGCACTTAGAGTAGGCCTGTTTGAATCCATTGAGCTTGTGGAGTTGATTTGCCAATCCCCACCAATTTATAATGAACCTAGTTTAGTGTGCTTTCCAACAACCAATATTGATTTATCGTTGCTTTTAATGCAAATCAACTGAACTCCAAAATGTTCTATCATTTGCCTTCTTTTTCCATCTCTGGCCGAATAGCTTTACCATGGCTCATCCCATCGTTTTCAGGTTCTGCCTAGTGGTCTTTTCTGGTCCCTTGGTATCCAGTCTGTTAGCCGACAAGTCCATCTGTTATCCTTTAGCCAGGTGATACGGCCTGCCCATCTTCTCAGTGTAATTTACTCTACTGAAAATCAGGGTTTGAGCTATTGTTACAACAGGCAGTTTATATTGACCTCCCATCCATAGAGTGAGGGAGATCAAGGGGAGCCCAAGAACTCCTTGTAAATGCCATGATGGGATGGGCCCTACAGTCTGGGTCTCTGAATTCCCAATCCAACCATCTGGAACAACAATGAGGAGGAGGGACATAATCAGAGCTCAAAAGCTGGATCATCCCAAAAGTCTTATCTTGGTTCCATTGTCATCTTTGCAATAATTATCCACAAGTTGCTTCTTGGAAGTCCATCAGTCGGAAGCAAACTCACCCTCTTCTGCCCAGTTACTTCTACAAAAAGAGCCTCTGGATAAAATCTGTAACCATTGGGAAAAGCAGCCCCTCTGCTAAAGCTAAAATCCAGATTGTCAGATAGGAGGGCTGAAATCACACCAAATAGCAGGGATGGCGAACCTTGGCACTCCAGGTGTTCTTGGACTTCAATTGCCAGAAGCCCAAGCCAGCACTCCTGCTGATCAGGGCGTCTGGGAATTGAAGTCCAAAAATATCTGGAGTGCCAAGCTTGGTCATCACTGCCCTACTTCATTCTATCAGGACTTCATCTCAAAGTCCCATCACTGCCATGTAGCAATAAGAATCCCACTGACCAACAGTTCCATATGGCAACATATGAAGGACGATAACCACAATAAGGTCAGACCAAACTGACTGCTTTAGGAATACATTCCTACACTCGTTCATACTGTTCAGCTGGAAAAATGGCCTCACAAATTGTGGGCCTTCTCCCGTTTAATAAATTACAGCCAAACGCCGGCTGGTCACTTTGCAGAGACATTATGTTCTCCGGAGAGTTTTTATTTGTTTGTTTTATTACATTTCTATACTACCCATTTGGGAAATTTCCCACTCTGGAACAGCTGTGCTTTGTTAAACAGGGAGCCCTTAAAAGCCACCGGCCTTCATCCTCCTGGACCTACCTGCCCACCTTTCCTGGGGTCCCATCCTGCCACGATCAAGTGAGCTGAGAGGTCTTCTCTCTGCTTGTAGCTGATGTTCTTCACCACCGTAGCCGCCGCCAGGACCAGTGGGGGCCCATCGACATCCAAGCTGCCAGGGAGACAAATGAGAATTATTCATAAACAAAGTCAGCCGTGTGATCCATACACAAAACAAATGCAGAAGGAGAAGGCGATACTCCTACATTTGTGTATGGATCACACGGCTGACTTTGTTTGTGTAACTACTGAGGATACCAAGAAAAAGCTGCCTGAACTGTATGGACTTTTAAACATCAGGACATCAGCACTACAAACTGAACCACTAGGTAATATTTTTAATTAACTTTGAATTGGCTGAAATTGAAACACCTAGTCCAGTGGTGGCGAACCTATGGCATGTGTGCCAGAGGGGGCACTCAGAGCCCTCTCTGTGAGCACACGCACCGTCGCCACAGCAGCCCAATGGGAGTGCTTCCTCCCTCCCCCTTGCACAGAGCTCACCCTGCCCCTCTGCCCAGGTGCCCAATGGGAGTGCTTCCTTCCTCCTCCCCCCAGCACAAAGTTCCCTCTGCCCAGCAGCCCAATGGGAGTGTTTCCTCCCTCCCCTGTCTGGGGTAAAGCAGGCGGCTCAACAAGGTGTATTTTAGCTGTTTACATTTATTGATTTTAATCATAGTATTGTGATTCGATTTTATATTGGGACTTCTTTTACTGACTGTAAGCTGCCCTGAGTCACCACGGCGAGTGGGCGGAGATATAAGTCTAAATAAATAAATAATGAGGGGGTGGCATGAATGGTACCCTATTGAGTCTGTGGTGAAGGTCAGTTGTTTTTTCTAAACTAAAACCTCAATATTCAGGTTAAATTGCCACGTTGGGACTTTGCAATAAATAAGTGGATTTTGGGTTACAGTTTGGGCACTCAGTCCCTAAAAGGTTCGCCATCACTGACCTAGTGTGTATACCAAAATTTCCCCCTCCCGTTCCCTGTGGAGGTCACTGGAATTTGTGTGGCTTTAACCTGACCAGAGAAGGGGCTACAGCCTCAGTAGAGCCGTTTGGAGAGAGCAATAAGCAGAGCCCTGGTTTCGGGTGTTTGTCAAATGGGGGAGAAGTAGCAAAATGGACTGTTTGCTGCTTCACATTCATTTGTAAGAACAGAGCCTGGCAAACAGACCATCATGCCACGAACATATGAATGCATGCCTGAAGAAGTGATCTTGGAGCACGAAAGCTCGCAATGATTTTTTTTTTTTTGGGGGGGGGGGTTTAGTTATAAAACAAAAACCTATTGCCTTCTGCATTGGAGAATTATGTAACAATTTCAACCCAGGGCAGGAAACAGGCTGTGAAAGCAGAATGGCAGAGTGAGGCCCTGTAACAAAATGTTGCAGAGCATTATAATTCTGATTAAGTTTCGCCAATCCATTCCATTTACCTTCATGGTCTCTGTAAATTGCATTTGTGGGTTATTACCTAACGTTACAGGCCATGGTAGCTTAGTGGTTAAGATGCTGAGTGAGACAACCGGAAGGTTGGCAGGTCAGCAGTTTGAGACCCGAGTGCTGCACAACAGAGTGAGTTCCCGTTGTCTGCCCAGCTCCAGCCTATCTAGCAGTTTGAAAGCAAGACATTGTAAGTAGATAAGTATAGCTTCAACGGGAAAGGTAACAGCATTCCATGAGCTCCAGCACCTAGTCATGGCTGGGATATGACCATGGAACAGCTGCAGAAGGAGACAGTACTGGCTCTTTGGCTGCAAAATAAGATGACCTTGAACCCTGGTCAGCATTGAACTCACAACATCTTGGCTGCAGTACAGCAGTTTAAACACTGTGCCACCAGGGCTCCTGTCTGCCACAAGGACTTATTTGTTCTAAGTCTGGAGAATTCCCCGTTTTCTCTTCACAAGGAGAGCCCCGTGGCTGCTTATGTCGCTCATTTCTAGCCCAGCTCTGCCTTTTCCGAGAAATCAGGCGATAAAGCAGAAGCGCCTCTTCCCGCCGGGGTCACTAGGTGGCGCTCCTGAACGAGTTTCCTTCCAAATGTCTTAAAGGCTGGAAATCCCCCAATTCAGAATACAGTACTGCATTCCAATACTGTACTCAATGTTTTCTTCTTTAGCCTCATCCACCTCTAACCAACCTGGAATTAACTCCCCCTGTGCACCTTGTTAAAACCTCTTGCAGTTGGATTTTGTGTTTCCAAGAATAGAAGATCCAAAAAAAAAATGACATAAATTGATGATGTTTGGTTTGAGCTACATGATGAAGACAGAGGAAGCGGCTAGTAAAGAAAGGCCAAGGTCTCCTTTGCTCGTTGTGTCCAAATGTAGAGGGAGGTCTTTGTCTACATTTACACACAAGAGAGTAAGCGCTGTCTATGTCTGCAGATGTTTCGGTGGTCATGTGGCAGGCACGATCAGTTGCTGGAGTGCACATAACGCTGTTACCTTTCCTGCTGAAGCAGTACCTATTTATCTACTTGCAATTTCTTGCTTTTGAACTGCAAAGTTGGCAGGAGCTGAGGCAGATGACAGGTGCTCACTTTGTCATGCAACACCTGGGTCTTGAACTGCTGACCTGCTGATCTTCCAGTCATCAAGTTCAGCATCTTAACCACTAAGCCACCACAGCCCTTAGTAAGCAGCTAGGCAGGGATAAACTCCCTGGAAATCCCAAGGCACTTTTTAAATTTATAAGTTTAATGGATATCTATGCTCCCCATCAGGGAGATATTCCTACTATAGAAAGAGTAACGGTCTCCCCTGCTCAAAAACAATTCGTATCTGACTCTAGGGTGTGGTGCTCATCTCTGTTTGCAGTCAAGGAGCCAGTGTAGCCTGAGTCTCCAGATGTTTCTGTCCTCGTGTGGCAGGCATCACAAGGCACTGGAGTGCACGGAACATTGTTACTTGTCCCGCCAAAGTGGTACATATTTATCTACAGTACAGTACTTGCAAATGTATTGCTTTCAACTGCTAGGCTGGCAGGAGCACAGGCAGGCGACGAGCTCACTCCATCACAAAGCACTCAGGTCTCAAACTACTGACCTGCCAACCTCCTGGTTGCCAAGCGTAGCATCTTAACCACTAAGGCACTGGAAGATGTACAAGTAATAATATAAAACCTGCACATTTATGGCTCTGAGAGGCACTCTGTGTGGTGCATAAGAGGCAGGAAGACTTCCGAAACCATAACAACTTGGATTTCCCACAGCTAAAGATGATCACAGATATCTGCAAGGACTGGGAGTTCTGTTTTCTGTTTTTGTTTGCTGCTGTTCTCGTTTGTGTGCTTTTGTTTTGCTCAGCTAAAGCCCCCTCCGGTGCCTGACCAGAAGAATCTTTGCTCATTTCTGGAGGCTAAAGTCCTCCAGTTTCAAAAACCCGCATTCCAAGACATGGTCCCCTACCTATGACCCTTCATATGCAATTCTGCCACTTCCTTTTGGCTCCTCCCCCTCCTCACCTGTGGAGCTCTAGATGGTAATGCACCATATCAGCAATAGCTTGGGCATCGGCCGCTGACCCAGAGAGGGCACAGTAAATCCGGTCATGGAGGGGTGCCAGCTTGTTGAAGACACGGTTCACCACAGACTCCCTAGAGAGAAGGACAAGAAGGTGTTAAATATGCTGAAAACAAAACAAAAGGGGAGGAGAGGTGGGAGCATATTCTAAGGAGGTAGCATTTAGTGCTATGCTGCTTCCTAACCATTAGCATTAGCGCTAAAGCAGGGGTTCCCAAACTTTTTCCGCTGTGAGCCTGACCATGCACACACCACCACCCCCGGACAGCTGAGTGTGCCAGACCGCACACATCCAGAAAGCAGAAGTGGGTGCATTTACACCTGTTGTAAAGGCAGCCCATTCTGCATTTGCTACAGGCACAGACACATTTACACGAGTGAGTGTGTTTTGCGGCTGATGTAAGACGCACCTGCGCATGCATAAACACAGCCACTTCCACTTTTGGGTGTGGTGGCAACAGTGGGGGTCACATGAAACGTTGTTGAGGGCCAAATCTGGCCCACAGGGCCTAGGTTGGGAACCCCTGCGCTAAAGCATCGTGAGAACCAGTAAACAGCAGCCTGGATAGGACACAGAAACACACACCATTTCTAACACTAGAAGTCTGCTGACAGATGCAATTGTGTTATGAAGATGGTAATTTCATATACAGTTGTACCTCGCTGAAAGAGCATACAGTAAAACCTCGAATAACGTTAAAACCTGGTTCCACAAGTCTTGGTGTTATCCGATTTTTAGTGTTATCCGATGCATGTTAAAATCCTATGGGATCCATAGAGATACATTGTAACCACACAGGCTTTAGCGGTTGTCATCTGATGCATCCCATAGGATCTTAATGTTATCCAATGCAATTCTTTCCCCCAGATTGCTTAATGTTATGCGATTTTAGTGTTATTCGATACTAATGTTATCTGAGGTATTACTGTAATGTGTTCCACAGGATTGCTCTTTAAGCGAAACACCATTGTAAATGACCAGTTTGGGGGGGGGGGATTGCGAACCCCAATTTATTTGTTAAGCGAGTTTTTTGGTTGGTTTTATTTGTTAAGCGAAGCGAACATTCAGAGAAAATTCTGCTCTTTAAGCGAGTTACTCTTTAAGCGAGGTGCTCTTTATGTGAGGTTTGACTGTATGTGCAGGTTGTAAATATAGCGCTGAAACACTTTAGTGGTAGATGGCGAAGGTTACGACATCAGCCCTGGAAAATCTTGTACTCTTCCATCACTAGTAAACAATAGGGAAAACAAAAAGTAATGCATCTGGGGACTGTGGTGGCTTGGTGGTTAAGACGCTGAACTTGATGACTGGAAGGTTGTCAGGTCAGCATTTCGAGACCCGAGTACTGCATGATGGAGTGAGCTCCCATCTCTGTCCCAGCTCCTGCCAACCAAGCCGTTCAAAAGCAAGAAATTGCAAATAGATAAATAGGTAACACTTTGGACAGGAAGTTAAACAGCATTCCATGCTCTCCAGTGTTTAGTCATGCCTGCCACATGTCCACAGATATGTCTGAAGACATAGACAGCGCTGGCTCTTTGGCTATAAACAGAGATGAGCACTGAACCCCAGAGTCAGACACGACTGGCTTTCGAGCAAGGGCGACCTTTACCTATCAGATACTCTGTGGCTATGTCACATCCAAGCACAAGCAGAGGCTTACCCTGCAGAGACCCTCGAGTCAGAACCAATGATAACACCTCCGTCAAACTCCACAGCCATTATGGTCGTCTACAAGCACAAAAGAAACAGGAGAGAGCTCTGAATGGGTGGGTAAGAAGGTGGTTCACACCTCTTGTAACAGGGTTTGTAGACATCCATGTGTCCTGTTGTGGGCAGTCATGTCACATCCAATTCATGCTAACCCTTAAGGGGTTTTTTAAGGTGTGTGGTTGACCATGACCATCACCCCTCCAAGGCTGATGGGGGACTTGAACCTGGGCCTTTTCAGTCCTTGACTGGCATTCTTCCCACAACAGCATGCTGTCTCTCACTGCATTCATGACATCAGTGAAAAACCACCTCCACAAAAGGTGCATTTAGGAGAGAAGAGGTGCAGGGACTGGATGGGACAAATTGGACAGGACGAGCAGGAAACTGGTCCACTTGTCATCCCTTAGTGGGGAATTTGGACCTGCAGCTTAACTTCATTCAACCCATGGGAAGGTTTTAAATATATGTACATTCTAATAATAATAATCATAATCAAAGTTTGATGCTCGCTTCTTAAGTCCAAGAAAAATGCCCGCCTTCCTTTCATCTGTACTTCACCATCAACAGAAAAAGGGGGTGGCAAAATGCCCCTCTGACCACTCTTTCCCCATCTTCTCCGCCCGATTGCATTCTCCCCAGTTTGGAAAAGTTCCTTTTCTTTTGCACTCCAGCGCCCAGGAATAATTTGCCTGGGGGGAAAAAGGAACTTTCCCCAAGCTCGGGGGGGGGGGTCAGACACCCCTTTCTCCATCCCACTCACCCCGGTGCTGATCCTCTGTGGCCCCCCACGATCCATGGTGCGCCCCTTCCAAGGAGGAGAAGCGCGGCTTCCGCAGACAGAGGGAGAAAACGAAAGCGGTCTGGCGCCCTGCAGTCCCACCCGCGGCCGCCGGGGGCGTCTTTATTGCACCAATAAACGTTGTAACCTTCGAGCAGGGCAAAGTTGCAGGTTCGCAAGGACAAAGCGAGGGGGGGGGCTTCGTGGATCGGATGGCAATCCGAAGCGGGGAGAGGAAAAGGGGGGCCTGGGGGGTCAGCTGACTCCGCTTTCCCCTTGGCGTCCCGCTTCCCCGGGGGCTCCGATTGCAAGCCGAGACGCGGCGTCCCTTCGTGGCTTGAGTCGGGGCGGAGAAACGCACCACTGAGGCAACCCGAAGGGTGGGGAAGGACTTGAAGGAACGGGGCGGGCAAGGTACGCGGGTGACGGAGTGCCTCTGAGCAAGTCCAGAGTGCAAATCTTTCAAACCCCGAATTGGATGGGATGGAATCGATCTAAGAGGGTTGGAAATCGCGGGAGGGGGGGCGGCGTTTCCAACTCTGGCCTTTTCATAGTCCGGGACTCCCCCCCCCCCGCCCAACCTGCCTTTTCGATGCCTCCGTTTCTTGCTACGTGTGCCCACGAGGATTTAATTTTGGCCATGGGCAAAGCCGAGAAGAAGGTGGCTTCATTTGGGCAGTCCAGGGTACTTCGATCGGGAGACGAAAGAAGATGATCTTGCTGCAGGGAGGATGATGGATCCGGAAGGGGGCCGTAGGAGGGAGGGACTGAGGTTTTTGCCCCCACCCCCCCATATCAAAACTGAGAACGCAATAAAATCCAAGTTACTCTCCCAGGTGGGGGGAAATATACCCGATGATGCCCCCATTTTCCTGCCTCATTCTCCCGGTTCCTGCAGCCCATCATCATCACCCTCCTCCTCCTCCTCTTCCTCCTCCTCCTCCTCTTCCTCCTCCTCCTCCTCCTCCTCTCCACACCCGTCGATCTACTTTCGTTTTCTGCTTGCCAGGAAACTACGCGGGCTCCGCGAAAGAGCAGAAGCTGTGGAGGGGATTTCCAGAGAAACACGGCACGGGATTTCATGAGCCTGGGCGGCGGCGGAAGGGTATGGAGGAAATAATCCCCTCCCCTCAATCCCTTCCCTTTCTCTCTAACCCCACCGTCGCTGATGCCTCCTTTTTTACCAAAACGCGAGGAAGCAAGACAAAAACGCATCGCTCTTTCTTCTTCCCAGGGAAGGACTGGCAGTGCCCGAGGCAGGCACCAGGGGGCGTCCCGGCCGCTCCACCTCCTGCATAAAGGACCAGGCCCGGCCTTCCAGGTTCAGACGGCACCCTGGGACGGGCGGCAGTGCCAGTGTGGCTCATAAGGACTTCGGCTTCCTTGGAAACGCTCTTTTTTGGGGTGGACTTTTGCAGGGCCCCTTTTTTTTATTTCTGCAGAAAACTCCAGGGAAATTTTCTCTTGTAAACCTGAGAAAGGGGAGTTGAAGGCAACTCGGGGTTCGAACCTCTGGGCTCATTTTCCCTGCTTTGCCAGCCTCAGAGAGGAAGATCAGCACCTGAGAGATGAAGCCCGGCTTGGCATCGGGTGCTTTGCTGCTGCTGGTGGTGGTGGTCCCCCTGGACTTCCTGGGCCTCCTCCTGGCATGGCAGGTGTGGAGACCCCCTTGGGCAGCCCCCCTGCTCTGCTCCTGGGTGCTGGCCATGGTGCGGTTCGGGGTGCTGAGCCTCTTGACTTATGCCGCCCTAGGCTACGTTGGGCACGACCTCCCCAGGGCAATCCGAAATGCCCTCTTCCCCGGGCTTGCCCTGCTCAGCTTCCTGGTGCCCAGCTACACCACCTTGCAGTACCTGCTCATGTCCAGCGGGGGCACCCTTGAGCTGGTCCACAGCTGGGGCCCGGCAGATGTTTTTGCCCTCAATTATGGCATTGTGGTATCTGTGGCCTTCCTGTGGCATCATCTTCTACCTCTGGAGCAGGAGAAAGCACAGAAGAAACCCTCAGCATCTTTCTGGCGCCTTCTCTCCAGCTTGAAGCCAGAGGCACTTCGGTTTGTGCCCATCTTGGGTCTCCTCCTTCTCTCCTCCTTGGGTGAGTGTATTTGAATTGCCCTGGGGTCATGGCTTTATGAGAAAAGAGAGGATTGACTGCCATCTGTGTGGGAGGCTTAATTTGTGGGTTTCTGCTCTTGTTGGGGTGGACTGGATGACCTCGGGTTCTATAATTCAGTCATTCTATTGTATTTGGTTCCGATTGCAGTGGCTTAGTGATTAAGACACTGAACTTGATGGTTGCAAGGTTAGCAAATCAGTAGTTCGAGACCCGAGTGCTGCACAATGGACTGAGTTCCTTTCTATGTCCCAGCTCCTGCCAACCTAGCAGTTTGAAAGCAAGGAATTGCAAGTAGATAAATAGGTATCATTTCAGCAGGAAAGATAGCAGCAATTCATGCACTACAATGTCTAATTAAGCCTGCCACATGACCACGGAAACGTCTGTAGACCCAGAAAGCTTAGGCTCTTTGACGGCAAACGGAGATGATCACCGAACCCTAGAATCAGATACAACTGACTTTCAAGCAAAGGCAACCTTTACTCTTTGGTTCAGCCCCAGTCTCTTCCTCCACCAGAAAGAATAAACTTCCCAGATGTTTCCTAGCTGAAAATGAGATGGGATGAAGGTGGATTGTCTTGCACTGGCAGGAGGTGGGCTAGAAGACCCTTGGGTACCTCTTAGCATGCGGTAAAGAATACAGTGGAACCTCAATTAACAAATGGCTTGGTTAACTTAAAAATCACAAAACTAAAGGAAATCCATAGAAAATAGTGACTCGGTTTATGGAATTTTTTTCCGGCCTGGATTAATTGGTTTTCAGTGTATTCCTATGGGAAACCGCATTTCAGTTAAAGTATTTTGGTTGTCAATGCATTCCTGTGAGAAATTTCATTCAATGCATTCCTATGGGAACTCAGTTAAAGTAATTTTCTCTGTAAGAAACATCCCAATTACATTAACCGAGGTTCCACTGTACAGTATAGTAAAATAGTACCCTTCTGGTTTATTTCCAGTGAGCAATATATTTTAAAACAATCGAATTAAAGCATAATAAATCCTGCAGCTCAGCATAGGAAGTCACAACTAGAAGAGGCCCCATCTGAACCCGTGAAACTTTCAGAAGAGTCGACTCCCCACTGATTCAGTGGACCTTTTATAGCTGAACTTGCTGAGCTAAGCAAACAGGACATCAGACACTAATTTTGAAGCTACAGTATAACTAAAGTTAAAACACTTTAACATGTCTGACAGTATTTGCAGTGCTAATAAGAGTTGGTCTTAACAAGATTGAAAATGAGCTAAATCTCTTCAGTTCAGAGGCTATAAAAATCGCCTCAATAAAAAGGATTTTGCCATGGGGGCAAACCTAAGGTCCTCTCCCCGCAAAAAGGTCTGGAGCTTGGTTGGGCATTGAGTGGCCCTCCCATGGGTCAGAAGGTGATGGGATGATGGACGGAGCCTGATTCTCAATCCACCCCCATAGTACCCTGCTCTGTGAGGATATCAACATGGATGCCTAGTTAATGGGATAGGATTTGTTTACTTGAAGACCTCCCACCCTTTCTGGTCAATCTGAAGAAATGTCGCCAACATACTCCTTCACCCACTTTTAGGTCGGCCCCATCATTTTGCGGCAGTGGGTTCTATAGGACAACGTTGTTTGGCTCACCCTGCCAATACATTCTGTTTCTTATCCCTACTGTATCTTAACTCAAAAAATTGTAAATTCAGATATATATGCCGATTTCCCTTCTTTTCCACTTTCCATGTCTAAATTTTTATGCTAATAAAAAAGAAGCTGTCTGGCCAAATTATCCTGCTATGGTAACAGAAAGACTCTTCTGCCAGTGACTCAACACCGAATGTCAGGCGATGATTAACTAACCTGACCACACTGAGGACTAACGAATGGCCTTGGGTGGGAAAGTCCATAGGGAAGGGTGATGGCCCCTAAGTGGATTAAATCCGACTTGAACCCATCTTGATGGAGTGCAGCAGCTTCATCCATCCTGGCCTGGGGCTGATGAGGACTTTGTGTGCCAGAAGGGCTCAGGACCAGAAAGTGACTCATGGAACTCGATCAGTGGCATGGGTGTAATGTTGTGATGTGGGAGGCAGATGAAAGGCCATTGCATTATATTCTCAGAGAAGTCTTCATGGCTGATCACCATGAGGATCACCAAGATTCAGATTCAGATAGGGCAGAAAAAAAACAACAAAGTAGGAACAGCACAGTCCAGCTGTAATAATCACTGTTCCTCCCCATTCACTTTGCAAAGCCTCTTTGAGCTCCTGATGCCCACCCACCAAGCCATAGAGCCATTAACTTCTTCCCATGTTTACCCCAGGAGAGATGGCGCTTCCGTACTACACGGGAAAAATGACTGACTGGATCGTGACCGAGACGGGCTCCTCAACTTTCCAGAAGGCACTGTGGCTGATGTCACTCTTCACTGTGGCCAGGTATGGGAGATGTGGGGGGCCCAGGAGGGAAGGTCAAATGGGAAGGGTGGATGAAAGCATGGATCTAGGGAGAAGAAAGTAAGTCCTTTTCTATTCTGCCCCCCAGCATTGTAGCAGAGTTTCTGTGCGACTGCCTTTACAACAACACCATGAACCAGTTCCACACCCATTTCCAGAGCTCCGTCTTCAGATCCATCCTCCGCCAGGAGATTAGCTTCTTCCATGCTAACGGGACAGGTGAACACTTAGGGTCTCTCTTTGATCCCAGCTTTGAAGCAAAGTGTTAATGACTTTTAAGAAGAAACATAATAGCACATCGCTTGCATTCATTTTGTTTTGATTTTTTTTAATGTAAGAAATAATATAACGTTTTTTTAAAAAATAAATGTATTTAATTGTTGCTCTTAAATAGATTTGAGTCTCAGGTGCCATCAGGTATTTATTTGGTTGTTGTTTGCTGGTTTTATTGTTTTTGTTTATTTAATTGTTTGTAGATCACTCAAATTGGGAAATATCCCAGATGGGCAATATAAAAATGCAATAAATGGATATAAATAAATGAATGGTCAGTTTCAGGGAAAGAAGGCATTTCGGTAGGGCATTTAGAACTGATTAATAAGACACTACTGTATGTAATAAGTGATACTAACCTAATAATTTGAAGAAATTAGTAAAGGTGAACCATTTTTTAAAAAATAACCCAAACCATGTCTCCAGGTTGTGTGATATGGAGAGTGTTGAAGGTGGGAAAGACCCTCAGACTAAGGGGGAATATGAGGGAAGGGGGCAAAAGAAGAAAAGATACAGAACAATTAATGACGTATCATGTCATGAAGGAAAATAAGTGGGACACATGATGGATTTCTAGCTTCGCTCGCAATTGTTCCCCTCGCTTTTCTCTCTGCACAGGAGGCATCACTTCCCGCGTTACGACCGACACGGAGACCATGAGTGAGGCCCTCACAAGCGACCTGAGCCTCCTGATGTGGTATTTCACGAGAGGGGTCTTTCTCTATGTGACGATGATGTGGCTCTCGGTGCCTCTGGCCTTGCTCGTCACGGTGGCCCTACCTTTCCTCCTCCTCCTCCCCAGGTTCAGTGGGAAATTCCACGAGGTACCACCCAGCATCATTCGAACTCAGCTCTTTGTCTCTTAGAAGGGCCATCCTTGCCATCTCAGTGGGGTTTGAAAGGACTGTGCGGTGATAGCCCAATAGGGCCTCAGTATCTCTGGGAACTGGGAAGGAATCTGGCCTGGCCAAAAAACTGATCCTCTAATCTAGGGGTTCTCAACCTTCAGCCTGGGAGCCAGATGTGGCCTGTGACACCATTTCATGTGGGGGCCCCACCACCTCCACCACACCCAGAAGTGTCATGTGTGGCAGGCAGGGCAAAATGGCCGCCTGGTCCCCGAATCTGTATGAGGGAGTGTGACCCGGCCCTTGGCTTGAAAAGGTTGAGCGCCCCTGCTCTAATCCTGCGTTCTTCCTCTCCAGAACCTGGCCCAAGAAGTCCAGGCGTCCTTAGCGAAGGCCAATGAAGTGGCCGTGGAGACCTTCCAGGCCATCTCTACGGTCCGCAGTTTTGCCAATGAGGACGGGGTGGCACGGCGCTACGAGGAGAAGCTGCAGGAGACCTACAAGCTCAACAAGCGAGAGGCTGTAGCCTATGCTGTCTCCATGTGGACTAGCAACGTAAGGAACGCCAACTGGTTTAATGAGAAGTGGGTTAGGCTGGGGTGGGGAGAAACCAGAAGGCCTCATGGGTCTTCCTTCCAGAGGAATGGGAAAGGAAAGTTTCTGAGAAAGGGGCTTCACACTAAATCCAGTCCCTCTTCCTCCAGCTCTCCGGACTGGCCCTAAAAGTGGGGCTTCTCTACTTCGGGGGCCGCATGGTCACTGTAGGGAAGGTGAGCAGCGGTGAACTCGTCACGTTCGTCCTCTACGAAATGCAGTTTTCCACTGTGGTGCAGGTGAGTCTGCAGGAAATGAAGAAAGGGTGGAAGAAAGGAGGTGCTAGAAAGAGAGAGAGAGCCAAGACCTTAAAATGAACTGTTTAGAAATAAGGCCTTGTTTGTAACCAGTATCTTTTCCCAGCAAGGAAGGGCATTACAGTCTCAGTATCATTACAAGTGGTAACCTCCATTCCTTAGGGGTAACACTGTTAGGGACTAGCTGTTCAGACATTTGGGTCTCCTGGAAAGCCCCAGGGTAGATTCCCTTATTATCAGGAAGCAAGGTTGGGCCTCTGCTGTGAATCCGAGCTTTGAAGCCCTTGAGCTAAACCTTGCGCCTTACCTTGGGTCCTGTGGAGTCGTTATATCAGCACGGCGCAAGAGCACTGGTAGATACTGTATCTCCGCAATGACATTCCGCACATGCAGACAATGACTTGTGGCTTCCTCTTTCACTTTGCCCAAGGGATCCGACAGAGGACACTTTGGTGAGTTTTAGTCCCTGCCTAACATCATTGACAGAGATGGTTAGACCACTCAAGGCCCCACACCTTGACAAGGCTCTTACCTAGCAGTGGGGCCTTGCTCCAGGTAAATGAAAATCCATTATTTATAGTTTATATCTGTCAGCAGAACTGCCAAATTTTTAAAAATGGGGTTAGTAGTCCAAAAAAATATCTGAATAGCACATCCCTTGTAACTATAAACTTTTTAGTTTCTATGTTATTGTTCACTGCTGTCAAGTTGCCCCTATCTTATGGCAACTGTATGAATGAGCCATCTCCAAACTGTCCTGTTCCCAACAGCCCTACTCAACTCTTGCAAATACGTAGCTTCCTTTAGAGCAGAAATTCACAATCTACGGCCCACAGGCCGGACATGACCCATGGCACCATTTCATGTGGCCCATGTTGCTGCCACCGCACCCGGAAATGGATGCATTTACGCATGCACAGGCATGTGTTACATCAGCTGTAAAACGTGCCCGTGTGTGTGTAAACATGCCAGTGACTGTCGTAAACGTGGAAGTGGCCGCATTTTAGGATAGCCGTAAATGTGCCAGTTTCCGGTGTGTGTGATCTGGCCCGCTCAGCTGTCTGGGGAGCATAGTCAGACCCATGGTGGAAAAAGTTTCCAAACCCCTGCTGAGTGTCAATCCATCTCAGTGGCCTCAATGGAGGACAAACTATCACGTGATTCGATTGCTGCAGTTATTGGCATTTTGGAAAAGTAACTTTGTAAGCTTGAATTGTTTCGTCTATCATCGACATTTCCTTTTCTCACAGAATTTCTCTCTCCTCCCTCCCTCCCTCCTTCCCTCCCTCCTTCCCTCCAGGTTCTGCTCAATTATCTCCCCCAAGTGCAAAAAGCAGTAGGTTCATCCGAGAAGATTTTTGAATACATCGACAGAATACCCAAAATCTGCTCTCTGGGCACACTGGCACCTGAGAATTTAAAGGGACATGTCGTCTTGAGAAACATCTCATTCTCTTATCCTGGCAAAGAAAATTCTCCAGTGTTAAAGGTACTACAAGAGCACAAGGCGATGACACAAGTTGTGTGTGGGGGTGGGTGGGGGGGTGGATGTGTGAGTGGGCTTCACAGGCCAGGTGAAGTGGCATACTGGTAGTAGTTTTTTTTTTTGAGCCCACCACTGATACAAAGCTAAAATTAACATATCTGAAACAAAAAGGAATTTAAAGGACTAGATGACATCCACCCAATATCAGGCCATCTGAACAGCATTTCCTCTTGCCAACATAAGATCCTCCTCAATGCAGGTTGAAGGACATTGTGTACTTTGTATAATATGGGCAATTGTTTGCTCTTCTCTCCATTCACATAGGATGTCGTCTACAGGGAAACCCTGCTTTCTCAGATTAGCCCTTGATCTTCCTACTCCTGTACGCAGTCTATTTAAAGCTTTCCACACAGGCCATAGTTGTTCATGGCCAGGCGGCAGAGAATCATGTGGTCCTTGCCCAGTTATCTGGTAGCTCCTTGCTTACCTTCCAAAATGCTAGGACAGTCTGTGGGGGCTGGTTGTTTGGGGGAGCAGTAGTTACGAGGAAACTGTGCCTTGATTTCAGTCTCTGCTTTGGTGCTTGGTGATCAAATAGCAGGTATGGTTACCCACTTTTTCCGAGCAGCACTTTCTCGGCGAAATGTTTTTGGAGGGATGCCAGCTAAGTAATGCACTTTTTGTATTGGGGTTGGTTTTAGGGATCCTATGACCAATCTTGCTGTATCATTTAAGGCCACATCCACCCACTTTGCATACGTTGATCTGTACCACACGGGCCTAGCATATTCTCCTGCAGAGTAACATAAAGCTAGCGCAGAAGTTCTTAAAGTGTGTGGCTGGGCACCTCAACTTGTGCCTGTTATTTTCCTCAGGATATTGTTCCTGGCCAAAACCTTCTATTTTGTATTTAGACAGTGGGTCCTGAAAGTGACAGTTCGATACAGAATAACTCCCAGGTACCTTTCCAGTTCACCTGCAACCTTCTTGATGCCTCACGTTTTTTCAGATGAAAAGGAGAGTGTTGAGTTTTTAGACAGTTTGGCTTCAGTTGGTTATCCCTATAAATATATAGTCATTCAGTTCAAAGCCTCAGTCCTTTTTTCCTCAACAGCCTTGAAGGTTGTGCACTGTGCGGCAATTACACAGTCAGCCCAGAAGCACCAGAAGTAGAAACTGAACCAATAACCCAATAAATGAAACAACCAGCCTCCCACCCCTGGGGAATTAGGATTTCCAATGATTTTCCCTCCCTTCATTTTCTTTCGGTCCAAACCTTCTCTTCTATCTGATACCAGTTCCGATCAGTCCCAACTCAGGCCGAGGCAGTGGCTACTGACCCCAACATACTTCTTGTTCCTCTGCTCACCCACATTGTTATTGGTTCTGCTGCCAATTCAGTTCACCCCAGACTGGCAAGTGGCTGGACCCTCTCCTGTTCACAGTCTTCCTTAGGCAGACTAGTACCGCCAGTCTCATAGTATGGACGAAAATAGGTTTCTTGTTTTAGTCTGGACTTTACAAACACACTCTCTTTTTCATGCTGAACTTTAACCTCAAATTAGGGTCAGCACCTTGAATAGCTTTTGTAAAGTTCATACTAGTGGTGGGCATCAGCAGGTTCATTTCAGTTTGCCAGAACCGGTAGAATCTGATCATATGCCTTACTTTTCTTGCAGGGAGTGTCTCTGGAGCTACAACCTGGTACAGTGACTGCCCTGGTGGGTCCTTCAGGAGCAGGGAAGAGTACCATGGTAGCCCTCTTGAAGCACTTCTATGAACCCCAGGAGGGCCAGTTGTTGCTGGACGATAGAGACTTGAGCGAATACGAGCCCCACTTCCTCCATCAGAAGGTAAGAAGGGGTTTGGGTGCTTCTGTTTATTATACAAGGTAGCAAAAAGATGGTCCCCTTCATTTATTTTAGATTTAAAGCCAAGGTTGTTCTCTGATCTGGCCTTCATTTTGTTGAACCTACAAAACATAGTCCAATTCCATACATGCCTACACAAGAATAAGTTCCAGGGCAGAATCTTCCTGGACTAAAAAGCAAGGCTTAGTTCAGTGGGAAAGTTGTTTTGCCTGGAAAACAATTCCATGGAAAACCTTCACAGGCTTTTAAACAGTTTGGAAGCTCTTATCTTTGATTGCTGCTGGCGGTTATCAGGAAATAATGCTTGTAGGCTGCAAGGGGAACTCCATAGGGTTGCATGGTCCCCATGGAGAATTCCTGCAGACTGTATGTAATCTATCTGTTACGTGTCCCTCCATCCTGCTCTGCATCAGCTTTTGGAGGTCTTGGAATCTTCTTTTGCTCCGTGCAATATTTTCTTGTGGCGAGTGGAGTCATGATGATTGCTAATATGTGGAATTGGATATGGCACAAAAAGAAGAAGAGTGGCGTGCAGTAGGCAGTGCTTGGTTTTTGCACTACCAATCTTTGATCACTCGCTCCTCCAGTTGCTCCTTCATTAGAATTGCTTCCTGGATCCATACAGGTGGTTGGGTCCTTCTTGCCACTTAGGGCAAAGTCACACAATCTCCTCTATACTCCACCTGCTCCCTTAGTTCACACAGAAGTGTGTGATTCTCCTGGGAGGGGGCATTTCAGTGTCTGCAGTTCCCTCAACTGCCCTTCTCTGCTACTGTCACTTTTTTAAAAAAGAAAACTTAAACAAAACAGCATATTGATAATGAAATATAACATACTCATTATATCTTCATTTTTCAGACTTGTTTTCCATGTTTATGCTTTATATAATGTTATATTTCACATAATATTATATATTATCTCATCTTACACACTTGCTATGTAGTCGTTTTCTGTTATAAAATATCATCGTATTTATGCTGACAAATTAAAAAGAAAAACACACACAAAGAAAAAGAAATTATAATAACAACAATAATTCACCAGTGTTATTTACATTGCCTTGGTGATTGCAGCTCATCTCAACTTTTTCATATTATTCCCAAAACCCCAGTTGCTCCGGTACTGGCATACCACTTTTGCCCTCGATCAGTGTATAATTCAAAAAAGGTCTCCATATACTCCCAAAATTGTTTTCTATAATTAAACCTTTTTTATATTTCAATTCCCATGTTAACTTGTCATTTAATGCAATTTGCCACATTTCTCTATACCAATTGTCACTTTTGACATCATCTAATTCTCTTTAGTTTTTCATGTTTGGCAAGTGAAATAGCACTGAGCTGATAAGAGATAGTAAACATTTGAATTGATGCTATATCAGTTTAGCGCTACAGCATTTTGTTTAGCAATTGGCACCACATTAGGGGGAAATGTTTTTAAGTACAATCTACAAATTTCTGATGTAGTCCTTACTGGTGCGAGCAGAAGGCAGGCAGAAGGAGTAGGATTCACTCCTGAGTCATGCTCTGCTCTCTGCATCATCTCATCTAGATCTACTTGAAATTAGCTCTAATGTCATGTCATTGATGGAATACATATTAAAAGGAAGAGTGAAAAACATGACAGGTTGCCTCTCCAGCTGCTTGCTGGCTTGGAAGGTAGAATCCTTCAAGACACCTTAACCCATCTGTCAGCATAAAGTTGCCTTCCCTCTCCTAAGCCTCTCCCAAATCAGCCCCTTTCCAGAAGACCCTCTTAGGATCCTCCTGGGGGCTTACCTAGACTCCAGGCAAGGTGCTTTAGCCGCATTCCAGCCAAAAACCCTTGGCTGCAGTATACCTCTGGGTCTTAATCTGCCTGCAGAGCCCAGAAAACCAAATTAGGGAGAGAAGAAGAGGTAGCGTCTGGGTGGCGTCTGGCTTGCTTGTATCTTACCCACTTATCCCAAGAAAAAGACGTTTTTAAAAGAAATTGTTCTTTATTGAATAATAAAGCGTGGTTCAGAAAAAAGCAAAAGTTCTTCTTGAAACAGGTTACAAAAATCGGCATTCAAAAATACTAATCAAAATAGTTTACAGAGGAATAATTCATTCAGGCCTCTTACCCTAACAGAAAAGAAACCTATCTCCCTACTCTGCTAAGTAGTCATTTTAACTCCTAGGAGAATGGGCCTAGTAGCCCATCTCACCCTTTTAGTCCATGATCCACTACTGGTCCCAGCAGCAACGACTGGTCCCATCTGCCTAGTTCGGTAGACAGAAGTGGCCTGTCTTATTTGCATACAGCCAATCAGAGCACAAGCAAAGTTCTGTTCTCATAACAATCCTGGGTCTCTGTGCTGAGAGACATGTTTTCATCCTTTATCTGTGAGATGTAACAAAACATCGGCTAGCTTTTGCAGCTGCCAGATAAAGACAGGAAAAGATTTGGCATTTGCACTTTGTGAACAGCTTGGCTTTTCCTAGGCCAGGTTCACTCCATCTTGGATATGTTCAAGAACTTGCGGTCCATTCTATTACACTGTCTCAACATCTTTTATCAGGTGGCGCTGGTGAGCCAGAGGCCTGTGCTCTTTCATCGCTCCTTGTTCGAGAACATCACTTATGGTGTAGGAAAGAGGAGCCAGGAGGAGGTGACAGAAGCAGCCCAATGTGTCGGAGTGCATCGGTTCATTGCCAGAATGAGCCATGGCTATGAGACGGGTAAGGGCCCACTCCCCAAACCCTTTCTCCCACAAGATAGCTAACCCCCAGTTAACCATGGAGTGGCATCTACTGGTTGCTCCGTGTTGTTGCTCTTTGCATTGTGATGGGTAAGCTGCTGCGGATTCTGAAGGAGTCCAAGAGAATGGTTTTAAGATACTTCCCTAAGGAAGGAATTGTGCCTCCTTACAGATGCTGGGGACGCTGGAGGCCAGATCTCTGGGGGCCAGCGGCAAGGAGTCGCCGTCGCTCGGGCTTTGATCCGTGACCCCAGAGTGCTGATCTTGGATGATGCCACCAGCGCCCTTGATACAGAAAGTCAGCAGCAGGTGAGTGGGTGTTCCACATGGATGACCCTAATTGCATTCTTCCCAAAAACAACTTTCCCAAACAGTGGTTTCAGAAGCCGACTTGTCAAGTGGTGCCATTTCTCATGTTTAGGTGGAGAAAGAGATCTACGACGGGGCGGCTCGCAGCAGGCGTTCTGTGCTGCTCATTTCTCACCGCCTGCAGAGCGTGGAACGTGCTGACCTCATCCTGGTCATGGAAGATGGGGAGATCCGGGAAAGGGGGACCCATGCGGAGCTCATGGAGAAGAGAGGTGCCTATTGGCAGCTGGTGAAAAGACTGCAGAATGGGGGCTGAGCACCACCACCACCATCCCATGTGAACAACAGGCACCTGCAAGGATTAGCTGAAGATCCTGACCTAGACCCAGAGGCATCCACTCTCCAGGCGTCTGGCAAGGTTAACGGAGCTGTTCCATCACTCTGTACATCCTGGGCTAATGTAACAAACATCTGCTGAAAAATATACCTCCTTCCCCCCCCCCCCGCCCCAACTTCTCAATTATAACAATAGTAATGTTTTTGGAAATGCACCCCACTGGAGCCCTGACAGGATCAGCCACGTCTGCCTTTCCTAAAAGCTATTGGTTTTTAGGAAAGGTGTGAAAACTTAGCTGGCGGGAATGATGTGGGGTAATGATGGCTTATTGACCCCATCCCCGCTGGCTTATTTAACATCTTATACTTACCTTCCCTCTCTTTTACTCCTTTACTTAAAGGAAGGAGATGTTGTTTTAAATGGGTTTTAAATTGTTTTTAGAGTTCTAACTGTGTGTTGTGTGTTTGTCGACTGGTTGTAATCCGCCCCGAGTCGCCTGTGCGAGTAGGGCGGAATATAAATTCAATTAAGTAAATAAATAAATAATTTTCCTAAAATTTTATGTATAGTTTTGCATTCTAATTTAATTGTTATCGTATGTTTGGTATGTACAAAAACTTTATTTGCCCAAGAATTTTGTTTGGTCATTTGTTTAACGGTTGGTTAAACTGAGATTTTGATTGCTATGTTTTAACCCAGGAGTTCTCAACCGTTCAAAGCCTTTCAAAGCCTTTCAAAGCCATTGGGTCACGCTTCCTCAGACAGCTTGGGGGGTTGGATGGCCATTTTACACTTCCTCCACCACCTGGCACTTCCTGGTGCAGTGGAGGCGGTGGGGGCCACATGTAATGGTGCCCATGGACCGCATCCAGCCCATGGGTCACAGGTTAAGAATCCCTCTTCCTGTGTTGTTTTATCACATGTTTGAAGTAGTTTTTTTATTATATTGTACATTGGTGTTAATTTTGTCTATATTATGGCCAACATTGTTTCTTATGTTGGAATGCGGAGCAATTCCCTAAAATGTGGACCAGACTGAGAGTCAACATCATTGTAGTACCACGAGGCCCCTCCTGCAGCCCCAGGAGGCTGAAACCTGCCCTACACCGCTGCCTCCTGACCCCCTATTTTAGCTCTGATCCTTTCAGTTACCTCACTGACACACTCATGCACTCATCTAATTGTACCAACCATTGGTGGGCAGCAAATATTTTCGCTACCACACCATGGACGGAGCCTGTGTCCTGGGCGGAGCCTGATTCCTGGGTGGAGCCTGCATCATGGGGAGAGCCTATGTCGCGGGTGGAGCCTACGTCATGGGCGGAGCCTACATCACGGGCAATCTAGTCATGCCTGCCATATGGCCATGTATACATCTGCAAACACAGGCAGCACTGGATCTTTGGCTGTAAACAAAGATGAGCACTGCACCCTAGAGTTGGATATGACTGGCTTTTGAGCAAGGGAGACCTTGAACCGATTGCAGGGACAAAACCTGACGTCAAATCTGAATACCAATCTGGGATCTTCTGTTATTAGGTAAAGGTTGCCCTTTCTCAAAAGCCAGTCGTTACCAACTCTAGGGTTCAGTGCTCATCTCTGTTTATAGCCAAAGAGCCAGTGGACTTGATCCACAAAATCTGACATTAAAATACAGCAGTTATGTCTTTAAGGTGCCACAACGTGTTTGTCTTTTTGTTTTGTTTACTCTCTGATATGCTTGCACAGAATAAAACTTTTTAAATGGTAGCTGTGTTAGGCAGGACAGGGAGGTGGGCGTGGCCACCCAATTTCGCTCCCCCCCCCCACTTCCCAAAGGCCACCCAATTTGAAGCTTTTGTTTTTTAATGAGGAAAAGTTCTTTGAAATAACTTTCGAGAGGGTGATAACTTTTTGGTTTTTCCAAGTAGGAAATTCTGCTTAAAGATGTGGAATTGGTTTCCTGGTTAAAGATTACCCTGCTGGTTGCACCATAAAATACAAGGTTTGCTGTTATCTATGGTTTCAGGCCTATGTGGTAGGTCTTGGAATATATACCGCACTGATGGCCAACGTTGGCACTCCAGCTGTTCTTGAACTTCAATTCCCAGAAGCCCTGATCAGCAGGAGTCCTGACTTAGTCTTCTGGTAATTGAAGTCCAAGAACACGTGGAGTGCCCAAGGTTTGCCATCACTGATATATCCTATGGCTATGGGGCCAGGGGTGATCTGTAATCAGGTCGTGTTGGCAATCATGGATGATGATGGACCTTTCATTCTATAGTTAGTTCACATTTTATACTTGTGATTCCTTGATTTCTTCCTGGGAGTTTAGGAACAGCTATTCAATGGCAAAGAAAATGTGTGGCTGGTGGGTTAAATGCCCTGCCAGTCAAATGACCTTGGACCCGCTGCACATGGGGAAATACTTTATCTATGATGTCTGCCCTTTTGACGGGGAAGTGTTTCCAAGTGTCAGAATCAATCAAATTGCACAAAAATTGTTATTATATACTGTATAACTTTTGTTTTGTTTTGAATAAAAACCTTGCTATAATATTAATAATTTCGTGTCAGAAATTATTCTCGACTGAAAGGATTTTTGCTGCAGAAACTCCGCTCGGGATGCCTGAATGAGGCTCCTTTTATGTACTTAAGACAGTGGTGGGATGTCAAAAAATATACTACCCCACCGTGATGTCATCACAGTGTGGGCAGAGCTAATGTCATGATAAATAAATTTCATGATGTAGGCGGGGCCAAAGAAAAATTAAAAAATATATAATAAAATAAAAATAAGCACACACACACACACACTCCTCAACCCACCCACACACTCACAACACAAACCCGTAAATACATTAAATTAAATAAATAAATAAAATAAAAATTACATTAAAATACACCCAAACACCCACCCACCCCAAACATAAATCAACCCCCACTCCACCCCAAACACAAACCCGTCACTTACCTGTTAGTATAAGTGCCTGGGGAGCACCATGTTACAAGATGGATATGGTCATCGTACCAGTTCTCTAGGATAATATGCCTTAATGTAAATCTAAAACAGCTGTACCTCCTTAAGGGTTCTCCAATTGGAACAGCACAGGTGTAACTTATTGATGAGGTAACTCCAAGACTTTGCTTAAAAACCCCAAGCCAGGCCACTAGGCCTGCCGGCCGCCAGACCTTTTTAAAGAACTGTGGTAGTACATCAATATAGGTAAAGGTATTAAATACACATTAAAATACACACAGACACACCACATACAAAGGTGAGTCACTTACCGTGGGGAGCTTCAGGCTATAGGGAGCTTCAGGCTAGCAGCTTCTCTTCCTCCTCCCCGCTTGGGAGGACAGCAAGGAGGCTGTGCATACACGCCAAGCACTGTAGGCATGCATGCACACCAAGTGAGGGAACCAGTGAAAAGGTAAGCCCTGAAGGTGGTTCCCCCCAAAAGCTGCTACCGGTTCTCCGGGACACTGGGAAAAAGTTACTTCACCCCCCAGCCACTGTTCTTCGGAGTGAAGGAGGGATCAGGGTGCCCCAAAAAGAAAACCCTCACTTTTTAGGAGGTTGGTCTCCACCGTGTCCTGCACTTGCTTCCAATACACCCACCCCAGAGGACTTGTAGATGGCGAAAAGCCCCTGCAAACCCACTTTAGCTGGCCTCATGGTGGACAAAGTTGCTTGCTGTGGGTGCCGCCTCCTCAAAGCTCCCTTGCGCAGGCAACGCCCCCACCAGGTCCATTGCCCAATGCAAGGTCTCCCTTGCCCAAAAGCAAGTTATATCTGACTCTAGGGGTCAGTGTTCATCTCTGTTTACAACTAAAGAGCCAAGGCTGTCTGTGTTTGCAAACATTTCTGTGGTCATGTGGCAGGCATGACTAGACTCGAACTGCTACCTGCTCAATTTCCAGGCATTAAGCTCATTGACTACACTAAGGCCTTTGACTGTGTGGACCACAACAAAATGTGGCAAGTAATTAAAGAGATGGGAATACTAGAACACCTTATATGCCTCATGAGAAACCTGTACATGAATCAAGAAGCAACAGTTAGGACAGAAAACGGAAGGGAATAGGAAAAGGAGTAAGACAAGGCAGCATTTTGTCACCCTGCTTATTCAACTTATACACAGAGCACATAATGCGCAATTCAAGGATGGAGGAATCACAATTTGAGATCAAAATAGCTGGAACATCAACAATTTGAGATATGCAGATGATACCACCCTAATGGCAGAAAGTGAGGAGGACTTTAAAAAGCTGCTGATTAGGCTGAAAGAAGAAAGTGAAAAATGGGCACACAGCTGAGCGAGTTGAGGAGGAGGGTGAAGGAGAGAAGTGCCTGGCGGACGGTGGTCCATGGGATCGCAAAGGGTCGGAATCGACTATGCGACTGAACAACAACAACATGAACCACTAAGCCACTGCAGCCCTCAAATGGTTAGTTAGGTAAAGGCAAAGGTTGCCCTTGCTCCAAAGCCTGTTGTATTCAACTCTAGGGTTCAGTGCTCATCTCTGTTTCAAAGCCGAAGACCCAGCGCTGTCTGCTTCTGCAGATGTTTCTGAGGTCATATGGCAAGCATGACTAGACACCGGAATGCACAGAACGCCACATGATTTCCTTTAGTCTAAGCCTGAATTTTGTGATCAATAGGTTGTGATCTGAGCCACAATCTGCTCCTGGTCTTGTTTTTGCTGACTGTATGGAGGTTCTTCATCTTTTGCTGCAGAGTATGTAATTAATCTGGTTTCGATGTTGGCCATCTGCTGATGTCCATGTGTAAAGTCTCCTCTTGTGTTGCTGGAAGAGAGTGTTTGCTATGACCAGTGCATTATCTTGGCAGAACTCTATCAGTTTTTGGCCTGCTTCATTCTGTGTTCCAAGACCAAATTTGCCTCTTATTCCATTTACTTTTTGATTTCCTACTTTGGCATTCCAGTTTCCTATGATAATGTGGACATCATTTCTTGGTGTCTGTTCTATGAGGTCTTCTAGGTCCTCATAGAACTGGTCAATTGTGGTTTCATCTGCACTAGTGGTTGGTGCGTATATTTGGATTACAGTGATAAGACTGACCTCATCCTATCATTTTTGAGATTATATCCCATTACTGCTTTTCTTACCCTTTTATTGACAATTATGCGTACTCTGTGGTTATTGTTGGTTTTTTGAGGTTTTCTTGTCCACAGTAGTTGATATGATGGTTTCCAGAGCTGAATTCACCCATCCCTGTCCATTTTAACTCGCTGATTCCCAAGATGTCAATGAGCTTCGAGAACACTTTTATGAATTCTGCAGTGTTTAACTGATAATTTGGTTAAATCTGTTAGAAATCATTTTAATCAATCAAAACCTAGACTGCTGCCAAGAGTGAAACACCTACAAGAACACACCTCTGGACATACAGTATTTAGAAACACGTTACAGTGTACAGTATTCCATATAGGCTTTAAAGAGTAAATTCACTACTGCAGGCTATTTGTTAAGTCAACACCAGGTGGCTCCAGCGATTCATGCACGTGATCTAGAAAGAGCAGAGGAGAGCCGGGAGACAGAGAGCAGCGTGAACATAGTTTTACTGATGAATTTACTGACGCAAGGCTTCTTGTGCTGAGACATTTTGCCACCCCCTAGTAAGTGGTGCCCGGGGCAAACCCCCCCCGCCCCGCCCTCCTGCCCCCCTGCCCTACACCACTGGGTTAGACGTCTGGGGGCTGAAGAAAGAGTGGCAGAGATGGAGGCAGGCAGTGCCAGGTCCTTTGGGTATCGGAAGGAGCAGGGCCTACCCTTTGGCTGGGACTCCTGAGTAGGCTCAGCTTCTCTCTCTCACCCCACCCCTCCATCAGTGCCCCTCTCCTGCCACCTGCCACGACCGAGTCCAGAAGAGCCTTGGGTTCAGGGGCAACTCAAACTTTCAGGGGAGAGGTAAGCAGCTGCCCAATGTCTCCAACTCTCCCTGGCAAGGAGAGACTCAAGTGGTTGTACAGGATTTGAAAAGGGGCCTTGATTTTGTGATTTAAAATGGATTCTGTGCGTTCGCTTTCCTTCCTCAGAAGGGTGAACTCCTGGGTGGAATTTGTCCATGAAACGCTGGGGTACAAATTCTTGTCTTTGTGGAAATAGTCAAAACAATCTAGCAACATGAGAACCGAAGGTGATGGACGCTTGAAAGTTGGGATCTTATTGGAGTAGAGAGATAAAAGGTGGGACAAAGGATGAAAAGTGGGCTTTGTTAATCGTATAAGAGAGGAGAGAAACACCATGTTTTGAGTACAAGGTGGATGACTTGTGAGTTGAAAAGTAGAGAAATGTACTGTACTCTCGTTCGTATCAGCTGACTATGGCAGGACATATCCTTAGTTGTTCCTTATTTCTTTAAACAGTAGGAAAGCTTTCTGGCAGGTTCCTTCAGAACCAGAGATTCTATGTGACAGTCAATGGAAAGCACAGCAGCAGTGGAGGTTGCAAAAGAGTGGGCTGCCCCAAGGAAATGTATTGGCCCCAACACTGTATAACATATATAGAAATGATAAACCAGTTCCTGGCAATACAAAATTCTTCATCTATGCCAGAGAGGAGGGCTTGGACCTTTTCCCTGTTCTTTCTGGAGATGTCACTCCAAGAAGAAGACCTTCTTCCTACCCTGAGGCGCCCCCAGGGTTGCTTTCTTCCTCTGCTGACAGTCTGGACGAAGATTCCTGCCTCTTCCAGAACCTGCTAGGAGGACTGACTCTTTGCACTGATCCTGAGGAGGGCCTTTGCCTGCTACGCCATCAGAGCCTGCTGAGCAGAGAAGGGTCTACTTGGGGTAATAAGCCTCCATCAGGAGGACAGAAGCTGTAGAACTCTTTGGCTTTGTCTGTAGTTACAGTTTGCATTGCCCCTGCTGGACTGGACTGCTACTGAATTGTATGGACTTGTATGTAGCACAACCAAACTGTCTCAGTGAGGTCAACTGAGCAGCCCAAGAGAATATATCTGTTTTGTGTTACAGTTGTTGCACTGTATAGACTTGCACCTTTTAAATCTCTGAGTAAACCTAGGTTGAGTTTCTCTTCTGCACGAAGATCTGCCTGCCTGTTCTCCCCACAAAGGACCACCTTGCCATGTGCAAACCTCTCGCTGGCCACTGCATACCACTCTGCTGACTGTTTACATCAACAAGTGGGTGGTGTGTAGTTCAGTCTGTCCGTCCCTTTTGTCGCAATGATTCATTTGTTCAGCCCAGTTCAATTGCTTTTGGTCTCAAAATGCAAAAGTTAGTAACTTAGTTCTCGTAACCTTCGCTTGCTGAAGAGATTTTTGTTTTTTTTTGCTTTTTGTAATATCAAATGAATCGATGTATTATATTTTTGTCTTCTATGTGATAGGTTTATTTGAACATAAGCTTTGTAAGTAAATATTTTTCCTTACATTAACACTGTGCCTGAGTATTTGTACAATAGTCAACCTAAGAGGAAAGTGGTAGTGAGGAAATTGAGGAAGGCTGGATTTTCTTGACATTTAACCTTTATCCATGGCTCGATCCTAGTGGCAGCACCCTTCAAAGATCCTCTAGCTCAAGGGTGGCCAACCTTTTCATGCCATGGGCCAGACCCCGCCCTCTCTGACATGTACTGGCCGGAGGCGTAGTTCTTCCTGCCACTTCTGCCACTTCCTGTGGCAGCGGTGCCAATGGGTGCAATCCTGGCATGTTTCCTGCTGTTTCCTCCACTTCTGCCCCTTTCAGTGGTGGTGAGAGTGAGGGCGGCATACCTCCACTACATTTGCAGCTGTTTTTGCTGCATTTGCAGCACTTCTGGCGCATTTTCAGAGCTCACGGGGGGGGGGGTTCAGGATCCTCACCACGAGCTGGATGAATTGGCATCATGGGCCATGACCGACCCACAGGCTATAGGTTGGGACCCCCTGCTCTAGCATCTCTTCCTTCCCGGTGGGCTTTGCATTTGGCCCTTTGGGAAGGCTGTCCTGCCTGCCTGCCTGCCTGCCTGCTTACCAGTGGTGTCCCTAGGGGTGGTGTCCCCGGGGGGCCCTTTTTGTTCTATGCATATTCTTGGACTACAATTCCCAGAAACCCTAGTGGGAGTGGGTGCCAGCATCCACCAGGGGGTGGCAAATTTGGCTTCAGCCCTGGGTGACTCAGCTTTTTGGAATACAGTAGTAGCCCTGTTAGTCTGTGGTTCAGCCATATCAGAAAACAAAATAAAATAAAAATCACTGTCTTTAAGCAAAAGAATTAATGGACACAAATCAGATATCCAGAATGACAACACAGAGAAACCTGTTTTAAACACTCTATCCAAGACCTGAAAGTTACAATTCTGGAACAGAGAAATTACAAAAGTAGGATTGAAAGGAAGACAGCAGAAATCAAATACTGTACATTCATCTGTTAGACACCCATTGCAGGGGATTAAATATTAGCAAAGGATTTCTGGGACATTATCAAATTTGATACAGAGATTGCTATATGCTGCTAGATATTTTATATATTATATTACAACCTTCCTGCCAATTCTCTTTAGCAAAACAGGAAGTAACCAGTTACAGTGTTTTTTTGTTGTTTTTTGGCAGACCAAAATGTGCTTTCTCAGACCCTTTGAGATTGAAGGGGAGACATTTAGAGCTAATCAGAATACTGTAATCTACTGTCAGTGGCGTAGCGGGGGGGGCGGATGCCCCGGGCAGCGCCTTTCAGGGGGTGGCAAAATGTCCCCACCCCACCCTTTTGCTGGCGAGCGCCCCACGTGCGCTTCGCCGCTTGCCACACACCTCCGTCCGCTATCACCTCCATCCGCTCGCTCGCCCGGCTGGCCGTCGGGGGCTCTCCGCCGCCTGTTGCCCCTGGCAGCGGCTTTCAGGGGGAGGCAAAATGTCCCCTCCCCACCCTTTTGCTGGCGAGGAGGAGAAAAAGGGGTTTTTTTTAGGCGGACAATTCAAGGAGGGGCATGCCCGGTCGCCCGCCCAGCTGGCCGTCGGGGGCTCCCCTGGCGGGCGGCCCGCGTGCGTGCGGACGCTGCTCGCCTCCGCCCGCCCAGCCACCCACCCAACTTGCCGTGAGATGGGGTGCTCGTCGGGGGTGGGTGGCGCCGTGGCGGGGAGCCCCTGGGAGCTGGCTGGGCAGGAGGAGGTGGGCAGCGTGCGCGCGCACGCGGGCCGCCCGCCAGGAGAGCCCCCGACCGACAGCCAGCCCGGCGGGCGGGCCCCTCCTTGAATTGTCCGCCTAAAAAAAAACACTTTTTCTCCTCCTCGCCAGCAAAAGAGTGGGGAGGGGACATTTTGCCGCCCCCTGAAAGCCGCTGCCAGGGGCAACAGGCGGCGGAGAGCCCCCGACGGCCAGCCGGGCGGGCGAGCGGACGGAGGTGCGAGTGGATGGAGGTGTGTGGTGGGCGAGCGGACGGAGGTGTGTGGTGCGCGCGCAATTGCGCGCGCACCGCTAGTCAGCAGGGGGCCGGCTTCTACCTGGGTCGGGGGGAGGAAGCGGCAGCAGCAGCGAGCTGGGGGGGCGAGTTTGTTCTTCCCCCCAGGCGGCTGAAGACTGCGCGACGCCAATGTCTACTGTTGCTGATGGCTGTGGGAAGCTGTATTGTTGTGCTTGCTTCTTGTCTGTCATTTTGCTTGAATATGCCCTGCTCCCTTTGACCCCTGAATTTGGTGTATAAAAAACATGCCTGTAAGTTTCACTCCTTGTCTGAAGAAGTGGACTTGATCCATGAAAGCTAACAATAAAAATGTAGCAGTTAGTCTTTAAAGTGCTACAGTGTTTTTTATTTTGTTTTGTTTGTCACAAAACCAGCTGGCCCCCTCTGCTTCTGGCCCTCCTAAACCAAAGCCCCCAGAGGGCGAGCTGGACGGCAATGCAGCTAAGCTGCTTCTCTTCTGCACGGAGGTTTACTAGGTAGCGTATTCAGAGGCTTGTGTGTGAATGCATTGCTTCTCTTACCCTTTAGTCCATTGAAGAGACATTGTTCAAGCAAACATAGGTTTATTGTTAAAACCGCATAACGCATAACATAGGTTAAAACCGCATAACGTTACAAGATTTTCAGAAAAATCTTGTATCAAATAACGTGATTTTTAACGTTATCCGATACAGTCGTTCTTAGCAGCAGGGTGGCTGGAAAGCTGAACGGGGTTCTCCGTTCAGCTTCCCAGCCACCCTGCAGCTACGGAGGCAGGGGTGGGGAGGCTGGAAAGCTGACGGGGGGGCTCCCCCGTTGGCTTACCCAGCCACCCCACAGCTGCGGAGGCATGGGCGGGTGGCTAGGGAAGCCGACAGGGAGTCCCCGTCAGCTTTCCCAGCCACCCTGCAGCTGTAGATCGGGTCCTCTGATCTCTCTGGAGGTGTTACTGGGCTTCCCCGACGTCCTGAGCCAGTGCAGCAAGCCAGAATGTCAGAGTTCGAATCCTGACATTCTGGCTTGCTGCACTGGCTCAGGACGTCGGGGAAGCCCAGAAACACCTTGGATCAGGTCCCCACACCTCCCTGGACCCAGCGGGGGGGGGGTCAGACACCCCAAAATTGGTAAAAAAAAACGGAGGTTTTTTTCACCAATTTTGGGGGCTCTGACCCCCCCGCCGGGTCCAGGGAGGTGGGCAGACACGATCCAAGCTTTTTCTGAGCTTCCCCGACGTCCTGAGCCAGTGTAGCAAGCCAGAATGTCAGAGTTCGAATCCCGACATTCTGGCTTGCTGCACTGGCTCAGGACGTCGGGGAAGCCCAGAAACACCTTGGATCAGGTCCCCACACCTCCCTGGACCCGGCAGGGGGGGGGGTCAGAAACCCCAAAATTGGTAAAAAAAACGGACTTTTTTTTACCAATTTTGGTGGCTCTGACCCCCCCGCCGGGTCCAGGGAGGTGTGGGGACCCGCTCCAAGCTGTTTCCAAAGTTCTCCCACCTCCCTGGAGGCTGCAGCAAGGCAAAATGTCAGGATTCGAATCCCGACGTTCTGGCTTGCTGCAGCATAAAAGAGGGTGGGGGAAGTTCAAAATTAGCGCGCATCGGGTCTCCCGACCTCCCTAGAGCTGATGCGCGCTAATTTTGAACTTCCCCCACCCTCTTTTATGCTGCAGGAAGCGAGAACATCGGGATTCGAATCCTGACATTTTGCCTTGCTGCAGCCTCCAGGGAGGTGGGAGAACTTTGGAAACAGCTTGGAGCGGGTCCCCACACCTCCCTGGACCCGGCGGGGGGGTCAGAGCCCCCAAAATTGGTAAAAAAAAAAACGTCCATTTTTTTTTACCAAATTTGGGGTGTCTGACCCCCCTGCTGGGTCCAGGGAGGTGTGGGGACCTGATCCAAGGTGTTTCTGGGCTTCCCCGACGTCCTGAGCCAGTGCAGCAAGCCAGAATGTCGGGATTCGAACTCTGACATTCTGGCTTGCTGCACTGGGTCAGGACGTCGGGGAAGCCTGGAAACACCTTGGATCAGGTCTGCCCACCTCCCTGGACCCGGCGGGGGGGTCAGAAACCCCAAAATTGGTAAAAAAAAACGGACTTTTTTTTACCAATTTTGGGGTATCTGACCCCCCCGCCGGGTCCAGGGAGGTGGGGAAACCCGCTCCAAGCTGTTTCCAAAGTTCCCCCACCTCCCTGGAGGCAGCAGCAAGCCAAAATGTCAGGATTCAAATCCCGACGTTCTCGCTTCCTGCAGCCTCCAGGGAAACAGGGCTTTTTTTAACATTGTGTGTTCAATGTATCGTACAACGTTAAAAAACGGATAACGACGGGACTTGTGGAACCAAGTCATAACGTTATTCGGGGTACTAGTGTATTGTACATTCATCTGTTAGACACCCATTGCAGGGGATTAAATATTAGCAAAATATTTCTGGGACATTATCAAATTTGATACAGAGATTGCTATATGCTGCTCAATATTTTATATATTATATTACAACCTTCCTGCCAATTCTCTTTAGCAAAACAGGAAGTAACCAGGTACAGTGTTTTTTGTGTTGTTTTTTGGCAGACCAAAATGTGCTTTCTCAGACCCTTTGAGATTGAAAGGGAGACATTTAGAGCTAATCGGAATACTGTAATCTACTGTTGCTGATGGCTGTGGGAAGCTGTATTGTTGTGCTTGCTTCTTGTCTGTCATTTTGCTTGAATATGCCCTGCTCCCTTTGACCCCTGAATTTGGTGTATAAAAACCATGCCTGTAAGTTTCACTCCTTGTCGGAAGAAGTGGACTTGATCCATGAAAGTTAACAATAAAAATATAGCAGTTAGTCTTTAAAGTGCTACAGTGTTTTTTTTATTTTGTTTTGTTTGTCACAAAACCAGCTGGCCCCCTCTGCTTCTGGCCCTCCTAAACCAAAGCCCCCAGAGGGCGAGCTGGACGGCAATGCAGCTAAGCTGCTTCTCTTCTGCAAGGAGGTTTACTAGGTAGCGTATTCAGAGGCTTGTGTGTGAATGCATTGCTTCTCTTACCCTTTAGTCCATTGAAGAGACATTGTTCAAGCAAACATAGGTTTATTGATCAGGTATATTGATCAGGTTCATAAAGATTAGGTCAGTAGCATAAGACAGTCCAGCAAACAGAACAATAGTCCTAGGTAATCATGATGAAAAGAAAAAGGGAAAATATCCCCCCAGGCATAGATGTTAACCCATAGACATCCAAAAGCGAACTCCTTCTGCTCTCTCCAAGATGGAGATTCTTAACCATGTGTCGTGTTTTGGCCAATCAGAGACAGTTAGAAACTTTCCCACAACATAGGATTGTTGACACACTTGTACAGTCAGTGCTCTAACATGTAGTCACAACATCAGGGAACTCAGCAAGCTTAGAGATAAAGAATGGGAACACTGACTTGAACTAAAAAACAAGCTGTCTCGTGACACGTAGTCTTGTGAGACAAAGAGGAAAGGATTTTTAGGCCTAGTTAAACTACAACCTCAACTTTGAGGGGCAGGGGGGGGACCAGCGGCAGAGAGCAAGCAGGGGAGCCCGAGGAGGCGGAGGCGGCCTGGGTCCCACCCACGCGTGGCCGGAGCCATTCCAAGCGCCTCCTCCGAGCGAGGCTCCCTTCACTTGACTCGCTTGAAGACGTTCGTGCCGACTCTGCGAAGGAAAACGAGAGGAAGGAGATCAAAGCACTCCCTGGTTTCCAAAGACCCCCCAGAGCTCCAGGGCAAGCGGGGCGGGAGGGGGAGATGGGTGTGTGTTTGGGGGGGGAGGATTTCCCTCTGGCCCCCCTTCCTCCTCCCCGATGGGGATACGGCGCCCCCTCCTGCCGTGAACCTGCAATGACAGCGAAGGAGCAGGGCGCGACCTCCCCATTCTCCCGACACAGATGATGGGTCATCATCATCCCCTGAGGGGGCACCCCGTGTGTGTGTGTCTCCCCCCCCCTCAGGTGACGGCCGGTCTGCGGGTCTTGGCCAGGTTAGGCGCGGGAAGAGGAAAGGGTTTGGGCTTCTGCCGCCGCTGGAAAGCCTTGCCCAGGGGGGCATTTTCAGTTCACATCACAGGAACCTCGCGGGGGCGGGCGGGGGGGCGGCATTTCCACCTAGCTAGCCCCCATATTTTCTTGGGGGGGGGGAGCGAGAAGTCCCCTCCATACGGGGGGGGGCTGTTTCTTTAAAGGGGAGGGAAGCAGATGAGGCAGTTTGACAGGTGTTAGATATTTAAATGTCCTAGCGGCGGGAAAATCGCCGCTACCCATTGGTCAGTGGGCTGGGTCAAGCAGGGTATTTAATCCCCTGCTGACCCAGCCATTGTTGTTGTTGTCTGTGCTAACCACAATAAACAGACGTGTTGTTTGGTTCACCCTTAATGGCTTCCGTGTCCTCACTCCCGCGCCCTGATCTCCGGATCTAACACTGGCGACAAAGGTGGGATATTGAGGAACGGACCAGAACCATCACACACACCAGAGCCACCTCTCACGAAGGCACCTCGCCATGGCTACTTACGTTCCACCGGCTCCCTTCCAACCGAAGGACGAGAGATGGAAGAGCTATATGGACCGTTTTGAGTTCTCCCTGCTAGCTGCGGAACTGGGAGAGATAGCATCGGAGCGGAAGAAGGCGTTCTTCCTCACCCACTGCGGAGCCAAGGTCTATGAAGTGGCCCAGTCCCTGGTGGATCCAACACGAATCCTGGACGTCTCATGGGAAGCACTACAGTTGGCCCTCAAGAACCACTATGCGCCGGAGCCATCGAAGTTCGTGTTCCGGATCCAGTTCCGGGACCGATACCAGATGCCAGGGGAAACCATCGGCGAGTACGTAGCCGCCCTAAGGGCAGCAGCCATCCCGGCGATATTCGGGCCATTCCTCGAGGACTCCCTGACCGAGCAGCTTATCAGAGGAGTCCGCGACAACAAGCTCCGGAAAAGGCTATTGGCCCGGAGAGACCTGACCCTGGCCGGGGCCATCGAGGAGGCCAGAGCTTTCGAGCTCTCGATGTCGACCGCATCCTCCCTCAACCGGTCCCCGTCGGCGCC
Source organism: Furcifer pardalis (assembly GCA_030440675.1). Classification (NCBI taxonomy): domain Eukaryota; kingdom Metazoa; phylum Chordata; class Lepidosauria; order Squamata; family Chamaeleonidae; genus Furcifer; species Furcifer pardalis. Next base: position 173,811,825 of record CP126893.1, on the reverse strand, counting down.
CCGCCAAGCCTCCGCTCACCATCAAGACGTCGTTTCTGACGAGGACGAGGAGGAAGAAGCAGAGGTGTGCGCGACCGACGGGGGAAACTCGGGCAGGAGCGGCCAGCGCTGCGCCAGCTGCGGAGGGCCACACCAGCGGGCACATTGCCGCTTCAGGGAGGCCATCTGCCGCTATTGCGACAAGCGGGGACACATTGGGAAGGTCTGCCGAGCAAGGCAAGCGGAGAACCAAGCTGACCGGCAGATTCAAAAGTTCCCGCCAGGCAAGATGGCCGCCAAACAGAGGACAAATCAGAGGCGCCAGGGACGCAACAGCGGCAAATTCGAAGATGCAGAGACGCACACGCTCACGATAAGCCACACCGCCACACAGAAGGGAGAGAAGTACCACGCCACAGTCACGATCGACGGGGCAGAGTGTCCGATGGAGGTCGACTCTGGGGCCGCCATATCCATCATCCCGTGGAGGTGGATGAAGAAGACATTTCCGGCCCTAAAAGAATCAGACCTCCAGACCCAGCGGATCCGAATCAAGGACTGCCAAGGCAAGTTCCTCCCCGTCGCAGGACAGAAGTGGGTCCGTGTCAAGTACGGACCGAAGGAAGAAAGCCTACCGCTGACCGTAGTCCACGGTAACATCCCGACGCTACTGGGCACAAACTGGTTCCCCGCCCTGGGACTGTCCATCGCTGGCATCCACAACACTGCGACTGACCAGCCCGGGGACGCCTCGCTGAGGGACGACCTGATGGCCGAATTCCAGGACGTTTTCGGGGAAGGATTGGGCAGGTATGTGGGGTCCCCTATTTCATTTGCACTCAACCCGAGCGTTGCCCCCATCCGACTTAAGGCCCGGAGAGTCCCACTGGCACTCAAGCCCAGGGTCGAGAAGGAGCTCGACAAGCTGGTCGCCCAGGGAATCCTCGTTCCCGTAGACCACGCTCGGTGGGAGACCCCCATAGTGACCCCCATCAAACCGGACGGGTCAGTGAGCATCTGTGCGGACTACAAATGCACGATCAACAAGGCATTAGAGCCGAGCGCGTACCCGGTTCCCGTCATAGACCACTTACTCCATTCACTGGGCCCTGGCAAGATCTTTGCCAAGCTGGACCTGGCCCAAGCGTACCAACAGCTTCCGGTGGATGACACTACGGCCGAAGCCCAGACCATTGTCACACACCGGGGGGCATTCAAGTGCACAAGGCTGCAGTTCGGGGTCAGCATAGCTCCGGGACTGTTTCAGAGCACGATGGAAAGGCTCCTCCAAGGACTCCCGGGGGTGGTACCCTATTTCGATGATGTCCTGATAATTGCGGGGGATCCCGGGCAGCTCAAGGACAGGGTCGCCGCTGTCCTGGCTAAATTCAGGGCCGCTGGGCTCCGGGTGAAACGGGATAAGTGCCTGTTGGGGGTCCCCTCCGTGGACTTCTTAGGGTTCCACATCGACGCCAAGGGCATCCACCCAACGAAGGGAAAAGTGGAAGCGATTCGGAACGCCCCGGCCCCGAAAAACAAGCAGGAGCTGCAGGCGTTCCTGGGACTCCTGAATTTCTACGCGACCTTCCTGAAAGGAAAGGCCACCGCGGCTGAGCCCCTACACAGACTGTTGGCTGCGAAGGCAGAGTGGGTGTGGGGACCCGAGCAAAAGTCAGCTTTCGCTGCTGTTAAAAATCTTCTCTCCCAGGACAGTTTCCTGATCCAATACAACGCGACCCTGCCACTGGTCCTCGCCTGCGACGCGTCTCCCTACGGCGTCGGCGCAGTCCTGGCCCACCGACTGCCCAACGGCCTCGAGGCGCCCATCGCCTATTACTCCAGGACCATGTCGCCGACGGAGAGGAACTACGGCCAGATCGACAAGGAGGCGCTGGCGGCAGTGGCAGGGGTAAGAAAATTCCATGACTACTTGTACGGCCGGGACTTCGAACTTGTGACTGATCATAAGCCCCTATTGGGACTCCTGGCTGGCGACCGGCCTACACCCTCTGCCTTGTCCCCCCGGATGCAAAGGTGGGCCATTTTCCTGTCGGGGTACTCATACACCTTAGTCTACCAGCCCGGGAAACACATGGGAAATGCTGACGCCTTGAGCAGATGCCCCCTCCCGACCCAGGAAGGCGCGGAACGGGGGGAAGCATCGGTTCTTGCCCTGGACATCCTGGACTCTGCCCCCACTACGTCGGCCGAGGTTCCCAGGGCGACGGTGCGGGACGCCGAACTTCGGGCCGTTTCCAGCTGGGTTCAGCGGGGGTGGCCAGACAAGGGGGAAGGGGAGTTCAAGGTATATTTCGACAAGAAAGACGAACTGTGCTGTGTGGGGGGTTGCTTGCTGTGGGGGGACCGGGTAGTGGTGCCCAGGAAAATCCGCCCCAAGGTCCTAGAAACACTGCATGCCAGCCACCCGGGAATAGTAAAGATGAAGGGGTTAGCCCGAAGTTACGTGTGGTGGCCTGGTATTGACAAGGACATAGAGTCGTGGGTGGCCAAATGTACACCTTGCCAATCATCACGACCCAACCCACCAGCAGCCCCGGTCAGAGAATGGGAACAGCCCTCGGGCCCATGGCAGAGGATTCACATCGACCTCGCCGGCCCATTCCACGGCCAAACATTCCTGATTGTAGTGGATGCCTACTCGAAATGGTTGGAGATCCGACTCCTGAGTAGCACCACAGCCAGAGCAATGATCCGGGAACTCAGACAACTCTTTTCCACACACGGCATTCCCGACACCCTAGTCTCTGACAACGGGCCTCAGTTCACGGCCACTGAGTTTGAACAGTACCTGGCATCCCTAGGAACCAGGCACGCTCTCACATCCCCGTTCAGGGCGCAAGGGAATGGGCAGGCCGAGAGATTCGTGCGCAGCGTAAAGGAGGCCCTGGAAAGGCTAGGACCCGGGGACTGGCAGGAACGCGTAGACACGTTCTTGTTGGCCCAACACAACCTTCCCTGCGCTGCCACGGGAAGGGCCCCCGCAGAGTTACTCATGGGTAGGAGACTCCGTTGTCAGCTTGACCGGTTACACCCTAGGTACTCTCCAGACAAGTTCAGGGGGGACCAACCACAGGGCCGGACACTGGCCATTGACTCACCAATCTTTGCTAGGAACCACGCGTCGGGCCACCCGTGGGAAGAGGGAACCGTCAGCGAAATGCTGGGCCCCTACACCTACAAGGTTCGCCTCGCTGATGGTCGGACATGGAAACGCCATGTCGACCAGCTCAGGAGGCGAACGAGTCCCGACACGGATAGCAACCTCCCCTGGGGAGTGCAGACCGGCGCTGAGCCAGACATGCACCCGATGGACGAACCGGTCACCGACCCGGTTCGGCCAGAAAACAGCCCCATTCACGCAGCACCATCACCGGCCAGCTTACCGTGTGGAACAGGCTCACCCCCGGTCACCGCGGAGCCCGACGCTCGTATTCCGGATCCGCTCCCGGCCCAGCCAGGGCAGAGCGAGAGCGACAGGTCCGCTCTGCTCGATGCCCCAGCGCCGACTGAACTGCGCAGGTCCGATCGAGTAAGAACACGCCCCCGTCACCTGGAGGATTTTGTATGCAAATAGCAGACTGGGGCATTCTGGGGGGAAGGGGTGTTAGATATTTAAATGTCCTAGCGGCGGGAAAATCGCCGCTACCCATTGGTCAGTGGGCTGGGTCAAGCAGGGTATTTAATCCCCTGCTGACCCAGCCGTTGTTGTTGTTGTTGTCTGTGCTAACCACAATAAACAGACGTGTTGTTTGGTTCACCCTTAATGGCTTCCGTGTCCTCACTCCCGCGCCCTGATTTCCGGATCTAACAACAACGGAGGATTTGGGGTGGGGGGCAGGAATCCCCCCCTCCCCCTCCCTCCCCCTCCCCCGGTCCTGGACTGACCTGGTGGCGCTCCAGTTGTCTCCGCTACTTTGGGCTTCGGATCTCAGGAGCCAGGAGGTCTGCAGCGTCTCCGTTCCGTCGGCGTCCACGAAGCATTGCCCGGTGAAGACCGCAATGGAGCCTGCGGAGGACGAAAGGGGAGGGGGGTGCGAGGCTTTGCTTCAGGGGGGGGTGGGAGGTTGAAAGAACCCCCCCCCCGGGTTTGGGCGCAGGACGGAGGCGCCGCGAGGGAAGTGGAGGCGCCCTGGGGGGGGTAGCTCTTGAGCGCCCCTTCAGGCCAAGTTGGGCGGGGGTCGGGAGGTGGAGGGGGGAGAAGGGGGGCAGGGGCCCCTGAGAAAGGGAGGGAACGCCTGCCATGGGGGGGCCTTTCCGCCAAGAAGCGGGCACACAACGGAGGAGAAGGGAGGGGCGAGGAGGGGGGGCAAGTTGGTCCCCAAAGAGAGGGGCGAGACCCCAGCCACGTCCTCTTCCTCTTCCTCCTCTTAGCAGGCTTCCCAGGAAGAGGGGGTGTGAGTGGGGGAGAAGAAGGAAAGCGGTGGGGGTCGGCTGAAGCAGGGCTTATTTATTTATTTTATTTTATTTATTTATTTATATTTACTACCCCGCCTCAATCGGGTATACCCGACTCTGGGTGGCTTACAGCGTGGATTAAAATCACAAGTAAATCCCATATAGTAATCGTCTTTAAACCTTAAAAATACATAAAAATTAAAACAATGTAGCAGCTAAAACCAAAAAAGGGCTTCTGGGCTGCAGGGTCTCTTCCCCCCTCCCCCACCAGCGTCCTTTTTGTTTTATTGGGGGGGGTGGGGGAGCTCCTTCCCGAGGTGCCACCGGAGAGGATAGCAGGACCGTCGGGGAAGGGGGGGCTGGGGGGGGAGGGCGTCTCCTCCGGCTCCCCCTCCCACCCCCTCCCCCCGGGCAGCGCTTACTGGAGAATTTCCAGCGGACGGTGAAGCCGAAGGTGGGCCGGGCCCGGTTGGAAAGGATGTTCTGGAAGCCGCGAAGGGGGGACGGCTTGATGGGGTTCGAGGTGGAGGACACGGCGGTCTGGTAGGAGCCGGTGAAGAAGCCGCCGTTTTCGACGGCCGAGAGGTTCATGTAGGAGCCCAGCTCGTTGCGCCACTTCCCAGTCAGCAGGCACTGAAAGGGGGGGGGGGGAGAATTCAGGCGAAGCGGTCAGGCCAGGGCAGGCTAGAGAGGGGCCCCTCCCGGGCAGACCCCCGCCAACCGGGAGGAAGAGCCCGCGGAGCAGCACCCCGGGGGACCGGCGCCCCCCCCCCCAGCCTTAACCTTCATCCCATCCTCAAACTCGGGGGGGATGTGGCTGGAAAGGCCTCGAGGGCGACGCTCAGCCGAAAGGGAGCCTCCGAGAGGAGAGAGACCCTCCGCATCTCAAGGTGGAGGATAGAGACCCCCTTCCCAAGGTGGGCGGATCCTTCCTGTGCTGGCCCTCGGGGTTCCCCTCACGCCCACCCACCCCATTCCACCCAGGGCTCAGTGGGCTGGAAATCTGGCTGGCAGGGCAGGTGGGGGGAGGTGGAGAGGGAGCAGCCCCCACACTGGCTCACTTCGAGCAGGATCACTCTGTGCCTTTAGAAGAAGCTTTTAGCGAGGTTTTGAATTGGAGGTAGTTTTTCAGTGTTTTTAGGAATTTTAAGGGTTTTTATAGTGTCAATTGGGGATTGTATGTACACTGCCCAGAGACCAGAGGCGCATGTCGATTTATTTATTTATTTATTCAATTTGTATTTATTTATGTATTTATTCAGTCGACGTGAGACTCTGGGCAGCGTACATAAAAACCCCAACGTTTAAACTACAGAAACCCTTAAAGTTCCTAAAAACACTGAAAAAATGTGGCAGGTTGAATCTAAGGACTTTAATTCGTGAACTTGATGTGTCGCCCAACTTTGCTCTTTCCTTCCTTCCTTCACCAAAAAGGAACGCCTTGACAGCTTGTTTACTTCCACATCCAGCCAGAAGGCGAGATTTGGGGAGAGACTTTTTTTGAAGGAAGGAAGGTTAGAAAGAAAGAGAGGTTGTTTTGTTTGTTTTAAACCTTCATAGGAAATGTTTCTGACGTCCGATCCAAATCGTGTATGTGTCACAAGAAAGGTTATTATGCCCTCTATTATTCGCACTTTGGATCGCTTCCATCGGTTGATCGGTTTGGTCCCAGCCTCACCGCCAACCGACGCCCCCCCCCCGCCAGGTTTTCAGCTCTTTCCTGGAGAGGCGGCAAAACAAATTGAACGAATAAATAAAAGAATAAAACCCTGCGGAGAGCCGACGGCGCACCAGGCCTCCCGATCTCTCGCATTGATTGATTGATTGGCTGGCTGGCTGGCAGCGGGGAGTGAGTGAGCAGCGCCTGGCTTGCTAGCCGCCCTCCTGAAGAGCCGCTGCGGCGCTCCTCCGCTGCCTGCCTGCTGCTCCCGGAGCGAGCCCTGCCAGACCCTACCTTTGCCGGGCTCCGGTCCGCAGGGGAGTCGGCCAGGACGAAGGGCCCGCCTGGACCCAGGAGGAGGAGGAGGGAGCCGACCAGCCCCAGGGCTGCGCTGCTGCCCAAAGGAGAGACTGCGGACTGCGCCATGGATGCGCTGCGGAAGAGACGTTCGACAGGCTGCAAGCGGAGGCCGGACACGATGCCCCGCCGCCCAGCGGCCACCCGCCTTTTGTAGCCGCCAGCGAGAGGGAAGTTCCCGGGAATTGCGCAAGCGAGGACATCCCCGTCGGAGCTGGGATGGAGGGGAGGGCGCGCCCGGATTCGGTCGAGAAGTGGGGGTGGGTGGGGGCTGCCCCGCTGGTGGCTCTTGGGACTGGAGAAAGGAAGGGCCGCGCCTTCCAGTGAGCCGGTGGGCAGAGAAGGGGGGGCACCAGAGGGAGTGACTGTTGCCGCTAGACGGGGTGGGGTGCGTGTGCCACCCCCTGCCACCCCCCACCCCACAGTCCAGCTGCTGGCTTCTCTCGGCCGTCCGGTGGGCACGCGGTCCTTTCTCCCCGCTGGCCCGGCGCCCCCTCCTCTCGCGTGGCAAGAAGGGGGGCTTGGCTTCCGAGGCAGGGGGACGCAGGAGGGCAGGCAGCCCCTTCCCCCGACCCCTCCTTTCCCACGGGCAAGGCAGGCGCCCCGCCGCCCAGCCCTAGCCTCCTCTCTCCGTCTGCACCCGAAGAGTGGCAATGGCGGGGTGCCGGCGCGCTGCCCGGTGGAGGTCCCCAAACAAAGGCATCCCTCCCTCGTGTGCGCCAGAGCCGTGGCCAGCATTCTCGACGTGGGTGGGCGAATACGTTTCCAGGGTGGGCAACAATGTGCGCGTGCGTGTCTAAAAGCCCCCTGGGAGCGTGAGGGAGGACCCCCCCCCCCTCACAGGTCCTGGCCGCCTCCTGGCTCCGGCCGTGGCGCAGAGTGCGGGTGGGGACGTGCCCCTGCTTGCCTGCCTGTCTCAGCCCCCTTGCCCTGCCTGCCTTTCCTCCGCACGCCTGGTGGTGTCCCCTGGGACTTCTTCGCCGCCAAGGGCTCCCCATCGCAGGGCCCGTGTGGGACCCCTGGCGCCAGGGCATCTGAAGGGCTCGCCTTAAGGAGGAGGATGGGGGTCTTCCAGGCTTTGTCCCTTTCTGTTGTGGTCACCGCTGCCCGTCTAAGCCGGGCCTTTCGCTCTGGGATCCACCCTCGGAGTTCCAGGAAGCCGAACCTCGGGCCTCAGACGGCGCAGAACGATGGGCTCCCCTGGCAATCCCCGAGCCTGGCTAGCTGGACGTGGGCCTGGAAGGGCGAAGAGCCCCGAAGGCCCAGGGTGCCAGCCGATGCCCTCCCCGCTTGGCATCCCCCAGGGAACCCAGGCAGGCGCCGTCGAGGAAGGGGGAGCGCCAGCCATGGAGAAGGGCTTCCCCGCCACCCCTCGCTCCCTCGGCGCTATCCACCCGCCCTCCACGCGAGATGTGAGCTCTGCGCCCTCCAGGGCATCTCCCTCCCTCCCTCCCTCCCCTCCTGCCCGAGCCAGCCCTCGTGTGGGGCAATTCCTGGCAGGGCAGCGAGTTCTGCAGGAAAACCTGAGCCAACGTTCCCCTTTTGCCCTCCGTGTTTGTGTAACTTGTGCCCGGAACAAGGAGGGCAGGTGGAGGAAGCCTTGCCCCCCCCCCCATGGCAGCTTCCCCAAAAGGCTCTTTCAGCCCTCACCCCCCCCCCCGCGCCACACCCCAAAGCTTGCTCAAGCCTGGGCTTCTGCTTTCAGGCCTGTCTTCCCGGCAGCCCTTGGTGTGTGTGTGGTGGTGGTGGGGGATCCCTACCTCTCGCTCTCTGGGCATGGAAGAGCTGCTGCCAACCTGCCCGTTGGTTCCCCAGGCAGAGCCCGGGTTAGAGATTGCCAGAAAAACACGGTATTTCAGGAGCCCCCGGGGGGGGGGGGTTGCAGGAGGTTTTTCCAGGAAAGACCCCCTCCCTCCCCTCAACTCCCCTCCCTTTCTCTCCGACCCCACCGTCGCTGATGCCTCGTTTTTTCAAAGAGGCGTGGAAGCAAAACAAGAGGAAGCTTCCTTCTTATTCCCAGGAAAGGACTGGCAGTGCCAGAGGAAGGCCCCAGGGAGCGCCCCCGCTCCACCTCCCGGTAAACGACTTGGCTGGCCTTCAGACGGCATCCTGGGACGGGGCGGCAGTGTCTCCTCTGCAGCCCACTTGATTCCAGTGGGCCTACTACTCTAGTTTGTGATCCACTGCCAAAGTAAATCACGAATGACGTTGGGTCAGCTGCACAGGGAGAAGAGCCAGAGAAGTCATTCTAAATGCTGTATGCTAAGAAAATCCCTTTTCTCCCCCCCCCCCGCCCGTGTGTGTGTGTGTGTGTGTGTGTGTGTGTGTGTGTGTGTGTGTGTGTGTGTGTGTGTGTGTGTGTTCCCAATCAGATTACACACAATTATTATGGTTTAACTCTTTTTGTTTTAAATAAAAACCTTGCAATGAGTCAGTGTTTATTAACAGAAATTAGGTGCCTGTCTTCTTGTATGTATAGACATCAGCCAAAGGTATTGTTTGGAATTTTATCCCTTTCACAATTTGATCCGTGATCCTGGATCTGACCTGCGGCTTCTCTTTGCCTGTTGCAAGCTTTGGCCAAAGCATTTTGTGTGTTGATCTTGTTAACAGTGGTGGGATGTCAAAAATTTTACTACCCCACCATGGTGTCATCACAGTGTGGGTGGAGCTAACTTCATGATGTCATGGGTGTGGCCAAAGAATAATAATAAAATAATAAATTAAAATAATAAAATAAAAATAAGGACACACACACACACCCCTCAACCAATGACGTTTTAGGCTAGCAGCTTCTCTTCCTCCTCCCTGCTTGGGAGGACAGCAAGGAAGCCGTGCATACGCGCCAAGCACTGTAGGCGTGCATGCACACCAAGTGCTTGGAGCGCATGCACAGTGGGGGAACCAGTGAAAAGGTAAGCCCCAAAGGTGGTTCCCCTCCAAAAGCTGCTACTGGTTCTCCGGGACGCTGGGAAAAGTTGCTACCGGTTCTGGAGAACTGGTGAGAACCTGTTACATCCCATCACTGATTGTAACTTGAAAGCAAACTGAGGTATTTCTAAAAGTAATTTTTTTAAATCCAGATTTTAAAAAAATTCAGATGTTACCTTAATTTTTTTATGTCAGAAATTATTCTGTATTGAAAGGATTTTTGCTGGAGAATCTCTGCTCAGCGGGTGCCCGAATGAGGCTCGTTTCATGCCCCCAAGATATTTTTCCCACCGAAGTGGTCCATATTTATCTAGTTATTTATTTTAAGGGACTGTGGTGGCTCGGTGTTTAAGAAGCTTGCCTCGTTAGCTGAATGTCAGCAGTTCAGGACCAGAGTAGTGCATTTTTAATCTGATCTGTCATTGTAATTCATTGATCTTTTTTATTAAAAAAAAAACTTTAAATTTTAAATCTTTTATAAATTTTAGATCTGATGTTTTTAGGAAATGTTTCGATTTCTTTGTTATGTTTAATGATATGTAAACTGCCCCGAGTCACCCTGGTGAGGAGGGCGGTATATAAATACGAATAAATAAATAAATAAAATGACAGGATGAGTGCCCATCTCTGTCCTGGCTCCTGTCAACCTAGCAGGGCCGTTTGCCCACCCACATCTAGAATCCTGGCTACAGCCCTGCAACCTAGCAGTTCAAAAGCAAGAAATTGGAAGCACAGTACAGTACTGTAGATAACTAGAGACCACTTTGCTGGGAAAAGATCCTGGGGACATGAAAGGTGCCTCATTTGGGCATTCCCTGAGCAGAGTTCCTCCAGCAAAAATCCTTTCAACCCAGAAAATGCTTTGTGTGCTTTTGACACCATAAAAAAACTTTTTAAATCTATTTTTTAGTGAGCACTTAACTACGGGAGGCATTCAAGAGAAAGTTGGACAGCTAACCTACTGTCCCATCTTCAGAAAACAAAATAAAAAACACTAGTACTTTAAAGGCTGCTATATTTTTTATTGTTAGCTTTAGTGGATCAAGTCCACTTCTTCAGACAATTACTCCTCTGAAGTTCAGATCTTAGCTCAGATTCTCGGATTAAAGACCCTCAGAAGCACTTACTTTTATTGATTTTTTTTAAAAAATGATTTATCTAGTTTGCAATTTAACTTTTTTGGGAGAGCAGACAGCAATAGCAGGACTTGTGTTATCATTTGGCGGTGGATGGGAAGATTCGCCCGAACAAACGGGCAAGCCAAACGGAAGCCAAATTCCATCCCGCCAATGGCGAAGAAGAAAAGCAAGCGCGTCACCTGTTGCTACCTGGATTCCACAACGGCAGACAAGAAAGGCAGGGGATTTCCCTGACAGCGCCGCCTCTCGTCGCCCCTTGGCGGCAGAGACGAGCCTCTTCGGGGAGTGGTTTCGCATTCTTGAACCCAGAAATTTGTTTTATTGACACTTCAAAGGAAATTTTGGCGTCATTTATTTTGTAAACCCTGAGGAGCCTTTGCATTTCACAGAGAGGAAACGAAGTTTGACTGCTTTTTGTGGTGTAGTCTTTGTGTCAGATGTTAGACAGACAGGGATAAGCTTCACCAATTGAGTTTCTGCCTGTTGAATGTGACTTCCTCTGCGAGGCACTGATCCCAGCTTCACATCTCGGCCTGCCAGGAGGCGAAGGGCAGACACATCTGGAAATCCACCCTCTCCCTCCAGGGTGTGTGTGTGTTACTATTTACTTCCAGCCCGCTCGTCCAGCTGCTCATCGAAAGGTTCACTTCCCTGACACGCAGGAACAAGTCAGAGCCGTGAGAACCTGCCGTGCAACGCAGGCACCTGCTAACCGCCTTCTTGGCCCTCTTGGAAATGGACACTTGTGTGTGTTGATCTCATGCCCGGCCTCCCCAAAAGTCAGACAACAAGGCAAACCATTCAATATCACTGTAATCCAAATATACGCACCAACCACTGGTGCAGATGAAACCACAGTTGACCAGTTTTGTGAGGACCTAGAACACCTCATAGAACAGACACCAAGAAATGATGTACACAGTATCATAGGAGACTGGAATGCGAAAGTAGGAAATCAAAAAGTAAATGGAATAAGAGGCAAATTTGGTCTTGGAACACAGAATGAAGCAGGCCAAAAACTGATAGACTTCTGCCAAGAAACCAGATTGATTACATACTCTGCAGCAAAAGATGGAGAACCTCCATACAGTCAGCAAAAACAAGACCATGGGCAGATTGTGGCTCAGATCACAATCTATTGATTGCAAAATTCAGTCTTAGACTAAAGAAAATCATGTGGCGTTCTGTGCATTCCAGTGTCTAGTCATGCCTGCCATATGACCTCAGAAACATCTGCAGAAGCAGACAGCACTGGCTCTTCGGCTTTGAAACAGAGATGAGCACTGAACCCTAGAGTTGAATACAACAGGCTTTGGAGCAAGGGCAACCTTTGCCTTTACCTAACTAACCATTTGAGGGCTGCAGTGGCTTAGTGATTCATGTTGTTGTTGTTCAGTCGCATAGTCGATTCCGACCCTTTGCGACCCACTGTCCGCCAGGCACTTCTGTCCTCCACCCTCCTCCTCAACTCGCTCAGCTTTGTGCCCATTGTGTCCACAATACCATCTAACCATCTCATTTTGGCCCGCCCCCTTCTTCTTTTGCCCTTCACCTTTCCCAGCATCAAGGCTTTCTCAAGTGAATCCTCTCTTCTCATTTGATGTCCAAAGTACTTTGTCTTCATCTTTATTGTTTGACCTTCTAAGGAGCAGTCAGGGTTGATTTGTTCTAAGATTGACCTATTTGTTCCCCTTGCTGTTCAGGGGACTCTCAAAACTCTCCTCCGACACCACATCTCAAAGGCATCTATTCTTCTGCACTCAGTTTTCCTAATGGTCCATCTCTCACAACCATACATTGCCACGGGAAATACTTTCCCTATACGAATTTTTGTTTGCAATGTGATGTGTAGAGAAGTTAAGCTCTAATACTGGCACGCCATATCAGAGATAACTTGTTATTCACCTCTATCCTTGCCTCACAAGTCCCTCAGACTCAGAGGTGCTTGACAACTACATATATCCCTGTTGTCTGATCAAAGGCTGCTGATTACCCAACTGATAGACCATCTCAGACCATTCTGTGATCTCGCCACAGGCGATGGCGACAGGAACCATGGGGGATAGACAAAAGGTATCGGTCACGTCACCTCCCCCCTCCTCCCCTCCCCCCTTCCCTCCTTCTCTTCCTGCTTGCCTCATGTAGTTTTGGTTGTGTATAAATGTAAGTGGTAGAGAAATAAACTTTTAGACAGTTCCCCCGAGACGCTGCGTCCTTGTCTTCATTCATCTCCCTGAGGGATCCCCATCTCTGCAAGAGATCCCCAAAGCTGGTGACCCTGACATGATCCAGAGAAGCAACCTGCTTACCCCCGACTGGTAAAGTTTATGCACAACAGCCTTGATAGCTCCCTGGGTAAGTATGGGGTCTTTCTTGACTAAAGAACAAGAAAAACATGTTCAGGAATTAATTCAAGTTGTTACAGGACAAGAAGGCAATGGTAGAGGTGAATAACCAGATATCTCTGATATGGCATGCCAGTATTAGTTTTTAATGTAATGTTCTACCATTGACGCCCAGGGCCAATTCACGGACACACAATTTCAAGCCACCTCTGTGGCTGCCCGGCGAGCCCTTAGATGGGTGCCAGGGAAGAACACTGGGCAGAAATCATTTTCAGTCATACGACAAGGTCCCACAGAACCATACACCTCTTTTGTAGACAAGCTGAAACTCGCCATCATTAGACAATTGAATAATGAAGAGGCGCAGACAGAACTTTTGCATAAATTAGCCTTTGAAAATGCCAATAGTGAATGTAAGAAAATGTTGCAACCCATTGCACGCCATGGAATGAGTCGCCAAGGCGAGTGGGCGGCAATATAAATTTGAACTAATAAATAAATAAATAAATAAATAATGGAACATATGATTTAGCTGAAATGCTCCTTGCTTGTGCTGATGTTGGAAGCAAGGCATATGAAATGGATCTTCTCGCCGTCGCCTTGAGAGGCGGCCGCAGTAACTGTTATAATTGCCAAAAACCTGGTCATTTTAAATCTGAATGCAGAGCTCCAGGGGGCGGTGCTCACAGAGCACCCGGTTCGGGCAGAACCGGTGACAGGGGAGAAAAACGCCCTTCCAAAAAATGTCCCCGATGCCAGAAAGGGTATCGCTGGGCCAATCAATGCCGCTCTGCTCCCACCTCTACCGAGGTTTAGGGAAACTGAAAACCGGGCATGTCCCTAGCCCAGCCACAAGAGGGGACTTGTACCTCGGAGTTGCTTCAACCATTTCCCATCCCATCCCAGGAGAAACTATTTTGGTTATCATGAAAGAACAACAGGAATTGCCTCCAGGTTCATACCTTCTCCTGCCCACCAAAGGGGCACTCAAGAACGGCATTCAGATATGCCCAGAAATTGTGCAAAAAGTAAAAGAAACGCCTATCATTGCACAATGTTCCAGCCTCCTTCCACTTTCCCTGACCCCAGGCATTCTGTATGCCCAGTGCATACCACTCACACATCCCTGCGAACAACAGCAGGCTCTTAATATTCCTTTACAGATTAACTACCTAAGGGAAAGAATCTGGAAGACAAAACCGACACGTACATATCTCATCCAAGGTAAGCCTATCACTGCCATTTTGGATTCTGGAGCTGATATTTCTGTGATTTGCCCCGCCTCCTGGGACCCTGGGTGGCCAGTTGAGGCCGCCCCAGCTGTCTGGGGGGTGGGGGTGCTTCTGCTGCTAAAGTAAGTGTCCGTCCTTTGACTGTTTCCCACCCCGTACTCACGGAGTGTTGGGCCACATTACTCCAGTAAGTGTGGACGTAGGCATCAATCTGTGGGGTCGGGATTTGCTAGAATAGCTAGGTGCGGAACTGGTCACTAATGACTCAGCCTAGAGCTGTTCCACTTACGTGGACTTCCACGAACCCTGTGTGGATCGAACAATGGTCATTAAACAGCGAAAAGTTAACAGCCCTTCATCAGTTAGTGAAAGATCAGTTAGACGATCACATTCAGCCTTCTGTGAGTCCATACAACACCCCAGTTTTTGTAATCAAGAAGAAATCAGGTAAATGGAGGCTCCTTCACGACCTCTGAGAAATTAATAAAACCCTACTTCCATTGGGCCCACTACAATGTGGGCTGCCCAATCCAAACCTCATTCCTCGTAACTGGGAAATGACAGTAATTGACTTAGCCGATTGCTTTTACACTATTCCATTACAGCCACAAGATTATAAGCATTTTGCTTTCACTGTGCCCGTTCTAAACAACGAGGCCCCCACTAAATGTTACGGTGGAAAATGCTCCCTCAAGGGATGGCCAACTCGCCTACCATGTGCCAGATTTTTGTAGACCACGCCCTAGCGTTCTTTAGGAAAAAATATAAGCAATGCAAATTGATCCATTATATGGATGACATAGCCGTGGCACGGCCTATATTGCCCCCCAATTGGCTACAGGATCTCACCAGTAACTTACAAGCATTTGGATTAAAAATAGCACCTGAAAAGGTACAGAAAATGGAACCTTTCCTATATTTAGGTCATAAGGTTTTGGCCACATATGCAGCTCCACAATTTCCTGTACTCACCTTGCCAAAATCAATAACCTATGTACAACTACAGCAGTTTCTTGGTAGCATTAATTGGAGTCGACCATATTATAAATTAACCACAGACCAATTGGCTCCTCTTTTCGAAGCCTTGAAAAGAGGGTGTCAACCGGCTGACAAAATCAGCCTTACTGACTCAGAATGGGAAGTCATTCGCCTTTTGCAGGCCCACATGAATCAACGCTGGGTAGATAGATGCCTTCCCCATCAGCCACTCTCATTGGCAATCTGGCGGCCAGGCAAGCAATGCTGCGGTATTTTGTTTCAGCAGCAGGAAAAGGCAGTTTACATCATAGAATGGCTCCATATGGGTCATGCCCCAAAGAATACCATCACTACCCTCCCAGGGATGATGGCTCAATTAATCATTAGAGGCCGTGCACGGGCTAAACGGCTAATTGCCATTGAGCCCGAAGTTATCATAGTGCCTTTCACTGCTAGTGACTGGCAGCACCTCTTGGCCACCAATGACCAGGTTCAGGTTGCGGTGGCAGGGGATTCAAGCACTTTTGCACACCATCTGCTGCACGATCCACGCATTTAGATACAAGCTCAATTTCCTTTACCAGTAACTTCCTTTCTGGTCCCCACTCCCACTAATGGTATTACCGTTTACACCGATGGCAGTCCCTCTAGGGGAGTTGCTACCTGGCAGGACAAACAGGATAAATGGCAGGCCAGATTCACAGGCCCTCAGCGCTCACCGCAGCGCACTGAACTTGCAGCTATGATTCTTGCTATTGCTACCTTCCCCAAAGAACCCCTGAATGTTATAACTGATAGTTTGTATGTTGCTAATGTTGTTAAGCAGATAGAGTTTAGTTATATTTCCCCAAATTGTGATGAGAATTTACTGAGTCTTTTTCTGGCATTACAGACAGCTTTGCAGGAACGCACAGCTCCCTTATTTGTGGCCCACATATGCAGTCAGCAACCATTTCCAGGGGTCTTAGCAGACGGTAACGCCCGCGCGGACTCACTGGTGTCCTATGTCACCCAGAACCCTGTTGAAAGCCACACACTTTATCATCAAAAAGCTAAAGCCTTAGCTAAACAATTTGATATGCCGTTATCAGAAGCTATTGCCATAATCCAGCAATGTTCTCAGTGTTCCATGCATACTTCCTTTCCTTCAGCATGGGGCAACCCGTGAGGATATGGCTCAAATCAAATATGGCAAATCGATGTCACCTGATTCTCCCCCTTTGTCCCTTGGGACTATCTTCATGTAACCATTGATATGTATTCTGGCTATATCTTTGCCACCCCTCAAAAGGGAGAGGCAGCAAAAAACGCTATTGCACACATGATTCGGTCCATCTCTGTCATGGGTATACCCACGGAGTTAAAAACAGATAATGCCCCTGCGTATTGTTCAATGCAGTTTGCACAGTTTTGCTCAAAATGGGCTATTGTACACAAATTCAGCATTCCATACAATTCCACTGGTCAGGCTATAGTGGAACGAGCTAACCGCACATTAAAAAGAGCGCTCGACAAAATTAAACAAAAAGAGGGATTGTCCCTTGGCCTCTTAAACAAAGAAACTGTCCTTGCTCAGCTTCTTTTTACTATTAATCATCTCAATCTTGTATCCTATAATTCTCAATTTTTAACACGTGCTCAACGACACTACAGGAAGGACGAGCCGCTGCCACGCCCGTTGGTCCGGTATTGCCGTCTCCCAGGCCCTGCCTGGTTAGGTCCAGTTCCTCTGATCATTCGGGGGCGTGGCTACGCCACTGTACAGACTGCCTCCGGTCCGCTTTGGATACCAGCTCGCTGTGTCCGTGCAGCTGTAGGAGATGGCCTGGCACCAGGGTATGCAGAATCCAGTTCCTCAGTTCAACAGCCAGCTGGGACTGACGGTGTCCGACACCGATGCCCGCAAATGCCGCCTACAAGCAATGGCTCCCTCAGTGACCTGGGGAAGCCTTAAGAACCTCTCACGAGATGCCGACAACCTGATACAGACAACCGGAAAAGAAAACACACCTGAGAACTTTCTTGCTGCTGTACTCACCTGCATTCATATGAACTCTATGATACGGCTTTGCGTTTTGCTCCTAGGTTTTTGCTCCCCTACAGGAGGTGTGGACTTGCAGGATCGCATGCAATATAAAATTTGGGTTCAACTTGGTGGGATTGTTAATTCCACTGACTTTTGCCTTACACAAACTCCTGAGATGCATGGACTTTTGAGTACTTGCCTTATTCCAGTCTGTACACCTCCTGTAGTCATCATCAAGGACACTTTCCTAACAACCATACAGATCAACAGTGCTCAGGTCCAGTATAATACGTACTCTGGCGGGGGACGTACCACTAGGAACTATCCCCAGGAAGCTATACAATTATATACTCCTTATGTTGCTAATCATGTTAATAATTCTTGTGCCCGTATAGTGAATTGTTCCACCCATGCAAAGAAACCACGTTGCCTCAATCCTGGCCCTAGCTTATGGGATTGTTTCACAACAGAGAATGTTACCTTTCTTTTCTCCCACGTCACTCTGCCTATAGGCTGGGTTTTTACATGCAGAAGTCATACTTATAATTACAATGTATTCCAAGTTTATTTTCTGTCATAATCTCTAGATGTCAGATGTGACCCAAGCAGTGATGGGATGACAAAAATTCTACTACCACGCCATGATGTCACGGATATCATGGGCGTGGCCAATGTCATGACATCATGACGTCATGGCCGAAGCCGACGTCATGACGTCATGATGTTGTGGGCGGGGCCAAAAATAAAAATAAATAAAAAATAAAAATAAACATACACACACACACCCCTCCCTCTCAGCCCACCCACCCAGACACAAATCAACAAATAAATAAATAAATAAAATAAAAACAACCACCCACCCAAAACACAAATAAATTACCCCTCGCTTACCTTTCTTGGGACCCGGAACACCGACTGCGTCCACAGCCGCCACCGCCGCCTGCACCCCTGTGGCGTCCTCCTCGGGCCGGTACCTTTTTAGCCCAGCTTCGGCCACGGCCAGGGGCGGCGGGCAGCAGTGGCTCTGGTGGTGGCTCCAGCCGCGGCTGCCGACCCTCCCTGGGCCGTCTCCATGCCGCACCGCCTGCAGCTTCCTCCTCCGCCAGGCGCCGCAGCTGGGCTAAAAAGGGACCGGCCCAAGGAGGAGGCCACAGGAATGCAGCCAGCGGCAGCTCCAGAGGGGGCGGACGATGGTTGCAGGCACCCAGCCCACAGGCGCCCGGCGGAGGAGGAGGCGTCAGCGGTGCGCTGCGCCGGGCGTCCCCAGGGCATGGGGCTTGTCGGCAGAGGACGGCCCAGGCAGCCCTCAACGTGCTGCTGGGGAGGTGCCCTCCTCAGAGGGCTGGTGCCGCCGCCGCCGCCGCCACCGCCACCGTCCTGAAACTCTAAAACAATTTTTTTAAAAAATGGAGCTAAAATGGCTCCAATTGACTGCGCATGCGCAGAAACTCAATCTGACGCATGCGCAATGCGTCAGATTGAGTTTCTGCGCATGCGCAGTCAATTGGAGCCATTTTAGCTCCGATTTTTTTAAAAAATTCTTTCGGTGAGGCGTCCGGAACCGGATGCCTCAAAAGTGGACTCCCCTCCCGGAGAACCCTCCGGTATTGGTCCTACCGGTTCCAGGGAACCGTCTGGAACCGGGGACATCGCATCACTGGACCCAAGGCCCCTTCCCGTCGTACTATATATCATTCTTATCAGCGCCTAAAAAAATCATAAAGGGAGGAGATGTAGAGAAGTTAAGCTCTAATACTGGCACGCCATATCAGAGATAACTTGTTATTCACCTCTACCCTTACCTCACAAGTCCCTCAGACTCAGAGGTGCTTGACAACTACATATATTCCTGTTGTCTGATCAAAGGCTGCTGATTACACAACTGATAGTCCATCTCACACCATTCTGTGATCTCGCCACAGGTGATGGCGACAGGAACCATGAGATAGACAAAAGGTATCGGTCACGTCACCTCCACCCCTCCTCCCCCTTCCCTCCTTCTCTTCCTCCTTGCCTCATGTAGTTTTGGTTGTGTATAAATGTAAGTGGTAGAGAAATAAACTTTTAGACGGTTTCCCTGAGACACTGCCTACTTGTCTTCATTCATCTCCCCGAGGTATCACCATCTCTGCAAGAGATCCCCAAAATGATGTCTCTACTTTTCACTATGTTCCCCAGGTTTCTCATCGCTTCGCCTCCCAAGAATCAGTCGCCTTTTTCTTCCATGGCTGCAATCACCATCTGCAGTGAACGTTGATCCTAAGAAAGTAAAATCTGTCACTACTTCTACTTCTTCCCCATCTATTTTCCGGAGACTGATAGGGCCTGTTGCCATGATCTTGGTTTTCTTTATATTGAGTCTCAATCCAGCTTTTGCACTTTCTTCTTTCAGCCTAATCAGCAGCTTTTTAAAGTCCTCCTCACTTTCTGCCATTAGGGTGATATCATCTGCATATCTCAAATTGTTGATGTTTCTCCCAGCAATTTTGATCCCAAATTGTGATTCCTCCATCTTGAATTGCGCATCATGTGCTCTGTGTATAAGTTGAATAACCAGTGTGACAAAATGCAGCCTTGTCTTACTCCTTTTCCTATTCCAAACCCCTCTGTCCTTCTGTTTTCTGTCCTAACTTTGCTTCTTGATTCATGTACAGGTTTCTCATGAGGCATATAAGGTGTTCTGGTATTCCCATCTATTTAATTACTTACCACATTTTGTTGTGGTCCACACAGTCAAAGGCCTTAGTGTAGTCAATGAGCTTAATGCCTGCGCAAGGGAGCTTTGAGGAGGCGGCACCCACAGCAAGAAACTTCCTCCACCATGAGGCCAGCTAAAGTCGGTTTGCATGGGCATTTTGCCATCTACAAGCCCCCTGGGGTGGGTGTATTGGAAGCAAGTGCAGGACACGGTGGAGACCAACCTCCTAAAAAGTGAGGGTTTTGTTTTTGGGGCACCCTCATCCCTCCTTCACTCCGAGAAACAGTGGCGGGGGGGGGGGGGCTCAGGTGGCATTTTTGGGGATGGCAAAATTTGACACCGCCTGCATCGTGGGCCCAGGGGGTGGGAAACTTGGCCTCCGCCCCGGTGGCTGAAACTCATGCTACGCCACTGCCCACCCCCACCCCCCATGGTTGGCCACCAGATCCCTCCCTCGACAGGAAGGAGCCTCGGAGACGCTATCTAAAACCTCCTTGTTATGAAGAGAAGCAAATAAGTTTTTATTTTGCCGCCCAGTTCGCTCCCTGGGAGCTCCGGTTTAGTTCTGGGGTTTTTGTTTGCCATAAGGACCTCAACGTAAGGAACACTGAGGAGGGCTGGAGCAGAGGGGGCCGGCTGGAAGCGTGACAGGGCTCCAGGTTGACTCCATTCTTCTGAGAAAGGTAAAATGAGGACCCAGCATGTTGGCACCACAAATGGCCCACTCCCTTGTGAGCCGCCCACTAAGAAGAGCTCCTAGGGGGGGTGCTATAGATCGGTGGGAGTCTCGTCGTCGCTATGGCTCCTTCAGGAAACCCCCTCCCCCCCCCCCCAGGGTTGGCCACCAGAGCGATCCCTCCGTCGACAGGAAGGAAAGGGGTTTCCCAAAGGGAGGCCGGAGGAGGAAAGACGGGAGGCCGTTTTGAGAATCAGACTTTATTGGCCAAGGGCAAAGGCAAGGGTTGTGGAGACAGGCGCCGCGCCAGGGGGCCGGGGCGAGGGGGGGTAGAGGGAGGGGGGACCGGCGGCAGAGAGCAAGCAGGGCAGGGAGCCCGAGGAGGGGGAGGCGGCCTGGGTCCCCCCCACGCGTGGCCGGAGCCATTCCAAGCGCCTCCTCCGAGCGAGGCTCCCCTCACTTGACTCGCTTGAAGACGTTCGTGCCGACTCTGCGAAGGAAAACGAGAGGGAGGAGATCAAAGCACTCCCTGGTTTCCAAAGACCCCCCAGAGCTCCAGGGCAAGCGGGGCGGGAGGGGGAGATGGGTGTGTGTCTGGGGGGGGGGAGGATTTCCCCCTGGGGCCCCTTCCTCCTCCCCGATGGGGATACGGCGCCCCCTCCTGCCGTGAACCCCGTGTGTGTGTGTGTGCCCCCCCCTCAAGTGACGGCCGGTCTGCGGGTCTTGGCCAAGTTAGGCGCGGGAAGAGGAAAGGGTTTGGGCTTCTGCCGCCGCTGGAAAGCCTTGCCCAGGGGGGCATTTTCAGATCACAGGAACCTCGCGGGGGCGGGCGGGGGGCCCTGCATTTCCATCTAGCTAGCCCCCATATTTTCTTTGGTGGGGGGTGGGAGCGAGAAGTCCCCTCCGTACCCGGGCGGGGGCTGTTTCTTTAAAGGGGAGGGAAGCAGAAGAGGCAGGTTTGACAACGGAGGACTTCGGGTGGGGGGGGGCAGGAATCCCCCCTCCTCCCCCCTCCCCCTCCCCCGGTCCTGTACTGACGTGGTGGCGCTCCAGTTGTCTCCGCTACTTTGGGCTTCGGATCTCAGGAGCCAGGAGGTCTGCAGCGTCTCCGTTCCGTCGGTGTCCACGAAGCATTGCCCGGTGAAGACCGTAATGGAGCCTGCGGAGGACGAAAGGGGAGGGGGGGTGCGAGGCTTTGCTTCAGGCGGGGTGGGGGGTTGGGAGGTTGAAAGAACCCCCCCCCCCGGGTTTGGGCGCAGGACGGAGGCGCCGCGAGGGAAGTGGAGGCGCCCTGGGGGGGGCAGCTCTTTAGCGCCTCTTCAGGCCAAGTTGGGCAGGGGTCGGGAGGTGGAGGGGGGAGAAGGGGGGCAGGGGCCCCTGAGAAAGGGAGGGAACGCCTGCCATGGGGGGGCCTTTCCGCCAAGAAGCGGGCACACAACGGAGGAGAAGGGAGGGACGTCTCTTTGTCCCCCCCTCACCGCCCCTCTCTTTGGGGACCAACCCCAGCCACGTCCTCTTCCTCTTCCTCCTCTTAGCAGGATTCTCAGGAAGAGGGGGTGTGAGTGGGGGAGAAGAAGGAAAGGGGGGTGGGGGGTCGGCTGAAGAAGGGCTTCTGGGCTGCAGGGTCTCTCCCCCCCCTTTTATTTTATGGGGGGGGTTTGGGGTGGCTCCTTCCCGAGGTGCCATCGGAGAGGATAGCAGGACCGTCTGAGAAACGGGGGGGCTGGGGAGGGAGGACGTCTCCGGCTCCCCCCTCCCCCCCCCTCCACCGGGCCGGCGCTTACTGGTGAATTTCCAGCGGACGGTGAAGCCGAAGGTGGGCCGGGCCCGGTTGGAAAGGATGTTCTGGAAGCCGAGAAGGGGGGACGGCTTGATGGGGGTCGAGGTGGAGGACACGGCAGTCTGGTAGGAGCCGGTGAAGAAGCCGCAGTCGTCGACGGCCGAGAGGTTCATGTGGGAGCCCAGCTCGTTGCGCCACTTCCCAGTCAGCAGGCACTGAAAGGGGGGGGGGGGGGGAGAGTTCAGGCGAAGCGGTCAGGCCAGGGCAGGCTAGAGAGGGGCCCCTCCCGGGCAGACCCCCGCCAACCGAGAGGAAGAGCCCGCGGAGCAGCACCCCGGGGGACCGGCGCCCCCCCCCCCCAGCCTTAACCTTCATCCCATCCTCAAACTCTCGGGTGGCTGGAAAGGCCTCGACGGCGACGCTCAGCCGAAAGGGAGCCTCCGAGAGGAGAGAGACCCTCCGCCTCCCAAGGTGGAGGATAGAGACCCCCCTCCCAAGGTGGACTGCCCGAAAGCCAGTCGTGTCCGACTCTAGGGGGCGCTGCTCATCTCCGTTTACAGCCAAAGAGCCAACGCTGTCTGCGTTTGCAGGCATTCCCGTGGTCATGTGGCAGGCATAACTAAACAGGGCAGTGCACAGAATGCTGTTACCTTTCCTGCCACAGCAGCACCTATTCCTCTACTTGCAGTTTCTCCCGATCTCTCGCATTGATTGATTGATTGATTGATTGGCTGGCTGGCGGGGGGGGGGGAAGAGCCGCCGCGGCGCTCCCCCGCTGCCTGCCTGCCTGCTGCTCCCGGAGCGAGCCCTGCCAGACCCTACCTTTGCCGGGCACTGGTCCGCAGGGGAGTCGGCCAGGACGAAGGGCCCGCCTGGACCCAGGAGGAGGAGGAGGGAGCCGACCAGCCCCAAGGCTGCGCTGCTGCCCAAAGGAGAGACTGCGGACTGCGCCATGGATACGCTGCGGAAGAGACGTTCGACAGGCTGCAAGCGGAGGCCGGACACGATGCCCCGCCGGCCAGCGGCCGCCCTCCTTTTGTAGCCCCTGGTGGCTCTTGGAACTGGAGAAAGGAAGGGCCGCACCTTCCAGTGAGCCGGTGGGCAGAGAAGGGGGGGCACCAGAGGGAGTGACTGTTGCCGCTAGACGGGGTGGGGTGCGTGTGCCACCCCCTGCCACCCCCCACCCCACAGTCCAGCTGCTGGCTTCTCTCGGCCGACCGGTGGGCACGCGGTCCTTTCTCCCCGCTGGCCCGGCGCCCCCTCCTCTCGTGGCAAGAAGAGGGGCTGCGCTTCCGAGGCAGGGGGGCGCAGGAGGGCAGGCAGCCCCTTCCCCCGACCCCTCCTTTCCCACGGGCAAGGCAGGCGCCCCGCCGCCCAGCCCTAGCCTCCTCTCTCCGTCTGCACCCGAAGAGGGGCAATGGCGGGGTGCCCCCAAAGGCATCCCTCCGTCGGGCCCCCCGTGTGCGCGTCCGAGCATTCTCGACGTGGGTGGGCGAATACGTTTCCAGGGTGGGCAACAATGTGCGCGTGCGTGTCTAAAAGCCCCCTGGGAGCGTGAGGGAGGACCCCCCCCCCCTCACAGGTCCTGGCCGCCTCCTGGCTCCGGCCGTGGCGCAGAGTGCGGGTGGGGACGTGCCCCTGCTTGCCTGCCTGTCTCAGCCCCCTTGCCCTGCCTGCCTTTCCTCCGCATGCCTGGTGGTGTCCCCTGGGACTTCTTCGCCGCCAAGGGCTGCCCATCGCAGGGCCCGTGTGGGACCCCTGGCGCCAGGGCGTGTCAAGGGCTCGCCTTAAGGAGGAGGATGGGGGTCTTCCAGGCTTTGTCCCTTTCTGTTGCGGTCACCGCTGCCCGTCTAAGCCGGGCCTCCAAGCGAGATGTGAGCTCTGCGGCCTCCAGGGCATCTCCCTCCCTCCCCTGCCCGAGCCAGCCCTAGTGTAGGGCAATTCCTGGCAGGGCCGCTGCCGTCGGGGAAAGGGAAAGCGCCAGGGAGCGCCAGCGATGGAGAAGGGCTTCCCCGCAACTCCTCGCTCGCTCGGCGCTACCCACCCCCCGCCCTCCACCCTCCAAGCAAGATGTGAGCTCTGCGGCCTCAAGGCAGTGGCGTCGATCGTGGGGGGGGGCGGGGGCCCCCGCCCCAGCGACACTTTCTAGGGGGCGGCATTCCTGGGGAAGGCAGAGGAGGAGGCGGGCACAGGCACATTTGAGTGTGCGCGCGTGCCACTAGCGTAGCGTGGGGAGCAAGCTACAGAGCCACGGCACTACAGAGCTGGGGGCGCTCCCTTTGCGTGCGTGTGCATGCACTTCCCTCTCCCACTCTCTGCCCTCAGCCTCATACCCCTTTTCCCTCATACGGCTGCCTTTTGGGCCAGGGGTGCAAAGGGGGTGGTCGTGTGCCCCTCTCCGGAGTCGTGCATCTGCCTGCCCTGCTCTGCCTTCCCATTTTTTTTCAGGAAGCAGCTACGGAGTTTTTTTAAAAAATATATTATTATTATTATTGGGGGGGGGGGAACAGAGGTGGCAGCGAGGCCACTCAAAAGGGTGAACCGTCGCGGACCTCTGCAACCCAGTCAACCGTTGTTGTGATAGACAAGAAGTGCCGGTTTGAAATTACAAGCCCTCGGGAAGAACACGGAGGGGGGAGAGAGAGGAGCAGGATAGGCGAGCCCTTCTGGAAGGGAGGAGGGAAGGAGATAAGGCAAGGCCACTCCCCCCACCTTTCCCCCAAGATAGTTATGGGACAGGGGGGTGGGGAAAGGTGGGGGCGGGGGAGGCAGGGCACAAAGTCCTCCCTGGGCTGCGGAACTCAGCGTTTCCTCGGGTGTTGGGGAACAAAGAGGAAACTCTCCTTCCTGACGGAGCCTTCTCTCATTTTCTCCCTTCACTCCAGTCAGGGCCATGTGGAGGGGGGGGGAGTCCCAGTGGTGGGATGTCAAAAATTTTACTACCCCACCGTGACATTATCACAGTGTGGGCGGAGCTAATGTCATGACATCATGACACCATGGACGGAGTCAAATAAAATAAAATAAAATAAGCACACACACACACACCCCATCACCATCACCCACCCAAGGAGGACAGCAAGGAGGCCGTGCATATGTGCCAAGCATTGTAGGCATGCATGCACACCAAGTGCTTGGCGCGCATGCACAGTGGAAAGGCAAGCCCAGAAGGTGGTTCCCCCCCCCAAAAAAAAAAAAAAAAAAAGCTCCTACCGGTTCTCCAGGACACTGGGGAAAGTTACTACTGGTTCTGGCGAACTGGTGAAAACCTGTTACATCCCATCACGGTGAGGGGGGGGGAGGAGGAGGAGGTCCGACTGTCAAGGGGTGTGTGTGTGTCTGTGTGTGTTCAGATCAGGAAAGGGAGGAGGAAGGTGGCGCCAAGAGGCTCCGTGGAAGTGAGGCTATTTAAAAGTAGGATGAAATGGCATCCACAAGGGTTGGAGTCGGGGACATTGTATTGTCATTACTCCGCCTCGCGTGGAAGAGAAGGGGAAAGGCGACGCTCGGGCACACGCCATCTATTTCATTCCCCTCTGCTAGCTGCTCTTGCCCCTCCCCTCCCCGTGCCCAAAGCTCTCTCCCTCTCGGTAGCTTGTTAGCTATGCGCTTCTCCTGCCTGTGGGGCGGAGCCTGCCCCCCCGCCCCCGCCGCCGTGTGACGGCGCTTTCGTGTGGCTTCCCGAGGTGGCCCACGCCCTCTGCCCGCCCACGAGTGGCCGCGAGGCTCCCCGAGAGCCACTGGAGCAGGCCTTGCCTTTGACATGCAGGGTGCTCGCTGGGAAGGGGAGCACAGGCTCTCGCCCAGCCCTTGCCCTGCGCAGCACGTGAGCCCCTCCCTCCTCGGCTGGGGCGAAGAGGGTGCTGCAGGGGTGGGGTGGGGGGCTAGGACCCTCCACCACCAGCAGCGTCCAGGGGGCGGCACATTTGGCCCCTCTGCCCCTGGCGGCTGAAACCTACCCTACGCCACTGCCTGGAGTGCCAAGGTTCGCCATCACTGATCTACCCCATGGCTATGGGGCCAGGGGTGATCTGTATCCCGGTCGTCTTTGCAATCCTGGATGATGATGGACCTTTCAGTCTATAGTTAGTCCACATTTTATCCATGTGATTCCTTGATTTCTTCCTGGGAGCTTAGGAAGAGCTTTTGTTGTTCAGTCGCACAGTCGATTCCGACCCTCTGCGACCCCATGGACCATTGCCCGCCAGGCACTCCTGTTCTCCACCATCCCCCTCAACTCACTGAGCTCTGTGCCCATTGTCTCCACAATACCATCTAACCATCTCATCTTGGCCGTCCCCTTCTTCTTTTGCCCTCGACCCTTCCAAGCATCAAGGCTTTCTCAAGTGAATCCTCTCTTCTCATTTGATGTCCAAAGTACTTTAGCTTCATCTTTACAATTTGACTTTCTAAGGAGTATTCTAGGTTTATTTCTTCTAAGATTGACCTATTTGTTCTCCTCGCTGTCCAGGGGTCTCTCAAAACTCTCCTCCAACACCACATCTCAAAGGCATCTATTCTTCGGCGCTCAGCTTTCCTAATGGTCCAGCTCTCACAACCATACATTGCCACAGGGAATACCATTGCTTTGACAATACGAATTTTTGTTTTCAATATGATGTCTCTACTTTTCATTATGCTCCCCAGGTTTCTCATTGCTTGCCTCCCAAGAATCAATCGCCTTTTTATTTCATGGCTGCAATCCCCATCTGAAGTGAGTTTTGATCCCAAGAAAGTAAAATCTGTCACGGCTTCTACTTCTTCCCCATCTATTTTCCAGGGACTGATAGGGCCTGTTGCCATTATCTTTGTTTTCTTGATATTGAGTCTCAAGCCAGCCTTTTCACTTTCTTCTTTCAACCTAATCAGGAGCTTCTTTAGGTCCTCCTCACTTTCAGCCATTAGGGTGGTATCATCTGCATATCTCAAATTGTTGATGTTTCTCCCAGCAATTTTGATCCCAAATTGTGATTCCTCCATGCCTGCATTGCGCATTATGTGCTCTGTGTATAAGTTGAATAAGCAGGGTGACAAAATGCAGCCTTGTCTTACTCCTTTTCCTATTCCAAACCACTCTGTCATTCCGTATTCTGTCCTAACTGTTGCTTCTTGCTTCATGTACAAATTTCTCATGAGGCATATAAGGTGTTCTGGGATTCCCATCTCTTTAATTACTTGCCACATTTTGTTGTGGTCGACACAGTCAAAAGCCTTCGTGTAATCAATGAAACAGAAGTATACTTGTTTCTGATATTCCTTTGTTTTTTCCATGATCCATCTTATGTTGGCGATGTGGTCTCTGGTCCCCCTGCCTCTTCTGAACCCCGCCTGCACTTCTGGTAACTCTCTCTCCACATGCTGTTGCAGTCTATCCTGTATTATCTTAAGCATCACCTTGCTCGCGTGTGGGATGAGCGCAATTGTTCGATAATTTGAACAGTCCTTGGCATTTCCCTTTTTGGGGATTGGAACATATACTGATCTTTTCCAATCTTGTGGCCATTGTTTTGTTTTCCAAATCTGCTGGCATATAGAATGTAATAATTTGATTCCATCATCTTTTAGGGCTTTGAAAAGTTCAACTTGGATACCATCATCTCTGCTGGCTTTGTTGTTTGCAGTGTTTTCTAGGGCCTTTCTGACTTCACTCTCTAGGATGTCTGGCTCCTGTTCAATGTTCTCATCATTGTGATTATCAGGGGTGTTGAGGTCCTTTCTGTAGAGTTCCTCTGTGTACTCTTTCCATCTTTTCTTAATCTCTTTTGCATCAGCTAATTCCTTGCCATCTTTGTCCTTTATCATGGTCATTTTTGCTTTAAATGTTCCCTTGAGATCCCCAAATTTTTTGAAAAGCTCTCTGGTCCTACCTTTTGTGTTGTTTTCTTCTATTTCTTTGCACTGTTCATTCAGGTAGGTTTCCTTATCTCTCCTTGCTTTTCTTTGAAATTCTATATTCAAGTGATTGTATTTTTCCCTTTCTCCTTTGCCTTTTGTGTCCCTTCTTTCCTCTGCTATTTTAAGAGCCTCATCGGACAACCACTTAGCTTTCTTACGCTTCTTTTCTTTTGGTATGGTTTTTCTTGCTGCCTCCTGCATGATGTCCCGCATCTCTGTCCATAATTCTTCTGGCTCTCTGTCTATCTGGTCCAAGCCATTAAATCTGTTCCACACCTCCACTGTGTATTCCCAAGGAATATTGTCTAGGTCATATCTGTCTGGCCTAATTGTTTTTCCTATTTTCTTTAGTCTAAGCCTGAATTTTGCAATCAGTAGGTTGTGATCTGAGCCACAATCTGCCCCTGGTCTTGTTTTTGCTGACTGTATGGAGGTTCTCCATCTTTGACTGCAGAGTATGTAATCAATCTGGTTTCTATGTTGGCCATCTGGTGATGTCCATGTGTAAAGTCTCCTTTTGTGTTGCTGGAAGAGAGTGTTTGCTATGACCAGTGCATTATCTTGACAGAAGAGCTATTCAATGGCAAAGAAAATGTGTGGCTGGTGGGTTAAATGCCCGCTGCATTAAATGACCTTGGGCCCGCTGCACGTGGGGAAATAATGTATCTATGATGTCTGCTCAGAAAACCCTTTGGAGGGGGAATCAATCAAATTGCACAAAAATTATTGTACTGTATAACTTTTTTTTGAATAAAAACCTTGGAATAATATTAATAATTTCATGTCAGAAATTATTCTCGACTGAAAGGATTTTTGCTGCAGAAACTCTGCTCAGGGGGCGCCTGAATGAGGCTCCTTTTATGCACTTCAGATCTTTTCCTACCGAAGTGGTCCTAGAACAGATGGCGAACTGGAAGCGGAAGGAGGAAGAAGGTGGCCTGGAGCGGAGAAACTCGCAGAGAACGGGTGGGGGGGATTATTGTGTTAAAAAGGCCTCGGAGGAACGCAGTGGGCGGGTGATGGGGGGGTGAAAGGACGCCTCTGAGCAAGTGCAGAGTGCAGATCTTTCAAACTCCGGATTTGATGTCTGTGTGTGTGTGTGGGGAATCCATCCAAGGGTTCGAAGCCGCTAGGGTTTTTTTCCCCACTCCGGACTTTTTAATAGACCAGGACTTTTCCCCACCCAGCCTGCCATTTCGATGTGTGTCAGAAGCACACAAAGGTGCTTTCTGGGTTGAAAAGATTGTTTTGAATTAAAACCTTGCAATAATAATAATAATAATAATAATAATAATAATAATAATAATAATAATAATAATAATAATAATAATAATAATAATAATAATAATAATAATAATAATAATAATAATAATAATAATAATAATAATAATAATAATAATAATAATAATAATAATAGGTATGGGGTGCGGGAGGTATAATGACACCAGCTCCCCTCTACTTTTTTAATAAGATGTAGCATTTGGTGTGCTTTTGATCTTTTTTAGATTTTAATTTTAACAGTTTTGAGATTTTTAGGTTGTGTTTTTTTGTTTTTTTGTTTTATTTTATTACTTGTAAACCACCCTGAGTCACTTCGGTGAGAAGGGCGGTGGAGAAATACGAATAAATAAATAAATAAATAACAACAACAATGTCTCAGAAATCATTCTGGGTTGAAAGTGATACCAAAAATTTTGAATAAAGCATCATAATTAATCACAGCGTTTATTAAATTACCACATGTCACAACATACACACACACAGACTCCATGAGATAGGGTGAAGGGGCAGAGAAATCAACAGAAAAAGTGTTTTGTGTAGAACTCGGGGGCCATAAAACAACATATTTGGAAAGGGGAGGGGGGAAACAAGCGAAGAACCTAAGAAAAGCCCTTGCGCAACAATAAACTGACAGCGCAGGGCTGCAAGGGACAAGCGGACGTCCCATCTCTCATGTACACAACAGAAAGGTTGTAAAAGGCTAATTAAAAATTAAATGTTGGTTTCTCCCATCAAGGGTCCCTGGTTTGATTACCTAGCCGAAGAGACAAAAGAACTAAATTCTTTCTTTATTTTTGTACTTAAGAAACAGACAGGCAGTTACACTAATCCTTCCTGACCAGCAAAGCAGCTTTGCCTCAACTTGAGTGCAATCTTCGGCTGCAAAACGATGATTGGCTGATGATCCTACTAGCCTACCTTTCATTGGAGAAGACGCACCGGCCGGTCCCGCCTTCCAGCAGCCTCTGTTTCATTCACAAAAGAACAAAAGCTCTTGTAATTGCCTGCCTATGCCTGTTGACACAATGTAAACTCTCTGTAACCGGTTTATCAGCAATAGCTGTAATCGGCTGTTTCTTTACATTCAAACCCCTTACCTCATACCCTGCTTTGTATTTTATGTTTACATGTAATTAAAATGTGTTAATTGCCCTTCCTCCTTCCCAGTTTCAGTCCCCTCCCCCTGGCACGTAGAGTTAGTTTAGGAAAATAGATATAAGCCCTTTAGAGTGGGAGGTGGGCATCTTTGGTTCACCAAATTTTGTGAACTGAGATCACGAGAGGGTTTTTCTTCAAAACGGTTGAGGGAAGGTAGCTATTTAGATTGTAGGCCTGGCCAGACTATAACCTTGAATAGCTTTCCTTTGCTTTTGCTCCCAATAAATCACTTTTGTTTTGATCGATTTACCTGTCTCGTTGTAAGTTCTTGGGATCTTCTACACCTCAACCAGAGGACGTGCCTGGGCCCCAAAATTTTGGGTAACAAAAGGGTTTTTTGCTGGAGGCTCTCCACTCAGGGGACACCCGAATGAGGCTCCTTTCATGTCTCCAAGATCTTTTTCACACCGAAATTGTCCCTATTTATCTACTTCCAACTTCTTCCTTTCGAACTGCT
The DNA here is from genome assembly GCA_030440675.1 of Furcifer pardalis. Lineage (NCBI taxonomy): Eukaryota > Metazoa > Chordata > Lepidosauria > Squamata > Chamaeleonidae > Furcifer > Furcifer pardalis. The sequence continues at coordinate 173,780,817 of CP126893.1, read as the reverse complement.
AGGATGCCATGGGGATCTCAACCCGTCTTGCAGTACTCGGGGCATTTCAGCGACTCATTGTCTTGCTACAGAATCCGGTTCATCTGCTAGTCCAGACTAATGGCAAACTTTGGCACTCCGGTTGTTCTTAGACTTCAGTTCCCAGGAGCCTAAGTCCCTGCGCAGTAAACCCAATTCGTGTGGATTCACAAGGACTTGGGCTTCTGGGCATTGAAGCCCAAGAACAGCTGGAGTGCCAAGGTTCGCCATCGCTGTGCTAGTCTGCTAATTACTCCCAGAAACTTGTACTGGTGAGGATTTAAATTTGGCTAAGGACAAAGCCGACAAGGTGGCTTTATTTGGGCAGTCCAGGGTTTGATCAGGAAATGGAAGAAGAAGAACTTGCTACAGACAGGATGATGGGTCCAGAAGGGGGCCTCAGTTTGGAGCCAGTGAGGTTTTTGTCCCCCAGGAGGCACCCAAACGGAGAAAGCATCAAAATCCAATTTATTCTACTTGAGGAGCAAAAATACACCCAATGCCTCCAAACACGCATCTTTCCCAGCATCTCTATTTCCATACACGTGTCTTCCCCCGGTTACTACCCTTCATCCTCCTGCTCTTCTCCACACCCGCGATCTAGTTTCGCTTTCTGCTTTCGGGAAACCACGCTGCCTCCGCGAAGGAGCCCCAGCTGCAGAAGGGCAGTGGCGTAGCATGAGTTTCAGCCGCCGGGGCGGAGGCCAAGTTTCCCACCCCCTGGGCCCATGACGCAGGCGGTGCCAAATTGTGCCATCCCCAAAAAATGCCACCCGAGGCCCACCCCCAGCCACTGTTTTTGAGAGTGAAGGAGGGATCAGGGTGCCCCAAAAACAAAACTCTCACTTTTTAGGAGGTTGGTTTCCACCGTGTCCTGCACTTGCTTCCAATACACCAACCCCAGGGGGCTTGTAGATGGCAAAAATCCCCTGCAAACCCACTTTAGCTGACCTCATGGTGGACGAAGTTGCTTGCTGTGTGGGTGCCTCCTCCTCCTCAAAGCTCCCTTGCGCAGGGAACACCCTCACCGGGTCCATCACCCAATGCAAAGTCTCCCTTGCCCAAAAGCAAGTTATATCTGACTCTAGGGGTCAGTGTTCATCTCCGTTTACAACTAAAGAGCCAAGGCTGTCTGTGTTTGGAAACATTTCCATGGTCATGTGGCAGGCATGACTAGACTTGAACTGCTACCTGCTCAATTTCCAGGCATTAAACTCATTGACTACACTGTGGCCTTTGACTGTGTGGACCACAACAAAATGTGGCAAGTAATTAAAGAGATGGGAATACCAGAACACCTTATAGGCCTCATGAGAAACCTGTACATGAATCAAGAATCAACAGTTAGGACAGAATACGGAATGACAGAGTGGTTTGGAATAGGAAAAGGAGTAAGACAAGGCTGCATTTTGTCACCCTGCTTATTCAACTTCTACACAGAGCACATAATGTGCAATGCAGGGATGGAGGAATCACAATTTGGGATCAAAATTGCGGGGAGAAACATCAACAATTTGAGATATGCAGATGATACCACCCTAATGGCAGAAAGTGAGGAGGACCTAAAGAAGCTCCTGATTAGTTTGAAGGAAGAAAGTGCAAAAGCTGGCTTGAGACTCGATATCAAGAAAACCAAGATCATGGCAACAGGCCCTATCAGTCCCTGGAAAATAGATGGGGAAGAAGCAGCGACAGATTTTACTTTCTTAAGATCAAAGCTCACTGCAGATGACATTTGCAGCCATGAAAGAAAAAGGCGACTGATTCTTGGGAGGCAAGCGATGAGAAGCCTGGGGAACACAGTGGAAAGTAGGGACATCACATTGCAAACAAAAATTCGTATAGGGAAAGTATTTCTCATGGCAATGTATGGTTGTGAGAGCTGGATCATTAGGAAAGCTGAGCGCAGAAGAATAGATGCCTTTGAGATGTGGTGTTGGAGGAGAGTTTTGAGAGTCCCCTGAACAGCAAGGGGAACAAATAGGTCAATCTTAGAAGAAATTAACCCTGACTGCTCCTTAGAAGGTCAAACAATAAAGATGAAGCTAAAGTACTTTGGACATCAAATGAGAAGAGAGGATTCACTTGAGAAAGCCTGGATGCTGGGAAAGGTGGAGGGCAAAAGAAGAAGGGGGTGGCCAAAAATGAGATGGCTAGATGGTATTGTAGACACAATGGGCACAAAGCTGAGCGAGTTGAAGAGGATGGTGGAGGACAGAGGTGCCTGGTGGAGGACAGTGGTCCATGGGGTCATTGCAAAGGGTCAGAATCGACTATGTGACTGAACAACAACAACATGAACCACTAAGCCACTACAGCCCTCAAATGGTTAGTTAGGTAAAGGCAAAGGTTGCCCTTGCTCCAAAACCTGTTGTATTCAACTCTAGGGTGCAGTGCTCATCTCTGTTTCAAAGCCAAAGAGCCAGCGCTGTCTGCTTCTGCAGATGTTTCTGAGGTCATATGGCAGGCATGACTAGACAGCGGAATGCACAGAAAGCCACATGATTTTCTTTAGTCTAAGCCTTAATTTTGCGATCAATAGGTTGTGCCCCTGGTCTTGTTTTTGCTGACTGTATGGAGGTTCTCCATCTTTTGCTGCAGAGTATGTAATCAATCTGGTTTCGATGTTGGCCATCTGCTGATGTCCATGTGTAAAGTCTCCTCTTGTGTTGCTGGAAGAGAGTGTTTGCTATGACCAGTGCATTATCTTGGCAGAACTCTATCAGTTTTTGGCCTGCTTCATTCTGTGTTCCAAGACCAAATTTGCCTCTTATTCCATTTACTTTTTGATTTCCTACTTTGGCATTCCAGTTTCCTATGATAATGTGTACATCATTTCTTGGTGTCTGTTCTATGAGGTCTTCTAGGTCCTCATAGAACTGGTCAATTGTGGTTTCATCTGCACTAGTGGTTGGTGCGTATATTTGGATTACAGTGATAAGACTGACCTCATCCTATCATTTTTGAGATTATATCCCATTACTGCTTTTCTTACCCTTTTATTGACAATTATGCGTACTCTGTGGGTCAATTCAAATCCCGACGTTCTCGCTTCCTGCAGCCTCCAGGGAAACAGGGCTTTTTTTAACATTGTGTGTTCAATGTATCATACAACGTTAAAAACCGGATAACGACGGGACTTGTGGAACCAAGTCATAACGTTATTCGGGGTACTAGTGTACTGTACATTCATCTGTTAGACACCCATTGCAGGGGATTAAATATTAGCAAAATATTTCTGGGACATTATCAAATTTGATACAGAGATTGCTATATGCTGCTCAATATTTTATATATTATATTACAACCTTCCTGCCAATTCTCTTTAGCAAAACAGGAAGTAACCAGGTACAGTGTTTTTTGTGTTGTTTTTTGGCAGACCAAAATGTGCTTTCTCAGACCCTTTGAGATTGAAAGGGAGACATTTAGAGCTAATCGGAATACACTAGTACCCCGAATAACGTTATGACTTGGTTCCACAAGTCCCGTCGTTATTCGGTTTTTAACGTTGTGCGATACATTGAACACACAATGTTAAAAAAAGCCCTGTTTCCCAGGAGGCTGCAGGAAGCGAGAACATCGGGATTTGAATCCTGACATTTTGGCTTGCTGCTGCCTCCAGGGAGGTGGGAGAACTTTGGAAACAGCTTGGAGCGGGTTTCCCCACCTCCCTGGACCCGGCGGGGGGGTCAGAGCCCCCAAAATTGGTAAAAAAAAAGTCCGTTTTTTTTACCAATTTTGGGGTTTCTGACCCCCCCCCGCCGGGTCCAGGGAGGTGTGGGGACCCGATCCAAGGTGTTTCTGGGCTTCCCCGACGTCCTGAGCCAGTGCAGCAAGCCAGAACATCGGGATTCGAAATCTGACATTCTGGCTTGCTGCACTGGCTCAGGACGTCGGGGAAGCCCAGAAACACCTCCAGAGAGATCAGAGGACCCGATCTACAGCTGCAGGGTGGCTGGGGAAGCTGACGGGGACTCCCTGTCGGCTTCCCTAGCCACCCGCCCATGCCTCCGCAGCTGTGGGGTGGCTGGGTAAGCCGATGGGGGAGCCCCCCGTCAGCTTTCCAGCCTCCCCACCCCTGCCTCCGTAGCTGCAGGGTGGCTGGGAAGCTGAACGGAGAACCCCGTTCAGCTTTCCACCCACCCTGCTGCTAAGAACGACTGTATCGTGTAACGTTAAAATCGCGTTACTCGATACAAGATTTTTCCGAAAATCTTGTAACGTTATGCGGTTTTAACGATATACGGTACTCGCGTTATACGGGGTATTACTGTACTGTAATCTACTGTTGCTGATGGCTGTGGGAAGCTGTATTGTTGTGCTTGCTTCTTGTCTGTCATTTTGCTTGAATATGCCCTGCTCCCTTTGACCCCTGAATTTGGTGTATAAAAACCATGCCTGTAAGTTTCACTCCTTGTCGGAAGAAGTGGACTTGATCCATGAAAGCTAACAATAAAAATATAGCAGTTAGTCTTTAAAGTGCTACAGTGTTTTTTTTATTTTGTTTTGTTTGTCATGAAACCAGCCAGCCCCCTCTGCTTCTAGCCCTCCTAAACCAAAGCCTCTAGAGGGCGAGCTGGATGGCAATGCAGCTAAGCTGCTTCTCTTCTGCAAGGAGGTTTACTAGGTAGCGTATTCAGAGGCTTGTGTGTGAATGCATTGCTTCTCTTACCCTTTAGTCTATTAAAGAGACATGGTTCAAGCAAACATAGGTTTATTGATCAGGTATATTGATCAGGTTCATAAAGATTAGGTCAGTAGCATAAGACAGTCCAGCAAACAGAACAATAGTCCTAGGTAATCATGATGAAAAGAAAAAGGGAAAATATCCCCCCAGGCATAGATGTTAACCCATAGACATCCAAAAGCGAACTCCTTCTGCTCTCTCCAAGATGGAGATTCTTAACCATGTGTCGTGTTTTGGCCAATCAGAGACAGTTAGAAACTTTCCCACAACATAGGATTGTTGACACACTTGTACAGTCAGTGCTCTAACATGTAGTCACAACATCAGGGAACTCAGCAAGCTTAGAGATAAAGAATGGGAACACTGACTTGAACTAAAAAACAAGCTGTCTCGTAACACGTAGTCTTGTGAGACAAAGAGGAAAGGATTTTTAGGCCTAGTTAAACTACAACCTCAACTTTGAGGGGCAGGGGGGGGACCAGCGGCAGAGAGCAAGCAGGGGAGCCCGAGGAGGGGGAGGCGGCCTGGGTCCCCCCCACGCGTGGCCGGAGCCATTCCAAGCGCCTCCTCCGAGCGAGGCTCCCCTCACTTGACTCGCTTGAAGACGTTCGTGCCGACTCTGCGAAGGAAAACGAGAGGGAGGAGATCAAAGCACTCCCTGGTTTCCAAAGACCCCCCAGAGCTCCAGGGCAAGCGGGGAGGGAGGGGGAGATGGGTGTGTGTCTGGGGGGGGGGGAGGATTTCCCTCTGGCCCCCCTTCCTCCTCCCCGATGGGGATACGGCGCCCCCTCCTGCCGTGAACCCGCAATGACAGCGAAGGAGCAGGGCGCGACCTCCCCATTCTCCCGACACAGATGATGGGTCATCATCATCCCCTGAGGGGGCACCCCGTGTGTGTGTGTGTGCCCCCCCCCTCAAGTGACGGCCGGTCTGCGGGTCTTGGCCAGGTTAGGCGCGGGAAGAGGAAAGGGTTTGGGCTTCTGCCGCCGCTGGAAAGCCTTGCCCAGGGGCCGGGGGGCATTTTCACATCACAGGAACCTCGCGGGGGCGGGCGGGGGGCCCTGCATTTCCACCTAGCTAGCCCCCATATTTTCTTTGGTGGGGGGTGGGAGCGAGAAGTCCCCTCCGTGCCCGGGGGCTGTTTCTTTAAAGGGGAGGGAAGCAGATGAGGCAGGTTTGACAACGGAGGACTTCGGGTGGGGGGGGCAGGAATCCCCCCTCCTCCCCCCTCCCCCTCCCCCGGTCCTGTACTGACCTGGTGGCGCTCCAGTTGTCTCCGCTACTTTGGGCTTCGGATCTCAGGAGCCAGGAGGTCTGCAGCGTCTCCGTTCCGTCGGCGTCCACGAAGCATTGCCCGGTGAAGACCGTAATGGAGCCTGCGGAGGACGAAAGGGGAGGGGGGTGCGAGGCTTTGCTTCAGGCGGGGGGGGGGGTTGGGAGGTTGAAAGAACCCCCGGTCCCCCGGGGTTTGGGCGCAGGACGGAGGCGCCCTGGCGGGTAGCTCTTTAGCGCCCCTTCAGGCCAAGTTGGGCGGGGGTCGGGAGGTGGAGGGGGGAGAAGGGGGGCAGGGGCCCCTGAGAAAGGGAGGGAACGCCTGCCATGGGGGGGGGGGGGCTTTCCGCCAAGAAGCGGGCACACAACGGAGGAGGAGGGAGGGGCGAGGAGGGGGGGCAAGTTGGTCCCCAAAGAGAGGGGCGAGACCCCAGCCACGTCCTCTTCCTCTTCCTCCTCTTAGCAGGCTTCCCAGGAAGAGGGGGTGTGAGTGGGGGAGAAGAAGGAAAGCGGTGGGGGTCGGCTGAAGCAGGGCTTATTTTATTTATTTATTTATTTATTTATTTATATTTACTACCCCGCCTCAATCGGGTATACCCGACTCTGGGTGGCTTACAGCGTGGATTAAAATCACAAGTAAATCCCATATAGTAATCGTCTTTAAACCTTAAAAATACATAAAAATTAAAACAATGTAGCAGCTAAAACCAAAAAAGGGCTTCTGGGCTGCAGGGTCTCTTCCCCCCTCCCCCACCAGCGTCCTTTTTGTTTTATTGGGGGGGGGTGGGGGAGCTCCTTCCCGAGGTGCCACCGGAGAGGATAGCAGGACCGTCGGGGAAGGGGGGGCTGGGGGGGGAGGGCGTCTCCTCCGGCTCCCCCTCCCACCCCCTCCCCCCGGGCAGCGCTTACTGGAGAATTTCCAGCGGACGGTGAAGCCGAAGGTGGGCCGGGCCCGGTTGGAAAGGATGTTCTGGAAGCCGCGAAGGGGGGACGGCTTGATGGGGTTCGAGGTGGAGGACACGGCCGTCTGGTAGGAGCCGGTGAAGAAGCCGCCGTTTTCGACGGCCGAGAGGTTCATGTAGGAGCCCAGCTCGTTGCGCCACTTCCCAGTCAGCAGGCACTGAAAGGGGGGGGGGGAGAGTTCAGGCGAAGCGGTCAGGCCAGGGCAGGCTAGAGAGGGGCCCCTCCCGGGCAGACCCCCGCCAACCGGGAGGAAGAGCCCGCGGAGCAGCACCCCGGGGGACCGGCGCCCCCCCCCAGCCTTAACCTTCATCCCATCCTCAAACTCGGGGGGGTGGTGGTGGCTGGAAAGGCCTCGAGGGCGACGCTCAGCCGAAAGGGAGCCTCCGAGAGGAGAGAGACCCTCCGCATCTCAAGGTGGAGGATAGAGACCCCCTTCCCAAGGTGGGCGGATCCTTCCTGTGCTGGCCCTCGGGGTTCCCCTCACGCCCACCCACCCCATTCCACCCAGGGCTCAGTGGGCTGGAAATCTGGCTGGCAGGGCAGGTGGGGGGAGGTGGAGAGGGAGCAGCCCCCACTGGCTCACTTCGAGCAGGATCACTGTGCCTTTAGAAGATGCTTTTAGCGAGGATTTGAATTGGAGGTAGTTTTTCAGTGTTTTTAGGAGTTTTAAGGGTTTTCTACAGTGTCAACGTTGGGGATTGTATGTACACTGCCCAGAGACCAGAGGCGCATGTTGATTTATTTATTTATTTATTTACTCAATTTGTATAGCCACCCCAATCGACGTGAGACTCTGGGCGGCGTACATAAAAACCCCAACGTTTAAACTACAGAAACCCTTAAAATTCCTAAAAACACTGAAAAAATGTGGCCGGTTGAGTCTAAGGACGCTACCGTCAGGATTTTAATTCATGAATAATTTGATGTGTCGCCCACCTTTGCTCTTTCCTTCCTTCCTTCACCAAAAGGAACGCCTTGACAGCCTGTTTCCTTCCACATCCAGCCAGAAGGCGAGATTTGGGGAGATACTTTTTTTGAAGGAAGGAAGGTTAGAAAGAAAGAGGAGTAGTTTTTTTGTTTTGTTTTAAACCTTCATAGGAAATGTTTCTGACGTCCGATCCAAATCGTGTATGTGTCACAAGAAAGGTTATTATGCCCTCTATGGTTCGCTCCATTGGTTGATCGGTTTGGTCGCAGCCTCACCGCCAACCGTCCCCCCCCCCCCCCGAAAATGTCATTTTTACGAGCCACGTTTTTCCTTAATATCTTTGTTGTTGATGAGCCAGAGAGAGAGAGTGTGTGTTTGTGTGTGTGTGTTGGGGGGGGGGGAGGTTATCCCTCTCCACCTGCCCTGCTAGCCAGGTTTTCAGCTTCTTCCTGGAGGGGAGGCAAAACAAATTGAACGAATAAATAAACGAATAAAACCCTGCGGAGAGCCGACGGCGCACCAGGCCTCCCGATCTCTCGCATTGACTGATTGACTGACTGACTGATTGATTGATTGATTGGCTGGCTGGCTGGCTGGCTGTCAGCGGGGAGTGAGTGAGCAGCGCCTGGCTTGCTAGCCGCCCTCCAAAGGAGCCGCCGCGGCGCTCCCCCGCTGCTGCCTGCCTGCCTGCCTGCCTGCCTGCCTGCTGCTCCCGGAGCGAGTCCTGGCTGCCAGACCCTACCTTTGCCAGGCTCCGGTCCGCAGGGGAGTCGGCCAGGACGAAGGGCCCGCCTGGACCCAGGAGGAGGAGGAGGGAGCCGACCAGCCCCAAGGCTGCGCTGCTGCCCAAAGGAGAGACTGCGGACTGCGCCATGGATACGCTGCGGAAGAGACTTTCGACAGGCTGCAAGCGGAGGCCGGACACGATGCCCCGCCGGCCAGCGGCCGCCCTCCTTTTGTAGCCGCCAGCGAGAGGGAATTTCCCGGGATTTGCGCAAGCGAGGACATCCCCGTCGGAGCCGGGATGGAGGGGGGCGCGCGTCCCCGGATTCGGTCAAGAAGTGGGGGTGGGGGCTGCCCCGCTGGAGAAAGGAAGGGCCGCGCCTTCCAGTGAGCCGGTGGGCAGAGAAGGGGGGGCACCAGAGGGAGTGACTGTTCCCGCTAGACGGAGTGGGGTGCGTGTGCCACCCCCTGCCACCCACCTCAGCTGCTGGCTGCTCTCGGCCCTCCGGTGGGCACGCGGTCCTCCTTTCTCCCCGCTGGCCCGGCGCCCCCTCCTCTCGCGTGGCAAGAAGGGGGGCTGCGCTTCCGAGGCAGGGGGGCGCAGGAGGGCAGGCAGCCCCTTCCCCCGACCCCTCCTTTCCCACGGGCAAGGCAGGCGCCCCGCCGCCCAGCCCTAGCCTCCTCTCTCCGTCTGCACCCGAAGAGGGGCAATGGCGGGGTGCCCCCAAAGGCATCCCTCCCTCGGGCCCCCCGTGTGCGCGTGCGAGCATTCTCGACGTGGGTGGGCGAATACGCTTTCAGGGTGGGCAACAATGTGCGCGTGCGTGTCTAAAAGCCCCCTGGGAGCGTGAGGGAGCCCCCCCCCCCTGCTCACAGGTCCTGGCCGCCTCCTGGCTCCGGCCGTGCTCCGGCCGTGGCGCAGAGTGCGGGTGGGGACGTGCCCCTGCTTGCCTGCCTGTCTCAGCCCCCTTGCCCTGCCTGCCTTTCCTCCGCACGCCTGGTGGTGTCCCCTGGGACTTCTTCGCCGCCATGGGCTGCCCATCGCAGGGCCCGTGTGGGACCCCTGGCGCCAGGGCATCTGAAGGGCTCGCCTTAAGGAGGAGGAGGAGGAGGATGGGGGTCTTCCAGGCTTTGTCCCTTTCTGTTGTGGTCACCGCTGCCCGTCTGAGCCGGGCCTTTCGCTCTGGGATCCACCCTCGGAGTTCCAGGAAGCCGAACCTCGGGCCTCAGACGGCGCAGAACGATGGGCTGCCCTGGGAATCTCCGAGCCTGGCTAGCTGGACGTGGGCCTGGAAGGGGGAAGAGCCCCGAAGGCCCAGGGTGCCAGCCGATGCCCTCCCCGCTTGGCATCCCCCAGGGAACCCAGGCAGGCGCCGTCGGGGAAGGGGGAGCGCCAGCCATGGAGACAGGCTTCCCCGCAACCCCTCGCTCCCTCGGCGCTACCCACCCGCCCTCCACGCGAGATGTGAGCTCTGCGGCCTCCAGGGCATCTCCCTCCCTCCCTCCCTCCCCCCCTGCCCGAGCCAGCCCTCGTGTGGGGCATTTCCTGGCAGGGCAGCGAGTTCTGCAGGAAAACCTGAGCCAACGTTCCCCTTTTGCCCTCCGTGTTTGTGTAACTTGTGCCCGGAACAAGGAGGGCAGGTGGAGGAAGCCTTGCCCCCCCCCCATGGCAGCTTCCCCAAAAGGCTCTTTCAGCCCTCAGGGCCCCCCTCCCCGCCACACCCCAAAGCTTGCTCAAGCCTGGGCTTCTGCTTTCAGGCCTGTCTTCCCGGCAGCCCTTGGTGTGTGTGTGTGTGGTGGTGGGGGGGGGATCCCTACCTCTCGCTCTCTGGGCATGGAAGAGCTGCTGCCAACCTGCCCGGTGGTTCCCCAGGCAGAGCCCGGGTACCGTTAGAGATTGCCAGAAAAACACGGTATTTCAGGAGCCCCCGGGGGGGGGGTTGCAGGAGGTTTTTCCAGGAAAGACCCCCTCCCCCCCCCTCAACCCCATCCTTTTGCTTCCTTTTGCGTGGAAGCAAAACAAGAGAAAGGTTCCTTCTTCTTCCCAGGAAAGAATTGGCATTGCCAGAGGAAGGCCCCAGGGAGCGCGCCGCTCCACCTCCTGGTAAACGACTTGGCTGCCCTTCAGACGGCATTCTGGGACGGGGCGACAGTGTCTCCTCTGCACAATCCACTTGATTCCAGTGGGCCTACTCTAGTTTGTGATCTACTGCCAAAGTAAATCACGAATGACGTTGGGTCGGCTGCACATGGAGAAGAGCCCGAGAAGTCATTCTAAATGCTGTATGCTAAGAAAACGCCTCCCCCCCCCCGTGTGTGTGTGTGTGTGTTCCCAATCAGATTACACACAATTATTATTGTTTAACTCTTTTGGTTTTAAATAAAAACCTTGCAATGAGTCTGTGTTACTAACAGAAATTAGGTGCCTGTTTTCTTGTATGTATCGACATCAGCCAAAGGAATTTTATCCCTTTCACAATTTGATCTGTGATCCTTGATCTGACCTGCAGCTTCTCTTTGCCTGTTGCAAGCTTTGGCCAAAGCATTTTGTGTGTTGATCTTGTCACTTGAAAGCAAACTGAGGTATTTCTAAAAGTATTATTTTAAATCCAGGTTTTAAAAAATTCAGATGTTACCTTAATTTTTTTATGTCAGAAATTATTCTGGATTGAAAGGGTTTTTGCTGGAGAATCTCTGCTCAGGGGGTGCCCGAATGAGGCTCATTTCATGCCCCCAAGATATTTTTCCCACCGATGTGGTCCATATTTATTTAGTTATTTATTTTAAGGGACTGCGGTGGCTCGGTGGTTAAGAAGCTCACCTCGTTAGCTGAAAGTCAGCAGTTCAGGACCAGAGTACTGCATTTTTAATCTGATCTGTCACTGTAATTCATTGATCTTTTTTATTTAAAAAAACTTTAAATTTTAAATCTTTTATAAATTTTAGATCTGATGTTTTTAGGGAATGTTTCGATTTCTTTGTTATGTTTAATGATATGTAAACTGCCCTGAGTCACCCTGGTGAGGAGGGCGGTATATAAATATGAATAAATAAATAAATAAAATGACAGGATGAGTGCCCATCTCTGTCCTGGCTCCTGTCAACCTAGCAGTGCCGTTTGCCCACCCACATCTAGAATCCTGGCTACAGCCCTGTAGCCTAGCAGTTCAAAAGCAAGAAATTGGAAGCACAGTACAGTACTGTAGATAACTAGAGACCACTTTGCTGGGAAAAGATCCTGGGGACATGAAAGGTGCCTCATTTGGGCATTCCCTGAGCAGAGTTCCTCCAGCAAACATTCTTTCAACCCAGAAAATGCTTTGTGTGCTTTTGACACAATAAAAAACTTTTTAAATCTATTTTTAGTGAGCACTTAACTACGGGAGGCATTCAAGAGAAAGTTGGACAGCTAACCTACCGTCCCATCTTCAGAAAACAAAATAAAAAAACACTAGTACCTTAAAGGCTGCTATATTTTTTATTGTTAGCTTTAGTGGATCAAGTCCACTTCTTCAGACAATTACTCCTCTGAAGTTCAGATCTTAGCTCAGATTCTCGGATTAAAGACCCTCAGAAGCACTTACTTTTATTGATTTTTTTTTAAAAATGATTTATCTAGTTTGCAATTTAACTTTTTTGGGAGAGCAGACAGCAATAGCAGGACTTGTGTTATCATTTGGCGGTGGATGGGAAGATTCGCCCGAACAAACGGGCAAGCCAAACGGAAGCCAAATTCCATCCCGCCAATGGCGAAGAAGAAAAGCAAGCGCGTCACCTGTTGCTACCTGGATTCCACAACGGCAGACAAGAAAGGCAGGGGATTTCCCTGACAGCGCCGCCTCTCGTCGCCCCTTGGCGGCAGAGACGAGCCTCTTCGGGGAGCGGCTTCGCATTCTTGAACCCAGAAATTTGTTTTATTGACACTTCAAAGGAAATTTTGGCGTCATTTATTTTGTAAACCCTGAGGAGCCTTTGCATTTCACAGAGAGGAAACGAAGTTTGACTGCTTTTTGTGGTGTAGCCTTTGTGTCAGATGTTAGACAGACGGGGATAAGCTTCACCGGTTGAGTTTCTGCCTGTTGAAAGTGACTTCCTCTGCGAGGCACTGATCCCAGCTTCACATCTCAGCCTGCCAGGAGGCGAAGGGCGGACACATCTGGAAATCCGCCCTCTCCCTCCAGGGTGTGTGTGTGTCTGTGTGTGTGTGTTACTACCGGTATTTACTGTACTTCCAGTCCGCCCGTCCAGCTGCTCCAGCGATGGGATGTTACAGGTTCGCACCAGTTCACCAGAACCGGTAGTAACTTTTCCCAGTGTCCCGGAGAACCAGTGGTGGCTTTTGGAGAGAACCACCTGGGGGGGCTTCCCTTTTCGCCGGTTCCCCCACAGTGCATGCATGCCAAGTGCTTGGTGTGTATGTGCACCTACAGCACTTGGTGCGCATGCACGGCCTCCTTGCTGTCTTCCCAAGTGGGGAGGAGGAAGAAGCTGCTAGCCTGAAGCTCCCTATAGCCTTCTCCCCAGGGTAACTGACTCATCTTGGGGTGTGGGGTGTGGGTGTGTATTTTAATGTGTATTTATTTTTAATGTGTATTTTTATGTGTATTTAATTTGTATTTTTATGTGTTTTTATGTGTATTTAATGTGTATTTATTTTAATGTGTATTATATGTGTTTTACGTGTATTTTTATATCTATTTAATTTGTATTTTTATGTGTATATGACCAACTTTGGCCCCGCCCACCAGGTCACATGGCCCTGCCCATGGCATTGGTTCCACCCACAGCATTGGTTCCACCCACAACATTGGCTCTGCCCACAAATTAGGCTCCGCCCACGGTGTGGTAGTAATTTTTTTTTTTTTTTTGCATCCCACCACTGAGCTGCTCGTCGAAAGGTTCACTTCCCTGACACGCAGGAACAAGTCAGAGCTGTGCAACACAGGCACCTGCTAACCACCTTCTTGGCCCTCTTGGAAATGTACGTGTGTGTGTGTGTGCGCGCGCGCGTGCTGATCTCGTGCCAGCCTCCCAAAAAGTGAGGGAACGGTGTCTGAAGCTGGCTATAACTGGTGGTTCTAGGAGTTGTGGTGGCTCAGTGGTCAAGAAGGTCGCCTTGTTAGCTGGAAGGCCGGCAAGTCAGCAGTTCGAGACCCGGGTACTGCATGACGGATTGAGCGCCCCCATCTCTGTCCCAGCTCCCGCCAACCTAGTAGTTCGAAATGCAAGTAGATAAGTAGGGACCACTTCGGCGGGAAGGTAAACAGCGTTCCTTGCACTTCGGTGTCTAGGCATGCAGACAGCGCTGGCTCTTCGGCTATAAACAGAGATGAGCACTGAACCCTAGCGTCAGATACGATTGGCAAAGGTGACCTCTCTAAGTAGGAACCACTTCGGTGGGAAAAAAAGACCTTTGGGGGACATGAATGAAGCCTCATTCGGGCGTCCCCTGGGCGGAGTTTCGCCAGCAAAACCTCCTTCTACACAGAATAATTTCTGACACGATATCATTATTATTCCCTTATACCGGTGGCCTTTCCTATCGGGCGCCGCGTGGGCGGTCCCGATCCCAGGAGCGGAGAGAAAACTAGCACCTTCCTCCCGGGGACCCCTCCTTGGGATCGTTTCCCCGTCCCTAAAGCGGTCCTTTCTTTTGGGGTTGCCCGATCGTCGCCCGCCCCCTCCAGCCAAGGGGCAGCGCCTACCGAGCCGCCTGGTGGCGAGCCTTGGCACTCCAGGTGTTCTTGGACTTCAATTCCCAGAAGCCCAAGTCAGCACTCCTGCTGATCAGGGCTTCTGGGAATTGGAAGAACAGCTGGAGTGCCGAGGTTAGCCATCATGGCCTGATCCCCAACCAAATGGGTGGGTGGGGGGCTGCGATCGCGACTCCCTATGCCGCCGCCGCCGCCGCCGCCCTGGCACGCCTTGCAGAGGGAGGCGAGGCCGGGGCCGCTTCCACTTTCGCTTTCGACGACGAGCCCCGAAGGGGAGGCTGAGAAGACGCAGGTTCTTCGCCCCCCCCCCCCATCATGGCATTGCTCGAGGTGTGCGGACTGACCCCCGGCGAGTGGGACTGGGACCCCCGGCCGGGGCTTGCGGCAGGAGCGACCCCCAGAGGAGGCATCGGGCACTACGCCTTCGGGGTGCGGGAGCCCCACCTCGCGTTGCCTCCCGGCCGACAGGTGAGCCCCGCAGGTGAAGGTGGCAGAGCTGGGAGGGTGGGGGTTGGGGAGGGAGATTAGGACGGACTCCGGCGGGGGCGGGGAGCTCTCTGAGTAACAATCAGCGCTACGGGAAATTAGTCTCTGACCACGTGCAGAGTGCCTGAGAGCACCAGATAACTTTGCCTGAGAATTAAAGATTTCCTCAGGCAGATAGTTGTGCCATCTCCGATTCCGAAAATTGGTGATCATCATTGCAGTCAGCAACGAATATTGTCCGGGGAACCTACCAGCCTTTCCCAGTGCGATGCCGCTCCCCCCCCCCCGTTCTGCCCAGGGGTGTGCAGGGCTCCGTGGGAAGGCGCTGGACAGAGAGTGGGGGGGGGGAGCCGTGGGGGGGGGGTGTTGAGGTGCAAATCCCCATACAGTACATTGCTATTGGTGCCCCAGGGCACCAGAGGCAAGGGTGGGGTGAGACAAAGCCCTATTGCCCTATATACCAGCACACACGCCTGGTTATGCCAGTCATTCTCTGGTCCTGAGCCCATTTGGCACACCAAGTCCTTCTCCGACCCAGGCCAGGGTGGATGAAGCTCCTGCCCTCCATCAAGATGGATTCAAGTGGGATTTAATCCACTTGGGACCCTTCCTTGTGGACTTTGCCGCCCAAGGTGACCCAAGGTCAGGTTAGTTAACAGCTGCATGGTGGTCAGGCATTGAGTCACTGGCAGTAGCAGGATCTCCTCTATTACTATAGCAAATAACCTGGCCCGGGTTTCATATATAGATAGATCAGGAGGTCCCAACCTTTTCAACCTGGGGCCCGGGTCACGCTGACTCAGTCAGCTTTGAGGGCCAGATAGCCATTTCCCCCTGTCTGAACAATGGGGGTGGCCATTTTGT
The DNA here is from genome assembly GCA_030440675.1 of Furcifer pardalis. Lineage (NCBI taxonomy): Eukaryota > Metazoa > Chordata > Lepidosauria > Squamata > Chamaeleonidae > Furcifer > Furcifer pardalis. Next base: position 173,765,162 of record CP126893.1, on the reverse strand, counting down.
CCCAACAGCTTCAAAGGGGGGTGATCCTTGTAGTGGTGGTGGGCCACATGAAATGGTGTTGTGGGCCGTATCCAGCCCATGGGCCTTAGGCTGGGAACCCATGAGACTGATAGGTCGGTAAGGTATGTTTGTGTGTGTAAGCTGCCTCTGGATCCTAGTCTTATACTGTATCTATTCTTTCTATCCCCTAAATGTACACACACACTTCTTCTTTTTTCACACACGCACACATACACACATTGGGGGCAGGGAGAGCAGGCAGACTCTATGGCAGGGATTCTCAGCCTACAGTTCATGGGCCAGATGTGGCCCATGGCGCCATTTCATGTGCTCCCCACCCTCTCCACCACACCCGGAAGTGCCATGTGGTGGAAGAAGAGCAAAATGGCCGTCCAGCCCCTGAAGCTGTCTGAGGGAGTGTGACTTGGCTTTAAAAGTTCGAGAGTTCCTGTTCTAGGGTATGGGAGCTTCATTGTGGGAAAAGCTGGGAGGCAGCAGGGAGGGAGGAAGACCTTTTATGAGAGAGAATGCCAGCTCTGAGATTTTTTCCCCACTCTAGAAAAAAATAAAGCCTTGAAAAAATCGGTTTTGTCATATTTTTCCTGGAATATAATAATGGCCCCTTCTCCGCTCTAAAATCCCCCCAAATGAAAGCAGGTACAGTATAGGCTTGTAATACTGTATTCATTTGATTTTGATTTCTATATAATTTTTTGATGAGGAATTGGCTTCCTCTCCTTTCCAAAACGACCCAACCACGGTGTAAGAACTCATGGTCTGTCCTTATTTTAAATGAGCATTTAAAATGCTTTTAGAGCCTTTTTGACAGGTACAGTATTGTATTCACAATTGTCAGCCATTCCCTTGTTTACTATAACATATTTTGGGGGTGGGGGAGAGGTGATGCAAAGTTGCAGAAATGGAACATGATCACAACTTCTGAAACTTTGCACAAAGTAACCAGTGTTGCAGTTTAACGTGTAACAAGAATAAATGACTGTACTTTTAAAGTAGCTTTCCAAACTAGCATTGTCCTGTGGTTGGATGAAGGGTAGCTTTATCTGTTGGACATGTAGTCTGGGGGTTTGATTCCCCCTAGTTGACCTCTTGAGAGAAGAGTCAGGCTGTGTAGAAGAAAGGAGGGGGAAACCACATCCAAAAACTTAAATCTGGTACTTTACCCAAAACCCAGGATCTCTCAAGAAAAAAGTGTTTCGTCCCAACATACTTTTTTTCCAAATTAACATCTAGATTGTACCCTTTTACAATATTTTAAAAACAAGAGACGTATTAGAGAGAAGCATTTCCTTTTTCACATTTATTTAGAGTAAATACATATACGAAGTATGAAAGGCCACAGCATTATTTTCTCTAGATTAGAAGGTCTCCATGGCTGATCGCCAATATTCAGATATGGAAGAAGAAGAAGAAGAAGAAGAAGAAGAAGAAGAAGAAAAAGAAGAAGAAGAAGAAGAAGAAGAAGAAGAAGAAGAAGAAGAAGAAGAAGAAGAAGAAGAAGAAGAAGAAGAAGAAGAAGAAGAAATTCAGTCAAATCCAACTAGGGTTTGGTGCTCATCTCCATTTATAGCCAAAGAGCCAGAGCTGTCCGCGTTTGTAGATGCTTCTGTGGACACGTGGCAGGCATGATTAGACATCAGAGTGCATGGAATGCTGTTTACCTTCCCACCGAAGTGGTCCCTATTTATCCACTTGCAATTTCTTGCTTTCGATCTGCTAGGTTGGCAGGAACTGGGACAGAGACAGGGCCTCACTCCATCCTGCAGCATTCGAGTCTCAAACTGCTGACCTGCCAACCTGCTAGTCCAGGGGTTTCAACCTTTTCAAGCCAGGTCACACACTCTCAGTCTGCTTCGATTGCTGGAAAGCCATTTTGCCCTGCCTGGACGATGTGGCCATTTCCCCCAAAAGCTTCAAAGGAGGCAGCCATTTTGTTTCTTGAATACCCTTAGGGGGGCATATTAAATGGTGCCGTGGACTGGATCCAACCCATGGGCCTTAGGTTGGGAAGCTCTCTTCTAGCCATTAAGTTCAGGATCTTAACCACTAAGCCACAATCCCCTGGGTAGCATTTTAGGAGCTGGAAAATGAGATCAGACTTACAGTCTCCTTAATAAGAGGTAAGTGAGGTGTTTAAAGGAGTCTGAACAGGCCAAAGGTCCAGCTTTTGCTTATGAGCAAAAATTAATTTTGGAGAAACTGGGAGTCTTCTGAATTTCTCCTTCAGCTGTGTTTTGTTCCTTTCCTCCTGCAGCCTTCCGAGTTCTGGCAGACCCACTGTGAAGGCCATGGGGACGGACACCGGATTGAGCTGGCCCACGGTACCACCACACTGGCCTTCACCTTTCAGCATGGGGTCATTGTGGCCACCGACTCTCGGGCTTCAGCTGGCAACTATATCAGTAAGCAAACCATCTCAGCTCAAAATGTTGTTGCACTTTAAAGACTAATCTGAAGTGGATCTGATTCATGAAACCTAACATTCAAATACAGGAGTTAGTCTTTAAAGTGCTATAGCGTTTTTGTTCCATTTACTCTCTGATATGCTTGAAACACAGACTAGCACAGTGGCCTAGTCCAAAACATTCATCTTGGAATAAAGTTACTTCATTGTTATCATAAAGTAATGTTGTCTAGGTGTTCTCAGAGTTTATTCTTAAAGGGCGTTTCACACCCTTGCTGGAGAGCTTTTGTTGTTCTTTTATGCTTTCTCTCATCAATTGGAAAGAAGGAAAGTTACAGTCAATGCAGGAGTGACCAGAGCTTGCAAATACTACTGGGAGCTGCAGCCTAGAATAGGGCCGGGTCAAGCTCCCTCAGATAGCTTTGGGGGCTGGATGGCCATTTTGCCCTGCCTGCACGATGGGGATGGCCTGTACATTACAAAGGAACCACACATGGCACTTCTGGGTGTGGCGGAGATGGGGGGGATACATGAAATGGCGCTGAGGGCCGTATTCGGCCCATGGGTCATAGGTTGACACCCCCTGATGTAGTGTTTCAAGCTATTGTAATGCAGTAAATTATGTTTTCAGCACTATTTTTTAAGCACTGAAACCTGTTGAAAAAGGGAGCAACTTCTTTCTGGAAAATAATTTTTAGAGCTGAGATCCCTCCCCCGTCCCTTGGAGCATAATGCTATGCTGGCACCTCTTTTCATAGGCACAAAGTTATTTTGTTTTGTTTGTCATGAAACCAGCCAGCCCCCTCTGCTTCTGGCCCTCCTAAACCAAAGCCCCCAGAGGGCGAGCTGGCCGGCAATGCAGCTAAGCTGCTTCTCTTCTGCAAGGAGGTTTACTAGGTAGCGTATTCAGAGGCTTGTGTGTGAATGCATTGCTTCTCTTACCCTTTAGTCCATTGAAGAGACATTGTTCAAGCAAACATAGGTTTATTGATCAGGTATATTGATCAGGTTCATAAAGATTAGGTCAGTAGCATAAGACAGTCCAGCAAACAGAGCAATAGTCCTAGGTAATCATGATGAAAACAAAAAGGGAAAATATCCCCCCAGGCATAGATGTTAACCCATAGACATCCAAAAGCGAACTCCGTCTGCTCTCTCCAAGATGGAGATTCTTAACCATGTGTCGTGTTTTGGCCAGTCAGAGACAGTTAGAAACTTTCCCACAACATAGGATTGTTGACACACTTGTACAGTCAGTGCTCTAACATGTAGTCACAACATCAGGGAACTCAGCAAGCTTAGAGATAAGGAATGGGAACACTGACTTGAACTAAAAAACAAGCTGTCTTGTGACACGTAGTCTTGTGAGACAAAGAGGACAGGATTTTTAGGCCTAGTTAAACTACAACCTCAACTTTGAGGGGCAGAGGGGGGGACCAGCGGCAGAGAGCAAGCAGGGGAGCCCGAGAAGGCGGAGGTGGCCTGGGTCCCCCGCATGGCTGGAGCCATTCCAAGCGCCTCCTCCGAGCGAGGCTCCCCTCACTTGACTCGCTTGAAGACGTTTGTGCCGACTCTGCGAAGGAAAACGAGAGGGAGGAAATCGACGTTGGGCTCAAGAAGGCGGATCTCCAGGCGCTCCGGGAGGGGGAGATGGGTGTGTGTGTGGGGGGGGGAGATTTCCCTCTGGCCCAGAGGCGTAGCTACCGCCGTATCTGCTGTATCAATTATACGGGGGGGGCGGACCACGGGGGCCCCCAACGTGCGTAAACAAAACAAATCTTTACCCTTCCTAAGGGCCCTCAAACAAATTTTTATATGGGGCCCCACCAAGGCACGCTACTCTTCTGCTCTGGTCCCCCTTCCTCCTCCCCGATGGGGATACGGCGCCCCCTCCTGCCATGAACCCGCAATGACAGCGGAGGAGCAGGGCGCGACCTCCCCTCCGCCCGACACGGATGATGGGTCATCATCATCCCCTGAGGGGGCACCCCGTGTGTGTGTCCCCCCCCAGGTGACGGCCGGTCTGCGGGTCTTGGCCAGGTTAGGCGCGGGAAGAGGAAAGGGACGGGGCGGGTTTGGGCTTCTGCCGCCGCTGGAAAGCCTGGCCCTTGGAGCATAATGCTATGCTGGCACCTCTTCTCATAGGCACAAAGTTGTTCAACAAAGTCATCGAGATCAATCCATATCTCCTGGGCACCATGTCTGGGTGTGCAGCTGACTGCCAGTACTGGGAACGTCTCCTGGCCAAACATTGCAGGTATGGGGCTCCCCGGAGTGCCCCTTTCTTTGTGGTTGGGGATGGAGAGGGGAAACAATCCCTTTTGATCCAGCCCATGTGGGCTGAGGAAGTCTGGGAATTGGGGGCTGAAAAGTGAGAGGAGGAAAACTCCTCTAACTTGCCCCTGCTCTCGGCATTGGAACAGAGTCACTGTGGTTGCATTGAGGACATGGAAGGGGTTGCAGGCTGTGGAAGGATGTGCCGTGTTGCAACTCCCTGGGAGTCATAGCCTTGCATTCCATTGGGTGCTGCAGATGGTGCCTCACAAAGAACTATAACTCCCATGAATCAGTATGCTTGCTTGCTTGCTTGTTTGTTCATTTGTTCACAAGGGGAAGAGAGAGCTCATGAAGACCTTTCAGTCTTGGGTGGAGGCCCTTCCCTAGGGGGGCAAAATGCATTGAGGGTGTTTTGTGGCCTGGAGCTCCCAGAATTTCATAAAAGCAACCCACCCACCCCCAAAAGAAGAGGGGGTCCCCCCCCCCACATGAATAAAACACAGCAAGACTTTCAAGCACTAACCCTCCCCTCCTCTCCTGTCCCCTCCTTTTGTCCCCTACAGGATGTACTACTTGCGCAACAAGGAACGGATCAGCATCTCTGCAGCTTCCAAGCTGTTGGCCAACATGCTGGCCGAATACCGGGGGATGGGGCTGTCCGTGGGGAGCATGGTGTGCGGATGGGACAAAAAGGTACTCCCTAATCAGGAGAGGCTAGATGGGGGGGAGGGAGATGGAGAGCAGCAGTGATGCTTCAGAGTAGGGAGGAGGAGGAGGATTGGTTATGCTCGTCATTCAAAACTCCCTCCTTTTTGAATGACAATGTGGTGATTGCAGCCAGTCTGGAGGAAAAGTAAGAACAAGCATAGAAGAAGAATCCCCTAGGGATTGAGTAACTTTCTTTCCTTCCTTCCTTCCTTCCTTCCTTCCTTCCTTCCTTCCTTCCTTCCTTCCTTCCTATTAATGAGAGATGGAATACGTTTGGCAGGGGCACTAGGTTAGATTTCAGCCTGTCTGAGGTGCTCATCTTTATTTCAGCAAATAAGTGGGCGACTACACCATCAAAAATTCTAGGGATTTGTTCCTCTTATTCCACAAGTGAATTTGAAGGGTTTTTAAAAACCTCCCTGCTTAATGCAGAAGCAGACAGCGCTGGCTCTTCAGCTTTGAAACAGAGATGAGCACTGAACCCTAGAGTCAGATACGACTGGCTTTCGGCGCAAGGGAAAGCTTTATCTTTACCTCAAGGATGTGACTCTCCTATTGGAGAAAAGGCCCTTGGGGCTTTTGAGGAGCATGCAAGTTTTGTGGCTTAAAGGAGGAGCTGCAAGCGGACCCGGTGGTTCCAAAGAGTGGATCGGGGCCATGTGGGTGGGAAAATGTTTGGTTGGAGATTTGAGATCCTTGAGAACAGAAAAGAAGGCAACCCTGATGAGATACTGAATTGTAAGACAAACATTGAAGATGAAGCTAAAGTGCTTTGGACACCAAATGAGAAGAGAGGACTCACTTGAGAAGGCCTTGATGCTGGGAAAGGTGGAAGGCAAAAGGAGAATGGGGCAGCAGAGGATGAGATGTCTAGATGGCATTGCTGATGCAATAGGCATGGAGCTGAGTGGGCTGCGGAGGATGGTGGAGGACGGGGTGCCTGGCATTCAATGGTCCACGGGGTTGCAAAGGGTTGGATTCAACTGTGCAACTGAACAACAACAAAAGGCTCTGTTCCTAATTCTCTCTTTCTTTGTAGGGCCCCGGCCTTTATTACATAGATGATAATGGGGTACGCCTGGGAGGACCCATCTTTTCCACTGGAAGCGGAAGTTCCTATGCCTGGGGAGTTCTGGACAGTGGGCACCGCCAGGACCTGAGTGTGGAGGAGGCCTATGACCTTGGCAGAAGAGCCATCTCCTACGCCACCCACCGTGATGCCCATTCAGGAGGGGTTGTGAACAGTAAGCATCTTCGGCCCATATGCGTGCACAGTGGTGGGCAGCAACAGGTTCACACACACACCTGGGGGAGGAGCAAAATTGGGTGACCTTTGGGCGGGGGGCTGGTGAAATTGGGTGGCCTTCAGGCGGGGGAGGGGAGTAAAATTGGGTGGCCATGCCCACCTTCCTGCCCTGCCCCATCAGGTTTTGTCCCTGCAAGTGGTTCAAGGTCTCCCTTGCTCAAAAGCCAGTCATATCCAACTCTAGGGTGCAGTGCTCATCTCCATTTACAGCCAAAAAGCCAGTGCTGCCTGTGTTTGCAGATGTATACATGGCCATATGGCAGGCATGACTAGATCGCCCATGATGTAGGCTCCGCCCATGGTGTGGTAGCAATTTTTTTTTTCTGCCCACCACTGTGTGTGCAGCTCCCCACTCCAAGTCCAATTCCAAGAGTCCTGGGTTGGTTGGTTGGTTGATGAGTCTGCTCTTGATTTGTACATTTTAAACTTATGTTGCAATGTTTCTCTCTCTTAGTGTATCACATGAAGCAAGACGGTTGGATCCGGGTTGGGCGCACTGATGTTGATGAACTGCTCTACCAGTATTTGGAAGAGAAAAAGTGACACTGGGGGTTGGAAGGATTAGTTCGCATGCAACTGTCGATGCCAAGAGTGGTTTATGGCACTCAGGGTTGAAGGAAAGAAAGGGATGAAACACTCAAAAACGGGGCCAACAATAAACTATAATGGAGCACTTGTATTTTCTGGCTTCAGCCTGTTATTATTAGCTAGTTTCTATTAAGTATTTTATATGAACAGCTGTAAAGCAGGACAGTTTAACAAATTAGATTCATTTTGAATTTGCAAGTTCTCCAAGTCTTACACTCTTTGTTTTAGTCCAGCAATTAAACTCTCCACACAAAATATAACAAAATAGTTCCTTTACTTACAGTTCTTTCAAAGATATAATGAGGTATTTTTCTTTGTGAGTTTCTACACAGTAAGTTTCATGTGGTAAACAAAATGGTTGTATTTAAACAAATACACCTTGCTTGTAAGGCAAACTTAACAACAATAGAACAGTGATTGAGAACCGAACAGCAGAATTGAGGAGAATAACCTGAGGAGAAATTAAGAGACCTGAACAAGAAACAGTTAAACACTAGGACGGGTGACCCTAGATGTGAGAAAGTAGAAGACTACTACTTCTCCTTCTTCTCCTCCTCCTCTGCCTCCTCCTCCAGCAAATGGGCCTCCACATTCTCTCCACATTCACACCATGTGTTGTTGTCTGCCGTCAGTCCCCACTTGAACATGTTGGTCTTGCATTTAGAGACTCCAACCTTCAGCCTATTCAGGGTCCTCCAGGTGATGTTGGGGAGATTGAGGTCTTCAGCTATCTCCACCTTTAATGATGTCCCTTGCCCAGTGAACTCCTTCTTCCATCTTCTAATTTGGTTTTGCTCTTGTGTACCCCAGTCATGGGGATTCATCCCAGTGCGCCCTCACCCCTGGCGCCCTGAGGTGCAAATAATAATTTTATTAATATTTTATCCACGTGACATGCTGCACTTTAGATTAACCCATTGCTCCAAGCTGCCTCCTACAGTTTGGAGCATGGTTTATTCTAAAGTGGTTTATTCTACATGGTTTATTCTAAAGTCCCGTGCTCCGGGCGGAGCAAGCGAGGGGCGGCGACCAATTGGTTCCCAGGGGCAGCCTTCTCTCCCTTGTCCCTGTCCAGCACCCTCCTATGGTGCCCAGCACACCCCTGGTGTACCCTCAAGAATGTTTTGTTCTTGCCATAAAGCTCTTCCTGGATCTGAGATGCAATTTACATTAACAATCCATTGCATGGTAGGGTAGCTCTAATATACTCAACAGAAGCGTAGCTTACCTTGCCGGGGCCCCGTATAAAAATTGTTTGGGGGCCCTTTAGATGTGGGGCGGAGCTAACGTCATGACATCATGACGTCATGGGGGGGAGCCAACGTCATGACGTCATGACGTCGTGGGCGGGGCCAAAAATAAAAATAAAATAAATAAAAATAAAATAAATAAAATAGAATTAAAATGTAAAAAAAAAAAAAACCACACACACCTCAACCCACCCACCCACCCACCCGAAACACAAAAACCTCACCTTAATCCTGGGGCCTCTTCTTCCTCCGCCTCTGCTGTCACCGCCGCCGCGCCGCCGCTGCTGCCGATCGCTCCCTCGCCGTGCACGGCGAAGGCAAGGGGCAGTTGTGGAAGGCGTGCGGGCGAAGCGAGGCAGCCCCGAGGCCCTCCCCCCGGTTGCCGCGGGGGCTCCCTGGCAGGCTGCGCCAGCCCGGGCGGGGCTCTCCACCTCGACGCTGGGGTGGGAGTCCACCAGCTGCAGGACCAGCTCGCGCGCCCCATCCCACACGCAGGCGGCAGGTGAGTTCCAGGCGCGCGCGGCAGGTGAGTTCCAGGCGCGCGCGGTAGGTCAGCTCCAGGCGCGCTCCAGGTGACCTGCCGCCTGCCGCGGAACGGGGCGCGCCCGCGAGCTGGTCCTGCAGCTGGTGGACTCCCACCCCAGCGGCGACCGTGGAGAGCGCCGCCCGGGCTGGCGCAGGCAGGGAGCCCCCGCGGCGACTGGGGGGAGGGCCTCGGAGTCGGGGCTGCCTCGCTGCTTAAAAGCTGCGGCTCCGACTCCGACTCTGGCTTTTTTTTAAAAATTAGAGCCAAAAATGGCTCCAATAAAGTGCGCATGCGCAGAAACTCAATCTGACATGCGCAATGCATCAGATTGAGTTTCTGCTCATGCGCAGTAAATTTTTCTCTTTTTTATTTTTAATTTTATTTTTTGCCGTTGGGGGCCCCCGTAGCCCGGGGGCCCCGTATAATTGATACGGCTGATACGGCGGTAGCTACGCCTCTGATACTCAACCATTTCAACTATGACAAAGACAGTACTGTACTGCTAATTTTGTGTTGACCAAAAGTAAGACTTGTACACCACAGATTTCTGCATATTTTGTTGAGTGATTAACAGATTAAGTGATTTTTTAATCCCACCCATCTTGTGCATAACCACTATTTGGGCCAGTATAACAGGCCCCTACTATCACAGGACATGTTCCACCTGACAGAGACCTACACCTATTTAGGCAACCAGCATAAAAAGGTTCTTTTCTAGGTTTTGTTGTTTAGTTGCACAGTTGATTTGCGACCCCATGGACCCTCACTTGCCAGGCACCTCTATCCTCTACCATTCTCAACGATACTCCAGGTAGGAAGTAGCAATAGGTAGTGATTGTCAAAAAAGAACTGGAATACTTCCACCAGCTTACACGTCAAATAAAAATCAAAAAAGTTTTCTTTTAAAAGTCAATTACAAAATCCATCTTTCATCCTTTATCCCACTTTTTCTCTCTAATTCAATAAGACTCCATCTTTTAAATGTCCATCATCTTTCCTTCCATTCTCACATTCCTAAATTGTTTTGATTATATCCAGCAGGACAAGAATTTGTACCTGAGCTCCAAGGCCAAATTCCAACCCTCTGGTTTCTCAGAATTCACTCTGTCTTAGGAAAGAAACAGAAACCATTTTAAATCACAAAATCAAGACTCCCTTTCAATTTCATTGCAGGCAGTTTACAAACCAGACATTTAGATTGTACTTTCTGCAAAAACTAGGGGACTAGGAAATATCCAGATACGTGCTTCCAGAAAGTGAGTGGATGGGTGAACAATTGGGAATCAGAGGGATTACATATCATTACTCGCCCACAATTTGAGGATGCAGTGGGAGCCTATTTGGGTACCTTCACCATTCACTTGGGGTATGATCTTTCAAGGGTACAATAGTATAGAATTTGAGAATCGTAGCATTGGAAGGCACCTTAGGGGTCATCTATCCCAACTCCAGTAAAATTCCCAACTATACTATCCTTGTTAGATTTCACCCAACTTCCATTTAAAGCAGGGGTTCCCAACCTTTTCAAGCTGGGGGCCAGGTCACACTCTCAGTCAGCTTCAAGGGCCAGATGGCCATTTTGCCCTGCCTGCATGATGGGGGTAGCCATTTTGTCCCAACAGCTTCAAAGGGGTGGCCGTTTTATTTCTTGAAAGCATTTGGAAGAGTGGAGGGCAGTGGCATCATTGGTGGGGGTCTAGAGGGGCCTCTGGCCCCAGGCGGTGCTTTTTGGTCTATGTGTGTTCTTGGACTACAATTCCCAGAAGCCCTAGCAGGAGCGGGGGCCAGCATCCACCAGGGTGCCGCAAATTTGGCTTCAGCCCTGGGTGGCTGAATTCCATGTGACGTTACTGGTGGAGGGGGCCACATGAAATGGCACTGTGGGCCGGATCCAGCCTGTGGGCCTTAGGTTGGGAATCTCAATTTAAAGCTTCAAGCAAAAGAAGAATTCACCACCTTCAAGGCAGTTCATTTTACCATCAAATAGATCTTGCTGTAAAAAAAATAAATCCTAAATTGGGATCTCTCTTGTAATTTGAGTCTACTGGCTTGGGTCCTTACTCTCTGGAATGACAGAAAATAAGTCACCCGTCTTCTACAAGTCAGCCCTTCACATGACTGTATATTACTGTTGCATGATCTTTCAGGGTGGGGAAAAATCCCAGGCCATCGTTAAAAAAGGGAAATCCTTAACTACTGAAAGCCTTTGAGTGTTGTACCAAGAGGCTGTCTCACCTCCTGGAATCTGGCAAATACTGTAACTTCCTTTATTGGTTATGATACTTGAAGGCATAAGGACGGGATTCCTTTGAATCATAATGTGCAGACCTGAAAGAATGCTTCAGTCACTTCTCTCCAGTGGTGGGCTAAAAAAAAAATGGTACCACACTGTGGGTGTGGTTTGGTGGGCGTGGCCAGGGGCAAGCCCTGTGTTGCCCCCAAATTAAAGGTAAAGGTAAAGGTTTCCCTTGCTCAAAAGCCAGTTGTATCCAACTCTAGGGGTCAGTGCTCATCTCTGTTTCTAAGCCAAAGAGCCAGCGCTGTCTGCTTCTGCAGACGTTTCCATGGTCATGTGGCAGGCATGACTAGACACCAGAGCGCATGGAATGCTGTTACCTTCCCACCGAAGTGGTCCCTATTTATCTACTTGCAATTTCTTGCTTTCGAACTGCTAGGTTTGCCCCTTTAGGACAACTTTATTTCAAAACTTGGATGGGCGGGGCTAGCCAGAATTCCTGCTACCAGTTCTGGTGAACTGGTGCGAACCTGCTGATGCCCACCACTGCTTCTCTCCAATATTAATTTGCTTTCAGCAATACAGTAAAACCTCATATAACACTAAAACCTGGTTCCACAAGTCTTCGTGTTATATGATTTTTAGTGTTATCTGATCCTCTATGGAATCCATAGAGATACATTGTAACCACACAGGCTTTCGCGGTTGTTATCTGAAGCATCCCATAGGATCTTAATGTTATCTGATGCAATTCTTCCCCCCAGATTCCTTGATGTTATGCGATTTTCGTGTTATTCGATACTAATGTTATATGAGGTATTACTGTAATTATAGTCTCACTATAACTTATGAGGAAGGCTGCCCTAGTTTACAAGTAGCCTAAGGTTTACAGGTATGTAACTGAATAACTTTTCATTTGCTCCAAGTCCAAATTCCCCTGAAGGATATGTGTCCAATGGTAAAACTGCTAACAGTATGTTCAGGACACACACAATACAGTAAATGGGAAAGGAAGGAATTGGCCTTGATCCACAAAAGCTCAATTACGATAGAGCATTTAGTCTTTAATAGTGATGGCAACCCTTGGGACTCCAGATGTTCTTGAACTTTAATTCCCAGAAGCCCTGATCAGCAAGAGTGCTGACTTGGGCTTCTGGGAATTGAAGTCCAAGAACACCTGAAGTGTCAAGGTTCACCATCACTGGTCTTTAAGGTGCCATCACCTTTTTGTCTATTTTGTTTTTACTTGAGTTTTGCTTTTTGAGGGAGGAGATAGCTGAGGAACTCAACCTCTCCTACATCACTTGGAGGGCCCAGAATAGGCTGAGGGCCTGAGAGATACAGAACCCACCTCATTACCTGGTCTGCCAATTACTGCCAGAAACATGTACTGATGAGGACTTAAGTTTGGCCAATGGCAAAGCCAAAAAAGTGGCTTCATTGTAGCAGTTCAAAGTTTTATCTGGACAGGAAAGAAGCATAGATGACAAAAACCCACGCCATATTCAACCAATTGCTCTGTCGTGTTGAAAGGGGATGTAAGTGGCCAAGATGCAGGGGACTTGTGCAAGGTCAGACTCCTGGAGAAGAGGAAACCTGCAGGTGAGAGGGCATGACCAAATAAAAGAAACCACGGCTTTGAGCTTGCAACAGCTCAGCAGGGCAGTTAAGAAGGGGAGGGTGGGAGACTGGATGACAAAAGCAGGGTGGAGATTGACAGTTATGCATAAAAGCACTTCCTCTGTACATCTGTGAAAGCAGAGTCTTCTTTCTTCGAGTCCTGATCAAACCTTGGACTGCCAAAATGAAGCCACTTTGCCTGGTCATTGGCCAAGCCTAAGTCCTCACCAGTGCATGCCTGGCAGGAATCAGCTGACCAGTGAATGAGCTGGAGTGTGTATCTCTCAGCATGCGTGTTGTTAGCCAACAGCCCCCCACTTGAGTATGTTGATTTTACATTTTGGGGCTCTGATCCTCAGCCTTTTCAGGGTCCTCCAAAAGACATAGGGGAGATTGAGTTCCTCAGTTATACCCTCCTTTAATGATGTTCCTTGCTTAGTGAGCTGCTTCCTCCATCTTTTAATTTGGTTTTAATCTTGTGTACCCTCAAGACTAGGGGCTGCAGTGGCTCAAGTGGTTAAGATGCTGACTGAAAGGTGGCAGGACGGCAGTTCAATACTCGAGTACTGCATGACAGAGTGAGCTCTTGTCTCTGCCCCAGCTCCTGCCAACCTAGCAGTTCGAAAACAAGAAATTGCAAGCAGATAAATAGGGACCACTTTGGTGGGAAGTTAAACAGCGTGTCTAGGCATGCCCGTCACATGCCCATTGAAACATCTGCAGATGCAGACAGCGCTGGCTCTTCAGCTATAAACAGAAATGAGCACTGAACCCTAGAGTTGAATACAACTGGTTTTCAAGCAAGGGTGACCTTTACCTTTATTTACCCTCAAGACTGTTCTTGCCATAAAACTCTTCCTGGATCTGAGCTGGCAGACTTGAGGCTCATATCTGTTCAGAGGGTGTTGTAGGTCATTCTCTTGCTTAGTTCTCTTGGTGTATGTAGAAGCGGATGGTTGAGTTCCCCATTTGTAGCTTGTGAGTTTCCTGCTGATGTTGTTCCTTGTACTAACCTTGACTTTGGTATTCAGGCAGCTTAAAAGAGAGTGCCCTGTGAAGTATCACACCAAGGTATTTTGCTGTTGAGCAATGCTGTAATTGGTTCCCTTGTGAAAGCAGATACAATGACTCTTCAGAGGTTCTCGTGTTGCATTCTGAAAATACTCATCAGCACCTTTTGCATCTTGATTCCCCCCTCCCCAAAGAAAACCAACTTTTTATTAGTTCGGGGCACAATTTTGGCTTGGCTTAGACCAGGGCCGGATTAACAAAAATTCGCATTGTCAAAGCAATGGTATTCCCTGTGGCAATGTATGGTTGTGAGAGCTGGACCATTAGGAAAGCTGAGCGCAGAAGAATAGATGCCTTTGAGATGTGGTGTTGGAGGAGAGTTTTGAGAGTCCCCTGGACAGCAAGGAGAACAAATAGGTTCATCTTAGAAGAAATCAACCCAGAATGCTCCTTAGAAAGTCAAATTGTAAAGATGAAGCGAAGGTACTTGTCTTTGGACATCAAATGAGAAGAGAGGATTCGCTTGAGAAAGCCTTGATGCTGGGAAAGGTAGAGGGCAAAAGAAGAAGGGGGTGGCCAAAAATGAGATGGTATTGTAGAGACAATGGGCACAGAACTGAGCGAGTTGAGGAGGATGGTGGAGGACAGGAGCGCCTGGCGGGCAGTGGTCCATGAGGTCGCAGAGGGTCGGAATCGACTGTGCAACTGAACAACAACAAAAAATCATTTAATGTGTTTGAGAGGGGCCCTCCACCACACCAGAAAGTGCCATGTGGTGGAGGAAGGGCAAAATGGCCATCCGGCCCCCGAAGCTGTATGAGGGAGCATGAACTGGTCCAGCTTAAAAAGATTGAGAACTAGTGGCTTAGACATTTTTAAATTCGGGCAGGAAAATAAGTGAAGAGTTTGGAGTTCCCCTTCAGGGATGAAGGATTATGGGACTCATTCCTCTGCCTCTCCCAAAAAAAACACACCCCTACTAAACCATCCCAGGCCCGCTCAGGGAGAGGGGGGGGGGGCGCTGGCCTTTGGGACCTTTGCGGCGGTGTCGGGGCCAAAGGCTCAGCAGAGAGAGAGAGAGAGAGGCGCGGGCGCCCTCTGGCGACACTGCGCGGGAAGGCAGCGGGTGCGGGGCATGGGGTGGAATTCCCCTTCGGAAACCGAAAGTATCCAGTTCAAAACCTGCGCCGGGTGGCTGCGGGCGAGGCTTCTTCTCGGGCAGCCCGGACTGCAGGTAGAAGAAGAAGGGGACCCCGGTCTACTAGGAAGGTAAGAGAAAAGGGATCGGCATTTCGGAAGAAGGGGGGTGGATGATGACGGAACCCACCCCCCTCTACCCCAGCAGAAGAGGAGGATGCTGATTTTCTCTCCATCACAATGGGGGGGGGGGAGCTACACCAGGAAGGGAGGATTTAAGAAAAATAAACTTCGGATGAATTAGGACCGAAGGTCTCCTCCTGGTTTGTACTTAACAGTTCATTTGAGTGAACCTTCCTTTTGTTTCCTTTTCCCGGAGTTGTTGCCAAAAAGGCGCCCCCAAAAGAACGAGGGTGAGAGATTTGCATAGGAGGAATCAGGATTCCCTGTTTCAGGAATGTGGCTGCAGAGACAAAGATACTTCCTTTTTTAAAAGAGTCTGCTACATTTTCAAGACAGGCAGTTTCGACCAGCACAAGTCTGGACTGTATCCCTCCGAGGAGTTAAGGTCGCCTCCTAATCGATGGGGCGTCAAAAGACTTTAAGCTGGTGTGTAGTTTTGGACTACAACTCCAGGGATTCTGCATGAGATCCGAAATCCCATGTTCCACGGACTGCAGTGACCTTTACTTTTTCAAGGTATTTTGGACTCCAGTGTCCATGATCCCCAACTACACTGGCTGAATGGTTACAATCCAGGACCTCTGGACTGAACCTCCTCAGGAATCATGCATAGGGCCAGAAGCGTAGCGTGCCTTGGCGGGGCCCCATATAAAAATTTGTTTGGGGGCCCTTAGGAAGGGTAAAGATTTTTTTGCTTACACACGTTGGGGGCCCCCGTATAATTGATACGGCAGATACGGCAGTAGCTACACCCCTGCATAGGGCGCAGCTGGAGAGAGAGAGGGAAAGGGAGTGTGTGCGTGTGCATCTTGTGCCCATTTTACAGAAGAGGCAGAGAAATGAGAGTGTTTTTCCCAAGGCCACTGCAGTGACCCAGAGGCATCAGTGCCAGCCCTCCCTCCCGTAGGTTGGCCTAGCTCAGGGATTCTCAACCTATGGCCTGTGTGTGGGCCCCGGCCCATGGTGCCATTTCATGTGGCCTACCACCCTTGCTCCTGCTGCCGCTACCACTCCCAGAAGTGGCGGAAGCAGCAAAAACAGCCAAAAGTAAATGCACCCTCAGTTGTGGTAAATACATTTTATGGCAGTGTTTATGATGGAAGGAACCACCAGTCTGGCCCGCACAGCTGTCTGAGGGGGCGTGGTCTGGCCCACAGCACAAAAAAGTTGAGCACCCCTGGTCTAGCTTCAGTCACAGGGTGTGGTTTTAGGTGGCTGCACAAGGATTGTGGTTGAAGGATCACAAGATCATCTTACTCTAAATTAAGGGTGCCAAAACTATGGCCCAGGCACTGGATCCAGCCCCCGACGCCAATTCATCCAGCCTGTGAAGCCCTCATCGCTCCCGTAAGCAGAAATAAAACGTGCCCATACAGGCACGTTTTACTTCCGCTTCTGGGAGTGACAAGGACTTCACCGGCTGGATGTATTGGTGTTGGGACTGAATCTGGCTGAACCATGTGACCTGCCCACGGCCAAAGAAGTTTGGGCACCCCTGCTCTAAATTATGGCAAGACAAATGTGGGTTAAGCCCCTTCCCCAAAAGCGTAAACTGTAATACCACCTCTTTTCTCCCCACAGGTTCTGTCATCAAGATGTTGCCCTACTCATTGCGCTTGGCTGCCCCCCTGTTCCTCTGCGATGCCGCCCTGCTCTCCTTGCTGGGTGTGGGGTGGCCCTCCCTGGCTCAGTGGGGGCTCCCAGCTGCATGGCTGGAGGCTGTTCTGCGCCTGCTGGTTCTTTTGGTGGTCTGGGGGGTGCTCTCTCTGGGTCATCCCTCCCACACCATCCCAGTGGCTGTGGCGACTGTGAGTCTCCTGGCCCCTGTCTACTTGGCTGTGGGGCAGGGGTTTGGAGATCCCCCTTTCTTGCTGTCTTCAGCCCCTTGGGCCTGGTTGCTCCTGAGCTATGGGGCTGTGGGGCTGGCCTTCCTTCTCTGGAGGGTTCTGGGCCAAGGGAACGGTGACCCAGAGACAAAGCAGGGGGACACGACCACCCTCTGGCAGATGGTGAAGCTTCACCGCCCTGATGCTCCCTATCTCGCAGGGGCCTTCCTCTTCCTCACCCTGGCAGTGGTTGGTAAGTAGACTCCATTTCTGTGTGAAAGAAGGAGGAGAACAAAGCAGGGGTAGACGTAGTTTAGGAAATATTGAATCACCGGTTTTCAGCAACAAAATGAGATTCATTCATTTTCATTCATTCATTTATTTGATTTGTATACCGCCCTACTCGGTACAACCGACTCAGGGCGGTTTACAGAGACAATACATATAAGGCAATCAAAAAATAACATAGTTCAGGTCATATAACATAATACAATAAATATAACGATACAATACAGCAGTGTAATTAACAAAACCACACTGCGAAATCAAGTTACAAAATACAGTGTAATGAAACAAAACCACACTGCAACATAAGGATACAAAATAATCCAATTACATATATATTACATGACAGAAAATAACACGGTAATCACAGTCTCGTAAGCAATAATCCTAAAACAAAAACTTCTTTAAAAATTAATTAATTAATATACAGTCAAACCAAAGGTTGGGAAACACTGATCTAGTCACTAATATTTTGTTTTGTTCTACCACTTTAGACTACAACTCCCATAAACACTCATAACTGTGTCCATGCCGCCTCCCACCGGCCCAGTCCCCCTGCCCCAGCCCTCCCACTGGCCCCGGGCGTCCCCCCACCGCCCCCCTATGATGATACCTCCATCCTCACAGAAGGGCCTGGAAGCACCCCCCCCCCCCAACAACTAAATCTCCCCCCCTTTCTTTCTTATGAGGATTTTATCTCCCAGCGGCTGTTGTCTTAAAACAGAAGTGTTTTCCGCCCTGAATTTTGCATTGTTGTTTTTGTTTCCGAACAAAATGCCTCTATGACAGTGATGGCCAACCTTGGCACACCGGGTGTTTTTGAACTTCAGTTCCCAGAAGCCCCGATCACCAGGAGTGTTGATCGGGGTTTCTGGGAATTGAAGTCCAGGAACAGCTGGAGGGCCAAGGTTTGTCATCGCTGCTATAGCTTTACTGCTACTCTTGTAGCTTCATTTAATTTTTCAGTGTTTTTAGGAATTTTAAGGGTCTCTATAGTTTTAAATGTTGGGGATTTTTATGTACGCTGCCCAGAGTCGCATGTTGATTGGGGCGGTTATACAAATTGAATAAATAATAAGAATAAATAATAATTTTCCTAGTTTTAGAGGTCCAAGTTCAATACAGTAATACCTCGGATAACGCTAAGACTTGGTTCCACAAGTCTTGGTGTTATCCAGTTTTTAGTGTTATCTGATGCATGTTAAAATCCTATGGGATGGATCGGATAACATTAAAGCTCCATAGAGATACATTGTAACCGCACAGGCTTTAGCGGTTGTTATCCGATACATCCCATAGGGACCTTAATGTTATTTGATCCAATTCTCCTTCCCAGATTACTTAACGTTGTGCGATTTTAGCGTTATCCAAGGTAAACGTTATCCGAGGTATTACTGTACCTCAAATAATATTCTGGATGACTTATAGTTGAGTATATATAGTAGATGGTACTGTTGACTCAATGGACACAGAGTTGGGCGGGTTGAGGAGGATGGGGTGCCTAGTGTGCAATGGTTCATGGGGTCTCAGGGGGTCGGAATCGACTGTGTTACTGACCAACAACAACAATACTCACCAAGAGATTCAATTTTTAGATCTCAGAGCCTTTCAGACCCCGAGGGCCAAAGATCCTGTTGCCCTCCCCAAATCACAGCCCTGTTTTAAAGTTATGTCTATGGCCTTCCCTTGTTTGGAACAACTGGCTGGATTTTAGGCCTTTAGTTTGACTCTTCCTAAATTTAGCCCAGAAGACGGCCTGAATCCTGCCAGCTGGCTTCAGTTAGCAAGCGTTTCCTCTCTCACACTCTTTGTGTTCTCTTTGCAGGTGAAATCCTTATTCCTCATTACACGGGACGCCTGATTGATGTTTTGGGTGCCAAGTACGATTCGGAGGCCTTCTTGGGGGCCATCTTTTTTCTGTGCTTGGTTTCGGCTGGGAGGTAGGTTTCTCCTTCTGAATAAAGCAGGCCCCCAAAGTGTAGGACTAATTGACCCCTGAGGGGAGTTAACGGCTATTTTTCTTTTCAAATGAGCCCTGGAGCCAGAAGGAACTAAAATAAAAGGGAGTTTTGCATCAAGAGAGTAGTTTGAGAAGGCGAAAAAAATTTCCAGGCTTCTTGTTAATGGAAATCCACATCCCTCTTCCCCAGTATGAGAAGCAGAGTTTGTAAAGTTATTTTGCAGGAAGTACAGTAATACCTCATATAACATTAGTATCGAATAACACTAAAATCGCATAACATTAAGCAATCTGGGGGGAAGAATTGCATCGGATAACATTAAGATCCTATGGGATGCATCAGATAACAACCGCTAAAGCCTGTGTGGTTACAATGTATCTCTATGGATCCCATAGGATTTTAACATGCATCGGATAACACTAAAAATCGTATAACACCAAGACTTGTGGAACCAGGTTTTAGTGTTATCTGAGGTTTTACTGTAATTAGTTACAATTCCCAAACCACAGAAGTAGTTATTATTTCAGTTTTCAGAAGAGACGCATACATCAGAATGCTACAGGCTCCTGGTCTGTGGCCCAAAACCCATGGAAGTAATGAAGTTGCATATCCATTGCAATTCTAAATGTTTAAAAACCCCACAGCAACACACAGTGCAAAGGAATTAGTTGTTTAAGAGAATGTAACTGTTTGGAGTGATTTTTGAAATATTCTTCAGTAACTTTAGTGATGCTGGCTGGATAGCTCAGTGGCTTAGGTCCCTTGATGCTGAGCTACAGATTTTGATTCCTGGAGAAATGCCAGCCTGGGTGCTCTTTGGCAAGCTGGACCCATAGAAAACCTTATTCCCAGCTTAGAAAACAGAAGGTCCAGCCTGGGTAGCCTTGGGCAAGCTGGACCCAGATAAATCCTTATCCCCAACTCATCAAACAGACGAGCCAGCCTGGATGGCCTTGGACAGCCTGGAAAACAGACAAGCCATCCTGGGTAAAATGGACCACAGAACGCCTTACCCCCAACTTAGATAACCTTGGAAAGGGTGGTTGTTAGTGGGAACCAACTTAGTGGCACAAAATTGTCATAACGATTTTAGTGGCATTGTAGTGAAAAATACTGGTTTCTAGAAATAATCACTGCTGGTTTAAAAAGGAAATGTGACTGCATTTTTTTCTGGTTCTTGTAGTGATTCTTGTAATCATGGGGGGGGGGGGCAACAGAATAGCGCTTGCACTCAACTTGGGTACAGAGACTGAACTCCTGGCCCTGCTCTCTCCGTTCCTCTCCCCCATTCCTTCTAGTTCTTTGTCTGCTGGCTGCCGTGGAGGGCTCTTTACGTTCACCATCTCACGGATGATCCTCCGGATACGTGGGCTTCTCTTCTCTTCCCTTGTGCGGCAAGATGTGGCTTTCTTCCAGGAAGTGAAAACAGGTGAGGGGTATCAAGTCAGGATTCCAACTTTTAATTATAATTTTTTGTTATATGAGGAATGTCTGAATATGATATAGGTGTTGAGCCTGAAATGATAGGAGTGCCAAAAATTCATCAACAAGACATGTGTGGTTTGATCAAGGAATGTGTATTTTAAAAAAGAACTGTCTCCATTCGGAGTTTCAGAAACTGCATCTGAATTTAAAAAAAATATATTGTTGGAATTGTTTTAAAACATTTTAAATTATCAACCAGAATCCTATTGTGGATTTACAAGGACATAAGCGTAATTGTATAAATCACAGGAGTAAATTGTGACTAATCAATTAATTAGGCTGCTGCATACATTCCTAGTCATGTATCAGGTTATATGACTGGTGGATAACATAGAATGTGAGTAGCAATCCATTAATTAGCAGCAATTTGTCTCCATGATTTACACCAGAGGTTACCAACCTTTTCAAACCAAGGGCCAGGTCTCTGTCAGCTTCAAGGGCCGGACAGCCATTTTGCCATGCCTGCATAATGGGGGTGGCCATTTTGTCCCAAAAGCTTCAAAGGTGCAGCCATTTTGTTTGCCGAATGCCCTTGGAAGGGTGGGAGGGCACATGAAATGGCTTGCAGGCCCTGAGGTTGGGAACACCTGCTGTATACTGTTATAATTATGTTGATGTAAATCCACAACAGGATTCTGGCTGTTGCTAATCTCTTACTAGCATAAATGGGTCTCCCCTAAGTCCACATTCATTTGATAAGTAGGTGAGGCTAAGAGGTAGAGTAAGCTTCATGACTGAGCTTGGATAGCTGCCATCCATGCCTGTAGCTTCCCGTCCTTGGAGATCCTCCAAATGTGTTGGGATGTATGACATTTGAAGGTCACATTCAAAATGGGGGAGGCTGCTCTAACCACTACATATTACTGTCTTTAAAAACTGATTCTGCCCTATCAGTCCCTGGAAAATAGATGGGGAAGAAATAGAAGCAGTGACAGATTTTACTTTCTTAGGATCAAAGCTCACTGCAGATGGTGATTGCAGCCATGAAATAAAAAGGCGACTGATTCTTGGGAGGCAAGCGATGAGAAACTTGGGGAACATAGTAAAAAGTATAGACATCACATTGCAAATAAAGATTCGCATAGTCAAAGCAATGGTATTCCCTGTGGCAATGTATGGTTGTGAGAGCTGGACCATTAGGAAAGCTGAGCGCAGAAGAATAGACGCCTTTGAGATGTGGTGTTGGAGAAGGGTTTTCAGGGCTCCCTGGACAGCGAGGAGAACAAATAGGTCAATCTTAGAAGAAATCAACCCTGACTGCTCATTAGAAGGTCAAATAATAAAGATGAAGCTAAAGTACTTTGGACATCAGATGAGAAGAGAGGATTCACTTGAGAAAGCCTTGATGCTTGGGAAAGGTCGAGGGCAAAAGAGGAAGGGCCTGCCCAAGATGAGATGGCTAGATGGTATTATGGAGACAATGGGAACAGAGCTGAGCGAGTTGAGGAGGATGGTGGAGGACAGGAGTGCCTGGCGGACAGTGGTCCATGAGGTCGCAGAGGGTCGCAATCGAATGTGCGACTGAACAACAACAACAAAGCTGAATCTAACAGTGGAATGTTTGTGGAGATAAAATGTACGTGAAAAGGAGAAGAAAACCGAAGGGACAAGGGGTGGAAAGAAGTGAGAGGTTAGGTCAGTTTGAGAACATGCAATCCACAGCACTGGGGGGGAAGGAGGCTCAATGTCCCACAAACTTCCACACACACACACACAAATTTTGGAAGCTCAGAAATTCCTCTTGTGTCATTTGGAAATGTGGGAGCAATTTTGCCATGGTTTGAGGGACACCTGCTGGGGTACACAGAAAGAGTATCCTTGGAGATTATGGTATTTTTTTAACCACAATTGGGCAATAGCCAGATTAATGCTGGTTAATCTTTCTCACACCAGGTCAAGGTAAAAGGAACTACAGAATGAACTCACCAAATGATTGCTTCATTCTGGCAGATGTACATCTGGCCTAGACAGGAGGAGGAGGAGGGACCCTTGCTACATCCATGTCACCACATATTACAGAGGACTCAAATTAACTCTTTAACCCATGAGTTCCTAACCTTTTCAAGCCGGTGACCAGGTCACGCTGTCTCAGTCAGCTTTGAGGCTTAGACGGCCATTTTGCACTGCCTTCATGATGGGGGGCAGCCGTTTTGTCCCAACTACTTTAAAAGGGTGGCCATTTTGTTTCTCAAATGCCCTTGGAGGGGTGGGGCCAGATGAAAGGGTGCTGTGAGCTGGATCTGGCTCATCGGCCTTAGGTTGGGAACCCCTGCTTTAACCACATCATTTTTGGGGGGAAATTGGGTAAAAATCATAGAAGAGGGCCTGGAGATTTCCCATCTGTAGGTTTGGATCATGATCAAGTGTGATTAGATGGAGAAAAAACACAGCCTTTTCATGAACAAACCCCAACTCAGAAGAAAGATAAATTCAGTTTCATAAGAGAAACTACAGTATTGAGTATGACTACCATATATACTCAATTATAAGCAGAGTTTTTTAGCCCCAAAAATGAGCCTCCAAAAGGGGACATGACTTATACTCAGGTCAATGACTATGAGTGTCCCAAGACCGTGCCAAATTGAGATGCACCAACAATTTAATTAATTTTACTATATTTTCATGTATTTTGATTAGTGAAATTCACTAGCAGCTGCTGTATTTCCTACCCTCGGCTTATACCCTGGTCAATCTATTTTCCTGGGTTTTCAGGTCAAAATTAGGTACCTTGGCTAATATTTGGTGGACTTATACTTGAGTATATACGGTACATATGAAGCATTGTTGTGACTTGATTATGCTGTGGTATGGGTCGCAACCTAAATCACAATTAAAATCGTGATGAGTGCACATGTTGTGCTTCTAACAATGCAATTGGCATTCCAATCCAACTCCCAGCCCATTTCTTTCCTTCCCATTTTTTAAAAATTAAACAGTGCTATAACACTATACAGTATCACCTTATTTAATATTTAACACCCTGCCAATGCCCCAGATGTCTTCCGCAGAGGCAGTTTGAGTTGAAATACAATGTGTTGCTCCTTATTTTTGAAAGGGTTAAAAAGTATTTGAAAAAGATGGCAGCAATCCAGGCACATTGCAGAAACCTTCATTTTATAGCAAGGATTCTCAACCTGCAGCCGATGGCCCAAATGTGACCCGTGGTGCCATTTCATGTGCCTCCACCACACCAGGATGTGCCATGTGGTGGAGGGAGTGCAAAATGGCTGTCTGGCCCCCGTAGCTGTCTGAGGGAGCATGACCCAATGGCCCCCAGCTTTAAAAGATTTGGAATTCCTGTTTTATAGGAACAAGGACCTAGAACTGAGGTAATATGGTGCTATAGTGCTATTCTCATCTATTATTAGGGTGTGTGTGTGTGATCAAAACAGAGGAAACAGTGTAGGGTGCTTTACCACAGTCCTAAACATCATGCTCAAGAGTTTATGTTACCAAAATTCTGCCTATATAGACACAACCCTCTTTGCCCTCCATAGCACATCCAACACATATGTATGGGGGAAAAACTCTATTGAAATGTACAGTGATTAATATAATACAAACCCTTTGGCAGCACAGGAAAATCCATGGATGAATTCAGTTCAACTTTTGTATCGTACAGGCAGCATTAAAAAAAAGAGTCAAAAATCCTGCATTTTTTTGATGGTGAATTTAGCTGCCAGGGGGTTTGTGTTTCTTGCACTCAGGTTCCCCGTCCGTAAGTTGGATCTAGTCTGAACATTCTTCTAAGGATGTTAGGAAGGAAATGCTTTGTATGGTATATTTGCAGTTGAAATGACAGCTGGTACTTTTTATACGATGTCAGATTGCCTGGCATTGAACATGACTATGTGTCTAAGAAACACACATTCTCAGTTTTCTTACTTAACACCCGCAATATGCATACCACCAGGGTTTCCTGTTGCCCCCTTCTTCCCATCTTGCGTGAGCTCCTCTTTGCTGATAATGATCTTCCAACTTCATTAGGGGACCTGAACTCTCGCCTCTCCACGGACACGACCATGATGAGCAAATCAGTGCCTCTCAATGCCAACGTCTTCCTACGCAGCCTGATCAAAGTCGTTGGGCTGTATGGGTTCATGATCAGCATCTCGTGGCGCTTGACCCTCCTGACCCTCATTGAGATACTGTTCATGCTGGCCATCCAAAAGCAGTACGACCTCCGTCACCAGGTAGGCCTGGGAGCAAAACAAATGGAGGTAACCAAGTGGAGGGATGGCAGACAGTGCAAACCACAGTAACCGGCTTCATTGTACACCTTGTACCTGACTCAAGAAGTAAATTCTCTGAATTCAGCTAGAACAGGGATTCTCAACCTTCAGCCGGTGGGCCAGATCCGGCCTGTGGCACCATTTCATGTGGGGGCCCCACCGCCTCCACCATACCAGGAAATGCCATGTGGTGGAGGAATGACAAAATGGCTGTCCGGCCCCTGAAGCTGTCGGTACTCAGAACTTTCACAGCCAGCCCTGGCAGTTTCTAACTTCAGAAGGGACTTTCTTTCTTTCCCTATTTCTCCAGGCTTTGCTGAAGGCAATCCAGGACTCTATCGCACACTCCGGAGAGGTGGTGCGCGAGACAGTCTCTTCCATTGAGACGGTACGTGGCTTTGCCACTGAGGAGGAGGAGTCTGAACGCTATCATGCAGCACTAAAGGAGACGCAGCGGCTGAAGAACCAAAAAGATCTGGAGAGGGCGGTCTATGGGCTCACCCGACGGGTAAGCTGCCTTATGCCATGAAAAGAGAGAGACCACTCTTCAGATGAAAATTGTGCACCTTCTCATGAGCATTAATTTCATACTCCCCCTCGTTTGCAATTCCCAGGCTGATATTTAAAGTCTCCCCGTGTCCTTCTAGGCTAGGGCATCGGCTAACCTGCAGCATCCCTTGAACCTGCTGGCATCTCCCGCGCCTTCTGTATTGGCTAAACAAATTTTTATTTGGGTTGTTTTTTAAGTGTGCTGTTTCCTCAATTGCCCAGACAATCAAAGGATAAGTTCTTGCTGGTTGCAACTCGCTTTCCATTCCTTCTGTTGCCGCACTTTTCTCCTCCAAGTTCAAACAAAACTTTTCATGATTGGGTCTTCTTGTTTTTTTGGAGGGCCTGACAAGGGGTCTTTTTAACTCCTCTGGGATACCACTCGGTGACTGCTGCTGTCCAACACCCGTCTGTCATTCAAGAAACTCGTCTAGCCCAGCACAATTTTTGATGTTTGACAACAGCTTCATTGATTCTGCTTTGTTTTCATATCTGGGCGTTGGGGATTTGGTTGTGGAGGGATACCTTTAGCATTGATCTTTCCATGGCTTTTACGGCTCTTGATAGTTCTTCTTCCTCGGCCTTCATTAATAATTTCATTCAAAGCAAAGAGCATAAAAGATTTTTATAAAAAATTCTTGTTTTTAACAACACACATTATTGAAGTTTTGTTAGAGATAGTAATTTAAAAAATAATCTTTTATGCCCTTTGCTTTTGAATCCAAATAAAGAAAAATGAAAGGCAAAGAATTGTGTTGCTTTTTAAAACAATGCAGTGAAGAACTACAGAGAATCATTGCTCAAACTTGTTTGGAACAAACTCATATTGAAAAGTAACTTCCTGGATCCTGATCTCATCCCATTTCTCTCTTCTGTTTGTCCTTTTTCTTTCCAGCTCCTCCAATTGGTTCTGCAGCTCGTCCTGCTTCATTGCGGCTACCAGCAGATCCTCTCTGGCAAGATCACTAAGGGGACATTGGTCTCCTTCCTCTTCTACCAGATGGAAGTCGGGCAATACGTAGGGGTATGACTCAGCCAATTTTGATTTCTCCTTTACCTGTTGCTTAATTCCACCACGTTGGCTCCCCAATCTGAATACACACCGATTGTGTAGACATACATGTCTAATATGCACATGTTTAAAACCCAGCTTTTTCTTTACGAAATGTATTTAATCAATTAATTTTATACCACCCATCTGGGATGTATGCATGCATGCATTTTGTTTGACTTTCCCTCTGACATGCATTGCACAGGGCACTTCATTCTGAGCATACAAGCGTTTGCTCTGTAAATTGTATCTGGACTTGTCAGCAATTCTGGGTTGGCCCAGCTCTGCCTGGGAGGGCCAACGCCCCTGTCCCTTTCCACACCATCCCGTTCTCCCTGTTTAACCAACAGCAGCCTGTACCCTTCTGTGTAAAATAGCACCCCTTGTGTTTCCTTGGGACTCTGCTTCGCTTAGTGTAAAGGTAAAGGCTTCCCTTGCTTGAAAGCCAGTTGTATCCTTGAAAGCCAGTTGTAGGGTTCAGTGCTCATCTCTGTTTCAAAACCGAAGAGCCAGTGCTGTTTGCTTCTGCAGACATTTCTATGGTTATGTGGCAGGCATGACTAGACACCAGAGTGCACGGAACGCCGTTTACCATACCACCGAACTGCTAGGTTGGCAGGAGCTGAGACAAAGTCGGGAGCTCATTCCATCCTGCAGTACACTAGTACCTTGGATAACTATGAGACTTGGTTCCATAAGTCTCATTGTTATCCGGTTTTTAACATTGTGTGATGCATTGATCACACAAAGTTTTTAAAAAAGCCCTGCTCCCTTTCAGAAGAGGAAAGGGAACGGGGGCGATCCACCTGCCTCTTTGGAAAGGGCAGTGGGGATTCCATGCGTGGAATCCCCACTGCCCTTTCCAAAAAGGTAGGCAGATCGCAGCGTGGGATAGGCGCTTGAGGGGGGGGGGTTTGAACCGGGTGCACGCTTGTTCAACCCCCCAATCCAAGCTCCGGTCACGCACTGTGATCGCACCACCCATGTAGGTCTGGGGACTTCAGAAACAGTGCGGATCGGGTCCCCCGACCTCCCCAGAGGTGGCAGGGGTGGTGCAAAGCCCCAAATGGGTAAAAAAAAGCTCCTGGTATTTTCACCATTTCGGGCTCCCTGGTGCCTCTGGGGAGGTCAGGGGACCCAATCCATGCTGTTCCAGGCCTCCCCAGACCTCCCCGGGCAGTGCTGCAAGGCAAAGAACCCCAGCAGACATCAGAAACTGTTCCCTTTGCAAGCAAAGGGCTATCCGACACTGGAATAGCCCCTTTGCTTGCGAAGGGAACCCCTACACCCGCAGCTGTAGGGTGACTGGGAAGCCCATTCTGTGACCGGAGGATGGTGTTCCTCTCTCAGAGTTATGTCCAGCCCGGTTTGGGATTTGGCACCAGCCACGGGCAGAGGGGAGGGGTGGTGGCATCACCAGTGTGGCCAGGGAGTCCTTGGAAGTCGCCAGAGCCACTGCTTCACAAGTTCTGGGTTGTGAGGCCCTGCTCCTGCGTGTGGGCCCTAAAAGTCAGCAGGGACTCCTGCTCCTGTACCTGCTTCCCTGTAACGTAGCGGGTTCCCTACCTGAACTCCTTGAGGCCATCACCATGCTAGCATTGGAGCTCCCCCGACTAATGGTCCTGGAGGACTTCAATTTGCCATCATTGGGGGCTGGCTCTGAATTAGCACCGGAGTTCATGGCTTCCATGGCAGCTGTGGGCCCAACTCAAGTAATTCAGGGCCCAACCAGGAGCAGTGGCCACACCCCGGACCTAGGTTTTTTGTCGGAGCGGTGGCAGAGTGATCTGAAATTACAGAAATTAGACATTACAACTGTGCTATGGTCAGATCACTTTCTGGTGATGACTTTCTGGGGGTGAGGTTTCACTTCAGGGAGGAGGGGCCCATTGGATTGGGCCGCCCCTGGCGACTAATGGACCCTGATGGATTCCAAAGGGAACTGGGGGATATTTCTCTGGACCAGCGTAGCGATCCGCCTGAGGCAATTGTCTACCTCTGAAACGAGAGGTCATTGGCTGCCTTGGACGTAATCATTCCACTACGGCCTCTCCATGCTCATGGGTATTGTTGGTCCCCGTGGTTCACGGAGGAGCTTAGGGTGCTCAAACAGGTTAAGAGACGCCAAGAGTGCCGCTGGGTGAAGACTTGGAGTGAGTCCAACCAAACACTAGTTAGAGCTACTATTAAAGCCTACTTAGTGGTGATGGGGAGGGTGAAACTTCAATATCTCACCACCCTCATTGCCTCTGCAGATAACCGCCCAGCTACACTGTTCCGAGTGACTAGGTCCCTCCTTGGTAAGGGGGGCTGGGCCCCAGTTGGCAGGGGTCGGCTGAGGCTTTTGCTGATTATCTGTCAGAGAAAATCACTCGGATTTGCTTGAAGTTGAATCCTGGTGTGAAAAATGTAGAGCTGAGGTTGACTAAGGTGCAGTATTGCCATGTTATCTGGGATCGGTTTGATCCAGTTGTCCCTGAGGAAGTGGACAGGCTCTTGGGAGCTGTTCATGCCATTGCCTGCGAATTAGACTCTTGCCCCACCTGGCTTGTTAAATCTGCCAGGATGGTGACAGGCAGTTGGGTCGAGGCAATTATTAATTCCTTGTTCCAGGAGGATTTCCCCCCCAGCACCTTTAAAACATGCATTAGTGCGCCCCTTCTGAAGAAGCCTTCCTTCGACCCAATCATAATGGCCAACTATCGGCCTGTGTCCAGTCTACCCTTTTTGGGTAAGGTGTTGGAAAAGGCAGTGGCATGGCGGTTACAGGAGATCTTGGATGAAGCAGATTATGTGGACCCTTTTCAGTCAGGATTCAGACCCGGATATAGTACTGAAACTGCATTGGTCGCGCTGGTGGATGATCTCTGGAAGGAGCGAGATGGTGGACATCCATCTGTTCTGGCTCTTCTTGACCTCTCAGCAGCTTTCGATATTGTCGACCATGGTATCCTTCTGGAAAGGCTCCAAGGATTGGGGATCCAGGGCACTGTGTGGTCCTGGTTTTCCTCAAATCTGAAGGGCCGGATCCAGTTTTTGTGGTTGGAGGGCAAGGGGTCCAGCCCGAGGCCCCTCTGTTATGGGGTGCCTCAGGGCTCGGTACTCTCGCCTCTCCTATTTAACATCTATATGAAACCACTGGGTGAGATCATCCGCTCCCACGGGGTGAGGTATCATCAGTATGCAGATGATACCCAGTTGTATATCTCGACCCCCCATGGGAGCCCTAGCGATGCAGTGGAAGTCCTTTCCAGGTGCTTGGAGGCTGTTTGGGTCTGAATGGGGGACAACGGGCTACAGCTGAATCCTGGCAAGACTGAGTCGTTGTGGGTCAGGGGTCCTGCATTATCTTGGGAGCTACCAACAGCACAGAAATCTCCACTATAGATTCAAAAACCACGAGCCTGCACTTTTAGCACAAGATCATGGATGTTCTTAATGCAATATATATATATATATATTTAATCACTACAAGTATATTATTTTTGCTGTCTCCTTGTCCTGCTTGGACAGCTTCATATTTACCCTACCAGGAAAATGTCATCTCATCCCAGGGGTATCGCTCAGAAATGCAGAAATACCACCTGTTCACAGCTCCTCTCCTTTGTGAATCATCAGCCAGATTCAAAATGTGAATTTTAAAATTTGGAGAATGTTTTTAATAATTAAAGTTTGAGTTGTGAAATAAATTCAAGTATTTGCAAAGTCATTTTTGGCTTTGTCCCCATTCAGAGCCTGATGTATGTATATGGAGACGTGCTGAGCAATGTGGGCGCTGCAGAAAAAGTGTTTGCATACCTTCACCGGGAACCAGAGATTCGCACGGAGGGGACTCTGGCCCCGGATTTTCTCCAAGGGCACGTCTCGTTCAGAAAAGTTTCCTTTTCCTATCCTTCTCGGCCTGATGTCCAAGTCCTAAAGGTACAGCATATAAAGCTGAAAGCACAATACAGTATCTCGTTTCCTTTAATTGGGGAGTTAAGCCAAGGATATGAGTTCAGAATATTGCTGTTCATAAAGAAAAATCAGTCAGTGAAGGTTTATTTTCTCATTTGATTAGTATCCCACCCAATTGGGACAAGCTTCTGTACAACTTCAGTTGGTTTATATGTTTTTCGTACATTAGATTATTTCATCCTTTCACTGACCATTTTTATTGGTAGCAGAACATAGTGTACCCAAAAAGCAGGCATACGGTCTGACTCCTCCTGTCTTCTGATTCGAGACAATTTCATTGGTACATACCTAAGTACACCCCAGTCAAACCTTGCATAAAGAGCACCTTGCTTAAAGAGTAACTCGCTTAAAGAGCAGAATTTTCTCTGAATGTTTGCTTCGCTTAACAAATAAAAACAACCAGAAACTCGCTTAACAAATAAATTGGGGTTCACAATTCCCCCATAAGAGAGGCTAGAGATTGCATAAAGATTAAAAAAGGAGTGCATATCCGTCTTTGAGGGCCATCCCCAGAAACAAAACCTCCTTGTGCCTTGGTGGCCTTTCTGAAGTTTTCACTTCCTTGTTCTGCCTGACAACTTGGATTTGCTCCATTTAAACTGCCCCAAGCTGGCCTTGGATCTATTTTGGGGCTGGGAAGCGTGGATTCCTGATCATTTTGCTGACAGGGGCTCTGGGTTCTGCACGAAGTTTTGTCACAGAGACAAATCCTGTAAGCAATTTAACACCCTGTATAAAGCAATTTCTCCTTCTTCCTCTCCGTAACTTGTGCTGATCCATCCAATGGGTGAGTCTTGGGACCCAGATGCTGCTGTGTTTATACTTATTTTTGCTGTTAACCGAAGAAAACTGCCCTGCTCATCTCCAGTGGTAGGAGAGGAGAGGAGCCTCTTCTGCCTTCTTTACCACCTGTTGTAGCACAGGGATGGGTCTTGTTGCTTCCTGCAGGAGGTGGTTGGGTAGTTGGATGGTGTGAGATCAGGGTGGTGGATGGCTGGTGAGAAAAAGGCATATCCTCTAATGACTGGAAGTTTTCTCTTCTTGTCTTCAATCTCCTCCAGGACGTCTCCTTTGAGCTCCATCCCGGGGAAGTGACAGCGCTGGTGGGTCTGAACGGCAGTGGGAAGAGCACCTGCGTGGCCCTCCTGGAACGGTTCTATGAGCCCCAGTCTGGGGAGATCCTGCTGGATGGGGTCCCGATCCAGGAGTATGAGCACAAATACCTCCACAGGCAGGTGAGGACTGCCTGCCACCCACCCACCCACCCCGGGACGTGGTCTGGGGTCCAGCGGTGGCAGAGGCGCAGTTTTTATCAGCTGCTGCCCTCCCGCAGCTGCAGTCTGTTCCTTACTGGCTGGCGGATGCTTGTTAGGGGTTTGGCAGTGGCAGTGCAGGGGTCCCCAGACTTTTCACGCTGTGGGCCTGACCCCAGGACAGCTGAGTAGGCCTGGCCATGCCTCTGGAAGCAGAAGCACTTACAACAGCTGTAAATGTGCCCACTTCCGTGTTTACGATAGCCATGGCCATGTTCACACATGCACGGGCATGTTTATGCACGGTAAAGGTTTCCCTTGCTCGAAAGCCAGTCGTATCCGACTCTAGGGTTCAGTGCTCATCTCTGTTTTAATGCCAAAGAGCCAGCGCTGTCTGTTTCTGCAGACGTTTCCATGGTCATGTGGTAGGCATGACTAGACACCGGAGCGCACGGAACGTTGTTACCTTCCCACTGAAGTGGTCCCTATTTATCTACTTGCAATTTCTTGCTTTAGAACTGCTAGGTTGCCAGGAGCTGGGACAAAGATGGGAGCTCATTCCATCCTGCAGTACTCGGGAATCGAACTGCTGACCTTCTGCCTCCCAGTCAGCATCTTAGCCTCTTGAGCCACTGCAGTCCCATGTTTATGCAAGCGCAGTTGCATTACACACATGTACTAGTGCATTTTATGGCTGTTGTAAATACACCCACTTCCGGGTGCGGAGAAGGCAGTGACGGGCCATATGAAATGGTGCTGCGGGCTGGGTGTGGCTTGTGGGCCATAGTTTGGCCACCCCTGTTCTAGTGGATCTCTTCTTGCATGAGTTAATTTGGTCCTGCAAGAACATCAATTTTGTTTTCTGCACAATGAGCATGGTGGAACAGCACCAGATTGTATTTATGTATTTGCTTGGCTATGTATGCAGTCTGTGGTATGTTCTTCCACAGTCAGCAGGAAGACCAGATATGAGATGGATCGGCGGGGGGTGGAGGGGGGGGATCCACAGCCTTGAATTTGCAAGACCTGACATGCTTGTCGATTCATAAGGGTCTCCCCGGAATCAAAAGCAAGTGGAGGCATAGAAGAGCAAGGGAACAGCAGCAGGGTGTAATATTTTGAAGGAAAGTTCACTAGTACTGACCCAAGATGATGGCCTGGAAAAATCTGCATCATGGACACAGTCCAGCCCGATCACAAAAATCTCCTCTGTTCATGCAAGATTTCTTCTATTCAGAATTCCAACCTGTAACCCGTGCCTGGCTCCTAATGGTCTTACCTCATCTCTCCTGTAGGTGGCACTGGTGAGTCAGGAGCCCGTACTCTTTTCAGGCTCCATTCAGGACAATATGGCCTATGGGATGGAGAATAGTTCCATGGAAGAGCTTAGAGCTGCCGCAGAAGAAGCTGATGCCTTGGGATTCATCCATGAGCTGGAAGGAGGCTTCGGAGCAGGTGGGCAAAATCTGTCAAACCCCTTCCTCTCCCTTAACATCTGCAAAATTTCCTGTTCTCTTTCTTGAAAACGCAGCTGTCCTGAATACAGTAATACCCCAGATAACGATTGCATCGGATAACGATGCAAGTTTTTTGGGGGAAAATTGCATCGGATAACGATTCTTTAGCGTTATCCGAGGCAATGGTCTGCGGGTGTGGGGTGGTTTGGGTAGAACTTCTACCCAATCCACCCCCACCCACAGCGGTCTCTGTGACTGCAGTAGGGTCGGGGGAAAGGCGCGCGCCTTTCCCCCGACCCTCCTGCAGTCGTAGAGACTGCATGAATGAAGTAAAGGCAGGGAGGGAAAGAAAGAGACACAATCGGGTCTCTCTCTCTTTTTCCCTCCCTGCATTTAAACTAAAGGCAGGGAGGGAAAGAGAGAGAGACGTGATCAGGTCTCTTTCTTTCCCTCCCTACATTTAAACTAAAGGCAGGGAGGGAAAGAAAGAGAGAGACCCGATTGCATCTCTTTCCCTCCCTGCCTTTAAAGCAGTTTGTCCCTGAAGTCAGGGCTTTTTTTTAGCGTTGTTCGATGCATCCATCGAACAACGCTAAAAATTGGATAACATCATGACTTGTGGAACCAAGTCATAATGTTATCTGGGGTTTTACTGTACTTTTAGCATATTCCTCCAAAGTCACGAACTATCATCCATCCAGCCACTAAGCTTTCCTTCATGGAGTGGAGCCCGAAGGGCAAGCCTTCTTCTAGCATTCATAGTTAACCTTTGGAACCTACAACATTTGGGAAATTACTGCCAGCTCATTTATAAAGGACATTTCAGCAAAACTGTGAAGGCTTATTGATAATTATCAGTTTCCAGAGCTAAAAAAAAAAGCAGATTCCCTGTTTTTATATTTAAAAATAGGCATGGAAAGTTGGCTTAAATAGTATGAAGGCAGTCTAAAGCTAAGGATATTTTTTTTAAAAAAATGGTGGGGTGAGGAGATAAACACAAATTTGTTGTATTGTTTTGAATAAGGTGAACTCAGGGGGCAATCAGATGATGAGAAAGGTGTGTCTGAAGTAAGGAAATGTATGGTGTCTTTGCTGGGAATGATCTTTAGAATGATCCATCCCTTGGGGAACTGCTCTAGCCTGGTTTCCCTCCACAAAGTAGTAGCCCTATTGTACAAGGATTGGAGTTGGTTGGTGCTATGGCCTGCATGCCCCGTGGTCATCGTTGGGAATCGCTCACCCTGAATCCTGCCACAAGTGGCCAAAAATACTAGCTTTCTTTATTCATGCCAGAGGCATCACAAGCAAATAATAGCATACAAAGCTAAGATTAACATATCTAAAACAAACAAGAATTAGATTACTCCCACCCAATATTAGGTCACATCAACAGTATTTCCTCTTGCCTACATAAGTTCCTCCTCAGTGCATGTTGAGGGGCATTGTGTGCATTGTATCATATGGGAGATACAGTAGTTTGTACTTCTCCACATTCACACGATTGCACCGGATAACGCTAAAACTGCATAACTATGACAAATTTGGGGGGAAGATTTGTACCGGAGAACGTTCTTTTTAGCGTTATCCGATCCATCGTAATAAAGAAATAAAGGAGGCCAAAGCTCCTCTCCCTGCCATTTTAATACATGAATAGTGGCACTGTATCTCAGTTTAAAATTTTTTCACAATACAAAACATCCCAGAAAACACATTAAATTCGTAAACTGAGGTATCACTGTATTCAAAAACAGGTTTAAAACATTAATACAGGAATAGATAAATAACTTTTGGAAGCAGATAAACAGGGTGTCCCAAAATTCATTCATGATCAATAGTCCAAATTGCATAATTGATATCTTTGCACATGTGTCCGCCATGAGTTGGGAAGAAGACAGTATGTGTATGTGCACGCACACAGAAACAGGTGGCCAACACAGAGAGAATATTTGGTTAGTATTTTGTAACTAATATTTTGTCAATAAAGGTACATTTAGCTACCATTTCCCCTATGTCTGGTGACTTTTGGGACACCCAAAAGATTCTCCAACAGGCTGATTAAAAAGAGAGAGAGAAATCTATTGTGTAGACGAAAGATCTGTCAGATCTCTCTGTGGGATTTCATGAAGGAGGGCCGTGTTATGTTACAACCTAGCTTAACAGCAAAGGGCAGGTGCCCTTTGGCTCCTGCCTGTGGCCCAACCCAGATTGCATTCAATACCAGGAAAGAGGCAGGGAGATATGGCTTAGCAAGCAGGGTGTGCAAGGGTACAGTTCAGCTTCTACTTGACTTTACCTGACAAACTACCTGCTAAGACAGGACCCTCCACCCTGGGTCTCTTGCTGTTTACCACTTTGCCTGGGCGTTAAAAAACAACTTGCTCAAAGTGCATTAAAACAACCAGGACTTGGGAAGTCTTATCTTAGGCTTTCACTTGGCTGAGTTAAGCTTCCAGCCCCTATTGAGTTATAGCTTCTTGTATTAAGTCACCCCTGTATGCAAGAACAAAAAGGTATGGTAGCATGGGCCTTTCTCAAAAAGCACTTTTTTTCATGGCAACACTCCAATCCTCCCCCTTTCTTCAATAAGCACACTTGATGTTAAAATATGTCATTTATTAAAAATATAGGATAGTAAAAGTATAAAGATCTTCCAGAGGCACAAATTTCAGTATCAAAATTAGATACAGTGTAAGTAAAAATAACCAATCTAAATACATTAGAGCAAATCAATAGAGTTCCTTCCCAATAAAATAACAAAGTCTATCTAAATCAGGGGTTCTCAAGATTTTCACACCATGGGCCAGAGCACTTGCCCTCAGACTGTGCCATGGGTTGGACACAACAGCAGAAGGTGGGTTTGCACAGGCGCTTCTGCTTCTGGGGTCGTCGCCACAGGCTGGATAAAATGGTGTTGAGAGCTGGATCTGGCCCATGGGCCGTGGGTTGTGAATGCCTGATCTAAATAGTCATTTTTCTTAGATTCCTAATCCATTTCAAGAAAGCTTACATGACCATATTTCCTCTCCAGGTCCAAACTCCCACTAATTGAAAATTTCCTTTTTACTACTCTCAAACCCATGTCATTTGAATTAACCAATCAAAACGTTTCTAACACTTAACAGTTCCTTCAACCTCCATAACATTTGAATTAGCCAATCATATTGTTTCTTTGCAACACTTTAATCAAGGCATTAACCTCTTCCTCACCCAAGTTCAGCCATTTTCTGGACACACAAACAGGCTTCATATGTTACAGGCCTTACAGCAGTGGTGCCCAAACTAAGAGCCAGGTGTGGCCACCAATGCCAATTCATCTGTCCCACGAAGCCCTCGTTGCTCCTGGAAGCGGCGAGGGCTTCGCAGGCTGGATGAATTGGCGTCGGGGGCCACACTCGGCCCCCGGGCATTAGTGACTGGCTCTCTGAACCTTGCTTGTGAACCATGTTTCCGTTTTCTTAAGTGCCTCTGACTACCCACGTTATGATGCTGATGGGGAAAGATACAACGCTCTGACTCTTCCTTGATTCTCTCACCAACTTCTCCATCTCTCTTGCCGCCTTTCCTTGGCAGATGTGGGAGAGAAGGGAAGCCAGCTCTCTGTCGGGCAGAAGCAGCGCCTGGCCATTGCCCGGGCCTTGATCCGCAACCCGAAAGTCTTGGTGCTGGACGAAGCCACAAGTGCCCTGGATGGGGAGAGCGAAGCTGCTGTGAGTGGGTCCTGGGGAGGGAAAGGAGGGGAACTGAACAGCTTTGCTGGGAATTTGATCTCAATCTTATAAGACGTCCTGATTAGAGCAGGTCTCCTAGAAGAAATGTTGAAGGGGGGAGTGGACACTAGTGTAAATCTCACTGATTCTGTGGGTCTGGCTTTCTTTGCAACTACCAACAAGCTTCAGACTACTCATCAAAACCTTTCTCTCCCTAGATCCAGCGGTCAGTGATGAGTCGCCAGACCCGGACAGTGCTGGTGATTGCTCACCGGATGCAGACAGTGGAGAACGCCCACAAGATTATAGTGCTGGAAGGGGGGGAGGTTGTCGAGGTGGGGACCTACACCGAGCTGATGGGACGGAAGGGGCCTTTATACAGGCTGGTGCAAAGGAGCTGCATGGAGTGACTTCTGGAAGTTGCAAAGTCACGTTTTTTGGAAGGACAAGTGTTTGGGCAGAATTTTTTTCTGTTGTGTTGTGTAGAGGCTGTGAGTGCAGTTTTGTTATGGAAGCTGGGTGTCAGTGGCGTAGCGTGGTGAGCGTGGGGGGGGGGATGTCTCGGGCAGCGCTTTTCAGGGGGCGACAAAATGTCCCCACCCCTTTGGCCTCTCCCTGCCTGGGCTTAGGGAGTAGGACTTCCCAGGCAGAAGGCGGCCCTCTTTGCCTCCCACCCCCTCTTTGCCTCCCACCGGCCGTGGCTGCCCTTGCTCTGCCTCCTTCCCCTGATGAGCTCCCCGCACGTGCACGCTGCTCACCTCCGCCCGCCCACCCAGCCGTCAGGGACTCTCCCTGCCCTACCAGGACTTGCATAGAGTTGGGGAAGGGGAACCTTTTAGGCCACTGAGGAGTCTAATCCTCTGCTCAAGGCAGGAATTCGAATCGACGCCGACCTGAGAGAAGGTTGCTTTCCAATCCTCTCCGGAGTGCTTCCAGTGTCGGAGCGCTCCAGTCCCTCCAGGGCACCCATGTGCACCCACGGTGCAAACCTCCCCTCCGGGTGGATCAGGGCCAGGCGTGGCGGAGGGGACCAGCCGTTTTTGGCTCCAGTACAGCAGATTGACCACACTGCGCCAGCAGGGATCTCATTCTTGAAACACACACACACACACACACACACACACACACACACACACACACACACACACACACACACACACACACACACACACACACACACACACACACACACACACGGAAAACTGTGCCAACTTTTGTCTTCCATCAGGATCGAATTCACAATGTTTTGGCTCCAGTACAGCAGTTTGACCACACTGCGCCAGCAAGGATCCCTTTCTCTCATTCTTGAAAGAAAGCGTGCGCGCGCGCACACACACACACGAGAGAGAGAGAGAGAGGGAGATCCACCGCTTGGCTTGGCATCTCCTGTTGAGCCTTCTTGCCCCTTGGAGCCTGCACCGCTGTCCCCCCCTCTTCCCAGCCAGTTAATGTGGGCCACCCGGGGTGTGTGCGCCTCTGCCGCCTGCGCTGCAGCCGCTCGCTCGCTCTGCCCCCCCTTCTCGCTGAATTCAGCTCACAGGCGCACAGACGGAGAGAGCCTGGAAGGGGGGGAGAGAGGCAGGCAGGCAAGCCTACCATAACCTGCCTCGGGACGTCCTGGCTGTGCCGCTGCCGGCTGCTTCCCGGACAGTTCCTGCACCCAGCGGGTAGGAGACTCCCATCCCACCCCATGGGTTTGGCTCCCCCATACCCAGGGATCCCCTCATTCATTCCCCAAATTCAGCTCCCTCCCCCTCCCCCCCATCCTGAAGTGCTTCTTGACACGTGTTCTCTGTTTTCCTCTCCCACCCTCTCTATTGGCCCTTATGTGGGTCTGCCTGCTTGCCTACCTCTAGCATCTTCCACACAACCAACCGGAGTCTCTTGTGCTCTGCCAAAACCCTTTCCTGACCGATTGTATGCCTTTGGCATCTTGGGCACACTGAGCCGTCAGTGCGCTCTCCTTTCAGTGCCACTTCTGACTCCCCCAGAGGGGTTCCTTGAGCCCCGGAGAGCTCACCTCGCCAGCCGGGCCCCCTCTCCCTCCCCCCGGGCATTTTTGGACGGTGAAAATGCGCCGGTGAGGGACGAGTCCGGAACGCATGAGCTGGTAAGGATTTGTCTGCCGGCCTTGGCGAGACCCCAAAGCGCCCTTCTTCTCAGTCGCCGCCCAGGGGAATGGCAGGCAGGCAGGGCTCTACGAGACGTCCAGCCCCGGGGGGGGGGGGGTTGGAAAAGGCAGCGAAGGGTTAACTGGGTGGGGGTGGCAGCGGCGAGCTTAGATGGAGGGGGCAGCGAGTTTGGTCTTTGCCCCGAGCGGCAGAAGCCCGTGCGACGCCACTGCTGGGTGTATGGTCCATTTTAAGCCCAGATGGAGTAAGCAAGATGAAAACAATGGGGGCTAGTGGGTACTGGCAGCCAGTTCATGAAACTGGAGAGCCTGCCAAGGAATATTGTTTAGAAAGACACCTTTTCTCCTTAAGGGAAGAAATTGAAGGGAAAAGTGACAATTGATTTCTTTCCTTCTCCCCTTTTATTAATATATAGGTAATGCAGTAAAAAACTGACTTTTCCATCGAACAATATTTGTACAGCTGGAGGGGACAAAAGAAGGATGGAGGGGACGCAAAAAGCAACAAAAGAGAATCAAAATAGTGTTTCCTTGTTAATATACTAATAACGCTAAAACTTGGTTCCACAAGTAGTCTTATCCGGTTTTTAACGTTGTGCGATACATTGATTGCACAATGTTAAAAAAAGCCCGGTTCCCTTTCTGAAGAGGAAAGGGAACTGGGGGCCATCCACCTGCATGGAATTCCACCATGCATGGAATTCCTGCTGCCTTTTCCAAAGAGGCAGGCAGATCAAGCCTAGCGTCGGTTTGCTTGGGGTGAGGACGGGTGCGCCCGGTCTTCCCCCAACCAAACCAGCACTCTGAGTATCAGAGCACCAGTTTGGTTTGGGGAGAAACCAGGCGCACACCCCTCCGCCCAACCAAACCAGCGCTCTTGAGTATCAGAGCACCAGTTTGGTTGGGGGAGACCGGGCGCTGCGCCCTACCCCCAACCAAGCCGGCAGTCTGAGCGTTGGAGTGCCTGTTTCGTTGGGGGGAGACTGGGCGCGCGCATCCTGCCTTCAGTCAAGCCAGTGTTCTGAGCATCGGAGCACCCATTTGGGGGGGAACGGGCGTGCCCACTCCTGACTGCAAATTCTCCATTTTGGAGAGAGGTAAAGAGTTCGTGTCTGCTTCTCCATGAGCTAAGACCTGTTTTTGATTAGAGAGCTTTTATTTCTGGATCTCTATGGGCTAGGAAATATGCATTTTTGCTCCTTAAAAATGGTTACCTAGATTACCTGTTAACTGTATTGGACTGACTTATGCTATTGACTTTTATTCTTCATGAACCTGATCAATAAATCTTCATCATTTTCTTCTGAACAACGTGTCTTCACTGGACTAAAAGTGTAAGAGCAGCATTGCATTTCACACACAAACATTTGAACATGCTACCCAATTAAACCTCCTTTTGGCTGAAAAAGTTTTATTGCCCAGAATCCCCGTAGAGTTTTATTGCCATCCAGCCCGCCCTGGTTTGTTTTGGTTTCGGAGGTTTCCCAAAAGAGGGGGCCGGCTGGTACGTGACACCACCTGCTCGACAACGCGGCTCCAGGCAGCTCACAACAGCACACAATAAAATTGCATTACAGCAAAAAGCTCAAAGCCTAATGTAAAAGAGTCCAGGCTGCCCGGTGTGTGTGACGTCCACTCAAATGGTCAAGTCTCCGGCCCCAAAGACCTGCCACTTTCCATTGACAAATTTGTTGCACTTTGTCTGCAAAGAAAAAATAATGGATGGTAGATTTATAGGTATTAATGGTGTGACTGGAGGTACAATTTTTTTGAATTTTTTTCTCCATGCATACAGAGTGGAGAAGGAAGCAATTTTTGAACTGTGCCATATTTAGGGTTTCTTTTGGTGTTGGCAACATCTGTTGCTAACAGTTCCATTTTGGCCCAATATTTTAATGATTTGTTTTCTCCACAAAAAGGCAAGAGCACACAAAGGCGGAACGCCATATTATATTTGTTGAACTCTGGAACTGTCTGCCCCGATTGGTCAGGCAGTGAGTTCAATCACCAAGCTGGGGTTACTGCTAAATTCCCAAAGAGCAGCCTGGTTTTCCCCATCCCTTCAGAAATACAAATATACATGGGTCTTAATAAATAAATAAATAATTGTTATTATCTAATACTAATTATTTAAGATATTTGGAAATTTTGGACTTATCTGATTTAAACATCCTAACTCTTCAAAAAACAACTTACAGGGACTGCATATATACTCAGATTTTACCTTAACAA
Organism: Furcifer pardalis; assembly: GCA_030440675.1. Taxonomy (NCBI): domain Eukaryota; kingdom Metazoa; phylum Chordata; class Lepidosauria; order Squamata; family Chamaeleonidae; genus Furcifer; species Furcifer pardalis. Next base: position 173,723,772 of record CP126893.1, on the reverse strand, counting down.
CTCTTAGGTCTTTGATTAGGGCTTGATTTGTATCATCATCATCATCATCAATAATAATATGGGTTACTTCATGGCAAGCTGGGATCCACCTTAAACAAATTCATGCTAATGGCATTTTTCTTGCTAATGAATCATTCCTCACCATAGGCTGTCCAGAAGCTGTTGCCTCTCCGAATCAACCTATCAGTGGGGAAGAATCTCTTAACCCTTACCCACCAGGTTAGGCCCAAAATCTTACCACAAAACAGAGTTAACGATCTTTGGAGATGCAGCAAAAGAAGATGAATGAGTAGCAGAATAGGATTGAGTAACCCCGGGATACCTTTCCTACCGTCAGAAAGTTGCACCCGGCACCTGCTTTGCGAAGAGGGCAGAGAAACACGTGGGGGGTGGAATGTCTGGCTGGGGATTCTGGGTGTCGAGCTGGTAGAAAAACCAAAATTAGCCATTTCTAAGCACTGGGTGTTTGTGCCCCTCCTTCCTTGCTTAAGGGCTCAGTTGGTGGCTTTTCCTTCCAGTTACATTCCTGAGCATGGGTTACTTTCTGCCCATGGTGTAAGTAACTCTTCCCTGAGGAGATCCGGTAAGCCTCCTCTAGCAGACTTTTATTTATTTGGAATAGTAGCCGTGTTAGTCTGTGGTTCAGGCATATCAGAAAAAAATAAATAAATAAAAAATAGAAAAACACACTCTAGTACTTTAAACACTAACTGCTTTATTTTTATTGTTAGCTTTCATGGATCAAGTCCACTTCTTCAGACAAAGAGTGAAACTTACAGGCATGGTTTTTAAACACCAAATTACACTGACCAGCGACTGTTTAGGGTGACCAGGTCCCTCCTCGGAAGAGGGGGGGTGTCAGACCCTGAATGGCAGGGGTTGGCTGAGGTTTTTGCTGATTATCTTGTGGAGAAAATCGCTCGGATTCGGTCGAGGTTGAATCCCAGCGTGGGAACATTGGATCTGGGGCTGGCCGAAGTGCAGTCTGGTCATGTTATCTGGGATCGGTCATGTTATCTGCCCCGCACGGCTGTTGAAATTTGCCAGGGCAGTGACAGGTGGTTGGGTTGAGGCCATAATTCTTTGCTTCAGGAGGGGTTTTTCCTAAGACCTTAAAACATGCCTTGGTGCACCCCATCCTAAAGAAGCCATCCCTCGACCCCGCGGTTGTGACCAATTACCGGCCTGTCTCTAACCTCCCACTCCTGAGTAAGGTTTTGGAGAAGGAGTGGCACGGCAGTTACAGGAGACCTTGGATGAAGCAGATTATCTGGACCCATTACAGTCAGGATTCAGGCCCGGATATTGTACGGAAACTGCATTGGTCACGCTTGTGGATGATCTCTGGAGAGAGCGGGATGGTGGACATCCATCTGTCCTGGCTCTTCTTGACCTCTCAGCGGCTTTCGATACTGTCGACCATGGTATCCTTCTGAAAAGGCTCTGAGGATTGGGGATCCAGGGCAATGTGTTGTCCTGGTTTTCCTCATTTCTGAGGGGCCAGACCCAGTTGGTGTGGTTGAAGGATGAGATGTCCACCCCTAGGCCCCTGCAATATGGGGTGCCTCAGGGCTCGGTACTCTCGCCTCCTATTTAACATCTACATGAAACCACTGGGTGAGATCATCTGTTCCCATGGGGTGAGGTATCATCAATATGCTGATGTTACCCAGCTGTATATCTCGGCCCATGGGGACCCAAGCAATGCAGTGGAAGTCCTTTCCAGGTGCCTGGAGGCTGTGAGGGTCTGGATGGGGGACAAGAGGCTACAGCTGCGTTAACTCAGGAGCTACCATCTTTGGTTCTGGATGGGGCAGTCTTGCCCCAAACAGACCCGATGCGTAATCTGGGGGTCCTCTTGGACTCACGACTACTGCTCGAGGAGCAGGTGGCAGTCGTGGCCAGGAGGGCTTTTGCACAACTTCGTGTAATACGCCAGTTACACCCGCTCTTAGACCGGGGCGCCTTGCTCATGGTCACACACACTTTGGTCACCTCCAGACTTGATTATTGTAATGCGCTCTACATGGGCCTGCCCTTGATGACCATCCGGAGGCTGCAACTGGTACAGAATGCGGCTGCTTGGGTTGTGGTGGGGTGCGGGCGTTATGCTCGTGGCTCACCATTGCTCAGGGAGCTGCACTGATTGCCAGTGTGCCTCTGGGTGCAATTCAAGGTAGTGGGCCAGGATACCTAAGAGACTGCATCGCCCTAAGAACATCTGTCCATCCCACCAGAATGGACCAGAGAGGTGCTCTGGTTGTACCATCGGCTAGAGAGGCGCACCTCTCTAGCAGTAGGAGGAGGGCCTTCTCTGTGTCCGCCCCGGCCCTATGGAACCTCCTGCCAATTGAGCTACGTCTCCAATCGGAGTTGCTGCCCTTTAGGAAGGGGGTTAAGACCTTGCTGGCAGGACAGGTATGGGGTCTGGGTCAGACAACTGCATCTGCTTGTTGGCTCATTTTACCCCTCCCTCTTTCTCATTGTATGATTTTTTAAATCTTTTAACTTGTTTAGTTTTAATATTTTAATAATTTTTAAATTGGATTTTATATTGTGTTTTTTATGTATCTTTTTAAGCTTTTGTTAGCCGCCCTGAGTGTCTTTGAGGAAGGTGGCATATAAATCGGTAAAATAAATAAATAAATACAGTAAATAAAATTCAGGGGGTCAAAGGGAGATGGTGAGGTCAAGCAAGATGACAGACAAGCAAGCACAACAATACAGCTTCCCACAGCCATTAGCAACAATAGATTATTCAGATTAGCTCTAAATGACTCCCTTTCAATCTCAAGGTTGCTGAGAAAGCCCAACCTTTTCTTCCTTCAGGTTTTGTTGTGAGTCATTAATGGCAGGGCAATTCCATGGCCATCAAAGCCTATTTTCTGTCTTCTTAAAACAGCAATATTCAATGAGGATGGATGTACTCAAATGCCCCAAAGGCAAGGTAGAGGTAGAATGAGAGCCCATCTTAACACAGACATATCAGAGAGTAAACAAAACAGCAAAAATGACACAAAATGTTGTGACACCTTAAAGACTTAACTGCTATATTTAAAGGTGAGGTTTCCTGGATCAAATCCCCTTCATCAGACCCAATCTGTTCCAACAAAGCTCATATTTAAATACAGCAGTGAATCTTTAAGGTCCAACAAGATTTTTGTGCCCCCCCCCCATGTTTACTTTGATATTCTTGCACAGACTAACACTGCTACCACAGGCCAGTGCTGCAGCATCCAGATTAGGCAACATCTATGTTTTTAAGCCAAGATGTTATTTTGCTATCTACCTTGTCTGTTTAATGCTGCCGTGAATGCTAAGTTGTAACAATCTGTTTTCCGTTTCTGCTCGTGCAACCAAATTATTCTAACCTTTTGCATTCTGTGTGTTTTCTGGACCTTATTCGTTGGTTTTTGGCATTTTTAATTGGTCATTTTCGGAACCAAGTAAGATTTTAAACTAGAAGAGTTTATTTTTCCCCTCTGTGTGCACAAGTTTGATACTGATCACGATTGCTGATTTTCTCCTTTTCTCTCAAGAATTCCTGGGATACAATTACCTGGGATACTATTTCGTGAACCTGATCCACGAAAGCTCACAATAAAAATATAGCAGTTAGTCTTTAAAGTGCTGCAGTGTTTTTATTTTTTGTTTTCTGATATGCCTGAACCATAGACTAACACGGCTACTATTCCAAAATATTACCTGGGTCTAAAGCCTACTGATCTTAAGCAGACCTACATCTGAGTAGACCAATGTAGGATGCGCTTCTCTGCTTGGTTCTCCCACGCACCTGTTATAGCATTTAAAGATAGGACAAAACAGCATTCCTTTGGTCAAACAGAGAAGAGTTTATTATGCATAATAATGATTCTCATGAGTGTTGTCACTCCAAAGATGAGAATATTGAACAGTGAAAGACAGAACATTTTATACACTGTTTCCTACATATTGTTTACTCAAATACATTCTTGACCTTCTTCCGTGACATGTTAGTGTCAGGTTATACAAATTATTATTTCATACTTTCATCATAACATTTGTTTACCCATTACAGGGGTCTCAAAGGAAACGTAAGCAACATCTATTATTTGCAATCAGGGAACATATACTTCTTATGACCCAAGTCCAGGTCAACCTCACCATTTCTGATCATGGGTTATTTAGCAAACATTACTCATTTAATCATCAAGACCTTATTCTGGTCCACGTAAGCATTGCAGTTGCCCTTTGTAAGCAGAATTTCTAAATTGCCACGTCGCCTTAGTGCAGCCTTAGTTTCTTTAGCAGCAAGCAGCGTTTTAATTTCCATTTTATTCACATTTTATTTCTATTATTTTTTATGTTATATCATACCCATCTAAAATGTTAAGCTCTCCAGCTGGGCTGCTTTTCCCCCTCCTGTTCCTTTGGGGCTTTGACCCTCCCTGCTGCCACTAACAATTTGTTCAGTGAAACCAACTTTTTGCCTTTTCTCATAATTAAGGGAGGTGGCAACACCGCAACAGGTTATAATTTCAATGGACGGCCAGGATATTTTCCTTGGGTCTCCTGTGAGCGAATCAGAGGAGGAATCTTTGCGTTTGGCTCCGCAAGGGTTAAGACCACTAAGAGAGATTTCCTAGAGAGGATGGGAATTGTGTGAGAGAAGAGGTGGCCTCCTTCACCGGAAACGACCACCCCCTCCTGAAGAAGTCCCTCCTCCTCCTTCTCCAGAGGTGCCAATCAAGGCGGGAACAACTTCTACTTCCAGAATACAAATCCCATCTGCTTTCCCTGAGCGTTTATCCGAAGCCTTTAAAAGGTACTTTTCCCCCCAGCTAATGCAGCGCGTATGTAGGTTCTCCAGAGCCCTTTAAAAAAAAGACTACAACTCCCAGAATCCCCAGCCAGCAGGTCCGCAACCGGAGGCAATGGGAGTTGTAGTCTGATAATGCCGCTCCCATTATCAGGTCTCGAGAAGGCAAGATGGGATGCTTCATGGCAAGTTGACTCTGCGGTGGTGTCTGACTGGGGATTCTGGGCGTTGTAGTAGGAGAAAGCCGCCGCCACTCCTTTGGTGGCTTTTCCTTCCAGCTCAGGCCCAGGGCAAAAGGAACGGCGTTACATTACTGATAAAAAGAACGAAGGCCACAGCTTCCTCTTCTCCCGTTGCAGAGGAAAGGCGTTACTTTCTGCCCCTGCCGTTACTTTTCCCTGAGGAAATCGGTAAGGCTCCCTCTTACTGCCCCCCCCCCCCCAAAATCTCCCTTGTGCTTTGAAATGATTTGGAATTGTTTTAATCCAGAGCCTATTTGTATTGTGACAACCTATTTATTTATTGTATTTATTTATTTATTCCACTTTGTTATCCCACCCCAATCAGGTAGACACCCAACTCTGGGCGGCTTACAACATAAATTAAAAAGGGACATAGCTTAAACAACAATTCATAAGTAAATAATTTAATTTACTTTGCTAATTTGCTAATAGAAATGTTGCTGTGGTTTAGCAGGGATTTGAACCCGATTCTTCTGAGTCCTAGCCCACCCCTGCATCTGTTGCACCATACTGAGTCTCAGGACAACATATGCTACAGTTTGATGTTGGAATTGGATCTAGATCAAAAAACATGGGGTACGCATATTATGAAAACAAGGAAGATTAGCCGTTTGGTCCATATTGAAATTGTAAATATGCAGGAAACAGGTGATACCTGTTTTGAGAGTCCCCTGGACAGCGAGGAGAACAAATAGGTCAATCTTAGAAGAAATTAACCCTGACTGCTCCTTAGAAGGTCAAATAGTAAATATGAAGCTAAAGTATTTTGGACATCAAATGAGAAGAGAGGATTCACTTGAGAAAGCCTTGATGCTGGGAAGGGTGGAGGGCAAAAGAAGAAGGGGGCGGCCAAAAATGAGATGGCTGGATGGTATTGTAGACACAATGGGCACAAAGCTGAGCGAGTTGAGGACGATGGTGGAGGACAGGAGTGCCTGGCTGACGGTGGTCCATGGGGTCACAAAGGTCGGAACCGACTGTGCGACTGAACAACAACAAGGTGATACCTTTATTGCAGGGATTCTCAACCTGTGGCCCATGGGCCAGATGTGGTCCATGGCACCATTTCATGAAACACACACCCCGTATCCACCGTGCCAGGAATTGCCATGTGGTGGGGGAAGGGCTAAATGGCCGTCTGCCCCCCCGAAGCTGTCTGTGGGAATGTGACTCAGCCCCCGGCTTTAAAAGGTTGAGAACTCTTGTTTTATTAGATCACTAAGAAAAATAAAATGGGTTGTGTGAGCTTTTGTGGTTCAAGACCCCTTCTTCAGGCATATATTAAAATGATCATGGCATGGTGGTATGCCAGGCTCTTATCTTAAGGACAGCAAAATATTTTATGGAGTTAGGATGCCATTGTTTCGCTAATTGGTTTTTCCCATTGAAAAATTGTTGCATGATTTTTTCCATAGGGAAAATAGTTATGCGGGATGCCACCCCCACCCCCCAATCGTTATGCGATTTCATTGTTATATGGGGTGATTGTTGGTTCAACTGTACACACACCAACAGACAGCATTTTCTTTTTAAATATGTTGTGGTTTTTTGCATAATTATTATTGTTTTGATATTGTCTTAATAGTGTTTGTTTCACTTTTTAAATAGTGTGGACAGATTTTTGGGATAGACTAGACTTGGTGCTCTTGGAATAAAGAGCCGTGGGGTACTTGCTAAGCATTTTTATGCAATTAAAATACACTTTGTAAAGAATTTTAAACATAAAATAATGATTTTGGGGCTTTTTTCTGAAGTCTGGAATGGAATACGTACTGTATTGTATTTGGTTTTCAATGCATTCCTATGGGAAATTGCATTTCACTTAAAGAGCATCTCCCTTAAAGAGCAATCCCGTGGAACACATTATACCTGTTAAGCGAGGGTTTACTGTACTGTACTGCTCTCTACATGGGGCTGACCTTATGTCTGATACACAGATTTCAACAGATCTAGAATGCAGCAGCCAGGCTGGTGACGAGTATAAAGGAAGATAGCTTGCTTTCCTCAACTATTCCCTTTATGTGATCACTAAGATACTTTACTTGACCTTCAACCTTATTACTCTAGTTCTCTACAAATCTTAGATTCTCTGGAAATTTCTCTACAGCTGCTATTTGAATCAAGGGAGATATTCCTGGATTATTATTGTTCTTGTATTGACACCAAATTTGAAGAGTGTTACTACCTAATGAATTTTAAAACATCTTAATTATCATGTTTAAGAAACAATCCTTAAATCTAATTTTATTTAATGATTCCCCAAATCAACTCTTTAATTTTATAATTATATTGAAAACATTTCTCATTTAGTTAGCAATACTGTATAATCATTTTTTATATTTTAAATACCTCACCCTCCTTCCTTTTGGAATACAGTCAAACCTTGCATAAAGAGTGCTTCGCTTAAAGAGTAACTCGCTTAAAGAGCAGAATTTTCTCTCAATGTTCGCTTCGCTTAACAAATAAAACCAACCAAAAACTCACTTAACAAATAAATTGGGGTTCCCAATCCTCCCCACAATTGGTCATTTACAATGGTGTTTCACTTAAAGAGCAAACTCACTTAAAGAGCAATCCTGTGGAATGCATTATGCTCTTTAAGCGAGGTACAACTGTATATGCTACAATTTGTGCTTATTCTTGGTCTTTTATCCCCATTGCAAATTTTATTATACAGTAAAACCCCGGGTTACAACCGCCTGGGTTTATGTTTGCTGCGGTTTACAATGACAAATCCTATGGAAATGCTATCCTGATTTACAAATTTTTAATGTACAGTAATACCTCAGATAACGTTTACCTCGGATAACGCTAAAATCGCATAACGTTAAGCAATCTGGGGAGGAGAATTGGATCGAATAACGTTAAGGTCCTATGGGATGGATAGGATAACAACCGCTAAAGCCTGTGCAGTTACAGTGTATCTCTATGGAGCTTTAACGTTATCCATTCCATCCCATAGGATTTTAACATGGATCGGATAATACTCAAAATTGGATAACACCAAGACTTGTGGAACCAAGTCTTAGCGTTATCCGAGGTATTACTGTATTTGTTTCGGTTTACAACAATAAATTCAGGACCTTTTTTTACATTTTTCAATGCATCCCTATGGATGTTTCGGGTTACAATGGAGGCTGTTGGAACAGACCTCCATTGTAACCCGAGGTTTTACTGTACTTTGCTATTAACTTTCATCTGCATATTCACCATTCCCATACCATACCATACTAATAGATCCTGACAATATATTATTTTAAATGAATATATATTCTCTTCTTGAATATGTATTATGCTGTTTCTTATGCTTTTACTTTTATTTTTAGTGTTTTGTAAGCCGCTCAGAGTCGGGTTCTCCCGATTGGGGCGGGGTATCAAGTGTAATAAATAATAATTATAAGTAGAAGTGGAAAATATATAAATGCTCTTTCATCACCTCAGTTCTTGCCATACATAGTCCAATGAAGAGATGTTGTTCAAGCACACGTAGGTTTATTGATCAGGTATATTGATCAAGTTCTTAAAGCATAAGAGTCAGTAGCATAAGACAGTCCAGCAACAGTACATAGGTACATTAGGTGACCATTTTGAAGAAGCAAAAAGGCATAGCCCCCAGGCAAAGATGTTAGCATAATGCCCTCACCCCAACACTACTCGTGCAGCCGCATTCTAGACCAGCTGAAGCCTCCGAATGGTCACCAAGGGCAGCCCCATGTAGAGCGCATTAGAATAATCAAGTCTGGAGGCATGTGTGACCATGAGCAAGGAGTCCCGGTCTAGGAATGGCTGTAACTGGTGAATCATACGAAGTTGTGCAAAGGCCCTCCTGGCCATGACTGCTACCTGCTCTTTGAGCAGTAGTCGCGAGTCCAGGAGGACCCCCAGATTACTTACCGGGTCTGTTTGGGGCAAAGCTGCCCCATCCAGAACCAAATATGGTAGTTCCCGAGATAACACAGGACCCCCTACCCAGTATAGTATAATTTTTTGGAGCTCACCACTGCCTGGAAGTGCCATGTGTGGCAGGCAGGACACAATGTCCGTCTGGTCCCCAAAGCTGTCTTAGGGAGAATGACTCGGCCCTCAGCTTGAAAAAGTTGAGAACCCCTGATCAAGAGCAACATGTAAACATTGTGCAGAGGCTATGAAACAACCCACATCTATTTCTTTCTATCAATCTCTCCAGCATTTTCCACCAATGAAGTTTATTGTTTCCTCAGAGAATGTCACAGACGTTCTGTTAGAATGAGAAATGGAATGGATAGTCCCATTTCTGCCCAGCAGAGAAAGAGAGACTTGAGATAAATCCTCAGTTTATTTTCCTGAAGTGCCTTAATTTGTGACAGAACCAATCTTCCTACCAATGTTTTCAAAAGTTAGTCCCCATTGAGCTGGATTTTATTCTCCTACATTTTCCCTAGCAGTTCACTGGTTTTCTCAAGTGGTTCAAAAACCTACTTTCTCTGCTCAGTTTTGATTTGCTTCTCTTTAGCAGGAGAAGAAAAAGACAAGGACATCAAGCAACAGAAAAAAGGGATGGATTGTTCAAGTCAGAAGTTGGTGTTGAAAATCAAGATGGAATGAAACAACTGGGAGGAAAACAAGTAGATGAGAAGATGGAAGAATCCATCATTAATTTAGAAGAAGTACAACTCCATCCTAAAGCATCAAAAGGAGGAGAGAATAATGAGAGCCCAGATGAGTGTGGGGACAAAGGGGAGAAACCGATTACATGCCTGGAATGTGGAAAAACCTTTAGACGGGGAGTGCATTTTGCTAAACATGAAAAACTTCATTCAGGGGAGAGACCATTTAAATGTCAGGAGTGTGGAAAGAGATTCACTCAACGTGCTCACCTGGTTTCACACAACAGATCCCACACAGGTGAGAAACCGTTTGAGTGTCTGGAGTGTGGAAAGAGTTTTGGTTATAGTGCAGCCCTTGCAGCCCACTGCGGTACCCACACAAGTAAGAAGCCCTTCAGATGCCAAGAGTGCGGAAAAACCTTTCGAATGAAAAGATTTCTTACTATCCATCAAGGAATTCACTCAGGAGAGAAGCCATTTGAATGTCTGGAGTGTGGAAAGAGTTTTCGTTATAATTCAGGCCTCAAAGACCACCACAGTATCCACACGGGTGAGAAGCCATTTGAATGCCTGGATTGTGGGAAAACATTTCGGAGGAAAGATAGTCTTGCTATTCATCACAGAATTCATTCAGGGGTTCTGCCGTTTAAGTGTCTGGAGTGTGGAAAAAGCTTCCGTCAATCTGGAAACCTTGCTTCACACCTTAGGATGCACACAGGCGAGAAGCCATTTGAATGCTTGACGTGTGGGAAAACCTTTCAGTTGAAAGGAAGCCTTACTTTTCATGAAAGAGTTCATTCAGGGAAGAAGCCAGTTGTATCTCTGGAAGATGGAAATGGCAAGAAGCCCTTTGAATGTCTGGAGTGTGGGAAAGCCTTTCGACTAAGAAAACATCTTGCTATCCACGAAAGAATTCACTCAGGAGAGAAACCGTTTAAATGTTTGGAGTGTGGGAAAAGCTTCACTGGATCTGCAAACCTTGCAAACCACCTCAAGATCCATTCTGGGGAGAAACCATTTCCATGCCTGGAGTGTGGGAAAACCTTTAGACGGAAAGAACATCTTAAGATGCATGAAGTAATTCACTCAGGGGAGAAGGCTTTTAAATGTCCAGAGTGTGGGAAATGTTTTAGCCACCATGCACACCTTGCTGTACACCTCAAGACCCACACAGGCGAGAAACCATTTGAATGCCTAGAATGTGGAAAAGCCTTTGGCCGGAGAACGCACCTAATAACTCATGAAAGAATTCACTCAGGATATAAACCATTTAAATGTATGGAATGTGGGGAAAGCTTCAGAGAATCTTCATCCTTTATTCTACATCTCCGTATCCACACAGGCGAGAAGCCGTTTGAATGCCTAAAGTGTGGGGAAACCTTCAGGCTGAAAGGAAGTCTTACTTGCCATGAAAGAATTCACTCGGGCGAAAAGCCTTTTAAGTGCCTGGAGTGTGGAAAGTGTTTCAGTCAGAGTTCAAACCTTATTAGACACCGGAGAATTCACACAGATGAGAAACCGTTTGAATGTATCAAGTGTGGAAAGAGCTATAAATGGAAAGTATCTCTCGTTTATCATCAAGGAACCCATAGAGAGGGGAAACCATACAAGAATGTGGCACGGAAAAAGAATATTGGTCAAGGGGTAAAGTCATTAAACTGTTTGGACTGTGGAAAGAAATTCAAGAAGCGTGGAACTCTTACCTTACACCAAAGAATTCACAAGAGGAGAGACAATTTACATGGTTCGGGAATGGAAACAGGTTCTGCAAGACCACTGAGGAGAAAGCGTACGAATATTAAGAATGCTGAAAGACTTTCAGCCAGAGCACAAACCTGATTTCCCATCAGAAAATTCACACAGGCAAGAAACCATTTGAATGTTTGGAATGTGGAAAAGCCTTTAGACTTGGAAAGGAAGACCTATCTTTGCACCTTAGAGTCAACATAAGTGAAAAACAATTTGAATGTGAAGACTACATTTAGAAAGAAAAGTCAATTTGGGGTAGAAAACTTTGTGAAAGGAGCTTCATCTGCATTTTTGATCTCATTAAATGTAACCATATTCACATAGGGGAGAAAGACTTGAAGTGTCTGGAATGTAGAAAAAAGCTTTATCATAAGAAGTAAACTTGTTATGAATTGCAGAATCAGAGAAGAAGCCTTTCAAAAGCGTGGAGCACAGAAAGAGCTTCAGTCAAAGTCAGCATCCTTGTTCCTTTCAAAGGACTAAAAGAAACTGTTTAAATGCATGGAAAAACTTCATTTTGGGTGACAGGCTGAACAATCACCACCAAATCCATAGAGTATCAAGTGCTCATGCTGGAAAGAATAAATAGAAACAGTCACAATATGGAGGAAGAGATTTCCTTAAAATGTGTTCTTAGCAGATCTCAATGGCAATGCCTTAAATAAGTCATCTGTAATTTTTTTTCTCACAAGTTTTTTTCCCTTGAGTAACAACATTTAGAAAATGTTACCCTTGTGGCCAACCTCAGCCACTGGAGAAAACACTGCTATCTGTCCCAGGTGGACCACTGTAAAGTCTGCCACTCTTCAGTCTGCATAAGAACTCCCCTCCTTCTGTCCTGAAATGGCCTAGCTTGGCACTGCAAGCTACAGTGCACTCTGGAAGCTACCATGGCTACCACATGACACAAAAAAGATGGGATGGCAGAAAGGATCTCGGCTTCTCCTTCCCCACTGCCTTCTGTTATGTTGGCTTAACTGCAGAATTCACAAAGTGTGAAACAATCATATTTCCTTCCTGGAGTATCTTGCATGTCTCATTACTGTGATGATGAGATTCTTCAGGTATATGTGTAAATTGTAGATGGCTGTTTTACATATTTCAAAGATAGGAGCAGGAATAGAGATGGTTCCATAGCTCTTGGTGACAGAAGAATCCTACTTGCATGTGTAAAATTTTAAACAAGTGACCATCTTCTGCATCTAATAACATTTGATGAAATATAGGACATACCTGCACGGGATATATCACAAGATTTTTGATTGATTCCTGGATCCAGACTTAACTCATATACCTGAGTCATAAGTGCAAAAGGGGGTTGGAATTCAAATTCCACCATTGTTCTACACAAGAACTAACATAATGTCTGCCTTTGTTCCTTGTAAACATTAAATTGGAGACAGTGGCCTCTTGTGGTCAGCTCTGGTAATGCACAATAGAAATATATGTTATGTACAGTGGAACCCTGTATTATGAATGATTCATTTAATGTAATTTTCACATTATGAATGAAAAACCCCAGCACAATTGCATCTGCCATGCCCAAACACCAGTTTGCACAAAAGCGGCAATTGCAGACTATCATTGATAGCAGAATATGTATGCACTCAAGACTATGACTGTTAATCATTTACAGGTACTGTATGGTGACAGTATACTGCCATCTTGTTAATCTATTTCCTCTGCCAATCCTGTGTAGATCAATTTCTGAAGAGATAGCTTTTTCTGACCTCCAGAACCGATTAATTGGTTTCCAATGCATTTCTATGGAAAACCTTGTTTCATATTACAAATTTTTCATTATATGAAATGTGACATGGAATTGATTAATTTTGTTATATGGGGTTCCACTGTATGTCACATATTTTTTAATGAATATTTTTAGACCCATGGGTAGCTGAAACCATGGAAACAATAACTTGCAGATTTTGGATGGGTGTCCTGTATTAAGACAAATGTATCCTTGTAAAAGCAGCTGACTCATTTGAGCCAGTGAGGAATCTGATAAAATGTGGTTTGCTCTCTAAGATAAACTTGTATTGACACATTCCCTACCATGGATGGAGTTCTGGCCTGACAAAAAGAGGAAATATCAATGCTCAATGTGGACTTGACAGGAGGTGCACATAAATGAGACTTAAACAGCAGTTTGATTCTCAAGTACTGCACACTGGAATGAGCTCCCGTCTTTGTCCCAGCTCCTGCCAACCTAGCAGTGTGAAAGCAAGAAATTGCAAGTTGATAAGTAGGGACCACTTCGGTGGGAAGGTAACATGCTGTGGTGTCTTGTCATGCCTTCCACATGAACACGAAAATATCTGCAGAAGCAGACAGCGCTGGCTCTTTAGATTTGAAACAGAGATGAGCACTGAACCCTAGAGTTGGATATGAGTGGCTTTTGAGCAGGGGTGATCTTTACCTACAGTGCTTACTCTACTCTCTCGCCAGTTCACATGGTAATTAGGATTTTGCCCCCAACATGCTGGGTATTCAGATGGATGGAAGGCTTGTCATCAGACATGTGGAAAATAAAAAACTACAGTGATACCTTGCTTAACGAGCAAAACGTGTTCCATGGGGTTCCATGGAAGGCTGCAGGAGGGAGAACGGTTCGAGAAAGAGAAGGGTGTGAAAAGCGAACAGTTCTCTTGCCTGCACTGGTGGATAAAGGCAGGAAAGAGCTTGTGGTTTCTCTTCAATGAGACTGGAACGCAACCTCTTTCCTGAGAGGTTCCCTTTTTACCCCCTTCTCTTTCTCGAAGCCTTCTCTTGCCTGCGCTAACATTTGCTGGGGAATTTATAAAAACAGCCGATTCACCAGTGCAGGAGACAACTGTTCTTGTTAAGAGAGTTTTTGCTCATTCAATGAGGCAGGCCTTTTGGGGGGGAAATCCTACTCGTTAAGCGAGTTACTCGCTAAACGAGATGCTCGTTATGCGAGGTATTACTGTATACGACTTTTCCTCAGATATAAACATGTTGAATATGTAGCATTACTCTCTAACTAGACCTGTGAAGTACAAGAAGAGGGAATCGTGCATGGATGGCGTCCCTTTTCATGGATACTCAATCTTTTTGGTTGCATAAGTTCTACTTTTCTCTGCTGTAAACTTGTTGTAATTCTGTATTTTTATCCCTCTTGTTCATTTTTGTATATGTTACACTTGTCAATGTGCTTCAGATAACGTTAGAATTTCTCACCAAGTCCTAATGCTGCAATATGCAGTTTTTCAAACATGACCCTGGAGAGGTATAGTGGGATTGAACGCGACATAATGTTTACAAGATCAAGTGACATTGACGTTTCTGGGTTTTGAAATACAAGAATGTATTTCTAAACAAAGAGGAGGGCAATATTGAGATTTTCCAACATTGATGTAACCTTAAGATATAACATGTGTTAGCCTGTGTAATTCTTGTTGTAACCATTGACATTTTAAAGTAGCAGTTATGTGATAGATTAGAAAATAGTCAAAGCTTAGCAATATATCACGGGAAACATGCAGAAACACAGTAGAGGTATCCTTAGAGCAACAGAAAGGCTTAATAAGCAATAAAATGTGGGCATCTTCCTCAACCATGACTGAGAGGAAACCAGATGTCTAAGGAAGGGCATATTTTGGGCTGACTATAGGGAGGGAGGATAAGCTTGAAGTATCTTGAAAAGGAATAGCAGTTTTAATTGCTTATCTGTAATGCTTTCTGTAACCTACATTCCTCTAGACAAGGGACAAGATTAAAGTACCTGAAGATCTCAAACTCCACTATGTCACATGGAGGACCCTGAATAGACCGAGGGTTGGAGTCCCTAAATGCACAACCCAACATACTCACTTTGGGGCTGCTGGCAGACAACAACACACAGTTTGAATCTGGAGACACAGAGTCCGGCTCATTTACTGGTCTGCCAATTACTGCCAGAGACATGCAACCAATGAGGACTTGGGTTTGGGCAATGAAAGTGACTTCATTTCGGCAGTCCAGCGTTTGATCGGGACACAAAAGAAGAACCTATAAAGTTACCCTATGGTCTTGTTTCTTCAGAATTCATACCATCACTTCCATTTATGTACTTACTGAGTTCCCTGCCAGCAAAATAAAATGCTCTTTTGAGGCCTCTCAAGTTCCAAAGTGTGGATTTTTTTTTTTTACAAAATTAGTCTCTATATCATCATAAAGAAGAGGGGGGGAAAAGTGACGTTTATGTTATTTCTCTCCGTGATCAGCTCAGCTACAATAAGCACGCTGAGTTTCTAAAGTTGAATAAATACAGTAAAACCCCGGTTCAATTGTAAACCGTATCAATTGTAAACCGAAGCACATTTACCCAGAGGGATGCATTGAAAATTTTAAAAAGGTTCCCGACTTCCCCCAAAAATTCACCATTACCATCCCAAAAATGGGGGACATGGTAAAGGGTAATATAAATGAGGGAGCTAAGCTCCCCATCTTTCCCTACATTGTGTGGGCTCTGGTGCTTCCTTCTCAGGGTTGGAATCGGGTGATGACGAGGAGTGGTTGGTTCGGCCACTGGGGCACATCCAGGCGAACCGCTTGCCTCCCCCTCCTCTGTGCCTGGGCCAGTGTTGCAAAGGGGAGGAAGAGGGGATTGATCACAGCGGGGCAGCCTTGCCTTGCGCATTCACGGTGCCTCTTCCTGAGCTGTTACTAAGCCACAGGTTTTAAAAGACACCACATGCTTTAGCCCCACTACGATCGATCGCCTCCCCCCCCTTCACAGTACCAACCCAGGCCCAGATCAATGTCAGTGGGGTGACCTTCCCTTTGCGCATTCATGGTGCTGCTTCTGGAGAGGACGCTAAAGCATTGGATGTCTTTTAAACCCGGCGCCTCTGGGAGATGTCCTGTGAATGCGTAAGGCAAGGTCACCCCACTGCTTTCATGCCACCCACATAATCCAAAATGACTGCAGGTGGTCTTATATACCCCGGTGCAATGCATGCTGGGGAATTCCCAGTCATAAACAGGGAAAATCATAAGCAAGGATGTCATTCTGCAGTTTCTTTTGCCAAACCTAGAGTAGAAAGGTCAGCCGGCACAATGAGGTTTCCATTGTCCGGGGTATGCCCGATTGTGCTTCAAAAATACAATCTTTGAGGAGGGCTCTTTCTGTGTACCCCATTTACTCAGGTGAAACAAGATGGGAGTTCAAGACCCAAGCACTGCACAACGGAGTGAGCTCCCCATCTCTGTTCCAGCTCCTGCCAACCTAGCGGTCTGAAAGCAAGAAATTGCAAGTAGATAAATAGGTACCACTTTGGTGGGAAGGTAAACAGTTCCATGCACTACAGTGTCTAGTCATGCCTGCCACATGTCCACGAAAAAGTGTGCAAACGCAGGCAGCGCTGGCTCTTTGACTATAAACATTGATGAGCACTGAACCCTGGAGTCGGATACAACTAGCTTTCGAGCAAGGTTAACCTTTACATTACTATCTCCAGACTGGGGTTGCCTCTGAATTCTCCACAAGCAGTGGGTTCCCACCCTCTTTAGAAATATACAGTTTTACCTCGCTTAAAGAGCATAATGCGTTCCACAGGACTGCTCTTTAAGCGACTTTGCTCTTTAAGCAAAACACCATTGAAAATGATCAGTTGTGGAGGGGATTGTGAACCCCAATTTATTTGATAAGCGAGTTTTTGGTTGGTTTTATTTGTTAAGCGAAGCGAACATTCCGAGAAAATTCTGCTCTTTAAGCGAGTTACTCTTTATGCGAGGTTTGACTGTACTATTTGTCATAATGATGTACAGTGGGATTAGTTAACAGCTCTACTTGCAGAAAGCCTCGTTGACTGCAAAGACTCGGTCCTCAGGAACGTCACGAAGTGTTGTCTTCGACTGAATGTATCCTGTTCTCATTAAGATGGGTTTGGCTCCCTGAAACCAGCTGGGAAAGCCAGGGTGGGGGGCTTTGAATCTGCCCAAGTCCTTCTTGGCCTCCCGTTTTCTCCCCCCGACCAGGGCCAAGTTTCACTCAAGAGGATGGGCCAAGAGTGACTTCTGAGGTCACTCAAAGAGAATGAACAGCAACACAGGAGATGGGGGAAAACCAAGACTTTATTTAAATCCAACTAGCCCAGCTGTTTCGTGTAAATATAACAAGAGCTCTTACACCCAAGATCATAAAAGCAAAACACAAAAGGTTATTTATGTTACTAACGGGAATTAAATCATGCTTTCTTGAACATCTAAAATTCAAAAAGGACAGATTGATAATTTTTTTTTATCTTAGCCCAGTTCATTCATAACCATACCCACAAATGTTACTAGTTTAACTTCAGCCTTCATAATTCAAAGTGAATGAAGACAATCAAAGAACAATCAAGTAAAAAAGGGCAAATTTTCTGTGAATGGAGACATTCAATCAATGCATAGTTTATGTAAAGGAAATGTATGCCATGTCACATATTTAAAAAGGTCTAATTAAATGCCAAGATAATGGTTATGCATTAGTCTGCTTCTACTCAAATATAGTCTAATAATTTTAACATTTTTCTTTATTTTGAAATGTGTATTTCATATACACCTATAATTTTAAATCATGCAATGTTGTGATACAAATAAAGCAAGTGCAACATGGTAAACCCACTGCCACTAATTTCCACTGCCACTAATTAAATAGCCAAAAGGAAAGAACTCTCAAAGAGCAGACAAAATAGGGATTTCAGAGCATGGTGAATTCACTTTTCCTCCTTCCTTTCATGGGACATCCCAGCCCTGAGTGTGGCCTAAAAGACAACAAGAGAAATAAATCTGTTGAGGCAGGAATCAACAAGACGAGGAAACTCAAAAGAACCCAAACCACATGTTTTGTGTGGGAAGTGGGAGAGATCTCTGCCCTCTTTCCCCCAGGCAGAAGAGGAATAAGGAGGGCCACCCCATGCCTGGAGGGGACTCAGGCTTAACCCTCTGTGAGCTTGTGGTGAGGGTGGCTAAGGGAAGCTTCTGCAGATTTCAAGGCCACTCTCTCCCCTTTCATTGTCCCTGAATGGCAATAGTGGGGATACATTATGGGGTTCCTCCTATAATTCCTACCCTTTGGTGTTCAGAGAAGGCTGGGAGGAGGGCATCTCTAATCCTACAACATGTGAGGGAAAGACCCTCTTGATCTGGGCGGCCAAACTTTTCATGCTGTGGGGCCTGGCCATGCCCTCTGGACAGAACAATCGCAGAACAAGCTGACTTTTAGATGGAAACAGAGACTGGGGTAGGGGAATGAATGGAACGCTGGCATCTGTTCCACACAAGGCTTGACCACCCCCCAGCAGTCCCACCCTCACCGCTTCCCCCTTCTTCCATTCCCCCCCCCCTGGGAAATGCTGCTTCTTCCCTGAGGTGAGAAGAGGACAGAGGATAAGCAGTTTTGGTGATCAAATAAGCTCTTCTCTTGTAATAAGAGAAAATGGCGGCCAAATGTCCAAAGCTGCCCCTCCCTTCTTGCTGACTCTCCTTGTGGGGGTCCCTTTTCCCTGGCCACCCCTCAAAGCCTCCTCCTCCTCCTGTGACTGGGGAAGGCAAGACCTGGTGGCTCACCAGTTATCTTTCCCAAAAGAGAGAAGTGTGTGTGTGGGGGGAGGATGCCCACTTGGTCAGCTCACAGGTTGTAGCTCTTGAGTGCCACAAGCCTCTCCTTACTGTGGATCCATCTTTCCCCTGGATAAACTCTCCTCCTTCTGTTTCTGGAGTTAAGAGCATTTAGGAGAAGAGATCTGTCCTCAGAGGGAGTGGAGTTGGATTCCTCTTCTTGAATGTTTGGTAACCCCATTCCTCCCTCCTTTTGGGGTAAATACCACATTGCTTTAGCTATCCTTGACCTCTTCCCTCCATTACAAAATCTGTTTATCAATTTCTGGTATTCTTGAAGTTCACTAATACTATGTTTGATTGGTAGAGCGTCAAACAAGAAATTCAGTCTCGGTAAAAGCATCATTTTTGAGAGATCTATTCTTCCAAACCAGGAAAGGTTTAAATTTTTGTATTTCTTTATTTTCCCTTCAATTTCTTTTCTCACTTTTCCATAATTTAACCTTTTAAGCTCTTTATAATTCCCCGTTATTATTATTCCTAAATATCTAATTGAAGATTTTACTTGAATTTTAGATCTTGCCCTAATTTCCTCATGTTCATTTATATTCATATTGCAAGTTATCATTTCTGATTTTTCCCAATTAACTTTTAAGCCAGTAATTTCCTCAAACTCCTTAAGATGCTGAAAATTTTTTCCCAGTACAGGTACTTGCTTTGGTTGTTTGACTATCAATAAAGTGTCATCGGCATATAGGTTTATTTTACTATCTTCTAAACCTGTTATTTCCTTGTCTTGTCGTATCATGTTGGCCAACAATTCCATTGCTATAATGAATATTCAATGGACATCCTTGTCTCGTGCCTGCTTGTAATCTTATCTCCTCCGTGTATTCCTCATTAACCTTAACCCTGGCAGTGCTCTGTTGGTACAATTTAGTCATTATTCCTAAAAATTTATTCCCAAATCCATATAAACGTATCATTTCCTGTATTGTACCCCACTGTAGAGAATCAAATGCTTTGAATATATCTAATGCTAAAAATCCAATTTTCTCTTTCTTCCGTTCCGCTATTTCCATTAGGTCCAGTACTTTCCTAATTAGGTCTGCCATATGCCTATTCTTCAAGAACCCTACCTGGTCTTTGTTAATATAATCTCCAATGAAAATGTTCATTCTTTTTGCCATTATCATTGTAAATATTTTTGCGTCCTGATTTATTAGAGAGATTGGCCTATATGATTCAATTTTTTCTGCATCTTTCCCTGGTTTTGGTATTAATGTTATTATTGTTCTATTCCATGAGTCTGGAATCTTTTCTCCATCTAATATCTTGTTATATAATTTGTCAAGTTTCCCTATCAACATTCCTTTAAAATCCTTATAAAATTTTGCAGATAATCCATCCTCACCTGGGGCTTTATCTGATTTTAGTCTTCCTATCGCTTCACTAATTTCCTTCTCTGTAATTGCTGCCTCCATTATGTTTTTGTGGTCTTCTTTAATTTTATTTATCCCTTGTTTTTCAAATTGTGTCCTCAACTTACTTAAATCTACATTTTTTTCTGAATATAACTCTCCATAAAAATTTTCCACTATTTTTAATTTTTCTGTGCTCTTATTACATCTTCTTCCCAAATTATTCACCAATACACTTATCTGACTTTTGGTTTTCCGTTCTTTGGCTGCCCTTGCTAATAATTTAGAATTCCTATTGCCATATTCAAAGTATTCCCTCTTTAAAAAAATAATATCTTTCTTAACTTTTTCCATGTCTCTCCCATCCAATTCTTTCTTTATTCTCATTATTTCCCCCAGTAACCTCGAGTCTTTACTTCTCGCATGTTTAGTTTGAATGTCTTTCAGCTGTGATTCTAACTCTTGATATCTTTTTGTCTCTTGTTTTTTCCTTATACTGCTAATTTTATAGTTTCCCCTCTAAATATTGCCTTCATAGTATCCCAGACTGTACTGTAATTAACTTCACCATTGTCGTTCCACTCCCAGTATTTTTCCCATTCTTTTATCATCTGATCTTTAATAGCCTGATTCCTAAATAGACTGGGATCATACCTCCACTTAAAAAAAATTTTCTTGGGCCCACCTATTTTTATTTCCATATTTATTTTTACATGATCTGATTCCTTGAAAATACCCGTTTCGATTTTTTCTACTTTGTCTATTAAATTCTTTGTAACTAAAAAGTAGTCAAGTCTGGAGTACATATTGTATGTTTGCGAATAAAAGGTATATGTTCTTTCTTCACCCTTAACTTCCCTCCAAACATCCTTCAACCCTGTTGTATTTAGCCAATCTGATAATACTTCTTTATTTTTATCTCTTTTTACTCCAGTGCTATCTATTTCTGATCGAATCAAGTTAAAATCGCCTGCTACTATCAAATTTTGCGTACTTTCCTTCCTTATTATCTCTGCTATTTTATTCAATAATTCCGATTGGTGTTCATTTGGTGCATATATATTTATCAATGTTATTTCTTCATCTTCAATGGTCCCCTTTATAACTAAGTACCTTCCATTTGGATCAGCAATACTCTGTGTGAGATTAAATCCCAGTCTATCTGATATCAATGTTGCCACCCCTCTAGCTTTTGATGATCCCGGTGCTATTTCATATATTTGCCTTCCTTTAACATACAATTTATTTACCTCTAACGATTTCTGGTGAGTTTCTTGCAGAAAAATAATATCCGAATTATCTTGCTTGAGTGCTAATTGTATTTTCTTTCTC
Source organism: Furcifer pardalis (assembly GCA_030440675.1). Taxonomy (NCBI): domain Eukaryota; kingdom Metazoa; phylum Chordata; class Lepidosauria; order Squamata; family Chamaeleonidae; genus Furcifer; species Furcifer pardalis. The sequence continues at coordinate 173,702,099 of CP126893.1, read as the reverse complement.
TTCAAAACACAACCTGTGCCCTTCACATTCCAAGATAATATTTTAATTACCCTTGACATTACTAACCATTATATCTCTTAACCTGTTCTTCCTGGATGTGCAAACCTCCACCCTACAAAAAAATCATATAAAAAGACACTAATAACATCTACTACAAAAAACATACCTACACAAACCTCGAAAGCCTTCCCCCCCGCTCTTCTTCTTCGAGCATTGCCTTTGGTTCCCAAAGAGGGGAGGATGGGAGCAGTGGTGCATGGCATGAGATCACGATCTTTTCCCCCCTTTTTTCTCCACCTTCCCTCCCCTCTCTCCACCTCATCCCTTATAAATTTCTTATTCCAGCAATACCAGGCTCCCCAAATCCAATGAATCCGACCCCCCCACCGCCCCTTCCAGTTCCTCCACTAAAGTCGAACTCTTCTCCAAACCTCCAACCTCCTGTAGGCCTTTTTTAAGTCAGTCCATTCCTTGGATGCAAACTTGATCAAACCAATTTGAGCTAGATAGTAGAACACATCTGTCTTATCGTCGATTTCATGCATTTTCTTATCAAAAAAGAATCTCAGTTTTCGTGGAAATCTCCCAACTGTATGTTATTCCTTTTGACATCAATAACTTTGTTACTGGCTTCATCTTGTACCTCCAATTTCTTTCCGTTGGAGAGATGTCATTATACACCTCCACCACATCCTCATCTATCTTTAGGACACCAGAACCCGCTTGTTTGATAAAGGCCATAATTTTCAATTTGTCCCCCCAATTTGCAAATTTAATCAGTACATTTCTATTCCCTTTTCCCCCCCTTTTGCTCCCAATCCTGAATGCGCTCACAATGTCCTCTGCCACGAAATCTTTACCCATTTTCAAATTATTCAGCCAATTAATAATTCGTTCTTTAAGCTTATCTGGTGTCCTCTCCTCCATCTTTCTAATCACAATATTCCTTGAGATATGCAGATGATACCACCCTAATGGCGGAAAGTGAGGAGGACCTAAAGAAGCTCCTGATTAAGTTAAAAGAAGAGAGTGAAAAAGCTGGCTTGAGACTAAATATCAAGAAAACCAAGATCATGGCAACAGGCCCTATCAGTCCCTGGAAAATAGATGGTGAAGAAGTAGAGGCAGTTACAGATTTTACTTTCCTAGGATCAAAGCTCACTGCAGATGGTGATTGCAACCATGAAATAAAAAGGCGACTGATTCTCGGGAGGCAAGCGATGAGAAACCTGGGGAGCATAGTGAAAAGTAGAGACATTAAATTGCAAACAAAGATTCGCATAGTCAGGGCAATGGTATTCCCTGTGGCAATGTATGGTTGTGAGAGCTGGACCATTAGGAAAGCGGAGCGCAGAAAAATAGACGCCTTTGAGATGTGGTGTTGGAGGAGAGTTTTGAGAGTACCCTGGACAGCGAGGAGAACAAATAGGACCATCTTAGAAGAAATCAAACCTGACTGCTCCTTAGAAGGTCAAATAATAAAGATGAAGCTAAAGTACTTTGGACATCAAATGAGAAGAGAGGATTCACTTGAGAAAGCCTTAATGCTTGGAAGGGTCGAGGGCAAAAGAAGAAGGGGACGGCCAAAGATGAGATGGCTAGATGGTATTGTAGAGATAATGGGCACAGAGCTGAGCGAGTTGAGGGGGATGGTGGAGGACAGGAGTGCCTGGAGGACAGTGGTCCATGGGGTTGCAGAGGGTCGGAATCGACTGTGCGACTGAACAACAAAATTCTCTTCCTCCAGCAAATCCAATCTTTTATCTTGAGCAATTACCTTCACATTTGTTGATTGATCTGCATGAAACAGGCCAGTAACTTCTGTTTTGACATCATCCAATTGCTTGTATACATCTGCCATCATAGCATTTATTTTCGACGTATTATCCTTCACCTCTTTGGTTACTTCATTTAACGCTGTTGTCAAAGTCTGATAGTTGTTTTTTGCTGCTTCTCTTTCTTTTTTTGTCTCCTCCCTACATTTCCTCATCTCATCCACAATTACTTGAAATTCTTTTTTCCTTTCTTGGATCCCATCCGCCATTGTTCTCTCTATTATATCCACTTTCTTAATAAATTTTCCAAATTCCACAAATATTTGAACATTCTCTATTGCTGAAATCTCTACTACGGGAGGAGGTGTTTGCACTTCTTGTCTCTCTTTCTGGTCCTTCTGGTCTTTCTGCTCTTTCTGTTCTTTCTTCTTTCTTCTCGTCTTTGGTTTTGTAACCTCTTCCTCCTCCTTGTTTTTCCCTGCTTCCATTTTGTTGTTTCTGATTATACCAATTGAATTGTGGGACTTATATTTTATTACAAATCAAACTGCAATATTTTATTATTATTATTGTTTTTATATTATCTCAGTATCAGAAGCCAAATCTATATTAATTGCTTAACCAATTTAATTATTTTATGTCCCAGAATTCAATTATTTTCTACGCAACACACAATATTCCACTTGATTAACTCATCAATAGATTATTAATAAGCCAATCAAGCACTAAACCGATCAATCAATTATTCAATAAACTAGTCAAACATTAAATCAATCAATCAATTATTCAGTTTTTCAAAATTTGCCACTATTTTACCTTAGTGTATTACTTTTAGATTATTTATATTTAAATTTGAACTTGAAAATCAGTCAGTTTATCTTGTTATAACCCCAGTAGTTCGTATGAAATCTTACCCCTGATTAATTATCCCAATTATTTTTGTTTAACTGAAAGTCAGAGAATTACTTATATAAAAACAATTTGTGTATATATGAATTAAATGATCCCAGATAGGAGGCAAGAAAGGGAACAGACCAAAAAGGGAGGGAGGGGGGCAGAAATATAAAAAAGCAGGAAGAGAGGAAAGGAAAAAAAAGTAGAGGGAAGAGAGCAAGAAAAGAAAAAAATATATATATTTATTTTCTGTCTTCAAAAATAGTCCAAAAATAATGTCCGATATCCTGGAATTGCAAAAGTAGTCCAAATTATATGCAAACGAATATTTTATTCCTTATTGCCAGCTCAAAAGTAAAATAGTCACTAAACATCAGAATAACAAGGAAGTGGGGTTCCGTCTCGAATCTGCTCTTTCGATTTAAAAGCTATATTTCCGTTCCTGCTTCTTCTTCTCCCTGTAGAGTTCCGGTCTGAGACTCTAAATTTCAGTTGCGTCCGCCATTTTCTAACTTAAAAAGATTTATTCTTTCGAAGCCTCTTTAACTTCAATTAAGCCAGCTCACCCCTTCAATACAAACTTCGCAGTCATAAAATTAACGCAGTTCAAAAGTTTATTTAGTCCCAGAGTCTGGCGGAATCTCTCTATTCAAGCAAAGCAGAGTTCAGCTCTTCCGTCTTTCCTTCTCATTAAATCTCGCTCTTTCAGCTCTTTCAGTCCCTTGGGATTCTCGTCCTTTTGGTCTCTCTCCTCGTTCTCCCTCCTTCTCCCTCTCTCTTCCTCCGATCTTAATCTCTGCTTCCTCTGCTTTACTGATTTAAGCCAGTCTCACTGAAGTTATTATTTTAAACTGCTCCGCTCCGCTCCACTCTCTTTATCAAATTCCTCACCCCCCTCTTCTCATAAATATCTCTCCAGTGAGTCCCGTCCTTCCTCTCTCTTCACCTGTCTTTGCTGAGCCCAGTATTTTACTTGCGATCTTCTTTCCACTGCTATCACCCTTCAGTCTTTGCCCGATCTCCACATTGAATATATCGAAAGTCCATGCCAACCCAGAGATCTTTCGCTGCGCACCGTCCATCCCCAGTATGCCCGATTTACCTCATAAGATCCACTTCTGTCCTGGAGGCAGACTCCGGCGCTACAATCTTTTTTCCAGAGTTTAATTTAAAGTTTTTATTCCAATTCCGCTTCGGCTCCTGGCTCCCGGCCCGCTCAACGGAAGACTGTTTGAGCCGGAGCCCTTTTTCGAGGTTCAGGCTCGCCTTGCCTCCAGAGCTGCGCCTCCGAACCCCGCGCGTCTCCAATTTCCTCCACAACTTCTTCACGGCTTTCAGGTCACTTTTGACTATGTTGTTTTCCAAAAGTTTTGTTGTTTAATGTTTGTTATTTCTCATTGATACCACGTTGTTCTAGCGGAGAGAGAGGAAATGGTTGCTCTCTCTACGCCATGCTTAGCCACGCCCCCGGATTCCTCTTCTTGAGACCATGGCCTCTCTCCCCCTCCCCTCCCCTTCTCCCCACAGAAGACAAGACCCTCCCCTGCAACTCACCTCTTCTTAGGGATGCTAAATAGTCAGGTTGTTCTCTGTGTGGAAAGAAAGAAGGAGACCAAGTTAGCCTCTCCCTGAACAGTCCCTAAAAGGTGTTTGTCTCTGCATGTGTTCAGTCTTCAGGAGGCAAGCAAGATCTTGGAGACTGTTCTGCTCAGTCTCCAACCGCTGCATCGACCTGATTCAACTCTACAATCACCCATGTATCTGGTTAAGATAATTCCATCTTGCTTTGAAAGTAACGGAAGTCCTTCCAATCATTTAAGAGCCCTGATACATTCTTGCCAATGGCAGGTACCCCTGCTCTGTTTTTCACACCTGAGTAGTCTAGGCAAAGGTCCAGGTTTCAGGAGACAGACAGATTCTAGCAACATAGTGTCGGGTGTCCAAAATAATTGCTCCAAGAAGAGCTTGCCAGCATGCCCCTCCTTTGAGGAGACTCAGGGCTCACAGCTGGAGATTCTCTCTGGAGGGGAGCCCTAACCCTCCTCCTTCTCAGCTGCAGAGCATTCCTCAAATGAGCTCTGCATCTTTCAGACCCCCTGGGTTCCACCAGGTCCTCCACACTGCTGACTCCTAGTGCCTCTGACAGATCTCCTGTCAACCCTTGATCAGTCTGGCTGACTGCGGACATGTTTTAAGACAGCATTTACGGCCAAGGAAATGCACCAGCCTGGTCAGCTTGATATGGAAAGTAAGTTTTCGCTGCTCATCCTAACTGGTTGCAAGACATATTATTTATTTATTTATTTATTTATTTATTTATTCATTCATTCAAATTTCTACACCGCCCTCCTCACTGAGGTGACTCAGGGCGATTAGACATCACATAAAAACAATTCAGGTTAAATAATTTAAAAGATTTTAAAAGATCAAAAAATTAATACCAAATTAAAACTAATCAGTTTCCAAGTTAAAAGGTTAAAAGGGAGAAGGGGCTTAATTTAACCAGCAGGCTGGGGACATTGTGCCATCAGTACCCCATACCTGCCCCACCAGCCAAGTTTTTACACTCTTCCTAAAGGACAGCAGCTCTGTCTGGAGACAGAGTCAGTTGGCAGGAGGTTCCATAGGGCCGGAGCGGACACAGAGAAGGCCCTACTTCTTGTGCTAGAGAGACGAGCCTCTCTAGCTGATGGTAGAACCAGAGCGCCTCTCTGGTCTGCTCTGGTGGGACGGACAGATGTTCTTGGGGTGACGTGGTCTCTTAAGTATCCTGGCCCACTACCACTTTGGACTTTAAAGGTAATTACCAGCACCTTGAATTGCACTTGGAGGCAAACTGGGAGTCAGTGCAGCTCCCGGAGCAGTGGTGAGACACGAGCATAACACTCACACCCCATCACGACCCGGGCAGCTGCATTCTGTACCAGCTGCAGCCTCCAAATGGTCACCAAGGTCACCACATTACAATAATCAAGTCTGGAGGTGACCAAAGCATGGGTGATCATGACCAAGGAGTCCCAATCTAGGAGCGGGCGTAACTGGCGCACAACAGGAAGTTGTGCAAAGGCCCTCCTGGCCAAGACTGCCACCTGCTCCTTGAGCAGTAGTCATGAGTCCAGGAGAACCCCCAGATTACGCACCGGGTCTGTTTGGGGCAAGACCGCCCCATTCAGAACCAAAGATGGTAACTCCCGAGATAACATAGGATACCCGACCCACAGCCACTCGGTCTTGCCAGAATTCAGTTGTAGCCCTTTGTCCCCCATACAGACCCTAACAGCCTCCAGGCACCTGGAAAGGACTGCCACTGCATCACTAGGATCCCCACAGGCCAAGATATACAACTGACTATCATCTGCATATTGATGATACCTCACCCTCTGCAAACGGATGATCTCACCCAGTGGTTTCATGCAGATGTTGAATAGGAGAGGTGAAATCACGGAGCCTTGAGGCACCCCATATTGGAGAAGCCTAGGGCTGGATTACTGCTGGGGCACGCAGGTGCTCGGAGTTTTCCCTGATGTGCTCCAAGGGCCAGTGTATTTAGGACAGAGCATGACTGCAGACTTTCAGCTACAATGCTCAACTTGCCTGAGCTTTAATGCTCACCTTCCTCTGCTGACAATCTGGATGAAGATTCCTGCATCTTCCGGAACCTGCTACAAGGACTGAATCTTTGCTACTGTTCCGGATTATGGCTTTTGCCGGATATGCCATCTGTGCTTACTGGACAAAGAAGGACTACTTGGGGTAATAAGCCTCCACCAGGAGGACAGAAGCTGTAGAACTCTTTGGCTTTGTCTGTAACTACACCTTGCCTTTACCCTGCTGAACTGGACTGTTACTGAACTGTATGGACTTGTATATAGCACAACTGAACTCTCTCAGTGAGGTCAATTGAACAGCCTGTGAGAATATATCTGTTTTGAGTTACAGTTGTTGCACTGCAAATACTTGCACCCTTCTACTTCCTGAGTAAACCTACTTAGATTTTTCTTCTGTACCAAACTCTGGTCTGCCTGTTTTTCTCACAAGACCACTTGGCCAGGTGCAAACCTCTTGCTGGCCACTGCACACCACTCTGCGTTGTGTGGTACAAATGTTAACTGGGGTATTACTGTACAGTGGCACCTCACTTAAAGAGCATGTGTCCATGGGATTGCTCTTTAAGCGAAACACCATTGTAAGTGACCAATTGTGACTTCTGGCAGGGGGGATTGCGAGCTCCCATTTAGCTGTGAAGCAGGTTTTTGTTTGTTTTTAGTTGTTAAGTGAGGCGACCATTCAGAGAAAATTCTGCTCTTTAAGCGAGTTAGTCTCTAAGCGAGGCACTCATTGTGCAAGGTTAATATATTTTGTAACTGTACTTTGTGTAGCGGTAGTGGTAGGAGTAATACTGTACTTTTTTAAAAAAAAAGTGTGGGTGTTATTTTGCTTTCCTGATATTTTTAATTTTATTCAATTGGTCTACATCTTTTTTTTATTATTGTAAAGATTTTATTATTGTGTTGCAAGCTGCCCAGAGTGGGAAAATATCTCAGATGAGCAACGTATAAATGTAATAAATAAATAAACTGATGGTCAAAATGTACCACGTTGGAAAAAAGTTGACAAATGTATACTTGGAACATGTGCCAAAAGTATGAAGGAAAGTGGATTTTGAAGGAGGACCAGAAGCAAAAAAATGGAAATTTGGAGGATATAGATTAGGAAAAAAGATCAGATGCATTCTCACTATAAGGTGTGAACTGAACTGTATCCGAAGCCTCCCCAACAAGCCATGGGAGTCAAAAGTGAGCATAGGAAACCACTAGGAGTGGCCGCTCCATGTTGTATCTCAATGAGCCTGAGGCCCTAGAACAGCCTCCCACAATTCATCGCAATCATTTCCAAAGGCTCAGAACAACAACCACACCTCACTAATTCTTAGGCCCATGGCTTGGACCCAAGCAAGGGTTTTCCCACAAAAACTCCAGCCTGAACATCTGGAGGCCCATGTGCACCTTTCATAATAATAAGAAAACACAGGAGGAAGGCATTACTCACCCGTTGGTGGATTGTAGCCTTCCTGGCGATTCCTATTCCCTGCAGAGACAACATCAGAGAGTTAGAGCAGATAATTGTCCCCAGAGATCATCCAGTCGCAATCCAAGAGGCCAGGAAGGTTCCCTCCTCTAGTGCCAAGAATTTCATTTGTTCCCACAAAACCCTCCTTCCTCTGGCCCTTTTCTCCCTAGAACAATGGTGGGCAACCACGGCTACCTCAAATGTTGTTAACCAACATGATGCTTTGTAACTGCTCAAAGGGGCTGTGGCTGATGGGTCTTGTAGTCTAGCCACACCTGGGGGGCTACAATTGTCTCCCTTTCCCTTAAAACCACCCAGAGGCCGACACGAAAAGGAGGTGACTCTTCCCATGCCAGTAAAAGAAGAAGAGATCAGGGATGCTTTTAATCATTTCTGAAAACGTGGAATGAAGGAAGGACCGGGCAAGGCTCCCTTTGGCCTGAGACGCAGGTGAGTCCCTCGGAAAGAGGAGAAGACCTTGAGATTTATTTATTTATTTATTTATTTATTTATATTTATTATCCTGCCCCAATCAGGCAAACCTGACTCTAGGTGGCTTACAGAAAAAGAGAAAGATTCTACATCATGAGTACAAAACAAACTGAACAATCCCACTATACCCCTACAAACTCAGAAATTGAAACCCTAAGGTTCTAAATTATTTTTTTTTAAAATTAAACTATAACTTTACAAAAAACTCAAAAATTTAAAAGATGTAAAAGGTTTAAAAGAGCGAGGGAGGGGTGGCTGTCCCATCAGATCAGCCACCCAACATGGGACCCCGTATTACTGGAGCCCCACATCTGCCCTGCCAGCCAGGTTTTTAGGCCCTTCTGAAAGGGCAGTAGCATAACTCAGTTGGCAGGAGGTTCCAAAGGGCCGGGGCGGACACGGAGAAGGCCCTCCTCCTTCTGGTGCTAGAGAGATGCGCCTCTCTAGCCGATGGAATGATAAGAGAGCCTCTCCGATCCACCCTGGTGGGACGGACAGACGCCCATGAGGAGCAACAATAAAAGCAACAGGAAGAGGGCAGGATATTCCAGGCAATGGTATTCACCTGCATCTTCTCCCTGAAGGGAGACTCCGCAGGAGGGAAAACCCCACATCCTTCCACCCAAATAAGGACCACCCAACAAAGGCATTCCCTGTTTACTTACTCTTGTGGATCCAGAACCCAGAAACAGCAGCCACGGTTAGAAGAACCAACACCACCACGACAACCCCAATAATGAGCCCTAAATTGGAAGCTAAAGGGAGAAAACGAGGGGGAAAGAACAAAACAATTCAAGGGATACCCAGAACAGTCCAGCCTTGTTAAGGAGGAGACCCCAAATGCCCAAAGAAGTGAGGAGTCCACAGAGTTAAAAGATGCTGAAGTGCGCGTGCATGTGTGAGAAAGAGACACAGATTCATGGGACATGTAACTCCAGTAATCAAAAATAAAGCATGTGACCCATCCATACATTCAAACAAATGCAGGAACGAGATGATACCTTTTATAGGTCACTTCAAAAATTCAAAACTTTGCAAGCTTTTGTAACTCATGGTTACTTCACCAGCCTTCTTGCATGGCATGATGTACAAGCCAGGCTTTATTCTTCGATGTTAAATGGGAAAATAGACAGCAGGCCACCTCATTTTATAATCCAAAGGTAGGAAGGCAGACATTGGTGTATTACCTTCTCCAAATGTACCTCTTTGAAGCTGAGAAGTTTCTTTGTGGCTCACGTTAGTCCAGATCACTCCAAATCAGAGTAGATTAGGAATATTTGTGGGAGCCCATCCCAGATGGGTGGGGTATAAGTCCAATAAACAATAATATTACCAATTTGATGAACTTCCACTAGTTCTGCAAAGTTTTGAATTTTTAATGTGACCTATAAAAGGTATCGCCTCCCTCCTAAATTTGTTTGACCTGTAACTGCATGTCAACATTTCTCTCCAGTAGAAATAAAGTGTGAAGTTTAATGAATGATGTCAGAGTTTTACAACTTATCCGTATTTGTTAATCTGCATTTGTCATTTAACTGTCATATTACCTGTCGTAAGTTCTGTTATGAACAAAATAATACCGTAACACCCCGTATAACCGTTTTAATTGATTCCAAGGGGTCCATTGTTGGAACCACTAGAGCCCCCCTCCGGTCCCCTCTGGTGGGATGGACAGATAACCTTGGGATGATGCGGTCTCTTAAATATCCTGGCCCACTACCATATAAGGCTTTAAAGGTAATAACCAGCACCCTGAATTGCACCTGGAGAAAAACTGGTAACCAGTGCAGTTCCCAGAGCAGTGGGGATGCACGGGAATAACACCCACACTCCAACACCACCCGGGCAGCCGCATTGTGGACTAGCTGCAGCCTCCAAATGGTCATCAAGGGCAGCCTCATGTAGAGCACATTGCAATAATCCAGTCTGGAGGTGACCAGAGCGTGTGTGATCATGAGTAAAGAGTCCCTGTCGAGGAGCAGGCGCAATTGGCATAATTACACGAAGCTGTGCAAAAGCCCTCCTAGCCATGACCGCCACCTGCTCTTTGAGCAGGAGTCGCGAGTCCAGGAGGACCCCCAGAATGCAGACTGGGTCTGTTTGGGACAAAACTAGTCCCATTCAGAACCAAAGATGGTAACTCCTTAGTTAACACGGGACCCCCGACCCATAGTCACTCATAACTTTACCCCTGGGAAAGTGTTTCTCCAGCCAAAGTAATCCCTGCACTGTTAGCGAAAGGGATTCTCAGTGTTCCACTTGCCGAAACGGCAGACGGACACCGAGAATCCCTTTCGCTAACAGCGAGTGGATATTATTCATTGGTTTTAATATCTATAATTCCTTTAATTCACTACCTTAATAAATTGTATTTGTTAATCTGCATTGGTCATTTAACTGTCACATTACCTGTCCTGAGTTCTGTTACTAAGAAAATAATAAACTAAAATATCCTGTTTTATTCAGGAAGGGAATTGAAATCAATGAAAATTCATGCCAAAATAATATGAAAGATATACTGTACAGTATTCTGGCTTTTATTCTTCATTTGGTGAATATGGTCCTTCTCAGAACCATCCTGCTGCCCCCACCCTTTCCCTCCAACCCCAACCCCCCCACAATCACTCACCAGGTTCCTCCCAAGCCAAGACCAGAGGCTCCTCCAGCCCATCGTGACCCACATGGCACTGGTACTGGTCTCTCTCCTTGGGGTCAATCTCGATGCTCAGCCAGGCATGGTAGGTCCCATCGGGATAAGGGGCCACATTTCTACGGAAAGTGAGGTGATCCAAGACTTCTCTACCCTTCCTCCAAGTGGTTTCGATTTCCTTGGGGTAGAAGCCGTAAGCCTGGCAGGTGAGGGTCTCGCTGCCATCGTAGCCCTCCTTGCGTGTCACTTTCCCCACTGGAGGCTCTGCAAAAAACAGCCATGTTGGAATCAACACTGACACTCTCTTTGGTCAGGATGTGGGCTTGGCCTTATTATGCCCCTCTGGGCCTTTTCTCCTACCCCACAGATCCCACACCTGAAGGACTTTGATAGTTTCATTTTGGCCCATGGTCATACCACCCTGAACACGCCCAATCTCGTCTGATCTCAGAAGCTAAGTAGGATTCAGCCTGGTATGTTCTTGGGATGGCAGCGTGCAGGTAACCTATTGGACCCCATCCCTGATAGAGATCGGGAATTGCAATTAATAATTATTCTCCATGCAAGAGGAATTCCCTGTAAGTGTGGGTCATAAGCTCGTGTTGATTAAGTCCCTGCCCTTTGTACATGATGCCCAGGGCTATATGTGCACTGGGCATAGTTTTCTTTTCTTTTGTTAAATGAAAGGATGGAGATAGTTATGCTTTTTTTATGTTCTGAAATGTTTTGGAGAAGAGGGAGGGATCTCTGTAGCTGAACAGGAAGCTGGAGCAAAGCGATGCCTTTCTCTTAGACCGCTGCAAAATCAGGCACAGTGCAAGCTTTGGTAGTTCTTCAGGTTTGCCTCAATTTATTGCAGAAAATGTGGATTGTGCAGTTTACACAGGAAATTAGAGTTATATTTGTAGAAGTGGTCTTGAATCACGAAAGCTCTCATAGGGCTTGATATTTTTTACTGGTCTCATCCAGAGATTGCCTTCCTTCTGCATTTACTTGGCAGAAGGGACACACAGCTACGGAAACTGGGGGTCTCCTTGATTACTGTCTTCCAGGAAGGCTCTCTGTGCCTTTTGCTGAGAAATCAAATCATTGTGAAAACTACAAACAATAAACAGACCTTCTTCCTTATCAACCCCTGTTCAACTGGGAACAGAATAACCCTCAAGTGGAAGTCTCCAAATCCCTGCTCTCTCAGTTCCTTCGCTGGTTGTAGCTCCTATTGATTGCATTTATTATTTACTTTAGTAAATGAAGGTGAGAAGCCCAGTAGAAAGAGAAACATTCAGGATCTCTGGAGTTGTTCTTCACATTTTCTCCCCTGCACAACAACCTGCCCTAAAGACACCCAAAGGATTCATGAGACCCAGAGAGACTTCCAGGGATGGTATGGTTGATTTCTGGGGGTGGTGGGGTATTTTCAAACATCAGTCACAAAAGAAGACTCCTACAAGACCCTAAAGGGAATTGTGGGTCCTTACCTGGGGAAACCCTGCCCCCCCCATAGCGTCCTCACCCCACTATGTTTGTCCTTTAGTTTCTCCCCCAATGAGACAGAAGGACTGGGAGGAGTGATTTTGGGGAGAGGGGAACAGATCAGGTACTCTCCATCCCCCATGTGCAACCATGAAGGATCCTGGGAAGTTTCTGGTGGGGCAAAAGTCCCGGGGAGTGAGTGAGTGGTGAGGTTTCATCAGAGCAGATGGGAAGAACTTGGAGTCACTGTATAGGCAGGGAGTGAGATTTTGTCCTATGTGTCTTGGGATTCCATACCTTACAAGGCATCAGATGTGGAAAGTGGAGAAGGACAAAGACCACGAGCCGGATCCAGAGGAAGGTGGAGAGAGAACATCAGAGAAATATTACAAGAACACCAAATAACACTTGTGGAAGCCTCTAGAAATGCCAGAAAAAGAACCTTGTGTCTCCCTCGACACCCAGTGGGGTAAAGGAGGAAGCAGAGAGAGAGAGAACGGGGGAGAGTGGGGGATGATGTTCACCGCCTCCTCTCCCCACTTCAATCGTCTCAATGGGTCCAGGCTCCGGCCTCTTTTGTTCTTGGACTGGAGTGCCCATTGGGAGCAGGTGGAAGAGATGCCCCCCCCCCAATATGTTTGTTTTGCTTCAAAAGGTCCCTTCGCACAAGGGTCAAGGAAAGGAACGCAGACCCCCCCCCCCTGAGAGAGCAAGGCTTCTATGCCAGAGATTTCCCCTCCAATTTATTTATCACACTTGTTTATCGCTCCCCTCAACAAAATTCCCCACCATCATCACCCCCATGTGAGGCTAAAAGACTCCAAAGGCCTTTTCTGGGTGGCTTGGGGCCACCTCTCTGTCAGTGGGGAGGAACTGCAGCCCCTCCCAAGTCCTTCCGCCCCAACCCTTAGTTTCTCTTCATGCCCCCCATACCTGTCCTCCGCAGACTCTCATTCCCGTAGTCCAGGTATCTCTGCAGCCACTCAATGCATTCTTCCTCCAGGTAGGCCTTCTTTCTCTGGGCATGGACAGGTGTTGCCTCCCACTTCCTTTTGGTGATCTGAGCCTTGGAATCAGCTGCTGTCCAGGTTTTGGTTTCCTTGTCAAAGGTGATGTAATCCTTCCCATCATAGGCATCCTGATTGTGCCCTCCTTTGCTCCCGTCCGGCCTCAGCTCACAGCCGTACATCCTCTGAAAGGTGTGAAACCCTGAAAGAAACCCATGTTGGGTGAGAAGGATCAGAGAGGAACGGGGGGAGTGTCACTACCTCACCCCCAACTCAGCCCCACATGCCAAGCCCCACAGGAGGGCTCCAAGCAGAAGGATTTGCCTCACGGGAGGCAAACAGACACAGAGAGAGACTTTCCAGGCAAGGGAGCCTCAGCCAAAGGATAGGAATGGCTTCAGGGCCCCCTTTCCTCCCACCCGGAACCAGAGCTTAAAAGCCACGGTCGGGGCCGGATTTCTCTCGCCTCGTTTGGACTGCCGTTCGGGCGGGGAAGGGAAGAGTAGGACGCCAGGACCACCAACACCTGTGTCGGAGTCATGGCCCTCCCGGGTCCCGAGCTTAAAAGCCATGGTCGCGGCCGGACTTCACCTGCCAGGGATTAAGACCCAAGAGTTGTTGTAGTGGCGTGTGACAGGACTTATGTATGACAGGACTTCGCCATGTGGTAGAGAGGCCGTATCATTATTATTATTATTGTTTTGCTGATGTCCCACTTATGTATTTATGTTCTTATGCACCTACGTATTTTTGATGCTCTGTATGATATATTGATATTGTATTTTTATTTATTATGCTGTTATACGATATTTTTGGTTATGATTTATTGCTGTTGATTCTACCTATTCTGTGCTTGGGGATTCCTTATATCTTTCTGTTGATTGATACTTTGTCACTTGATATTGTAACACGGTTTATTGTTCCCTGTGATCTGCCCAGAGTCGCCTTGGGTGAGTGGGGAGGCATAGAAATCGAACTATAAATAAATAAAAAATAAATAAAAATTATCCCTGGGGCAAGTAGCCAAAGACTGGAAATTATCCATTTATGTTTTCACTTGCTTCCTTCCCTCTTTGTTTTTAAGCACTTTTATCCTGCCCTTTTCCCTAGAGGATCCAGTGGTTTATCCTGTTTTATGCTGCTTGTTAATTTGTAAAATAAACAGTTCACACATTTGGAAAAATTTAAGTGTTATAGTATTTTTTTAAAATTAAATGAATATCAGGAAACAATTCTGTTTAAAAAAATGCCTGCAGTGGCTTCCTTCAATGAGTTGTTCCACTGCACATTCGGCCTTCCTTTTCTCTTACTGCCTCCTACGTTTCCCAGACGAATGACTCAAATCCTGCAGCCTAGCATAGTAAACCAGACTAGCATCTATCGACTGAATGGATGAAGATTTTATGAGTCAATTTGTCTGCAAATTCAATTGATTCAAATGGGTCTACTCTAGTTACAACTTTAAGCATTTATATCAATGGGACTAGGAAGGGAGCTGACTGACCAAATGCTCATTGATTCAGCAAATTTGACACTCTTGTGCTTTACAAAGCAACACAACTGGATTCTTACAAAGGGAACCAGAACTCCATTCTTTTTGAAAGAGAACCAATACTGGGGAGATCTGGAAAAACCTTCACGTCACTAATTTCCCTTTTAAAAATGAAATTCCCTTCTGTAGATTCAAATGACAAATCAGAAGGAGGTTTTGCAATCTCTGGTCTGCCACAGAAGCAGCTCCTGCTCTCCAAAGGAAAGGCTTCAGAGGCCCCCACTTCAGAATCTGACCTTCCCTTCTCTTTGTTTTCTCCAGGGAAGGGGCCCCACTCTGCCTGCTTCCAGGGGAAAAGTTTCCTCCTGGGAAAAGCGGCAGAGGCCTCTGGACCAGCCATCTCAGGGGAGGGGGGGGGGAGATCCAGCCAGGCTCTTATTTCCTAGACCTCAGCGGTTCCCATCGGCCCAAACACTCCAAGGGACGGAGGGCCTCCCTTTCTCCTTTGTGGCATATATTTAACTGTACTGTATTTGGTTCCGTCTGTCAAAAGGCTCAGAGGAAACCCGGCCTTCTCTCCGCTCTCCTCCTTTCAGGGATTTCTGCAACCCTTTCCCCAGAGCCATGTGCTCAGGGCATGATTGCCTTTCTGGGGACTCTGTGGCTGTGAGTTCCACCGGCACACAAGACTCTTTCCCTCTTAGGAGGGCAGGATTCGCTCTGCTGGTTTCCGCTCAACCCTCCCCATTCCACGCCTGGGAAGCATCAGGCACTCCTCCGTCCTGGGGGGTGAGATGGGGGCTTCTCCTACTTCTGCATTGCCAACCCCAGGTAACATTTCTCTAGAAAAGTAGGTTTTCCCTTGGAAAAGACCCCTCTGTTGCCTCTCTAGGGATGTTCCTTTCCAAGGGGTTGGAAGACCAGAGGGAAGGATGTATGTGTGTGTATGAATAACTTGGCAGAGAAGGTGTCAGGGGACCTTTCTATGTTTTAAAATGGAGGCAGAAGGGGGGGGCACATTGGGGCCCAGAGGAATAACTTGCAGCCCAGGAGATGCTTGTCTTTGCCCACATCTGTACCAACCACTGAATCCTTCCTACCTTCTCATTTTAGGAGAACCACAACATACCTTAGGAAGGAACCACCCTAAGACCACTAGAGACCTCCAGGCCTTTTGCCCGGCACTTCTGAACACTCCTGGCGCTCACGAGAGAAAATGGATTTGAAACTCTAAGTGATGAAAATGCAACCACAAGACACAAGGAAGTAAAACTATAGAATAAATGAAATGGAACCATCACGACTTCTCTGCGTTTCTGTCTCTTGCTATTCAGGGGAAAAGGAGAAAATATCGCACTAAATGGCAAAATTATCCCTGCCCACAGGACTAAATTTGCCTTGCATTTCTATGTTTAAGATGGGGAGGCTTTTAAAATCTTCACACACATCCTTGCCTGTGTTTCTTGCGTCCTTATTTGTCCTACAATTCCAAGTTTTAGTGTTTATAATCTTTGTGAGGTGCCCGGAGTTGCAATATAAATTTGAATTATAAAATAAATAACTAAATTTAAGAAACCCAGATGGAGAAAGAGCCTGCTTCTCCATTCTTCCCTAAAACTCAGTTTCTCTTGTTTGCCAAAGACCACAAATCCAGACTTTCAAGAGAAGCTATTTATTTCACAATGAACAAGGATGTCTAGACGGGAACAGAACCTGCTCTCTCGGGTGGGCTGGGGCAGGTTGGCCAGATGCACTCACACATCAGTTGACCCAATCCGTCCCACCCCCACCCCATACCTGCCTCGTTCTGATACCCCATCAGTGGTTACAATAAATTGCCCTGATGTATTTGATCCCATTTTCAGCATATGTACAAGTCCTGCGGTGGCTTAGTGGTTAAGATGCTGAACGTGATGACTGGGAGGTCAGCAGTCCGAGGCCCAAGTGCTGCACGAATGAGTGAGCTCCCATCTCTATCCCAGCTCCTGCCAACCTAGCAGTTGGAAAGCAAGAAATTGCAAGTAGATAAATAAGTACCATTCTGGCGGGAAAGGTAATCGTGTACAGTGCACTCTGGTGTTTAGTCATGCCTGCCACATGTCCATGGACACGTCTGCAAACACAGACAGCACTGGCTCTTTGGCTGTAAACAAAGATGAGTACTGAACCCTAGAGTCAGATATGACTGGCTTTCGAGCAAGGGTGACTTTTACCTTTGTATGTGAAATGCTGGGGATGGGATAAACTAGAGCGCAATCCACTTTCCAGCTGATGAGGCACCAGTGGTGTGCAAAAAGGAAAAGCCAAACCTCTTCCCCTGTGAGCTGCAAAGCCCTGTCCCGCCCCGCCCACCCCTGAAGCATCAATGACATCCTACATCCCAATTGATTTTGGGGAAGGGGAGAGAGATTTCCCCCTTCAGCTGAGAACTTCCTCTTCCTCTGAAGGAACACCATGTTTTTGGGACAGGAGGATTGTCCCCCCTCCCCAAGCAGCTTTCAAAAACCTCTCAGGATCAGACTCTCTCAGGGCCATCAACGATTCCCTCTTGTTAAAGCTGCAATTCATCTTGACCACCCTTAGAAAGCCTGTTCAACAGTGGCAGAAAGATAAACAGATGACGTGGCCCCCATCGCCAGTCTACCAAGGAGACTTTACCCCAAAGCCTGGGATGCCTCCTCCCTGGGGGTGTGGGGGGTAAGGAGGGAATCCTGTGGGGAAACCACACGCCAGAGGAGTCGGTCTCCAGCAATCATCCTCCAGCTCATAACCTGAGAAGGAAGGTCTGACCTCCTCTGCCATAGGTTGGCCCTTCAAACTCAACGACAGCTCTGCCCTCTCAACCCTACAGGCATCTCAGGCCACAAACACTCAGGCTGGATAAGAATACATTTGACCAAGAAAAAAAGATTTTTCTAAACCTGTAGAGAGCCAGCCAGGTCCCAATTATTCATTCATTCGTTCAATCTTCAAATTTCTATTGCTGCCCAACTCGGCAATGACTGGGGGGGGGGGGGAATTAAACAACAATTAAAAACATCAGAAACAATTAAACAACAATTAAAAACATCATAAAAACTAACTAAAATCCTTTAAAAACCCATTAAAAATTCATAATAATTTATCCATCCCATCCATTAAGAGAGAAAGACAGAAATCTTAACTATATAACCCAACAGGCCCTCTCTAAGTGAAAGGACCATGACTGGTTGCCCGATGGATGACAGTGGGACCTAAAATGGATAGGTTTTACCCAGATAAAAGATTTTTCTAAACCTGTAGAGAGCCATCTAGGTCCCAAAGGACTCTCTAAGTGGAAGGACCACGACTGGCTGCCCGATAGATGGCCATGACACCCAAAAGGTCAAACCAGTAGCCCTTCCATCCCAAAAAGATTCCCAGCGATGGCAAGCAGATGCAAAAAAATACATTTACAAAAATATTTATTTATTTATTTTTTCACTTTTACCACCTTTGCAACAGCACTGAAGGGCCCAAATTGCTGGAAAAGGTGAATTCATCCCTTCAAACGTCATAACTAGCTTCACTTCCTGGGCACTTTCAGACCAGGATTTTTAAAGAGGTTTCAATACTGTCTTTGAGGTACATAGAAAGAGCCTCCTCAAAGACTGTGTTATTTTTGAATCACAACTGGGTGTACCCTGGTAACTGCAACCTTATGTTGCCAATAAATCTTCCTCACACTAAGTCAGGCAAAGGGAAACGTAGAATGAACTCATCAAAAGGTGCCTTCAAATGTTGCCAGCTTCATGTCTGGCCTAAACATGGAAGAACAAGGTACTACGTGATACTCTTGTTACTTGAAATTGGTTTTAAAGTGTTTATATTTTTGTCCAAATGGCTTTCAACACTTTATACTGGGAATCAATATTACAATAATTAAGCATGTTTTCAATATCTGGTTTGAAATCTGAGTTAGCAAGTAACGAAAATAATTAATGTGACCCCCTTCTCCCTGCTATTCATCACAATGTTCAAATGAAAAGAGAAAAATGAACAGTGACCAAAACAGCGGCTTTCCCTGTCGCTCTTTTATAGCCAAGTTATAGGAGGGGATCATGAACAGATCACAGCCCCTCCCCCACCCCAGCAACTACACCTCAAATTTGAGGACCAAAGGAGGAAGGCATCCTTCACTTACCTTTGCTCTGGTTGTAATACTTCCTACAATTCTCCACACTCACTCTGAATGCCTCCTCCGTGCCACGTGATTTCTGGGTCTCCCTCTCCCAATACTGGGGATCTTCCTCCTCCATCTTCTTCATCCATGGGGCTCTAGTCTGAATTTCCCTCGTGTCGCTGTCATACTGAACAAAGAGCTGGTCATCCACGTACCCCACAATGATGAACCGGGGCAGTCCTTGGCCAGGCTCCGAAACCCCCGTGTAGAAATAGCGGAGGGAGTGGGAGGAGGAACCTGGAAAGGAAAGGGAAACATTAGAAAGACCTCCAGCGAAGGGCCCTGCCAAGCCATGGAGGTTCCTCGAAGCAGGAGACTTTCTCTAAGGGGCCCCTCAGTTTGAACATCCACGTATATGCATGGTCATGCTGAAGGTGGGTAAGAGTAATTTCCTTAAATATGGAAGAGTTTGAATTATGGAAAATAAGATCAAGAGGGGAAGGAGAGGAAGAGGGCAAAATAAATTGTAAAAAAGAAGAGAGAAAGAAATGGGGGAGGGGGCGGGAGAATAGTATGGAAGGCAGGAAAGCGAAAGAAATTGGTATTTGATGAAGAAATAAATGAATTATAATAATGGATATATGGATATTGTAGCTCCCAAAGGAGGAGGAAAAGACGGAGGGATGGAGGCAGAATAAACCAAAACACACTCAGAAAGAAAGACAGAGGACTTCCAAATCTATCCAATTATTCCTCTCCTTGGAACTGATGAAGCACCATTTCAACTCCACCCCATGAAGGGGTCACAGAGTGCCCTCGCTCCCAAAACAACAGAGGCCCCAAGCAAGAAAAGAGGCACAGCCTGGAATGACACGAAACCTTAAGGCTTGTGGAAAATGCAAATAACGCAACCAGGGTTCCCAACCATGAGAGGGATTTCCCAGGCAAAGCAGATCAGCAGCAGTTCACAAATTGCATTTTGCCTCCGTGTGAATCTGATTTTTTCAGAAGCCCTCATGCCTCTCTGCCCCAACGCTAGCCATAATGCAACTTCTTTTTAAAAAAGAAACATAAAATAGATTGCATATTACAGTATAAGTAAAGTTTAAATTAAAATAAACACAAATAAAATACAGTTCTTTCCACTATTGGCACCAAGCACAGAATTTGTTTGGTAACCTGATAAATTCCTATTTTCTTTGTTACAATTGCCAACAGAATTAGTCCGCAGAGACTCTCCGCTAAGACAAGTACAAGAGACGCCTGCCGTTCCACCCAAAGCAACCATCCAAGAGAAATGCGCAAACTCATACTGTCTTTGGTTCCCATGGAAACAGGTTGATCCCACAGGTTCTGCAGTCAAAATCCTTGCCTGCTCCAGGTAGGTCAGGGTGCCGGTCCCAAAGGCTGGAAACTCTGAAGAAACTTGGCAAGGTGGGTTTGGGACCCAAAGCTCCTCACAACAGTTGAAATTATACAAAACCCACAAGTTAAAATACTCCAAAACTATATGTTTAAAAAGCCCAATTACATGTAGGTCAATATAAGGTGCTGGACTTGACGACTGGAAGGTTGGCAGGTCAGCAGTTCAAGACCTAAGTGCTGCACAACCAAGTGAGTTCCCATCTCTGTCCCAGCTCCTGCCAACCTAGCAGTTAGAAAGCAAGACATTGCAAGTAGATAAATAGGTTCCACTTTGGTGGGAAGAGTGCTCCATGTGCTCCCGTGTCTAGTCATCACCCTGCTTATTCAACTTATATGCAGAACACATAATGCGCAGTGCAGGGATGGAGGAATCACAATTTGGGATCAAAATTGCTGGGAGAAACATCAACCATTTGAGATACGGAGATGATACCACCCTAATGGCAGAAAGTGAGGAAGACCTAAAGATGATGATGCTTAGTTTGAAAGAAGAGAGTGCAAAAGATGGCCTGAGACTCAACATCAAGAAAACCAAGATCATGGCAACAACCCCTAACAGGCCCTGGAAAATAGATGGGGAAGAAGTAGAAGCAGTGACAGATTTCACTTTCTTAGGATCAAAGCTCACTGCAGATGGAGGTTCCAGCCATGAAATAAAAAGGCGACTGATTATTGGGAAACAAGCCATGAGAAACCTTTAGGAACATACAGTAGTTAAAAATAGAAACATCAACTTGCAAACCAAAATGCACATAGTCAAAGCAATGGTGTTCCCGGTGGTAATGTATGGTTGTAAGACCTGGACCATTAGGAAATCTGAGCGCAGAAGAATAGACACCTTTAAAATGTGGTGTTGGAGGAGAGTTTTGAGTCCCCTGGACAGCGAGGTGAACAAATAGGTCAATCTTAGAAGAAATCAACCCTGACTGCTCCTTAGAAGGTCAAATAGTAAAGATGAAGCTAAAGTACTTTGGACATCAAATGAAAAGAGAAGATTCACTTGAGAAAGCCTTGATGCTGGGAAAGGTGGAGGGCAAAAGAAGAAGGGGGCGGCCAAAAATGAGATGGCTAGATGGTATTGTAGACACAATGGGCACAAAGCTGAGTGAGATGAGGAGGATGGTGGAGGACAGAGGTGGCTGGCAGACAGTGGTCCATGGGGTCGCAACGGGTCCGAATCTACTGTGTGACTGAACAAACAACACTGAGAGCACTGGGCCCTTGGCTATAAATGGAGATGAGCACTGAAACTTAAGAGTTGGATACAACTGCCTTTCAAGCAAGGGCAAACTTTGCCTTTACTAATATTAAAACTATTATTAAAAAATATTTAGAAAACATTCCAATATCTAAATCTCATGACTGGAGGATCTTTATTGCTTAAAGGGCTGGCAGGATAGATGTAAGGTTTAGGTGTGTGCCCGGAGAGCCTCCGTGGATGAAAAGCCAGCCTCTGTGGCCTTGGGCCAGCTGCGTAATCCCATGGCACCCCTGCCCACCCCTAGAGGAAAGGAGTAGGAAACCACTTCTGTGGAAAACCCTGGAAAGTGTGTGTGTGTGTGATGGAAGAATCTACTCTTATGTATGGTATGCCTTGTCTCAAATCTTTGGGAAGGTCCAAAAGGACTTTCTCTCCTTATTTATTTATTTATTATTTATTATTCAGATTTATCAACCACCCTCCTTACTGAGGTGACCCAGGGCGGCTTACAGTTCATAAAAATACTACAATAAAACATTCTTTAAAACTTTCCTAAAAACCCTGAAATTTAAAACTTTTAAAAATCAAAATTTAAAATCTATTTTTTAAAATACAAGAACGACAAGTTACTACGGTACATCTTGAGGGCGAGAGGGGACTTAAATCATCCAGTGGGATGGGGTCATTGTACCTCCCACACCCCATACCTGCCCTGCCAGCCATGTTTTTAAGATCTTCCTGAGTTCTCCTGCTCCCACCACAACACCGTGTAGTTGGTTAGGAGGGAATGTGAAATAGCAAACAGCTACACGGGGTAATGTCATGGTTGAGCGGGGATTTGAACCAAGATTCTTGCTGTCTGCACCTTCTAATCTCTCCCACACAATTCTATTTGTATCTGGGAGCTTTGCAGAAAGTCCCCCATTTTGGTCTGCCATGAGAACAGAATGAACTCTGCTTATGCTCCACTTTGCTCTCATTTGATAATGGTAATACCATCTAAACCGGGCCGGGAAATAACCCAATGGAGTTGTTCCTGGACTTTTTCGCTTCTTCATTCTCTCTCGATAGAAATCATTGTCGGGTGCTATTCGTATCAGAGCACACATTTTCCCAGGAGGTCATTTTCTCAGCTGGTGGATGTTTCTCTGAGGATTCCACAAACCGCTCCTGGCATGGAACATGCGGCCACACACAGTACACAGAATAGACGGTGGAGGACGTGGTTGGGTTTGACGAAGCTTCTGTGCTTCTCGCTTAGCCTCTTCATGTCTGTGGCTTTCCTCTTTGAAGTGATCGGAAGAAGCAGAGATGGTTTGGCATCAAAGTGGGTGATCTTCAGCCATTGTCTCCCAAGTGTGTGAGTTTATATCTGACACCTTCATGGTTTGTTTCAGATGGTCCTTATAGCGCTTCATAGGAGCTCCGTGGGGTCTTGTACCAGAGCTAACTTCCCCGTAAAGTATTTGGTGAGGAATCCTGGAACCATCCATAGGCCAGACATGCCCTCTCCATCGAAGACGATGCCCTAGGATGGAAGCTTCGGTGCTGTTTACATTCGCTGTTTCGAGAACTGCAATGTTCACGATGGCCCTTCACTTCTGTTAGTGAAAGCGCTCAAGCTTTTTTATGAAATAGTTTTGTTTTTCACATTCACATTTTAAAAAACAGCTGTAACTAAAATTTATTATGTCATAAGGTTAACAAGGAAGTTGCTAGAACTGATTTAAGCACATTTGTATTAAAAGATTGTTGGAGGAAAGGAAGAGCTGTGAGCTAGGGAGAAAAGGAGTGAAAGAAAAGCAGGGAAGGAAGGAAAAGGAAACTTTCTCTCCCAGAACTTTTCTGCCCCAGACTAACCCTCATCTTCTTTCTAACCAGAAACTACCGTAGATCATATTTTCCCCCCCTGATCCTCCACTGCTCCCTGCTGGAGAGCAGAAAAGAAAACACCCCATCTTCAATCAGGTGGTTTCTTGGCAAAGGCAGAAGAAACTGGTACACAGTCCTGTGACGCAGAAAGAGAGAGAGAGATCCATCAAGCTTTCAGAAGAAAGATTCTCAAATTAACAGAAGAGATGCCTTCTTAATAACACGTGCCTGGAAATCCTGGAATGTCCCAAAGAGCCGGATCTCTCACTCTGGTTTCAGCATTCAGAAAGAGGGTGGGAGGGAGGTTGGAGCCACTTCCAGTCCAGGGATGGTCGAGGAAATGTTCCCAATTCAGATCACTAGAGCTCTGAGCATTCATGCCTTTGGCTTCAGTGAGGTTCACAAAGCAGGCCATTTGCCTCTGGTCTCTGTGAGTTCCACATGGCCAAGAAGGGGGCCTTCCCAGCCCTCTCCCCCTTTCTAAAGTCACCCAATTCCCTCCACTGCTGAAGGAGACAAGAGGGATAACCAAGCAGCAGGCAATGCATCCAGATAAAGGTCAGGAGGAGGACAGAATATTAACCTCAAATAGGATTCTGGTGTGTTCATCCTTTCGGGAATCAACCTTTTGAGATTTTATGCTAAGCAAGAAAAATATCCATTTATCAAAGTAGTCCCACCATTTATTCACATATTGACTGTGCTTTGTTATATGTAACTAAAATATTTTGAAAGCAAATAGATGTGGTTGTTTCTAAAATCAGTAAGATTCAAAACATACAGAATGTCCTGCACCCAATACATGCATGGAATGGTGATGAACCTTGGCACTCCAGCTGTTCTTGGACTTCAACACCTGCTACTCAGGGCTTCTGGAAACTGAAGTCCAAGAACAGCTGGAGTGCCAAGGTATACCACTACGACTTATGGGTTAGGACCATATTAAATCTCAGGGTCAACCTATAATTCCTCCTTACTGCATTGCCGTCATGCTGCTGCCTCCAACACTCAACCCAAAACTTATCAGAAAAAGGAGACAATGAGATGACATATTTAATTAAGTCACAAATACAGTACAGATATCCTGCCTAATCAAGTCTCTCTGTTTTGAGAAAAGCCAATGGCTCTCCATTACAGGAAAAATGAGAAAACTAGATTCATATTTTTAAATATATATACAGTATATAGTCACAGGAAATACACTTGAAATCACTATCAACTCAGAAATCATACTTGAGTGGTGGGAATGTAAGGAGGTGAATAAAATATGGATAAATATGGATAAAGGATTTTGAGAAAATTAATAAGATATTGCCACCTAGATTACAAATGTGCCCTAGGACTGCCTTTCTAAAGGAATTGGGAAGTATAATCTTGGAAAAACATAAGAAGGATCTTATTAATATAACAGCTGCAAGATTGTTAATAGGTAAGATTTAGAAAATGTATAGATATTCTGGATTGGAGGAATGGTATGAAGAATTGTGGCATATGGGTATAAATGACAAACTGGCATGTGAATTAAAATTGGAATAGGGTGTTACAAAGAAAAATGAATTTATGGAAATTGGGAAAATTTATTTAATATGTATGTGACAAATACAAAGGAGTTAAGCCCAGTCAAGAAAATATGGATTTTTTGGAACAGAGCTTAAGATATGTATAATTTAACAATTGGTTTAGCTAAACAAATACTGTATAGATAAAAGGCAAAGTCCCCAAAGTAATGGGTACACACTCAATCTGTATACTGTATGTATCTTCTTTTGTAATGTAAGAATTTGAATAACTGTACAAGACAACTGGATAAATGCCTCAATTAAGAGATCCCAAGGAAGGAACCTGTTCAGCCCCTGATCCATTCGGTGGCATCTGATTTCCCTCCTTTTGTCAGGTGAGGCTCTCATGCCAGGTGCCCATTTGGGTTTGCCAGTCTGCGGCTCCCCCCCCCCCCCCAAGGCCACACGAATATTTGGTCTTATCCTGGCAACTCCACAACCCAGGAAGAGAAAAAGGGCGCCACCTGTTGTTTGGCAGTCAAATTCCACACCTGCCTTGAGGAGGACGGTGGGGGGGGGAGGAAGATCGGGAAGAAGACTGACTCCGGATTACACTGCGCAACACACACACCCTCGACGCCTCCCCCCCCCCCCCCACAATCCCAACCTGGACAAAAGCAGGAGCGACTGGAGAGAGAGAGGGGGGGAGATGGGCCGGGAAGTGGATCCTCCTCCTTCTATGGGTCTCGCCCCCAAATCTCACCCACCCACCCTGGACTGAGAGACTCACCCTCGGAGACCCCAAAGAAGACGGCAAGGACCCCCAGCAACAAGTCGGGAGGCCCCGGTGGCCACATGTCGCTCTCAAACCCGAACCTTCCTCTCTGATTCGGGTCTGAAATCCGGAGCACTAACCCGCATCCCGCTCCCCTCGACGGAGATCCGCCGAATCCGAATCCTTGGCAGGTCTTCTACACCCAAGTTCACCCGGACAGAAGACTCAGGATTGGTGGAGGGGAAAATGTTCGACCAATAGGCTAAAAGAACAGCTACATCGTCACTGGTTGCTACTCAGACGACCCATCGCAAGGCAGCGTCTTAGGGCTGGAAAAAGAAAGTTAACCTGGATTCAGGAAAGTTTGCGTGGGAATCGCCTTTGGTGGAGCGAGGTTGGGCGGGGGGGGAGCAAAAGGAAGGGCCCCAACTCTGTGACGTGAAGAATGGGGGTCGAGGAACATCTTTTTTTTGGGGGGGGGAGCCTTGGGGGAGGGTCTCACTCTGGGCGAAAGAGGTGCGCCGAGTCTGGGGTTTCCGAGTGTCCACACGGCGCCCGGAGCGAGGCGGGAAGGAGAGAAAGATTGCGCTCCGTGACGAAAGAGGAGCTGAAACGCAAAGCCCGGACACGACGTTGCCCCTTGAAAACCCTCAAGCCCAAACCGGACAGAAAATCTCTTTATATAAGCACCCAAACTGACTGTGTGGATTCCCCACGGTGGGAAATCAAAGAAGAGACTGTGCTGAGGCTTGGTGGCGCTGTGGTTTACACAGTCAAAATGTTGTGAGCTTGATCCTGACAGTTCAAGTTGGACTCAGCCTCCCATCCTTACAAAGTCGGTAAAATGGCTACCCAGCATGTTGGGGGTAAATGCAATTGTTCGATAATTTGAACATTCTTTGGCATCAAATGAGAAGAGAGGATTCGCTTGAGAAAGCCTTGATGTTGGGAAGGGTGGAGGGCAAAAGAAGAAGGGGGCGGCCCAAAATGAGATAGCTAGATGGTATTGTAGACACAATGGGCACAGAGCTGAGCGAGTTGAGGAGGAAGGTGGAGGACAGAAGTGCCTGGCGGACAGTGGTCCATGGGGTCATTGCAAAGGGTCTGAATCTACTGTGCCACTGAACAACAACAAAGACAGAAAACAAACAGCCGCTGCTTCTGGCTTCCACCCTCGCACTCCAAGGTCAAGCTCTCCTGCAATGCCTCTCGCCGCAACTCTCTTCTCCCAAAACCTGAGTCTGCACAGTGGGCGGCTCAAGTGAGGTTCCCCTTTCAGACCCCTGCCTTGAAGATTGCTGTTCAGGTCTTGCTCCGAAAGGCTTCCTTGGCAGGTCAAAACCAGCCCTGGGTCTTCTTGGTGCTGTGAAAACTTTTGGGAAGAATGTATGTTCATCCCTAAACCTAACAAAAGAAATACTGGTAGGCATCTTCCCCTCCACACAGTTCATCGTGAGGTCCCGTAGTCTTCTTCCCATATCTATCCACATTCATTCATAACCCTCTGGAGAGTAATTCATAGCCCATCTGGACCCCTTCAGAGAGGGCAAGAAAGGTGTGGGTGGTGGTGGTAGTGGCGGCAGCAACGGGCAGGGGAGGGATGGTGGTGGTGGTGTGCGCTTAGCAACACTTCCCTTCTGACAGACCTTCGGAGCTTCAAAGTCCCCTGCACAGACACAGACAGTCATGGGGCACCTCAACCCCTAACGGATGCCCGCCCACCATTGTGTCCAGCTCCCGGGCCGACTATTTTGGTCTGCATAAGGTGGGGGGCTCCAGTCCCCCACCTTGGAGGGACTACAGGGGGTTGGCCTGTCTGCCTCTGTGCAGGGGACTTCGAGACCTCTAAGGTCCGCCAGAAGGGCAGCGCTCCTAAGTGTACCCCACCACCACCATTCCTCTCCCCCCCCCCCGCTGCTGCTGCCACCTGTACCTTTCTTGTCCTTGGATGCATGCAGGAAAGGTGTTATAGAGGTGCTCTTCCTCTGAGGGGGGCGGCAAATTTGGCCTCCGCCCCGGGCAGCTGAAACCCATGCTTCGCCACTGTTTGGCATTTCCCTTTTTGGGGATTGGAATGTATACTGATCTTTTCCAATACTGTGGACATTGTTGTGTTTTCCAAATCTGCTGGCATATAGAATGTAGTAATTTGATTCCATCATCTTTTAGGGCTTTGAAAAGTTCAACCTGGATACCATCATCTCCACTGGCTTTGTTCTTTGCAGTGCTTTTTAGGGCCTTTCCGACTTCACTCTCTAGGATGTCTGGCTCATGTTCAATGTTCTCATCATTGTGATTATCAGGGACGTGGAGGTCCTTTTTGTAGAGTTCCTCTGTGTATTCTTTCCATCTTTTCTTAATCCCATCTGCATCAGCTAACTCCTTGCCTTCTTTGTCCCTTATCATGGTCATTTTTGCTTTAAACGTTCCCTTGATTTCCCCAATTTTTTTAAAAAAAGATCTCTAGTCCTACCCCTGATATTGTTTTGCTCTGTTTCTTTGCACTGTTCATTCAGGTAGATTTCATTATCTCTCCTTGCTTTTCTTTGAAATTCTGTATTCAAGTGATTGTATTTAATCCTTTCTCCTTTGCTTTTTGCGTCCGTTCTTTCCTCTGCTATTTTAAGAGCCTCATCGGACAACCACTTAGCTTTCTTACGCTTTTCTTTTGGTATGGTTTTCTTTGCTGCCTCCTGCATGATGTCCCGCATCTCTGTCCATAATTCTTCTGGCACTCTATCTGGTCCAAGCCATTGAATTTGTTCCACACCTCCACTGTGTATTCCTTAGGGATGTTGTCTAGGTCATATCTGTCTGGCCTAATTGTTTCCCCTATTTTCTTGAGTCTAAGCCTGAATTTTGCGATCAGTAGGTTGTGATCTGAGCCACAGTCTGCCCCTGGTCTTGTTTTTGCTGACTGTATGGAAGTTCTCCATCTTTGACTGCAGAGTATGTAATAAATCTGGTTTCGATGTTGGCCATCTGGTGATGTCCATGTGTAAAGTCTCCTCTTGTGTTGCTGGAAGAGAATGTTTGCTATGACCAATGCGTTATCTTGGCAGAACTCTATCAGTCTTTGCCCTGCTTCGTTCTGTGTACCAAGACCAAACTTGCCTGTTATTCCATTTACTTTTTGATTTCCTACTTTGGCATTCCAGTCTCCTATGATAATGTGTACATCATTTCTTGGTGTCTGTTCTATGAGGTGTTCTAGGTCCTCATAGAACTGGTCAGTTGTGGCTTCATCTGCTCTAGTGGTTGGTGCGTATATTTGGATTACAGTGATATTGAATGGCTTGCCCTGTATTCTGACTGACATCATTCTATCATTTTTGAGATTATATCCCATTACTGCTTTTCTCACCCTTTTGACAATTATGGTTTCTCCGTTTTTTCTGAAGTTTTCTTGTCCACAGTAGTAGATATGATGGTTTCCAGAGCTGAATTCACCCATTCCTGTCCATTTTAATTCACTGATTCCCAAGATGTCAATGCTTATTCTTTCCATTTCCTTTTTTACCACTTCCAGTTCCCCTTGATTCATAGATCTTACATTCCATGTCCCTATACGGTATTGTTCCTTACAACACTGTTTCTCCTCCCCCTTTCCTGTCCCTCCCCTTCTTTTGATCTGCTGTGCTAAGCATCCTATTACAGTACATCTAAATTGCCCCATTTGTTTTGGTCCATAGGGTTCTCTTGGCAAAATTCCTGACGTTGGTTTGCCGGTTTCTATACCAGTATCCTCTCATCATACATGTTATCACAGTTTAAAACAACAACAATAACAATCCCCAAATACCTTTCTGGTCATTCGGGTTTGCAGAGTGGACATTTATCACTCAAACAGATGGTACTTGGGTGAGACGTTCTACATGACATATTACTCTGGTAACCTTGGGGGTCATTAGACGTCTCTGCGACGACATTCCGTACATGCAAATAGATTTGAGAAACCAAGTTCATCTGCATGCATGTTTTTAGCCATTCGGAGATCACAGTCACCCTGCTAGCTAGGCACAATGTCTGCCCTCCGCTTTCATCTCGCACAAGGGTTCCAATGGAAGATGCTTTGGTGAGTTTTAGTCCCAGACCAACATCATTGACAACAGATGGACAAATCTGCCTAGTTAGACCACTCAAGCCCACCCCACTCCCAGTGCTCTAACAAGGCTCTCACTTTGTTAACCATTTAATTTCTTCAACAGTTACCTTCAGCTTCTTCGTTCTGCACAGCTAAGGCATACGGTGTGTGTGTGTGTGTATTAGCTGCCAAACATTACAGAACTATCAGTGATACCCCCACCCGCAGCACCATTTCATGAGACACACATACCCCGCCTCCACCTTCCCAGGAAGTGCCATGTGGTGGAGAAAGGGCAAAATGGGTATCCAGCCCCCGGAAGCTGTCTGAGGGTTGACACGCTAGATTGACACGGCCCTGTATTTCTTTGACATTTTGTCCCTCTTTTTTTGTTCTATCGGCTCCTTGTATAATTTTTTTCTGCCTGGGGAAGGTTGTTTCCCTCAAAAGGCAAGTGTCAATGTAATGATGTAGTATAAAAACTCAAAAGCAACATGAAGAAGAAGAAGAAGAAGAGGAAGAAGAAGAGAAAAATACTGAAAAATTCACATTGTGAATTAAGAGGGAAAATAATAAGAGGTCTCCATGTACTATAGTTTCCCCCTATAGTTCTTCACTTCTCAAACAGAAGCCATATATCGCCCTAGAATGGCTTGTAAGGAGGCTGAGGGGACATGAGAGGGCCACCCCCAACCCCCGCCCACCTCAATCTGTGAGCAATACCCAAACTACCTTCCCTCTCAGTTCAGGAAATCCCTAGAGAAGTTGGGATACTTGCAGCCGTTCCATGGTGTTGCATTAGCTCAGCCAAAGAGGAGGGTGAAGATAATGGAAGGAGCAGTCAGTTTAACCTAGTTTGGGTGGGAACCAGTGATAATTTTATTTTTGTGTTGAGTATTGATTTAAAATGTACAGCTATAATCATCTTCCAAATATTAGGAATTGGATTTAAATTCTATTGTAAAAGGAAACCAAAACAACAAATTCGCAATCCAGAGTCTGATTTCCAAGCTGTTTAAATATCTCTGAAAACTTTTTTCATATTCAAGGTTGGGAGAACATAAGATTCTAAAGAATCGAATTGGTTGGTTGAATGGACCACTCTTAAGCATCTCCAAAGTCCTGATGCCCCCCCACCCACCCGTGACATACAATTCTTATTATTCAAAAAGTGAACTCCGACTCACGTGGAGGAAGCCTAAAAGGCCATTCACTGTTAATCACTCATTCTCAAATTGCCCCACTTAAAAATCAAATTGTCCCTCTGTGGGGCACCATGATTTTAAAACCTAAGAGAAAACAAAATTACAAATACAGAGTCAACCAGAGTCAGATTTCCAGACTGTTAATTTAGACATGCCAGTCATATACAGGGTGGGAAGAACATGTGATCTTAAAGAATGAAGTTGATTAATTGGATCACTCAGAACAGTATACAATCATATAAAACATCAAATACAAGAGAGATAAATTACAACAAGAGAATATCATCAAAAATATCTATCTATCTATCTATCTATCTATCTATTTATTATATTCAGACTCTGCCCATCTAGGGGATTTTCCTACTCAGGGCATTTTACAGCATACCTTACAAAACAGGATTATAATTAATCAACCCAAACAGTGGGACATAAGGAAATGCAGCCAATGCACAATTGCCAGACTGTTGCACCTCAGTTTGATATATAATATACAATAACGATCTAAAATGATTTAAAAGGTTGCCTTTAATTTAATCTGGATTGCAAAGGAATAATAGGACACAAAAGAAAGAAAAACAAAGCAAACAGATAAATGTTAGACATGGCCCAAATCACTGCAAATCCTACTCTTCTTGTGCATAAATCCTATATATCTAATCGGCATGTTTCTGATCAATACATGTGTGTCTGAAGATGAGCCAAAGAATAAGATTATAAGGAGCCCTTCAGAAGCAGACATTTCTCTCCAGTCAAAGACAAGCGAAAACTGAACAATCGCCTTGGGTTTGGAAGCAGGGAAGGCCTTCAGAAGCTTCTTGCATCAGGAAATGACAGTGGATCTTTTCTGGTGTCATCTTGCAAAAAGATAAATGATCTTAGGCTGTAGAATAGGGGGAAGAATTAAATCTCTGGCCTATGCCCCACACAGGGTTTGGCCACCCCACAGCAGCCCCACCCCTACTGTCTCTTCCTTTTGCTGGATATGTCACTTTTTCCTTGAGATGGGAAGAGGGAGGAGGTTAGGCTGTTTTTGGTAAGAGAATGAGCTCTTCTCCTGTAACAATAGGACTAAATAGCAGCCAACCAGATCTTCCCTTCTTGTTGACTCTCCTAGGCTGTGGGGGTCCCCTGCCCCCCCCAAGCCTTATCCTCCTCCACTAGGGAAAGGCAAGGCCAAACTGCTGACCAGTGCAACCTTTCTCAAAAGAGAGGGGGAAGGCTGGATATTTGGTTGGCTCATACGTTGTAGCTCCTGAGTGCCACAACCCTCTCCTCAATGTGGATCCGTCCCTCTCCAAGTTAAATTCTCCTCCTTCTGTTCCTGGAGCCAAGACCATTTGGGAACAGGAGAAGAGATCTGTCCTCAGAGGGAGTGGAGTTGGATTCCCCTTCTTGAGACCTTGGCCTTGCTCTCTCCCTCCCCTGCTTTCCCCATAGAAGTGAAGACCCTCCTTTGCAACTCACCTCTTATCCAGGGTGCTAAATAGTCAGATTGTTCTCTGTGTGGAAACAAAGGAGGAGACCAAGTTAGCCTCTCCCTGAACAGTCCCTAAAATGTGACACACACACACACACAAGTGCATGCACGCACCTGTGCTCAATCTTCAGGAGACAAGCAAGATCTTGGAGACTCAGTCTCCAACTGTTACATTGACCTGCTTCTATTCTATAATTATCCAAGCCATGGGAGTCAAAACTGAGCATAGGAGACCATCAAGAGTGGCTGTTCCACGTTGTAGCTCAAGTGAGACTGATGCTTTAAAACACCCTCCCACAATTCATTGCAACTCCTCGCCAAGGCTACAACGGCTCATAACAAGAGCAACAAGAACACACAAATTCTTAGGTCCAGGGGTAGGACCCAAGTGGGGGAGGGGGTTTCAAAACTCCAGTCTGAACATCTGGAGAACCATGTATACGTTTCATAATAATAAAAAGAAACCCAGGAGGAAGGCATTACTCACCTATTGGTGGTTTGTAGCCGTCTTGAGGCTTCTTATTCCCTGCAGAGACAAAGTCAGAGAGTTAGAGCAGATGTCAGTTCCAAGAGATCGTCCAATCCCACTCCAAGAGGCCAGGAAGTTTTCCTCCTCTCATCCAATCATTTCATTTGTTCCTATGAAACCCTCCTCCTTCTTCTGGCTCTTTTCTCCCTAGAACATAGGTGGGCAAACATGGCTGCCTCAGATGTTGCTAACCAACATCTTCTGTGATGCTCATGGGGCTTGTGGATGATGGGACTTGTAGTCTAGCCACAGCTGGAGGGCCACAATTGTCTCACTTTCCCTTAGAACAACCCAGAGGGGCAACTCAGGCCAGCACATAAAAGAGGATGACTCTTCCTATGCTGCTTTGAGAATGAGAGTCCAGGGATGCTTCTAATCATGTCTGCATATGTGGAATGAGTGAAGGACCTGGCAAGGCTCCCTTTGGCCCGAGACGCAGGTGAGTCCCTGGGAAAGCGGAGAAGACCTTGAGATGCCCACGAGGAGCAACGACAAAAGCAGCAGGAAGATGGCAGGGAACCCCAGGCCATGGGACTCACCTGCATCTTCACCCTGAAGGGAGACTCCACAGACTTCGTGGATCAAGTCCACTTGATCCACAAACACTCACATTAAAAGTTAACAGTTGGTCTACAAGGTCCTACAATGTTTTTTGTTTTCTTTCATTTATTCTGATATCCACCGGGGGGGGGGGGGACACATACATCCTCCAACCTAATAAGGACCTCCCAACAAGGGCATTCCCCATTTACTTACTCTTGTGGATCCAGAACCCAGCAATGGCAGCCACCATCAGAAGAACCAACAAGAGGACAACACCCCCAATAATGAGGCCCAGGTTGGAGGCTGAAGGGGAAGAAAGAGTGGGAGGAAAACAAAACAATTCAAGAGACGCCCAGAACAGTCCAGCTCTGCGAAGGAGGAGACCCAAAATGCCCAAAGGAGTGGGGAGTCCAAAGAGTTAAGAGAGGTTAAAGAGAGAGAGGAATATTCATGGGATAGTCCTCGACCTATAACTGCCTATCAATCTTGCACACCCACGTAGAAACAAAGCATAATGGAGAATTTTGGAGTTTTTCATGTTATTCAAGTATATGTTAAATAGTTTTGGATGGTTATTATTCATTGGTTTTAATCTCTAGAATTCCTTTAATTCATTAGATTAATTAACTGACTTGTTAAACTGCACTTGTCATTTAACTGTCATGTTTGCTGTCCTGAGCTCTGTTACTAAGGAAATAATAGACTAAAATATCCTGTTATATTCAGGAAGGGGAACAGAATCCATGAAAAGACATGCAAAAATAAAATGAAAGACTCCAGTAATTTCTTTATGGCAATTTGTACAAACCAACTCAAATATCTGCAGAAACATCATGGGATCAGAGACATTTGGGTTTCTGGCTGAAAAGAGAACAACCAGGCTCTGATCGTAACACAGAATCTGGAGTCTACAGGGAAAAGAGGGACTCTTCAAAAGGGCTACAATGGCATTAAACAGAGAACAAAATCCAAACCACTTCTTGTTTCAGCCCCTTCACGTAGGATGCTGTTGTAAGTGTATGAATGCATGTTATGTTGGGTGTATGTCATAATGCTCTGTTTTTCATTCCTCCCTTGGTGAATATGGACCTTCTCAAACCCATCCTGCTGCCCCCCCCCCCAATTTCCCCTCCACTCCTCTTCTCACTCACCAGGTTCCTCCCAAGCCAAGACCAGAGGCTCCTCTAGCCCATCGTGACCCACGTGGCACTGGTACTGGTCTCTCTCCTTGGGGTCAATCTCGATGCTCAGCCAGGCGTGGTAGGTCCCGTCGGGATAAGGGGCCACGTTCCTACGGAAAGTGAGGTGTTCCAAGACTTCTCCGCCCCTCTTCCATGTGGTTTCGATCTCCTTGGGGTAGAAGCCGTAAGCCTGGCAGGTGAGAGTCTCGCTGCCATCGTAGCCCTCCTTGCGTGTCACTTTCCCCACTGGAGGCTCTGCAAAAAAACAGCCATGTTGGAATCAACACTGTGTATCTCCTTTGCCTGGGCAGGATGTGGGCTTGGCCTTACGATGCCCCTCTGGGTCTATTCTCCTACCCCACAGATCCCACACTTGAAGGAATTTCATGGTTTTGGATTTTACAGCTCAAAGGAAAAACAGAATGCTGGGTTGTTGTTTTTCCATTTTTGTGTCAGTTACAGCCCATGCTTCTGAGAAGTCATTAGCCACAGAAGGAATGGCACCAGGTTTCTGTCACTGAAGAGCAACCAAACCACATAAATTGGATGCAGGAGCAAAACAATGCCTTTCCATTCAGATTGCTGCAAAATCAAACATGGTGTAAGCTTTAATGACTCTTCAGGCCTGCCCCAATTTCTTGCAAGTAGAACAGAAAACGTGGATTGTGCAGTTTACACAAGAAATTTATTTATTTATTTATTCATTCATTCCTATTTATCCACCGCCCTCCTTACTGAGGTGACTCTGGGCAGTTTACAAGTCATAAGAAACACAATAAAGACATAAAACATTCCCTAAAACCCTCAAAATTAAAACTATTAAAGATTAAAATTTAAAATCTTAAAAAATTTAAAAGAACAACAAATTGCTACATCTTACTGATTAAGAAGTTTAGGGCATGAGGGGGCACTAGGGTCATTGTGCATCCCAAACCCCATACCTGCCCCACCAGCCATGTTTTTAGATTCTTCCTAAGGGGAAGCAACTCCATTTGGAGATGTAGTTCTGTTGGCAGGAGATTCCATAGGGCCAGAGCAGACACAGAGAAGGCCCTCCTTCTAGTGCCAGAGAGATCCGCCTCTCTGGCCTATGGAACAACTAGAGAGTCTCACTGGTCTGATTTGGTCAGACGGACAAATGTTCTTGGGGTGAGGAGCATAGAAGTGGTTTTTAATCACCAAATCTCACGTGGTGCTTGATACATTATGGGAATCACCTTCCTTCTGCGTTTCTATTACGTAAGGACCACAAGGCTCTTGAAAGTGGCGCCTGCTTTGATTACTGCCGGCATCCAGGAAGACTCTCCATGCTTGGCACGGAAGAACTGCATCGCTTCTTCGTGTCCTCCTGGAAGACCGCAGACCTGAGCCAGGAGTGGCGGCGTAGCTGTACGGCCACCACGATAGTCTTAGCTTCTGAATCGCAGATGTGTCGGGCGGTTCACAGCTGCTGCTGGCTGAGGTGGACACTCTCTTCGGATAGGGTCTTGAACTCAGAACGGAGTTTAGGGGGTAGCTTGTGTAAGGCTGCCTCCATTCTGCCCCAGAGCTTAATGCTATACCCTGCCATGGCGGCCTCGTAGTTTGCCACTCGGAGAGAGAGAGAGGCGGTGTGGTAGGCCCTCCTCCCGATGTCATCCAGATTCTTCCTTTCCTTCGTGGCAGGGACAGGGACGCTGTGTTGGGACGCTTTAACGACCCTGGAGTTGGGCGTGGGGTGTGTGCAGGAACTTACCGTGCTTGCCCAGTAGTTTGTAGATCCCATCCAGCCAGTTGGAAACAACGTGGGCAAAGACTGGCCTGTTCCAAAACGTCTTGGCCACGTGGGAGACCACAGGCAGGAAGGGCAGGTGGACTGGGAGGATCTTCTTTGTGTCCGTTGAGCATGGGGCCCATGCGGGTCAGGAGGGCAGTGAAGGTATTCTGGTCCTCCGGCTGCATGCGCTCCTTGGAGCGATTTCTCAGCATCAACAAGCGTGAGGGCCTCCATGCCATCCTCCTCCTCCTCCTCTGCGGACAGTCCGTCCAAGCCTTCAGATACCCCCGTGAGTGATGGGGTTGGCAGTGAGGCCTCGGGGTCCGAGTCAGAGCAGTAAAGCCTGGCTGAACTCAGGTCCTCCCCGGTGAGAGATGGTGGTGGAGGCGGGAACGGTCTGGAGGCTACGGATGGGAGCCAATGCCATTTGGAGGTGGGTCCAAGGTCCTCTGCTCTCCGTTTGGTGGCACCTTGGGGTATCTCCGATGGGGACGGATCTGTAGGAGTCGAAATGGTGGCTCTTATCTGGTCCGAAATCTCCTTCGCCATGGCTTGAAAGAGAGGAGTCAGCATGTTCAGCGTGACGAGAGGCTGAGGTGCGGTGGCTTCCGACTGGAGTGCGGATGCGTGGTCGCCGCTCCTTCTGTCTGGCAGTAGGGAGGCCCCTCCGGGTGGTGGTGCGGGAGGGGTCTCCTTGTGAGGAGGAATACTACCCGATTCTGCCTGCGAAATCGAAGGTGGTGAAGGTGGCAGTGATGAGGAAGTGATCGCCGAGAGGAAGATCGCGGAGGGAGGCAAAGCGGAGGCTGAAGGCCGGCGGGAACGCAGTGTGGGAGGCAGAGAGGAGGAATGGGGGTGCTTGTGCCTTTTCTTGTCCGCTTTCTTTCTCTCCTCCTTGTTCTTCTTCCTCTTGAACAGCTCGGCATTGGTAGGCTTTTTGGGAGTGGCAAGAGCTGAAGAGGAGGTTTCCAGTTGTGCCTCCGCTGGGCAGCTATGGCCTTGTGGTGCCAGAGCAATCTCCATGAGGTGGGCCTGAAGGCGTTCTTACGGGCTTTTAAGGCTAACTTGGAGAACTTCTTGCAGGCCAAGCACCTGTGGACTGGGTGATCTTTGCCCAGGCAGATCAAGCACCTCCTGTGGTTGTCTGTGCGCGGGATTTTTGCCGGGCAAGAGAAGCACTTCTTGAAGGCAGCCGACGATGCCAACCACCAGCGGTGTGGGTGGCGAAGGCCTCGAGAGGAGGACCCCCTCGAGAAGGAGGATTTTTTTGTTTTGAAAAAGGGGAAAAAACCCTGTCAGGTTGAGACGGACCAAAAGGGAGAAGCCCTCTTGGCCCAAAAAGCTTTTCTGAATCTAAGAGACCGAAGAATTCGGTGACGCAGAAAAATATCGGGAGAGCTCTCGATAAGGCTCCTGTTGCGACAGTGGAAAAAAGAGAACTGAGGAGGAAGTTGCAAAATGCCACCAAGGGCGGGTGGAGATGGTGGGTGGTACTAACCATTCAAATTTATCCCATCAGCTTTACAGCTCCGAAATGGCTCCAGCGCAAGTGCAGAACCCATCAGTGAGAACTCATTAGTGTGCATTCACAAACAACACGAAGGAGAAACATTCATGGTCTCCAGAGGTGCTCTTCTTGTTTTCTCCTCTGCAGAACAACCTGCCCTAAAGACACCCAAAGGTTCCCTTTAAGACCCGGAGGGACTTCCATGAAGGAAGGCAGGGTTGGGTTCTTCCCAAAGGTCAGTCTCAAAAGCGAAGATCCCTGCAGGACCCCTAAAAAAAGGGAATGGTGGGACCTCCTTCCTCTCCCTGGGAAACTCTGGGGTCCCCCCTTTGCCTCCTCACCCCCCACAATGTTTTGCCTTTATTCTCTCCCTTCCTTGCAGAGGAGGAAGGGCTTGGAGGTGTGATGCAGGGAGGGGGGAGAGACATCAGGGACTCCCCTGAAGAATCCTAGAAAGGCTCTGGCGGGGGGGGGGGGAGTCCCAGGGAGGGAGCGGGAAGGGGCTTCATCCACTGTATGGGCAGGGAGCGAGTATTTCTCCTTTGTGGGGAGGATGGTGGCCAACCCCTCCTCTCCCCACCCTGCAGGGGAGGAAGGGCTGGGAGGTGTCATTTGGGTGGAGGGAGCAGATCAGGGACTCCCCTGGGCAATTCTCCCCTGCAGAATCCTAGGACGGCTCTGGTGGGGCAAAAGTTCCATGAAGGGAGGGAGGGAGGGAGGAGTATCTCTGTGTGTGTGGGGGGGGGGGCTCCATTAGAACTTAGGTTCACTATATGGGCAGGGAGGGAGTTTTTGTCCTATGAAGTGAAGATGATGGCCACCCCAGGCATCTGAATGGGCCCTTTTATCTTTTGTTCTTGGGCTGGAGTTCCTGGGGGGGGGGGGGAGGCAGGAGGAGGGAGGGGTCCTTGTATGTTTGAATGTTCCTCCAAAAAATCAGGCAAGGGAGAACCCCACACATAAGGGTGAAGGGGGGAGACCAAGAACCCCCTGAGTCAGCAAGGCTTATGCATCAGAAATCAATATCCACCCCATTCTATCTCATATGTCAGAAATCAATATCCTCCTCCATGAGAGGCTGAAAACTCCCACGACCTTTTCTGGGTGCCTTGGGGTGTCTCCCCAGGAACTAATGGGGAGGGGCCCTCAAGTATCTGTCAGTGAGGAGGAACCATGGCCCCTCCCAAGCCCTTCCAACCCTACCTCCCAATTTCTCTTCAGGAACCCCATCTTGCCCTCCCCCCCCTCACCTGTCCTGAACAGACTCTCCTTTCTGTAGCCCAGGTATATCTGCAGCCACTC
Source organism: Furcifer pardalis (assembly GCA_030440675.1). Lineage (NCBI taxonomy): Eukaryota > Metazoa > Chordata > Lepidosauria > Squamata > Chamaeleonidae > Furcifer > Furcifer pardalis. Next base: position 173,662,749 of record CP126893.1, on the reverse strand, counting down.
AATGCATTCCTCCTCCAGGTAGGCCTTCTCTCTCTGGGCATAGCCAGGTGTTGCCTCCCACTTCCTCTTGGTGATCTGAGCTTTGGAATCAGCTGCTGTCCAGGTTTTGGTTTCCTTGTCAAGGCTGATGTAATCCTTCCCATCATAGGCGTACTGAATGTGCCCTCCTTTGCTCCCGTCCGGCCTCAGCTCACAGCCGTACATATGCTGGAAGGTGTGAAACCCTGAAAGAAACCCATGTTGGGGGAGAAGGATCAGAGAGGAACGGGGGAGTGTCACTACCTCACCCCCAGCTCAGCCCCACATGCCAAGCCCCACAGAAGGGCTCCAAGCAGAAGGATTTGCCTCACAGGAGGCAAACAGACACACAGAGAGACTTTCCAGGCAAGGGAGCCTCAGCCAAAGGATAGGAATGGCTTCAGGGCCCCCTTTCCTCCCACCCGGGACCAGAGCTTAAAAGCCACGGTCGGGGCCAGACTTCTCTCGCCTCGTTTGGACTGCCGTTTGGGCGGGGAAGGGAAGAGCGGGACGCCAGGAGCACCAACACCTGTGTCGGAGTCATGGCCCGCCCGGGTCCAGAGCTTAAAAGCCATGGTCGTGGCCGGACTTCACCTGCCTGGGATTAAGACCCAAGAGTTGTTGTAGTGGTGTGTGACAGGACTTATGTATGACAGGACTTCGCCGTGTGGTAGAGAGGCCATATCATCATCATCATCATCATCATCATCATCATCATCATCGTTTTGTTGATGTCCCGCTTATGTATTTATGTTCTTATGTACCTATGTATTTTTGATGCTCTGTATGATATATTGATATTGTATTTTTATTTATTATGCTGTGATACGATATTTTTGGTTATGATTTATTGCTGTTGATTCTACCTATTCTGTGATTCGGGATTTATGTTTCTGTTGATTGATACTTTGTCACTTGATATTGTAACACTGTTTATTGTTTGCTGTGATCCGCCCAGACTCGCCTTGGGTGAGTGGGGAGGCACAGAAATCGAACTATAAATAAATAAATAAAAATTATCCCTGGGGCAAGTAGCCTCAGTCTGGAAATTATCCATTTTTATGTCTTCACTTGCTTGCTTCCCTCTTTGTTTTTAAACACTTTTATCCTGCCTTTTTTCCCAGAGGATCTAGTGGTTTATTCTGTTTTATGCCGCTTGTTAATTTGTAAAATAAACAGTTCACACATTTGGAAACATTTAAGTGTTACAGTATTTTTTAAAAATTAAATGAATATCAGGAAACAATTCTGTAAAACAAATGCCTGCAGTGGCTTCCTTTAATGAGTTGTTCCACTGCACATTTGGCCTTCCTTTTCTCTTACTGCCTCCTATGTTTTCCAGCATGAATGGCTGAAATCTTGCAGCCTAGCATAGTAAATCAGACTAGCATCTATCGACTGAATGGATGGAGATTTTATGAGTCAATTTGTCTGCAAATTCAATTGATTCAAATGGGTCTCCTCTAGTTACAACTTAAGCATTAAAATCAATGGGACTTAGAAGGGAGTTGACTGTCCAAATGCTCATTGATTCAGTGGATTGCCTCTCTTGTGCTTTACAAAGCAACGCAACTGGATTCTTACAAAGGGAACCAGAACTCAATTCTTTTTGAAAGAGAACCAACACTGGGGAGATCTGGAAAAACCTTCACGTCATTAATTCCCCCCTTTTAAAATGAAATTCCCTTCTGTAGATTAAAATGACAAATCAGAATGAGGTTTTGCTCACCTTCTAAACATTTCCAGAGTCTGACACCCCCCACCCCCCAATCTCTGGTCTGGCACAGAAGCAGCTCCTGCTCTCCAAAGGAAAGGCTTCAGAGGCCCCCACTTCAGAATCTGACCTTCCCTTCTCTTTGCTTTCTCCAGGGAAGGGGCCCCACTCTGCCTGCTTCCAGGGGAAGAGTTTCCTCCTGGGAAAAGTGGCAGAGGCCTCTGGACCAGCCATCTCACCCGGGGGTGGAGGGGGTGGGATCCAGCCAGGCTCCTCCTTCCTAGACCTGAGCGGTTCCCATCGGCCCAAACGCTCCAGGGGACCCAGGAAGGGCCTCCCTTTCTCCTTTGTGGTATATATTTGACATACTCTATTTGCTTCCATCTGGCAAAAGGCTCAGAGGAAACCTGGCCTTCCCTCCACTCTCCTCCTTTCAGGGATTTCTGCAACCCTTTCCCCAGAGCCATGTGCTCAGGGCATGACTGCCTTTCCTGTGGCTGTGAGTTCCACCGGCACACAAGACTCTTTCCCTCTGAGGAGAGCAGGATTGCCTCTGCGGGTTTCCGCTCAACCCTCTCCATTCCACGCCTGGGAAGCATCTGGCACTCCTCCGTCCTGGGGGGTGAGATGGGGGCTTCTCCTACTCCTGCACTACCAACCCCAGGTAACATTTCTCTGAAAAAGTAGGTTTTCCCTTGGAAAAGACCCCTCTGGTGCCTCTCTAGGGATGTTCCTTTCCAAGGGGTTGGGAAACCAGAGGGAAGGGTGTGTGTGTGTGTGTATGAATAACTTGGCAGAGAAGGTGTCAGGGAACCTTTCTATTTTTTAAAATGGAGGCTGGGGGGCCCAGATTTGGGGCTCAGAGGAATAACTTGCAGCCCAGGAGCTGCTCGTCTTTGCCCACATCTGTACCAGCCACTGAATCCTTCCTACCGTCTCATTTTAGGAGAACCACAACATACCTTGGGAAGGAACCACCCTAAGACCACTAGAGACCTCCAGGCCTTTTGCCCGGCACTTCTGAACACAAGACAAAATGGATTTGAAACTCTAAATGATGAAAATGCATCCACAAGACACAAGGAAGTAAAACTATAGAATAAATGAAATTGAACCATCATGACTTCTCTGCGTTTCTGTCTCTTGCTATTCAGGGGAATGGGAGAAAATATTGCACTAAATGGCAAAATTATCCCTGCCCACAGGACTAAATTTGCCTTGCATTTCTATGTTTAAGACGGGGAGGCTTTTAAAATCTTCACACACATCCTTGCCTGTGTTTCTTGCGTCCTTATTTGTCCTACAATTCCACGTTTTAGTGTTTATAATCTTTGTGAGCTGCCCAGAGTTGCAATATAAATTTGAATTATAAAATAAATAAATAAATTTAAGAAACCCAGATGGAGAAATATAGCCTGCTTCTCCGTTCTTCCTTAAAATTCAGTTTCTCTTGTTTGCCCAAGACCACAAATCCAGACTTTAAATAGAAGCCATTTATTTCACAATGAACAAGGATGTCTAGATGGAAACAGAACCTGCTCTCTTGGGTGGGCTGGGGCAGGTGGGTCAGATCCACTCACACATCAGTTGAGCCAATCCGTCCCACCCCCACCTCAAACCTGCCTCATTCTGATACCCCATCAGGAGTTACAATAAATTGCCCTGATGTATTTGATCCCATTCTCAGCATATGTACAGGTACTGGGGTGGCTTAGTGGTTAAGATGCTGAATGTGATGACTGGGAGGTCAGCAGTCCGAGACCCAAGTGCTGCACGATTGAGTGAGCTCCCATCTCTATCCCAGCTCCTTCCAACCTAGCAGTTAGAAAGCTAGAAATTGCAAGTAGGTAAATAGGCACCATTCTGGCAGGAAAGGTAATCGTGTACCGTGCACTCGATGTTTAGTCATGCCTGCGACATGTCCAATGACACGTCTGCAAACACAGACAGCACTGGCTCTTTGGCTGTAAACCGAGATAAGTACTGAACCCTAGAGTCAGATATGACTGGCTTTCGGGCAAGGGCATCCTTTACCCTCTTATGTGAATGCTGAGGATGGGATAAACTAGAGCGCAATCCTCTTTCCATCCGATGAGGCACCAGTGGTGTGCAAAAAGGAAAAGCCAAACCTCTTCCCCTGTGAGCCACAAAGCCCTGTCCCGCCCCACCCGCCCCTGAAGCCTCAAGGACATCCTACATCCCAACTGATTTGGGGGAAGGGGGGAGAGATTCCCCCCATCAGCTGAGAACTTGCTCTTCCTCTGAAGGAACACCATGTTTTTGGGACAGGACGATCGTCCCAAGAAGCATTTTGCTCCCCCTTCCCCAAGCAGCTTTCAAAAACCTCTCAGGATCAGACTCTCTCAGGGCCATCAACGATTCCCTCTGGTTAAAGCTGCAATTCATCTTGACCACCCTTAGAAAGCCTGTTCAACAGTGGCAGAAAGATAAACAGATGACGTGGCCCCCATTGCCAGTCTACCAAGGAGACTTTACCCCAAAGCCTGGGGTGCCTCCTCCCTGGGGGTGTGGGTGTGGGGGGTAAGGAGGGAATCCTGTGGGGAAACCACACGCCAGAGGACTCGGTCTCCGTCAATGATCCTCCAGCTCATAACCTGAGAAGGAAGGTCTGACCTCCTCTGCCACAAGTTGGCCCTTCAAGCTCAACGACAGCTCTGCCCTCTCATCCCTACAGGCATCTCAGGCCACAAACATTCAGGCTGGATAAGAATACATTTTACCAAGAAAAAAAGATTTTTCTATACCTGTAGAGAGCCAGCCAGGTCCCAATTCATTCATTCATTCATTCTTCAAATTTCTATTGCTGCCCAACTCGGCAATGACTCGGGGGGGGGGGGGACAACAATTAAAAGCAACATTAAAACTAACTAAAAACCCTTTAAAAACCCCATTAAAAATTCATAATAGTTTACCCATCCCATCCATTAAGAGAGAGATAAAGAAATCTTAACTATATAACCCAACAGGCGCTCTCTAAGTAAAAGGACCATGACTGGTTGCCCAATGGATGAGAAGTGGCACTTAAAATGTCAATCCAGTAGCTTTTCTGTCCTGAAAAGATTCCCAGCAATAGGAACAAAAATATTGATTTCAACCACCTTTGCGATAGCACTGAAGGACCCAAATTGGTGGAAAAGGTGAATTCCCAATTCAGATGTCGTAAGTCGCTTCAGTCTCTGGTCACTCTCAGACCAGGGGTTTCATTGGGGTCCGCAGTCAGAGAAAGAGCCTGACCCTCCATCCTTTCCTCAAACTAATTTTCTCTTCTATGCCCAAGATCACAAATCCAGACTTTCGAGAGAAGCCATTTATTTCACAACGAACAAGGATGTCTAGACGGGAAGAGAAGCTGCTCTCTGGGCTGGGTTGGGGCAGGTGGGTCAGATCCACTCACACATCGATTGGACCAATCCGTCCCCACCCACCCCAACCTGCCCCATTGTGATACCCCAGCAGGGGTTAAAATAAATTGCCCTGATGTATTTTCATCCCATCTCCAGCGTATATATAGGTACTGTATGCTGTGGCTTAGTGGTTAAGATGCTGAACTTGATGACTGGAAGGTCAGCAGTTTGAGACGCGAGTGCAGCACAATGAAGTGAGCTCCCATCTCTATCCCAGCTCCTTCCAACCTAGCAGTTCAAAAATCAAGAAATTGCAAGTAGATAAGTAGGGGAAGGTAATAGTGTTCTATGCACTCTGGTTTAGTCATGCTTGCCACATGTCCATGGACACATCTGTAGACATGACAGTGCTGACTCTTTGGCAATAAACAGAAATGAGCACTGAACCCTAGAGTCGGATATGACTCGCTTTCGAGCAAGGGCATCCTTTACCTTTACCAGCGAACCTGAAGGCTGGGGATGGAATAGAATAGAGCACAATCCACTTTCCAGCTGATGGGGCACCAGTGGTGGGCCCAAAGGAAAAACCAAACCTCTTCCCCTGTGAGCTGCAAAACCTGGTCCACCCACCCCTGAATGGGCTCCACACAGTGGTGGGCAGCCAAAAAATTTACTACAACACTGTGGGTGGAGCTAACTCTGTGGTCGGAGCTAACTCTGTGGGAGGGGTCAAATATGTGGGCAGGGTCAAATCTGTGGGTTGCTGGGGTGGCCATGTGATCTAGTCATGCCTGCCACATAGCCATGAAAACGTCTGCAAACACAGACAGCACTGGCTCTTTGGCTGTAAATGGAGATGAGCATTGTACCCCAAAGTTGGATATGACTGGCTTTTGAGCAAGGGAGACCTTTACCTTTACTAACTAATCAGGGCCAAACTTCACAGCAAATCTGAATACCAGTCAGGGATTTCCTCTTATTAGGTAAAGATAAAGGTTACCCTGACTCGAAAGCCAGTCATATACAACTCCAGGGTTCAGTGCTCATCTCTGTTTACAGCCAAAGAGTCTGTAATTGCATACATTTCTGTGGTCATGTGGCAGACATAACTAGACAACCGAGTGCACGGAATGCTGTTTACCTTCCCACTGAAGTGGTTGGTACCTATTTATCTACGTACAATTTCTTGCTTTTGAACTGCTAGGATGGCAGGTGCTGGGACTGAGATGGGTGTTCTCGGGTCTCAAACTGCTGACCTGGTGATCTTCCAGCAGGCATCAAGTTCAGTGGCTTAACCACTCAAGCCACTGCTGCTATTACTGGTTGTAAAAAGCCACACTGATCTATAAACTTATCTGTTATGCTAGCCACATTGTCTGCCCAGTGGACTCGATCCACAAAAGCTCACATTAAAATACAACAGTTAGTCTTTAAGGTGCCACAAAACATTTTTGTCTTCCTGTTTACTTCCTGATATGGTTGAAACACAGACTAACATCATGGCTACTTTTGAAACGATAGCCGTGTTAGTCTGTGTTTCGACCATATCAGGAAGTAAACAAAACAAAAAGACAAAAATGTTGTGGCACTTTAAAGAATGCACACGCACATGTGCATACACATACGAGTGTGATACAACACACACCTGACACCCAACACACACAGACACACACACCCTCTCTCTCTCCACACACACACAAAGTCACTTACCATCCACACTCGGGCTGATGCGAAGGACCACCTGGAGGACAGCAGCGGTGCGGCCATGCTAGGCCCAGCGCCAACCACGCTTTCTCCTCCTCCTCCCAGCATGGCGCACTGCATTGTGCGTGCACAGCATCGCATGCAGGGGGAATGGGAGGGACCCCAGGAGAGGTGGCCACACCAAGGACAGGCCGCAGCTCACGGGCCATCAACTCTGCTGTGCAAGGCCACCCAGACTTGGAGCAGGAGGATGTGGAGGAAGAGGTGGGCAGGACAGGGCAGGGAGGGGGTGGGTGGGGTGGGGAAGGGAGGTGGGCATGGCCACCCAATTTCACCACCACCACCACCACCCTGCTCAAAGGCCATGCAATTCCACTAACACCCCCCCCCCCGGGGTCAGGGGTCTGTGGACTGGCTACTGCCCACCACTGGCTCCACAGAAGCACCAATGACATCCTGCATCCCAAATAGTAGCATGTTGCTTCTCCCACAATCCCTGGCCTGAAGCAGCTCTTAAAAAGCCCTGACTGTCAGGACCAGACTTTCTCAGGACCACCAACGATTCCCTCTCATCAAGGCTGTACTTCATCGTTTCCCCCCATCACCAAGGATGGCCAGCAGTGGCAGGAGATAAAACAAATGATACGGCCCCCATCATCAGCGCACCAGAGAGACTTCACACAGACCCCAGCTTGGAATGCCCCCTCCCTCTACACACAGACTAACATCGGGGTGAGGTGGGAATCCTTTGGGGATACCACATGACAGAGATCATCATCTCCAACAATGATCCTTCAGTTCCAGCTCCTGATTATAACCTGACAAGGAAGATCTGAACCCCCCTGCCATAGGTTCCCCCCCCCCCGGCTCAATGGCAGCTCTGCCCTTTCAACCCTTCAAATATTCCAGTCCCCCAACATTCAGGTTGGGAATGGATATGTTTTACCCACATAAAATTATTTTCTAAACCTGTAGAGAGCCATCCAGGTCCCAATGGACCCTCTAAGTGAAAGGACCATGACTGGCTGCTCGATGGATGGCCGTGACACCCAAAAGGTTAGACCAGTAGCCCTTCCATCCTGAAAGGATTCCCAGCGATGGCAAGCAGATGAGAAAAAAATACATTTACAAACATATTGATTTTTTAAACCACCTTTGCAACAGAACTTGAAGGGCCCAAATTCCTGGAAAAGGTGAATTCATGCCTTCAAATGTCATAACTAGCTTCACTTTCAGGCCAGGATTTTTAAAGGGGTTTCAATAATGCCTTTGGGATACATAGAAAGAGCCTCCTCAAAAACTGTGTTATTTTTGAATCACAAGTGGGTGAAGGGAAGTGCAGAATGAACTCATGAAAAGGTGGCTATAAGCAGAAATCGAAATACAGTATTACAACAACAACAACAACAACAATAATGCCAGTTTCATGTCTGGCCTAAACATGGAAGAACAAGGCCTTGCATTGCTTTGAGGTTCATTTTTTTCTGCTCAGATTTTGCCTGCAATTTATTACTGTCACCATTTTGTACTGCGTGATACTCTTGTTACTCGAAATTGGTTTAAAAGTGTTTATATTTTTGTCCAAATGGCTTTCAACACTTTATACTGGAAATCAATATTACAATAATTAAGCATGTTTTAAATATCTGGTTTGAAATCTGAGTTAGCAAGTAACGAAAATATTTAATGTGCTCTCACTGCTATTCATCATTATGTCAAATAAAAAAAGAAAAATGAACAGTGACCAAAACAGCGGCTTTTCCCTGTCGATCTTTTATAGCCAAGTTATAGGAGGAGATCATGAACAGATTTCCAGCCCCTCCCCAACCCCAGCAACTACACCTCATGTTTGAGGACCAAAGGCGGAAGGCATCCTTCACTTACCTTTGCTCTGGTTGTAATACTTCCTTGCAGTCTCCACACTCGCTCTGAATGACTCCTCCCAGCCACGTGCTCTCTGGGTCTCCCTCTCCCAATACTGGGGATCTTCCTCCTCCACCTTCTTCATCCAGGGGGCTCTCGGCTGAAATTTTCTCGTGTCGCTGTCATACTGATCAAAGAGCTGGTCATCCACGTACCCCACAATGATGAACCGGGGCAGCCCTGGGCCAGGCTCCGAAACCCCCGTGTAGAAATAGCGGAGGGAGTGGGAGGAGGAACCTGGAAAGGAAAGGGAAATGTTGAAACCGCCTCCAGCGAAGGGCCCTGACAAGCCATGGTAGTTCCTCAAAGCTGGAGCCTTCCTCTGAGGCAGGCATGCCCGCATCCGGCCCGCCAGGCCATTTCATCCGGCCCCCGACATGGTATAAGAACTCTTATAATTTTATTTTATTTTTTTAAAAAAAATTTTGGGCGAACTTTTTTTTTGGGCGGAGGGATCACAAGTCAGTGAAAGAGTGATTTGCCTAGTTCCTTCCTCCTCCTGTTTAGTACTAGGAGTTCTGCCGAATCTACTTTAGAATGGCTGAATCAATACACCAGAGTGGAGAGAGGGACTTCAGTGGGAGCTAAAAGTAAGTAGTTTGGGCATGCCTGATTTAAAGCAATTAAAAAAGAAAGCCAGGAGCAGGGGGGAGGGGGAGGGAAGCGAGGTTTAGAGTTCTTCAGATCTCTTTGTCAGGCTGCTTATATTGCAAACTTAAGATATCAGAAGAGAAGCAAAAAAAGTTCACAACTTCTCAGGTGCCACAATGCATAATAATGCATCCACCCATCCATTGGCTGGGCAAAAGAAGTTTGTTTTGCAGCCCTTTGTAGGAGGTTTGAATAAGACTCCCGGGATGTTCCCTTACTGTCAGAAGCAACAAATGTTGCTTTTCAGCTCGCTTGTGCAAAGAAGTTTGCTCTGCAACCTTTTGCAATTGCAAAGGTTTAAATAACCCGGGATTTTTCGTCAGTTGCAAAAAGAGACGTTACTTTACCTTTAGGCTTGCCCCGTCATTGTGTGCCTGTGGAGTTGATGTGCTCTTACAAATTCAACCCACGAAGCTTTGCTCTTCTGTCTGATGTGGTGGATTTGATCTCAAATCCACCTCAAATTTAAATACAGCTCAAATTTAAATACAGGAGTTAGTCTACAAAAGGCCCTGGAGAATGCATTAAATTTGGTAAAGGTTTCTCTTGCTCGAAAGCCAGTCGTATCTGACTCTAGGGGTCAGTGCTCATTTGTTTCAAATCCAAAGAGCTAGTGCTGTCTGCTTCTGCAGGCATTTCTATGGTCTTATGGCAGGCATGACTAGACTCTGCAGCCCACAGAACACTTGTTACCTTCCCACCTAACTGGTCCCTATTTATCTACTTGCAATCGTAAAGGTAAAGGTTTCCCTTCCTCGAAAGCCAGTCGTATCTGACTCTAGGGGTCAGTGCTCATCTTTGTTTCAAATCCAAAGAGCTAGCACTGTCTGGTTCTGCAGGCATTTCTGTGGTCTTATGGCAGGCATGACTAGACACTGCAGCCCACAGAACACTTGTTACCTTCCCACCGAACTGGTCCCTATTTATCTACTTGCAATCATAAAGGTAAAGGTTTCCCTTGCTCGAAAGCCAGTCGTATCCGACTCTAGGGTCCAGTGCTCATCTCTGTTTCAAATCCAAAGAGCTAGCACTGTCTGGTTCTGCAGGCATTTCTGTGGTCTTATGGCAGGCATGACTAGACTGCAGCCCACAGAACACTTGTTACCTTCCCACCGAACTGGTCCCTATTTATCTACTTGCAATCGTAAAGGTAAAGGTTTCCCTTGCTCGAAAGCCCGTCGTATCCGACTCTAGGGGTCAGTGCTCATCTCTGTTTCAAATCCAAAGAGCTAGCGCTGTCTGCTTCTGCAGACATTTACATGGTCATGTGGCAGGCATGACTAGACACTGCAGCCCACAGAACACTTGTTACCTTCCCACCGAACTGGTCCCTATTTATCTACTTGCAATCTCTTGCTTTTGAACTGCTAGGTTATATGTATATATAAAGCTAAAGGTTTCTCTTGCTCAAAAGCCAGTCGTATCCGACTCTAGGGGTCAGTGCTCATCTGTTTCAAATCCAAAGAGCTAGTGCTGTCTGCTTCTGCAGGCATTTCTGTGGTCTTATGGCAGGCATGACTAGACACTGCAGCTCACAGAACACTTGTTACCTTCCCACTGAACTGGTCCCTATTTATCTACTTGCAATCGTAAAGGTAAAGGTTTCCCTTGCTCGAAAGCCAGTCTTATCCGACTCTAGGGGTCAGTGCTCATCTCTGTTTCTAAGCCGAAGAGCTAGTGCTGTCTGCTTCTGCAGGCATTTCCGTGGTCTTATGGCAGGCATGACTAGACACTGCAGCCCACAGAACACTTGTTACCTTCCCACCGAACTGGTCCCTATTTATCTACTTGCAATTTCTTGGTTTTGAACTGCTAGGTTGGCAGGAGCTGGGACAGAGATGAGAGCTCATTCCGTCCTGCAGTACTCGGGAATCGAACTGCTGACCTTCCGCCTCCCAGTCAGCGTCTTAGTGACTTGAGCCACTGCAGTCTCATATGTATATATGCAGTACTGTAAAGCTATTTAGATACACTGTATGTCTATAGTGGCTGCACTCTACTCTGGCAGCAGAGGTAGCTCCAGTTGATGGGGCAAACTGTCCCCAGCTAATCAGTGGCATCTCCGCTGCCGCCATGAGATTTCCCATTGATCAGCTGACTGGCGGTATAGAGATGTCCCAGGTAAGCCGATTGGCAGTCACGATGGCATCAGAGATGCTGTGGACCAAATGGTTATGTTCTCCTTCATCAGCTGGAAATCTGTCTGCACTACCAGGGCAGATCAAACCCACTGATCAGTGAAAACAGACTCCAGCTGATCAAGGGAGACCATTCCTAGGTATCTCAGAAAACAAAACAAATAAAATAAAATACACAGTAGCACTTTAAAGACTAACTGCTATTCCCACCAGTAATCCTTTTAAAAAAAAATGTTTATTTGAAGAGTCCTAGTGCTATGACACTTTGAATAAATGTTTTTTTAAAAAACAATGCACCATAGCAGCAGAGGGGCTCCCACTGATTGGTAGTAACTGGTGTCAGCTGATCTGCAGCTGCAGAGAGATGCAGCAGATCTGTTAATGCTGCCTCTGCCAATCAGCTGTAATCTATGTCACCTCCTGCTGCAAGTTTATCTGGGCTTTCCCATGTAAACATTAACAGGAGTGGGCACAAAGTCTAAACAAGTGATGGCAAACCTTGGTAGTTCAGGTGTTATGGAACTTCAATTCTCAGATGTCCTGATCACCAGAAGTGCTGATTTAGGCTTCTGGTAATTGAAGTCCAAGAACACCTGGAGTGCCAAGGTTCACCATCACTGGTCTGAAGTGATTTATTTTACACTGATTCAAGTATTAGTATAAGTTGGAAGTCGAAATTGATTTACAGTATTATGGCTGTGCATTGTGTAATTCCTGATTTTAAATTGATTGGGAGACCCAATGTGCACTAATTTTGAAGTTCCCCCACCCTCTGAGGCTGCAGCAAGCCAGGCAGGACATGATGTCAGGAAGCAGATCTTTTCTAAGGCTAATGACTTTTCATTGCTAATTAAAATCCAAAGTTCCAGGTACGTGGGGTTTTAATTGGCAATGAAAAGTCATTAGCCTTATAAAAGATCTGCTTCCTGACATCATGTCAGGAAGCGGATCTTTTATAAGGCTAATGACTTTTCATTGCTAATTAAAATCCAAAGTTCCAGGTAGGTGGGGTTTTAATTGGCAATGAAAAGTCACTAGCCTTATAAAAGATCTGCTTCCTGACATCATGTCAGGAAGCGGATCTTTTCTAAGGCTAATGACTTTTCATTGCTAATTAAAATCCAAAGTTCCAGGTAGGTGGGGTTTTAATTAGCAATGAAAAATCACTAGCCTTAGAAAAGATCTAATGACTTTTCATTGCTAATTAAAATCCAAAGTTCCAGGTACGTGGGGTTTTAATTGGCAATGAAAAGTCATTAGCCTTATAAAAGATCTGCTTCCTGACACCATGTCAGGAAGCAGATCTTTTCTAAGGCTAATGACTTTTCATTGCTAATTAAAATCCAAAGTTCCAAGTACGTGGGGTTTTAATTGGCAATGAAAAGTCACTAGCCTTATAAAAGATCTGCTTCCTGACATGATGTCAGGAAGCAGATCTTTTCTAAGGCTAACGACTTTTCATTGCTAATTAAAATCCAAAGTTTCAGGTAGGTGGGGTTTTAATTAGCAATGAAAAGTCACTAGCCTTAGAAAAGATCTGCTTCCTGACATGATGTCAAGAAGCAGATCTTTTCTAAGGCTAATGACTTTTCATTGCTAATTAAAATCCAAAGTTTCAGGTAGGTGGGGTTTTAATTAGCAATGAAAAGTCACTAGCCTTAGAAAAGATCTGCTTCCTGACATGATGTCAGGAAGCAGATCTTTTCTAAGGCTAATGACTTTTCATTGCTAATTAAAATCCCACCTACCTGAAGCTTTGGAACACAACAACAGCTCCTTGGATGCCACAATGACCAAGCTGGATGTGAGTTTCTAGGATCTGTCATATTTTTTTAAAAGGACACTTTTAAAGGACACCGCGAAGGCGGCGAAGGAGGAGCCGGCGAAAGAGGAGCCGGGGGCAAAGGCGTTAGTGGTGGCGGGGGCGGGGGCAAGGCTGGGTGGATGTATGTACCATGGAGAAATAGTTCGGCCCTCGGAGCATCTGATAAAATGTTATCCGGCCCCCAGGCCGAAAAGTTTGGGCACCCTTGCTCTAAGGGGCCCCTCAGTTTGAACATCCACGTATACACATGGTCATGCTGAAGGTGGGTAAGAGTAATCTCCTTAAATATGGAAGAGTCTGAATGCTGGAAAATGAGATCAAGAGGGGAAGGAGAGGAAGAGGGCAAAATAAACTTTTAAAAAGAAAAGAGAAAGAAATCTGGGAAGGGGGGAGAGAGATAATAGAATGGAAGGCAGGAAAGCGAAAGAAATTGGTTTTTGATGAAGAAATAAATGAAGTAGAATAATGGATATTGCAGCTCCCAAAGGAGGAGGGAAAGACGGAGGGATGGAGGCAGAATAAACCAAAACACACAGAGAAAGAAGGACAGAGGACTTATGGGATCAACCTATCCAATTATCCCTCTCCTTGGAACTGATGAAGCACCATTTCAACTCCACCCCATGAAGGGGTCACAGACTGCCCTCTCTCCCAAAACAACAGTGGCCCCAAGCAAGAAAAGAGGCACAACCTGGAATGACACGAAGCCTTAAGGCTTGTGGAAAATGCAACCAACGCAACCAGGGTTCCCAGCCATGAAAGGGATTTCCCAGGCAAAGCAGATCAACAGTAGTTTACAAATTGCATTTTGCCTCCATGTGAATTTGATTTTTTAAGAAGCCCTCATGCCTCTCTGCCCCAACGCTAGCCATAATGCAACTTCTTTTTTAAAAAGAAACATAAAATAGATTGCATATTACAGTATAACTAAAGTTTAAATTAAAATAAACACAAATAAAATACAGTTTTTTCCACTATTGGCACCAAGCACAGAATTTGTTTGGTAACCTGATAAAATTCATATTGTCTTTGTTACAGTTATTTATTTATTTATTTATTTTGATTTATTATCCCGCCCCAATCAGGCGAACCTGACTCTAGGCAGCTTATGTAAAAGGGGGAGAGACTATACACAATAAATACAAAACAATTAAACAATCCCCCTACAAATTCAGAAATTAAAACCTTAAGGTTCAAAATCACTTAAAAATCAGTTTAAAAAGAATTAAACTATGAATTTACAAAAATCTAAAAGATTTAAAAAGTTAAAAGGTTTAAAAAGGTTTAAAAAGTTTAAAAGAGCAAGAGAGGGGTGGCTGTCCCATCAGATCAGCCACCCAACATGGGACCCCGTATTACTTGAGCCCCACACCTGCCCTGCCAGCCAGGTTTTTAGGCCCTTCTGAAAGGGCAGGAGCTCTGTCTGTAGACGTAACTCAGTTGGCAGGAGGTTCCAAAGGGCCGGGCGGACACGGAGAAGGCACTCCTTCTGGTGCTAGAGAGATGCGCCTCTCTAGCCGATGGAATGATGAGAGCCTCTCCGATCTGCCCAGGTGGGATGGACAGATGTTATGGGGTGACACAGTCTCTTAAGTATCCTGGCCCACTACCATGTAGGGCTTTAAAGGTAATGACCAGCACCTTGAATTGCACCCGGAGACATACCGGCAACCAGTGCAGCTCCCGAAGCAGTGGTGAGGCACGAGCATAACGCCCGCACCCCATCACTACCCGGGCCGCCGCATTCTGGACCAGCTGTAGCCTCCGAATGGTCACCAAGGGCATCCCCATGTAGAGCGCATTACAGTAATCAAGTCTGGAGGTGACCAAAGCATGTGTGATAATGAGCAAGGAGTCCCGATCTAGGAGCGGGCGTAGCTGGTGTATTAAACGAAGTTGTGCAAAAGCCCTCCTGGCCACGACTGCCACCTGCTCCTCGACCAGTAGTCGCGAGTCCAAGAGGACCCCCAGATTACACACCGGGTCTGTTTGGGGCAAAGCTGCCCCATCCAGAACCAAAGATGGCAACTGACCCCTTACCCATAGCCACTCAGTCTTGCCAGGATTCAGTTGTATCCTGTTGTCCCCCATCCAGACCTTAACAGCCTCCAGGGACCTGGAAAGGACTTCCACTGCACCGCTTGGATCCCCACGGGCTGAGATGTACAACTGGGTGTCATCTGCATATTGGTGATACCCCAACCCGTGGGAAAGGATGATTTCACCCAGTGGCTTCATGTAGATGTTAAATAGGAGAGGTGAGAGTACCGAACCCTGAGGCACCCCACATTGCAGGGGCCTAGGGCTGGACCTCTCGCCTTCCAGCCACACTGACAGGGTCCGGCCTCTCAGAAATGAGGAAAACCAGGCCAACACAGTGCCCTGGATTCCCAATCCTTGGAGCCTTCCCAGAAGGATACCGTGGTCGACGGTATCGAAAGCCACTGAGAGGTCAAGAAGAGCCAGGACGGATGGATGATCTCCATCCCATTCTCGCCAGAGATCATCCACCAATGCGACCAATGCAGTTGCCAACAGAATTAGTCCGCAGATACTCTCCACTAAGAAAAGTGCAAGAGACGCCTGCCGTTCCACCCAAAGCAACCATCCAAGAGGAACACACAAGGCCTTACTGTCTTTGGTTCCCACGGGAACAGGCTGATCCCACAGGTTCTGCAGGGCTTTCACAAGGACAAAATCCTTGCCTGCTCCAGGTAGGTCAGGGTGCCGATCCCAAAGGCTGGAAACTCTGAAGAAACTTGGCAAGGTGGGTTTGGGACCCAAAACTCCTCACAACAGTTGAAATTATACAAAACCCACAAGTTAAAATACTACAAAACTATATCTTTAAGAAGCCCAGTTACATGTAGGTCAATATAAACAGCTGGACTTGACGACTGGAAGGTTGACAGGTCAGCAGTTCGAGACCCAAGTGCTGCACAACCAAGTGAGTTCTCATCTCTGTCCCAGCTCCTGCCAACCTAGCAGTTAGAAAGCAAGAAATTGCAAATAGATAAATAGGTTCCACTTTGGTGGGAAGAGTGTTTTGTGTGCTACGGTGTCTAGTCATCACCCTGCTTATTTAACATACACAGAACACATAACGTGCAGTGCAGGGAGGGAGGAATCACAATTTGGAAACATCAACCATTTGAGATTTGCAGATGATACCACCCTAATGGCAGAAAGTGAGGAAGACCTAAAGAAGATGCTGCTTAGTTTGAAAGAAGAGAGTGCAGAAGCTGGCCTGAGAATCAACATCAAGAAAACCAAGATAATGGCAACAGGCCCTGTCAGTCCCTGGAAAAAAGATGGGGAAGAAGTAGAAGCAGTGACAGATTTTACTTTCTTAGGATCCAAGATCACTGCAGATGGAGGTTGCAGCCATGAAACAAAAAGGCGACTGATTCTTGGGAAACAAGCCATGAGAAACTTGAGGAACATACACTAGTTAAAAATAGAGACATCACATTGCAAACAAAAATTCGCATAGTCAAAGCAATGGTATTCCCGGTGGTAATGTATGGTTGTGAGAGCTGGACCATTAGGAAAGCTGAGCGCAGAAGAATAGACGCCTTTGAAATGTGGTGTTGGAGGAGAGTTTTGAGAGTCCCCTGGACAGCGAGGAGAACAAATAGGTCAATTTTAGAAGAAATCAACCCTGAATGCTCCTGAGAAGGACTAATAGTAAGGATGAAGCTAAAGTACTTTGGACATCAAATAAGAGAAGATTCACTTGAGAAAGCCTTGACGCTGGGAAAGGTGGAGGGCAAAAGAAGGGGGCAGCCAAAAATGAGATGGCTAAATGGTAAATCATTCAACTTAATCAGGAGCTTTTTTAAAGTCCTCCTCACTTTCTGCCATTAGGGTGGTATCATCTGCATATCTCAAATTGCTGACGTTTCTTCCAGCAATTTTGATTCCAAATTGTGATTCCTCCATCCCTGCATTGCGCATTATGTGCTCTGTGTATAAGTTGAATAAGCAGGGTGACAAAATGCAGCCTTGTCTTATTCCTTTTCCTATTCCAAACCACTCTGTCCTTCCGTATTCTGTCCTAACTGTTGCTTCTTGATTCATGTACAGATTTCTCAGGAGGCATATAAGGTGTTCTGGTTTTACCATCTCTTTAATTACTTGCCACATTTTGTTGTGGTCCACACAGACAAAGGCCTTAGTGTAGTCAATGAAACAGAAGTAGACTTGTTTCTGATACAGTAAAACCTCGGATAACGTTTACGTCGGATAACACTAAAATTGCATAATGTTAAGTAATCTGGGGAGGAGAATTGGATCGAATAACGTTAAGGTCCTATGGGATGGATTGGATAACAACCGCTAAAGCCTGTGCGGTTACAATGTATCTCTATGGAGCTTTAACGTTATCCGATCCATCACATAGGATTTTAACATGGATCGGAGAACACTAAAAATTGGATAACACCAAGACTCGTGGAACCAAGTTTTAGTGTTATCCGAGGTATTACTGTATTCCTTTGTTTTTTCTATGATCCACCGTATGTTGGCAATGTGGTCTCTAGTCCCCCTGTCTCTTCTGAACCCTGCCTGTACTTCGGGTAATTCTCTCTCCACGTGCGGCTGCAGTCTATCCTGTATTATCTTGAGCATCGCCTTGCTAGCGTGTGGGATGAGCGCAATTGTTCGATAATTTGAACATTCTTTGGCATTACCCTTTTTGGAGATTGGAACGTATACTGATGTTTTCCAATCCTATGGCCATTGTTGTGTTTTCCAAATCTGCTGGTATATAGAATGCAATAATTTAATGCCATCATCTTTTAAGGCTTTGAAAAGTTCAACTTGGATACCATCATCTCCACTGGCTTTGTTGTTTGCAGTGCTTTTTAGGGCCTTTCTGACTTCACTCTCCAGGATGTCTGGCTCAAGTTCAATTTCCTCATCATTGTTATTATCAGGAGTGTTGAGGTCCTCTTTGTAGAATCCTGATTTATTTGTTAAGCAAGTTTTTAGTTGGTTTTATTTGTTAAGTGAAGCAAACATCCAGAGAAAATTCTGCTCTTTGATTTGATTTGATTTGATTTGATTTATTCGATTTATATGCCGCCCTACTTGGTGAAACCTTTAACCGAAGTGCTCTTAATGTGAGGTTTGACTGTAAATGGAATAGACGGTGGAGGACGTGGTTGGGTTTGACAAAGTTTCTGTGCTTCTCGCTTAGCCTCTTCATGTCTGTGGCTTTTCTCTTTGAAGTGATCGGAAGCAGCTGAGATGGTTTGGCGCCAAAGTGGGTGATCTTCAGCCATTGTCTCCCAAGTATGTGAGTTTATATCTGACACCTTCATGGTTTGTTTCAGATGGTCCTTATAGTGCTTCATAGGAGCACCGTGGGGTCTTGTACCAGAGCTAACTTCCCCATAAAGTATTTGGCGAAGAAGCCTGGAACCATCCATAGGCCAGACATGCTCTATCCATTGAAGACGATGCCCTAGGATGGAAACTTCGGTGCTGTTTACATTCGCTGTTTTGAGAACTGCAATGTTCACGATGGACCTTCACTTCTGTTAGTGAAAGCACTCAAGCTTTTTTATGAAATAGTTTTGTTTTTCACATTCACATTTTAAAAAACAGCTGTAACTAAAGTTTATTATGTCATAAGGTTAACAAGGAAGTTGCTAGAACTGAATTAAGCACGTTTATATTAAAAGCTTGCGGGAGGAAAGGAAGAGCTGTGAGCTAGGGAGAAAAGGAGTGAATGAAAAGCAGGGAAGGAAGGAAAAGAAAACTTTCTCTCCCAGAACTTTCCTGCCCCAGACTAACCCTCATCTTCTTTCTAACCAGAAACTACCGTAGATCATATTTCTCCCCCTGATCCTCCACTGCTCCCAGCTGGAGAGCAGAAAACACCCCATCTTCAATCAGGTGGTTTCTTGGCAAAGGCAGAACGAACTGGTACATAATCCTGTGACACAAGAAGCGAGCAAGAGAGAGAGACCCATCAAATAGCCTGGACCCACCCCAGTTTCAAGCATCTGAAGAAAGAAACCACACTAAAAAGAACTGCAAGTTTTCAGAAGAAAGATTCTCAAATTAACAGAAGAGACACCTTCTTAATAATAACACATGCCTGGAAATCCTGGAAGGTCCCAAAGAGCCGGATCTCTCACTCTGGTTTCAGCATTCAGAAAGAGGGTGTGAGGGAGGTTGGAGCCACTTCCAGTCCAGGGATGGATGAGGAGATCTTCCCAATTCAGATCACTAGAGCTCTGAGCATGGAAGCCTTTGGCTTCAGTGAGGTTGACAAAGCAGGCCATTTGCCTCTGGTCTCTGTGAGTTCCACCTGCCCAAGAAGGGGGCCTTCCCAGCCCTCTCCCCCTTTCTAAAGTCACCCAATTCCCTCCACTGCTGAAGGAGACCAGAGGGATGACCAAGCAGCAGGTGATGCATCCAGGTAAAGGTCAGGATGACAGAATTTTCACCCCAAATAGGATTCCGTGTGTGGATCCTTTTTTGGAACAAAACACACCTTTTCAGATTTTATCCTAAGCAAGAAAAATATCCATTTATCAAAGTATTCCCACCATTTATTCACAAATTGACTGCACTCTGTCATAGATAACTGAAATCTTTTGAAAGCAAATAGATGCAGTTGTTTTTTAAAACCAATAAAATTCAAAACACACACGATGTCCTGCACCCAATACATGCAGACAGTGGTGGCAAACCTTGGCATTCTAGCTGTTCTGTGACTTCAATTCCCAGAAGCCCAGGTCAGCACATCTGCTGATCAGAGCTTCTGGGAACAAGAACAGCTGGAGTGCCAAAGTTCACCACTACGACTTGCAGGTTAGGACCACCTTACAATTCCTCTTTACTGCATTGCTGTCCTGCTGCTACCTCCAATAGGTAAAGGTAAAGGTTTCCCTTGCTCGAAAGCCAGTCGTATCCGACTCTAGGGGGTCAGTGCTCATCTCTGTTTCTAAGCAGAAGAGCCAGCGCTGTCTGCTTCTGCAGACATTTCCATGGTCATGTGGCAGGTATGACTAGACACCGGAGCGCATGGAATGCTGTTACCTTCCTACTGAAGTGGTCCCTATTTATCTACTTGCAATTTCTTGCTTTCGAACTGCTAGGTTGGCAGGAGCTGGGACAGAGACAGGAGCTCATTCCATCCTGCAGTACTCAGGAATCGAACTGCTGACCTTCCGCCTCTCTGTCAGCGTCTTAGTGACTTGAGCCACTGCTGCCTCCAATACCCAACCCAAAACTTATTAGAAAAAGGAGCCAGTGAGATGACTCATTCAATTAAGTCACAAATACAGATATCCTGCCTAATCAAGTCTCTCCCTGTTGAGAAAAGCCAATGGCTCTCCATGACAGGAAAAATGAGAAAATTAAATTCATATTTTTTTAAAAAAAACTATATTCACAGGAAATACACCTGAAATCACTATCAACTCAAAAATAATACTTGAGTGGTGGGAATGTAAAGAGGTGAATAAAATATTGACAAAGAATTTTGAGGGAATTAATAAGATATTTTCACTTAGATTACAAATGTGCCCTAGGACTGCCTTACTAATGGAATTTGGAAATATAAACTTGAAAAACATAATGTAAGAAATAAGTTATCTTATGATTAATATAACAGTGCAAGATTGTTAATAGCTAGGAATTGGAAAATGTATATTCTGGATTGGAAGAATGGTATAAAGAATTGTGGAATATGGCTATAAATGACTAACTGGCATGTGAATTAAAATTGGAAAAAAAGGTGTTACAAAGAAAAATGAATTTATCGAAATTATGGGAAAATTTATTGAATATGTCTGTGACAAATCCAAAGGAGTTATGCCCAGTCAAGAATACTGTACAGTATATGAAATGTATGTATAAACAAACAGTTTTGCTAAACAAATATAGATAAAAGGCAAAGTCCCCAAGGTATATGTACAGTAAAACCCCGATTTACTTATACCTCTACTTACATAAAATTTGACTTACATAAGGTTTTTTGTGTAAATCACGTCCCGATTTACACATAAAAATTAAGTTACTTAAGAGGTACACACAAGATACATTGAAAACCAATTTCAAGCCCGTTTTTTAAATTTTTCAATGCATCTCTATGGGGATGAATCGATTTACATAAATCTCCTATTTATGTCAGAAGCTACGGAGCGGACTTTTTACATAAATCGGGGCTTTACTGTACAGTATATGTATTCTCTATTTGTAACGTAAGGATTGGGTTGTAAGGTTTATTTTTATGTTTAAATCTTTCCTTTTAATTTTTAATATTTTTTAAAAAATAAATCATTCTTCAGTATGAGAGATCTGGTAATGTTATCTCTAGGTAAAGGTCACCATTGCTCAAAAGCCAGTCATATCAGACTTAGGGTTCGGTGCACATCTCTAATTAAAGCCAAAGAGCCAGCACTGTCTACATTTGTAGGCGTTTCCACGAACATGGGGCAGGCATGCCTAAACACCAATGTGCATGGAACGCTATTTACCTTCACACCGAAGTGGGAAGGTAAATTTCTTTCCTTTGAACAGCTGGTTGGCAGGAGCTGGGACAGAGACGGAGTCTCACTCCATCATGCAGCACTCAGGTCTCAAACTGCTAAACTTCCAGTCTTCAAGTTTAGCATCTTAACCACTAAGCCACAGCAGCCCCTGTTATCTCTATAAAAGTGCAACCATCGTCACACCTGGAAGTGTAAGTGAAAGGCACCCATATGCAGGTGCGTTTTACTTCCGCTGCCAGGAACAACAAGGGCTTCGTGGGCCAGATAAATTGGCATTGGGGGCCGCATTCAGTCCCCAGTCCTTAGTGACCAGCTCCCTGAACCATGTGATTGGCCCGCAGCCCAAAAAATTTGGGCACCCCCCTAGCTTAGCAGCTCCCCCCCCCCCCGTAGCTTAGTGGTTAAGGTGCTAAGCTGGAGACTGGAAGGTCAGGTTTTAATATTTGGGGACAAGAAAGGAGCCTCATTTAGGCATCTTCTGAAAAATCATTTCAACCCAGAGTAATCTGTGACACTGAGTTATTATTATAATGCCGGCTTGATTTGCACTCACACCTTCCACACCAATAGAACGAGTTACAGCTAAATGTTGGAAGCCAAATGAAAGATATGGGGGGGGGTGTTAATAAAGAAAGCCCAAAGAAGGAGCCTGTTCAGCCCCCGATCCATTGGGTGGCCTCGGATTTCCCTCCTTTTGTCAGGTGAGGCTCTCATGCCAACGTGCCCACTTTGGTTTGCAGGGCTGGGGCTGCCCCCCCCCCCAAAGCCACACAAATATTTGGTCTTATACTGGCAACCCCTTCAACGAAAGAGGGCGCCCCCTTCTGATTGGTAGTCAAGTATACCTGCCTTGAGGTACACGGTTAGGGGTGGAGTGGGTTAAATTAATCCCTTTTTGTTTCAGGCGCAAGAGGGAAAGGCAGACCGAGAAGACTGACTCCGGATTATACTGCGCAACACGCCAACCCTCGATGTCGCCCCCCTCGCCAAGAAATCTCAAACAAGGAAAAAGCAGGGGCGACTTGGGGGGAGGAGACAGATCGGGAAGGGGATCCTCCGCCCCTTCTATGGGTCTGGCTCCCCATAGATCCCATGACCCACCCACCCGGAGGAGACTCACCCTCGGAGACCCCAAAGAGGACGCCAAGCGCCCCCAGCAGTAAGGCGGGCCCCCCAGGAGGCCACATGTCGCTCTCAAACCCGAACTCTTATGCGGGTCTCAAATTCGCAGCAACCACCAGCACTCCCACTCCCTTCGATGGTGGACATCCGAAGAATGAGAATCTCTGGCGGGTTCACACCCAAGGGACTCTGGCAAGAAGACTCAGGATTGGTGGAGAGGAAAATATTCGCCCAATAGGCTAAAAGAACAGCTAATTCGTCACTGGTTGCTATCCAGACGACCCATCGCAAGACAGCGTTTTAGGACTGGAAAACGAAAGTGAAACTGGATTCGTGAAAGTTTTCGGGTGGGAATCCCCTTCTTTGCAGCAGCAATTCTAATTGTAGGGAGAGCGAGTTGGGGCAGCAGGAAGGGCCGCACCTCTGCGCTGTGTGATGAATGCAGGTCGAGAAGCAGCTTTGTTGGGGGGGAGGCTTGGAAGTCTCTGGGCAAAAGAGGTACTCCATCCATCTCTCTCT
The DNA here is from genome assembly GCA_030440675.1 of Furcifer pardalis. NCBI lineage: Eukaryota > Metazoa > Chordata > Lepidosauria > Squamata > Chamaeleonidae > Furcifer > Furcifer pardalis. The sequence goes on along the minus strand of CP126893.1, from coordinate 173,639,260 downwards.
GGGGTCTCCACCAAGTCAAGTGTCCACACGGCGCCCGGAGCGAGGCGGGAAGGAGAGGGAGAAGGAGAGGGAGCCCCCCCTTCCGGAAAGAGGGACAAAAATTCCTCCAGTGAGCAGTTTAACTATGTAGCTTATTTGGGTAAGGGGGAAGGTCTGCAACTGGTCAAAAAAAAATTCATAAAGTTTGAACAGTTCTTGTCCAAATGCCAAAGTAACTTCTAAAGAAACAGGAAAGTGTTTTTAAATGCAGCAGTAATAAATTCCTTCCTTCTTCTTTTGGGAAAGTAATATTTTCTGAATTTTTTGGAATCGTAGCCATGTTAGTCTGTAGTTCAGGCATATCAGAAAACAAAACAAAATAAAAAACACTGTAGCACTTTAAAGACAAACTGTTATATTTTTATTGTTCGCTTTCGTGGATCAAGTCTGAAGAAGTGGGCTTGAACCACTAAAACTAACAATAAAAATATAGCAGTTAGTCTTTAAAGTGCTACAGTGTTTTCATTTTATTTTTATTTTGTTTTGTTTATTTTGTTTTGTTTTCTGATATGCCTAATTTTTTTCAGATCTCATTATCCTAGGGAAGGGCAATTAAGGATGTTCTAACTTCTCTGAAGATGGAAAAGGTAAAAAGGGTGCATGCGTCTATCCTCCTTTTTTTGGGGGGGGCAGTGATGGGATGTTACCGGTTCGGACTGGTTCACCCGAACCGGTAGCATCCCATTAGGAGGGGTCGCCGGGGTGGTGGTAAAACCCCAGGCAACTGGTTCGGTCGCCTCTCTGGCCCCCTCCAAAAATGTTTCTTTCAGGCAGCCATAATGGCTGCCCGGAACTGTGCATGCGTCAAACCTCCATTTGATGTATGCGCTGTTCAATTTTTTAGTGTGCATGCGTCAAATAGCAGTTTGACACATGTGCAATTTAAAAAAGAACTATGCATGTGTCAAACAGAGATTTGACGCATGCATAGACATTTTTATTTTATTTTTTGCTCTACCCACAACATCATGACGTCAGATACGCCCACGACATCGATGATGTCATGGTGGGGTAGCAAAGATTTTAACAACCCACCACTTGGGGGGGGGAGTAATTTGAGCAGCTGTAGCTTTCACGAAAAGCTACATCTCATGAAATTTCTTCAAAGTAGCCATTAAAGGTTTTGAAAAAGCTAACCCCCAATTCCCTCCTCCATCAGGTTGCCTAAAGTTGTGACTTGTTGGCCCAAATGTCTGAGACAGGGAGCTGCCATTTTGTACTCCCCGCCATTGCATGACAGAGCAAGAACCAGCATGCACAAAATGGCTTCCTTTTCTGAAAGGTGAGGCTGCCTCCCTCTGGCCCTTTCGGAGCAGTGTTTACCGTAACTGCAGTAGTGAAGGCTGAAACTGAAAGCCACACAAGCAACTCAAACCCTCCACGTCCTTGGCCCCCGGCCATCCAAGTGACGCAGCCCCAAATGCTGTAGCTTGGAGTAACATGCCACTCAGAGAGTAGGATCCACTGGCCTCTTCCTTTTCTTCTGGTCAGGATTGACCCTCTTGAGTGGCTTCTCTCTTCCTTCCCCCTCCATTTGGCATCCCTGGATAACCACTGAGTCAGGCAGGAAAGTCCCCAAATGATGCTATCAACAACAAGCCACCTTTGCTCTCAGATTTTCTTTGGATACAATGATCTCTTTATTACTGGCAAGTACATCTCGTGGTTTAGAGACCAATTGCAGACATTTCCACGGTGCCTCTTTCTCCCCTGCTCTTTAACCCTCTTGGTGAGCCCAAGGCCTTTGCAAATGAAGCTACACTGATGTAGATGCAAAGCAAGCTGGCGGGTCTACTTTCTTCTTTTACATCTAGGTCAGACTTTAAACTGCCAAAATGAAGCCACCTTTTGGTGAATTCATTCCTCAGTTCCTTTTGCCTGGCCTAGTGGGAGAGAAAGATTAGCCATCACAACAACCAAATGCCGTGGCTTGTAGTAACAACAGAGAGCTTCCCAGAGAGCACATTCAGTGGCTGCTCTGTGTCCTTCTCCCTCCGCTTGGCATCTCTGTTTAGCTGCTGAGTAAGGCAGGAAAGTCCCTGGGTGGTTCCCTCAGTTACAGCCTCCATTGCTGTGGTTCAGGCATCTCAGAAAACAAAACAAAACAAAATAAAAATAAATAAAATAAAATAAAAGTGGCAGTTAGTCTTTAAAGTGCTACCGTGTTTTTTATTTTATTTTATTTTATTTTATTTTTCTGAGATTTTTTTCTACAGTGCTCTTTTATTACTGGCAAGCTCTTGTCCTGGTTTAAAGACACATTGCAAGCATTTCCATGGCCCCTGTTTCTCCCCTGCTCTTTGGCTTTTCGGGGTCGGATAAGACTGGCTTTTGAGCAAGGGCGACCTTACCATGCTTCAGGGAGGTCAGGGTGCCAGTCCCAAAGGCTGGAAAGTCACCAGAAGCTTGCGAAGATGGGGTTGGGACCCAAAGCTCTTCACAACGATTGTAATAATTTTGTGTCAGAAATTATTCCAGGTTAAAAGGATTTTTGCAGAAGAAACTCCTTTCACATCCCCAAGAACTGGGACAAAGATGGATGCTCAATGTATCATTCAGTACCAGGGTCTTGAACTGCCGACTTACCAGCCTTCCAGCTAACAAGGCAAGCTTCTTAACCACTAAGCCACCGCAGCTGCCTCACAACAATTGAAATCATATGGTAGCTAGAAGTTAAAATGCATGCAAAACAAAAAAAGCCGTTACACATAGGTCAATATTAAAACCAATTTTAAAAAATATTTAGAAAACATTCTAGTATCTAAATTTCATGATTGGTGGATTCGTTATTGCTTAAAGGGCTGGCTGGATTTGTTAGTGGTTTAGGTGTCTGCCTACAGAGCTAGAGGTTGGAAGTTTGTTTCCCCAATGGGCCTCCCTTGAAGAAAAGCCAGCCTGTGTGGCCTTGGGCCAGCTGCACAATCCCGTGGGACCCCTGCCAGAAGCCTAGTGTGGATTTCAGTTGCCAGGGGTGTAAGCCAAATTTGCTGCCCCCTGGTGGATGCTGGTGCCTGCTCTCGCTAGGGCTTCTGGGAATTGTAGTCCAAGAACTCCCATACACCAAAAAGTGCCACCCAGGGCGAGTGCCCCCCCCCTTGACGCTACTGACTCCTGCCCTCCCCAGAGGAAAGGAATGAGAAACTACTTCTATGAATTCCCTACCTGGAAATGCCAGAAAAGTGTCACAGCAGAATTAACTTGGTTGCAAGCAACTATTCTTCAATTGCTTCAGAGTGTGTTTGAAAAAGAAGATTTTTGCCTGGTGACAGAAGGACAGGAGGGAGAGAACCAACCTTACTCCTTGGGGCAGTGGATTCCAAAGCCAGGGAGCCACCACAAAGAAGCTCCTCCTTAGGCCCTTGCCAAATGGGCTTATAGAGGTGGTAGAACTGAAAGAAGGCCCTCTCCAGATGGTCTTAAAGGTCTATAGCAGTGATGGTGAACATTGGCACTCCAGATGTTCTTGAACTTCAATTCTTAGAAACCCTGATCAGCAGGCGTGCTGACTTGGGCTTCTGGTAATTGAAGTCCAAGATCACCTGGAGAGCCAAGGTTCACCATCACTGATCTATAGGCATGTCGTGGGGTGACATGATCATTCAAATAGCCTGGACCTATCCCAATTTCAAATACTGTGCAGTATTTGAAAAAGAACCATACTAAAAAGAACTGCATGCTTTGAGAAGAAAGATTCTCAAACTAACAGAAGAGATGCCTGTTTAACAACACATGCTTGGAAGTCTTGGAAAGTCCCAGAAAGCCAAATCTTTCCCTCTAGCTTCAGCCTTCAAAAAGAGGGTGGGAGGGCGGCTGGGGCCACTTCCAGTCCAGGAATGGGTGAGGAGATCTTCCCAATCCAGATCACCAGAGCTCTGAGCTGGCGTTTGCCTCTGGTCTCCCTGAATTCCACATACCCAAGAAGACCAAAGCATAGCCGGCTCTTCCTAGCCTTCCTCCCCTTCCAAAGCCACCCATCTCCCTCCACTCCAGAAAGAGGCCACAGAGGGTTGCCCAGGTGGCAAATTCTGCATCCAGATAAACGACAGCAGAAGGACAGAATTTTGGTGTGTGTGCGCGCGCGTTCTTTTGGGGATAATATACACCTTTCCAAATTTTATCCTCAGCAAGAAAAATATCCTATTTATTTATTTATTCATTAAAGTATTTCCACAATTTATTCACAGATAGACTGTGCTGTGACGTTTATAACAACTGAAATCATTTGAAAGCAAAATCTGCTTAGATTCTGGATGTGAAAGCAAATAGATGTGATTCTGGTTTAGACCCAGTAAAATTTAAAACACACACAATATCCAACACCCTATACTTGTGGGTTAGGACCATAACCCTGGCAACCCCACAACGAAAGAGGGGTAGACGGTTAGGGTGGGTTAATCCTTTTTTCTTTCAAGAGGGCAAGAGGGAAAGGCGGATCGAGAAGACTGACTCCGAATTATACTGCGCAACACACACACACCGAAATCCCAAGGAAGACAGAAGCAGGAGCGACAAGGGGGAGAAGAGGCGGACCGGGAAGGGGATTCTTCTCCGTCCCATCGGAGTTACTTAACCTCCACTTCTACGGGTCACGCCGCCAAGACTCACCCCACACACCCTCCGGAGAGACTCACCCTCGGAGACCCCAAAGGAGACGGCAAGCGCCCCCAGCAGCAAGACCGGCGCCCCAGGAGGCCACATGGCCCTCCCGAACCCGAACCTCCCTCTCTTATGCAGGTCTCAAATCCGGAGCAACGACTAACAACACTACACTCGCTTCAACGGGGATCCGCCGAATGCGAATCACTGGCGAGTTCACACCCAAGGGGCTCCGGACAGAAGACTCAGGATTGGTGGAGGGGAAAATATTCGACCAATAGGCTAAAAGAAGAGCTATTTCGTCACTGGCTGCTACCCAGACGACCCTTCGCAAGGCAGCGTCTTCTTAGGGCTGGAAATGGAAAGTGAAAGTGGATTCGTGAAAGTTTTTGTGCGAATGCACTTTGGAGCGACTTGGATTGTAGGGAGCGAGGTTGGACGGGGGAGGGGGAGGATCCCTACGGCCCCAATCCAAGAACCCCCAACCTCTACGCCGTGCTGAATGCGGATCGAGGGATCTCTTTTAGGTGGGAGCCTTGGAAGTTTATGGGCGAAAGAGCTGCGTCCGGAGCGAGGCGGGAAGGAGAGGAGGAAGAAGGCACTTTGTCAGAAAAGAGGGGAGCTAAAAAGCAAAGCCTGGCATCAGGGCAGGTCGAAGCTGAGAAGGTCCCTTTCTTGAGAAGCCACAGAGAGAGGGGATCTCTCTCCTCCCCTGATCACTTGTGTGTTGCCTTTTTAGGCTCAGGGGTTTTGTGCAACGGCTTGAAAAGGGCTCCTCCAACCTCCCGCTGCCATGTTGGATCCTGTGTTTTTTCCACTGGCCCGTTGCCTATTGAAAACCCTTGAGACCTAACCAGACAAAAACATATTAATGTAAATACTCAGGCTGTGACTTCGTGGATTCCCCACAGTGGGAAGTCAAAGGACTGTATTGAGGCTTGCTTGGTGATGCAGTGGTTAACACAGCCAAAATATTGTGAGCTTGTTCCTGACAGCACGTTGGGGGCAAAATGGTAATTAACCTGTGAAATGCCCAGAGTGTACCAAGTGCTATATGGCAACACATAAGTTTACAGTAATTGCTATTGTTTTCCTGCATAGAATCACCAATCCACTCACTAATGGCCATTTCTACCTTTTGTACCCCCAAAAAAGGGAGTTTTGCTTCAAGACAGAGTCAGAGAAAGCTGAGGAATGGATCAGGGCCATTGACCACCTTGATTTACTTTTTTCTAATTTGTAATGTATTTCCTTCGTCTGTGGCAAAAAGAAAAAGTCCTTGAAAGTCCTCATTCTCAAACCACCAGATAAATATATCTTAATATAGAGACTTGGGTTCCCCCTCTTGGGCAAACATTTCTCCAGCGAGCAGTTTAGCTGTGTTGCTTATTATTTGGGTGCCTAAAGTTATGGCTTGTCTTGTTAGCCCAAACGCCTGAGGCAGGGAGCCGCCATTTTGTACTCCCCGCCGTTGCATGACATAGTAAGAAGCAGCATGCACAAAATGGCTTCCTTTTCTGAAAGGTGGGGCTGCCTCCCTCTGGCCCTTTCGGAGCAGTGTTTACCATAACTGCAGTAGTGAAGGCTGAAACTGAAAGCCACCCAAGCGACTCAAACCCTCCAAGTCCTTGGCCTCCAGCCATCCAAGTGACGCAGTCCCAAATGCTGTAGCTTGCAGTAACATGCCACTCAGAGAGTGGGATCCACTGGCATCCCTGGATAACCACTGAGTCAGGCAGGAAAGTCCCCGAATGATGCTATCAACAACAAGCCACCTTTGCTCTCAGATTTTCTTTTGATACAATGATCTCTTTATTACTGGCAAGTAGATCTCGTGGTTTAGAGACCAATTGCAGACATTTCCACGGTGCCTCGTTCTCCCCTGTTCTTTAACCCTCTTGGTGAGCCCAAGGCCTTTGCAAATGAAGCTACACTGATGTAGATGTAAAGTAAGCTGGCAGGTCTACTTTCTTCTTTTACATCTAGGTCAGACTTTAAACTGCCAAAATGAAGCCACCTTTTGGTGAATTCATTCCTCAGTTCCTTTTACCTGGCCTAGTGGGAGAGAAAGATTAGCCGGCACAACAAGGATGCCATTGCCTGGGGTTTGCTCAAATGTGGTTCAAAAGTACCACAATCTTCGAGGAGGCTCTTTCCGCTGGCAGATGTTCTCCTCACCTGGAGGGAAGACAGAAGCCACAGGCACCCACCCACCAACCAGCCATGAAAGGCCAGGGTGGTGGTTGTTGCAGGTTGGAGGGGAGGAACACATTCCTGTGGGGTTGTTTTGGCAGCTGTTTCTCAGCAAGTGTTCTGATTCAGCTGCTTCAAAGCAAGCCAACTGCATGATGGGCTTTCCAGCTGAGATTCTCTTCTAGTTCCTGTCAATGCTTGTACAACAGGGTTTTTTGGGGGTGTGGTGGACGAATCCATGCTTATGTACACCTTGTCTCAAATCTTTGGGAATGTCCAACAGGACTTTCTTCCCTTCCGATCCCTCCACATCCCTGTGTAGCTGGTTAGGAGGAGATGTGAAATAACAAATAGCTACACAGCTCATGTGGTTAAGACACTGACTAGAAGGCGGCAGGTCAGCAGTTCGATACCCGACTACTGTATGACGGAGTGAGCTCCCGTCTCTGTTCCAGCTCATGCCAACATAGCAGTATAAAAGAATGAAATTGTAAGTAGAGAAACAGGTACCACTTTGGTGCGAAGGTAATAAAATTCCATGCACTCCGGTGTCTAGGCATGCCTGCCACATGTTCATAGAAGCATCTGCAGACACAGACAGTGCTGGCTCTTTGGCTATGAAACAGATGAGCACTGAACCCTAGAGTCAGATATGACTGGCTTTCGAGCAAAGGTGTCCTTTACCTTTAATGTCATGGCTGTCTGCACTTTATAATCTGTCCCACACAATCTTATTTGTATCTGGGAGCTTTGCAGAAGGCCCTCGTTTGGTCGGTCATGAGAAGTCTGCTTATGCTCTGCTTTCTTTATGATATGGAAATATCTGAGCCTAGCCAGGAAATAACTCTGTAGTGTCTCCGACAGAGCTGTGCCTGGACTTTCTCGTTCTCCCTTTAAATAAATAGTTTGTGTTTTTCATTTTTTTTAAAATCATAGCTGTAACTAAGGCTAATTATGTCATAAGGTTGTCAAGGAATTTTGCTGAAACAGAATTAATTACATTCACATTAAAAGATGGGGGGGGGGAATGTAACACTGTGGGCTAGGGAGAGATGGCATGACTAGACACCAGAGTGCACAGAACACTGTTTACCTTCTGACCAAAGTGGTTCCTATTTAGCTACTTGCAAATTCTTGCTTTCGAACTGCTAGGTTGGCAGGAGCAGGGACAAAGACAGGAGCTCACTTGGTCGTGCAGCACTTGGGTCTTGAACTGCTGACCTGCCAACCTTCCAGTCGTCAAGTTCAGAGTTCTTAAGCACTAAGCCACCACATATTTCTTCTGAACCTTCCTTGCTCAATGCTGGAGAGCAGAAACAACAGAATCAGGTGGTTTCCAAGAGAGAGAGAGACTGACATTGTATTACCACCGTGATAGAGTCATAAACTTCTGGGAACTTTTCAGAAGGCCTCAAGTTTTGGTCTGCCATTTGAACTCTGCTCATGCTCCACCTTGCTCTTTTTTTACACAGAAAAACCATCTAAACCTAACCAGGAAATTGCTCTATAGTGTCTCCGTTGGAGGTGGACACTTTCTCTCTCTCATTCTCCCTTTAAAGAAATACAGTAGTTTGTGTTTTTTATTAAAAAAAAAAAAGAAGAGCTGTAACTAAAGCTTATTATGTCATAAGATTAACAAGGAATTTGCTGAAACAGAATTAATTACATGTTAAAAGATTGTGAGAGGAAAGGAAGAGATGTGGGCTAGGGAGAGATGGGGTGGAAGAAGTTTTCAGGAACCTTCCTGCTCCCAGACCAGCCCCGATTTTCCTTCTAATACTGGATTACAGTATTATTATTTTATGATCCTTTACTGCTCCCTGCTGGAGAGCAGAAACAACAACAAACAAAAAAACAGGTGGTTTCCGAGAAATCAGAGAGGGAGGGAGAAGGAGAGTGAATGCTTTTATTACCACCGTGGTAAAGTTATAAACTTTATTTCAGTATCTTTGGAAATGTTAAAGATGTGAAGGAGCCAGCAAATGTCCCAGCACTAAAGGTGCTTTGCTGAGCATTAAAACTAGCTGCAGTAGCTCAAGTAGCTAAAGACACTGACTGGAAGGCGGGAGGTCAGCAGTTCGATGCCCGAGGACTGCAGGATGGAATGAGCTCCCGTCTTTGTCCCAGCTCCTGCCAATCTAGCAGTTTGAAAGCACTAAATTGCAAGTAGATAAATAGGGACCACTTCAGTGGGAAGGTAAACAGCATTCTGTGCACTCTGGTGTCGAGTCATGTCTGCCACATGACCACGGAGGTGAAACAGATGAGCACTGAACCCTAGAGTCAGATACGACTGGCTTTTGAGTTTATCTAAAACTAGCCATGAGCCATCAAACAGTATGATGTACTGTACTGTAATGCCTATTGTTAAATGCTATCTCGTCTGCTTCAACCTATGGTGACAGCTACGAATGAGCTCCCTTGTTTAAAAAAAACATGACTAAGCGCTCCCACTATTGCCGCATTATGTTGAGTTGTATATGTTATTGTAGTGTTCTACAAATTTGTTCCCAAGACCTAGCAACAGGTCATGTTTTGTGTACAGTACTTTATTTACTTTTCCATTAACATTAGTCACATAGTAATCTAGATTGAAAAAGAATTATATATACTGTATATAATTATATATTATGCACTTTATCATATTTTATTATGCACTTGCACCATCCAATCCTCTACCACCCCCACTTACTGGTCGCTGGAAAAATTATTTAGCATGAAACCGGTCCGCCATCCATGCAAAAGAGGTTGGGAATCCTGCCTTCTGCTATTCCTCACGTTGAAAATCACATTTAACCTTCCAAATGATGGGATCTCAGCTCCAGCTAAGATTTTGTTAAACAAAATCTTTAGTTTAACAATTAATAGTCCATCGAGTACCTCATAAAAATTAGCATCCAAGCCATCCATCCTGGGTATTTTACTAACCTTCAACCCTTTTATAATCTTTTTTTGATATCTCCTACTGTAATTCTATTTTTATCCTGAAGTTTAATACCGACATCCTGTCTGATATATGCATTAACCTTCTCTTCAGATTCACTCATATTTGTATACAATTTCTCACAATTTCTGAACTACCTTAATTACTGTACTTTTATTCCTGTTCTAATCTTTAATCACATAGAGTAAAACACCGGATAACGATTGGATCGGATAACGCTAAAATCACATAACGTTAAGTAACCTGGGGAGAATTGGATCGAATAATGTTAAGGTCCTATGGGATGGATCGGATAACAACCGCTAAAGCCTGTGCAGGTACAATGTATCCAGTGATGGGATGACAGAGCCGCCACCGCCTGCGCCACTGCTGCCCGCCACCCCTGGCCACCCCTGGGCATGGCCGCAGCCGGAGCCGGGCCAAAAAGGCACCGGCTGGAGGAGGAGGAGGCCACAGGTGCCCGGCGGAGAAGGCTGCAGGCGGCGGCGCGCCCCGCCGGGCATCCCCAGGGCATGGGGGCTTGTTGGCCTCAAGTCCCTGGGAGGGCTCGGCGGCAGCAGATGGCCCAGGCAGGCCTCAACGTGCCCCGGGGGAGGTGTCCTCCTCTGAGGGCTGGTGCCGCCACCGCCGCTGCTCTGAAAGGTGCGGCTCCGGCTCCAAAAGAAAAAAATATATATTGGAGCCAAAATGGCTCCAATTGACTGCGTATGCCATTTTGGCTCCAATTTTTAAAAAAATTCTTTCGGTGAGGCGTCCAGAAGCGGACGCCTCAAAAGCTGACTCCCCTCCTAGAGAACCCTCCGGGATTGTTCCTACCGGTTCCAGGGAACCGGATGGAACCGTGGTCATCCCATCACTGAATGTATCTCTATGGAGCTTTAACATTATCCGATCCATCCCATAGGATTTTAACACGGATCGGATAACACTAAGACTTGTGGAACCAAGTCTTAGCTTTATCCGGTGTTTTACTGTACAGTATCAGCTTTCACACTTTCCTTTTTTCATTTGTGTAGTTCTGGCCTATAATTCTAAGTTTCTGTTACCATATTAAAAATACTCTCTTTTTAAATCAAATTTGTCTGCACTTTCTCAATTTCAGTACTGTGTAAGACTTTATTTAAGGTGTGTAACTAATTCATGATTACTTTGTCCCTTGTTATCCGATATTCCCTCTAACTCTTTCAACCTTCTTTTTCATTTCTTCTTTTTCTTGTCTTTCTTGCTTTTTTAAGATCGAGGATTAATGGATTTGATTCATGAAAGCTAACATCAAAATACAGCAGTTAGTCTTTAAGGCAGGGGTTCCCAATCTTCCTGCCAGGAGCCTGACCACCCCACCCCCCTAAGTCAGCTTAGTGGCTCTGGTCACGTGGTTCCTCCCGGTGACAGTGATCCACACTGTGTTTCCATACATTTTTCCCACCTCTGCCGCTTCCCTTGGAGGAGGGAACAAGGGAGGAATATTTTCAGCTGCTTTTGAATTTTTTGCCGCATTTTGGCATGAAAATGCAGCAATTTCGGCACTTCAGGCGACATCAGGGCACTTCTGTCATTGGCTGCAATCTGATTCAAGGGCCATAAATTGGGAACCCCAGCTTTAAGGTCTCAAAATGTATTTTTGTCTTTTTGTTTTGTTTAGGTAAAGGTAAAGGTCACCCTTGCTTGAAATCCAGTCATATCCAACTCTAAGGTTCAGTGCTCATCTCTGTTTCATAGCCAAAGAGCCAGCGCTGTCTGCTTTTGCAGACATTTCCGTGGACATATGGTAGACATACCTAAACACTGATGTGCACGGAATGCTGTTTACCTCCCTGTCAGGGATTCCCCTAGCGATATGTGTGGCTCGATAGCAGAGTAGCACTTTTAAGCTGTTACGCAGCGAAAGCTTTTAGTGCAATGACACACACACATATGCCTTCAGTGAAAGGTGCGTTTTACTTAACAGTGAGGGGAAGACAGACAAACGCAGGTCTATATACAACAGTCTCTCTCTCTCCAAGCCCCACAGTTGGTACACAGCTTGGATTCCTCTGTTGGCTCCAATCCCAAGAGCATGCACAGAGTCCTGGTAATCTTCAGCAGTTCTTTCTTCTCAGTTGAAGAGACTCTCATCAACAGCATGACCTCCTTCAGCAGTCTCTCTCTGTAGTCTCTCCCTCAGAATCTCAGTCCTTCTCTTCAGTATGACAGCCTCATCAGTATGACAGCCTCATCAGTATGATAGCCTCCTCAGTATGACAGCCTCCTCCGTAGACCCTTCCCAGAGGGCCACAGTTATACCCTGGTGTTGCTGGGCGGATTCTCTAATCAGCCACAGTTGGGCTGTTTCAGGAGCACATAGGTGAGGCATGCACAGCCGGGCAATCAGTCTGTGGCTGTATTATATACACCTGTGTTCAAAACACTTGCAGGGCCTTAAAGCAGTACTATTCCACTGGGCAGCAATCTTTGTACAATACCCCACAAAAGAAAAATGTCCTAACACTCCCCACCGAAGTGGTCCCTATTTATCTACTTGCAATTTCTTGCTTTTGAACTTGGCAGGAGCTGGGACAGAGATAGGTGCTCATTCTGTCATGCAGTACTCAGGTTTTGCACTGCTGACCTGCTGCCTATTCTATCTTAGCCACTTGAGCTACTGCAGTCCCTTTTGTTTTGTTTACTCCCTGATATATTTAATACTGTACTAATATTTCTATCTATTTTGTTGGGGCAGTAGACCCTTTTAAACACTGCTTGGTTCTTCAGTCTGGCAGAATCCATCATTGCAGTCATATAGGGAGGGGGAAGATGGTGGTGGGAGTGATGTGATATGTAGTCCTCTGGCTACGGCCGCTCTATCCCACTTTGTAAAAGCCTTCCGTGCATGTGCCTGGAGGCATGTAAGACTAGCATTTAGTCCTCATCAATGTTTTGGAGGGTGGAGGTCCAGATAAGCTTCCCTATAGAAACAATAGGACAGGAAAGCCTTTCTGTCTTCCTAAGAGGCTTACGTGGACTTAAGCAAAGATCCTAGGACAGGGGTTCACAACCTATGGCCCATGGGCCGGCACCACACGGCGCCCGGAGCGAGGCAGAAAGGAGATAAAGATTGCGCTCCGTGCGGAAAGAGGAGCTAAAACGCAAAACCCGGCCCGACGTTGCCTGTTGAAAACCCTCAAGCTCAAACTAGACCAAAAAAAACTCTTTATAGAAGTACCCAAACTCTGACTGTGTGGATTCCCCACGGTGGGAAATCAAAGGAGAGACTGTGCTGAGGCTTGGTGGCACTGTGGTTTACACAGTCAAAATGTTGTGAGCTTGATCCTGATAGAGATCAATTTGGACTCAGCCTCCCATCCTTACAAAGTCGGTAAAATAAGTATCCAGCATGTTGGGGGTAAATGCTAATTAACTTATGAACCGGCCAGCGAGTACATTAAAGCACTATATGGCAGGATATACATAAGTGTAATTGCTATTCTGAAGAGAAATAAGGATGTTCTTTGTAACTTCTCTGAAACAAAATAAAAAAAGCTGCATAAAAAGCTGCATCAGGAAAAATTTTCTAAAGTAGCCATTAAAGGTTTTGGCAAAGCTATCCCCTTTCCCGCCAGCAGGTCATTTAAAGGTGTAACTCTTGTCAGGCCTACTGATTGAGGCAAGGAGCCGCCATTTTGTGTCCACATCCACATTACAGAGAGAGCCAGCATGCACAAAATAGCTTCCCTTTCTGGAAAGTGGGGCACTCGGTCTCCTTCTTGCCCTTCCCCTCAGTTCAGAGCTGCATTTACTGGTAATTGTAGTAGCGAAGGCTGAAACGGAAAGCCACCCGAGAGACTCAAACCCTCCAAGCCTTTGCCTCCCCCCCCCCCCCGGGGCATCCTCTTAAGTGTCGAAGCCCCAAAGGCCTTGGCTTGCAGTAACAGGCCACACATTTTCCCAGGGAATGGGATTCACCAGCCTCTTCCTCCTCCTCCTCCTCCTCTGGCCAGGATCGACCCCATTGAGTGGTTTCTCTCCTCCTTCACTCTGCATTTGACATCCCTGGATAACTTCTGAGTCAGGCAAGAAAGTCCCCACTGGCCACCTGTGCTCTGAGATTTTCCTTTGATACATCAGTCTCTTTATTACTGGCGAGTATTTGTGGTTTAGAGACAAACTGCAACAATTTCCAAGGCGCCTGTATTTCACCTCTTCTTTAACCCTCTGGTGAGCCCAGGAGGACTTTTGCAAATGAAGCTACGCTGAGGCAGATACAAAGCAAGCTGGCAGGTCTTTTTCCGTGTCCAGGTCAGACTTTAAACTGCAAAAATGAAGACACCTTTTGGTGAATTCATTCTTCAGTTCCTTTTGACTGATCTAGTGGGAGAAAGGTTAGCTGGCACCACAAGGCTGCCATTCCCCAGGATACGCCCGATTGTGGCTCAGAAATACCACAAGCTTCGAGAAGGCTCTTTCCACTGACAGATGTTCTCCCCTCCTGGAGGGAAGGCAGATGCCACAGACACACACACACACACCGGCCAGGCTTCAAAGCCAGGGTTGTTGTTGTGGGTTGGAGGGGAAGGAGCACATCCTGTGCCTTTGCTCTGTCTGGCAGCTGCTTCTCCGCAAGGGTTCTGGTTCAGCTCCCTCAAAACAAGCCAAACGCCAAATTGGCTTTCCAACCGAGTTTTGCTTCTAGTTCATTGTACAACAGGGATTTTTTTTTTGGGTGTGTGTGTGCGCGAAAGAATCCACATTTATGTATGCCTTGTCTCAAATCTTTGGGAAGGTCCAACAGGACTTTCCTCCCACTCCCACCACGCCCCTGTGTAATTGGTGAGGAAGGGATGTGAAATAGCAAACAGCTACACAGCACTGGCTCTTTGGCTATAAACAGAGATGAGCACTGAACCCTAGAGTCGGATACTACTGGCTTTCGAGCAAGGGTAATGTCTGCACCTTATATTCTGCCCCACACAATTCTATTTGCATCTGGGAGCTTCTTGGAAGACCCCCATTTTCTGCCTGCTTATGCTCCACTTTGCCCTTTATTGACACAAATTGACAAATACCAACTAAGCCTGGTCGGGAAATTGATCCAACGGAGCTGTTCCTGGACTCTTCCTGAGTCTCCCTTGAAATAAATAGTCTATGTTTTTCATTTAAAAAAACCATAGCTATAAATAGCTATAACTAAATCTTATTATGTCCTAAGTTTGACAAGGAATTTGCTGAAACAGAATGAATTACCAGTATATTTCTATTAAAAGATTGTGGGAAGAAAGGAAGAGCTGTGGGCTAGGGAGAGACAGGGTGGAAGAAAAATGGGGAAGGGAGAGAAAGGGAACTTTCTTTCCAGGAACCTTCCTACTCCCAGACCAACCCTGACTTTCTTCCTAAGTATTAACTGGATCCTTATTTTTTTTACTGATCCTCCATTGCTCCCTGTTAGAGAGCAGAAACAGCAAAATAAATAAATAAATAATTAAATAAACCAGCTGGTTTCCGAGAAACCAGACAAGGGATAGAGTGATCTACACAGTCTTGTGTCAGAGAGAGAGAGAGAGAGAGAGATGTGGCTCCTGGAAGAACATTTATTGCCACCATGGTAAAGTCAGAAATTTCAGTGTCTTTCATTGTTTTTAGAGAAATTAAAGCTATGAAGGAGCCAGCAAGTTTCCAAGCACCAAAGGTCTCTTTGCTGAGCATTAAAACTTGTCCATGACCCATCAAACAGTAGTTGTCATTACATGCCATCAGGTCTGTTGCAACCTATGCCGACCCTACGAATGAGAGATCTCCAAAATATCAATTATGAGGGTAGTCCTTTAAAAATTTTTTTGAATTAAACATACAAGCAAACACAAAATTAAAAAACTGCATGAGTCAATAATAATAATAATAATAATAATAATAATAATAATAATAATAATAATAATAATAATAATAATAATAATAATAATAATACACAAATAAATAAACAAATAAATAAACAAATAAATAATACACCTACACATGTACCTGACTTGTGGGACCGTAGATGGAAATTATTTAACTAATTTTATTATTTTTACCATCAACAAGAGCAATTATATTTATATACCGCCCCGCAGAACTTTGGGCGATTCACAATTTAATTAACATTTTACCCCCAACATGCTGGGTCCTCGTTTTACCAACTTTGGAAGTATGGGAAGCTGAGTCAACCTTGTGGCCCCGTCAGGATCGGTCTCACAAAATGTTGGTTGCAGTACAGCAGTTTAACCACTGTCATTTTTCACATATCCCTTTTCACATCCCAAAAGCCATTTTTTCTTACAATGGCTTTTTTCCCTTGCGCTCACAAAATATCTTGAAATCTATCTTAATTTACCGAATGTTTTGAAAAGCTTATTTCACGCGTCAATTTATCATTAATCACAATAATTCCAATTTATGTCATTACACGTTGAAAATCACAGTTCAACCAAATTTTTCACAATTGAGTCTTCCCATGGGGGGGGGGGGGACTGTCACGGGGTCTTTTCCCTACTCTGGGATACCACTCAGTGATCACTGCTGTCCAAGGCCCGTCTGTCATTTGAGAAACATGTCCCGTCCAACGCAATTTCCACGAATGATACGCGGCAACAGCTTCATTGATTCCACTTTCTTATTGTTTATAGCTAATGAATTGTTTTAAAGCTACGCTATCACAAACAGGTATATTTTAAACAGGCTTTCTCAACCGTTTGGGGGTGGGGACTGGAACACTGCCCTCAGAATGGCTGTGTGGGCCAGTCATGTATTTCCGCATGAGTTCTCGTGTGAAGATGCATGTTTTCGGCAAGATCTCGTGAGATTTCGTGCAAAAACTCATCAAAAATGCAATTTTTTGGCAGTTAGTGCTTTCAGGCAGTGGCGGGAACGAGGATGATGTCGGGGGGTCAAATGAAAAGGCTTTGGGGGCCAGGTTTGGCCCATGGGCCGTAGGTTGAGAATGCCTGATTTAAGACAAATCACTGCAGCATTCAATAATCAAATTTAAACTTAAATATTTTAAGATGAAAAGGCAATCATATAAAATAACTTAATACTGATTGTGAGTTAGAACAAACAGCATAACTTTATCAACAAAACAGCACCTGCATGGGGCTTGGCCTAAATATATAACTTAGAATACCAAAGTAAAACACTTATTGCAACTTAATCAACTTAAGAGCTGAACGGAATAAGAATACAATATTTAAAAAGTGTTTTCTAGCTGAGAAAATCTTGACGAGAAAGGGTTAACATTTCTCTCTATGTGGTTTTATCAGAAAAGGGGGCAAAAGGGGGGGGGGAACCTTCCCTTCTGAGGGACCCAACTTTAAAAAGACACACAGAAATAAGATTAACTGTGATCTTATTGTAAACAGACAACAAGCATTTCAATTCTTGATGGAAACTAAGCGAAGAAAGTGAGGCCTTGTAAAACCACAACCGCTCCTGTACTCAAGAGAACACAGATGGTAACATATCACAAAATACAGTCTACTTACAGAGAGGAGGCAGCCCATGGCAGGGAAGCTTTGGCATATGGGTTGATCCAAAGGTCCCATCAGAACGCATGCGTGTGCTCCCTTGTTTGTAGTGGAATTATGAATCACGTAAAACACCCACCCATAAAGGTTTGGCTTTGCTTTTGATCACAAATGACTGCTTCTCATCGCAAACAATTACTTCGCATCGCAAACAAACGCGTAAAAAATGCCCCTGTGGCTGTTTCTGCCGTTGTCGCTGGTCCATCTGCCCCGTCTGCCGGGTCCACAGGCTCCTTAAAGGTCTGGAGCAATGATGCCCAAACTAAGGCCTGGGGCCCGGATGTGGCCCCCAGATGCCAATTCATTCGGCCTACGAAGCCCTCGTCGCTCCTGGAAGCGAAAGTAAAACGTGCCCATACGGGCGAGTTTTACTTCCGCTTCCAGGAGCGACGAGGGCTTCAGGGCCGGATCAGTTGGGATCAGGAGCCACACCCAGTCCCTGGGCCTTAGTGACCGGTTCCCTGAACCACATGATCAGCCCACAGCCCAAAAAGTTTTGGCACCCCTGGTCTGGAGGAAAGATTCCTTCGGTCCCCTCCATTCTGCAAAGCCCAGAGACTTCGCTCTGATCGAAAAAGTCCCCAGACTGGCGGGGACTGAAGGGATCTTTCCTCCCAACCCTTCCGGAGCCTGCGGACCCAGCGGACGCGAAAGCAACAGCAGCAGAAACGATGCCCCCGTGGCTGTCTCTGCCGCTGCCCTGCCTGCCGGGGCTGCAGGCTCCGGAAGGGTTGGGAGGAAGGATCCCTTCAGTCTCCCTCATTCTGTGAAGCCCAGAGACTTCGCTGCGATCAAAAAGGTCCCCTGTACTTTTGCGGTCGCAGTGAAGCCTCTGGGCTTTGGCAAGGCCAGGCACGAGGATATGCCCCCCCCCCCGAGCTCTACCCGACCGTAGAACCGGGGGGGGGGGAGCAGCATCGGTGGTGGATGCGGTTCCCACTCTCCGGAGCAGGAGGAGGAAGCAAGCAGCAGCAGGATTTTTTTTAAAAAAAATAATATTTTTCTATGCATACCTATAGGGATGCCTTGAGTTACAAAAAATTTCGAGTTACAAAAGAGGCCATGGAACCGATTTTTTTTTCGTAACTCGGCGTTTTACTGTATTCTGGTTTTTATTCTTCCCTTGGTAAATATGGACTTCTCAAACTCATCCTTCTGCCTCTACCCCTTTTCTCCACTTACACCACCCCTCCCATCACCCACCAGGTTCCTCCCAAGCCAAGACCAGAGGCTCCTCCAGCCCGGCGTGATCCACGTGGCCCTGGTACTGGCCTCTCTCCTTGGGGTCAATCTCGATGCTCAGCCAGGCATGGTAGGTCCTGTCCGGATAAAGGGCCACATTCCTATGGAAAGTGAGGTGATCCAAGACATCTCCGCCCTTCCTCCAGGTGGCTTCAAGCTCTTTGGGTAGAAGCCTGGCAAAGAGGATATCCGTTCCATTGTAGCCTGCCTTGCGTGTCACTTTCCCCACTGGAGGCTCTACAAAAAAAGCAGCCATGTCGGAATAAACACAGACTCCCTCCTGCTGGATCTGTGCTTGGTCTTCAGATGCCCTCTGGGTCTTTTCTCCTACCCCATAGATCCCAAACCTGAAGGACTTTGAGGGTTTAGGATTTCACAGATAAAAGGGGGGGGGGGAGAGAGAGATTTGAAGTTTTTTCTTTTTTGTGTCCTGAAATATAATAAACAGCATTCTGTGCACTTTGGTGTCTAGTTATGCCTGCCACATGTCCATGGAAATGTTTGCAAATGCAGACAGTGCTGGCTCTTTGGCTATAAACAGAGGTGAGCACTGTACCCTATAGTTGGATACGACTGGCTTCCAAGCAAGGGCAACCTCTATGTTTACCTATATACTCCAAGGAGAAAACTACCGTAAACTAAAACAACCACCACCCACATTTGTCTCCTTGGGGATGTCATTTATTTTAAAATGTAACGCTCAAACCAAACATCATCAATTTATGGCATTTTTTTCTGGATCTACTGTTTTGGGAAACACAAAATCCAGCTGCAAGACGCTTTAAAAAGGTGCACAGAGGGAGTTAATTCCAACGTGGGTAGAGGTGGACGAGGCTAAAGAAGGAAACATTTGGGTATTGAAATACCTATACAGTCCAGTACTGTATTCTGGATTAGGGCATTTCCAGCCTTTAAGACTTTTGAAAGGAAACTCGTGCAGGAGCGCCACCTAGTGACCTTGGCGGGAAGAGGCGCGTCTGCTTTATCTGCTTTATTTCTCGGAAAAGGCAGAGCTGGGCTAGAAATGAGCGACATAAGCAGCCATGGGGCTCTCCTTGTAAAGATAAAAGGAGGAATTCTCCAGACTTAGAACAAAGAAGTCCTTGTGGCAGACAAGAGCCCTGGTGGCGCAGTGGTTAAATTGCTGTACTGCAGCCAAAAGGTAGTGACTTCAATCCTATTGTTCAGTCGCACAGTCGATTCTGAGCCTTTGCGACCCCATGGACCACCAGCCACTTCAGTCCTCCACCATCCTCCTCAACTCGCTCAGTTCTGTGCCCATTGTCTCTACGATACCATCTAGCCACCTCATTTTTGGCTGCACACTTTTTCTTTTGCCCTCCACCTTTCCCAGCATCAAGGCTTTCTCAAGTGAATCCTCTCTTCTCATTTGATGTCCAAAGTACTTTAGCTTCATCTTTACTATTTGACCTTCAAGGGAGTAGTCAGAGTTGATTTCTTCTAAGATTGACCTATTTGTTCTCCTCGCTGTCCAGGGAATCTCAAAACTCTCCTCCAACACCACATCTCAAAGGCATCTATTCTTCTGCACTCTGGTTCCCTAATGGTCCAGCTCTCACAACCATACATTGCCACTGGGAATACCATTGCTTTGACTGTACAAATTTTTGTTTGCAATGTGATGTCTTTATTTTTCACTCTGTTCCCCAGGTTTCTCATCACTTGCCTCCCAAGAATCAGTCGCCTTTTTATTTCATGGCTTCATTCTCCATCTGCAGAGAGTTTTGATCCTAGGCAAGTAAAATCTGTCACTGCTTCTACTTCTTCCCCATCTATTCTCGAGGGACTGATAGGGCCTGTTGCCATGATCTTGGTTTTCGTTATATTGAATCTGAAGCCAGCTTTTTCACCCTCTTCTTTCAACCTAATCAGGAGCTTCTTTAGGTCCTCCTCATTTTCTGCCATTAGGGTGGTATCATCTGCATATCTCAAATTGTTGATGTTTCTCCCAGCAATTTTGATCCCAAATTGTGATTCCTCCATCCCTGCATTGCGCATTATGTGCTCTGTGTATAAATTGAATAAGCAGGGTGACAAAATGCAGCCTCGTCTTACTCCTTTTCCTATTCCAAACCACTCTGTCCTTCCGTATTATGTCCTAACTGTTGCTTCTTGATTCATGTACAGATTTCTCATAAGGCCTATAAGGTGTTCCGGTATTCCCATCTCTTTAATTACTTGCCACATTTTGTTGTGGTCTACACAATCAAAGGCCTTAGTGTATTTATTTATTTATTTATTTCCTCAGATTTACTATCCCACCCCAATCGGGTAAACCCGACTCTGAGCGGCTTACAATATTGGTTAAAATCACCAAGTTAAAACTAATGTAATTACTAGTGTAATCAATGAAACAGAAGTAGATTTGTTTCTGATATTCCTTTGTTTTTTCCATGATCCATCTTATGTTGGCGATGTGGTCTCTGGTCCCCCTGCCTCTTCTGAACCCCGCCTCCACTTCTGGTAATTCTCTCTCCACGTGCGGCTGCAGTCTATACTGTATTATCTTGAGCATCACCTTGCTAGCGTGTGGGATGAGCGCAATTGTTCGATAATTTGAACATTTTTTGGCATTATCCTTTTTGGGGATTGGAACGTATACTGATCTTTTCCAATCTTGTGGTCAATGTTGTGTTTTCCAAATCTGCTGGCATATAGAATGCAATAATTTGATTCCATCCTCTTTTAGGGCTTTGAAAAATTCAACTGGAATACCATCGTCTCCACTGGCTTTGTTGTTTGCAGTGCTTTTTAGGGCCTTTCTGACTTCACTCTCCAGAATGTCTGGCTCATGTTCAATGTTCTCATCATTGTGATTATCAGGGGTGTTGAGGTCCTTTTTGTAGAGTTCCTCTGTGTACTCTTTCCATCTTTTTATCTCTTCTGCATCAGCTAACTCCTTGCCTTCTTTGTCCTTTATCATGGTCATTTTTGCTTTAAACGTTCCCTTGATTTCACCAATTTTTTTGAAAATATATCTACCGTATTTCTGCCTTTTGTGTTGTTTTCTTCTATTTCTTTGCACTGTTCATTCAGGTAGGTTTCCTGATCTCTCCTTGCTTTTCTTTGAAATTCTGTATTCAAATGATTGTATTTTTTCCTTTCTCCTTTGCCTTTTGCGTCCCTTCTTACCTCTGCTATTTTAAGAGCCTCCTCGGACAACCTCTTAGCTTTCTTACACTTTTTTTCTTTTGGTATGGTTTTCCTTGCTGCCTCCTGCATGATGTCCCACATCTCTGTCCACAATTCTTCTGGCACTCTGTCTATCTGGTCCAAGCCATTGAATCTGTTCCACCCCTCCACGGTGTATTCCTTAGGCATGTTGTCTAGGTCATATCTGTCTGGCCTAATTGTTTTCCCTATTTCCTTTAGTCTAAGCCTGAATTTTGCAATCAATAGGTTGTGATCTGAGCCACAATCTGCCCCTGGTCTTGTTTTTGCTGACTGTATGGAGGTTCTCCATCTTTGGCTGCAGAGTATGTAATCAATCTGGTTTCGATGTTGGCCATCTGGTGATGTCCATGTGTAAAGTCTCCTCTTGTGTTGCTGGAAGAGAGTGTTTGCTATGACCAGTGCGTTATTATCAGTCTTTGGCCTGCTTCATTCTGTGTTCCAAGACCAAACTTGCCTCTTATTCCATTGACTTTTTGATTTCCTACTTTGGCATTCCAGTCTCCTATGATAATGTGTAGATCATTTCTTGGTGTCTGTTCTATGAGGTCTTCTAGGTCCTCATAGAACTGGTCAACTGTGGTTTCATCTGCACTAGTGGTTGGTGTGCACATTTGGATTACAGTGATATTGCATTCTGACATCATCCTATCATTTTTGAGATTATATCCCATTACTGCTTTTCTCACTCTTTTATTGACAATTATGGCTACTCCGTTTTTTCTGAGGTTTTCTTGTCCACAGTAGTAGATATGATGGTTTCCAGGGCTCAAAGTTGTCTCAGCCTTCTATCCTTCTGAGATCGGTAAAATGAATATCCAGCTTGTTGGGGTCAAAATGCTAATTATCTACCCAGAGTGCACTAAATGCTATAAACGTGTGGTTGTAATGCGCTCCACATGGACTGCCCTTGGTGACAATTCGGAGGCTGCAGGTTGTCCAGAATGCAGCTGCCCGAGTGGTGATGGGGTGCGGGCGTTATGCTCATGCCTCACCGCTGCTTCGAGAGCTGCACTGGCTTCCAATATGCCTCCAAGAGCAATTCAAGGTGCTGGTTATGACCTCTAAAGCCCTACATGATAGTGGGTCAGGATACTTAAGAGACTGCATCGCCTCGAGGACATCTGTCTGTCCCACCAGAGCGGTCCAGAGAGGCTCTCTGGTCGTGCCATCAGCTAGAGAGGTGAGCCTCTCTAGCACTAGGAGAGCCTTCTCTATGTCCTCTCCAACCCTATGGAACCTCCTGCCAAGTGAGCTGCGTCTCTAGAGCTGCTGCCCTTCAGAAAGGGGGTAAAGACCTGGCTAGCAGGGCATGTGTGGGGTGCGGGCTGGACAGTCAGTTCGGCCGGCTGGCCTTTTTGAATAATCCCCACCTCTCTCCCTGATATTTTTAACTTTTTAACCCTTTTAACTTTTAAATTTCTAAATGTAATCAATGTGTTTTTAAGTGTGTTTTTAATTTTGTAAGCCGCCCTGAGTCTTTGGATGAGGGCGGGGTATAAATGTGATACAATAAATAATAATAAACATAATAAATAAATCGCAGAGAGTCCCTAAGCAGTAAACTGACACTTGCGTAAATCATATTGATGTGATGGGTCTGCTCTTGTTGGGACTGGATTTAGGTGAAGAAATGCAGATTCCTGGATACAACTGGTTGGTTCTGGAGGGGGAAGTTGCATGGCTGTCAGATTTGGACAGCTTCACAGATTGTCTTGTAATATTTAGACTGTAGTTAAGAATCAGGTTAAGGGACTCCAGTGGCTTAGCAATTAAGATGCTGAATTTGAAGACTGGAAGGTCGGAGTTTGATACCAGAGCACTGCATGACTGACTGAGCTCCAATCTCTGTCCCAGCTCCTGCCAACTTGGCAGCTTGAAAGCAAGAAATTGCAAGTAGATAAATAGGTACTACGTTGGTGGGAAGGGTAACAATGTTCTGTGCACTCTGATGTCTAGGCATACCTGCCACAAGTCCACGGAAACATCTGCAAATACACAGTGCTGGCTCTTTGGCTAGAAAAGAGATGCGCACTGAACCCTAGAGTTGGATACGACTGGCTTTCAGGCAAGGGTGACCTTTACCTTTGAATCTGTGGCATTCCCCTACTTTGGGGCTACGTTTGGAAGAGAAAACAAAAATGTTTCTAAGCATGTAGGATAAAAGAATTATATTGCTAACGATTGTGATGTGTGATTATAGGCGAAGGATTTAGTGTTTCCTTGGAAAGATCAATACAGTACTTCCAAATTTTCACCAAATCTTTCTCTACCAACCAGATGGTTTGAGGCTGATTTTCATGCACTCTTTTCTGACCCTGCCGTTTAGCTATCTCTCTGGCCATGGTCCGAGATGGTTCCAGTGGGGGCATGATTTACCTTGTCAGCATCACCAAAGACGGCAGCAAGGAGGAAAAGGTTGTGGGGGACGAGATCCCAAAATTCCACGATGAATGAATTCGCTTGCTCTCTTCTCTTTTGCATATTGGCCTTTTCATTCTTCTGGCTTTGTGGATTCTAGCGTGATGATCTAGGGGTGTGTGTGTGAAACTGCCAAAATGAAGACACCGTTTGGTGAATTCATTGTGCAGTTACTTTCGCCTGACCTAGTGTGAGAAAGATTAGCTGGCAACACAAGGTTGCCATTACGAGGAACGAAGGTCACTGACCTGCCAAAAATGGTTTCCTTTGTGCAAAATCTTGCTGCTGCCACTTCCTTTGCCTTATCAAAGCCAAAATGTTTAATAGCCAATATTTATCCTGGGTGATTGTTAGTCTGAATGATCAAGGAATAGATTTAATACGAGATTTCCTTTAACCAAATGATCGAGCAGTGGGTAAAAGGTTGCAAAACCTCCACAAAAAGATAACACTGATGGGAATATGCAGCAAGGACATAACAAAATAACAAAATCTGTCTCCTAGCACAGGAGTTCTAAACCAGGGGTGTCCAAACTATGGCCCGTGGGCTGGATCCGGCCCCCAACACCAATTCATCTGGCCCATGAAGCCCTCATTGCTCCCGGAAGCAGAAGTAAAACCATATGGGCGTGTTTTACTTCCGCTCCTGGGAGCAACGACGGCTTCGTGAGCCAGATGAATTGGTGTCAGGGCTGGATCCGGCCCATGGGCCATAGTGACCAACCTCCTGAACCACGTGACCAGCCCGTGGCCTTAAAAGTTTGGGGACCCGTTTTAAACCTTACCTGCACCACAGACCAGACAACTCTCCCTCCGACAGCTGAGCAGGATGGACATGTGGTTTCCCCCTGCTGCAAATTCGTGTTTGCAGATGTGTGGGCATGTCTGCTTTTGGGGTCGTCACTGTAGGCCGGACGGAATGGCATTATTGTGCCGGCCCGTGGGCCATAGGTTGTGAACCCCTGTCCTAGCATCTTTGCTTAAGTCCACGTAAGCCTCTTAGGAAGAGAGAAAGGCTTTCCTGTCCTATTGTTTCTATAGGGAAGCCTATCTGGACCTCCACCCTCCAAAACATTGATGAGAGGCATCTTCCATCCCTGGAAGTCCCACTTTGGGAGGACAAAACTGATCCTAGAGAAGTTGTGATGCCTGCAGACATCCCATGGTGTTGCATTAGCTCAGCCAATGACAAGGGTGAAGACAGTGGAAGGAGCAGTCAATTCAACCTAGTTTGGGTGGGAACCAGTGATAATTTTATTTTTGGGATAAGTATTGATTTAAAATGTACAGCTATAATCATGTTCCAAATATTAGGAATTGGTTTTAAATTCTATTGTAAAAGGAAACAAAACCAACAAACTCAGCAATCCAAATTCTGATTGCCAAGCTGTTTAAATATCTCTGAAAACTTGTTTCATATTCAGGGTTGGGAGAACGTAAGATTCTAAAGAATCAAATTGGTTGGTTGACTGGACCACTCGAAGCATCTCCAACGTCCTGATGCCACCCCCCAACCCCCCTCCGAGACATTGAATTCTTATTATTCAAAGAGTGAACTCCCACTCACGTGGAGGAAGCCTTAAAGGCCATTCACTGTTAATCACTCATTCTCAGATTGCCCCTCTTAAAAATCAAATTGCCCCTCTGTGGGGCACGTGTTCCACGCTGGGAACCATGGTTTTAAAACCTAAGAGAAAACAAAATTACAAATACAGAGTCAACCAGAGTCAGATTTCCAGACTGTTAATTTAGACATGCCAGTCATATACAGGGTGGGAAGAACATGTGATCCTAAAAAATCAAGTTGATTGATTGGACCACTCAGGGCAGTTTACAATCATATAAAACATAAAATGCAAAAGAGATAAATTACCCAAGGGAATACCATCAAAAATATCTACCTATCTATTTATTATATTTAGACCCTGCCCATCTAGGGGATTTTCCTACTCAGGGTGGCTTACGACATACAGTAATACCCCGGATAACGATTGCACTGGATAACGCTAAAACCGCCTAACGACGACAAATTTGGGGGGAAGATTTGCACCAGAGAACGTTCTTTTTAGCGTTATCCGATCCATCGTAATAAAGAAGTAAAGGAGGCCAAAGCTCCTCTCCCGGCCACTTCCCTCCTCCCCCCCCCCCACCCCCAGCAGTTTGGGGACTCTCCACACCCTCCCCACTGCCTGCTCGGCCACGAGAGAATCCAGCCCAGCCCTGGCCCTGCTTCACTTCAAGCCATAGCTTCTCTTGCAGTGCTGCACGCTCAGACTGCTCCGACTGAGAGGCTTGGGTTTTTTTTTCTGTATTGAAACTACACGCCTCTCTCTCCCTGTAACACCAAGACTTGTGGAACCAAGTTTTAGCGTTATCCAAGGTTTTACTGTACCTTACAAAACACGATTATAATTAGTCAACCCCAAACAGTGGGACATAAGGAAATGCAACTAATGCACAATTGCCAGACTGTTGCACCACAATTTGATGTATAATATACAATAAAGATCTAAAATTATTTTAAAGGTTGCCTTTAATTTAATCTGGATGGCAAAGGAATAATGTGACACGAAAGAAAGGAAAAACAAAGCAAACAGATAAATGTTAGACATTCCCCAAATCACTGCAAATCCTACTCTACTTGTGCATAAATCCTATACACCTCATCGGCATGTTTCTGATCAATGCATGTGTGTCTGAAGATGTGGCAAAGCATAAGATTATAAGCAGCCCTTCAGAAGCAGACGTTTCTCTCCAGGCAAAGTCAAGCGAAAACTGAACAATCGCCTTGGGTTTGGAAGCAGGGAAGGCCTTCAGAAGCTTCTTGCATCCGGAAATGACAGCAAAACACTTGGTGGATCTTTTCTGGTGTCATCCTGCAAAAAGATAAAAGATCTCAGGCTGTAGAATAGGGGGAAAAAAACCCAATCTAAATCTCTGGCCGATGCCCCACACAGGGTTTGGCCATCCCACAGCAGCTCCACCTCCACCCCTTCTTCTTCCTCTTGCTGGAAAGGCCACTTTTCCCTTGAGGTGGGAAGAGGGAGGAAAGTTGGGCTGTTTTTGGTGAGAGAATGAGCTCTTCTCCTGCAACAATAGGAGGAAATAGCAGCCGACCAGACCTCCCCCCTCCCTTCTTGTTGACTCTCCGTGTGAGGAGTCCCTTCCCAGGCCACCCCTCAAAGGCTTCTCCTCCTGCACCCGGGAAAGGTAAGGCCAACCAGTGCAACCTTTCCCAAAAGAAAGAGGGGGGAGGCTGGCTATTTGGTTGGCTCCAGAGTGCCACAAGCCTCTCCTTACTGTGGATCCATCTTTCCCCTAGATGAATTCTCCTTCTTGTGTTCCTGGAGTCAAGAGCATTTAGGAGAAGAGATCTGTCCCCAGAGGGAGTGGAGTTGGATTCCTCTTCTTGAGACCATGGCCTCCCTCTCCCCTCCCTTCCCCTCCTCCCCACAGAAGACAAGACCCTCCCCTGCAACTCACCTCTTCTTAGAGATGCTCAATAGTCTGATTGTTCTCTGTGTGGAAAGAAAGAAGGAGACCAAGTTAGCCTCTCCCTGAACAGTCCCTGAAAGGTGTTTGCCTCTGCATGTGTTCAGTCTTCAGGAGGCAAGCAAGATTTTGGAGACTGTTCTGCTCCGTCTCCAACCGCTACATCGACCTGATTCAACTCTACAATCGCCCCTGTTTCTGGATAAGAAAACTCCACCTTGCTTTGAACTTGCAAATAACTGAAGTCCTTCCAATCATTTAAGAGCCCTGATAAATTCTTGCCAATGGCAGGTACCCCTGCTCTGTTTTTCACACTTGAGTTGTGTGAAGCTCCCAGCATCTTCCAGTGTGAACATCTAAAAAGTTCTCAACCGACAGACTGTGGGCCAGCCCTGGTCCACAGTACCATTTCATGTGGCCCACACTGCCTGTTATGTCCCAGATACCCACAGCAGAGCAGAACACACAAAGTAGGACAAAGTCTTAATTTAATTTAATTTTTCAATTTGTATGCCGCCCCACTCACAGAACGACTCTGAGTGGCTAACAAAGAAAACACAATATCACAGTTACAGTACAAAATATCAAGTCACAAGCATTTCAGAAACATTACAGCAAATATCCCAACCACCATCACAAAATATCAACCCACCACAAAACACCTCAAAGAATACACAAAAAAGTTGCCAACTTGCCCCCACTAAGTGTGTCATCCTCCCTCCAGGCCGGGCCAGCCGAGGGAGTGTCCAGTGTGGCAGAGGTGGGTTTTGAAGCCTGCCTGCCACGCAGCTGCTGCTCCTTCCCTCCAGGACCGGCCAGCCAAGGGGACGTCCGGTGTGGCGGTGGTGGGTCATGAAGCCTGCCTGCCACGCAGCTGCCGTTCCTTCCCTCAGGCTGGCCGAGGGGACGTCTGGTGTGACGGGGGCGGGTTTTGTAGCCCCAGCTGCTGTTCCTTCCATCCAAGCTGGAGTCAGCCGAGGGAGTATCCACTGTGGCAGGTTTCGAAACCCACCCACCACGCAGCTGCTGCGCCTTCCCTCCAGGCCTAACTGGTTGCAAGGCATATTATGTCTGTGATGCCTTTAAGACATTACTGCTGGGGCACACAGGTGCTGGGAGTTTTCTTTGATGTACTCCAATGGTCAGTGTATTTAGGACAGAGCATGATCACAGATTTGAGTCCAAAAGGGGTAAACAAAACCATAGTCGAGGCTAGCCGGGTTCCAGAGCCGATCAAAGCAAAACTGTAGACGCAAGGCTATTCTGGAGATGTCATTGGTAGTCTAGGCAAAGGTCCAGGTTTCAGGAGACAGACAGATTCTAGCAACATAGTGTCGGGTGTCCAAAGTAATTGCTCCGAGAAGAGCTTGCCAATAAGCCCCTCTATCAGGGATTCCCCTAGCGATATGTGTGGCTGGATAGCAGAGTAGCACTTTTAAGCTCTTACACAGCGAAAGCCTTAGTGCAATAACACACACACATATGCCTTCAGTGGAAAGGTGCGCTTTACTTACAGTGAGGGGAAGACAGAGATACACAGGACTATATACAACAGTCTCTCTCTCTCTCTCTCCAAGCCCCACAGTAGGTAGACAGCTTGGATTCCTCTCTTGGCTCCAACTCCAGGAGCACTCAAAAGAGTCCTGGTGATCCATTAGCAGTTCTTTCTTCTCAGTTGAAGAAAAGCTCTCAACAGCATCACCTCCTTCAGTGTCTCAGTCCTTCTCACTATATAGACTCCTTCAGAATAGCTACCTCCTCACAGATAATCTCCTCCAGAATAAATAGTCTCCTCCATAGACCCTTCCCAGAGGGCCACAGTTATGCCCTAGTGTAGGGCGGCCAACCGTCCCGGATTTCCCGGGACCTTCCAATTCAGGGAGGGGGAATCCTGACACTTACCCTTCCGTAGAAAATAGTACGGACCTCTCCCGTCATGTCACGGACACACCGGATCCCTGTCTGCCCGGCAGGCAGTTAAAGAAACACGGAGCCGAAATGGCTCCGATGAACTGCGCCTGCGCAGAAACCGAATCTGGCGCTTCCTTGCACCCAGGGTCCAGATCGGAGCCAGCAGCAGGCTGAGGGGTGGGCCAACTGTCTTCCTCTTCCTCCTCCTCACACCCAGTATCCCAGGCCACAACACTGCCCCTGCAACCATTGGAAGCAGGTCCATTTAAAACAACCGTAAATAGGCCTGCGGCTGTTGTAAATGCATGTACGCTAGGTGCGGACATGTTTTAAGGCAGCATTTAAGGCCAAGGAAATGCACCAGTCTGGCCAGCTTGATAGGGAACGTAAGTTTTCGCTGCTCACCCTAACTGGTGGCAAGGCATATTATTTATTTATTTATTTATTTATTTATTCATTCATTCAAATTTGTACACCGCCCTCCTCACTGAGGTGACTCAAGGCGATTAGACATCACATAAAAATAATTCAGGTTAAAAATTTTAAAAGATCAAAAAATTAATACCAAATTAAAACTAAAAAGTTTCCAATTTAAAAGATTAAAAGGGAGAAGGGGCTTAAATTAACCAGCAGGCTGGGGACATTGTGCCATCAGAACCTCATGCCTGCCCCGCCAGCCAAGTTTTTACACTCTTCCTAAAGGGGAGCAGCTCCGTCTGGAGACGTAGGTCAGTTGGCAGGAGGTTCCATAGGGCCACAGCGGACACAGAGAAGGCCCTCCTTCTGGTACCAGAGAGGTGGGCCTCACTGGCAGATGGTACAACCAGAGAGCCTCTCTGGTCCGCTCTGGTGACGTGGTCTCGGGGTGACGTGGTCTCTTAAGTATCCTGGCCCACTACCATTTTGGGCTTTAAAGGTAATTACCAGCACCTTGAATTGCACTCGGAGGCATACCGGGAGCCAGTGCAGGTCCCAGAGCAGTGGTGGGGGGTAAACATAACACCCACACCCCATCGCAATCCGGGCAGCCGCGTTCTGTACCAACTGCAGCCTCCAAATGGTCACCAAGGGCAGCCCCATGAAATGCACATTACAATAATCAAGTCTGGAGGTGACCAAAGCATGGGTGATCATGACCAAGGAGTCCCAATCTAGGAGCGGGCGTAACTGGCGCACAACAGGAAGTTGTGCAAAGGCCCTCCTGGCCAATACTGCCACCTGCTCCTTGAGCAGGAGTCATGAGTCCAGGAGAAGGACAGGTTTCACTTACCAGTAACTGTCGTTCTCCGAGTATGTTGTTTGGGGATTCACACTGATGGGTTCTGTGCCTGCGCTGAATCCTGAGCGGAGCTGGAAAGCTGATTGGATAAAGAGTTTTGAATGTGGGACCGCCCACCATGCCCAACCCCTTTAGGCGCCATTTCGCGCTTTCCCCTCAGTTTGATATTACAGCTGCCCGCTAAGCATAAGGCCATCTCAGGCCGGCAGCCCTGAGGGGAGGCAGGGTTGGGTTGTGTGAATCCCCAAACAACATACTCGGAGAACGACAGTTACTGGTAAGTGAAACCTGTCCTTCTCCTTCGTGTTGTTTGGGGATGCACACTGATGGGTGACTAGCAAGCTCACTTACTTGGATGGTGGGCAGCCGGCGTCCTGAGATGTAGGAGAGCGCGATGGCATCATGGATGGGCGGTCATCAGCGAAGAGGATCGGAGACCAGCCGTCAGGATGGATCTGCCTCGTCTGACATCGGAAGCAGACCTTGTGTCAACCCGGTAGTGGGTGATGAAGGTGGAGGACCTGGACCAAGTAGCGGCCTTGCAGATGTCCTCCATCGGGATGCCTTCGAGGAACGCAGTGGAGGAAGCCAATGTCCTGGTGGAGTGAGCCCGGACATGAGGCGGGGGTGGCAGAGATGACATCTCATAAGCCAGGTAGATGGTGCTTGAGATCCATTTGGAAAGTCTCTGGGCAGACAGAGAGTGTCCCTTGGACTTGCCACCATAGGCCACAAACAGTTGCTTGGCTCTCCTGAAGGACGCAGTCCTTTGTGTGTAGAACAGCAAGACCCTCCTGACATCCAGCGAATGCCACACTCTCTCTTGTGCAGACGAAGGATTCAGGAAGAATGCTGGAAGCGTGATGGACTGGGCCAGGTGGAATTCAGTCAGGACTTTGGGCAGAAAAGCCAGGTCCGGGTGCAATACTACCCTATCGGGGTAGAACTTGAGAAAGGGAGGGTCAGACCGCAGGGCTGCCAGTTCTCCTGCCCTCCGGGCAGAGGTGATGGCTACGAGGAAGGCAGTTTTGTAAGAAACAAACTTAATGTCCACTGTAGCCATGGGCTCAAAGGGCGCCTTCGTGAGCGCGGTGAGCACAGCAGTGAGGGACCACTGAGGAGGTGGTATCTTCACTGGAGGGTAGGCATTACGCAGTCCCTGGAGGAATCTTTTAACAGTCTTGTCTCTGAAAGTGGAGGACAATACTGATGAGGGTGGGGCCTTGGCTACCACCGCAGCCAAGTGGACCTTTAAGGATGAGTGTGCAGATCCTGACTCGGCCAGGTGCAGGAGGTAGGACATGACGTCCTGCAGGGATGCCGAGTCCACGGTACGGTCACTGGATGCTAGAAAGTCTATGAAGCGACGGTACTTGGCATCATAGGACTTTCGCGTGGAAGGTTTCCTTGAAAGTTCAAGGATCCGCGTTATGTTGGGCGGATAAGCCAGGCCGTCAGGTGTAGGCTCGGCAGATCCGAGTGGAGGATCCGACCGTCCTCCATGCGGAGGAGGTTCGGATTGGTGGGTAGGCGGAGGCGGTCGCAAACCAGGGTTTGGAGTAGCGGGAACCACGGCTGGCGCGGCCAGGACGGGGCAATCAGGATCGCCCAGGCATTCTCCGCACGGATCCGTACCAGGACCCGTTGGATGAGAGGGATCGGAGGAAACATGTACAGCAGTTCCTGGTGCCACGGCACCATGAAGGCATCGCCCTCCGATCCGTGGCCGATCCCTGCCCGGGAGCAGTAACGGCGGCACTTGGTGTTGATCTGTGTCGCGAACACGTCTAGGCTCGGTGTGCCCCACCGTCGGCACAGGCGGTCGAACACCGATCCGTCCAGTTCCCATTCGTGCATCGCTGTCCCTTTGCGGCTCAGGGAGTCCGCCTCTAAGTTCAGCGTGCCCTGGATGTGGACACCTATGGGGAACACATGTACCTTGAGGCACCACTCCCAGATCTGGACCGTCAGGTGAAGGAGGGAGAGGGACTTGGTCCCTCCTTGCCGGTTGAGGTAGGCTAGGGTCGTGGTGTTGTCCGAAGTGATCTGCACCACGCGGCCTGCTAGTGACAGTCTGAAGGACCTCATCGCCTTCCATACCGCTAACAGCTCGAGGAAGTTGATGTGGCGGTCGGCTTCCGCGGGCGTCCAGATGCCGTGGACCCGTAACCCGAGGCAGCACGCACCCCATCCGTGTGTGCTCGCGTCGGTGGTGACCTGGACGGATGGCGCGGGGAGGGTGAAGAGCTTCCCGGCGGTCACATTGCGGTCCGTTGTCCACCAGTTCAGCTGGTCCCGCAGTTCGGGGGTCGGTGTGAGCCACTTCCCGAGGTTGTCGTGGGTGCTGTCGAAGGAGGCTAGGAGCCACGACTGGAGCGACCGCATTTTGAGCTTGGCGTGCGAGATCACTGCTGTGGTCAACGCCATGAGTCCTAGTAAGCGGAGAGCGTCCCTGGCACGGACGCGACGACTGCCTTGGATCCGAGCCACTACCGTGCGGATGTCGAGCAGACGTTTGGGGGGAGCGTAGGCTCTTAGAGCCAGAGAGTCCAATACGGCTCCGATGTAGTCTATTCGTTGAGTGGGGGTCAACTGAGACTTCTTGTAGTTGACCCGTAGACCGAGACTCTGCATAAGGGCCAGGCAATGGGCAACATCGTCCTTGGCTTTCTGTTGGGTTGGGGAGCAGACCAACCAGTCGTCTATGTACGGGAACACTTGGACGCCTTGCAGCCGAAGATGAGCAGCCACCGGCGCCATGCACTTCGTGAATACCCTCGGAGCGGTGGAGAGGCCGAAGGGTAGGCAGGTGTACTGGTAGACGTCGCCGCCGATCTGGAAGCGTAGGAATCGGTGGTGTTCCCTTCTGATGGATACGTGGAAGTAGGCATCCTTCAGGTCGATGACGGTGAACCAGTCCCCGTGGTTGATCAGTGGGAGGATGGAATGAAGAGTCACCATCCGGAACTTCCTCGCGTCGATGTGCTTGTTGAGGAGACGGAGGTCCAGGATTGGACGTGTCCCCCCGTCTTTTTTGTCCACGAGGAAGTAGCGGGAGAAGAACCCTTCGTGAGACTCCGACGCTGCAACCGGCTCTATGGCGCCCTTCTCTAGGAGAGCTGATAGTTCTTCCTGGAGCGGTGGGGACG
The DNA here is from genome assembly GCA_030440675.1 of Furcifer pardalis. Lineage (NCBI taxonomy): Eukaryota > Metazoa > Chordata > Lepidosauria > Squamata > Chamaeleonidae > Furcifer > Furcifer pardalis. Next base: position 173,605,270 of record CP126893.1, on the reverse strand, counting down.
GATCGGTGACGCGGACCCGTCCGACAGTAGGGCATTTCCTGAACTCGATCGCGTAGCCAGAGTCTAAGATGGTTAAAACCCATCGGTCTGTGGTGATGGCAGACCAAGCCGATAGGTAGTTGGCGAGGGGACGGTAGGGTAGAGTCTCGGTCACGGAAGAGTCAAACACGTTGTTTGCCCTTCCGTTCCGTGCGTTTACCAGTCTGGTGACGCTGCTGGTAGCGTGGACGGCTGGGTTGTGGTCGTGGCCGGTAGGGCTGGTACCGGGAGTAGTCGCCTTGCCTCTGTGGTGGGCGAGGTTGGTAGGACGGACCCGCCTGGGACGTTGACGGTTGGTCCTGCTGGTAACGGTTGGACCCACGGCGTGGAGGGCGGAGCTGTTTGATGGTGGCGTAGTCCCCCTTCAGCTCTCCCAAGGAGGTGTCGGTCTCCTTGGCGAAGAGGCCCTCACCGTCGAAGGGGAGCTCTTCCACCAGCCGCTTGACGTCGTCTTGCAGGTCAGCGGAGCGGAGCCAGGCGTGGCGACGAAGCTGGATGGCTGAGGCCAGGTTCTTCGCCTCCGACTCCGTGACATGGCGGCCCGTACGGATCTGCTGGAGAGCGAGTTGGTTTCCCTCCATGCAGACCCGCTCGAAGTCCGCTCGCTTGTCCGGTGGTAGCAGCGACTTGAAGGACTCCGCCTGTTCCCACAGTCGGCACTGGTAGCCCCCCATGGCCGTCGCGTAGTTGGACGCACGGAAGGACAAGGAGGCATTGGCGTAGACCCTCCTGCCCAGTGCGTCCAGCTTCTTCCCTTCTTGGGTCGACGGAACGGGGGTGCTACTAATCGGTGTCCGGTGTTGGGAGCCTTTCACCACTCGGGAGTTCGGCGCCGGGTGGACGTGTAAGAAGTTGGAGTCTTCCAGCAGTCTGTACATGGAGTCCACCCTGTTGGACACTGAATGGGAAGAGACGGGTCTCTTCCAGACCTCCTTGGCCGCCTTGGCGATCTTCGGGAGTAGTCCCAGACAGACGGGGACTAGCTCCTTCCGGTCGGCCATGCCGCAGACGACATCTTCGCATTCGTCCAGGGGAGCCTCCGCCCGGATCCCCAGCGTGGATCCGAGGCGGGTGATGAGGGCCGTGTAGGTTTTCTGGTCCTCCGGTTGGGAGCCATGGAAGGAGCCGATGTTATCGTCCAGGGATTTGTCAACCGCAACCGGTGGTGGCCGATCCTCCTCCTCCTGGTCCGACGAGTCGTCGGAGCCTCCTGACCGCTCCGAGACGCTGGGCGGTGGCAGGTAGGCCTCGGGGTCCGAGTCCGACCAGTACGGCCTGGCGGATCTCGGATCGCTCCCCGGCAAAGGCAGCTGGTACGGAGGGAGAGAGGCCTCCGACCGCGCCTGTTCCACTTGGTGCCTCTTCGGTGCCAGACCCTCGTCACGGAGCGGTGGTGCCTCCGTGGCTGGTTCGGGAGGCAGAGGGTGCTCCACGAACTCGGATGGTGTCGGTCGAGGGCCTTGGAGCTCGGCATGCAGCTTCCGCACCATCGCCTCGATAAACGGGGCGATGAGGCTCAACTGGGGTGGCGCTTCGGAAGCCAGACCAGGAGCCACGGAATGGTCGCGAAGAGAGGTAGATCGTCGCGGCGGTGGAGGTGGAAGGGCCTCTGGCGACGGCAGAGGGCTGGGGGCCCTCTCCGGTGTGGTGGTTTCCCGGACATCGACCGGCATCCTGCCCGGCGTAGGTGGGGCTGCAACCGGGGCGGATGCTAGGGAACGTGGCGGCGAGGGGTGAGCCGGTCCCGGGGTCGGTGGGAGAGAAGACGAAGAGCTACGACGCTTCTTCTTCTCTTTCTTATCTTTTTTCTTCTTCTCCTGCTCCTTCTTCCGTTTAAACAGTTCGGAGGCCGACGGCCGTGAAGAAGGAGCGGAGGTCGAAGGAGCAGACGTTGAGGCAGCGGCCTGCTCTGGAGCTGGGGGAGGCGGTGGTGCGAGTGCAGCCTCCATGAGGTAGGCTTGGAGGCGGTACTGGCGGTTCTTGATAGCGGCCTTCGAGAAGCCTCTACACACCTCGCAGGTCTGGACCTGGTGGCTCTCCCCGAGGCAGCGGAGGCAGCGCACGTGTCCGTCCGAACTAGGGAACTTTCTCTTGCAGGACGGACACTGTTTGAACGCTGCCGCTGAGGCCATCCACCGAGGTAGATGGCCGAAGAGAAAAAATTATCCCGGCCGGGAGGCCCCGGCACGAGATTGCAGGAAAGAACGGTTTCCCTCTCTTGGTTTTTTTTTTTTTTTTTACCGGCGGCTGAGGGCGAGCCCCAGCCACACGAGGACCAAGGGATCAAGTCCCCTGGTCCGAGAAAAATTGTAGGTTAGAAAAAAAAAATTGGAAGATTCTGAGACAATCTCAGTTAAAGTACTCACAGCTTTTTTTCCAGGCTCCTGCTTGCGCAGCGGAAAAAAGCAAACTGAGGGGAAAGCGCGAAATGGCGCCTAAAGGGGTTGGGCATGGTGGGCGGTCCCACATTCAAAACTCTTTATCCAATCAGCTTTCCAGCTCCGCTCAGGATTCAGCGCAGGCGCAGAACCCATCAGTGTGCATCCCCAAACAACACGAAGGAGAACCCCCAGATTACGCACCGGGTCTGTTTGGGGCAAGGCCGCCCCATTCAGAATCAAAGATGGTAACTCCCGAGATAACATAGGATACCCGACCCACAGCCACTCGGTCTTGCCAGAATTCAGTTGTAGCCCTTTGTCCCCCATTCAGACCCTAACAGCCTCCAGGCACCTGGAAAGGACTGCATCACTCGGATCCTCACAGGCCAAGATATACAACTGGGTATCATCTGCATATTGATGATAGCTCACCCTCTGCAAACGGATGATCTCACCCAGTTTCATGTAGATGTTGAATAGGAGAGGTGAAAGCACGGAGCCCTGAGGCACCCCATATTGGAGAAGCCTAGGGCTGGATTACTGCTGGGGCACACAGGTGCTCGGCGTTTTCCCTGATGTGCTCCAAGGGCCAGTGTATTTAGGACAGAGCATGACTGCAGACTTTCAGCTACAATGCTCAACTTGCCTGAGCTTTAATGCTCACCTTCCTCTGCTGACAATCTGGATGAAGATTCCTACATCTTCCGCAATCTGCTATAAGGACTGAATCTTTGCCAGTGTTCCTGATTGTGGCTTTTGCCGGATATGCTACCTGTGCTTACTGAATAAAGAACTACTTGGGGTAAGCCTCCACCAGAAGGACAGAAGCTGTAGAACTCTATGGCTTTGTCTGTAACTACAGCTTGCCTTTACCCTGCTGAACTGGACTGTTACTGAACTGTATGGACTTGTATATAGCACAACTGAACTCTCTCAGTGAGGTCAACTGAACAGCCTGAGAGAATATATCTGTTTTGAGTTACAGTTGTTGCACTCCATATACTTGTACCCTTCTACTTCCTGAGTAAACCTACTTTGAGTTTTCTTCTGTACCAAAATCTTTTCTGCCTGTTTTTCTCACAAGAGACCACTTGGCCAGGTGCGAACCTCTTGCTGGCCACTGCACACCACTCTGCTCACCAATTACATCAACAATGCTCAGTTGTCTGGGTCCAGCCCATGGCTTAAAAAGGTCGAGAACCTCTGTTCTAAATGCAACGGAGGGTTTCCCCCAAAGGCTATGGTACTTTCACCTGAATGTATCCTATGTGCCACTTGTCCTGGTTTTCATGGTTTCTTTGTTGGTTTTCTAGCAGACTTATGAAACATTGCTTTGGTGAACAGTAAGCATTTCATTTTCCATCACCAATAGTTCCCCGCCCCCATGCACCATCCGACCCTACTATGGTAGCAGTAGAACCTCCCGATGGCAAAATTTATTTATTTATTTAGATTTATATTGCTGCCCACTCGCCGAGGGGTATCTCTAATATCTCATATGAGATGATGCTTTGATCCACCATGTCAAACTAGATGTGTGAAGTATGGATCAACCAAGTAACCAATACCCTAATGCCCATGATAACGCTAAGACTTGGTTCCATGTGCGGGCGCATTCTCTCCCCAAGCAAACCGGTGATCGCACACTCAGACCGTTAGTTTGGTTGTGGGGAGAATGGGCACACATGCCCACCCCCTAACCAAACCGCCGCTCTGAGCGGAGATCTCTGCCCCGTGGGCTTTGGGACAAGGATCAACGTTGGGAAATTTGAGGCAAACGTTTGCATCACACAATGTTATCTTAACGTTGTGCGGTGCAAAAGTTTCCCACAAATTCCCCAACATTATCCAGTTTTAGCGTTGTGCGGTACAAATGTAAAACGGGGTATTACTGTACAGTGGCAACTCACTTAAAGAGCATAATGTGTCCCATGGGATTGCTCTTTAAGCGAAACACCATTGTAAGTAACCAATTGTGGACTTCTGGCAGGGGGGATTGCGAACCCCGATTTAGTTGTTTGTTTGTTTATAATTGTTAAGCGAGGCGACCATTCAGATAAAATTATGCTCTTTAAGCAAGTTAGTCTCTAAGTGAGGCACTCTTTATGCAAGGTTAATATATTTTGTAACTGTACTTTGTGATATTCTATGTCTCTGTTAGCTGCTCAGAGTCGCAAAGCGAGTGGGGTAGCATACAAGTTGAAATGTAGTGGTAGTGATAGGAGTAGGAGTAATGCTGTACTTTTTTTAAAAAGTGTGGATGTTATTTTGCTTTCCTGATATTTTTAATTTTATTCAATTGGTCTACATCTTTTTTTTTTTATTATTGTAAAGATTTTTATTATTGTGTTGCAAGCTGCCCAGAGTGGGAAAATATCTCAGATGAGCAACGTATAAATGTAATAAATAAATAAACTGATGGCCAAAATGTACCACGTTGGAAAAAAGTTGACAAATGTATACTTGGAACATGTGCCAAAAGTATAAAGGAAAGTGGATTTTGAAGGAGGACCAGAAGCAAAAAAATGGAAATTTGGAGGATATAGGTTAGGAAAAAAAATATAAGATGCATTCTCACTATAAGCTGTGAACTGAACTGTATCCGAAGCCTCCCCAACAAGCCATGGGAGTCAAAAGTGAGCATAGGAAACCATTAAGAGTGGCTGCTCCATGTTGTATCTCAATGAGACGGATGCCCTAAAACACCCTCCCACAATTCATCGCAATCGTTTCCAAAGGTTCAGAACAACAACCACACCTCACTAATTCTTAGGCCCATGGCTGGGACCCAAGCAAGGGTTTTTTTCCAAAACTCCAGCCTGAACATCTGGAGGCCCATGTGCACCTTTCATAATAACAAGAAAACCCAGGAGGAAGGCATTACTCACCCATTGGTGGTTTGTAGCCTTCCTGGCGATTCCTATTCCCTGCAGAGACAGAGTCAGAGCGTTAGAGCAGACGGTAGTTCCAAGAGATCATCCAGTCCCAATCCAAGAGGCCAGGAAGGTTCCCTTTTCTAGTGTGAAGAATTTAATTCGTTCCCACAAAACCCTCCTTCCTCTGGCCCTTTTCTCCCTAGAACAATGGTGGGCAACCACAGCTACCTCAAATGTTGTTAACCAACATGATGCTTTGTAACTGCTCAAAGGGACTGTGGCTGATGGGTCTTGTAGTCAAGCCACACCTGGGAGGCTACAATTGTCTCCCTTTCCCTTAAAACTGCCCAGAGGCCGACACAGAAAGGAGGTGACTCTTCCCATGCCAGTATAAGAAGAAGAGATCAAGGATGCTTTTAATCATTTCTGAAAATGTGGAATGAAGGAAGGACCTGGCAAGGCTCCCTTTCGCCTGAGACACAGGTGAGTCCTTGGGAAAGAGGAGAAGACCTTGAGATTTATTTGATTGATTTAGATTTATTATCCTGCCCCAATCAGGCAAACCTGACTCTTGGTGGCTTACAGACAAAGAGAAAGAGTACAAAACAAACTAAACAATCCCACGATACCCCTACAAATTCAGAAATGGAAACCCTAAGGTTCAAAATTAATTTTTAAAAAAATTAAACTATAAATTTACAAAAAACTCAAAAATTTAAAAATTGTAAAAGGTTTAAAAAGTTTAAAAGAGTGAGAGAGGGGTGGCTATCCCATCAGATCAGCCACCCAACATGGGACCTCGTATTACTGGAGCCCCACACCTGCCCTGCCAGCCAGGTTTTTAGGCCCTTCTGAAAGGGCAGTAGCTCTGTCTACAGGCGTAACTCAGTTGGCAGGAGGTTCCAAAGGGCCGGGGGGCGGACACGGAGAAGGCCCTCCTCCTTCTGGTGCTAGAGAGATGCGCCTCTCTAGCCGATGGAATGATAAGAGAGCCTCTCCGATCCGTCCTGGTGGGACAGACAGACGCCCATGAGGAGCAACAATAAAAGCAACAGGAAGAGGGGAGGATATTCCAGGCCATGGTATTTAAATGGCATTGATGTAGATTGTTCTATGTTTTAACCTTGATGTAAGCCGCTCAGAGTCGGGTTCACCCGATTGGGGTGGGGTAGCAAATGTAATAAATAATTAATAATAATAATAATATTCACCTGCATCTTCTCCCTGAAGGGAGACTCCACAGGAGGGAAAACCCCACATCCTTCCACCCAAATAAGGACCTCCCAACAAAGGCATTCCCTGTTTACTTACTCTTGTGGATCCAGAACCCAGAAACAGCAGCAGCCACGGTTAGAAGAACCAACACCACAACGACAACCCCAATAATGAGCCCTAAATTGGAAGCTAAAGGGAGAAAACGAGGGGGAAAGACCAAAACAATTCAAGGGATACCCAGAACAGTCCAGCCTTGTTAAGGAGGAGACCCAAAATGCCCAAAGAAGTGAGGAGTCCACAGAGTTAAAAGATGCTGAAGTGCGCTTGGATGTGTGAGTGTGAGAGAGACACAGATTCATGGGACATGTAACTCCAGTAATCAAAAATAAAGCTTGTGACCCATCCATAAATTCAAACAAATGCAGGAGGGAGATGATACCTTTTATAGGTCACTTTAAAAATTCAAAACTTTGCAAGCTTTTGTAACTCATGGTTACTTCACCAGGCTTCTGCATGGCATGATGTACAGTAAAACCTCATATAACACTAAAACCTGGTTCCACAAGTCTTGGTGTTATATGATTTTTAGTGTTATCAGATCCTCTATGGGATCCATAGAGATACATTGTAACCACACAGGCTTTAGCGGTTGTTATCTGAAGCATCCCATAGGATCTTAATGTTATCTGATGCAATTCTTCCCCCCAGATTCCTTAATGTTATGCGATTTTAGTGTTATTCGATACTAATGTTATATGAGGTATTACTGTACAAGCCAGGTTTTATTCTTCGATGTTAAATGGGAAAATAGACAGCAGGCCACCTCATTTTACAATCGCAAAGGTAGGAAGGCAGACATTGGTATACACTAGTACCCCGAATAACGTTATGACTTGGTTCCACAAGTCCCGTCGTTATCCAGTTTTTAACGTTGTGCGATACATTGAACACACAATGTTAAAAAAAGCCCTGTTTCCCTGGAGGCTGCAGGAAGCGAGAACATCGGGATTTGAATCCTGACATTTTGGCTTGCTGCTGCCTCCAGGGAGGTGGGGGAACTTTGGAAACAGCTTGGAGCGGGTCCCCACACCTCCCTGGACCCGGCGGGGGGGGGGGGGGGTCAGAGACCCCAAAATTGGTAAAAAAAAACGTCCGTTTTTTTTTTACCAATTTTGGGGTTTCTGACCCCCCCCCCCCCCGCCGGGTCCAGGGAGGTGGGCAGACCTGATCCAAGGTGCTTCTAGGCTTCCCCGACGTCCTGAGCCAGTGCAGCAAGCCAGAATGTCAGAGTTCGAATCCCGACATTCTGGCTTGCTGCACTGGCTCAGGATGTCGGGGAAGCCCAGAAACACCTTGGATCGGGTCCCCACACCTCCCTGGATCCAGCGGGGGGGTCAGACACCCCAAAATTGGTAAAAAAAACGGACATTTTTTTTTTACCAATTTTGGGGTCTCTGACCCCCCCGCCGGGTCCAGGGAGGTGTGGGGACCCGATCCAAGCTGTTTCCAAAGTTCTCCCACCTCCCTGGAGGCTGCAGCAAGGCAAAATGTCAGGATTCGAATCCCGACGTTCTCGCTTCCTGCAGCATAAAAGAGGGTGGGGGAAGTTCAAAATTAGCGCGCATCAGCTCTAGGGAGGTCGGGAGACCCGATGCGCGCTAATTTTGAACTTCCCCCACCCTCTTTTATGCTGCAGCAAGCCAGAACGTCGGGATTCGAATCCTGACATTTTGCCTTGCTGCAGCCTCCAGGGAGGTGGGAGAACTTTGGAAACAGCTTGGAGCGGGTCCCCACACCTCCCTGGACCCGGCGGGGGGGTCAGAAACCCCAAAATTGGTAAAAAAACCGGATTTTTTTTTTTTACCAATTTTGGGGTTTCTGACCCCCCCGCCGGGTCCAGGGAGGTGTGGGGACCCAATCCAAGGTGTTTCTGGGCTTCCCCGACGTCCTGAGCCAGTGCAGCAAGCCAGAATGTCGGGATTCGAACTCTGACATTCTGGCTTGCTACACTGGCTCAGGACATCGGGGAAGCTCAGAAAAAGCTTGGATCGTGTCTGCCCACCTCCCTGGACCCGGCGGAGGGGTCAGAGCCCCCCAAATTGGTAAAAAAAAGTCCATTTTTTTTTTTACCAATTTTGGGGTGTCTGACCCCCCCCCCCGCTGGGTCCAGGGAGGTGTGGGGACCCGATCCAAGGTGTTTCTGGGCTTCCCCGACATCCTGAGCCAGTGCAGCAAGCCAGAATGTTGGGATTCGAACTCTGACATTCTGGCTTGCTGCACTGGCTCAGGACGTCGGGGAAGCCCAGAAACACCTCCAGAGAGATCAGAGGACCCGATCTACAGCTGCAGGGTGGCTGGGGAAGCTGACGGGGACTCCCTGTCGGCTTCCCTAGCCACCCGCCCATGCCTCCGCAGCTGTGGGGTGGCTGGGTAAGCCGATGGGGGAGCCCCCCATCTGCTTTCCAGCCTCCCCACCCCTGCCTCCGTAGCTGCAGGGTGGCTGGAAAGCTGAACGGAGAACCCCGTTCAGCTTTCCACCCACCCTGCTGCTAAGAACAACTGTATCGTATAACGTTAAAAATCACGTTATTCGATACAAGATTTTTCTGAAAATCTTGTATCGTTATGCGGTTTTAACGCTATACGGTACTCGCGTTATACGGGGTATTACTGTATTACCTTCTCCAAATGGCCCTCTTTGAAGCTGAGAACTTTCTTTGTGGCTCACGTTAGTCCAGATCACTCCAAATCAGAGTCGATTAGGAATATTTGTGGGAGTCCATCCCAGATGGGCGGGGTATACATCAATAAATAATAATACAGTATTACCAATGTGATGAACTTCCACTAGTTTTGCAAAGTTTTGAATTTTTAAAGTGACCTATAAAAGGTATCGCCTCCCTCCTACATTTGTTTGACCTGTAACTGCATGTCAATATTTCACTCCAGTAGAAACAAAGCGTGAAGTTTAATGAATGATGTCAGAGTTTTACAACTTATCCAAATACACTAGTACCCCGAATAACGTTATGACTTGGTTCCACAAGTCCCGTCGTTATCCAGTTTTTAACGTTGTGCGATACATTGAACACACAATGTTAAAAAAAGCCCTTTTTTCCTGGAGGCTGCAGGAAGCCAGAATGTCGGGATTTGAATCCTGACATTTTGGCTTGCTGCTGCCTCCAGGGAGGTGGGGGAACTTTGGAAACAGCTTGGAGCGGGTCCCCACACCTCCCTGGACCCGGCGGGGGGGGGGGTCAGAGACCCCAAAATTGGTTAAAAAAACGTCCGGTTTTTTTTACCAATTTTGGGGTTTCTGACCCCCCCCCCCGCCGGGTCCAGGGAGGTGGGCAGACCTGATCCAAGGTGCTTCTAGGCTTCCCCGACGTCCTGAGCCAGTGCAGCAAGCCAGAATGTCAGAGTTCGAATCCCGACATTCTGGCTTGCTGCACTGGCTCAGGATGTCGGGGAAGCCCAGAAACACCTTGGATCGGGTCCCCACACCTCCCTGGACCCAGCGGGGGGGTCAGACACCCCAAAATTGGTAAAAAAAATGGACATTTTTTTTTACCAATTTTGGGGTCTCTGACCCCCCCGCCGGGTCCAGGGAGGTGTGGGGACCCGATCCAAGCTGTTTCCAAAGTTCTCCCACCTCCCTGGAGGCTGCAGCAAGGCAAAATGTCAGGATTCGAATCCCGACGTTCTCGCTTCCTGCAGCATAAAAGAGGGTGGGGGAAGTTCAAAATTAGCGTGCATCAGCTCTAGGGAGGTCGGGAGACCCGATGCGCGCTAATTTTGAACTTCCCCCACCCTCTTTTATGCTGCAGCAAGCCAGAATGTCGGGATTCGAATCCTGACATTTTGCCTTGCTGCAGCCTCCAGGGAGGTGGGAGAACTTTGGAAACAGCTTGGAGCGGGTCCCCACACCTCCCTGGACCCGGCGGGGGGGTCAGAGCCCCCAAAATTGGTAAAAAAAACATCCGTTTTTTTACCAATTTTGGGGTGTCTGACCCCCCCCCCCCGGCTGGGTCCAGGGAGGTGTGGGGACCCGATCCAAGGTGTTTCTGGGCTTCCCCGACGTCCTGAGCCAGTGCAGCAAGCCAGAATGTCGGGATTCGAACTCTGACATTCTGGCTTGCTGCACTGGCTCAGGACGTCGGGGAAGCCCAGAAACACCTCCAGAGAGATCAGAGGACCCGATCTACAGCTGCAGGGTGGCTGGGGAAGCTGACGGGGACTCCCTGTCGGCTTCCCTAGCCACCCGCCCATGCCTCCGCAGCTGTGGGGTGGCTGGGTAAGCCGATGGGGGAGCCCCCCGTCAGCTTTCCAGCCTCCCCACCCCTCTCTCCGTAGCTGCAGGGTGGCTGGGAAGCTGAACGGAGAACCCCGTTCATCTTTCCACCCACCCTGCTGCTAAGAACGACTGTATCGGATAACGTTAAAAATCGTGTTATTCGATACAAGATTTTTCCGAAAATCTTGTAACGTTATGCGGTTTTCACGCTATATGATACTCACGTTATACGGGGTATTACTGTACATGTTAAATATTTTGGAGTGGATATTATTCATTGGTTTTAATATCTATAATTCCTTTAACTCATTACCTTATTTAATTATATTTGTTAATTTGCATTTGTCATTTAACTGTCACATTACCTGTCCTAAGTTCTGTTACTAACAAAATAATACTGTAAAACCCCGTATAACGGTTTTAACTGGTTCCAAGGGGTCCATCGTTGTATGAAAAAAATCGCCATATGATACATGTATCGTATAGCGATTTTCCCTATGGGATGATTCGTACAACGATTTTCGCCATAGAAATGCTGGGGGACCAGCGAGAATCCATTTCGCTAACAGCACAGGGGTGCCTTTGGCTGGAGAAGTGTTTTATTTATTATTTATTTATTCAAATTTGTATTCCACCCTACTCGCCAGGGTGACTCAGGACGGATTACAAATACATGATGTAAAAACATATACAATCACAAATTCAATACAGTTTTAAAAAATCAAAAAAGCAATTTAAAACCGCTACCCCTTTATAAAATAGAGAGAGGGTAGCTATAAGATATTAAATAAGCCAGCGGGGAGAAGACAGTAAATCATCGCTACCCCACACTTGTCCTGCCAGCCAGGTCTTCACGCCCTTCCTAAAGGCCAATAGCTCTGTCTGGAGATGCAGCTCTAGGGACAGGTGGTTCCAAGGGGCTGGAGTGGACACGGAGAAGACCCTCCGTCTAGTGCTAGAGAGTCGAGCCTCTCTAGCTGATGGAACCACTAGGGAGCCCCTCCGGTCCGCTCTGGTGGGACGGACAGATAACCTTAGGGTGATGAGGTCTCTTAAGTATTCTGGCCCACTACCATATAAGCCTTTAAAGGTAATAACCAGCAACTTGAATTGCACCCAGAGACAAACTGGTAACCAGTGCAGCTCCCAGAGCAGTGGAGATGCACGAGAATAACGCCCACACTCCAACACCACCCGGGCAGCCGCATTCTGGACCAGCTGCGGCCACCGAATGGTCATCAAGGGCAGCCCCATGTAGAGCCCATTGCAATAATCTAGTCTGGAGGTGACCAGAGCGTGTATGATCATGAGTAAAGAGTCCCTGTCGAGGAACAGGCGCAATTGGCGCATTACATGAAGCCCTCCCAGCCATGACAGCCACATGCTCTTCGAGCAGGAGTCACGAGTCCAGGAGGACCCCAAAGTTGCGCACCAGGTCTGTCTGGGGCAAACTAGTCCCATCCAAAACCAAAGAGGGCAAGTCCTTAGTTAACATGGGACCCCCGACCCATAGCCACATAGCTTTACCCCTGGGAAAGCACTTCTCCGGCCAAAGGAACCCCTGCACTGTTAGCGAAAGGGATTCTCAGGGTTCCACTTGCCGAAACTGCAGACGGACACCGAGAATCCCTTTCACTAACAGCGAGTGGATATTATTCATTGGTTTTAATATCTATAATTCCTTTAATTCACTACCTTAATTAATTGTATTTGTTAATCTGCATTTGTCATTTAACTGTCACATTACCTGTCCTGAGTTCTGTTACTAAGAAAATAATAAACTAAAATATCCTGTTTTATTCAAGAAGGGCATTGAAATCCATGAAAATTCATGCCAAAATAATCTGAAAGATATCATGTACAGTATTCTGGCTTTTATTCCTTCTTTGGTGAATATGGTCCTTCTCAGAACCATCTTGCTGCCCCCATCCTTTCCCTCCAACCCCACCCCCCACAATCACTCACCAGGTTCCTCCCAAGCCAAGACCAGAGGCTCCTCCAGCCCATCGTGAGCCACGTGGCACTGGTACTGGTCTCTCTCCTTGGGATCAATCTCGATGCTAAGCCAGGCATGGTATGTCCCATCGGGATAAGGGGCCACGTTCCTACGGAAAGTGAGGTGATCCAAGACTTCTCCACCCCTCCTCCAGGTGGCTTCGATCTCCTTGGGGTAGAAGCCGTAAGCCTGGCAGGTGAGGGTTTCGCTGCCATCGTAGCCTTCCTTGCGTGTCACTTTCCCCACTGGAGGCTCTGCAAAAAACAGCCATGTTGGAATCAACACTGACTCTCTCTTTGGTCAGGATGTGGGCTTGGCCTTACGATCCCCCTCTTGGTCTTTTCTCCTACCCCACAGATCCCACACCTGAAGGACTTTGATAGTTTCGTTTTGGCCCATGGTCATACCACCCTGAACACACCCAATCTCGTCTGATCTCAGAAGCTAAGTAGGATTCAGCCTGGTTCGTTCTTGGAATGGCAGCGTGCAGGTAACCTATTTGATCCCATCCCTGATGGAGATCGGGAATTGCAATTAATAATTATTCTCCAAGCAAGAGGAATTCCCTGTAAGTGTGGGTCATAAGCTCGTGTTGATTAAGTCCCTGCCCTTTGTACATGATGCCCGGGGCTATACGTGCACTGGGCATAGTTTTCTTTTCTTTTGTTAAATGAAAGGATGGAGATAGTTATGCTTTTTTAATGTTCTGAAATGTTTTGGAGAAGAGGGAGGGATCTCTGTAGCTGAACAGGAAGCTGGAGCAAAGCGATGCCTTTCTCTAAGACCGCTGCAAAATCAGGCACAGTGCAAGCTTTGGTAGTTCTTCAGGCTTGCCTCAATTTATTGCAGAAAATGTGGATTGTGCAGTTTACACAGGAAATTAGAGTTATATTTGTAGAAGTGGTCTTGAATCACGAAAGCTCTCACAGGGCTTGATATTTTTTACTGGTCTCATCCAGAGATTGCCTTCCTTCTGCATTTACTTGGCAGAAGGGACACACAGCTATGGAAACTGGGGGTCTCCTTGATTACTGCCTTCCAGGAAGGCTCTCTGTGCCTTTTGCTGAGAAATCAAATCATTGTGAAAACTACAAACAATAAACAGACCTTCTTCCTTATCAACCCCTGTTCAACTGGGAACAGAATAACCCTCAAGTGGAAGTCTACAAATCCCTGCTCTCTCAGTTCCTTCGCTGGTTGTAGCTCCTATTGATTGCATTTATTATTTATTTTAGTAAATGAAGGTGAGAAGCCCAGTAGAAAGAGAAACATTCAGGGTCTCTGGAGTTGTTCTTCACATTTTCTCCCCTGCACAACAACCTGCCCTAAAGACACCCAAAGGATTCATGAGACCCAGAGAGACTTCCAGGGATGGTATGGTTGATTTCTGGGGGTGGTGGGCTATTTTCAAACATCAGTCACAAAAGAAGACTCCTACAAGACCCTAAAGGGAATTGTGGGTCCTTACCTGGGGAAACCCTGCCCCCCCCCAATAGCGTCCTCACCCCACTATGTTTGTCCTTTAGTTTCTCCCCCAATGAGACAGAAGGACTGGGAGGAGTGATTTTGGGGAGAGGGGAACAGATCAGGTACTCTCATCCCCCATGTGCAACCATGAAGGATCCTGGGAAGTTTCTGGTGGGACAAAAGTCCCGGGGAGTGAGTGAGTGGTGAGGTTTCATCAGAGCAGATATGCTTTTTTTATGTTCTGAAATGTTTTGGAGAAGAGGGAGGGATCTCTGTAGCTGAACAGGAAGCTGGAGCAAAGCGATGCCTCAGGCACAGTTCAAGCTTTGGTAGTTCTTCAGGCTTGCCTCAATTTATTGCAGAAAATGTGGATTGTACAGTTTACACAGGAAACTGGAGTTATATTTGGAGAAGTGGTCTTGAATCATGAAAGCTCTCACAGGGCTTGATATTTTTTAGTGGTCTCATCCAGAGATTGCCTTCCATCTGCATTTACTTGGCAGAAGGGACACACAGCTATGGAAACTGGTTGTCTCCTTGATTACTGCCTTCCAGGAAGGCTCTCTGTGCCTTTTGCTGAGAAATCAAATCATTGTGTAAACTACAAACAATAAACAGACCTTTTTCCTTATCAACCCCCTGTTCAACTGGGAACAGAATAACCCTGAAACATCTTACTCAAGTGGAAGTCTACAAATCCCTGCTCTCTCAGTTCCTTCGCTGGTTGTAGCTCCTATTGATTGCATTTATTATTTACTTTAGTAAATGAAGGTGAGAGGCCCAGCAGAAAGAGAAACATTCAGGGTCTCTGGAGTTGTTCTTCACATTTTCTCCCCTGCAGAACCACCTGCCCTAAAGACACCCAAAGGATTCCTATGAGATCCAGAGAGACTTCCAGGGATGGGATGGTTGATTTCTGGGGCTGGTGGGCTATTTTCAAACGTCAGTCACAAAAGAAGACTCTTGCAAGACCCTAAAGGGAATTGTGGGTTCTTACCTGGGGAAACCCTGGCCCCCCCATTGCCTCCTCACCCCACTATGTTTGTCCTTTAGTTTCTGCCCCAATGAGACAGAAGGACTAGGAGGTGTGATTTGGGGGAGAGGGGAACAGATCAGGTACTCTCCTCCCATGTGCAACCATGAAGGATCCTGGGAAGTTTCTGGTGGGGCAAAAGTCCCAGGGAGGGAGTGAGGGAGTGGTGTAGTGAGGTTTCCTCAGAGCAGATGGGAAGAACTTGGAGTCACTGTATAGGCAGGTAGTGAGATTTTGGGATTCCATACCTTACAAGGCATCATATGTGGAAAGTGGAGAAGGACAAAGACCACGAGGAGGATCCAGAGGAAGGTGGAGGGAAAACATCAGAGAAAATTACAAGAACACCAAAGAACACTTGTGGAAGCCTCTAGAAATGCCAGAAAAAGAACCTTGCGTCTCCCTCGACACCCAGTGGGGTAAAGGAGGAAGCAGAGAGAGAGAGAGAGAGAGCGGGGGAGGATGTTCACCGCCTCCTCTCCCCACTTCAATCGTCTCAATGGGTCCAGGCTCTGCCCTCTTTTGTTCTTGGACTGGAGTGCCCATCGGGAACAGGTGGAAGAGATGGGGGTGGGTCCCCCCCCCCAATTTGTTTGAATGTTTTGCTTCAAAAGGTCCCCTCACACAAGGGTCAAGGAAAAGAACCCAGACCCCCCTGAGAGAGCAAGGCTTCTATGCCAGAGATTTCCCCTCCAATTTATTTATTTATCACACTTGTTTATCGCTCCCCTCACCAAAATTCCCCCCTTCAACACCCCCATGTGAGCCTAAAGACTCCAATGGCCTTTTCTGGGTGCCTTGGGGTGTCTCCCCAGGAACCACCTCTCTGTCAGTGGGGAGGAACTGCAGCCCCTCCCAAGTCCTTCCGCCCCAACCCTTAGTTTCTCTTCATGCCCCCCTCACCTGTCCTCCGCAGACTCTCATTCCCATAGTCCAGGTATCTCTGCAGCCACTCAATGCATTCCTCCTCCAAGTAGGCCTTCTGGTATTCAGCATCCTTGGTCTTCTCCCACTTCCTCTTGGTGATCTGAGCCTTGGAATCAGCTGCTGTCCAGGTTGTGGTTTCCTTGTCGAGGCTGATGTAATCCTTCCCATCATAGGCGTACTGATGATACCCTCCTTTGCTCCCGTCAGGCCTCAGCTCACAGCCATACATAAGCTGAACAGAGTGAAACCCTGAAAGAAACCCATGTTGGGGGAGAAGGATCAGAGAGGAACGGGGGAGTGTCACTACCTCACTCCCAACTCAGCCCCACATGCCAAGCCCCACAGAAGGGCTCCAAAGCAAAAGGATTTATCTCACAGGAGGCAAACAGACACGCAGAGATACTTTCCAGACAAGGGAACCCCCATCAGAGAAAAGGAACGGCTTCAGGGCCCCCTTTCCCTTCATTATCCCTGCGGCAAGTAGCCACAGTCTGGAAATTATCAATTGATGTCTTCACTTGCTTGCTTTCCTCTTTGTTTTTAAACACTTTTATCCTCCCTTTTTCCCTAGAGGACCAGTGGTTTATACTGTTTTATGCTGCTTGTTAATTTGTAAAATATACAGTTCACACATTTAGAAAAATGTAAGTGTTATATTTTAAAAAAATTAAATGAATCTCAGGAAACAATTCTGTCAAAAATGCCTGCAGTGGGTTCCTTCAATGAGTTATTCCACTGCACATTTGGCCTTCCTTTTCTCTTACTGCCTGCTATGTTTTCCAGCATGAATGACTGAAATCCTGCAGCCTAGCATACTAGCAGACTAGCAGACCTAGCAGACTAGCATATACTGTACTGTATCTACTGAATGGATGGAGATTTTATGAGTCAATTTGTCTGCAAATTCAATTGATTGAAATGGGTCTGCTCTAGTTACAACTTTAAGCATTTAAATCAATGGGAATTAGAAGGAAGCTGCCTGTCCAAATGGTCATTGATTCAGCAAATTTGACTCTCTTGTGCTTTACAAAGCAACGCAACTGGATTCTTACAAAGGGAACCAGAACTCCATTCTTTTTGAAAGAGAACCAATACTGGGAAGATCTGGAAAAACCTTCACGTCATTAATTTCCCCCCTTTTAAAATGAAATTCCCTTCTGTAGATTAAAATGACAAATCAGAATGAGGTTTTGCTCACCTTCTAAACAGCCCCGGGGTCTGACACCCCCCACCCGCCCCCCAATCTCTGGTCTGGCACAGAAGCAGCTCCTGCTCTCCAAAGGAAAGGCTTCAGAGGCCCCCACTTCAGAATCTGACCTTCCCTTCTCTTTGCTTTCTCCAGGGAAGGGGCCCCACTCCACCTGCTTCCAGGGAAAGAGTTTCCTCCTGGGAAAAGCGGCAGAGGCCTCTGGACCAGGCATCTCACATGGGGGGTGGGGGAGAGGTCCAGTCAGGCTCCTCCTTCCTAGACCTCAGCGATTCCCATCGGTCCAAACGCTCCAGGGGACGGAGGAAGGGCCTCCCTTTCTCCTTTGTGGTATATAATTGACATACTCTATTTGCTTCCATCTGGCAAAAGGCTCAGTGGAAACCCGGCCTTCCCTCCGCTCTCCTCCTTTCAGGGATTTCTGCAACCCTTTCCCCAGAGCCATGTGCTCAGGGCATGACTGCCTTTATGGGGACTCTGTGGCTGTGAGTTCCACCGGCACACAAGACTCTTTCCTACTGAGGAGGGCAGGATTGCCTCTGTGGGTTTCCGCTCAACCCTCCCCATTCCACACCTGGGAAGCATCTGGCTCTCCTCCGTCCTGGGGGGTGAGATGGGGGCTTCTCCTACTTCTGCACTGCCAACCCCAGGTAACATTTCTCTTGAAAAGTAGGTTTTCCCTTGGAAAAGACCCCTCTGTTGCCTCTCTAGGGATGTTCCTTTCCAAGGGGTTGGAAGACCAGAGGGAAGGGTGTGTGTGTGTGTGTGTATGAATAACTTGGCAGAGAAGGTGTCAGGGGACCTTTCTATTTTTTAAAATGGAGGCGCGGGGGGGGGGGCACATTGGGGCCCAGAGGAATAACTTGCAGCCCAGGAGATGCTCGTCTTTGTCCACATCTGTACCAACCACTGAATCCTTCCTACCTTCTCATTTTAGGAGAACCACAACATACTTTGGGAAGGAACCACCCTAAGACCACTAGAGACCTCCAGGCCTTTTGCCCGCCACTTGTGAACACTCCTGGCGCTCACGAGAGAAAATGGATTTGAAACTCTAAGTGATGAAAATGCAACCACAAGACACAAGGAAGTAAAACTATAGAATAAATGAAATGTAACCATCACGACTTCTCTGCGTTTCTGTCTCTTGCTATTCAGGGGAAAAGGAGAAAATATTGCTCTAAATGGCAAAATTATCCCTGCCCAGAGGACTAAATTTGCCTTGCATTTCTATGTTTAAGATGGGGAGGCTTTTAAAATCTTCACACACATCCTTCCCTGTGTTTCTTGCGTCCTTATTGGTCCTACAATTCCAAATTTTAGTGTTTATAATCTTTGTGAGCCGCCCAGAGTTGCCATATAAATTTGAATTATAAAATAAATAAATAAATTTAAGAAACCCAGATTGAGAAACCCAGATTCTCCGTTCTTCCCTAAAATTCAGTTTCTCTTGTTTGCCCAAGACCACAAATCCAGACTTTCAAGAGAAGCCATTTATTTCACAATGAACAAGGCTGTCTAGATTGGAACAGAACCTGCTCTCTTGGGTGGGCTGGGGCAGGTGGGTCAGATCCACTCACACATCAGTTGAGCCAATCCATCCCACCCCCACCTCAAACCTGCCTCGTTCTGATACCCCATCAGGAATTAAAACAAATTGCCCTGATGTATTTGATCCCATTTTCAGCATATCTACAGGTACTGCGGTGGCTTAGTGGTTAAGATGCTGAATGTGATGACTGGGAGGTCAGCAGTCCGAGACCCAAGTGCTGCACAATTGAGTGAGCTCCCATCTCTCTCCCAGCTCCTTCCAACCTAGCAGTCAGAAAGCAAGAATTTGCAAGTAGGTAAATAGGTACCATTCTGGCAGGAAAGGTAATCATGTACCGTGCACTCGGTGTTTAGTCATGCCTGCCACATGTCCATGGACACATCTGCAAACATAGACAGCACTGGCTCTTTGGCTGTAAACCGAGATGAGTACTGAACCCTAGAGTCAGATATGACTGGCTTTTGGGCAAGGGCATCCTTTACCCTCGTATGTGAATGCTGGGGATGGGATAAACTAGAGCGCAACCCTCTTTCCATCGGATGAGGCACCAGTGGTGTGCAAAAAGGAAAAGCCAAACCTCTTCCCCTGTGAGCCACAAAGCCCTGTCCCGCCCCACCCGCCCCTGAAGCATCAAGGACATCCTACATCCCAAATGATTTTGGGGAAGGGGGGAGAGATTCCCCCCATCAGCTGAGAACTTGCTCTTCCCTCTGAAGGAACACCATGTTTTGGGGACAGGAGGATTGTCCCAAGAAGCATTTTGCTCCCCCCTCCCCAAGCAGCTTTCAAAAACCTCTCAGGATCAGACTCTCTCAGGGCTATCAACGATTCCCTCTGGTTAAAGCTGCAATTCATCTTGACCACCCTTAGAAAGCCTGTTCAACAGTGGCAGAAAGATAAACAGATGACGTGGCCCCCATCGCCAGTCTACCAAGGAGACTTTACCCCAAAGCCTGGGATGCCTCCTCCCTGGGGGTGTGGGGGGTAAGGAGGGAATCCTGTGGGGAAACCACACGCCAGAGGAGTCGGTCTCCAGCAATCATCCTCTACCTCCACTTCCTGATGATAACCTGAGAAGGAAGGTCTGACCTCCTCTGCCATAGGTTGGCCCTTCACGCTCAACGACAGCTCAGCCCTCTCATCCCTACGGGCATCTCAGGCCACAAACACTCAGGCTGGATAAGAATACATTTTACCAAGAAAAAAAAGATTTTTCTATACCTGTAGCGAGTCAGTCAGTTCCCAATTCATTCATCCACTCATTTATTTGCTTGTTCTTCAAATTTCTATTGCTGGCCAACTCGGGGGTGGGGGTGGGGGCTAACAACAATTAAAAGCAACATAAAAACTAACTAAAAACCCTTTAAAAACCCCATTAAAAATTCATAATAATTTACCCATCCATTAAGAGAGAGATAAAGAAATCTTAACTATATAACCCAACAGGTGCTCTCTAAGTAAAGGGACCATGACTGGTTGCCCAATGGATGAGAGTGGCACCTAAAATGTCAATCCAGTAGCTTTTCTGTCCTGAAAAGATTCCCAGCAATAGGAACAAAAATATTGATTTCAACCACCTTTGCGATAGTACTGAAGGACCCAAATTGCTGGAAAAGGTGAATTCCCGATTCAGATGTGGTAAGTCGCTTCACTCTCTGGGCACTCTCAGACCAGGGGTTTCATTGGGGTCCGCAGTCAGAGAAAGAGCCTGACCCTCCATCCTTTCCTCAAACTCATTTTCTCTTTTATGCCCAAGATCACAAATCCAGACTTTTGAGAGAAGCCATTTATTTCACAATGAACAAGGATGTCTAGACGGGAACAGAAGCTGCTCTCTGGGGTGGGGGTGGGGCAGGTGGGTCAGATGCACTCACACATCAGTTGACCCAATCCGTCCCAACCCAACCCAACCTGCCCCATTGTGATACCCCGGTAGGGGCTAAAATAAACTGCCCTGATGTATTTTCATCCCATCTCCAGCATATATACAGGTACTGTATGCTGTGGCTTTGTGGTTAAGACGCTGAACTTGATGACTGGAAGGTCAGCAGTTTGGGACCAGAGTGCAGCACAATGAAGTGAGCTCCCATCTCTATCCCAGCTCCTGCCAACCTAGCAGTTCAAAAGCAAGAAATTGCAAGAAGATAAGTAGGTACCATTCTGCTGGGAAAGGTAATCATGTTCCATGCACTCTGGTGTTTAGTCATGCTTGCCACATGTCTACGGACACATCTGCAGACACAGACAGTGCTGGCTCTTTGGCAATAAACAGAAATGAGCACTGAACCCTAGAGTCAGGTATGACTTGCTTTCGAGCAAGGGCATCCTTTACTTTTACCAGCGTACGTGAAGGCTGGGGATGGAATAAAATAGAGCACAATCCACTTCCCACCTGATGGGGCACCAGTGGTGGGTCCAAAGGAAAAGCCAAACCTCTTCCCCTGTGAGCTGCAAAACCCGGTCCCATCCCACCCATCCACCCACCCCTGAACGGGCTCCACACAGTGGTGGACAACCAAAAATTTTACTACCACACTGTGGGTGGAGCTAACGTGCACAGAGCTAACTCTGTGGGAGGGGTCAAATCTGTGGGCAAGGTCAAATGTGTGGGTTGCTAGGGGTGGCCATGTGATCTAGTCATGCCTGCCAAATGGCCATGAAAACGTCTGCAAACGTAGACAGCCCTAGCTTTTTGGCTGTAAATGGTGATGAGCACTGTACCCTAAAGTTGTATATGACTGGCTTTTGAGCAAAGGAGACCTTTACCTTTATTAACTAATCAGGGCCAAACTTCATAGCAAATTTGAATACCAATCAGGGATCTTCTGTTATTAGGTAAAGATAAAGGTTACCTTTACTCAAAAGCCAGTCATATTCAAATCCAGGGTTCAGTCCTCATCTCTGTTTACAGCCAAAGAGTCTGTATTTACATACATTTCTGTGGTCATGTGGCAGACATAATTAGACAACAGAGTGCACAGAATGCTGTTTACCTTCCCACTGAAGTGGTTGGTACCTATATATCTACGTACAATTACTTGCTTTTGAACTGCTAGGATGGCAGGTGCTGGGACTGAGGCGGGAGTACTCGGGTCTCAAACTGCTGACCTGCTGATCTTCCAGCAGGCATAAAGTTCAGTGGCTTAACCACTCAAGCCACTGCAGTTATTACTGGTTGTTAAAAGCCACACTGATCTATAAACTTATCTGTTATGCAAGCCACATTGTCTGCCCAGTGGACTCAATCCACAAAAGCTCACATTAAAATGCATCAGTTAGTCTTTAAGGTGCCACAAAACATTTTTGTCTTTTTGTTTACTTCCCGATATGGTTGAAACACAGACTAACATTATGGCTACCTTTGAAATGGCACGGTGTTGGCCTGGTTCGCCTCTTTTCTGATGGGCCGGACTCAGTTAGTGTGGTTGGAGAATGGCCACCCAATATCACCACCACCACCACCCTGCTCGAAGGCCATGCAATTCCACTACACCCCCCCCCCCCCAGTCAGGGGAGTGCGGACTGGATCCTGCCCACCACTGGCTCCTCAGAAGCACCAATGATATCCTGCATCCAAAATAGTAGCATTTTGGTTCTCCCACAGTCCCCGGGCATAAGCAGCTCTTTAAAAGCCCTGACTGTCAGGACCAGACCTTCTCAGGACCACCAACAATTCCCTCTTGTCAAGGCTGTACTTCATCGTTTCCCCCCATCACCAAGGATGGCCAGCAGTGGCAGGAGATAAAACAAATGATACGGCCCCCATCATCAGCCTACCAGAGAGACTTCACACCCCACCAAAAAAAAGCTTGGAATGCCCCCTCCCTCTGCACACAGACTAACATGGGGGTGAGGTGGGAATCCTTTAGGGATACCACATGCCAGAGCTCATCATCTCCAACAATGATCCTTCAGCTCCAGCTCCTGATCTGAACCCCCCTGCCATAGGTTGCCCCCGCTTCCAGGCTCAATGACAGCTCTGCCCTCTCAACCCTTCAAATATCCCAGTCCACCAACATTCAGGTTGGGAATGGATGTGTTTTACCCAGATAGAAGATTTTTCTAGACTTGTAGAGAGCCATCCAGGTCCCAATGGACTCTCTAAGTGAAAGGACCACGACTGGCTGCCCGATGGATGGCCGTGACACCCAAAAGGTCAGACCAGTAGCTCTTCCGTCCCAAAAGGATGCCCAGAGATGGCAAGCAGATGAGAAAAAAATACGTTTACAAACATATTGATTTCAACCACCTTTGCAACAGAACTTGAAGGGCCCAAATTGCTGGGAAAGGTGAATTCATGCCTTCAAATGTCATAAGTAGCTGCACTTCTTGGGCACTTTCAGACCAGGATTTTTAAAGGGGTTTCAATAATGCCTTTGGGGTACATAGAAAGAGCCTCCTCAAAGACTGTGTTATTTTTGAATCACAATTGGGTGAAGGGAAGTGGAGAATGAACTCATCAAAAGGTGGCTATAAGCAGAAATCGAAATACAGTATTACTACTACAACAACAACAACAACAACAACAATAATAATAATAATAATAATGCCAGCCTCATGTCTGGACTAAACATGGAACAACAAGGCCTTGCATTGCTTTGAGGTTCTTTTTTTTTCTGCTCAGATTTTGCCTGCAATTTATTACTGTCACCATTTTGTACTGTGTGATACTCTTGTTACTCGAAATTGGTTTAAAAGTGTTTATATTTTTGTCCAAATGGCTTTCAACACTTTATACTGGAAATCAATATTACAATAATTAAGCATGTTTTAAATATCTGGTTTGAAATCAGAGTTCACAAGTAATGAAAATAATTAATGCTATTATTATATTAATTATATATCCCTGCTATTCATCATTATATTCCAATAAAAAGAGAAAAATGAACAGTGACCAAAACAGTGGCTTTTCCCTGTCACTCTTTTATAGCCAAGTTATCAGAGGAGATCATGAACAGATTTCCAGCCCCTCCCCCACCCCAGCAACTACACCTCATATTTGAGGCCCAAAGGAGGAAGGCATCCTTCACTTACCTTTGCTCTGGTTGTAATACTTCCTTACATTCTCCACACCCACTCTGAATGACTCCTCCCAGCCACGCAAATTCTGAGTGTTCCTCTCCCAATACTGGGGATCTTCCTCCTCCACCTTCTTTATCCAGGGGACTCGAGGCTGAAATTTGCTCGTGTCGCTGTCATACTGAGTAAAGAGCTGGTCGTCCACGTACCCCACAATGATGAAACGGGGCAGCCCTTGGCCAGGCTCCGAAACGCTCGTGTAGAAATAGCGGAGTGAGTGAGAGGAGGAACCTGGAAAGGAAAGGGAAACGTTGAAACCGCCTCCAGCGAAGGGCCCTGACAAGCCATGGAGGTTCCTCAAAGCCGGCGCCTTTCTCTAAGGGGCCCCTCAGTTTGAACATCCACGTATATGCATGGGTCATGCTGAAGGTGGGTAAGAGTAATCTCCTTAAAAATGGAAGAGTCTGAATGCTGGAAAAAGAGATCAAGAGGGGAAGGAGAGGAAGAGGGCAAAATAAATTGTAAAAAGAGAAGACAGAAAGAAATCCGGGGCGGGGCAGGGTGGGGGGAGATAATAGTATGGAAGGCAGGAAATTGGTTTTTGGTGAAGAAATAAATGAAGTAGAATAATGGATATTGCAGTTCCCAAAGGAGGAGGAAAAGACAGAGGGATGGAGGCAGAATAAACCAAAACACTCTGAGAAAGAACGATATAGGACTTCCAAACCTATCCAATTATCCCTCTCCTTGGAACTGATGAAGCACCATTTCAGCTCCACCCCATGAAGGGGTCACAGACTGCCCTCGCTCCCAAAACAACAGTGGCCCCAAGCAAGAAAAGAGGCACAGCCTGGAATGACACGAACCCTTAAGGCTTATGGAAAATGCAACTAATGCAACCAGGGTTCCCAACCATGAGAAGGATTTCCCAGGCAAAGCAGATCAGCAGCAGTTCACAAATTGCATTTTGCCTCCGTGTGAGTTTGATTTTTCAGAAGCTCTCATGCCTCTCTGCCCCAACGCTAGGCATAAGGACAGGTTTCACTTACCAGTAACTGTCGTTCTCCGAGTATGTTGTTTGGGGATTCACACTGATGGGTTCTGCGCTTGCGCTGAATCCTGAGCGGAGCTGGAAAGCTGATTGGATAAAGAGTTTTAAATGTGGGACCGCCCACCATGCCCAACCCCTTCTGGTGCCATTTCGCGCTCTCCCCTCAGTTTGATACTAAAGCTGCCCGCGAAGCATAAGGCCATCTCAGGCCGGCAGCCCTGAGGGGAGGTAGGGTTGGGTTGTGTGAATCCCCAAACAACATACTTGGAGAACGACAGTTACTGGTAAGTGAAACCTGTCCTTCTCCTTCGTGTTGTTTGGGGATGCACACTGATGGGTGACTAACAAGCTCACTTACTTGGATGGTGGGCAGCCGGCGTCCTGAGATGTAGGAGAGCGCGATGGCATCATGGATGGGCGGTCATCAACGGAGAGGATCGGAGACCAGCCGTCAGGATGGACCTGCCCCTTCTGACATCGGGAGCAGACCTTGTGTCAACCCAGTAGTGGGTGATGAAGGTGGAGGATCTGGACCAGGTAGCAGCCTTGCAGATGTCCTCCATCGGGATGCCCTCCAGGAACGCAGTGGAGGAAGCCAATGTCCTGGTGGAGTGAGCCCGGACATGAGGCGGAGGTGGCAGAGATGACATCTCATAGGCCAGGTAGATGGTACCTGAAATCCATTTGGAAAGTCTCTGGGCAGACAAAGGTTGTCCCTTTGATTTGCCACCATAGGCGACAAACAGTTGCTTGGCTCTCCTGAAGGACGCAGTCCTTTGGGTGTAGAACAGCAGGGCCCTCCTGACATCCAACGAGTGCCACACTCTCTCTTGTGCAGACGAAGGATTCAGGAAGAATGCTGGAAGCGTGATGGCCTGGGCCAGGTGGAACTCGGTTAGCACCTTAGGCAGAAAGGTGAGGTCCGGATGCAGTACTACCCTGTCAGGGTAGAATTTGAGGAAAGGAGGGTCAGACCTCAGGGCTGCGAGTTCACCTGCCCTCCGGGCGGAGGTGATGGCTACAAGAAAGGCAGTCTTGAAGGAGACAAACTTAATGTCCACTGTAGCCATAGGTTCAAAGGGCGCTTTGGTGAGCGCAGTGAGCACCGCAGTAAGGGACCACTGAGGAGGTGGGACCTTGACTGGTGGGTAAGCATTACGTAGTCCCTGGAGGAACCTCTTCATAGTCTTGTCTCTGAAGGCAGAAGACAGTACTGAGGAAGGTGGGGCATTGGCCACCACCGCAGCCAGGTGTACTTTCAGAGATGAGTGTGCAGACCCTGACTCAGCCAGATGCAGGAGGTAGGACATCACCTCCTGTAGGGATGCGGAGTCCACGGAGCGGTCGCTGGATGACAGAAAGTTCAGGAAGCGATGGTACTTGGAATCGTAGGACTTCCGCGTGGAAGGCTTCCGAGAGAGTTCAAGGATCCGCGTTAGGTCGGGCGGATAAGCCAGGCCGTCAGATGGAGGCTCGGCAGATCCGAGTGAAGGATCCGGCCTCCCCCCATGTGGAGGAGGTTCAGGTTGGTGGGCAGGCGAAGGAAGTCGCAGGTCAGGGACTGGAGGAGCAGGAAACACGGTTGGTGCGGCCATGACGGGGCGATCAGTATCGCCGATGCGTTCTCCGCACGGATCCGCACAAGGACCCGCTGTATGAGAGGGATCGGTGGGAACATGTACAGCAAGTCCTGATGCCACGGAACCATGAAGGCATCGCCCTTCGACCTGTGGCTGATCCCCGCCCGGGAGCAATAGCGGCGGCACTTGGTGTTGGCTTGCGTAGCGAACAAGTCCAGGGTCGGCGTGCCCCACCAATGGCACAGCCGATCGAACGCCAATCTGTCCAACACCCATTCGTGTATCGACGTCCCCTTGCGGATCAGGAAGTCGGCATCCGAGTTTAGAGCGCCCTGGATGTGGACACCTATGGGGAACACATGCACCTTCAAGCACCATTCCCATACCAGGATGGCTAGGTGAAGGAGGGAGAGAGACTTGGTCCCTCCTTGCCTGTTGAGGTAGGCCAGGGTTGTGGTGTTGTCCGATGCAATCTGCACCACGCGGCCGGTTATGGAGAGTCTGAAGGACCTCATCGCCTTCCATACAGCCAGCAGCTCGAGGAAGTTGATGTGGTGGCTTCTGCGGGTGTCCAAAACCCGTGGATCCGCAGTCCGCCGCAGCACGCTCCCCATCCGTGCGTGCTCGCGTCGGTGGTGATTTGGACGGACGGAGCAGGGAGGGTGAAGAGCTTCCCCGCTGTTACGTTGCGGTCTAAAGTCCACCAGTTCAGTTGGTCTTGCAGCTCGGGAGTCAGCGTGAGCCACTTCCCCAGGTCGTCGTGGATGCTGTCGAAGGAGGCCAGGAGCCACGACTGAAGTGACCGCATCTTGAGTTTGGCATCGGAGATCACCGCCGTCGTCGACACCATGAGTCCTAGGAGATGGAGGACATCCCTCGCACGGACGCGACGGTTGTTCTGGATCCGTGCCACCACCACACGGATGTCGAGTAGGCGTTTGGGAGGAGCATAGGCTCTCAGAGCCAGAGAGTCCAACACGGCTCCGATGTAGTCCATTCTTTGGGTGGGGGTCAACTGTGACTTCTTGTAGTTGACCCGCAGACCGAGACTCTGCATGAGGGCCAGGCAGTGGGCAACGTTGTCCTTGGCCTTCTGTTCGGTCGGGGAGCAGACCAGCCAGTCATCGATGTACGGGAACACTTGGACGCCCTGGAGCCTGAGGTGGGCGGCCACAGGCGCCATGCACTTTGTGAACACCCTCGGAGCGGTGGAGAGGCCGAAAGGTAGACATGTGTACTGGTAGACTTTGCTTCCCACCTGGAAACGGAGGAAGCGACGATGTTCCCTCCTGATGGATACGTGGAAGTAGGCATCCCTCAGGTCGATGACGGTGAACCAGTCCCCGCGGTTGATGAGTGGAAGGATGGATTGAAGGGTTACCATCCGGAACTTCCTCGCGTCGACGTGCTTGTTGAGTAGGCGGAGGTGCAGGATGGGTCGGGATCCTCCGTCCTTCTTGTCCACGAGGAAGTAGCAGGAGAAGAACCCTTCGTGAGACTCCGACGCTGCAACCGGTTCTATGGCGCCCTTCTCTAGGAGAGCTGATAGTTCCTCCTGGAGCGGTGGGGATGGATCAGTGACGTGGACCCGTCCGACAGTAGGGCATTTCTTGAACTCGATCGCGTAGCCAGAGTCTAAGATGGTTAAAACCCATCGGTCTGTGGTGATGGCAGACCACGCCGATAGGTAGTTGGCTAGAGGACGGTACGGTAGAGTCTCGGGCACGGAAGAGTCAAACGCGCTGCTTGCCCTTCCGTTCCGTCCGCTTACCAGTCTGGTGACGCTGCTGGTAGCGTGGACGGCTGGGTTGTTGTCTTGGCCGGTAGGGTTGGTACCGGGAGTAGTCCCCCTGCCTCTGTGGTGGGCGAGGTTGGTAGGACGGGCCTGCCTGCGACGTCGATGGTTGGTCCTGTTGGTAACGACTGGACCCACGGCGTGGATGGTGGCGTAGTCCCCCTTCAGCTCCCCCAAGGAGGTGTCGGTCTCCTTGGCGAAGAGGCCCTCACCGTCGAAGGGGAGTTTCTCCACGAGCCGCTTGACGTCTTCCTGCAGGTCAGCTGAGCGGAGCCAGGCGTGGCGGCGGCCAGGTTTTTTGCCTCCGACTCCGTGATGTGGCGGCCGGTGTGGATCTGTTGGAGGGCGAGCTGGCTGCCCTCCAGACAGAGCTTCTCGAAGTCCGCTTGTCTGTCCGGCGGCAGCAGCGATTTGAAGGACTTCGCCTGCTCCCATAGCCGGCACTGGTAGCCGCCCATTGCCGTTGCGTAGTTGGACGCACGGAAGGACAAGGAGGCGTTGGCGTAGAACCTCCTGCCCAGTGCGTCCAGCTTCTTCCCTTCCTGTGTCGATGGGATGGGAGTGCTGCTGATCGGTGTCCGGTGTTGGGAGCCTTTAACCACTCGGGAGTTCGGCGCCGGGTTGATGTGCAGGAAGTTGGAGTCGTCCAGCAGCCTGTACATAGAGTCCACTCTGTTGGACACCGAATGTGACGATACCGGTCTCTTCCAGACCTCTTTGGCCGCCTTGGCGATCTTGGGGAGCAGTCCCAGGCGGACAGGGACCAACTTCTTCCGGTCGGCCATGCCACAGACCACATCCTCACATTCGTCCAGGGGAGCCTCCGCCCGGATCCCGAACGTGGATCCGAGGCGGGTGATCAAAGCCGTGTACATCTTCTGGTCCTCCGGCTGGGAGCCGTGGACGGAGCTGATGTTGTCGTCCGGGGATTTGTCGACGGCAACCGGCGGTGGCTGATCCTCCTGTTCCTGGTCCGATGAGTCGTCGGAGGCTTCCGACCGCTCCGAGACGCTGGGCGGTGGTAGGTACGCCTCGGGGTCCGAGTCCGACCAGTACAGCCTGGCGGATCTCGGGTCGCTCCCCGGCAAAGGCAGCTGGTACGGAGGGAGAGAGGCCTCCGACCGCGCCTGCTCCACGCGTTGCCTCTTCGGAGCCGGGCCCTCCTCACGGAGCGGTGGTGCCTCTGTGGCTGGTTCGGGAGGCAGGGGGCGCTCCACAAACTCAGACGGTGCCGGCTGGGGGCCCTGGAGCTCAGC
Source organism: Furcifer pardalis (assembly GCA_030440675.1). Taxonomy (NCBI): domain Eukaryota; kingdom Metazoa; phylum Chordata; class Lepidosauria; order Squamata; family Chamaeleonidae; genus Furcifer; species Furcifer pardalis. Next base: position 173,575,582 of record CP126893.1, on the reverse strand, counting down.
GTGCAACTTCCGCACCATCGCCTCGATGAACGGGGCGATGAGGCTCAACTGGGGCAGCACTTCGGAAGCCGGACCAGGAGCCACGGAAGGGGCGTGAAGAGAGGAAGATCTTCGCGGCGGTGGAGGCGGAAGAATCTCCGGTGGCGGCGGAGGGCTGGGGGCCCTCTCCGGCGTGGCGGCGTCCCAGGCATCGACCGACATCCTGCACGGCGTAGGTGGAGCTGCAACCGGGGCGGATGCTAGGGAGCATGGCGGCGAAGGGTGAGCCGGTCCCGGGGTCGGAGGGAGAGAAGACGAGGAGCTACGACGCTTCTTCTCTTTTTTCTTTCTTCCTCTTCTCCTGCTCCTTCTTCCGCTTGAACAGTTCTGAGGCCGAAGGCCGTGAAGAAGGAGCGGAGGTCGAAGGAGCAGACGTTGAGGCAGCAGCCTGCTCTGGAGCTGGGGGGGCGAGTGCGGCCTCCATGAGGTAGGCTTGATGGCGATACTGGTGGTTCTTGATTGCAGCCTTCGAGAAGCCTCTACACACCTCGAAGGTCTGGACCTGATGGCTCTCCCGGAGGCAGCGGAGGCAGCGGAGGCAGCGCACGTGTCCGTCCGAGCTAGGGAACTTTCTCTTGCAGGACGGACACTGCTTGAATGCTGCCGCTGAGGCCATCCACCGAGGTAGATGGCCGAAGAGAAAAAATTTATCCCGGCCGGGAGGCCCCAACACGAGATTGTGAAGAAAAACGGTAGGTGTTTTTTTTTTTTTTACCGGCGGCTGAGGGCGAGCCCCCCAGCCACACGAGGACCAAGGGATTGAGTCCCCTGGTCCGAGAAAAATTGTTTGAGTATAAAAAATTAGAAGATTCTGAGACAATCTCAGCTAAACAACTCACAACTTTTTTTCCAGGCTCCTGCTTGGGCAGCGGAAAAAAGCAAACTGAGGGGAGAGCGCGAAATGGCGCCAGAAGGGGTTGGGCATGGTGGGCGGTCCCACATTTAAAACTCTTTATCCAATCAGCTTTCCAGCTCCGCTCAGGATTCAGCGCAAGCGCAGAACTCATCAGTGTGCATCCCCAAACAACACGAAGGAGAATGAAACTTCTTTTTAAAAAAGAAACATAAAATAGATTGCATATTACAGTATAAGTAAAGTTTAAATTAAAATAAACACAAATAAAATACAGTTTTTTCCACTATTGGCACCAAGCACAGAATTTGTTTGGTAACCTGATAAAATTCATATTGTCTTTGTTACAGTTATTTATTTATTTATTTATTTATTTAGATTTATTATCCCGCCCCAATCAGGCGAACCTGACTCTAGGCAGCTTACAGAAAAGGGGGAGAGACTATACACAATAAATGCAAAACAATTAAACAATCCCCCTACAAATTCAGAAATTAAAACCTTTAGGTTCAAAATCACTTAAAAATCAATTTAAAAAGAATTAAACTATGAATTTACAAAAATCTAAAAGATTTAAAAAGTTAAAAGGTTTAAAAAGGTTTAAAAAGTTTAAAAGAGCAAAAGAGGGGTGGCTGTCTCATCAGATCAGCCACCCAACGTGGGACCCCGTATTTCTTGAGCCCCACACCTGCCCTGCCAGCCAGGTTTTTAGGCCCTTCCGAAAGGGCAGGAGCTCTATCAGTAGACGTAACTCAGTTGGCAGGAGGTTCCAAAGGGCCGGGACGGACAGAGAAGGCCCTCCTTCTGGTGCTAGAGAGATGCGTCTCTCTAGCCGATGGAATGATAAGAGAGCCTCTCCGATCCGCCCTGGTGGGACGGACAGATGTTCTTGGGGTGACGCAGTCTCTTAAGTATCCTGGCCCACTACCATGTAGGGCTTTAAAGGTAATGACCAGCACCTTGAATTGCACCCGGAGACATACTGGCAATCAGTGCAGCTCCTGAAGCAGCAGTGAGGCACGAGCATAACGCCCGCACCCCATCACTACCCGGGCTGCCGCATTCTGTACCAGCCGCAGCCACCGAAAGGTCACCAAGGGCAGCCCCATGTAGAGCGCATTACAGTAATCAAGTCTGAAGGTGACCAGAGCATGCGTGATCATGAGCAAAGAGTCCCGATCTAGGAGCGGGCGTAGCTGGTGTATTATATGAAGTTGTGCAAAAGCCCTCCTGGCCACGACTGCCACCTGCTCTTCGAGCAGTAGTCGTGAGTCCAAGAGGACCCCCCAGATTATGCACCAGGTCTGTTTGGGGCAAAGCTGCCCCATCCAGAACCAAAGATGGCAATTCCTGAGATAGCGCAGGACCCATTACCCATAGCCTCTCAGTCATACCGGGATTCAGTTGTATCCCGTTGTCCCCCATCCAGACCCTGACAGCCTCCAGGCACCTGGATAGGACTTCTACTGCATCAATTGGATCTCCACGGGCCGAGATGTACAACTGGGTGTCATCTGCATATTGGTGATACCTCACCCCGTGGGAACGGATGATCTCACCCAGTGGCTTCATGTAGATGTTAAATAGGAGAGGCGAGAGTACCGAGCCCTGAGGCACCCCATATTGCAGAGGCCTAGGGCTGGACCTCTCGCCTTCCAGCCACACCGACTGGGTCCGGCCCCTCAGAAATGAGGAAAACCAGGCCAACACAGTGCCCTGGATTCCCAATCCTTGGAGCCTTCCCAGAAGGATACCGTGGTTGACGGTATCGAAAGCCACTGAGAGGTCAAGTAGAGCCAGGATGGATGGATGACCTCCATCCCATTCTCGCCAGAGATCATCCACCAATGCGACCAATGCTGTTGCCAACAGAATTATTCCGCAGAGACTCTCCACTAAGAAAACTGCAAAAGACGTCTGCTGTTCCACCCAAAGCAACCATCCTACAGGAATGCACAAGGCCTTACTGTCTTTGGTCCCACGGGAACAGGCTGATCCCACAGGTTCTGCAGGGCTTTTACAAGGACAAAATCTTTGCCTGCTCCAGGTAGGTCAGGGTGCCAGTCCCAAAGGCTGGAAACTCTGAAGAAACTTGGGAAGGTGGGTTTGGGACCCAAAGCTCTTCACAACAATTGAAATTATACAAAACCCACAAGTTAAAATACTACAAAACTATATGTTCAAAAAGCCAAGTTACATGTAGGTCAATATAAGGTGCTGGAATTGACGACTGGAAGGTTGGCAGGTCAGCAGTTCGAGACCCAAGTGCTGCACAACCAAGTGAGCTCCCATCTCTCTCCCAGCTCCTGCCAACCTAGCAGTTAGAAAGCAAGAAATTGCAAGTAGATAAATAGGTACCACTTTGGTGGGAAGAGCGTTCCGTGTGCTCCGGTGTCTAGTCATCACCCTGCTTATTCAACTTATACACAGAACACATAATGCGCAGTGCAAGGATGGAGGAATCACAATTTGGAATCAAAATTGCTGGGAGAAACATCAACCATTTGAGATACGCAGATGATACTATTAGGACATTTTTCATTTGGGGGTATTGTACAAAGATTGCTGCCCAGTGGAATAGTACAACTTTAAGGCCCTCCATGTGTTCTGAACACAGGTGTACATAATAGAGCCTCAAACTGATTGCCAGGCTGTCCATGCCTTGTCCACGTGCTCATGTAACAGCCCAGCTGTGGCTGATTAGAGAATCTGCCCAGCAACACTGGGGTATAACTGTGCCCCTCTGGGAAGGGTCTATGGAGGAGGTTATCATTGAGGAGGCTGTCATACTGAAGGGTCTGTCGTACTGAAGACCAGGACTGAGCTACTGTGACAGAGTCTACAGACAGAGACTGCTCAAGAATACCAGGACTCTAGGCATGCTCCTGGGATTGGAGCCAACAGAGGAATCCAAGCTGTCTACCTACTGTGGGGCTTGGAGTGAGAGAGACTGTTGTATATAGTCCTGTGTATGTCTGTCTTCCCCTCACTGTAAGTAAAGCGCACCTTTCCACTGAAGGCATATGTGTGTGTGTTATTGCACTAAGGCTTTCGCTGCGTAAGAGCTTAAAAGTGCTACTCTGCTATCGAGCCACACATATCGCTAGGGGAATCCCTGAAAATGGGTTACGGGCCCAGGGTGCGCCTAACAGCTACGCCCGATGCCCTAACTCCACCCGTGAGTCTTCGCCTGTCAAGCCCAGAAGTGCTGTGTGCCTGGACTGGAGCTGTGGAGCCCTGATCAGCGTTCGGAGGAGCTGCGTTCGCTGGAGGACTCATCGCCTGCAGGACAGCGCCCCAACGCAACCAGATGCCCCATCAGAGGTCCAGAAGACGTCCACTTCGCTTCGAGTGTCCCTGCCAGCTGCATGTTTTGTGAGTCTGCAAGTGAGGGAAGAATGGCTGTTTCCAGTCTCTCACTGGTGCCCTTGCTTGATGGCACCAACTACCAGATGTGGTCAACCAAGTGCAGTCTGCTTCTGCGCAAGGAAGGGCTCTGGGACATTGTTGAGAATCCCCAGAAGCTGGAAGCCCTGGATGAAGAGGACACTGACAAAAAGGACAGACTTAAGTATGACAATCAAAGGGCTTTGGCAATAATTGGGTTAACTGTAGCAGAGAGTCAGTTAGCATATCTTAGAGGGGAGAAGTCAGCTGCCGCATGTTGGCAGAGGTTTAAGCAATTATATGTAAGGGACTCAGTTGGTTCCCAAATATCTCTCACCAGACGTTTGTTTAGGTTACGCCTCCAGCCTGGTGGAGATATGGCTCAACACCTCCAGTCAATTAGTGATTTGCTGCAGCGTCTCGCTGAAACAAACTTGTTCTTTACTGAAGAACAAAAAGTTTATATTCTTCTTTCGTCTCTGAGTGAAGAGTATGATGCCTATGTTTCATCCTTGGACATTTTGCTCAGGAGTGAGTTAAATTTCTCATCTGTTCAAGGTTGCTTATTGGAGCAAGAAAGGTTAAGGTGTTCCCTGAAGGAATTCAGAAAACCAAAAGTTCTTCTTGAAAGTGGTAGAAGCAAATCACCCCTTCCTCCCACTGTGTGTGTAGCAAAGAGATGTTTTAGTTGCCAGAAGTCTGGGCATATTGCCAAGTTCTGTAAGGCAAGGTCGAGCCCAGATAAAGATAAGAGAAGTAGAAAGACAGCTAATCTCTCTGTAGCTGCTTTTACTTATGTTGAACCTGGCACCTGGTTAATTGATTCTGGTGCATCTTTCTCCATTTGTAAAAATAGGAAAATGTTTACTGAAATGTCTAAAACAAGCCAGACTGTCACCTTAGCAAATGGGTCACGGGTCCGTGCACTGGGTAAAGGCCAGGTAAGATGTGAAGTTTTGGGTGAAGAGCTAGAAATGCTTTATATCCCTGAGATGAAGTATAATTTGCTGTCTGTTAGGACCCTACTAAACATGGGTTACTCTGTGACATTCCAGGGGAAGGAATGTGTCATTAAGGGACGAGATAAGGAGTTGACTGTGCCACTACACAATGATCTATTTGTATTAGGCTCCCGTGCACTGAGTGCGAATCTGGCTGATAAAGGTTTTAGCAACAAGCTCCCCCATGACAAATGCATACACTTAATGCACAGACAGTTGGGACATGTAAATTTCCGTGACTTGAGAAGGACCATTGAACTGACAGAGGGCATAGCAGTGAAACCATGCAGCAGATTTCTGAGCTGTAAACCTTGTAACGAGGAGATGTCTAAGGTCACTCCTGCACATAGAGTGGGTGGTTTTCATACTACCCAGCCCTTAGAGATGGTGTCTGCTGAATTAATAGGTCCTATGAGCCCAAGCCCTGGTGGCTCAAGGTATGCCCTGCCCATTGTGGACCACCACACAAGTTATGGGTTTGTGTATTTGCTAAAGTCCAAGGGTGAGATCTGCTCAACTTTAACCAGATGGGTAAGGTTCGCCCAGAACAAGGCAAACACACAGGTAAAGACCCTAATCACTGATGGGACAGTGTTCTCAAATAAAGCCAGTACTGATTTCCTGGCTAGACATGGGATTGTCCACCACAGACCTCAGCATAGCTCAACTGTAGAGAGGAGGGGTCAAACTCTCCAGGCCATGACAAGGGCTATGCTAAGTGATGCAGGTCTCCCTTGCACACTCTGGGCAGAAGCTATGAAGTGTGCGAACCATCTGCTGAATAATGTATATCACTCTGGGATTGGGGACATCCCTGCAAGCAGGTGGCATGGAAGGAAGCCAAACTTGGACTATGTTCGCGTCTTTGGCTGTCCTGCGTGGGTCCACGTTCCGGCCCAGATAAGACGCAAGGGTCAGCACCGGGCACGCAAATTGTTTTTTATAGGATATGAGGCCAACCATCGAAATTATAGATTCTGGATGCCTGGATCCAAGCAGGTTATAAACAGTGCCAGTGCCAAGTTCTTGGAGCACTCCCGGTGGGACCATGTGGAAAGAACCCACATTCCTGAGCTCCTGTTAGAGGAGGAGGCAGAGCAGCCAGTTTCTCATCCCAGCAGAAGTAGGCATGTTAGTAAGAGTCCCACTGATGGGGAAGCTGGGGTAGGAGATGAGATAAGGGATGAGTCAGAGGAGTATGACGTTTCTGGGGAGTCTGTGGGAGACGCTACTGATAGAGTCCTACCACGAAGGTCCAAACAGGCTAGAAGGCCGCCTGATAGATATCAGGCCACGGTTGCTCATCTGTCACTCATAGAGCCCAAATCTTTTTCTGAGTTTGCTGCGTTGCCAAGTGCAGAGAAAGCTGCATGGCAAGCAGCAATGGACAAGGAGATAAACTCATTGAGGAGTTTATCAGTATTCGAGGAGGTTATTATTTGGGAGGAGGTTATCATTCTGGAGGAGGCTATTGTTCAGAGGAGGCTGTCATACTGAAGGGTCTGTCGTACTGAAGACCAGGACTGAGCTACTGTGACAGAGTCTACAGACAGAGACTGCTGAAGGAGGTCTTGGACTCTATGCTTGCTCCTGGGATTGGAGCCAACAGAGGAATCCAAGCTGTCTACCTACTGTGGGGCTTGGAGTGAGAGAGACTGTTGTATATAGTCCTGTGTATGTCTGTCTTCCCCTCACTGTAAGTAAAGCGCACCTTTCCACTGAAGGCATATGTGTGTGTGTTATTGCACTAAGGCTTTCGCTGCGTAAGAGCTTAAAAGTGCTACTCTGCTATTGAGCCACACATATCGCTAGGGGAATCCCTGACAGATACCACCCTAATGGTAAAAAGTGAAGAGGACCTAAAGAAGATGCTGCTTAGTTTGAAAGAAGAGAGTGCAGAAGCTGGCCTGAGAATCAACATCAAGAAAACCAAGATAATGGCAATGGCCCCTAACAGCCATAGATGGGGAAGTAGAAGCAGTGAGAGATTTTACTTTCTTAGGATTCAAGATCACTGCAGATGGAGGTTGCAGCCATGAAACAAAAAGCCAACTGATTCTTGGGAAACAAGCCATGAGAAACGTGAGGAATATACAGTAGTTAAAAATGGAGACATCACCTTGCAAACAAAAATTTTCATAGTCCAAGCAATAGTATTTCCGGTGGCAATGTATGGTTGTGAGATCTGGACCATTAGGAAAGCTGAGCGCAGAAGAATAGATGCCTTTGAAATGTGGTGTTGGAGGAGAGTTTTGAGAGTCCCCTGGACAGGGAGAACAAATATGTCAATCTTAGAAGAAATCAACCCTGAATGCTCCTCAGAAGGACAAATAGTAAAGATGAACCTAAAGTACTTTGGGCATCAAATAAGAGAAGAATCACTTGAGAAAGCCTTGATGCTGGGAAAGGTGGAGGGCAAAAGAAAGAGGCAGCCAAAAATGAGATGGCTAAATGGTATTGCAGATGGCACTGTGTTGGCCTGGTTTTCCTCATTTCTGAGGGGCCGGCCCAGTCGGTGTGGCTGGAAGGCGAGAGGTCCAGCCCTAGGCCCCTGCAATATGGGGTGCCTCAGGTCTTGGTACTCTCGCCTCTCCTATTTAACATCTACATGAAGCCACTGGGTGAGATCATCCATTCCCATGGGGTGAGGTATCACCAATATGCAATGGGGACAGAGCTGGCCAGGTTGAGGACAGTGGAGGACAGGGGTGCCTGGGGGGCAATGGTCCATGGAGTCGCAAAGGGTCGGAATCGACTGTGCGACTGAACAAACAACACAGACAGCACTGGGCCCTTGGCTATAAATGGAGATGAGCACTGAACCTTAGAGTTGGATACAACTGGCTTTCAAGCAAGGGCAACCTTTGCCTTTACTAATATTAAAACTATTTTAAAAAATATTTAGAAAACATTCCAATACCGAAATCTCATGATTGGAGGATTCTTTATTGCTTAAAGGGCTGGCAGGATAGATGTAAGGTTTCGGTGTCTGCCTGGAGAGCCTCCCTGGCTGAAAAGCCAGTCTCTGTGGCCTTGGGCCAGCTGCATAATCCCAGGGCACCCCTGCCCACCCCCAGAGGAAAGGAGTAGGAAACCACTTCTGTGGAAAACCCTGGAAAATGAGTGTGTGATGGAAGAATCTACTCTTATGTACACCTTGTCTCAAATCTTTGGGAAGGTCTAACAGGACTTTCTCTCCTTCAGCTCCCACCACAACACCATGCAGTTGCTTAGGAGGGAATGTGAAATAGCAAGCAGCTACATGGGGTAATGTCGTGGGTGAGCGAGGATTTGAACCAAGATACTTGCTGTCTGCACCTTATAATCTGTCCCACACAATTCTATTTGTATCTGGGAGCATTGCAGAAAGCCCTCCGTTTTGGTCTGCCATTAGAACAGAATGAACTCTGCTTATGCTCCACTTTGCTCTTTTTTGATAACGGTAATAGCATCTAAACCTGGCCGGGAATTAACTCTGTAGTGTCCCCAACGGAGCTGTTTCTGGACTCTTTCACTTCTTCATTCTTTCTTGATAGAAATCGTTGTCGGCTGCTACTCGTATCCAAACACACATTTTCCCTGGAGGTCACTTTCTCAACTGGTGGATGTTTCTCTGGTGACTCCACAAACCGATCCTGGCATGGAACATGCAGCCACACACAGTACAGTTGTACATCGCTTAAAGAGCATAATGTGTTCCACAGGATTGCTCTTTAAGCGAGTTTGCTCTTTAAGCGAACCACTTACAAGTGACCAATTACAATTTCGGGGGGGGGGGGGATTTGTTGTTGTTCAGTTGCACAGTCGATTCCGACCACTGTCCGCCATGCACTTCTGTTGTCCACCATTCCCCTCAACTCGCTCAGTTTTGTGCCCATTGTGTCTACAATACCATCTACCCATCTCATTTTTGGCTGCCCCTTCTTCTTTTGCCCTCCTCCACCCTTCCCAGCATCAAGGATTTCTCAAGCGAATCCTCTCTTCTCATCTGATGTCCAAAGTAATTTAGCTTCATCTTTACTATTTGACCTTCTAAGGAGCAGTCAGGATTAATTTCTTCTAAGATTGACCTATATGTTCTCCTCCCTGTCCAGGGGACTCTCAAAATTCTCCTCCAACACCACATCTCAAAGGCATCTATTCTTCTGTGTTCAGCTTTCCTTATGGTCCAGCTCGCACAACCATATATTGCCACTGGGAATACCATTGCTTTCACTATACGAATTTTTGTTTGCAATGTAATGTCTCTACTTTGCACTATGCTACCCAGGTTTCTCATCGCTTGCCTCCCAAGAATCAGTCACCTTTTTATTTCATGGCTGCAATCACCATCTGCAGTGGTGAGCTTTGACCCCAAGAAAGTAAAATCTGTCACTGCTTCTACTTCTTCCCTATCTATTTCCCAGGGACTGATAGGGCCTGTTGCCATTTTATCTTGGTTTTCTTTATATTGAGTCTCAACCCAGCCTTTTCACTCTCTTCTTTCAACCTAATCAGGAGCTTCTTTAGGTCCTCCTCACTTTCTGCCATTAGTGTGGTATCATCTGCATATCTCAAATTGTTGATGTTTCTCCCAGCAATTTTGATCCCAAATTGTGATTCCTCCATCCCTGCATTGCGCATTTTGTGCTCTGTGTATAGGTTGAATAAGCAGGGTGACAAAATGCAGCCTTGTCTTATTCCTTTTCCTATTCCAAACCACTCTGTCCTTCCGTATTCTGTCCTAACTGTTGCTTCTTGATTCATGTACAGGTTTCTCATGTGGCATATAAGGTGTTCTGGTATTACCATCTCTTTAATTACTTGCCACATTTTGTTGTGGTCCACACAGTCAAAGGCCTTAGTGTAGTCAATGAAACAGAAGTAGACTTGTTTCTGATACAGTAATACCTCGGATAACGTTTACCTCGGATAACGCTAAAATTGCATAACGTTAAGTAATCTGGGGAGGAGAATTGGATCGAATAACGTTAAGGTCCTATGGGATGGATCGGATAACAACCGCTAAAGCCTGTGCGGTTACAATGTATTTCTATGGAGCTTTAACGTTATCCGATCCATCCCATAGGATTTTAACATGGATCGGAGAACACTAAAAATCGGATAACACCAAGACTCGTGGAACCAAGTTTTAGTGTTATCCGAGGTATTACTGTATTCCTTTGTTTTTTCCATGATCCAACGTATGTTGGCAATGTGGTCTCTAGTCCCCCTGTCTCTTCTGAACTCCGCCTTTTCTTCGGGTAATTCTCTTTCCACGTGCAGCTGCAGTCTATCCTGTATTATCTTGAGCATCGCCTTGCTAGCGTGTGGGATGAGCGCAATTGTTCGATAATTTGAACATTCTTTGGCATTACCCTTTTTGGGGATTAGAACGTATACTGATCTTTTCCAATCCTGTGGCCATTGTTGTTTTCCAAATCTGCTGGCATATAGAATGCAATAATTTGATGCCATCATCCTTTAAGGCTTTGAAAAGTTCATCTTGGATACCATCATCTCCGCTGGCTTTGTTGTTTGCAGTGCTTTTTAGGGCCTTTCTGACTTCACTCTCCAGGATGTCTGGCTCAAGTTCAATTTCCTCATCATTGTTATTATCAGGAGTGTTGAGGTCCTTTTTGTAGAATCCTGATTTATTTGTTAAGCGAGTTTTTAGTTGGTTTTATTTGTTAAGTGAAGCAAACATCCAGAGAAAAGTCTGCTCTTTAACCGAGGTGCTCTTAATGCAAGGTTTGACTGTAAATGGAATAGATGGTGGAGGACGTGGTTGGGGTTGACGAAGCTTCTGTGCTTCTCGCTTAGCCTCTTCATGTCTGTGGCTTTTCTCTTTGAAGTGATCGGAAGCAGCTGAGATGGTTTGGCGCCAAAGTGGGTGGTCTTCAGCCATTGTCTCCCAAGTGTGTGAGTTTATATCTGACACCTTCATGGTTTGTTTCAGATGGGCCTTATAGTGCTTCATAGGAGCTCTGTGGGGTACCAGAACTAACTTCCCCATAAAGTATTTGGTGAAGAAGCCTGGAACCATCCATAGGCCAGACATGCCCTATCCATCGAAGACGATGCCCTAGGATGGAAGCTTCGGTGCTGTTTGCATTCGCTGTTTCAAGAACTGCAATGTTCACGATGGACCTTCGCTTCTGTTAGCGAAAGCACTCAAGCTTTTTTATGAAATAGTTTTGTTTTGCACATTCACATTTTAAAAAAACAGCTGTAACTAAAGTTTATTATGTCATAAGGTTAACAAGGAAGTTGCTAGAACTGAATTAAGCACGTTTATATTAAAAGATTGTGGGAGGAAAGGAAGAGCTGTGAGCTAGGGAGAAAAGGAGTGAAAGAAAAGCAGGGAAGAAAGGAAAAGGAAACTTTCTCTCCCAGAACTTTCCTGCCCCAGACTAACCCTCATCTTCTTTCTAACCAGAAACTACGGTAGATCATATTTCTCCCCCTGATCCTCCCCTTCTCCCTGCTGGAGAGCAGAAAAGAAAACACCCCATCTTCAATCAGGTGGTTTCTTGGGAAAGGCAGAACGAACTGGTACATAATCCTGAGACACAAGAAGAGAGCGAGAGCGAGAGAGACCCATCAAATAGCCTCTGGACCCACCCCAGTTTCAAGCATTTGAAGAAAGAAACCACACTAAAAAGAACTGCAAGCTTTCAGAAGAAAGATTCTCAAATTAACAGAAGAGACGCCTTCTTAATAACACGTGCCTGGAAATCCTGGAAGGTCCCAAAGAGCCGGATCTCTCACTCTGGTTTCAGCATTCAGAAAGAGGGTGTGAGGGAGGTTGGAGCCACTTCCAGTCCAGGGATGGACGAGGAGATCTTCCCAATTCAGATCACTAGAGCTCTGAGCATTCATGCCTTTGGCTTCAGTGAGGTTAAAAAAGCAGGCCATTCGCCTCTGGTCTCTGTGAGTTCCACATGCCCAAGAAGGGGGCCTTCCCAGCCCTCTCCCCCTTTCTAAGGTCACCCAATTCCCTCCACTGCTGAAGGAGACCAGAGGGATGACCAAGCAGCAGGTGACGCATTCCAGGTAAAGGTCAGGACGACAGAATTTTCACCCCAAATAGGATTCCGTGTGTGGATCCTTTTTTGGGATAAAACACGCCTTTTCAGATTTTATCCAAAGCAAGAAAAATATCCATTTATCAGAGTATTCCCACAATTTATTCACAAATTGGCTGCAGTCTCTCCCAGAACTTTTCTGCCCCAGACTAACCCTCATCTTCTTTCTAACCAGAAACTACGGTAGATCATATTTCTCCCCCTGATCCTCCCCTTCTCCCTGAAATCTTTTGAAAGCAAATAGATGTGGTTGTTTTTTTAAAACCAATAAAATTCAAAACACACACGATGTCCTGCACCCAATACATGCAGACAGTGGTGGCAAACCTTGGCACTCTAGCTGTTCTGTGACTTCAATTCCCAGAAGCCCAAGTCAGTACATCTGCTGATCAGAGCTTCTGGGAACAAGAACAGCTGGAGTGCCAAAGTTCACCACCACGGCTTGCAGGTTAGGACCACCTTACAATTCCTCTTTACTGCATTGCTGTCCTGCTGCTGCCTCCAATAGGTAAAGGTAAAGGTTTCCCTTGCTCGAAAGCCAGTCGTATCCGACTCTAGGGGTCAGTGCTCATCTCTGTTTCTAACCAGAAGAGCCAGCGCTGTCTGCTTCTGCAGACATTTCCACGGTCATGTGGCAGGCATGACTAGACACCGGAGCGCATGGAACGCTGTTACCTTCCCACCAAAGTGGTCCCTATTTATCTACTTGCAATTTCTTGCTTTCGAACTGCTAGGTTGGCAGGAGCTGGGACAGAGACGGGAGCTCATTCCATCCTGCAGTACTCGGGAATCAAACTGCTGACCTTCCGCCTCCCAGTCAGCGTCTTAGTGACTTGAGCCACTGCTGCCTCCAATACCCAATCCAAAACTTATTAGAAAAAGGAGCCAGTGAGATGACTCATTCAATTAAGTCACAAATACAGATATCCTGCCTAATCAAGTCTCTCCCTGTTGAGAAAAGCCAATGGCTCTCCATGACAGGAAAAATGAGAAAATTAAATTCATATTTTTTTAAAAAAACTATATTCACAGGAAATACACCTGAAATCACTATCAACTCAGAAATAATACTTGAGTGGTGGGAATGTAAAGAGGTGAATAAAATATGGACAAAGGGCTTCATGGGCTGGATGAATTGGCATTGGGGGCCGCTTCCGGTCCCCAGTCCTTAGTGACCAGCTCCCTGAACCATATGATTGGCCCGCAGCCCAAAAAATTTGGGCACCCCCCTGGCTTAGCAGTTCCCCCATGGCTTAGTGGTTAAGGTGCTGAGCTGGAGACTGGAAGGTCAGGTTTTAATACTGGAGAGCTGCACTTGGGGACATGAAAGGAGCCTCATTCGGGCATCTTCTAAAATATCATGTCAACCCAGAATAATCTCTGACACGGAATTATTATTATAATGCCGGCTTGATTTGCACTCAGACCTTCCACACCAATAGAACGAGTTACAACTAAATTTTGGAAGCCAAATGAAAGGGGTGTGTGTGTGTGTGTGTGTGTGTGTGTGTGTGTGTGTGTGTGTGTGTGTGTGTGTGTGTGTGTGTGTGTGTGTGTGTGTGTGTGTGTGTGTGTGTGTGTGTGTGTGTGTATGGGGGGTTGATAAAGAAAACCCAAAGGAGGAGCCTGTTCAGCCCCCGATCCATTGGGTGGCCTCGGATTTCCCTCCTTTTGTCAGGTGAGGCTGTCATGCCAACGTGCCCACTTTTGTTTGCCAGGCTGGGGTTGCCCCCCCCCCCAAGCCACACAAATACTTGGTCTTATCCTGGCAACCCCCACAACGAAAGAGGGCGCCCCCTTCTGTTTGGTAGTCAAGTATACCTGGCTTGAGGCAGATCGAGAAGACTTGACTCCGGATTATACTGCGCAACACGCCAACCCTCGATGTTGCCCCCCCCCGCCAAGAAATCCCAAACAGGACAAAAGCAGGGGCGACTTTGGGGGGAGGAGACGGATCGGGAAGGGGATCCTCCGTCCCGATCAGGCTCTGCCGCCCCTTCTATATGGGTCTGGCTCCCCATACATACCACCCACCCACCCGGGGGAGACTCACCCTGGGAGACCCCAAAGAGGACGCCAAGCGCCCCCAGCAGTAAGGCGAGCCCCCCAGGAGGCCACATGTCGCTCTCAAACCCGAACTCTTATGCGGGTCTCAAATTCGCAGCAACAACCAGCATTCCCACTCCCTTCGATGGACATCCGAAGAATGCGAATCTCTGGCATGTTCACACCCGAGGGACTCTGGCAAGAAGACTCAGGATTGGTGGAGAGGAAAATATTCGACCAATAGGCTAAAAGAACAGCTAATTCGTCACTGGTTGCTATCCAGACGACCCATCCCAAGACAGCGTTTTATCATTGGAAAAGGAAAGTGAAACTGGTTTTCGTGAAAGTTTTCGGGTGGGAATCCCCTTCTTTGCATCAGCAATTCTAATTGTAGGGAGAGCGAGGTGGGGCAGCAGGAAGGGCCGCACCTCTGCGCTGTGATGAAATGCAGGTCGAGAAGCAGCTTTGTTGGGGGGGGGGGGAGGCTAGGAAATATCTGGGCAAAAGAGGTACACCGTCTCTCTCTGGGGTCTCCGAGTGTCCACACGGCGCCCGGAGCGAGGCGGGAAGGAGAGGGAGGAGAGAGAGCCCCCCTTCCGGAAAGAGGGACAAAAATTCCTCCAGTGAGCAGTTTAGCGATGTAGCTTATTTGGGTAAGGGGGGAGGTCAGCAATTGGGCAAAAAAATAAATAAAGTATGAACAATTCTTGTCCAAATGCCAAAGTAACTTCTAAAGAAACAGGAAAGTGTTTTTCAATGCAGCAGTAATATATTCATTCCTTCTTCTTTTGGGAAAGTAAATTTTTCCAGGTCTCATTATCCCAGGGAAGGGCAGTCAAGGATGTTTTTTGTAACTTCTCTGAAGATTGGGGAGAGGGGGCAGTAATTTGAGCAGCTGTAGCTTTCATAAAAACTGCACCTAATGAAATTTCTTTAAAGTAGCCATTAAAGGTTTTGGGAAAGCTATTTCCCCCCCCTTCCCTCCTCCATCAGGTGCCTAAAGACTTGTGAATTGTTGGCCCAAACGTCTGACAGGGAGCCGCCATTTTGTACTCCCTGCCTTTGCATGACAGAACAAGCACCAGCATGCACAAAATGGCTTCCTTTTCTGAAACTGCCTCCCTCTGGCCCTTACGGAGCAGTAGTGAAGGCTGAAACTGAAAGCCACCCAAGCGACTCAAACCCTCCAAGTCCTTGGCCCCCAGCCATCCAAGTGACGCAGCCCCAAATGCTGTAGCTTGCAGTAACATGCCACTCGGGAGAGTGGGATCCACTGGCATCCCTGGATAACCGCCAAGACAGGCAGGAAAGTCCCCAAATGATGCTATCAACAACAAGCCACCTTTGCTCTCAGATTTTCTTTGGATACAATGGTCTCTTTATTACTGGCAAGTACATCTTGTGGTTTTAGAGACCAATTGCAGACATTTCCACGGTGCCTGTTTCTCCCCTGCTCTTTAACCCTCTTGGTGAGCTCATGACCTTTGCAAATGAAGCTACATTGATGTAGATGCAAAGCAAGCTGGCAGGTCTACTTTCTTCTTTTACATCTAGGTCAGACTTTAAACTGCCAAAATGAAGCCACCTTTTGGTGAATTCATTCCTCAGTTCCTTTTGCCTGGTCTAGTGGGAGAGAAAGATTAGCCGGCACAACAAGGTTGCCGTTGCACTAGATGGCCAGGATTGGCTGAGAGGGAAAATATTTGACCAATAGAAATGGGAAAGCCTCATTGAGGTCAGCGGTTGCTATCCAGAAGAGGCGCCACTAAGGCAGG
This sequence comes from Furcifer pardalis, assembly GCA_030440675.1. NCBI lineage: Eukaryota > Metazoa > Chordata > Lepidosauria > Squamata > Chamaeleonidae > Furcifer > Furcifer pardalis. The sequence continues at coordinate 173,559,414 of CP126893.1, read as the reverse complement.
TTACAGGGGCTGTAAAGGAAAAGAAAGTGGGTTTTCTGGAGGCTTTTCTGGGAATCTCCTTCGGAGCTGTGACCTTTATAGGGAGGCCAGTAGCGTAGGCACTTTAAGACCTGCCTCCGCCCCCAACAGACTCCTAGGGCTGAGAGGGTGGGTTTCGAGATTTTCCACGTATTGTCTTGTAATAGTCTTGATATGTTTTTTACGATGTCCTGATATTGTTTAGTTTTCTTCTTTTGTAATCTTTGTGTAAACAGGACTGATATTTTGAATTTTTGGTTGTTGCTTTTTTATTGTTGCTTATTGAATTTTGATTCTGTAATTATTTATATTATAGTATTTTTGCTTTATTCCTTAGGATGTCTTGATGTTTTGTAATTGCAATTGCTATTGTAGATATATGTGATATTTGTAACTTATCTGTAATTATTTTTTATGCTATGGAATATGGTATGTAATTGTAACTGTTTCTTCTGTAAGCCGCCCAGAGTCGCTCTGCGAGTGGGGCGGCATATAAGTCGAAAATACAAATACAAATACCAGGGGGCGGCAAAACGTCAAGGCACACAAGAAGCCAAGCGTCAGTCAAGCTCGTTCACACTGCCTCTCCCTCCCAGCCTCTCCTGCTCTTGCTAGATTGAGTGCATGACTCGCTGGAGCCACCTGGTGGTGACCTAACAAACAGCATGCAGTAGTGAATTTACTCTTTAAAGCCTATAATGGAATCCTGTATGTTTCTACAAATGTCCAGAGGTGTGCTCTTGTAGGTGTTTCACTCTTGATAGCAGTCTAGGTTTTGTTTGATTAAAATGATTTCTAACAGATTTAACCAAATTATCAGTGAAACATTGCAGAATTCATAAAAGTGTTCTCTAAGCTCATTAGTGCATGTTCAATCAGAAAAGAAAATAGAGTTGGGGTTTCAATTTTAGAGAAGTATCAGGTAAAGGTCACCCTTGCTCAAAAGCCAGTCGTATCCAACTCTAGGGTTCGGTGTTCATCTCCATGTATAGCCAGAGAGCCAGCACTGTTTGCATCTGCAGATGTTTTCGTAATCATGTGGCGTTCCGTGCATTCCGGTGTTTAGTCATACCTGCCACATGACCTCAGAAACATCTGCAGAAGCAGACAGCGCTGGCTCTTCGGCTTTGAAACAGATGAGCACTGAACCCTAGAGTTGAATACAACAGGCTTTGGAGCAAGGGCAACCTTTGCCTTTACCTAACTAACCATTTGAGGGCTGCAGTGGCTTAGTGGTTAAGACGCTGACCTTAATGCCTGGAAATTGAGCAGGTAGCAGTTCTAGTCTAGTCATGCCTGCCACATGACCACGGAAATGTTTGCAAACACAGACAGCCTTGGCTCTTTAGTTGTAAACGGAGATGAACACTGACCCCTAGAGTCAGATATAACTTGATTTTGGGCAAGGGAGAGCTTGCATTGGGCGACGGACCCGGTGAGGGCGTTGCCTGCATGAGGAAGCTTTGAGGAGGCGGCACCCACAGCAAGCAACTTTGTTCACCATGAGGCCAGCTAAAGTGGGTTTGCAGGGGCTTTCTGCCATCTACAAGCCCCATGGGGTGGGTGCATTGGAAGCAGGCGCGGGACATGGTGGAGACCAACCTCCTAAAAAGTGAGGATTTTGTTTTTGGGGCACCCTGATCCCTCCTTCACTTCCAAAAACAGTGGCTTGGGGGGGGGGGCTCAGGCAGCATTTTGGGGGGATGGCAAAATTTGACACTGCCAGCGTCATGGGCCCAGGGGGTGGCAAATTTGGCCTCCGCCCCAGGCGGCTGAAACCCATGCTACGCCACTGAGGGAGGCCGAGAAAGGCCGGGCAAGCATGACCACAAAGAAGAAAAATCATCGGTTTATGGGTCTCCAAGTGGAGGGGATTCACTGTGTGTGCGCGTCTTCAATGCAAAAAAACAAGTCTGCTGAGGCTGTTGTTCTCGCTTATTTCAGGCAATGTACACTTGCAGCTTGAAGACTGACATCATCTGATATGGCAACAGGGAAGGTAGACTAATTTTAACAATATTTTAAATCTTCGGAACAACGGGCCTTGTTACACTTCTGGTCTTTGTCCCCTTCCCAATCCACAGAGTTTCTTAAAGCAACCCACCAAGGAGAAGGTGAGGACCCAAAGGCTGGATCTGCCTTAGGCTGGAAGAGACTGAGCTGCTCCCAGTGGCGTAGCGTGGGTTTCAGCCACCCTGGCCAAATTCGCCGCCCCCTGGGTGGGGCCCAGGACACTGGCAGTGTGAAGTTTTGACACCTCCCAAAAGTGCCGCCCTGGATGCCCCCCACGCTATACCACCGAGATAAACCCCTCCCCCAGGAAACTCAAAGCCCCAAAGGAGCCGCCATGACAGGGAAGCTACGCCCTCGATCTTCTGAGGTGGGAGAAGAGCTGGAGGGAAAGCCACATGCAGCTGCGGCCCGGCTCCTCTCGCACCCAGGACAAGCCAGTGGGCTTTGGCGTCCCGGGTCACCTGGCTGACCGCCTGCCATCTTCCTTGAGACGGGGGACACGGAGGAGGGGGACGCCTATACCGCTGTCCTTGGCTTGCACTCCCGTTCCATTTCCCAGTTCTGGTAATTGAAGTCCAAGATCACCTGGAGTGCCAAGGTTCACCATCACTGATCTATAGGCACGTCGTGGGGTGATACGATCATTCAAATAGCCTGGACCCATCCCAATTTCAAATACTGTACTGTACAGTACAGTAATACCTCGCTAAGACTTGGTTCCACAAGTGTTATCTTGGTGTTATCTGATTTTTAGTGTTATCCGATGCATGTTAAAATCCTATGGGATGGATCGGATAACATTAAAGCTCCATAGAGATACATTGTAACCGCACAGGCTTTAGCGGTTGTTATCCGATCCATCCCATAGGACCTTAACGTTATTCGATCCAATTCTCCTCCCCAGATTACTTAACGTTATGCAATTTTAGCGTTATCAGAGGTAAACTTTATCCGAGGTATTACTGTATTTGAAAAAGAACCATACAGTCAAACCTCACATAAAGAGTGCCTCGCTTAAAGAGTAACTCGCTTAAAGAGCAGAATTTTCTCTGAATGTTCGCTTTGCTTAACAAATAAAACCAGCCAAAAACTCACTTAACAAATAAATCGGGTTCACAATCCCCCCCCAAATAGTCATTTACAATAGTGTTTCGCTTAAAGAGCAAACTCGCTTAAAGAGCAATCTTGTGGAACACATTATGCTCTTTAAGTGAGGTACAACAACTGTACTAAAAAGAACTGCATGCTTTGAGAAGAAAGATTCTCAAACTAACAGAAGAGATGCCTGTTTAACAACACATGCTTGGAAGTCTTGGAAAGTCCCAAAAAGCCAAATCTTTCCCTCTAGCTTCAGCCTTCAAAAAGAGGGTGGGAGGGCGGCTGGGGCCACTTCCAGTCCAGGAATGGGTGAGGAGATCTTCCCAATCCAGATCACCAGAGCTCTGAGTTGGCGTTTGCCTCTGGTCTGGCTGAATTCCACATACCCAAGAAGACCAAAGCATAGCCGGCTCTTCCTAGCCTTCCTCCCCTTCCAAAGCCACCCATCTCCCTCCACTCCAGAAAGAGGCCAGAGGGTTGCCCAGGTGGCAAATTCTCCATCCAGATAAAGGACAGCAGAAGGACAGAATTTTGGTGTGTGTGCGCGCGTTCTTTTTGGGATAATATACACCTTTCCAAATTTTGGAAGAAAATTTGGAAGAAAGAAAAATATCCTATTTATTTATTTATTCATTGAAGTATTTCCACAATTTATTCACAGATAGACTGTGCTATGACATTTATAACAACTGAAATCATTTGAAAGCAAATTCTGGATGTGAAAGCAAATACAGTAGTGGTTTAGACCCAGTAAAATTCAAAACACACACAATATCCAACACCCTATACTTGTGGGTTAGGATCATCATCCTGGCAACCCCACAACGAAAGAGGGGTAGACGGTTAGGGTGGGTTAATCCTTTTTTCCCCCAGAAGGCAAGAGGGAAAGGCGGATCGAGAAGACTCCGAATTATACTGCGCAACACACACAGACACACACCGACATCTCCCACCAGGAAACCCCAAGGAAGACAGAAGCAGGAGCGACAAGGGGGAGAAGAGGCGGACCGGGAAGGGGATTCTTCTCCGTCCCATCGGACTTACTTCACCTCCACTTCTACGGGTCACGCCGCCACTCACCCCACACACCCTCCGGAGAGACTCACCCTCGGAGACCCCAAAGGAGACGGCAAGCGCCCCCAGCAGCAAGACCGGCGCCCCAGGAGGCCACATGGCCCTCTCGAACCCGAACCTCCCTCTCTTATGCAGGTCTCAAATCCGGAGCAACGACTAACAACGCTACGCTCACTTCAACGGGGATCCGCCGAATGCGAATCACTGGCGAGTTCACACCCAAGAAGGGGCTCCGGACAGGAGACTCAGGATTGGTGGAGGGGAAAATAGTCGACCAATAGGCTAAAAGAAGAGCTATTTCGTCACTGGTTGCTATCCAGACGACCCTTCGCAAGGCAGCGTCTTCTTAGGGCTGGAAATGGAAAGTGAAAGTGGATTCGTGAAAGTTTTTTGGGGGGGAATCCTCCTCTTTGGAGCGACTTGGATTGTAGGGAGCGAGGTTGGACCCGGGGGGGAGGGGTAGGATCCCTACAGCCCCAATCCAATAACCCCAACCTCTACGCCGTGCTGAATGCGGATCGAGGGATATCTTTTAGGTGGGAGCCTTGGAGGTTTATGGGCGAAAGAGCTGCGTCCGGACTCCGGAGCGAGGCGAGAAGGAGAGGAGGAAGAAGGCACTTTGTCCGAAGAGAGGAGAGCTAAAAAGCAAAGACGGAGAGCAGGCCGAAGCTGAGAAGGCGCCTTTCTTGAGAAGCCAAAGAGAGAGGTTCTCTCTCCTCCCCTGATCACTTGTGTGTTGCCTTTTTAGGCTCACGGGTTTTGTGCAACTGCTTGAAAAGGGCTCCTCCAACCTCCCGCTGCCATGTTGGAGCCTGTGTTTTTTCCACTGGCCCGTTGCCTATTGAAAACCCTCCAGACCTAACCAGACAAAAACATATTAATGTAAATACTCAGGCTGTGACTTCGTGGATTCCCCACAGTGGGAAGTCTTGAGGCTTGGTGGTGCAGTGGTTAACACAGCCAAAATGTTGTGAGCTTGTTCCTGAAAGCACATTGGGGGCAAAATGGTAATTAACCTGTGAAATGCCCAGAGTGTACCAAGTGCTATATGGCAACACATAAGTTTACAGTAATTGCTATTGTTTTCCTGCATAGAATCACCAATCCACTCACTAATGCCCATTTCTACCTTTTGTACCCCAAAAGAAGGGAATTGTGCTTCAAGACAGAGTCAGAGAAAGCTGAGGAATGGATCAGGGCCATTGACCACCTTGATTTACTTTTTTCTAATTTGTAATGTATTTCCTTCGTCTGTGGGAAAAAGTCCTTGAAAGTCCTCATTCTCAAACCACCAGATAAATATATCTTAATATAGAGACTTGGGTTCCCCCTCTTGGACAAACATTTCTCCAGCAAGCAGTTTAGCTGTGTTGCTTATTATTTGGGTGCCTAAAGTTGTGACTTGTCTTGTTTGCCCAAAACGCCTGAGGCAGAGAGCTGCCATTTTGTACTCCCCACCATTGCATGACATAGTAAGAAGCAGCATGCACAAAATGGCTTCCTTTTCTGAAAGGTGGGGCTGCCTCCCTCTGGCCCTTTCGGTCGGAGCGTAACTGCAGTAGTGAAGGCTGAAACTGAAAGCCACCCAAGCAACTTAAACCCTCCAAGTCCTTGGCCTCCAGCCATCCAAGTGACGCAGCCCCAAATGCTGTAGCTTGCAGTAACATGCCACTCAGAGAGTGGGATCCACTGGCATCCCTGGATAACCACTGAGTCAGGCAGGAAAGTCCCCGAATGATGCTATCAACAACAAACCACCTTTGCTCTTAGATTTTCTTTTGATACAATGGTCTCTTTATTACTGGCAAGTAGGTCTCATGGTTTAGAGACCAATTGCAGACATTTCCACAGTGCCTGTTTCTCCCCTGTTCTTTAACCCTCTTGGTGAGCCCAAGGCCTTTGCAAATGAAGCTACACTGATGTAGATGCAAAGCAAGCTGTCAGGTCTAACTTCTTTTACATCTAGGTCAGACTTTAAACTGCCAAAATGAAGCCACCTTTTGGTGAATTCATTCCTCAGTTCCTTTTGCCTGGTCTAGTGGGAGAGAAAGATTAGCAGGCACAACAAGGATGCCATTGCCTGTAGTTTGCTCAAATGTGGTACAAAAGTACCACAATCTTCAAGGAGGCTCTTTCCACTGGCAGATGGTCTCCTCACCTGGAAGGAAGACAGAAGCCACAGGCACCCATCCACCGACCAGTCATGAAAGGCCAGGGTGGTAGTTGTTGCAGGTTGGAGGGGAGGAACACATTCCTGTGGGGTTGTTTTGGCAGCTGTTTCTCAGCAAGTGTTCTGATTCAGCTGCTTCAAAGCAAGCCAACTGCAGGACGGGCTTTCCAGCTGAGATTCTCCTTTAGTTCCTGTCAATGCTTGTACAACAGGGTTTTTTGGGGGTGTGTATAATCACACATCACGATTGTGATGTGTGATTATAGGCGAAGGATTTAGTGTTTCCTTGGAAAGATCAATACAGTACTTCCAAATTTTCACCAAATCTTTCTCTACCAACCAGACGGTTTGAGGCTGATTTTCATGCACTCTTTTCTGACCCTGCCGTTTAGCTATCTCTCTGGCCATGGTCCGAGATGGTTCCAGTGGGGGCATGATTTACCTTGTCACCATCACCAAAGACGGCAGCAAGGAGGAAAAGGTTGTGGGGGACGAGATCCCAAAATTCCACGATGAATGAATTCGCTTGCTCTCTTCTCTTTTGCATATTGGCCTTTTCATTCTTCTGGCTTTGTGGATTCTAGCGTGATGATCTAGGGGTGTGTGTGTGAAACTGCCAAAATGAAGACACCGTTTGGTGAATTCATTGTGCAGTTACTTTCGCCTGACCTAGTGTGAGAAAGATTAGCTGGCAACACAAGGTTGCCATTACGAGGAACGAAGGTCACTGACCTGCCAAAAATGGTTTCCTTTGTGCAAAATCTTGCTGCTGCCACTTCCTTTGCCTTATCAAAGCCAAAATGTTTAATAGCCAATATTTATCCGGGGTGATTGTTACTCTGAATGATCAAGGAATAGATTTAATACGAGATTTCCTTTAACCAAATGATCGAGCAGTGGGTAAAAGGTTGCAAAACCTTCACAAAAAGATAACACTGATGGGAATATGCAGCAAGGACATAACAAAATAACAAAATCTGTCTCCTAGCACAGGAGTTCTAAACCAGGGGTGTCCAAACTATGGCCCGTGGGCTGGATCCGGCCCCCAACACCAATTCATCTGGCCCATGAAGCCTTCATTGCTCCCGGAAGCAGAAGTAAAACCATATGGGCGTGTTTTACTTCCGCTCCTGGGAGCAACGACGGCTTCGTGAGCCAGATGAATTGGTGTCAGGGCTGGATCCGGCCCATGGGCCATAGTGACCAACCTCCTGAACCACGTGACCAGCCCATGGCCTTAAAAGTTTGGGGACCCATTTTAAACCTTACCTGCACCACAGACCAGACAACTCTCCCTCCGACAGCTGAGCAGGATGGACATGTGGTTTCCCCCTGCTGCAAATTCGTGTTTGCAGATGTGTGGGCATGTCTGCTTTTGGGGTCGTCATTGTAGGCCGGATGGAATGGCATTATTGTGCCGGCCCGTGGGCCATAGGTTGTGAACCCCTGTCCTAGCATCTTTGCTTAAGTCCACGTAAGCCTCTTAGGAAGACAGAAAGGCTTTCCTGTCCTATTGTTTCTATAGGGAAGCCTATCTGGACCTCCACCCTCCAAAACATTGATGAGAGGCATCTTCCATCCCTGGAAGTCCCACTTTGGGAGGACAAAACTGATCCTAGAGAAGTTGTGATGCCTGCAGACATCCCATGGTGTTGCATTAGCTCAGCCAATGACAAGGGTGAAGACAGTGGAAGGAGCAGTCAATTCAACCTAGTTTGGGTGGGAACCAGTGATAATTTTATTTTTGGGATAAGTATTGATTTAAAATGTACAGCTATAATCATGTTCCAAATATTAGGAATTGGTTTTAAATTCTATTGTAAAAGGAAACAAAACCAACAAACTCAGCAATCCAAATTCTGATTGCCAAGCTGTTTAAATATCTCTGAAAACTTGTTTCATATTCAGGGTTGGGAGAACGTAAGATTCTAAAGAATCAAATTGGTTGGTTGACTGGACCACTCGAAGCATCTCCAACGTCCTGATGCCACCCCCCAACCCCCCTCCGAGACATAGAATTCTTATTATTCAAAGAGTGAACTCCCACTCACGTGGAGGAAGCCTTAAAGGCCATTCACTGTTAATCACTCATTCTCAGATTGCCCCTCTTAAAAATCAAATTGCCCCTCTGTGGGGCACGTGTTCCACGCTGGGAACCATGGTTTTAAAACCTAAGAGAAAACAAAATTACAAATAGAGTCAACCAGAGTCAGATTTCCAGACTGTTAATTTAGACATGCCAGTCATATACAGGGTGGGAAGAACATGTGATCCTAAAAAATCAAGTTGATTGATTGTACCACTCAGGGCAGTTTACAATCATATAAAACATAAAATGCAAAAGAGATAAATTACCCAAGGGAATACCATCAAAAAATATCTACCTATCTATTTATTATATTTAGACCCTGCCCATCTAGGGGATTTTCCTACTCAGGGTGGCTTACGACATACAGTAATACCCCGGATAACGATTGCACCGGATAACGCTAAAACCGGATAACGACGACAAATTTGGGGGGAAGATTTGCACCAGAGAACGTTCTTTTTAGCGTTATCCGATCCATCGTAATAAAGAAGTAAAGGAGGCCAAAGCTCCTCTCCCGGCCACTTCCCTCCTCCCCCCCCCACCCCCAGCAGTTTGGGGACTCTCCACACCCTCCCCACTGCCTGCTCGGCCACGAGAGAATCCAGCCCAGCCCTGGCCCTGCTTCACTTCAAGCCATAGCTTCTCTTGCTGTGCTGCACGCTCAGACTGCTCCGACTGAGAGGCTTGGGTTTTTTTTTTCTGTATTGAAACTACACGCCTCTCTCTCCCTGTAAATACAGGGAGGAAAAAAGATGCGAGGCTTGTGGTTGTTGTTGTTTTTTTTGTTTCCCTTCCTGTATTGAAACTACAGGGAGGGGGAAAGAGAGAGAGGTGATTGGTTCTCTAGAGAACCAATCACATCTCTCTATTTCCCCCTTCCCTGTAGTTTCAATACAGGGAGGAAAGACTGCAGTAGAGTCGGGGAAAAGGTGCTTTCCCCGACCCTACTGCAGTGGCAGAGATCGCTGCACGTGGGGGGGTGTGGTGTGGCTTTAAAGGCAGGGAGGTCTCTTTCTTTCCCTGCCTGCCTTTAAAGCGATTTGCCCCTGAAGTCAGGGCTTTTTTTTTTAGCGTTGTTCAATGCATGCATCGGACAACGCTAAAAATCGGATAACGTCATGACTTGTGGAACCAAGTCATAACCTTATCCGGAGTATTACTGTACAGTAATACCTCGGATAACGTTAACCTCGAATAACGCTAAAAATTGCATAACGTTAAGTGATCTGGGGAGGAGAATTGCATCGAATAACGTTAAGGTCCTATGGGATGGATCGGATAACAACCGCTAAAGCCTGTGCAGTTACAATGTATCTCTATGGAGCTTTAACGTTATCCGATCCATCCCATAGAATTTTGACATGCATCGGATAACACTAAAAATCGGGTAACACCAAGACTTGTGGAACCAAGTTTTAGCGTTATCCAAGGTTTTACTGTACCTTACAAAACACGATTATAATTAATCAATCCCAAACAGTGGGACATAAGGAAATGCAACTGATGCACAATTGCCAGACTGTTGCACCACAATTTGATGTATAATATACAATAAAGATCTAAAATTATTTTAAAGGCTGCCTTTAATTTAATCTGGATGGCAAAGGAATAATGTGACACGAAAGAAAGGAAAAACAAAGCAAACAGATAAATGTTAGACATTCCCCAAATCACTGCAAATCCTACTCTACTTGTGCATAAATCCTATACACCTCATCGGCATGTTTCTGATCAATGCATGTGTGTCTGAAGATGAGGCAAAGCATAAGATTATAAGCAGCCCTTCAGAAGCAGACGTTTCTCTCCAGGCAAAGTCAAGCGAAAACTGAACAATCGCCTTGGGTTTGGAAGCAGGGAAGGCCTTCAGAAGCTTCTTGCATCCGGAAATGACAGCAAAACTTGGTGGATCTTTTCTGGTGTCATCCTGCAAAAAGATAAACGATCTCAGGCTGTAGAATAGGGGAAAAAACCCCAATCTAAATCTCTGGCCGATGCCCCACACAGGGTTTGGCCACCCCACAGCAGCCCCACCCCCACCCCTTCTTCCTCTTGCTGGAAAGGCCACTTTTCCCTTGAGGTGGGAAGAGGGAGGAAAGTTGGGCTGTTTTTGGTGAGAGAATGAGCTCTTCTCCTGCAACAATAGGAGGAAATAGCAGCCAACCAGATCTCCCCCCTCCCTTCTTGTTGACTCTCCGTGTGAGGAGGCCCTTCCCAGGCCACGCCTCAAAGCCTTCTCCTCCTGCTCCCGGGAAAGGTAAGGCCAACCAGTGCAACCTTTCCCAAAAGAAAGAGGGAGGAGGTTGGCTATTTGGTTGGCTCCAGAGTGCCACAAGCCTCTCCTTACTGTGGATCCATCTTTCCCCTGGATGAATTCTCCTTCTTGTGTTCCTGGAGTCAAGAGCATTTGGGAGGAGAAGAGATCTGTCCCCAGAGGGAGTGGAGTTGGATTCCTCTTCTTGAGACCATGGCCTCCCTCTCCCCTCCCTTCCCCTTCTCCCCACAGAAGACAAGACCCTCCCCTGCAACTCACCTCTTCTTGGAGATGCTAAATAGTCGGATTGTTCTCTGTGTGGAAAGAAAGAAGACGACCAAGTTAGCCTCTCCCTGAACTGTCCCTAAAACGTGTTTGTCTCTGCATGTGTTCAGTCTTCAGGAGGCAAGCAAGATCTTGGAGACTGTTTTGCTCCGTCTCCAACCGCTACATTGATCTGATTCAACTCTACAATCGCCCATGTTTCCGGATAAGAAAACTCCACCTTGCTTTGAACTTGCAAATAACTGAAGTCCTTCCAATCATTTAAGAGCCCTGATAAATTCTTGCCAATGGCAGGTACCCCTGCTCTGTTTTTCACACTTGAGTTGTGTGAAGCTTCCAGCATCTTCCAGTGTGAACATCTAAAGGGTTCTCAACCGACAGTCCGTGGGCCAGCCCTGGCCCACAGTACCATTTCACGTGGGCCCACACTGCCTGTTATGTCCCAGACACCCACAGCAGTGCAGAACACACAAAGTAGGACAAAGTCTTAATTTAATTTAATTTTTCAATTTGTATGCCGCCCCACTCACAGAACGACTCTGGGTGGCTAACAAAGAAAACACAATATCACAGTTACAACACAAAATATCAAGTCACAAGATTTCAGAAACATTACAGCAAATATCCCAACCACCATCACAAAATATCAACCCACCACAAAACACTTCAAAGAATACACAAAAAAGTTGCCAACTTGCCCCCACTAAGTATGTCATCCTCCCTCCAGGCCGGGCCAGCCGAGGGAGCGTCCAGTGTGGCAGAGGTGGGTTTTGAAGCCCGCCTGCCACGCAGCTGCTGCTCCTTCCCTCCAGGCCAGGCCGGCCAAGGGGGCGTCCGGTGTGGGTTTTGAAGCCTGCCTGCCACACAGCTGCTGTTCCTTCCCTCAGGCCAGCTGAGGGGGCATCTGGTGTGACGGGGGCGGGTTTTGTCGCCCCAGCTGCTGTTCCTTCCCTCCAAGCTGGAGTCAGCCGAGGGAGTATCCGGTGTGGCGGGTTTCAAAACCCGCCCACCGCGCAGCTGCTGCGCCTTCCCTCCAGGCCTAACTGGTTGCAAGGCATATTGTGTCTGTGATGCCTTTAAGACTTTACTGCTGGGGCACACAGGTGCTGGGAGTTTTCATTTGATGTACTCCAATGGCCAGTGTATTTAGGACAGAGCATGATCACAGATTTGAGTCCAAAAGGGGTAAACAAAACCGTACTCGAGGCTAGCCGGGTTCCAGAGCCGATCAAAGCAAAACTGTAGACGCAAGGCTATTCTGGAGATGTCATTGGTAGTCTAGGCAAAGGTCCAGGTTTCAGGAGACAGACAGATTCTAGCAACATAGTGCCGGGTGTCCAAAGTAATTGCTCCGAGAAGAGCTTGCCAACAAGCCCCTTCTTTGAGGAGACTCAGGGCTCACCGCTGGAGATTCTCTCTGGAGGGGAGCCCTAACCCTCCTCTTCCTCAGCTGCAGAGCATTCCTCCAATGAGCTCTGCATCTTTCAGACCTCCTGGGTTCCACCAGGTCCTCCACACTGCTGACACCTGGTGCCTCCGACAGATCTCCTGTCAACCCTTGATCAGTCTGGCTGACTTGGCCACAAGGGGTTGGCTCCAAAAGAGCAGCAGGCTGTAGAACTGGTGACAGGTCTGCTTCCTTGCACCCAGGGTCCAGATCGGAGCCAGCAGCAGGCTGAGGGGTGGGCCAACTGTCTTCCTCCTCCTCCTCCTCACACCCAGTATCCCAGGCCACAACACTGCCACTGCGACCATTGGAAGCGGGTGCGTTTACAACAACCGTAAATAGGTCTGCGGCTGTTGTAAATGCATTTACGCTAGGTGCGGACATGTTTTAAGGCAGCATTTACGGCCAAGGAAATGCACCAGTCTGGCCAGCTTGATAGGGACCGTAAGTTTTCACTGCTCACCCTAACTGGTTGCAAGGCATATGATTTGTTTGTTTGTTTATTTATTCATTCAAATTTCTACACCGCCCTCCTCACTGAGGTGACTCAGGATGGTTTGACATAAAAACAATTCAGGTTAAATAATTTAAAAGATTTTAAAAGATCGAAAAATTAATACCAAATTAAAACTAAACAGTTTCCAAGTTAAAAGGTTAAAAGGGAGAAGGGGCTTAAATTAACCAGCAGGCTGGGGACATTGCACCATCAGTGCCCTATACCTGCCCCACCAGCCAAGTTTTTACACTCTTCCTAAAGGACAGCAGCTCTGTCTGGAGACGTAGGTCAGTTGGCAGGAGGTTCCATAGGGCCGGGGCGGACACAGAGAAGGCCCTCCTTCTTGTGCTAGAGAGACGAGCCTCTCTAGCTGATGGTAGAACCAGAGCGCCTCTCTGGTCCGCTCTGGTGGGATGGACAGATGTTCTCGGGGTGACATGGTCTTTTAAGTATCCTGGCCCACTACCATGTAGGGCTTTAAAGGTAATTACCAGCACCTTGAATTGCACTCGGAGGCAAACTGGGAGCCAGTGCAGCTCCCGGAGCAGTGGTGACGCACGAGCATAACACTCACACCCCATCACGACCCGAGCAGCCGCATTCTGTACCAACTGCAGCCTCCAAATGGTCACCAAGGGCAGCCCCATGTAGAGCACATTACAATAATCAAGTCTGGAGGTGACCAAAGCATGGGTGATCATGACCAAGGAGTCCCGATCTAGGAGTGGGCGTAACTGGCCCACAACAGGAAGTTGTGCAAAGGCCCTCCTGGCCAAGACTGCCACCTGCTCCTTGAGCAGTAGTCATGAGTCCAGGAGAACCCCCATATTACGCACCGGGCCTGTTTGGAGCAAGACCGCCCCATCCAGGACCAAAGACGGTTACTCCCGAGATAACATAGGACCCCCGACCCACAGCCACTCGGTCTTGCCAGAATTCAGTTGTAGCCCATTGTCCCCCATCCAGACCCTGGAAAGGACTGCCACTGCATCACTAGGATCCCGACAGGCCAAGATATACAACTGGGTATCATCTGCGAACGGATGATCTCACCCAGTGGTTTCATGTAGATGTTGAATAGGAGAGGTGAAAGCACCCAGCCCTGAGGCACCCCATATTGGAGAAGCCTAGGGCTGGATTTCTCACTCTCCAACCATATTGTGTCTGTGATGCCTTTAAGACTTTACTGCTGGGGCACACAGGTGCTCGGAGTTTTCCCTGATGTGCTCCAAGGGCCAGTGTATTTAGGACAGAGCATGATTGCAGACTTCCAGCTACAATGCTCAACTTGCCTGAGCTTTAATGCTCACCTTCTTCTGCTGACAATCTGGATGAAGATTCCTGCATCTTCCGGAACCTGGTACAAGGACTGAATATTTGCCACTGCTCCTGATGATGGCTTTTTGCCGGATATGCCATCTGTGCTTACTGGACAAAGAAGGGCTACTTGGGGTAATAAGCCTCCACCAGGAGGACAGAAGCTGCAGAACTCTTTGGCTTTGTCTGTAACTACAGCTTGCCTTTACCCTGCTGAACTGGACTGTTACTGAACTGTATGGACTTGTATATAGAACAAGTCAACTGTCTCAGTGAGGTCAACTGAACAGCCTGAGAGAATATATCTGTTTTGAGTTACAGTTGTTGCACTGCATATACTTGCACCCTTCTACTTCCTGAGTAAACCTACTTTGAGTTTTTTTCTGTATCAAAATCTGGTCTGCCTGTTTTTCTCACAAGAGACCACTTGGCCAGGTGCGAACCTCTTGCTGGCCACTGCATACCACTCTGTTGACCAATTACATCAACACTGCTCAGCTGTCTGGATCCAGCCCATGGCTTAAAAAGGTCGAGAACCCCTGTTCTAAATGCAACGGAGGGTTCCCCCCAAAGGCTATGGTACTTTCACCTGAATGTATCCCATGTGCCACTTGTCCTGGTTTTCATGGTTTCTTTGTTGTTTTTCTAGCAGACTTATGAGACATTGCTTTGGTGAGCAGTAAGCATTTCATTTTCCGTCGCCAATAGTTCCCCCCCCCCCATGCACCACCCGACCCTGCTATGGTAGCAGTAGGACATCCCGATGGCAAACTCCCACTAATATCTCACAGGAGATGATGCTTTGATCCACCATGTCAAACTAGATGTGTGAAGTATGGCTCAACCAAGTAACCAAGTAAGTAATACCCTAATACCCATGATAACGCTAAGACTTGGTTCCATGTGCGGGCGCATTCTCTCCCCAAGAAAACTGGTGATCGCACCCTCAGATCGCCAGTTTGGTTGTGGGGAGAATGGGCACACATGCCCACCCCCTAACCAAACCGCCGCTCTGAGCAGAGATCTCTGCTCCGCAGACTTTGGGGCAAGGATCAACGTTGGGAAATTTGAGGCAAGCGTTTGCATCAGACAATGTTATCTTAACGTTGTGCGGTGCAAAAGTGTGCCTCAAATTCCCCAACAATATCCTGTTTTAGAGTTGTGCGGTACAAATGTTAACCGGGGTATAACTGTACAGTGGCAACTCACATAAAGAGCATAATGTGTCTCACGGGATTGCTCTTTAAGCGAAACACCATTGTAAGTGACCAATTGTGACTTCTGGCAGGGGGGATTGTGAACCCCGATTTAGTTGTGAAGCAAGTTTTTGATTGTTTTTAGTTGTTAAGCGAGGCGACCATTCAGAGAAAATTCTGCTCTTTAAGCGAGTTCATCTCTAAGCAAGTTGCTCTTGATGCGAGGTTAATATATTTTGTGACTGTGATATTCTATGTCTCTGTTAGCTGCTCAGAGTTTCATTGCGAGTGGGGCGGCATACAAGTTGAAATGTAGTGATAGGAGTAGGAGTAATACTGAACTTTTTTTAAAAGTGTGGGTGTTATTTTGCTTTGCTGATATTTTTAATTTTATTCAATTGGTCTACATTTTTTTTTATTATTGTAAAGATTTTTATTATTGTGTTGCAAGCTGCCCAGAGTGGGAAAATATCTCAGATGAGCAACGTATAAATGTAATAAATAAATAAACTGATGGCCAAAATGTACCATGTTGGAAAAAAGTTGACAAATGTATACTTGGAACATGTGCCAAAAGAATGAAGGAAAGTGGATTTTGAAGGAGGACCAGAAGCAAAAAAATGGAAATTTGGAGGATATAGGTTAGAAAAAAAGATAAGATGCATTCTCGCTATAAGGTGTGAACCGAACTGTATCCAAAGCCTCCCCAACCAGCCATGGGAGTCAAAAGTGAGCATAGGAAACCATTAAGAGTGGCTGCTCCATGTTGTATCTCAATGAGACGGAGGCCCTAAAGCAGCCTCCCACAATTCATCGCAATTGTTTCCAAAGGCTCAGAACAACAACCACACATCACGAATTCTTAGGCCCATGGCTGGGACCCAAGCAAGGGTTTCCCCCCAAAAAAACTCCAGCCTGACCATCTGGTGGCCCATATGCACCTTTCATAATAATAAGAAAACCCAGGAGGAAGGCATTACTCACCCGTTGGTGCTTTGTAGCCTTCCTGGCGATTCCTATTCCCTGCAGAGACAGAATCAGAGCGTTATTGCAGACGGTAGTTCCAAGAGATCATCCAGTCCCAATCCGAGAGGCCAAGAAAGTTCCCTCCTCTAGTGTCAAGAATTTAATTCGTTCCCACAAAACCCTCTTTCCTCTGGCCCTTTTCTCCCTAGAACAATGGTGGGCAACCACAGCTACCTCAAATGTTGTTAACCAACATGATGCTTTGTAACTGCTCAAAGGGACTGTGGCTGATGGGTCTTGTAGTCAAGCCACACCTGGGAGGCTACAATTGTCTCCCTTTCCCTTAAAACTGCCCAGAGGCCGACACGGAAAGGAGGTGACTCTTCCCATGCCAGTAAAAGAAGAAGAGATCAGGGATGCTTTTAATCATTTCTGAAAATGTGGAATGAAGGAAGGACCTGGCAAGGCTCCCTTTGGCCTGAGACGCAGGTGAGTCCCTGGGAAAGAGGAGAAGACCTTGAGATTTATTTGATGGATTTAGATTTATTATCCCGTCCCAATCAGGCAAACCTGACTCTTGATGGCTTACAGAAAAAGAGAAAGATGCTACATCATGAGTACAAAACAAACTAAACAATCCCACGATACCCCTACAAATTCAGAAATTGAAACCCTAAGGTTCAAAATTAATTTTTAAAAAAATTAAACTATAAATTTACAAAAAAACTGAAAAATTTAAAAGATGTAAAAGGTTTAAAAAGTTTAAAAGAGCGAGAGAGGGGTGGCTATCCCATCAGATCAGCCACCCAACATGGGACCCGGTATTACTGGAGCCCCACACCTGCCCTGCCAGCCAGGTTTTTAGGCCCTTCTGAAAGGGCAGTAGCATAACTCAGTTGGCAGGAGGTTCCAAAGGGCCGGGGGGCGGACACGGAGAAGGCCCTCCTCCTTCTGGTGCTAGAGAGATGCGCCTCTCCAGCTGATGGAATGATAAGAGAGCCTCTCCGATCCGCCCTGGTGGGACGGACAGACGCCCATGAGGAGCAACAATAAAAGCAACAGGAAGAGGGCAGGATATTCCAGGCCATGGTATTCACCTGCATCTTCTCCGTGAAGAGAGACTCCGCAGGAGGGGAAAACCCCACATCCTTCCACCCAAATAAGGACCTCCCAACAAAGGCATTCCCTGTTTACTTACTCTTGTGGATCCAGAACCCAGTAACGGCAGCAGCCACGGTTAGAAGAACCAACACCACGACGACAACCCCAATAATGAGCCCTAAATTGGAAGCTAAAGGGAGAAAACGAGGGGGAAAGACCAAAACAATTCAAGGGATACCCAGAACAGTCCAGCCTTGTTAAGGAGGAGACCCCAAATGCCCAAAGAAGTGAGGAGTCCACAGAGTTAAAAGATGCTGAAGTGCGCGTGCATGTGTGAGAGAGAGACACAGATTCATGGGACATGTAACTCCAGTAATCAAAAATAAAGCATGTGACCCATCCATACATTCAAACAAATGCAGGAACGAGATGATACCTTTTATAGGTCACTTCAAAAATTCAAAACTTTGCAAGCTTTTGTAACTCATGGTTACTTCACCAGGCTTCTTGCATGGCATGATGTACAAGCCAGGCTTTATTCTTCGATGTTAAATGGGAAAATAGACAGCAGGCCACCTCATTTTATAATCCAAAGTAGGAAGGCAGACATTGGTGTATTACCTTCTCCAAATGTACCTCTTTGAAGCTGAGAACTTTCTTTGTGGCTCACGTTAGTCCAGATCACTCCAAATCAGAGTAGATTAGGAATATTTGTGGGAGCCCATCCCAGATGGGTGGGGTATAAGTCCAATAAACAATAATATTACCAATTTGATGAACTTCCACTAGTTCTGCAAAGTTTTGAATTTTTAAAGTGACCTATAAAAGGTATCGCCTCCCTCCTACATTTGTTTGACCTGTAACTGCATGTCAACATTTCTCTCCAGTAGAAATAAAGTGTGAAGTTTAATGAATGATGTCAGAGTTTTACAACTTATCCATATTTGTTAATCTGCATTTGTCATTTAACTGTCACATTACCTGTCGTAAGTTCTGTTATGAACAAAATAATACCGTAACACCCCGTATAACCGTTTTAATTGATTCCAAGGGGTCCATTGTTGGAACCACTAGAGTCCCCCTCCGGTCCCCTCTGGTGGGATGGACAGATAACCTTGGGGTGATGTGGTCTCTTAAATATCCTGGCCCACTACCATATAAGGCTTTAAAGGTAATAACCAGCACCCTGAATTGCACCTGGAGAAAAACTGGTAACCAGTGCAGTTCCCAGAGCAGTGGGGATGCACGGGAATAACGCCCACACTCCAACACCACCCGGGCAGCCGCATTGTGGACTAGCTGCAGCCTCCAAATGGTCATCAAGGGCAGCCTCATGTAGAGCACATTGCAATAATCCAGTCTGGAGGTGACCAGAGCGTGTGTGATCATGAGTAAAGAGTCCCTGTCGAGGAGCAGGCGCAATTGGCATAATTACACGAAGCTGTGCAAAAGTCCTCCTAGCCATGACCGCCACCTGCTCTTCGAGCAGGAGTCGCGAGTCCAGGAGGACCCCCAGAATGCAGACTGGGTCTGTTTGGGACAAAACTAGTCCCATTCAGAACCAAAGATGGTAACTCCTTAGTTAACACGGGACCCCCGACCCATAGTCACTCATAGCTTTACCCCTGGGAAAGCGCTTCTCTAGCCAAAGTAATCCCTGCACTGTTAGCGAAAGGGATTCTCAGTGTTCCACTTGCCGAAACGGCAGACGGACACCGAGAATCCCTTTCGCTAACAGCGAGTGGATATTATTCATTGGTTTTAATATCTATAATTCCTTTAATTCACTACCTTAATAAATTGTATTTGTTAATCTGCATCGGTCATTTAACTGTCACATTACCTGTCCTGAGTTCTGTTACTAAAAAAATAATAAACTAAAATATCCTGTTTTATTCAGGAAGGGAATTGAAATCAATGAAAATTCATGCCAAAATAATATGAAAGATATACTGTACAGTATTCTGGCTTTTATTCTTCCTTTGGTGAATATGGTCCTTCTCAGAACCATCCTGCTGCCCCCACCCTTTCCCTCCAACCCCAACCCCCCCACAATCACTCACCAGGTTCCTCCCAAGCCAAGACCAGAGGCTCCTCCAGCCCATCGTGACCCACATGGCACTGGTACTGGTCTCTCTCCTTGGGGTCAATCTCGATGCTCAGCCAGGCATGGTAGGTCCCATCGGGATAAGGGGCCACATTCCTACGGAAAGTGAGGTGATCCAAGACTTCTCCACCCTTCCTCCAAGTGGTTTCGATTTCCTTGGGGTAGAAGCCGTAAGCCTGGCAGGTGAGGGTCTCGCTGCCATCGTAGCCCTCCTTGCGTGTCACTTTCCCCACTGGAGGCTCTGCAAAAAACAGCCATGTTGGAATCAACACTGACACTCTCTTTGGTCAGGATGTGGGCTTGGCCTTATTATGCCACTCTGGGCCTTTTCTCCTACCCCACAGATCCCACACCTGAAGGACTTTGATAGTTTCATTTTGGCCCATGGTCATACCACCCTGAACACGCCCAATCTCGTCTGATCTCAGAAGCTAAGTAGGATTCAGCCTGGTATGTTCTTGGGATGGCAGCGTGCAGGTAACCTATTGGACCCCATCCCTGATGGAGATCGGGAATTGCAATTAATAATTATTCTCTATGCAAGAGGAATTCCCTGTAAGTGTGGGTCATAAGCTCGTGTTGATTAAGTCCCTGCCCTTTGTACATGATGCCCAGGGCTATATGTGCACTGGGCATAGTTTTCTTTTCTTTTGTTAAATGAAAGGATGGAGATAGTTATGCTTTTTTAATGTTCTGAAATGTTTTGGAGAAGAGGGAGGGATCTCTGTAGCTGAACAGGAAGCTGGAGCAAAGCGATGCCTTTCTCTAAGACCGCTGCAAAATCAGGCACAGTGCAAGCTTTGGTACTTCTTCAGGCTTGCCTCAATTTATTGCAGAAAATGTGGATTGTGCAGTTTACACAGGAAATTAGAGTTATATTTGTAGAAGTGGTCTTGAATCACGAAAGCTCACACAGGGCTTGATATTTTTATTACTGGTCTCAGCCAGAGATTGCCTTCCTTCTGCATTTACTTGGCAGAAGGGACACACAGCCATGGAAACTGGTGGTCTCCTTGATTACTGCCTTCCAGGAAGGCTCTCTGTGCCTTTTGCTGAGAAATCAAATCATTGTGAAAACTACAAACAATAAACAGACCTTCTTCCTTCTCAACCCCTGTTCAACTGGGAACAGAATAACCCTCAAGTGGAAGTCTACAAATCTCTGCTCTCTCAGTTCCTTCGCTGGTTGTAGCTCCTATTGATTGCATTTATTATTTACTTTAGTAAATTAAGGTGAGAGGCCCAGCAGAAAGAGAAACATTCAGGGTCTCTGGAGTTGTTCTTCACATTTTCTCCCCTGCAGAACCACCTGCCCTAAAGACACCCAAAGGATTCCTATGAGACCCAGAGAGACTTCCAGGGATGGTATGGTTGATTTCTGGGGGTGGTGGGCTATTTTCAAACATCAGTCACAAAAGAAGACTCCTACAAGACCCTAAAGGGAATTGTGGGTCTTTACCTGGGGAAACCCTGCCCCCCCCCCCATTGCCTCCTCACCCTACTAATGTTTGTCCTTTAGTTTCTCCACCAATGAGACAGAAGGACTTGGAGGTGCGATTTTGGGGAGAGGGGAACAGATCAGGTACTCTCCTCCCCCATGTGCAACCATGAAGGATCCTGGGAAGTTTCTGGTGGGGCAAAAGTCCCGGGGAGTGAGTGAGTGAGTGGTGTGGTGAGGTTTCATCAGAGCAGATGGGAAGAACTTGGAGTCACTGTATAGGCAGGGAGTGAGATTTTGTCCTATGTGTCTTGGGATTCCATACCTTACAAGGCATCATATGTGGAAAGTGGAGAAGGACAAAGACCACGAGGCGGATCCAGAGGAAGGTGGAGAGAGAACATCAGAGAAATATTACAAGAACACCAAATAACACTTCTGGAAGCCTCTAGAAATGCCAGAAAAAGAACCTTGCATCTCTCTCGACACCCAGTGGGGTAAAAGAGGAAGCAGAGAGAGAGAGAGAGGGAGCACGGGGGAGGGTGGGGGATGATGTTCACCCCCTCCTCTCCCCACTTCAATTCTCTCAATGGGTCCAGGCTCTGCCCTCTTTTGTTCCTGGACTGGAGTGCCCATCCGGAGCAGGTGGAAGAGATGGGGGTTGGGGGGCGGGTCCCCCCATATGTTTGAACGTTTTGCTTCAAAAGGTCCTCTCACACAAGTGTCAAGGAAAGGAACCCAGACCCCCCTGAGAGCGCAAGGCTTCTATGTCAGAGATTTCCCCTCAAATTTATTTATTTATTTATTTATCACACTTGTTTATCGCCCCCCTCACCAAAATTCCCCCCATCAACACCCCCATGTGAGGCTAAAGACTCCAATGGCCTTTTCTGGGTGCCTTGGGGTGTCTCCCTAGGAACCACCTCTCTGTCAGTGGGGAGGAACTGCAGCCCCTCCCAAGCCCTTCCACACACCCCAACCCTTAGTTTCTCTCCATGCCCCCCTCACCTGTCCTCAGTAGACTCTCCTTCCCGTAGTCCAGGTATCTCAGCAGCCACTCAATGCATTCCTCCTCCAGGTAGGTCTTGTGTCTCTGGGCATAGCCAGGTATTGCCTCCCACTTCCTTTTGGTGATCTGAGCCTTGGAATCAGCTGCTGTCCAGGTTTGGGTTCCCCTGTCAAAGCTGATGTAATCCTTCCCATCATAGGCATCCTGATAATACCCTCCTTTGCTCCCATCCTGCCTCAACTCACAGCCGTACATGGTTTGCAAGCTGTGAAACCCTGGAAGAAACCCACAGGGGAGGATCAGAGAGGAATTGGGGGGGAGGGATCTCTACCTCACCCCCCACATGCCAAGCCCCACAGAAGTGGTCCTGGCAGCAGGGGAGACAAAAAGGCACACGTCACAGAGAGACTTTCAAAGCATGGGAATCTCGCACCAGAGGAAAGAACCCCTTGAGTGTCCTCCTTCCCTTACTAACTGCTAGATCCGGAGATCCGTGCGTGGGAAGGAGGACGGTGTAGCCATGTGGTTGAACGGAACAGCACGTTTGTTTATTGTGAGTACAACACGACAACAACAACAACGGCTGGGGGAGGCAGGGATTTAAATACCCTGCTTGACCCAGCCCACTGACCAATAGGATGTGGCGATTTTCCCGCCGCTGAACTTTTAAATATCTAACACCCCTTCCCCCCAGAATGCACTGCAACCTTATTTGCATACAAAATCAGCCAGATGACGGGGCGTGTGCGAACCCTACTGGACCTGCGCAGTTCAGTCGGCGCCGGGGCATCGAGCGGAGTGGACCTGTTGCTCCCGCTCTGCTCTGCCCTGGCAGGATCCTGCTCTGGGTTGGCTGCGGTGGCTTCAGCGGTGACCGGGGGAGGGCCTGCTTCTCCAGGTAAGTCCGCCGGCACCGGGCCTGAGCTAGAGGGGGTGTTGTAGGGCTGAACCGGGTCGGTGACCGGTTCAACTAGGGCTGGTGTGTCTGGTTCGGAGGTGAATTGTCCGTTGGGAATGGTGTCGTCCTGCGTGCCGGAATTTGTCCGCCTCCTGAGCTGGTCGATATGGCGTTTCCATATTCGACCATCAGTGAGGTGGACCGTGTAAGTGTACGGACCCAGCATGTCACTAATGGTACCCTCTTCCCACAGCGGGCCAGCTGCGAAGTTTCTGGCCTAGACAGGGGTGTCTATGGGAAAAGTGCGGTCTCTCGTGTGCCCCTCTCGGAATCTGTCAGGAGAGTACCGGGGGTGTAGGCGGTCCAGTTGGCAGCGGAGCCTCCTGCCCATCAGGAGTTCCGCGGGGGCCTTTCCCGTGGCAGCACAGGGGAGATTATGCTGGGCTAGCAGGAATGTGTCTATTCTTTCCTGCCAGTCCCCTGGTCCCAGCCTACCCAAGGCTTCCTTCGTGCTGTGCACGAACCTCTCGGCTTGCCCGTTCCCTTGTGCCCTGAAAGGGGAGGTGAGTGCATGCCTGGTTCCTAGGGAGGCCAGGTACTGCTCAAATTCCGTGGCCATTATCCGAGACCAGGGTGTCTGGGATGCCGTGTGTGGCGAACAGCTGCCTAAGCTCTAGGATGATTGCCTTGGCGGTGGTGCTTTTCAAGAGCCTCACCTCTAGCCACTTTGAGTAGGCATCTACGACAATAAGGAATATTTGGCCGTGGAAAGGGCCTGCTAGGTCGATGTGGAGTCTCTGCCACGGACCCGAGGGTTGCTCCCACTCCCTGACTGGAGCCGCCGGGGGATTTGGTCAGGACAACTGGCAAGGTGCACATTTGCTTACCCACTCCTCTATATCCTTATCCATCCGGGGCCACCACACGTAGCTCCTTGCCAAGCCTTTCATTTTAACCACCCCCGGATGGCTGCTATGTAATGTCTCCAGGACTGTCATGCGTAACCTCTTGGGAATTACCACCTGATCTCCCCACAACAGACATCCCCCCACACAGCACAAGTCATCCCGCTTGTCGAAAAATGTCTTGATCTCCCCTTCCCCCTTTATCGGCCAAACCGCACTGAACCCAGCTGGAGACAGTCCGGAGCTCGGTGTCTCTCGCCGTGGCCCTGGCAACCTCAGCCGAGGTGATGGGAGCAGAGTCCAAAGCGTCCAACAAAAGGACCGACGCCTCCTCCCGCTCTGCGCCGTCCTGGTCGGGAAGGGGGCACCTGTTTAGGGCATCCGTGTTACCCATGTGTTTTCCGGGGCGATAAGTCAGTGTGTAGGAGTAACCCGACAAGAAGAGGGCCCAACGTTGCATACGGGGGGACAGCGCAGATGGCGTAGGGCGGTCCCCCACCAAGAGTCCTAGTAGGGGTTTGTGGTCCGTGATGAGCTCAAAGTCCCTTCCATAGAGATAATCGTGGAATTTTCTTACCCCTGCCACAGCCGCTAACGCCTCCTTGTCGATCTGACCGTAGTTTCGCTCTGTCGGTGACATTGTCCTTGAGTAGTAGGCGATGGGTGCCTCAAGCCCGTTGGGCAGCCGGTGGGCGAGGACCGCGCCAACGCCGTAGGGAGAGGCGTCGCAGGCAAGGACTAGCGGCAGGGTGGCGTTATACTGGATCAGGAAGCTGTCCTGAGATAGGAGATTTTTTACAGTCTTAAACGCCGACTCTTGTTCGGGACCCCACTTCCAACCTGTTTTGGCCGCTAACAGCCTACGCAGCGGCTCAGCAGCGGTGGCTTTGCCCTTGAGAAATGCCGCATAGAAGTTCAAAAGACCCAGGAAAGCCTGTAACTCTTGCTTGTTTTTTGGGGTCGGGGCGTTCCGTATCGCCTTTACTTTGCCCTCGGTTGGGTGTATGCCCTTGCAGTCTATGTGGAAACCCAAAAATTCTACCGAGGGCACCCCCAGTAAACACTTGTCCCGTTTTACCCTTAACCCAGCGGCCCTGAACTTCGCAAGGACGGCCGCAACCCTATCCTTGAGTTGCCCCGAATCCTCCGCGATGATCAGGACGTCATCAAAGTAGGGTACCACCCCCGGGAGGCCGTAGAGGAATCTCTCCATGGTGCTCTGGAACAGTCCCGGCGCGATGCTAACCCCAAATTGTAAACGGGTACATTTGAACGCTCCCCGGTGGGTAACTATGGTCTGTGCCTCGGCCGTGGCATTGTCCACCGGTAGCTGCTGGTATGCTTGTGCCAGGTCTAGTTTGGCGAAAATCTTTCCGGGGCCTAACGAATGCAGTAAATGATCTATGACGGGCACCGGGTAGGCGCTTGGCTGCAGGGCTTTGTTAATGGTGCATTTGTAGTCCGCACAAATCCGCACCGACCCGTCCGGTTTAATGGGGGTTACTATGGGGGTCTCCCACCTGGCATGGTCAACCGGAACGAGTATTCCCTGAGCTACCAGCTTGTCCAGTTCTTTCTCCACCCTGGGCTTGAGGGCCAAGGGAACCCTCCGAGCCTTAAGGCGGATCGGGGCAACACTAGGATTCAGTGAGAAAGAGATAGGTGACCCCACGTACCTGCCCAGTTCCTCTCCGAATACGTCCTGGAATTCTGCCATCAGGTCGTCCCGCAGCGAGGTCTCACTGGGCTGGTCGATGGTGGAGCTGTGAATGCCCGCAATGGTCAGTCCCAGGGCCGGAAACCAGTTCGTTCCCAGGAGAGTCGGAACTTTCCAGTGGATGATGGTGATCGGCAGGGTCGACTCTTTCCCTCCGTACTCGACATGGACTCGTTTCTGGCCGGCGATGGGGATGAATCTGCCTTGGCAATCCTTCACTCGGAGTCTTTGGGGCTTCAACTCTGATTCTCTGAGGGATGGGAAGGCTTGCTTCATCCATCTCCATGATATAATAGACACGGCGGCCCCCGAGTCGACCTCCATCCTGCATTCTTTTCCGTCGATCCGGACCGTTGTGTAGAACTTTTGTCCCTTCTCTGTGTCGGCATGGCTAATGGTGATGGTGTGTGCGTTGGCATCTTCAAATCTGGCGCCATTGTTCACTTGGCGCCTTTGATTCGTCCGGTGATTGGAGTCCATCCTGCCTGGCGGGAGATTTTGAGATTGTCGGTTAGCTTGGTTCGCTGTTTGTCTCGCGCAGCAGGCCCTTGCAATATGCCCCCGTTTGTCACAGTGGCGGCAAATTGCATCTTTAAAGCGACAATGCGCCCTTTGATGGGGCCCACCGCAGCTGGCACAACGGTGGCCGCTCCTACCCTGGCTTGCCCCATCGGTCGCGCATACCTCCGCCTCTTCGTCGTCCTCTACTTCGGGGACGGTATCCTCGTGGTGGATGGTTGCTGGTTGCAGCGCCGATGGGGCTCAGTGGAGAGAGGATACGGCCGATGAAGAAACCTCATAGGCTCTCGCCTCATCCAACACGATGGCCAGGGACAGTTCTCTTCGGGCTAAAAGACGTCTTCTGAGTCTGGTGTCCCGGACCCCACGGATTATTTGTTCGATTAGGGCCTCCTCGAGGTTCGCCCCAAATTCAGCCGGAATAGCTGCCGCTCGCAGGGCGGCTACAAACTCATTCACGGGCTCCCCGTCCCTCTGGTAACGGTCTCGGAAATGGATCCGGAATACGAATTTCGAGGGGGCCGGCGAGAAGTGTTCCTTGAGGGCGGACTGCAAAGCCTGCCACGAAACCGCCAAAATGGGCGTCGGAGCCACCAGGGCTTGAGCCACTTCGTAGACCTTCGGGCCACAGTGGGTGAGGAAGAATGCTTTCTTCCTCTCTTCCGAAATTTCTCCCAGCTCGGCGGCCAGAAGGGAGAATTCGAAGCGGTCCAGGTAGCTCTCCCACTTCTCATCCGTCGGCTGGAAAGGTGGCGGGGCAGTGTATGTAGCCATGGCGTTGTGCCGATTCAGCTGGCTCGATGTATCCTGCGGTTCTGGCTCGATCCTCAGTATCCCACCTTCGTCGCCAGTGCTAGATCCGGAGATCCGTGCGTGGGAATGAGGACGCTGTAGCCATGTGGTTGAATGGAACAGCACGTTTGTTTATTGTGAGTACAACACGACAACAACAACAACAGCTGGGGGAGGCAGGGATTTAAATACCCTGCTTGACCCAGCCCACTGACCAATAGGATGCGGCGATTTTCCCGCCGCTGAACTTTTAAATATCTAACACTAACCCTGAAGTCAAAGTCCGGAAACTATTTGTTTATTTATTTATTTGTTCGAATTTGATACCCCGCCCCACTCGGGAAGACCCGACTCTGGGCGGCTTGCAAAATGTATTACCGCAATGGGTAATCTAAAAACACACAACACCATAAAACATTAAAAATTCACGAGTTCATCAGAAGGAAAAATTTAAAACATTAAAACGTTAAAACGTTAAAAACCGATAAAAACAAGTGATGACAGGTACAAATACCAGGTGGTGGGGGGGATGGCTACCCTTAAATTAGCCATCCTGTATGGGAACCTACATTGTTGTGTCCCCACACTTGACCTGCCAGCCATGTCTTTAACCCCTTTCGAAATGGGAGGAGCTCCGTCTGCTTGCTTCTTTATGTTCTAAAATACCTTTACCCTGCCTTTTTCCTAAAGAGGACTCAATGTGGTTTATACCTTATGTTAACTGAAAAACACACAGTTCACACGCTTAAAAACTATTAAGTATTACAATATGTAAAAGGAATGGAACAAATACGAGGAAACACCACAGAGTGAGGAAATAATCTTGCCTGCTTGGCTCTGTTTGAACTCTCCCTCCCCCCTACCCTTCTGCCCCACCGCAGAATCCCCCCCACACCCCACCCACAGTGAGCCAATTTGAAGAGATTCAGGAGGACTTTTTGCCTTGTTCAGAACAGGCACAGAAACACCACCCAAAAAGAATCCCCACCCCAACCAAGGCCTCTCAGCCCCAAAGCATCCCCTGACAGAACATAGGGTGCTTTCTCCCCCTTTCCCCACAGCCAGATCTCGGCTGCCCCATTACGGCTCCCCTCACCCATGTTTCTACTCACAATCACAGGTAGCCTCATTCCAGACAAGGGGGTCTCCCCCTAAATGTGGGGATGATGTCCCCCATCACAAGCCCCACGTTGGCAGAGTGGCTTTTGGAGGGGTCTTCATTTCTCCCTCCACCTCAAGGGGCATCAGCGGGAGTATCTCCCTCCCCTCAATTCATCCTGGGCATACTGGAAATTATGCCGTCCTTTTTGCCAGTTTTTGCCCAGTTCCTGTTGAGGTGCCCCATAACAGGACCCACAGAGGCATATTGGATGGGGTCCGTCAGGGCAGCCATTCCGCCACCCCACTACACCCCTTCTGTCTCTTATCGAGCCCCACAAAAAGGGCCCAAACTGGATTTAATAAAAGGAGAAAAATAAGGATGCAGGTTCTTAGAAGAGTCTGGCAGGAAATAGCAGAATTGCTGAGAAGGAAGAGAGTTTTTTCCGGAAGAACCAGTGGTGACCCACAAGGAAGACCAACTGGTCCTGAGCCAAGGGTAGAGGCTGCAAATGCTCCCTACCTACCCAATTCACACTCTGGCACTGCCTCCTCCCCTCTTTCCCCTCCGTGAGCAAATCGAACCGCTTCTCTGTCATGAAACAACATCTTTTCTAACGTTCTCAAAGCTTGAAGAGGACCTGGTTTAAACTAGGCCTCAAAAATCCTTTCTTCTCTGTCTCACAAGACTACGTGTCACAAGACGGCATGTTTTCAGTTCAGTGTTACTATCCCTTATCTGTAGTTAGCCTTATTGTGGCTACCACAGAGACACTGTCTCCACATGTTCCCATGTTTTGAGAAACTGATTGGTTAGAAGGTACCCCACCTGACTGCAGAATCCCCATCTTGGGGAGAGCAGAGGGAGTTTGCTTTTGGATGTCTATGGGTTAACATCTTTGCCTGTGGGACTATGCCTTTTTGCTTCTTCAAAATGATCACCTAGAGTGATTGGAGGACGAAGCCACGGGTCGGGTCGGGCAGAGGAGAGGAGCGCGCCGCCGACCCAGCGCCCCTTCGGCCATTCTCCCTTTGGCCGGAGGGAAGGGGAAGAGAGGAGGATGAAGCCGTGGGTCGGGTCGGGCGAGGAAAGGAGTCCGCCACCGACCCAGCGCCCCTTCGGCCATTTCCCTTTGGCCGGAGGGAAGGAGAAGAGAGGAGGACAAAGCCGCGGGTCGGGTCGGGCAGAGGAGAGGAGCGCGCCGCCGACCCAGTGCCCCTTCAGCCAATCCTCCTGGCCGGAGGGTAAAGAGAAAGAGGAGGAAGAGAAGCCGGGTGGCGAAAAAGACTCGCGCTGCCGACCCAGCACTGCCAACCCAGAAACAAGTACGCTGCATCCATAGAATAAGTAATTCGTTTACACTAACTTAGTTGACTTTAGAGACTTTACAAATAACTGACTCGCACAATACAGAACTTAAAGTAGAGACTTATAGTGAACTTACAGTAGAGACTTTATATATTGGACTTCATGACAAGGATACTTAGAAACTACTGACTTATAATTTCATATAATCATTGCTAATTAGCTATTTTTAGTCTGATATTGTTTACACTGTGATAATATGCATGATAATACTTTGTTTTAAACTGTGATAATATGTATGTTGTGAGGATACTGGCGTAGAAACCGGCAAACCAACGTCAGGAATTTTGCCAAGAGAACCCTATGGACCAAAACAAAAGGCAAAACAAGTGGGGCAATTTAGATGAAACAGATGCTTAGCACAGCAGATCAAAAGAAGGGGAGGGACAGGAAAGGGGGAGGAGAAATACAGTGTTGCAAGGAACAATACCGTAGAGGGACATGGAATGTAAGATCTATGAATCAAGGAAAACTGGAAGTGGTAAAAAAGGAAATGGAAAGAATAAGCATTGACATCTTGGGAATCAGCGAGTTAAAATGGTCAGGGATGGGTGAATTCAGCTCTAGAAACCATCATATCTACTACTGTGGACAAGAAAACCTCAGAAAAAATGGAGTAGCCATAATTGTCAATAAAAGGGTGAGAAAAGCAGTAATTTATTTATTTAGATTTATTATCCCGCCCTAATCAGGCGAACCTGACTCTAGGCGGCTTACAGAAAATTCATAAATTAAAACCTTGAGGTTCATAAATTACTTAAAAGTCAATTAAAAAAGAATTAAACCATGAATTTGCAAAAATCTAAAAGATTTAAAAAGGTTAAAAGGTTTTAAAAGATTTTAAAAGTTTAAAAGAGTGAGGGAGGGCTGGCTGTCCCATCATATCATCGGGATATAATCTCAAAAATGATACAATGATGTCAGTCAGAATACAGGGCAAGCCATTCAATATCACTGTAATCCAAATATACGCACCAACCACTAGTGCAGATGAAGCCACAATTGACCAGTTCTATGAAGACTTAGAACACCTCATAGAACAGACACCAAGAAATGATGTACACTTTATCATAGGAGACTGGAATGCCAAAATAGGAAATCAAAAAGTAAATGGAATAACAGGCAAGTTTGGTCTTGGAACACAGAATGAAGCAGGCCAAAGACTGATAGAGTTCTGCCAAGATAACGCACTGGTCATAGCTAACACTCTCTTCCAGCAACACAAGAGGAGACTTTACACATGGACATCACCAGATGGCCAACATCGAAACCAGATTGATTACATACTCTGCAGTCAAAGATGGGGAACTTCCATACAGTCAGCAAAAACAAGACCAGGAGCAGATTGTGGCTCAGATCACAACCTACTGATTGCAAAATTCAGGCTTAGACTAAAGAAAATAGGAAAAACAATTAGGCCAGACAGATATGACCTAGACAACATTCCGTGGGAATACACAGTGGAGGTGTGGAACAGATTTAATGGCTTGGACCAGATAGACAGAGATTAAGAAAAGATGGAAAGATTACACAGAGGAACTCTACAAAAAGGACCTCAACACTCCTGATAATCACAATGATGAGAACATTGAACATGAGCCAGACATTCTAGAAAGGCCCTAAAAAACACTGCAAACAACAAAGCCAGTGTAGTTGATGGTATCCAAGTTGAACTTTTCAAAGCCCTGCAAGATGATGGCATCAAATTATTGCATTCTATATGGCAGCAGATTTGGAAAACACAACAATGGCCACAGGATTGGAAAAGATCAGTATACGTTCCACTCCCCAAAAAGGGTAATGCCAAAGAATGTTCAAATTATTGAACAATTACGCTCATCCCTCACGCTAGCAAGATGATGCTCAAGATAATACAGGATAGACTGCAACAGTATGTGGAGAGAAGTGCAGGCGGGTTCAGAAGAGGCAGGGGGACTAGAGATCACATCGCCAACATAAAATGGATCATGGAAAAAACAAAGGAATATCAGAAACAAGTCTACTTCTGTTTCATTGATTACACGAAGGCTTTTGACTGTGTCGACCACAACAAAATGTGGCAAGTAATTAAAGAGATGGGAAAACCGGAACACCTTATAGGCCTCATGAGAAATCTGTACATGAATCAAGAGGCAACAGTTAGGACAGAAAATGGAATGACGGAGTGGTTTGGAATAGGAAAAGGAGTAAGACAACGCTGCATTTTGTCACCATTCTTATTCAATTTATACACAGAACACATAATGCGCAATGCAGGGATGGAGGAATCACAATTTGGGATCAAAATTGCTGGAAGAAACATCAACAATTGAGATATGCAGATGATACCACCCTAATGGCAGAAAGTGAGGAGGACCTAAAGAAGGTCATGATTAGGTTGGAAGAAGAAAGTGAAAAAGCTGGCTTGAGACTCAATATCAAGAAAACCAAGATAATGGCAACAGGCCCTAACAGTCCCTGGAGAATAGATGGGGAAGAAGTAGAAGCAGTGACAGATTTTACTTTCCTAGGATCAAAGCTCAATGTACATGGTGATTGCAGCCATGAAATAAAAAGGCGACTGATTCTTGGGAGGCAAGCAATGAGAAACCTGGGGAGCATAGTGAAAAGTAGAGACATCACTTTGCAAACAAAAATTCGCATAGTCAAAGCAATGGTATTCCCTGTGGCAATGTATGGTCGATTCCGACCCTTTGCGACCCCATGGACCACTGTCTGCCAGGCACCCCTGTCCTCTACCATCCCCCTCAACTCACTCAGCTCTGTGCCCATTGTCTCTACAATACCATCTAGCCATCTCATTTTGGGCCGTCCCCTTCTTCTTTTGCCCTCAACTCTTCCAACCATCAAGGCTTTCTCAAGTGAATCCTCTCTTCTCATTTGATGTCCAAAGTACTTTAGCTTCATCTTTATTATTTGACCTTCTAAGGAGCAGTCAGGGTTGATTTCTTCTAAGATTGACCTATTTGTTCTCCTCGTGGTCCAGGGGACTCTCAAAACTCTCCTCCAACACCACATCTCAAAGGCGTCTATTCTTCTGCGCTCAGCTTTCCTAATGGTCCAGCTCTCACAACCATACATTGCCACAGGGAATACCATTGCTTTGACTATGCGAATCTTTGTTTGCAATTTAACGTCTCTACTTTTCACTATGCTCCCCAGGTTTCTCATTGCTTGCCTCCCAAGAATCAGTCGCCTTTTTATTTCATGGCTGCAATCACCATGTGCAGTGAGCTTTGATCCTAGGAAAGTAAAATCTGTCACTGATTCTACTACTTCCCCATCTATTTTCCAGGGACTGATAGGGCCTGTTGCCATTACACTAATACCTCGGATAATGTTTACCTCAGATAATGCTAAAATCACATAACGTTAAGTAATCTGGGGAGGAGAATTGGATCGAATAACGTTAAGGTCCTATGGGATGTATCGGATAACAACCGCTAAAGCCTGCACGCTTACAATGTATCTCTATGGAGCTTTAACGTTATCCGATAAATCCCATAGGATTTTAACATGCATCGGATAACACTAAAAATCGGATAACACCAAGACTTGTGGAACCAAGTCTTAGCGTTATCTGAGGTATTACTGTATCTCGGTTTTCTTGATATTGAGTCTCAAGCCAGCTTTTTCACTTTCTTCTTTCAACCTAATCAGGAGCTTCTTTAGGTCCTCCTCACTTTCTGCCATTAGGTTGGTATCATCTGCATATCTCAAATTATTGATGTTTCTCCCAGCAATTTTGATCCCAAATTGTGATTCCTCCATCCCTGCATTGCGCATTATGTGTTCTGTGTATAAGTTGAATATTTTGAACTACTTGTGCTAAAGTTGTTTCACTGAATCATTTTCAGGCTCCTTCTTCACTTCAGACATTCCAGCCCTGATTTTTTGAATCAATCCCAATTTATATTCCAGAGAAAAGATCAGGATTCTTGTAGCTAGTTGCCTTCATTGCACATTTGGTCTTCCTCTTCTCTTACTGCCTCCTACTCAGCGATGGGATGTAACAGGTTCTCACCAGTTCTCCAGAACCGGTAGCAACTTTTCCCAGTGTCCCAGAGAACCTGTAGCAGCTTTTGGGGGGAACCACCTTCAGGGCTTACCTTTTCACTGGTTCCCCCACTGCGCATGCATGCCAAGCACTTGGTGTGCATGCACGCCTAGTTCTTGGTACATATGCATGGCCTCCTTGCTGTCCTCCCAAACGGGGAGGAGGAAGAGAAGCTGCTAGCCTGAAGATCCCTATAGCCTGAAGCTCCCTATTTTTATTATTTTGTATTTTCTTTGGCCCCGCCCATGACATGACATCATGATCTTAGCTCCGCCCACACTGTGATGACATCGCGGTGGGGTAGTAAAATTTTTGACATCCCACCACTGCTCCTACTTTTCCGAGCATGAATGGCTAAAATCCTGTTGCTCAGCATAGTAACTCACTCCCTCGCTCCCAACTCAGCCCCACATGCCAAGCCCCACAGAAGGGCTCCAAGCTAAAGAATTTACCTCGCAGGAGGCAAACACCCACACAGAGAGACTTTCCAGGCAAGGGAACCTCAGCCAGAAGAAAAAGGAACAGCTTCAGGGCCCCCTTTCCTTTCATTATCCCTGGGGCAAGTAGCCTCAGTCTGGAAATTATCCATTTATGTCTTCACTTGCTTGCTTCCCTCTTTGTTCTTAAGCACTTTTATCCTGCCTTTTTTCCTAGAGGATCCAGTGGTTTATACTGTTTTATGCTGCTTGTTAATTTGTAAAATATACAGTTCACACATTTAGAAAAATTTAAGTGTTATAATTTTTTTTAATTAAATGAATATCAGAAAAACAATTCTGAAAAAAAATGCCTGCAGTGGTTCCTTCAATGAGTTGTTCCACTGCACATTCGGCCTTCCTTTTCTCTTACTGCCTCCTATGTTTTCCAGCATGAATGGCTGAAATCCTGCAGCCTAGCATAGTAAACCAGACTAGCATCTATCGACTGCATGGATGGAGATTTTATGAGTCAATTTGTCTGCAAATTCAATTGATTCAAATGGGTCTACTCTAGTTACAACTTAAGCATTAAAATCAATGGGACTTAGAAGGGAGTAGTTGACTGACCAAATGCTCATTGATTCAGAGGATTGACTCTCTTGTGATTTACAAAGCAACGCAACAGGATTCTTACAAAGGGAACCGGAACTCCATTCTTTTTGAAAGAGACCCAATACTGGGGAGATCTGGAAAAACCTTCACGTCATTAATTTCCCCTTTTTTAAAATGAAATTCCCTTCTGTAGGTTAAAATGACAAATCAGAATGAGGTTTTGCTCCCCTTCTAAACAGCCCCAGGGCATGACTGCCTTTCTGTGGCTGTGAGTTCCACCGGCAGGATTGGCTCTGCGGGTTTCTGCTCAACCCTCCCCATTCCACAACTGGGAAGCATCTGCCACTCCTCCATCCGTGTGTGTGTGTGTGTGTGTGTGAGATGGGAGCTTCTCTTTGCCCGCATCTGTACCAGCGACTGAATCCTTCCTACCTTCTCATTTAGGGGGGAAACACAACATACCTTGGGAAGGAACCACCCTAAGACCACTACAGACCTCCAGGCCTTTTGCCCGGCACTTCTGAACACTCCTGGCGCTCACAAGAGAAAATGGCTTTGAAACTCTAAATGATGAAAATGCATACACAAGACACAAGGAAGTAAAACTATAGAATCAGTGACATGGAACCATCACGACTTCTCTGCCTTTCTGTCTCTTGCTATTCAGAGGAATAGGAGAAAATATCGCACTAAATGGCAAAATTATCCCTGCCCACAGGTCTAAATTTGCCTTGCATTTCTATGTTTGTTTTTAAGACGGGGAGGCTTTTAAAATCTTCATACACATCCTTGCCTGTGTTCATTGCGTCCTTATTTGTCCTACAATTCCAAGTTTTAGTGTTTATAATCTTTGTGAACCGCCTGGAGTTGCCATATACATTTGAAATATTAAATAAATAAATAAATTTAAGAAACCCAGATGGAGAAAAGAGCCTGCTTCTCCATTCTTCCCTAAAACTCAGTTTCTCTTGTTTGCCAAAGACTACAAATCCAGACTTTCAAGAGAAGCCATTTATTTCACAATGAACAAGGATGTCTAGACGGGAACAGAACCTGCTCTCTCGGGTTGGCTGGGGCAGGTTGGCCAGATCCACTCACACATCAGTTGACCCAATCCGTCCCACCCCCACCCCAAACCTGCCTCATTCTGATACCCCATCAGTGGTTACAATAAATTGCCCTGATGTATTTGATCCCATTTTCAGCATATGTACAAGTCCTGCGGTGGCTTAGTGGTTAAGCAGTCCGAGGCCCAAGTGCTGCACGAATGAGTGAGCTCCCATCTCTATCCCAGCTCCTGCCAACCTAGCAGTTGGAAAGCAAGAAATTGCAAGTAGATAAATAAGTACCATTCTGGTGGGAAAGGTAATCGTGTACCTTTGGTGTTTAGTCATGCCTGCCACATGGCCATGGCCACGTCTACAAACACCGACTGCACTGGCTCTTTGTCTGTAAACAGAAATGAATACTGAACCCTCGAGTCAGAGATGACTGGCTTTTGAGCAAGGGTGACCTTTACCTTTACTAACTAATCAGGGCCAAACATCACAGCAAATTTGAATACCAATCAGGGATTTTCTGTTATTAGGTAAAGATAATGGCTACCCTGACTCAAAAGCCAGTCATATTCAACCTTCGTATGTGAATGCTGGGGATGGGATAAAAAAGAATACAATCCACTTTCCAGCTGATGAGGCACCAGTGGTGTGCAAAAAGGAAAAAGCAAACCTCTTCCCCTGTGAGCTGCCAAGCCCTGTCCCGCCCCGCCCACCCCTGAAGCATCAACAACATCCTACATCCCAATTGATTTTGGGAAAGGGGAGAGAGATTCCCCCCATCAGCTGAGAACTTACTCTTCCTCTGAAGGAACACCATGTTTTGGGGACAGGAGTATTGTCCCAAGAAGCATTTTGCTCCCCCCCTCCCCAAGCAGCTTTCAAAAACCTCTCAGGATCAGACTCTCTCAGGGCCATCAAAGATTCCCATCTTGACCACCCTTAGAAAGCCTGTTCAACGGTGGCAGAAAGATAAACAGATGATGTGGCCCCCATCGCCAGTCTACCAAGGAGACTTTACCCCAAAGCCTGGGATGCCTCCTCCCTGGGGGTGAGGGGTGGGGTAAGGAGGGAATCCTGTGGGGAAAGCACACACCAGAGGACTTGATCTCAAGTAATCATCCTCCAGCTCCACATCCTGATGATAACCTGAGAAGGAAGGTCTGACCTCCTCTGTCATAGGTTGGCCCTTCATGCTCAACGACAGCTCTGCCCTCTCATCCATACAGACATCTCAGGCCACAAACATTCAGGCTGGATAAGAATACATTTTACCAAGAAAAAAAGATTTTTCTATACCTGTAGAGAATCAACCAGGTCCCAATCCATCCATCCATTCATTCTTCAAATTTCTATTGCTACCCCACTCGGCAACGACTCGGAGGGGGGGGCACAATTAAAAACAACATAAAAACTAATTAAAAATCCTTTCATTGGGGTCCGCAGTCAGAGAAAGAGCCTGACCCTCCATCCTTTCCTCAAACTCATTTTCTCTTCTATGCCCAAGATCACAAATCCAGACTTTCGAGAGAAGCCATTTATTTCACAACGAACAAGGATGTCTAGACGGGAAGAGAATCTGCTCTCTGGGGTGGGCTGGGGCAGGTGGGTCAGATCCACTCACACCTCGACTGGGCCAATCCATCCCCACCCACCCCAACCTGCCCCATTTTGATACCCTGGCAGGGGTTAAAATAAATTGCCCTGATGTATTTTCATCCCATCTCCAGTGTATATACAGGTACTGTATGCTGTGGTTTAGTGGTTAAGACGCTGAACTTGATGACTGGGAGGTCAGCAGTTTGAGACCCGAGTACAGCACAATGAAGTGAGTTCCCATCTCTATCCCAGCTCCTGCCAACCTAGCAGTTCAAAAGCAAGAAATTACAAGTAGATAAGTAGGTACCATTCTGGTGGGGAAGGTAATCGTGTTCCATGCACTCTGGTGTTTAGTCATGCTGGCCACATGTCCATGGACACATCTGTAGACACAGACAGTGTTGGCTCTTTGGCGATAAACAGAAATGAGCACTGAACCCTGGAGTCGGATATGACGAGCTTTCAAGCAAGGGCATCCTTTACCTTTACCAGCGTACGTGAATGCTGGGGATGGAACAAAGTAGAGCACAATCCACTTTCCAGCTGATGGGCCCAAAGGAAAAGCGAAAACTCTTCCCCTGTGAGCTGCAAAACCCTGTCCTGTCCACAGCATCACATGCAGGGGGAATGGGAGGGACCCCAGGAGAGGTGGCCACACCAAGGCCAGGCCGCAGCTCCCAGGCCATCAACTCTGCTGCGCAAGGCCGCCCAGACTTGGAGGAGGAGGACGTGGAGGAAGAGGTGGGCAGGATGGGGCAGGGAGGTGGGCATGGCCACCCAATTTCACCACCACCACCGTGCTCGAAGGCCATGCAATTCCACTAACCCCCCCCCTGGGGTCAGGGGTCTGTGGATTGGCTACTGCCCACCACTGGCTCCACAGAAGCAACTATGATATCCTGCATCCCAAATAGTAGCATTTTGCTTCTCCCACAATCCCTGGCCTGAAGCAGCTCTTTAAAAGCCCTATCAGGACCAGACTGTCTCAGGACCACCCACAATTCCCTCTTGTGAAGGCTGTACTTCATTGTGTCCCCCCATCACCAAGGATGGCCATCAGTGGCAGGAGATAAAACAAGTGATACGGCCCCCATCACCAGCCTACTAGAGAGATTTCACACACACACCCCAAGCTTGGAATGCCCCCTCCCTCTGGACACAGACTAACATGGGGGTGAGGAAGGAATCCTTTGGGGATACCACATGCCAGAGATCATCATCTCCAACAATGATCCTTCAGCTCCAGCTCCTGATTATAACCTGACAAGGAAGATCTGAACCCCCCTGCCATAGGTTGCCCCCCCCCCCCCGGCTCAATGGCAGCTCTGCCCTCTCAGCCCTACAAATATCTCAGTCCACCAACATTCAGGTTGGGAATGGATGTGTTTTACCCAGATAGAAGATTTTTCTAGACCTGTAGAGAGCCATCCAGGTCCCAATGGACTCTCTACGTGAAAGGACCACGACTGGCTGCCCGATGGATGGCCGTGACACCCAAAAAGGTCTGACCAGTAGCCCTTCTGTCCCGAAAGGATGCCCAGCGATGGCAAGCGGATGAGAAAAAAATACGTTTACAAAAATATTGATTTTTTTTACCACCTTTGCAACAGAACTTGAAGGGCCCAAATTCCTGGAAAAAGTGAATTCATGCCTTCAAATGTCATAACTAGCTTCACTTCCTGGGCACTCTCAAGCCAGGATTTTTAAAAGGGTTTCAATAATGCTTTTGGGGTACATAGAAAGAGCCTCCTCAAAGATTGTGTTATTTTTGAATCACAACTGGGTGTACCCTGGTAACTACCTTATGTTGCCGACTAATCTTCCTCACACTAAGTCAAGTGAAGGGAAGTGCAGAATGAACTCATCAAAAGGTGCCTTCATATTGCCAGTTTCATGTCTGGCCTAAACACGGAAGAACGAGGCCTTGCATTGCTTTGAGGTTCTTTTCCCCCCTCAAATTTTGCCTGCAATTTATTACTGTCACCATTTTGCACTGTGTGATACTCTTGTTACTCGAAATTGGATTAAAAGTGTTTATACTGGAAATCAGTATTACAATAATTAAGCATGTTTTAAATATCTGGTTTGAAATCTGAGTTAACAAGTAATGAAAATAATTAATGTGACCCCTTCTCCCTGCTATTCATCATGATATTCAAATAAAAAGAGAAAAATGAACAGTGACCAAAACAGTAACTTTTCCTTGTCACTCTTTTATAGCCAAGTTATAGGAGGAGATCATTTATTTATTTATTTTATTTCATTTGTACCCTCCTCTGAAGACTCAGGGCGGCTTTACTCGGGTCTCAAACTGCTGACCTGCTGATCTTCCAGCAGGCATAAAGTTCAGTGGCTTAACCACTCAAGCCACTGCAGTTATTACTGGTTGTTAAAAGCCACACTGATCTATAAACTCATCTGTTATGCTAGCCACATTGTCTGCCCAGTGGACTCAATCCACAAAAGCTCACATTAAAATACAGCAGTTAGTCTTTAAGGTGCCACAAAACATTTGTCTCTTTGTTTACCTCCTGATATGGTTGAAAGACAGAATAACATCATGGCTACTTTTGAAACGATAGCCGTGTTAGTCTGTGTTTCGACCAGATCAGAAAGTAAACAAAACAAAAAGACAAAATTGTTGTGGCACTTTAAAGACTGCACACGCACGTGTGCACACACATACGAGTGGGAGACACCACACACCCAACACACACACAGACACACACACACCCTCTCTCTCCACACACACACAAAGTCACTTACCCTCCACACTTGGGGTGACGCGAAGGAGAGCACCTGGAGAACAGCGGCAGCACGGCCGTGTTAGTCCCAGGGCCAGCCACACTTTCTCCTCCTCCTCCAAGCATGGTGTGCGGCATGGTGCGCGCACAGCATCGTATGCAGGGGGAATGGGAGGGATCCCAAGAAAGGCAGCCACACCAAGGCCAGGCCGCTGCTCCCGGGCCATCGACTCTGCTGCATAAGGAAGCCCAGACTTGGAGGAGGAGGATGTGGAGGAAGAAGTGAGCAGGATGGGGCAGGGAGGTGGGCATGGCCACCCAATTTCATCACCACCACCACCACCCTGCTCCAAGGCCATGCAGTTCATCTACTCCCCCCCCCCCGGGGGTCAGGTGAATTCATGCCTTCAAATGTCATAACTAGCTTTACTTCCTGGGCACTCTCAAACTAGGATTTTTAAAAGGGTTTCAATACTGCCTTTGGGGTACATAAAAAGAGCCTCCTCAAAGATTGTGTTATTTTTGAATCACAGTTTGGGTGTACCCAGTGATGGGATGTTACAGGTTCGCACCAGTTCGCCAGAACCGCTAGTAACTTTTCCCAGTGTCACGGAGAACCGGTAGCGGCTTTTGGAGGGAACCACCTAGGGGGCTTACCTTTTCGCCGGTTCCCCCACTGTGCATGCACGCCAACCGCTTGGTGTGCATGTGTGCCTACAGCACTTGCCACGCATGCACGGCCTCCTTGTCTTCCCAAGCAGAGAGGAGGAAGAGAAGCTGGTAGCCTGAAGCTCCTATAGCCTGCTCCCCAGTGTAAGTGACTCACCTTTGGGTGTGGGGGTGTATTTTTATGTGTTTTATGTGTATTTGATTTGTATTTTTATGTCTATTTAATGTGTATTTATTTTAATGTCTATTATATGTGTTTTACGTATATTTTTATGTCTATGTAATTTGTATTTTTATGTGTACATGACCAACTATGGCCCCACGCACCAGGTGATATGGTCCCGCCCATGACATTGGCTCCACCCACAATGGTGGCTCCACCCACAAATTAGGCGCTGCCCATGGCGCGGTAGTAAAATTTTTGACATCCCACCACTGGGTGTACCCTGGTAACTGCAACCTTATGTTGCCAACTAATCTTCCTCACACTAAGTCAGGTGAAGGGAAGTGCAGCATGAACTCATCAAAAGGTGCCTTCACATTGCCAGCTTCATGTCTGGCCTAAACATGGAAGAACAAGGCCTTGCATTGCTTTGAGGTTCATTTTTTTCTGCTCAGATTTTGCCTGTAATTTATTACTGTCACCATTTTGTACTACGTGATACTCTTGTTACTCAAAATTGGTTTAAAAGTGTTAATATTTTTGTTCAAATGGCTTTCAACACTTTATACTGGAAATCAATGTCACGCTTCCACCCGGCCCCCTCTGCTCCAGCCCTCCTCAGCATTCCTTACGTTGGGGTCTTTATGGGAAACAAAAACCCCAGAACTAAACCGGAGCTCCCAGGGAGCGAACTGGGCGGCAAAATAAAAACTTATCTGATTCTCTTCATAACAAGGAGGTTTTAGATAGCGTCTCTGAGGCTTGTGAGTGTGTGTGCTGTCATACCTCTTATTCAATTAAGAGTCTTCATGGAAGCAAAACAGAGTTTATTGTCCCATTAGAAACATCCTTTAAAAAACATAAATAATCCTCAGTAGCAAAACATAGTCCACAAAACAAAACAGAGTCCAATAATCATTGTGAGCAAAACATAGCATCCTGCTCCTTTGGTATTCAGAAAACAAACTAAACCAAACCGAACTAAACTGAAAACTGACTTGCACTTGACTGAACTGAAAAACTGAGTTTCTTCACTCCCACAATGGGGTTTTTCTAGACCCCTACACAGCTGTGTCTTATCTGGATCAGCTGAACCAAAGAACAGCAAGCTAATGGGATTTTACAGAAGGGAGAATAGCAGTCTCTCTAAGCACTGAGAACTGTAATGTTTTTAGGAGGCCTAAGAAAACTAAATTTCCTCCATTTCTTTTGGGAATGTTTAGGGAATGGGGGTCTTCCCATGAGAATCAATATTACAATAATTAAGCATGTTTTAAATATCTGGTTTGAAATCTGAGTTAACAAGTAACGAAAATAATTAATGTGATCCCCTTCTCCCTGCTATTAATCATTATGTTCAAATAAAAAGAGGAAAATGAACAGTGACCAAAACAGCAGCTTTTCCCTGTTACTCTTTTATAGCCAAGTTATAGGAGATCATGAACAGATTTCCAGCCCCTCCCCCACCCCAGCAACTGCACCTCATATTTGAGGACCAAAGGAGGAAGGCATCCTTCACTTACCTTCGCTCTGGTTGTAATACTTCCTTATATTCTCCACACTCGCTCTGAATGTGTCCTCCCAGCCACGTAATATCTGGGTCTCGCTCTCCAAATACTGGGGATCTTCCTCCTCCACCTTCTTCATCCATGGGGCTCTAGGCTGAATTTTCCTCGTATCGCTGTCATACTGAACAAAGAGCTGGTCATCCACGTACCCCACACGGATGAACCTGGGCAGCCCTGGGCCAGGTTCCGACACCCCCGTGTAGAAATAGCGGAGGGAGTGGGAGGAGGAACCTGGAAAGGAAAGGGAAACATTAGAAAGACCTCCAGAGAATGGCCCTGCCAAGCCATGGAGGTTCCTGAAAGCAGGAGACTTTCTCTAAGGGGCCCCTCAGTTTGAACA
The DNA here is from genome assembly GCA_030440675.1 of Furcifer pardalis. Taxonomy (NCBI): domain Eukaryota; kingdom Metazoa; phylum Chordata; class Lepidosauria; order Squamata; family Chamaeleonidae; genus Furcifer; species Furcifer pardalis. The sequence goes on along the minus strand of CP126893.1, from coordinate 173,516,818 downwards.
TCCAAGTACAGTCAAACCTCGCATAAAGAGCAGAATTTTCTCTGAATGTTCGCTTCGTGGCAAATTCAATTCGTCAGGATGAGGAAATAACTGGAATCAAAGGGAATAAAGTAAGTTTATATGCAGACGATACTCTAATAACGGTAAAAGAACCAATAAAAGCAATTCCAAAGATAATTACGCATTTGAAAGGATTTGAGGAGGTAACAGGATTAAGGGTGAACTGGGATAAAACAGAAATGATATTAACCATCGGGAATAAAGGCGATGAGAAATTAATAAAACAGAAATATAATATACAGATTCCATGGAAGATAAGATACTTAGGGGTAATATTAACTAGCAAAATTGGGGAACTCAAAGGACTAAACTATGGTAAGCAAAAGAAAGAGATCGAAAAGAAAATAGCACAATATAACAATATAACAAATTAAATTTGTCATGGTTTGGCAGGGTAGCAATGTGTAAAATGATGTTGTTACCCAAACTGAATTTTTTATTCGATGCTCTGCCATTAAAACACACAGACAAAGAACTAAAAGAGTATCAAAATATTATAAACAGATTTTGTAATGGAAATCGAGGAGCCAGAATAGTTAAGATGCTGTGGTATTTACCACAAAAAGAAGGTGGATTGGGCATTCCACATATTAGTAATTATTATAGAGCTTTCCAAATAAGAAATGTTATTAAGTTATTAATTAGAGAAGAGCCAATATGGAGAAAAATCGAAAGGAATTCTCGAAAAGTTGAAAGGCATTGTTTCTATGTGAAGAAAAGGATAAAAAGAGGAAGAAAATTCAGGGAAAGATGTTAAAATCAACTATAGAGGAATGGAATAGAGTAAGGAAAGATCTTATCCCAGGAATTTCACCGGTTTTAGAATTAGAAGATTTTAACAATTTTCCAATAAAAAATAGATAGGATGATTAAGGATATTTTGTCTGAAAATGGGGTCCTATTATTGAAGGATTGGGTCAAAACTTGTAGAGACCAAGAAAAAAGAAATGAGCTTTATTTGCAATTGGAGTTAGGTTGGTTTAAGATCCTCCAGATGAATAACTAGAATAAGAGATTTTCATTAGAAGGTGGTTAAATAGGGAGTGAACGGAATTTGAGACACTCCTGGCCAAACTAAGAAATGACGATATAGGAATTAAGGGGATAGTAAGCAAAATTTACAAAATTTTGAATAATTGTGGGAAAATACAAGAGATGTTGAGAGATAGCTGGGAGCAAGAATTGAATGTGATAATTACAGGAAACAAATGGCAGAAAATGTGGAGGAGAAGGATTATGAGAACCATGTCCGTTAGAGTAAAAGAACACAACTATAAATTAATCTGGAGATGGTACAGGACACCAATGGGGTTGCATCAAATGTATAATAGCTTGAGTGATAACTGTTGGAGATGTAAAAAAGTAAGAGGAACATATGAACACATGTGGTGGAGTTGTGATTGTTTAAAAAGTTTTTGGGGAAAATAGAAAATGAAATTAAGAATATACTGGGTGTGCAACTCGAATTGGGGTTGGAGATAGTTTTGCTAACGGAGGTAGATAAATATAAAATGAGTAATGACAATAAGGAATTGATGGCTGTCATGCTATCCGTGGCCAGACAGTGTATAGCAAAAAAATGGAAGAATAATGAAAAGTTAAAAATGCAGGATTGGTATAAAGAAATGTGGGATCTAGCTCTTAATGAAAAACTCACCTGGGAATTAAATCTTAGAAAGGGCAAAATGCATGGTAATAGATTCTGGAGGATCTGGAAACCATTTATCGACTATACGTTAGTTATGAAGAAAGGCATGGCCGGAACAAAATGATTTTTGGAAACTATATGTTTAAAAAGCCCAATTACATGTAGGTCAATATAAGGTGCTGGAATTGACGACTGGAAGGTTGGCAGGTCAGCAGTTCGAGACCCAAGTGCTGCACAACCAAGTGAGCTCCCATCTCTGTCCCAGCTCCTGCCAACCTAGCAGTTAGAAAGCAAGACATTGCAAGTAGATAAATAGGTACCACTTTGGCGGGAACAGTGTTCCGTGTGCTCCGTGTCTAGTCATCACCCTGCTTATTCAACTTATACACAGAACACATAATGGTCAGTGCAGGGATGGAGGAATCACAATTTGGAATCAAAATTGTTGGGAGAAACATCAACCATTTGAGATATGCAGATGATACCACCCTAATGGCAGAAAGTGAGGAAGACCTAAAGAAGATGCTGCTTAGTTTGAAAGAAGAGAGTGCAGAAGCTGGCCTGAGAATCAACATCAAGAAAACCAAGATACTGTACTGGTAATGCCAATGGCCCCTAACAGGCCCTGGAAAATAGATGGGGACGAAGTAGAAGCAGTGACAGATTTCACTTTCTTAGGATCCAAGATCCCTGCAGCCATGAAACAAAAAGTCGACTGATTATTGGGAAACAAGCCATGAGAAACTTGAGGAACATACAGTAGTTAAAAATAGAGATTCATGCTGTCTGCACCTTATAATCTGCCCAACACAATTCTATTTGTATCTAGGAGGTTTGCAGAAAGCCCCCCGCCCCCAATTTTGGTCTGCCATGAGAACAGAATGAACTCTGCTTATGCTCCACTTTGCTCTTTTTTGATAACGGTAATAGCATCTAAACCTGGCTGGGAAATAACTCTGTAGTGTCCCCAATGGAGCTGTTCTTGGACTCTTTCACTTTTTCATTCTCTCTTTTTTTAATTAATTTTTTATTAAACTTTAAAATAAGAAAACACAACCAGAAGGTTACAAAAAATACAACATAACTGTCCACATTGAAGAAAATCAACAACAAAGAAAAAACATTCAATATCACAAAACAGAACAACACCAAAACCAAATAAATACATAAATAAAAAGGACATACAATAAGTAAATATATTCACCCACATCCAACCTGTCACCTCTCATAGTCCCATAATAACAACATAAATCCCTATCATCCACCCTAAAACCTTTCACCATTCTGTCGTCTTCTCTCCCCTATCCTTCCATTGAAGGACCGCCTCCGAGTGTCGAAGAAGGGGAGGGGAGACCGGGACAAGAGCGGGCTCATTCCAATGTTTGAGCATATCAAATAAGTCACCTTATTCAAAACTATACAGTTATTCCTTATTCTTCTTTCCTTCTACTAATGGCTATCTTACCCCTGTTCTTTTCATTACTTTTCCGTTATGTTATTTCTATACAAAATTTTCAACCCTTATCCACCTTTAACTTTCTCTGACAGAAATTGTTTACTTTTCCATAATATTTTTATAAATATACTATAACATATTTTTCTCCGTCAACTTTTAGGTCAATGAAAAAACAACGGACTCTTCTTAACATTTTTGACATTACATTAACTTAATATTTACCACAAAATAGTTAGGTTATTAAATTTTCTTCCAACTATGATATCCTAAACTTCCTGGCATGGAAAATGTGGCCACACACAGTACACAAAACAGACAGTGGAGGACATTGTTGGGTTTGACGAAGCTTCTGTGCTTCTCGCTTAGCCTCTTCATGTCTGCGGCTTTCCTGTTCGAAGTGATCAGTAGCAGCAGAGATGGTCTGGCACCAAAGTGGGTGATCTTCAGCCGTTGTCTCCCAAGTGTGTGAGTTTATATCTTACACCTTCATGGTTTGTTTCAGATGGTCCTTATAGTGCTTCATAGGAACTCCGTGGGGTCTTGTACCAGAGCTAACTTCTCCATAAAGTATTTGGCAAGGAAGCCTGGAACCATCCATACGCCAGACATGCCCTATTCATCAAAGACGATGCCCTAGGATGGAAGCTTCGGTGCTGTTTACATTCTCTATCTCGAGAACTGCAATGTTCAAGATGGACCTTCACTTCTGTTAGTGAAAGCGCTCAAGCTTTTTTATGAAATACAGTAAAACCTCATATAACACTAAAACCTGGTTCCACAAGTCTTGGTGTTATATGATTTTTAGTGTTATCTGATCCTCTATGGGATCCATAGAGATACATTGTAACCACACAGGCTTTAGCGGTTGTTATCTGAAGCATCCCATAGGATCTTAATGTTATCTGATGCAATTCTTCCCCCCAGATTCCTTAATGTTATGCGATTTTAGTGTTATTCGATACTAATGTTATATGAGGTATTACTGTAGTTTTGTTTTTCACATTTACATTAAAAAAAACCAGCTGTTACTAAAGTGTATTATGTCATAAGTTTGACAAGGAAGTTGCTAGAACTGAATTAAGCACATTTATATTAAAAGATTGTGGGAGGAAAGGAAGAGCTGTGGGCTACGGAGAAAAGGAGTGAAAGAAAAGCAGGGAAGGAAGGAAAAGGAAACTTTCTCTCCCAGAACTTTCCTGCCCCAGACTAACCCTCATCTTCTTTCTAACCAGAAACTACTGTAGATCATATTTCCCCCTGATCCTCCACTGCTCCCTGCTGGAGAGCAGAAAAGAAAACACCCCATCTCCAATCAGGTGGTTTCATAGCAAAGGCAGAACAGACTGGTACACAGTCCTGTGACACAGAAAGAGAGAGAGACACAAACTGGCATGTGAATTAAATTTGAAAAAGGGTGTTACAAAGAAAAATGAATTTATGGAAATTGGGGAAATTTTTTTATTTAATATGTATGTGACAGATACAAATGAGTTAAGCAGGGTCAAGAAAATATGGATTTTTTTGGAATAGAGGTTTAAGATATGTATTGGTTTAGCTAAACAAATAATGTATAGATAAAAGGCAAAGTCCCCACAGTAATGGGTACACACTCAATCTGTACATGTATGAATTGTAATGTAAGAATTTGAATAACTGTATAAGATAACTCTACAAATGGCTCAATTAAGTGACCCCAAGGAAGGAGCCTGTTCAGCCCCTGATCCATTCGGTGGCATCTGATTTCCTTCCTTTGTCAGGTGAGGCTGTCATGCCAGGTGCCCATTTTGGTTTGCGAGGCTGGGGCTGCTCTCCCCCCCCCCCCAAGGCCACCCGACTATTTGGTCTTATCCTGGCAACTCCACAACCCAGGAAGAGAAAAAGGGCGCCACCTGTTGTTTGGCAGTAAAATTCCACACCTGCCTTGAGGTGGACGGGGGGGGGGGGGAGGAAGATCGGGAAGAAGACTGACTCCGGATTACACTGCGCAACACACACACCCTCGACGCCTCCCCCCCCCCCCAATCCCAACCTGGACAAAAGCAGGAGCGACTGGAGAGAGAGGGGGGGAGATGGTGTGTCTTACGATATTTTTATTGTATTAATGGATATTATGTTGACTGAATGTTTTTATATTGTATTGATATTGTATTGATGTGTCTGTAACCCGCCCAGAGTCGCATTTCGTGATTGGGGCGGGATATAAGTCAAATATAGAATAGAATAGATGGGCCGGGAAGTGGATCCTCCGTCCCGATCAGGCTCTGCCGCCCCTTCTATGGGTCTCTCCCCCAAATCTCACCCACCCACCCGGGAGAGACTCACCCTCGGAGACCCCAAAGAGGACGGCAAGCGCCCCCAGCAACAAGGCGGGAGGCCCCGGAGGCCACATGTCGCTCTCAAACCCGAACCTTCCTCTCTGATTCGGGTCTGAAACCCGGAGCACTAACCCGCATCCCGCTCCCCTCGACGGAGAGACGCCGAATGCGAATCCTTGGCAGGTCTTCTACACCCAAGTTCACCCGGACAGAAGGCACAGGATTGGTGGAGGGGAAAACGTCCGACCAATAGGCTAAAAGAGCGGCTACATCGTCACTGGTTGCTACCCAGGCGACCCATCGCAAGGCAGCGTCTTAGGGCTGGAAAAGGAAAGTGAAACTGGAGTCACGAAAGTTTTCGTGGGAATCCCCTTTGGAGCGAGGTTGGGCTGGGCGGGGGGGGGAGCAAAAGGAAGGGCCCCAACCTGTGACGTGAAGAATGCGGGTCGAGAAACATCTTTGGGGGGGGGGAAGCCTTGGGGGAGGGTCTCACTCTGGGCGAAAGAGCTGCGCCGAGTCTGGGGTTTCCAAGTGTCCACACGGCGCCCGGAGCGAGGCGGGAAGGAGAGAAAGATGGCGCTCCGTGCGGAAAGAGGAGCTAAAACGCAAAGCCCGGCCCGACGTTGCCTCTTGAAAACCCTCAAGCCCAAACCAGACCAAAAAAAAAAACTCTTCATAGAAGCACCCAAACTCTGACTGTGTGGATTCCCCACGGTGGGCAATCAAAGGAGAGACTGTGCTGAGGCTTGGTGGCTCTGTGGTGTTTACACAGTCAAAATGTTGTGAGCTTGATCGAATTCAATTTGGACTCAGCCTCCCATCCTTACAAAGTCGGTAAAATGGCTACCCAGCATGTTGGGGGTAAATGCAATTGTTCAATAATTTGAACATTCTTTGACTTTGGCATCAAATGAGAAGAGAGGATTCGCTTGAGAAAGCCTTGATGCTGGGAAGGGTGGAGGGCAAAAGAAGAAGGGGGCGGCCCAAAATGAGATAGCTAGATGGTATTGTAGACACAATGGGCACAGAGCTGAGCGAGTTGAGGAGGAGGAGGGTGGAGCACAGAGGTGCCTGGCAGACAGTGTTCCATGGGGTCATTGCAAAGGGTCTGAATCGACTGTGCGACTGAACAACAACAAAGACAGAAAACAAACAGCCGCTGCTTCTGGCTTCCACCCTCGCACCCCAAGGTCAAGCTCTCCTGCAATGCCTCTCGCCGCAACTCTCTTCTCCCAAAACCTGAGTCTCCACAGTGGGCGGCTCCAGTGAGGTTCCCCTTTCAGACCCCTGCCTTGAAGATTGCTGTTCAGGTCTTGCTCCAAAAGGCTTTCTTGGCAGATAAAAACCAGCCCTGGGTCTTCTTGGTGCTGTGAAAACTTTTGGGAAGAATGTATGTTCGTCCCTAAACCTAACAAAAGAAATACTGGTAGGCATCTTCCCCTCCACACAGTTCATCGTGAGGTCCCATAGTCTTCTTCCCATATCTATCCACATTCATTCATAACCCTCTGGAGAGTAATTCATAGCCCATCTGGACCCCTTCAGAGAGGGCAAGAAAGGTATGGGTGGTGGTGGTAGTGGCGACAGCAACGGGCAGGGGAGGGATGGTGGTGGTGGTGTGCGCTTAGCAACACTTCCCTTCTGACAGACCTTCGGAGCTTCAAAGTCCCCTGCACAGACACAGACAGTCATGGGGCACCTCAACCCCTAACGGATGCCCGCCCACCATTGTGTCCAGCTCCTGGGCCGGCTATTTTGGTGTGCATAAGGTGGGGGGCTCCAGTACCCCACCTTGGAGGGACTACAGGGGGTTGGCCTGTCTGCCTCTGTGCAGGGGACTTCGAGACCTCTAAGGTCCGCCAGAAGGGCAGCGCTCCTAAGTGTACCCCACCACCACCATTCCTCCCCCCCCCCCCCCGCTGCTGCTGCCACCTGTACCTTTCTTGTCCTTGGATGCATGCAGGAAAGGCGTTATAGAGGTGCTCTTCCTCTGAGGGGGGCGGCAAATTTGGCCTCCGCCCCGGGCAGCTGAAACCCATGCTTCGCCACTGTTTGGCATTTCCCTTTTTGGGGATTGGAATGTATACTGATCTTTTCCAATCCTGTGGACATTGTTGTGTTTTCCAAATCTGCTGGCATATAGAATGTAATAATTTGATTCCATCATCTTTTAGGGCTTTGAAAAGTACAACCTGGATACCATCATCTCCACTGGCTTTGTTCTTTGCAGTGCTTTTTAGGGCCTTTCTGACTTCACTCTCTAGGATGTCTGGCTCATGTTCAATGTTCTCATCATTGTGATTATCAGGGACGTGGAGGTCCTTTTTGTAGAGTTCCTCTGTGTATTCTTTCCATCTTTTCTTAATCTCATCTGCATCAGCTAACTCCTTGCCTTCTTTGTCCCTTATCATGGTCATTTTTGCTTTAAACGTTCCCTTGATTTCCCCAATTTTTTTAAAAAAAAGATCTCTAGTCCTACCCCTGATATTGTTTTGCTCTGTTTCTTTGCACTGTTCATTCAGGTAGATTTCATTATCTCTCCTTGCTTTTCTTTGAAATTCTGTATTCAAGTGATTGTATTTAATCCTTTCTCCTTTGCTTTTTGCGTCCGTTCTTTCCTCTGCTATTTTAAGAGCCTCATCGGACAACCACTTAGCTTTCTTACGCTTCTTTTCTTTTGGTATGGTTTTCTTTGCTGCCTCCTGCATGATGTCCCGCATCTCTGTCCATAATTCTTCTGGCACTCTATCTGGTCCAAGCCATTGAATTTGTTCCACACCTCCACTGTGTATTCCTTAGAAACAAAGCGTGAAGTTTAATGAATGATGTCAGAGTTTTACAACTTATCCAAATACATGTTAAATATTTTGGAGTGGATAGTATTCATTGGTTTTAATATCTATAATTCCTTTAATTCATTACCTTATCTAATTATATTTGTTAATTTGCATTTGTCATTTAACTGTCACATTACCTGTCCTAAGTTCTGTTACTAACAAAATAATACTGTAAAACCCCGTATAACGGTTTTAACTGCTTCCAAGGGGTCCATCGTTGTATGAAAAAATCGCTATATGATACATGTATCGTATAGCGATTTTCCCTATGGGATGATTCGTACAACAATTTTCGCCATAGAAACGCTGGGGGACCAGCGAGAATCCATTTCGCTAACAGCACAGGGGTGCCTTTGGCTGGAGAAGTGTTTTATTTATTATTTATTTATTCAAATTTGTATTCCACCCTACACGCCAGGGTGACTCAGGACGGATTACAAATACATGATACAAAAACATATAAAATCACAAATTCAATACAGTTTTAAAAAAATCAAAAAAGCAATTTAAAACCGCTACCCCTTCATAAAATAGAGAGAGGGTAGCTATAAGATATTAAATAAGCCAGCGGGGAGAAGACAGTAAATCATCGCTACCCCACACTTGTCCTGCCAGCCAGGTCTTCACACCCTTCCTAAAGACCAATAGCTCTGTCTGGAGATGCAGCTCTAGGGGCAGGTGGTTCCAAGGGGCTGGAGTGGACACGGAGAAGACCCTCCGTCTAGTGCCAGAGAGTCGAGCCTCTCTAGCTGATGGAACCACTAGGGAGCCCCTCCGGTCCACTCTGGTGGGACGGACAGATAACTTTGGGGTGATGCAGTCTCTTAAGTATTCTGGCCCATATAAGGCTTTAAAGGTAATAACCAGCGCCCTGAATTGCACCCGGAGACAAACTGGTAACCAGTGCAGCTCCCGGAGCAGTGGGGATGCATGGGAATAATGCCCACACTCCAACACCACCTGGGCAGCCGCATTTTGGACCAGCTGCAGCCACCGAATGGTCATCAAGGGCAGCCCCATGTAGAGCCCATTGCAATAATCCAGTCTGGAGGTGACCAGAGCGTGTATGATCACGAGTAAGGAGTCCCTGTCGAGGAAAAGGCGCAATTGGCGCATTACATGAAGCTGTGCAAAAGCCCTCCCAGCCATGACAGCCACATGCTCTTCGAGCAGGAGTCACGAGTCCAGGAGGACCCCAAATTGCGCACCAGGTCTGTCTGGGGCAAACTAGTCCCATCCAAAACCAAAGAGGGTAAGTCCTTAGTTAACACAGGACCCCCGACCCATAACCACTCATAGCTTTACCCCTGGGAAAGCGCTTCTCCGGCCAAAGGAACCCCTGTACTGTTAGCGAAAGGGATTCTCAGTGTTCCACTTGCCAAAACGGCAGACGGACACCGAGAATCCCTTTCGCTAACAGCGAGTGGATATTATTCATTGATGTTAATATCTACAATTCCTTTAATTCACTATCTTAATTAATTGTATTTGTTGATCTGCATTTGTCATTTAGCTGTCACATTACCTGTCCTGAGTTCTGTTACTAAGAAAATAATAAACTAAAATATCCTGTTACATTCAGGAAGGGAATTGCAATCCATGAAAATTCATGCCAAAATAATATGAAAGATATACTGTACAGTATTCTGGCTTTTATTCCTCCTTTGGTGAATATGGTCCTTCTTAGAACCATCTTGCTGCCCCCTCCAAACCCCACCCCCCACAACCACTCACCAGGTTCCTCCCAAGCCAAGACCAGAGGCTCCTCCAGCCCATCGTGACCCACGTGGCACTGGTACTGGTCTCTCTCCTTGGGGTCAATCTCGATGCTCAGCCAGGCATGGTATGTCCCGTCGGGATAAGGGGCCACGTTCCTACGGAAAGTGAGGTGTTCCAAGACCTCTCCGCCCTTCCTCCAGGTGGCTTCGATCTCCTTGGGATAGAAGCCTGGCAGGTGAGGGTTTCGCTGCCATCGTAGCCCTCCTTGCGTGTCACTTTCCCCACTGGAGGCTCTGCAAAAAAACAGCCATGTGGGAATCAACACTGACTCTCTCTTTGGGCAGGATGTGGGCTAGGCCTTACGATCCCCCTCTGGGCCTTTTCTCCTAACTCACAGATCCCACACCTGAAGGACTTTGATCGTTTCGTTTTGGCCCATGGCCATACCACCCTGTACACGCCCAATCTCGTCTGATCTCAGAAGCTAAGTAGGATTCAGCCTGGTTTGTTCTTGGGATGGCAGCATGCAGGTAACCTATTGGACCCCATCCCTGATGGAGATCAGGAATTGCAATTAATAATTATTCTCCATGCAAGAGGAATTCCCTGTGAGGGTCATAAACTCGTGTTGATTAAGTCCCTGCCCTTTGTACATGATGCCCGGGGCTATACGTGCACTGGGCATAGTTTTCTTTTCTTTTGTTAAATGAAAGGAAGGAGATAGTTATGCTTTTTTTATGTTCTGAAATGTTTTGGAGAAGAGGGAGGGATCTCTGTAGCTGAACAGGAAGCTGGAGCAAAGCAATGCCTCAGGCACAGTGCAAGCTTTGGTAGTTCTTCAGGCTTGCCTCAATTTATTGCAGAAAATGTGGATTGTGCAGTTTACACAGGAAATTAGAGTTATATTTGTAGAAGTGGTCTTGAATCACGAAAGCTCTCACAGGGCTTGATATTTGTTAGTGGTCTCATCCAGAGATTGCCTTCCTTCTGCATTTACTTGGCAGAAGGGACACACAGCTATGGAAACTGGGGGTCTCCTTGATTACTGCCTTCCAGGAAGGCTCTCTGTGCCTTTTGCTGAGAAATCAAATCATTGTGAAAACTAAAAACAATAAACAGACCTTCTTCCTTATCAACCCCTGTTCAACTGGGAACAGAATAACCCTGAAACATCTTACTCAAGTGGAAGTCTACAAATCCCTGCTCTCTCAGTTCCTTCGCTGGTTGTAGCTCCTATTGATTGGATTTATTATTTATTTTAGTAAATGAAGGTGAGAGGCCCAGCAGAAAGAGAAACATTCAGGGTCTCTGGAGTAGTTCTTCACATTTACTCCCCTGCAGAACCACCTGCCCTAAAGACACCCAAAGGATTCCTATGAGATCCAGAGAGACTTCCAGGGATGGTATGGTTGATTTCTGGGGCTGGTGGGCTATTTTCAAACGTCAGTCACAAAAGAAGACTCCTGCAAGACCCTAAAGGGAATTGTGGGTCCTTACCTGGGGAAACCCTGCCCCCCCATTGCCTCCTCACCCCACTATGTTTGTCCTTTAGTTTCTCCCCCAATGAGACAGAAGGACTACGAGGTGTGATTTGGGGGAGAGGGGAACAGATCAGGTATACTCTCCTTCCATGTGCAACCATGAAGGATCCTGGGAAGTTTCTGGTGGGGCAAAAGTCCCGGGGAGGGAGTGAGGGAGTGGTGTGGTGAGGTTTCCTCAGAGCAGATGGGAAGAACTTGGAGTCACTGTATAGGCAGGGAGTGAGATTTTGTCCTACGTGTCTTGGGATTCCATACCTTACAAGGCATCAGATGTGGAAAGTGGAGAAGGACAAAGACCACGAGGAGGATCCAGAGGAAGGTGGCAGAGTGATCTGAATTTACAAAAATTAGATATCACTCCAGTGCCATGGTCAGATCACTATCTGGTGGCTCTAGACTTCCTAGGGGCTGGACTCCATCGCAGGGAGGCAGGGCCGATTAAGTGGGCCCGCCCCCGGCGACTAATGGATCCAGTAGGATTCCAGAAGGAACTGGGGTGTTGTCCTCTTGACCTGCAAAGCGCTTCATCTGAGGGTCTTGTCGATGCATGGGACAGGAGGGCGACGGCAGCCTTGGATGTAATCGCGCCACTACGGCCTCTCCGAGTCCGTGGGGATCGATCTGCCCCTTGGTTTTCAGAGGAACTAAGGGAGCTTAAACGGGCTAAGAGACGCCGAGAGTGGCGCTGGGTGAAGACTCGGAGTGAGTCCGACCGAACACTAGTTAGAGCTGCTATTAAAGACTACCTAGTGGCGATGAGGGTGGTGAAGCGCCAATACTTCACCACCCTTATTGCCTCCGCAGATAATCGCCCAGCAGCCTTGTTCCGGGTGAACAGGTCCCTTCTCGGCAGAGGGGGGCCGGGCCCTGGGTGGCAGGGTTCGGCTGAGGATTTTGCTGATTATCTGGCGGAGAAAATCGCTCAGATCCGCTCGAGGCTAAATCCCGGCGTGGAACATACAGAGCTGGGGTTGACCATAGCACAGTCTAGCCATGTTACCTGGGATCGGTTTGATCCTGTTGGCCCTGAGGAAGTGGACAGGCTTCTTGTATCTGTTCGTGCCACGACCTGTGCACTGGACCCATGCCCTGCCTGGTTAATTAAAGCCTCCAAGTCTGTGGCAGGTGGTTGGATCGAGGCGTTAATTAACGCTTCTCTAATAGAGGGGCATTTTCCAGCACAGCTTAAACATGCTTTGGTGCTCCCCCTCTTGAAGAAGCCGTCCCTCGATCCTACGGTAATTTCCAACTACCGTCCAGTGTCCAACCTACCTTTCTTAGGTAAGGTTTTGGAAAAGGCTGTGGTGCGGCAGTTGCAGGAGGTCCTGGATGAAGCGGATTATCTGGACCCGTTTCAGTCAGGATTCAGGCACGGATATGGTACCGAAACCGCGCTAGTCGGTTTGGTGGATGATCTCTGGAGAGAGCGGGACGGAGGGGAACCGTCTGTCCTCGCTCTTCTCGATCTCTCAGCGGCTTTTGATACGGTCGATCATGTCATCCTTCTGGGAAGGCTCCAGGGTCTGGGGATCCAGGGCACGGTGCTGTCCTGGTTCTCCTCATTCCTGAGGGGCAGGACCCAGTCGGTGTGCCTGGAGAAGGAGAGGTCCAGCCCTAGGCCCCTGCAATACGGGGTGCCTCAGGGTTCGGTACTTTCTCCTCTCCTGTTTAACATCTATATGAAGCCGCTGGGTGAGATCATCCGTTCCCACGGGGTAAGGTATCATCAATATGCAGATGATACCCAGTTATACATCTCTGCCCGTGGGGACCCAAGCGGTGCGGTGGAAGTCCTTTCCAGGTGTCTGAAGGCTGTAAAGGTCTGGATGGGGGACAACGGGCTACAGCTGAATCCTGGCAAGACTGAGTGGCTGTGGGTAGGGCGTCCTGTGTTAACAAAGGAGCTTCCATCTTTGGTCCTGGATGGGACAGTCCTGCCCCAATCAGACCCGGTGCGTAATCTGGGGGTCCTCCTGGACTCGCGGCTACTGTTCGTAGAGCAGGTGGCAGCCGTGGCCAGGAGGGCTTTTGCACAACTTCGTGTAATTCGCCAGTTACGCCCAGTCCTAGACCGGGATGCCCTGCTTATGGTCACACATGCGTTGGTCACCTCCAGACTTGATTATTGTAACGCGCTCTACATGGGGCTGCCCCTGATGACCATCCGGAGACTCCAGCTGGTCCAGAACGCGGCGGCCCGGGTAGTGGTGGGGCGTGGGCGTTATGCTCATGCTTCGCCACTGCTCCGGGAGCTGCACTGGTTGCCAGTATGTCTCCGGGTGCAATTCAAGGTGCTGGTTATTACCTTTAAAGCCCTACATGGTAGTGGGCCAGGATACCTAAGAGACCGCGTCATCCCAAGAACTTCTGTCCGTCCCACCAGGGCGGATCGGAGAGGCTCCCTTGTTATCCCTTCGGCGAGAGAGGCGCGCCTCGACTGCACTAGGAGGAGAGCCTTCTCCGTGTCCGCCCCGACCCTCTGGAACCTCCTGCCCACTGAACTGCGCCTTCAGACGGAGCTCTTACCATTCCGGAAAGGCGTAAAAACCTGGCTGGCAGGACAGGTTTGGGGACCTGGGAAGGACAGGTTTCACTTACCAGTAACCGTCGTTCTCCGAGTATGTTGTTTGGGGATTCACACTGATGGGTTCTGCGCCTGCGCTGAATCCTGAGCGGAGCTGGAAAGCTGATTGGATAAAGAGTTTTGAATGTGGGACCGCCCACCATGCCCAACCCCTTTAGGCGCCATTTCGCGCTTTCCCCTCAGTTTGATATTAAAGCTGCCCGCTAAGCATAAGGCCATCTCAGGCCGGCAGCCCTGAGGGGAGGTAGGGTTGGGTTGTGTGAATCCCCAAACAACATACTCGGAGAACGACAGTTACTGGTAAGTGAAACCTGTCCTTCTCCTTCGTGTTGTTTGGGGATGCACACTGATGGGTGACTAACAAGCTCACTTACTTGGATGGTGGGCAGCCGGCGTCCTGAGATGTAGGAGAGCGCGATGTCATCATGGATGGGCGGTCATCAGCGAAGAGGATCGGAGACCAGCCGTCAGGATGGATCTGCCTCGTCTGACATCGGAAGCAGACCTTGTGTCAACCCGGTAGTGGGTGATGAAGGTGGAGGACCTGGACCAGGTAGCGGCCTTGCAGATGTCCTCCATCGGGATGCCTTCGAGGAACGCAGTGGAGGAAGCCAATGTCCTGGTGGAGTGAGGCCGGACATGAAGCGGGGGTGGCAGAGATGACATCTCATAGGCCAGGTAGATGGTGCTTGAGATCCATTTGGAAAGTCTCTGGGCAGACAGAGAGTGTCCCTTGGACTTGCCACCATAGGCCACAAACAGTTACTTGTCTCTCCTGAAGGACGCAGTCCTTTGTGTGTAGAACAGCAAGGCCCTCCTGACATCCAGCGAATGCCACACTCTCTCTTGTGCAGACGAAGGATTCAGGAAGAATGCTGGAAGTGTGATGGACTGGGCCAGGTGGAATTCAGTCAGGACTTTGGGCAGAAAGGCCAGGTCCGGGTGCAATACTACCCTATCGGGGTAGAACTTGAGAAAAGGAGGGTCAGACCGCAGGGCTGCCAGTTCTCCTGCCCTCCGGACAGAGGTGATGGCTACGAGAAAGGCAGTTTTGTAAGAAACAAACTTAACGTCCACTGTAGCCATGGGCTCAAAGGGCGCCTTCGTAAGCGCGGTGAGCACAGCAGTGAGGGACCACTGAGGAGGTGGTATCTTTACTGGAGGGTAGGCATTACGCAGTCCCTGGAGGAATCTTTTAACAGTCTTGTCTCTGAAAGCGGAGGACAATACTGATGAAGGTGGGGCCTTGGCTACCACCGCAGCCAAGTGGACCTTTAAGGATGAGTGTGCAGATCCTGACTCGGCCAGGTGCAGGAGGTAGGACATGACGTCTTGCAGGGATGCCGAGTCCACGGTACGGTCGCTGGATGCTAGAAAGTCTATGAAGCGACGGTACTTGGCATCATAGGACTTTCGCGTGGAAGGTTTCCTTGAAAGTTCAAGGATCCGCGTTATGTCGGGCGGATAAGCCAGGCCGTCAGGTGTAGGCTCGGCAGATCCGAGTGGAGGATCCGACCGTCCTCCATGCGGAGGAGGTTCGGATCGGTGGGTAGGCGGAGGCGGTCGCAAGCCAGGGTTTGGAGTAGCGGGAACCACGGCTGGCGCGGCCAGGACAGGGCAATCAGGATCGCCCAGGCGTTCTCCGCACGGATCCGTACCAGGACCCGTTGGATGAGGGGGATCGGAGGAAATATGTACAGTAGTTCCTGGTGCCATGGCACCATGAAGGCATCGCCCTCCGATCCGTGGCCGATCCCCGCCCGGGAGCAGTAACGGCGGCACTTGGTGTTGATCTGTGTCGCGAACACGTCTAGGCTCGGTGTGCCCCACCGTCGGCACAGGCGGTCGAACACCGGTCCGTCCAGTTCCCATTCGTGCAGCGCTGTCCCTTTGCGGCTCAGGGAGTCCGCCTCTAAGTTCAGTGTGCCCTGGATGTGGACACCTATGGGGAACACATGTACCTTCAGGCACCACTCCCAGATCTGGACCGTCAGGTGAAGGAGGGAGAGGGACTTGGTCCCTCCTTGCCGGTTGAGGTAGGCTAGGGTCGTGGTGTTGTCCGAAGCGATCTGCACCACGCGGCCTGCTAGTGACAGTCTGAAGGACCTCATCGCCTTCCACACCGCTAACAGCTCGAGGAAGTTGATGTGGCGGTCGGCTTCCGCGGGCGTCCAGATGCCGTGGACCCGTAACCCGAGGCAGCACGCACCACATCCGTGTGTGCTCGCGTCGGTAGTGACCTGGACGGATGGCGCGGGGAGGGTGAAGAGCTTCCTGGCGGTCACATTGCGGTCCGTTGTCCACCAGTTCAGCTGGTCTCGCAGTTCGGGAGTCGGTGTGAGCCACTTCCCGAGGTTGTCGTGGGTGCTGTCGAAGGAGGCTAGGAGCCACGACTGGAGCGACCGCATTTTGAGCTTGGCGTGCGAGATCACTGCTGTGGTCGACGCCATGAGTCCTAGTAAGCGGAGAGCGTCCCTCGCATGGACGCGACGACTGCCTTGGATCCGTGCCACTACCGTGCGGATGTCGAGCAGACGTTTGGGAGGAGCGTAGGCTCTTAGAGCCAGAGAGTCCAATACGGCTCCGATGTAGTCTATTCGTTGAGTGGGGGTCAACTGAGACTTCTTGTAGTTGACCCGTAGACCGAGACTCTGCATAAGGGCCAGGCAATGGGCAACATCGTCCTTGGCTTTCTGTTGGGTTGGGGAGCAGACCAACCAGTCGCCTATGTACGGGAACACTTGGATGCCTTGCAGCCGAAGATGAGCAGCCACCGGCCCCATGCACTTCGTGAATACCCTCGGAGCGGTGGAGAGGCCGAAGGGTAGGCAGGTGTACTGGTAGATGTCGCCGCCGACCTGGAAGCGTAGGAAGCGGCGGTGTTCCCTTCTGATGGATACGTGGAAGTAGGCATCCTTCAGGTCGATGACGGTAAACCAGTCCCCGTGGTTGATCAGTGGGAGGATGGAGTGAAGAGTCACCATCCGGAACTTCCTCGCGTCGATGTGCTTGTTGAGGAGACGGAGGTCCAGGATTGGACGTGCCCCCCCCGTCTTTTTTGTCCACGAGGAAGTAGCGGGAGAAGAACCCTTCGTGAGACTCCGACGCTGCAACCGGTTCTATGGCGCCCTTCTCTAGGAGAGCTGATAGTTCTTCCTGGAGCGGCGGGGACGGATCGGTGACACGGACCCGTCCGACAGTAGGGCATTTCTTGAACTCGATCGCGTAGCCAGAGTCTAAGATGGTTAAAACCCATCGGTCTGTGGTGATGGCAGACCAGGCCGATAGGTAGTTGGCGAGGGGACGGTAGGGTAGAGTCTCGGTCACGGAAGAGTCAAACACGTTGTTTGCCCTTCCGTTCCGTCCGTTTACCAGTCTGGTGACGCTGCTGGTAGCGTGGATGGCTGGGTTGTGGTCGTGGCCGGTAGGGCTGGTACCGGGAGTAGTCGCCTTGCCTCTGCGGTGGGCGAGGTTGGTAGGACGGACCCGCCTGGGACGTCGACGGTTGGTCCTGCTGGTAACGGTTGGACCCACGGCGTGGAGGGCGGAGCTGCTTGATGGTGGCGTAGTCCCCCTTCAGCTCTCCCAAGGAGGTGTCGGTCTCCTTGGCGAAGAGGCCCTCACCGTCGAAGGGGAGCTCTTCCACAAGCCGCTTGACGTCGTCCTGCAGGTCAGCGGAGCGGAGCCAGGCGTGGCGACGAAGCTGGATGGCGGAGGCCAGGTTCTTCGCCTCTGACTCCGTGACGTGGCGTCCCGTACGGATCTGCTGGAGAGCGAGTTGGTTTCCCTCCATGCAGACCCTCTCGAAGTCCGCTCGCTTGTCCGGTGGTAGCAGCGACTTGAAGGACTCCGCCTGTTCCCACAGTCGGCACTGGTAGCCCCCCATGGCCGTCGCGTAGTTGGACGCACGGAAGGACAAGGAGGCATTGGCGTAGAACCTCCTGCCCAGTGCGTTCAGCTTCTTCCCTTCCTGGGTCGACGGAACGGGGGTGCTACTGATCGGTGTCCGGTGTTGGGAGCCTTTCACCACTCGGGAGTTCGGCGCCGGGTGGACATGCAAGAAGTTGGAGTCGTCCAGCAGTCTGTACATGGAGTCCACCCTGTTGGACACCGAATGGGAAGAGACGGGTCTCTTCCAGACCTCGTTGGCCGCCTTGGCGATCTTCGGGAGTAGTCCCAGGCGGACAGGGACTAGCTCCTTCCGGTCGGCCATGCCGCAGACGACATCTTCGCATTCGTCCAGGGGAGCCTCCGCCCGGATCCCCAGCGTGGATCCGAGGCGGGTGATGAGGGCCATGTACGTTTTCTGGTCCTCCGGTTGGGAGCCATGGACGGAGCCGATGTTATCGTCCGGGGATTTGTCAACCGCAACCGGTGGTGGCCGATCCTCCTCCTCCTGGTCCGACGAGTCGTCGGAGCCTCCTGACCGCTCCGAGATGCTGGGCGGTGGCAGGTAGGCCTCGGGGTCCGAGTCCGACCAGTACGGCCTGGCGGATCTCGGATCGTTCCCCGGCAAAGGCAGCTGGTACGGAGGGAGAGAGGCCTCCGACCGCGCCTGTTCCACTCGTTGCCTCTTCGGTGCCGGACCCTCGTCACGGAGCGGTGGTGCCTCCGTGGCTGGTTCGGGAGGCAGAGGGTGCTCCACAAACTCGGATGGTGTCGGTCGAGGGCCTTAGAGCTCGGCATGCAGCTTCCGCACCATCGCCTCGATAAACAGGGCGATGAGGCTCAACTGGGGTGGCGCTTCGGAAGCCAGACCAGGAGCCACGGAATGGCCGCGAAGAGAGGAAGATCGTCGTGGCGGTGGAGGTGGAAGAGCCTCTGGCGAGCGCGGAGGGCTGGGGGCCCTCTCCGGCGTGGCGGCTTCCCGGGCATCGACCGACATCCTGCCCGGCGTAGGTGGGGCTGCAACCGGGGTGGATGCTAGGGAGCGTGGCGGCGAGGGGTGAGCCGGTCCCGGGGTCGGTGGGAGAGAAGACGAAGAGCTACGGCGCTTCTTCTTCTCTTTCTTGTCTTTCTTCTTCTTCTCCTGCTCCTTCTTCCGTTTAAACAGTTCGGAGGCAGACGGCCGTGAAGAAGGAGCGGAGGTCGAAGGAGCAGACGTTGAGGCAGCGGCCTGCTCTGGAGCTGGGGGAGGCGGTAGTGCGAGTGCGGCCTCCATGAGGTAGGCTTGGAGGCGGTATTGGCGGTTCTTGATAGCGGCCTTCGAGAAGCCTCTACACACCTCGCAGGTCTGGACCTGATGGCTCTCCCCGAGGCAGCGGAGGCAGCGCACGTGTCCGTCCAAACTAGGGAACTTTCTCTTGCAGAACGGACACTGGTTGAACACTGCCGCTGAGGCCATCCACCGAGGTAGATGGCCGAAGAGAAAAAATTATCCCGGCCGGGAGGCCCCGGCACGAGATTGCAGGAAAAAACGGTTTCCTTCTCTTGGTTTTTTTTTTACCGGCGGCTGAGGGTGAGCCCCAGCCACACGAGGACCAAGGGATCAAGTCCCCTGGTCCTAGAAAAATTGTAAGTTAGAAAAATTGGAAGATTCTGAGACAATCTCAGTTAGAGTACTCACAGCTTTTTTTCCAGGCTCCTGCTTGCGCAGCGGAAAAAAGCAAAACTGAAGGGAAAGCGCGAAATGGCGCCTAAAGGGGTTGGGCATGGTGGGCGGTCCCACATTCAAAACTCTTTATCCAATCAGCTTTCCAGCTCCGCTCAGGATTCAGCGCAGGCGCAGAACCCATCAGTGTGCATCCCCAAACAACACGAAGGAGTACGTGGGTTCCCACACTAAGTGGCTTACATAAGAAGTGCCTCCCTGGGTTGGAATATGGGAATACTGATGTGTAGTCCTGCGTCGTCTTAATTCTGTGTTGATTTTTAATTCTGATGTTTTTAATTCTGATGTTTTTAGTGATATGGAGTTGGGTTTTATTTCTGTTTTTATTAGAATGAAAGCCGCCCAGAGTCGGGTCCCCCCGATTGGGGCGGGGTATTAAATTTAATAAATAATAATAATAATAATAATAATAATTACAAGAACACCAAAGAACACTTGTGGAAGCCTCTAGAAATGCCAGAAAAAGAACCTTGCATCTCCCTCGACACCCAGTGGGGTAAAAGAGCAAGCAGAGAGACCAAGAGCGGGGGAGGGTGAGGGATGTTGTTCACCCCCTCCTCTCCCCACTTCAATCGTCTCAATGGGTCCAGGCTCCGCCCTCTTTTGTTCTTGGACTGGAGTGCCCATCGGGAGCAGGTGGAAGAGATGGGGGCGGGTGTCCCCCCATATGTTTTAACGTTTTGCTTCAATAGGTCCCCTCACACAAGGGTCAAGGAAAGGAACCCAGACCCCCCCCCCTGAGAGCGCAAGATTTCCCCTCCAATTTATTTATTTATTCATCACACTTGTTTATCATCCCCCCCCCCCCGGTCACCGAAATTCCCCACCATCAACACGCCCATGTGAGGCTAAAGACTCCAATGGTCTTTTCTGGGTGCCTTGGGGTGTCTACCCAGGAACCACCTCTCTGTCAGTGGGGAGGAACTGCACCCCCTCCCAAGCCCTTCCGTCCCAACCCTTAGTTTCTCTTCATGCCGCCCTCACCTGTCCTCCGCAGACTCTCATTCCCGTAGTCCAGGTATCTCTGCAGCCACTTAATGCATTCCTCCTCCAGGTAGGCCTTCGTGTATTCAGCCACCTTGGCCTTCTCCCACTTCCGTTGGGTGATCTGAGCCTTGGAATCAACTGCTGTCCAGGTTGTGGTTTCCTTGTCAAAGCTGATGTAATCCTTCCCATCATAGGCGTACTGAATGTGCCCTCCTTTGCTCCCGTCCGGCCTCAGCTCACAGCCGTACATCTTCTGCCAGGTGTGAAAACCTGAAAGAAACCCATGTTGGGGGAGAAGGATCAGAGAGGAATGGAGGAGTGTCACTACCTCACCCCCAACTCAGCCCCACATGCCAAGCCCCACAAAAGGGCTCCAAGCAGAAGGATTTGCCTCATGGGAGACAAACAGACAAACAGAGAGAGACTTTCCAGGCAAGGAAGCCTCAGCCAAAGGATAGGAATGGCTTCAGGGCCCCCTTTCCTCCCACCCGGGACCAGAGCTTAAAAGCCACGGTCAGGGCCGGACTTCTCTCGCCTCGTTTGGACTGCCGTTCAGGCAGGGAAGGGAAGAGCGGGACGCCAGGAGCACCAACACCTCTGACGGCCTCATGGCCCGCCCGGGTCCAGAGCTTAAAAGCCACGGTCACGGCCGGACTTCACCTGCCTGGGATTAAGACCCAAGAGTTGTTGCAGTAGAGTGTGACAGGACTTATGTATGACAGGACTACGCCGTGTAGTACAGAGGCCGTATCATCATCATCATTGTTTTGCTGATGTCCCGTTTATGTATTTATGTTCTTATGTACCTATGTATTTTTGATGCTCTGTATATTGATATTGTATTTTTATTTATTATGCTGTGATATGATATTTTTGGTTATGATTTATTGCTGTTGATTCTACCTATTCTGTGCTTGGGGATTCCTTATATGTTTCTGTTGATTGATACTTTGTCACTTGATATTGTAACACTGTTTATTGTTTGCTGTGATCCGCCCAGAGTCGCCTTGGGTGAGTCGGGTGGCATAGAAACCGAACTATTAAAAAATAAATAAATAAATAAATAAAAATTATCCCTGGGGCAAGTAGCCAGAGTCTGGAAATTATCCATTTTTATGTCTTCACTTGCTTGCTTCCCTCTTTGTTTTTAAACACTTTTATCCTGCCTTTTTTCCTAGAGGATCCAGTGGTTTATCCTGTTTTATGCTGCTTGTTAATTTGTAAAATAAACAGTTCACACATTTGGAAACATTTAAGTATTACAGTATTTTTTTCAAAAATTAAATGAATATCAGGAAACAATTCTGTAAAACAAATGCCTGCAGTGGCTTCCTTCAATGAGTTATTCCACTGCACATTTGGCCTTCCTTTTCTCTTACTGCCTCCTATGTTTTCCAGCACGAATGTCTGAAATCCTGCAGCCTACCATAGTAAATCAGACTAGCATCTATCGACTGAATGGATGGAGATTTTATGTGTCAATTTGTCTGCAAATTCAATTGATTCATGGGTTTGCTATAGTTACAACTTTAAGCATTTAAATCGATGGGAATTAGAAGGAAGCTGCCTGTCCAAATGGTCATTGATTCAGCAAATTTGACACTCTTATGCTTTACAAAGCAACGCAACTGGATTCTTACAAAGGGAACCAGAACTCCATTCTTTTTGAAAGAGAACCAATACTGGGGAGATCTGGAAAAACCTTCACGTCATTAATTCCCCCCTTTTAAAATGTCCTTTTTTTTACCAATTTTGGGGTCGTTGCCCCCCCCCCCCGCTGGGTCCATGGAGGAGTGGAGACCCGATCCAAGCTGTTTCTGGGCTTCCCTGACGTCCTGAGCCAGTGCAGCAAGCCAGAATGTCAGGGTTCGTATCCCGACATTCTGGCTTGCTGCAGCCTCAAAGAGGGTAGGGGAACTTCTGGATTTTCTTCCTTTTAATGCTAACGTGGGGGTGAGGGGTGGTTGGGGGGGGAATACCCACCCACCCCCACGCTAGTATTAAAAGACTTATCTCCCTGGAGCAGGCAGGGGAGTTAGAGATCCCCAAATGGGTAAAAAATGGACTTTTTTTTACCCATTTCGGGATCTCTGATTTCCCCCTGCCTACTCCAGTGAGATCAGAGGAGCTGATCTAAGCTGTTTCCAAAGGTTTCCTGTTTCCACTTCAAAAATAAGCTGTTTCCACTTCAAAAATAGCGCACATCGGCTCTAGGGAGGTCAGGAGACTCGATGCGCGCTATTTTTGAAGTTCCCCCACGCAGCTGCAAGCTACAATGAGTCAAAACGTCAGGATTCAAATCCTGCCGTTTTTGGCTTGTTACAGTTTCTAGCAGGGTGTGGTTTGTAGCAGAAGGGTGGCTTATCTTATCTATAGCTTATCTCCCTGGAGCAGGCAGGGAGGTTAGAGATCCCGAAATGGGTAAAAAAAATGGACTGCTCTAGGGAGATAAGATAAGCTGCAGATAAGATAAGCCACCCTTCTGCTACAAAACCACACCCTGCTAGAAACTGTAGCAAGCCAAAACATCAGGATTTGAATCCTGACGTTTTGACTCATTGTAGCTTGCAGCAGCGTGGGGGAACTTCAAAAATAGCGTGCATTGGGTTTCCCGACCTCCCTAGAGCCAATGCGTGCTATTTTTGAAGTTCCCCCACCCTCTTTGAGGCTGCAGCAAGCCAGAATGTCGGGATTTGAATCCTGACATTTTGGCTTGCTGCAGCCTCCAGGGAGGTGGGGGAACTTTGGAAACAGCTTGGATCGGGTCTCCCCACTTCCCTGGACCCTGTGTTTTTTTTACCAATTTTGGGGTCTCTGACCCCCCCACCGCTGGGTCCAGGGAGGTGTGGAGACCTGATCCAAGCTGTTTCTGGGCTTCCCCGACATCTTCAGCCAGTGCAGCAAGCCAGAATGCCGGCCCAGTCCTTCTTCGCCTCTTCGGCTGCTCAACGCCCAAGCACTGCGCAGCCCTCCCAGCCGGGCGAGCGATCTGCCGAGGTGCGAGCGGACGGAGATGTGTGGCGTGCGCGAGATCGCGCGCGCGCCGCTAGTCAGCAGGGGGCTGACTTCTGCCTGGGTCGGGGGAGGGGGCGGCGGCAGCGGCGAGCTGGGGGGGGCGGCGGCGGCGAGTTTGTCCTTCGCCCCAGGCGGCTAAAGACTGCGCGACGCCACTGCCTTTACCTTTACCAGCGAACGTGAAGGCTGGGGATGGAATAGAATAGAGCACAATCCACTTTCCAGCTGATGGGGCACCAGTGGTGGGCCCAAAGGAAAAGCCAAACCTCTTCCCCTGTGAGCTGCAAAACCCGGTCCCGTCCCACCCACCCACCCCTGAATGGGCTCCACACAGTGGTGGGCAGCCAAAAAATTTACTACAACACTGTGGGTGGAGCTAACTCTGTGGTCGGAGCTAACTCTGTCGGAGGGGTCAAATCTGTGGGCAGGGTCAAATCTGTGGGTTGCTGGGGTGGCCATGTGATCTAGTCATGCCTGCCACATAGCCATGAAAACGTCTGCAAACACAGACAGCACTGGCTCTTTGGCTGTAAATGGGGATGAGCACTGCACCCTAGAGTTGGATATTACTGGCTTTTGAGCAAGGGAGACCTTTACCTTTATTAACTAATCAGGGCCAAACTTCGCAGCAAATTTGAATACCAATCAGGGATTTTCTGTTATTAGGTAAAGATAAAGGTTACCTTTACTCGAAAGCCAGTCATATTCAACTCCAGGGTTCAGTGCTCATCTCTGTTTACAGCCAAAGAGTCTGTATTTGCATACATTTCTGTGGTCATGTGGCAGACATAACTAGACAACAGAGTGCACGGAATGCTGTTTACTTTCCCACTGAAGTGGTTGGTACCTATTTATCTACGTACAATTACTTGCTTTTGAACTGATAGGATGGCAGGTGCTGGGACTGAGGTGGGAGTACTCGGGTCTCAAACTGCTGACCTGCTGATCTTCCAGCAGGCATCAAGTTCAGTGGCTTAACCACTCGAGCCACTGCAGTTATTACTGGTTGTAAAAAGCCACACTGATCTATAAACTTATCTGTTATGCTAGCCACATTGTCTGCCCAGTGGACTCAATCCACAAAAGCTCACATTAAAATGCAGCAGTTAGTCTTTAAGGTGCCACAAAACATTTTTGTCTTTCTGTTTACTTCCTGATATGGTTGAAACACAGACTAACATTATGGCTACCTTTGAAATGGCACGGTGTCGGCCTGGTTAGCCTCTTTTCTGACGGGCCGGACTCAGTTGGTGTGGTTGGAGAATGGCCACCCAATTTCACCACCACCACCACCCTGCTCGAAGGCCATGCAATTCCACTACCACCCCACCCACCCCCGGTCAGGGCAGTGCGGACTGGCTCCTGCCCACCACTGGCTCCACAGAAGCACCAATGACATCCTGCATCCAAAATAGTAGCATTTTGCTTCTCCCACAGTCCCCGGGCTTAAGCAGCTCTTTAAAAGCCCTGGCTGTCAGGACCAGACCTTCTCAGGACCACCAACAATTCCCTCTTGTCAAGGCTGTACTTCATTGTCTCCCCCCATCACCAAGGATGGCCAGCAGTGGCAGGAGATAAAACAAATGATACGGCCCCCATCATCAGCGTACCAGAGAGACTTCACACCCCACCAAAAAAAAGCTTGGAATGCCCCCTCCCTCTGCATACAGACTAACATGGGGGTGAGGAGGGAATCTTTTAGGGATACCACTTGCCAGAGATCATCATCTCCAACAATGATCCTTCAGCTCCAGCTCCTGATCTGAACCCCTCTGCCATAGGTTGCCCCCCCCCTTTTCCGGGCTCAATGGCAGCTCTGCCCTCTCAACCCTTCAAATATCCCAGTCCACCAACATTCAGGTTGGGAATGGATGTGTTTTACCCAGATAGAAGATTTTTCTAGACCTGTAGAGAGCCATCCAGGTCCCAATGGACTCTCTAAGTGAAAGGACCATGACTGGCTGCCCGATGAATGGCCGTGACACCCAAAAGGTCAGACCAGTAGCCCTTCCATCCCGAAACGATGCCCAGCGATGACAAGCAGATGGGAAAAAAATACGTTTACAAACATATTGATTTCAACCACCTTTGCAACAGAACTTGAAGGACCCGAATTGCTGGAAAAGGTGAATTCATGCCTTCAAATGTCATAACTGGCTTCACTTCCTGGGCACTTTTAGACCAGGATTTTTAAAGGGGTTTCAATAAGGCCTTTGGGGTACATAGAAAGAGCCTCCTCAAAGACTGTGTTATTTTTGGATCACAAGTGGGTGAAGGGAAGTGCAGAATGAACTCATCAAAAGGTGGCTATAAGCAGAAATCGAAATACAGTATTATAACAACAACAACAACGATGATGATGATGATGATGATAATGCCAGCCTCATGTCTGGCCTAAACATGGAAGAACAAGGCCTTGCATTGCTTTGAGGTTCATTTTTTTTCTGCTCAGATTTTGCCTGCAATTTATTACTGTCACCATTTTGTACTGCGTGATACTCTTGTTACCCGAAATTGGTTTAAAAGTGTTTATATTTTTGTCCAAATGGCTCTCAACACTTTATACTGGAAATTAATATTACAATAATTAAGCATGTTTTAAATATCTGGTTTGAAATCAGAGTTAACAAGTAATGAAAATAATTAATGCTAATATTATATTATTTATATATCCCTTCTATTTATCATTATATTCCAATAAAAAGAGAAAAATGAACAGGGACCAAAACAGTGGCTTTTTCCTGTCACTCTTTTATAGCCAAGTTATAGGAGGAGATCATGAACAGATTTCCAGCCCCTCCCCCACCCCAGCAACTACACCTCATATTTGAGGACCAAAGGAGGAAGGCATCCTTCACTTACCTTTGCTCTGGTTGTAATACTTCCTTACACTCTCCACACTCACTCTGAATACCTCCTCCGAGCCACGTGCAATCTCGGTCCCCTTCTCCCAATACTCAGGATCTTCCTCCTCCACCTTCTTTATCCAGGGGACTCGAGGCTGAAATTTCCTTGTGTCGCTGTCATACTGAACAAAGAGCTGGTCATCCACGTACCCCACATCGAAGAACCGGGGCAGCCCTTGGCCAGGCTCCGACACCCCCGTGTAGAAATAGCGGAGGGAGTGGGAGGAGGTTCCTGGAAAGGAAAGGGAAACATTAGAAAGACCTCCAGCGAATGGCCCTGCCAAGCCATGGAGGTTCCTCAAAGCCGGCGCCTTTCTCTAAGGGGCCCCTCAGTTTGAACATCCAAGTACTGTATATGCATGGTCATGCTGAAGGTGGGTAAGAGTAATCTCCTTAAAAATGGAAGAGTCTGAATGCTGGAAAAAGAGATCAAGAGGGGAAGGAGAGGAAGAGGGCAAAATAAATTGTAAAAAGAGAAAAGAGAAAGAAATCCGGGGCGGGGGGAGGGGGAGAGATAATAGTATGGAAGGCAGGAAATTGAAAGAAATTGGTTTTTGGTGAAGAAATAAATGAATTAGAATAATGGATATTGCAGCTCCCAAAGGAGGAGGAAGAGACGGAGGGATGGAGGCAGAATAAACCAAAACACTCTGAGAAAGGATAGAGGACTTGAGGGATCAACATATCCAATTATCCCTCTCCTTGGAACTGATGAAGCACCATTTCAGCTCCACCCCATGAAGGGGTCACAGACTGCCCTCGCTCCCAAAACAACAGTGGCCCCAAGCAAGAAAAGAGGCACAGCCTGGAATGACACAAAGCCTTAAGGCTTGTGGAAAATGCAACTAAGGCAACCAGGGTTCCCAACTGCTAGATCCGGAGACCCATGCGTGGGAGTGAGGACTCAGTAGCCACAGGTAGCCAAAACAGGTGTCATGTTTATTCACAGTGAGCACAACACACAACCAACTCAAACGGCTGGGGAGACTGGGTTTTATACCCGGTCTGGCCCAGCCTACTAACCAATGAAATTTGGCGGTTTTCCCGCCTAAAAAACCTTTGAATATCTAACACCCCTTCCCCCCAGAATGCACCTTGCCCTATTTACATACAAAATCGTCTAGGTGACGAGGGCGTGTACGGACCCTACTGGACCTGCGCAGTTCAGTCTGTGCCGGGGCATCGAGCGGAGCGGACCTGTTGCTGTCGCTCTGTTCTGCCCTGGAGGGTTCCAGTCCGGAATTAGCGGCGGTGGATTTGGCGGCCAGCGGAGGTGGCTCTGGTTCTTCAGGTAAGTACGCCGGCACCGGGTTTGAGCTAGAGGGGGTGCTGCAGATAGGGACCGGGGCATTGTTTTGTTCGTATAGGCTTGGTGTGGCCGTGCTGGTGGCCGTCCGTCCTTCCGGGACTATCTCTTCTGGCGTGTCGGGCTGTGTTCGCCTCCTGAGCTGGTCGATATGGCGTTTCCATATTCGACCATCAGCGAGGCCGACCCTATAAGTGTACGGGCCCAGGGTGTCTAGGATGGTTCCCTCTTCCCATGTTGGCCCGGCTGCGAAGTTCTTGGCATAGATGGGGGTGCCAGTGGAAAATGCACGAGATTTTTTGGACTCCTCTCGGAGTTGGTCAGGGGAATACCGGGGGTGTAGGCGGTCCAGTTGGCAACGGAGTCTCCTGCCCATCAGGAGTTCCGCTGGAGCCTTGCCCGTGGCGGCACAGGGGAGGTTGTGTTGGGCTAATAGGAATGTGTCAATCCTCTCCTGCCAGTCCCCCGGGCCCAATCTACCCAAAGCCTCTTTTGTGCTCTGCACAAATCTTTCGGCTTGCCCATTGCCTTGGGCTCTAAATGGGGAGGTGAGTGCATGTCTGGTTCCTAAGGACGCCAGGTACTGCTCGAATTCCATGGCCGTGAATTGGGGCCCGTTGTCCGAAACCAGGGTGTCCGGAATGCCATGCGTCGCGAACAGCTGCCTGAGTTCCAGAATGACAGCCCTGGCTGTGGTGCTCTTCATGAGCCTCACCTCTAGCCATTTCGAATAAGCATCAACTATAATTAGAAATGTTTGGCCGTGGAAGGGGCCTGCCAGGTCAATGTGGATCAATGTGGAGTCTTTGCCACGGGCCTGAGGGTTGCTCCCACTCTCTGACTGGTGCCGCCGGGGGATTGGGTCTGGACAGCTGGCATGGGTCACACTTACCCACCCAATCCTCTATGTCCTTATCAATTTGTGGCCACCACACAGCTCCTCGCCAACCCTTTCATTTTGACCACCCCCGGGTGACTGGTATGTAATGTTTCCATAACCGCTTTTCACAACCCCTTTGGGATTACTACCCGATCTCCCCACAATAAACATCCCCTCACACAACTTAAGTCGTCCCGCTTGTCGAAAAATGTCTTAAACTCCCCTTCCCCCTTAACCGGCCAGCCCCGCATGACCCAACCAGTGACAGTCCAGAGCTCGGCGTCTTTGGTCGTGGCTCTGGCAACCTCCGCCGAGGTGATTGGTGCAGAGTCCAAAACGTCCAGCAAAAGGACTGATGCCTCCACTTGCTCTGCGCCGTCCTGGTCGGGGAGGGGGCACCTGCTGAGGGCATCCACGTTGCCCATGTATTTTCCGGGGCGATAAGTCAGTGTGTATGAGTAGCCCGACAAGAACAGGGCCCAACGCTGCATGCGGGGGGAAAGTGCGGATGGTGTCTGGCGGTCCCCTGCTAAGAGCCCCAGCAGGGGCTTGTGGTCAGTGACGAGTTCAAAATCCCTTCCGTAAAGATAATCGTGGAATTTCCTTACCCCAGCCACGGCTGCCAGCGCCTCCTTGTCAATTTGTCCGTAGTTCCGCTCTGTCGGTGACATTGTCCTTGAATAGTATGCAATAGGGGCCTCTAATCCGTTGGGCAGCCCGTGGGCGAGGACAGTGCCCACGCCGTATGGGGAGGCGTCACAGGCTAGGACGAGCGGCAGGGTAGCGTTGTACTGGATCAGGAAACTGTCCTGAGACAGGAGATTTTTTACCGCCTTAAAAGATGATTCTTGTTCTGGGCCCCACTTCCAAGTTGCCTTGGCCGCTAGGAGTCTATGGAGAGGTTCGGCGGATGTGGCTTTGCCTTTTAAGAAAGCCGCATAAAAATTCAATAGCCCCAGGAAGGCTTGTAACTCCTGTTTATTCTTTGGGGCTGGGGCATTCCGAATGGCCCGTACTTTGCTCTCGGTCGGGTGTATTCCCTCACAGTCTATCCTGAACCCCAAAAACTCCACTGAAGGCACCCCCAGAAGACATTTGTCCCTTTTTACTCTTAGCCCAGCGGCCCTAAATTTCGCCAGGACAGCCGTCACTCGATTCTTGAGTTGCCCAGGGTTCTCAGCAATGACCAGGACGTCATCAAAGTAAGGCACCACCCCTGGGAGGCCATGGAGGAGTCTTTCCATGGTGCTCTGGAAAAGCCCCGGTGCTATGCTGACCCCAAATTGTAGGCGGGTGCATTTGAAAGCTCCCTTGTGGGTGACTATGGTTTGTGCTTCGGCTGTGGCCTCGTCCACAGGTAATTGCTGATACGCCTGGGCGAGGTCTAATTTGGCAAAGATTTTTCCTGGTCCTAGGGAATGTAATAGGTGGTCAATTACGGGAACCGGATAGGCGCTCGGCTGCAAAGCCTTGTTGATGGTGCACTTGTAGTCCGCACAGATTCGCACCGACCCATCCGGCATAATGGGGGTAACTATGGGGGTCTCCCACCTAGCGTGATCCACAGGGACAAGTATCCCTTGGGCCACCAGTTTGTCCAGTTCCTTTTCCACCCTGGGTTTGAGGGCTAGGGGGACCCTTCGAGCCTTAAGGCGGATTGGGGCAACGTTGGAGTTCAGTGAGAACGAAATAGGGGACCCCACATACTTGCCCAGCTCCTCTCCGAACATGTCCTGGAATTCGGCGATCAGGTCATCCCGCAAGGTGGTCGCGCTGGTCAGGTCACCACAGGTGCTATGGACGCTGGCAATGCTCAGTCCCAATGCCGGGAACCAATTTGTTCCCAGGAGACTCGGGAACTTTCCGAAGACCACAGTGATCGGTAGGGTAGATTCTTTGCTGCCGTACTTTACGCGGACTCATCTCTGGCCGGCAACCGGAAGGAATCTGCCCTGGCAGTTCCTCAGTCGGAGTTGTTGGGTGTCCAAATCTGTCTCCTTGAGGTTTAGGAATGCTTGTTTCATTCAATTCCAGGATACAAGTGAGACAGGGGAGCCCGAGTCAATTTCCATCTTGCAGTCTTGCCCGTTGAGCTGGACCGTGGCGAAGATTTTCGTCCCTCTATCGGTGTCCGTGTAACTGATGATGACTGTGTGTGCCTCCGCATTTTCAAATTTCGCACCGCTGTTAGACTGGCGCCTTTGATTGGCCCGTTGGTCGGCGGCCATTTTGTTCGGCGGGAAATTTTGAAATTGCTGGTCAGCTTGGTTCGCAGCTTGCTTTGCGCGGCAGGCTCTTGCGATGTGACCCCTTTTATTGCAATGGCGGCAAATGGTGTCCTTGAAACGGCAATGTGCCCTCTGATGGGGCCCGCCACAACTGGCGCAACGGCGGCTGCTTCTCTCTGGGTTGCACCCGTCAGTCGCACACACATCTCCCCCTTCCTCATCCTCTGCTTCAGGGACGGTGTCCTCGTAGTGTACTGAGGCTGCCCTTGGCGCCGCCTGGGCTCTCTGGAGGGAAACTGCGGCAGATGATGAGACTTCATGTGCCCTCACCTCGTCCATGACGATGGACAGAGATAACTCTTGGCGAGCTAAGAGGCGTCTTCTGAGCCACGTGTCCATGACCCCTCGTATGATCTGCTCGATGATAGCCTTCTCTAGCCCGGGTCCGAATTCTGCGGGGATGGCGGCTGCGCGCAGGGCGGCTACGAAGTCGCTCACGGTTTCTCCCTCCTTCTGGAAACGGCTTCGGAAACTGATCCGATGGACGTACTTTGAGGGGGCCGGCGAAAAGTGCTTCTTAAGGGCGGCTTGAAGCGTCTGCCACGATGCCGTCATGATCAGTGTCGGAGCCACCAGCGCCTGGGCCACTTCGTACACCTTCACGCCGCAGTGTGTCAGGAAGAACGCCTTCTTCCTATCGTCCGAAATGATACCCAATTCGGCGGCCAGCAGGGAGAACTCGAAACGGTCCATGTAGTTGTCCCATTTCTCCTCCTTCGGTTGGAAGGGTGGCGGAGTGGTGTAGGTAGCCATGGCGTTTGTGCCGTCTTGAGATGGCTCGTTGGCTCCGGCGAAAGAGTGGCTCGCTCCTTAGAATCCCACCTTCGTCGCCAGTGCTAGATCCGGAGACCCATGCGTGGGAGTGAGGACTCAGTAGCCACAGGTAGCCAAGACAGGTGTCATGTTTATTCACAGTGAGCACAACACACACCAACTCAAACGGCTGGGGAGACTGGGTTTTATACCCGGTCTGGCCCAGCCTACTAACTAATGAAATTTGGCAGTTTTCCCGCCTAAAAAACCTTTGAATATCTAACACCAACCATAAGAGGGATTTCCCAGGCAAAGAAGATCAGCAGCAGTTCACAAATTGCATTTTGCCTCCATGTGAGTTTGATTTTTTCAGAAGCCCTCATGCCTCTCTGCCCCACCGCTAGCCATAACGCAACTTCTTTCTTTAACGAAACATGAAACAGATTGCATATTACAGTATAACTAAAGTTTAAATTAAAATAAACACAAATAAAATACAGTTTTTTCCACTATTGGCACCAATAGTAACCTGATAAAACCTGATAAAATTCATATTGGTTACCTGATAAAATTCATATTGGTTACCTGATAAAATTCATATTGGTTACCTGATAAAATTCATATTGTCTTTGTTACAGTTACTTATTTATTTATTTATTTAGATTTATTATCCTGCCCCAATCAGGCAAACCTGACTCTAGGTGGCTTACAGAAAAGGGGGAGAGACTATACACAATAAGTGCAAAACAATTAAACAATCCCCCTACAAATTCAGAAATTAAAACCTTAAGGTTCAAAATCACTTAAAAATCAATTTAAAAAGAATTAAACTATGAATTTACAAAAATCTAAAGGATTTAAAAAGTTAAAGGTTTTAAAAGGTTTAAAAAGTTTAAAAGAGTGAGAGAGGGGTGGCTGTCCCATCAGATCAGCCACCCAACGTGGGACCCCATATTCCTGGAGCCTCACACCTGCCCTGCCAGCCAGGTTTTTAGGCCCTTCCGAAAGGGCAGGAGCTCTGTCTGTAGACGTAACTCAGTTGGCAGGAGGTTCCAAAGGGCCGGGGCGGCCACGGAGAAGGCCCTCCTTCTGGTGCTGGAGAGATGCGCCTCTCTAGCCGATGGAATGATAAGAGAGCCTCTCCGATCCACCCTGGTGGGATGGACATATGTTCTTGGGGTGACACAGTCTCTTAAGTATCCTGGCCCACTACCATATAGGGCTTTAAAGGTCATTACCAGCACCTTGAATTGCACCCGGAGACATACTGGCAATCAGTGCAGCTCCTGAAGCAGCGGTGAGGCACGAGCATAACGCCCACACCCCATCACTACCTGGGCCGCCGCATTCTGTACCAGCTGCAGCCTCCGAATGGTCGTCAAGGGCAGCCCCATGTAGAGCACATTACAGTAATCAGGTCTGGAGGTGACCAGAGCATGCATGATCATGAGCAAGGAGTCCCAATCTAGGAGCGGGCGTAACTGGCGTATTACACGAAGTTGTGCAAAAGCCCTCCTGGCCACGACTGCCACCTGCTCTTCGAGCAGTAGTTGCAAGTCCAAGAGGACCCCCAGATTACGCACTGGGTCTGTTTGGGGCAAAGCTGGCCCATCCAGATCCAAAGATGGCCATTCCCAAGATAGTGCAGGACCCATAGCCACTCAGTCATACCGGGATTCAGTTGTATCCCATTGTTCCCCCATCCAGACCCTGACAGCCTCCAGGCACATGAATAGGACTTCTACTGCATCAATTGGATCTCCACAGGCTGAGATATACAACTGGGTGTCATCTGCATATTGGTGATACCTCACCCCGTGGGAACAGATGATCTCACCAAGTGGCTTCATGTAGATGTTAAATAGGAGAGGCAAGAGTACCGAGCCCTGAGGCACCCCATATTGCAGGGGCCTAGGGCTGGACCTCTCCCCTTCAAGCCACACCAACTGGGTCTGGCCCCTCAGAAATGAGGAAAACCAGGCCAACACAGTGCCCTGGATTCCCAATCCTTGGAGCCTTCCCAGAAGGATACCGTGGTCGACGGTATCGAAAGCCACTGAGAGGTCAAGAAGAGCCAGGACGGATGGATGACCTCCATCCCATTCTCGCCAGAGATCATCCACCAATGCGACCAATGCAGTTGTCAACAGAATTAATCCGCACACACTCTCCGCTAAGAAAAGTGCCAGAGGCGCCTGCCGTTCCACCCAAAGCAACCATCCTAGAGGAACGCACAAAGTCATACTGTCTTTGGTCCCACGGGAACAGGCTGATCCCACAGGTTTTGCAGGGATTTTACAAGGACAAAATCTTTGCCTGCTCCAGGTAGGTCAGGGTGCCGGTCCCAAAGGCTGGAAACTCTGAAGAAACTTGGGAAGGTGGGTTTGGGACCCAAAGCTCCTCACAACAATTGAAATTATACAAAACCCACAAGTTAAAATACTACAAAACTACAGTAATACCCCGGATAACGTGAGTACCGTATAGCGTGAAAACCGCATAATGTTACAAGATTTTCAGCAAAATCTTGTATTGAATAACGTGATTTTTAATGTTATCCGATACAGTCGTTCTTAGCAGCAGGGTGGCTGGAAAGCTGAACGGGGTTCTCCGTTCAGCTTCCCAGCCACACTGCAGCTACGGAGGCAAGGGTGGGGAGGCTGGAATAATGATGGGGGGCTCCCCCGTTGGCTTCCCCAGCCACCCCACAGCTGCGGAGGCAAGGGCGGGTGGCTAGGGAAGCCGACAGAGAGTCCCCATCAACTACCCCAGCCACCCTGCAGCTGTAGATCGGGTCCTCTGATCTCTCTGGAGCAGGCAGGGGACACGATCCAAGCTGTTTCTGGGCTTCACCGACGTCCTCAGCCAGTGCAGCAAGCCAGAATGTCAGGGTTCGAATCCCGACATTCTGGCTTGCTGCACTGACTGAGGACGTCAGGGAAGCCCAGAAACAGCTTGGATCAGGTCTCCATACCTCCCTGGACCCAATGGTGTTTTTTTTTTTACCAATTTTGGCATCTCCGACCCCCCCTGCCAGGTCCAGGGAGGTGGGGAGACCCGATCCAAGCTGTTTCCAAAGTTCCCCCACCTCCCTGGAGGCTGCAGCAAGCCAAAATGTCAGGATTCAAATCCCGACGTTCTGGCATGCTGCAGCCTCCAGGGAAACAGGGCTTTTTTTTAACATTGTGTGATCAATGTATCGCACAACGTTAAAAACCGGATAACGACGGGACTTGTGGAACCAAGTCATAACGTTATCCGGGGTACTAGTGTATTATAATATCCTGCTGGGTAAACTTTGAATGTGTGGACTCAAGTGGCTGAATTGTGTGTGTGTGTGTGTGTGTGTGTGTGTGTGTGTGTGTGTGTGTGTGTGTGTGTGTGTGTGAGAGAGAGAGAGAGAGAGAGAGAGAGAGAAAGTCATAATGTTATCCGGGGTACTAATGTATGTTTAAAAACCCCAGTTACATGTAGGTCAATATAAGGTGCTGGACTTGACGACTGGAAGGTTGGCAGGTCAGCAGTTCGAGACCCAAGTGCTGCACAACCAAGTGAGTTCCCATCTCTGTCCCAGCTCCTGCCAACCTAGCAGTTAGAAAGCAAGAAATTGCAAGTAGATAAATAGGTACCACTTTGGTGGGAAGAGTGTTCCGTGTGCTCCGGTGTCTAGCCATCACCCTGCTTATTCAACTTATACACAGAACACATAATGCACAGTGCAAGGATGGAGGAATCACAATTTGGAATCAAAATTGCTGGGAGAAACATCAACCATTTGAGATATGCAGATGATACCACCCTAATGGTAGAAAGTGAGGAAGACCTAACGAAGATGTTGCTTAGTCTGAAAGAAGAGAGTGCAGAAGCTGGCCTGAGAATCAACATCAAGAAAACCAAGATAATGGCAACGGCCCCTAACAGGCCATTACATTGTTTGCAATGTAATGTCTCTACTTTTCACTATGTTCCCCAGGTTTCTCATCGCTTGCTTCCCAAGAATCAGTCGCCTTATTATTTCATGGCTGCAATCACCATCTGCAGTGAGCTTTGATCCTAAGAATGTAAAATCTGTCACTGCTTCTACTTCTTCCCCATCTATTTTCCAGGGACTGATAGGGACTGTTGCCATGATCTTGGTTTTCTTGATATCGAGTCTCAAGCCAGCTTTTGCAATTTCTTCTTTCAACCTAATCAGGAGCTTTTTTAAAGTCCTCCTCACTTTCTGCCATTAGGGTGGTATCATCTGCATATCTCAAATTGTTGATGTTTCTTCCAGCAATTTTGATCCCAAATTGTGATTCATCCATCCCTGCATTGCGCATTATGTGTATAAGTTGAATAAGCAGGGTGACAAAATGCAGCCTTGTCTTATTCCTTTTCCTATTCCAAACCACTCTGTCCTTCCGTATTCTGTCCTAACTGTTTTCTCCGTATAATCCACAAACCGCGTTTGGCAGGCGCGCACCCGATCTTTTTTTGCATTGTTCGATCAATGTATCGAACAACGTTAAAAACCGGACAATGTCATGACTTGTGGAACCATGTCATAACGTTATCCGGGGTACTAGTGTACAGGTTTCTCATGAGACATATAAGGTGCTCTGGTATTACCATCTCTTTAATTACTTGCCACATTTTGTTGTGGTCCACACAGTCAAAGGCTTTAGTGTAATCAATGAAACAGAAGTAGACTTGTTTCTGATACAGTAATACCTCGGATCACGTTTACCTCGGATAACGCTAAAATTGCATAATGTTAAGTAATCTGGGGAGGAGAATTGGATCGAATAACGTTAAGGTCCTATGGGATGGATTGGATAACAACCGCTAAAGCCTGTGCGGTTACAATGTATCTCTATGGAGCTTTAACGTTATCCGATCCATCCCATGGGATTTTAACATGGATCAGAGAACACTAAAAATCGGATAACACCAAGACTCGTGGAACCAAGTTTTAGTGTTTTCCGAGGTATTACTGTATTCCTTTGTTTTTTCCATGATCCAACGTATGTTGGCAATGTGGTCTCTAGTCCCCCTGTCTCTTCTGAACCCCGCCTGTACTTCTGGTAATTCTCTCTCCACGTGCGGCTGCATTCTATCCTGTATTATCTTGAGCATCGCCTTGCTAGCGTGTGGGATGAGCGCAATTGTTCGATAATTTGCACATTCTTTGGCATTACCCTTTTTGGGGATTGGAACGTATACTGATCTTTTCCAATTCTGTGGGCATTGTTGTGTTTTCCAAATCTGCTGGTATATAGAATGCAATAATTTGATTCCATCATCTTTTAATGCTTTGAAAAGTTCAACTTGGATACCATCATCTCCACTGGCTTTGTTGTTTGCAGTGCTTTTTAGGACCTTTCTGACTTCACTCTCTAGGATGTCTGGCTCAAGTTCAATTTCCTCATCATTGTTATTATCAGGAGTGTTGAGGTCCTTTTTGTAGAATCCCGATTTATCTGTTAAGCGAGTTTTTAGTTGGTTTTATTTGTTAAGTGAAACAACCATCCAGAGAAAATTCTGCTCTTTAACCAAGGTGCTCTTAATGCGAGGTTTGACTGTAAATGGAATAGACGGTGGAGGACGTGGTTGGGGTTGACGAAGCTTCTGTGCTTCTCGCTTAGCCTCTTCATGTCTGTGGCTTTTCTCTTTGAAGTGATCGGTAGCAGCTGAGATGATCTGGCGCCAAAGTGGGTGATCTTCAGCCATTGTCTCCCAAGTATGTGAGTTTATATCTGACACCTTCATGGTTTGTTTCAGATGGTCCTTATAGTGCTTCATAGGAGCTCCGTGGGGTCTTGTACCAGAGCTAACTTCCCCGTAAAGTATTTGGTGAAGAAGCCTGGAACCATCCATAGGCCAGACATGCCCTATCCATCGAAGACGATGCCCTAGGATGGAAGCTTCAGTGCTGTTTACATTCGCTGTTTCGAGAATTGCAATGTTCACGATGGACCTTCGTTTCTGTTAGTGAAAGCACTCAAGCTTTTTTATGAAATAGTTTTGGTTTTCACATTCACATTTTAAAAAACAGCTGTAACTAAAGTTTATTATGTCATAAGGTTGACAAGGAAGTTGCTAGAACTGAATTAAGCACATTTATATTAAAAGATTGTGGGAGGAAAGGAAGAGCTGTGAGCTAGGGAGAAAAGGAGTGAAAGAAAAGCAGGGAAGGAAGGAAAAGAAAACTTTCTCTCCCAGAACTTTTCTGCCCCGACTAACCCTCATCTTCTTTCTAACCAGAAACTACTGTAGATCATACTTTTTCCCCTGATCCTCCACTGCTCCCTGCTGGAGAGCAAAAAAGAAAACACCTCAACCCCAATCAGGTGGTTTCTTGGCAAAGGCAGAATGAACTGGTACACAGTCCTGTGACACAAGAAGCGAGAGAGAGAGACCCTTCAAATAGCCTGGACCCACCCCAGTTCCAAGCATTTGAAGAAAGAAACCACAGTAAAAAGAACTGCAAGCTTTCAGAAGAAAGATTCTCAAATTAACAGAAGAGACGCCTTCTTAATAACACATGCCTGGAAGTCCTGGAAAGTCCCAAAGAGCCGGATCTCACACACTGGTTTCAGCATTCAGAAAGAGAGTGGGAGGGAGGTTGGAGCCACTTCCAGTCCAGGGATGGACGAGGAGATCTTCCCAATTCAGATCACTAGAGCTCTGAGCATGCATGCCTTTGGGTTCAGTGAGGTTAACAAAGCAGCCCATTTGCCTCTGGTCTCTGCGAGTTCCACATGCCCAAGAAGGGGGCCTTCCCAGCCCTCTCCCCCTTTCTAAAGTCACCCAATTTCCTCCACTGCTGAGGGAGGCCAGAGGGATGACCAAGCAGCAGGTGATGCATCCAGGTAAAGGTCAGGAGGAGGACAGAATTTTCACCCCAAATAGGATTCTGGTGTGTGCATCCTTTTTTGGGATAAAATACACCTTTTCAGATTTTATCCTAAGCAAGAAAAATATCAATTTATCAAAGTATTCCCACCATTTATTTACATATTGACTGCGCTGTTATATAACTGAAATATTTTGAAAGCAAATAGATGTGGTTATTTCTAAAACCAGTAAAATTCAAAACATACACAATGTCCTGCACCCAATACGTGCATGCAATGGTGGGGAACCTTGGCACTCCAGCTGTTCTTGGACTTCAACACCTGCTGGTCAGGCCTTCTGGAAATTGAAGTCCAAGAACAGCTGGAGTGCCAAGGTTCACCACTGCGGCTTATGGGTTAGGACCATAATAAATCTCAGGGTCACACTATAATTCCTCCTTACTGCATTGCCGTCATGCTGCTGCCTCCAACACTCAACCCATAACTTATCAGAAAAAGGAGCCAGTGAGATGACACATTTAATTAAGTCACAAATACAGCACACATATCCTGCCTAATCAAGTCTCTCCGTATAGTCACAAGAAATACACTTGAAATCACTATCAACTCAGAAATCATACTTGAGTGGTGGGAATGTAAGGAGGTGAATAAAATATGGATAAATATGGATAAAGGATTTTGAGAAAATTAATAAGATATTGTCACCTAGATGACAAATGTGCCCTAGGACTGCCTTACTAAAGGAATTGGGAAGTACAGTAATACCTCATATAACATTAGTATCGAATAACACGAAAATCGCATAACATCAAGGAATCTGGAGGGAAGAATTGCATCAGATAACATTAAGATCCTATGGGATGCTTCAGATAACAACCGCGAAAGCCTGTGTGGTTACAATGTATCTCTATGGATCCCATAGAGGATCAGATAACACGAAAAATCATATAACACGAAGACTTGTGGAACCAGGTTTTAGTGTTATATGAGGTTTTACTGTATAATCTTGGAAAAACATAAGAAGGATCTTATTAATATAACAGCTGCAAGATTGTTAATAGGTAAGATTTAGAAAATGTATAGATATTCTGGATTGGAGGAATGGTATGAAGAATTGTGGCATATGGGTATAAATGACAAACTGCCATGTGAATTAAAATTGGAATAGGGTGTTACAAAGAAAAATGAATTTATGGAAATTGGGGAAAATTTTATTTAATATGTATGTGACAAATACAAAGGAGTTAAGCCCAGTCAAGAAAATATGGATTTTTTTTGGAACAGAGCTTAAGATATGTATAAATTAACAATTGGTTTAGCTAAACAAATACTGTATAGATAAAAGGCAAAGTCCCCAAAGTAATGGGTACACACTCAATCTGTATACTGTATGTATCTTCTTTTGTAATGTAAGAATTTGAATAACTGTACAAGATAACTCGATAAATGCCTCAATTAAGAGATCCCAAGGAAGGAGCCTGTTCAGCCCCTGATCCATTCGGTGGCATCTGATTTCCTTCCTTTGCCAGGTGAGGCTGTCATGCCAGGTGCCCACTTTGGTTTACCCGGCTGGGGCTGCCCCCCCCCCCCGGGCCACCCGACTATTTGGTCTTATCCTGGCAACTACACAACCCAGGAGGGGGAAAAGGGCGCCCCCTGTTGTTTGGCAGTCAAATTCCACACCTGCCTTGAGGTGGACGGTGGGGGGGGGGGAGGAAGATCGAGAAGAAGACTGACTCCGGATTACACACCCACCCTCGACGCCTCCCCCCCCCCCACAATCCCAACCGGGACAAAAGCAGGAGCGACTGGAGAGAGAGGGGGGGGGGGAGATGGGCCTGGAAGTGGATCCTCCTCCTTCTATGGGTCTCTCGCCCCCAAATCTCACCCACCCACCCTGGACTGAGAGACTCACCCTCGGAGACCCCAAAGAGGACGGCAAGCGCCCCCAGCAACAAGGCGGGAGGCCCCGGAGGCCACATGTCGCTCTCAAACCCGAACCTTCCTCTCTGATTCGGGTCTGAAATCCGGAGCACTAACCCGCATCCCGCTCCCCTCGACGGAGATCCGCCGAATCCGAATCCTTGGCAGGTCTTTTACACCCAAGTTCACCCGGAGAGAAGGCACAGGATTGGTGGAGGGGAAAACGTCCGACCAATAGGCTAAAAGAACGGCTACATCGTCACTGGTTGCTACCCAGACGACCCATCGCAAGGCAGCGTCTTAGGGCTGGAAAAGGAAAGTGAAACTGGATTCAGGAAAGTTTTCGTGGGAATCCCCTTTGGAGCGAGGTTGGGCTGGGCTGGGGGGGCAAAAAGAAGGGCCCAACTCTGTGACGTAAAGAATGCGGGTCGAGGAACATCTTTTAGGGGGAGGGAGCCTTGGGGGAGGGTCTCACTCTGGGCGAAAGAGCTGCGCCGAGTCTGGGGTTTCCGAGTGTCCACACGGCGCCCGGAGCGAAGCGGGAAGGAGAGAAAGATGGCACTCCGTGACGAAAGAGGAGTTAAAACGCAAAGTCCGGCCCGACGTTGCCTGTTGAAAACCCTCAAGCTCAAACCAGACCCAAAAAACCTCTTTATAGAAGTACCCAAACTTTGACTGTGTGGATTCCCCACGGTGGGCAATCAAAGGAGAGACTGTGCTGAGGCTTCTTGGTGGCTCTGTGGTTTACACAGTCAAAATGTTGTGAGCTTGATCCTGATAGATTTCAATTTGGACTCAGCCTCCCATCCTTACAAAGTCGGTAAAATAAGTATCCAGCATGTTGGGGGTAAATGCTAATTAACTTGTGAACTGGCCAGCGAGTACATTAAAGCACTATATGGCCGGATGTACATAAGTGTAATTGCTATTCTGAAGAGAAATAAGGATGTTCTTTGTAACTTCTCTGAAACGGTAATTTGAGCAGCTGTTTTTGTTGTTCAGTTGCACAGTCGATTCCGACCCTTTGCGACCCCATGGACCACTGTCCGCCAGGCACTCCTGTCATCCACCATCCCCCTCAACACGCTCAGCTCTGTGCCCATTGTGTCCACAATACCATCTCATTTTTGGCCGCCCCCTTCTTCTTTTGCCCTCGACCTTTCCAAGCATCAAGGCTTTCTCAAGTGAGTCTTCTCATTTGATGTCAAAAGTACCTTAGCTTCATCTTTACTATTTGACCTTCTAAGGAGCAGTCAGGTTTGATTTCTTCTAAGATTGACCTGTTTGTTCTCCTTGCTGTCCAGGGGACTCTCAAAACTCTCCTCCAACACCACATCTCAAAGGCGTCTATTCTTCTGCGCTCAGCTTTCCTAATGGTCCAGCACTCACAACCATACATTGCCACAGGGAATACCATTGCTTTGACTAGATGAATTTTTGTTTGCAATGTGATGTCTCTATTTTTCACTATGTTCCCCAGGTTTCTCATCGCTTGCCTCCCAAGAATCAGTTGCCTTTTTATTTCATGGCTGCAATCCCCATCTGCAGAGAGTTTTGATCCTAGGAAAGGAAAATCTGTCACTGCTTCTACTTCTTCCCCATCTATTTTCCAGGGACTGATAGGGCCTGTTGCCATGATCTTGGTTTTCGTTATATTGAATCTCAAGCCAGGTTTTTCACTCTCTTCTTTCAACCTAATCAGGAGCTTCTTTAGGTCCTCCTCACTTTCTGCCATTAGGGTGGTATCATCTGCATATTTCAAATTGTTGATGTTTCTCCCAGCAATTTTGATCCCAAATTGTGATTCCTCCATCCCTGCATTGCGCATTATGTGCTCTGTGTATAAGTTGAATAAGCAGGGTGACAAAATGCAGCCTCGTCTTACTCCTTTTCCTATTCCAAATCACTCTGTCCTTCCGTATTCTGTCCTAACTGTTGCTTCTTGATTCATGTACAGATTTCTCATGAGGCATATAAGGTGCTCTGGTATTCCCATCTCTTTAATTACTTGCCACATTTTGTTGTGGTCCACACAGTCAAAGGCCTTAGTGTAATCAATGAAACAGAACTAGACTTGTTTCTGATACTCCTTTGGTTTTTCCATGATCCATCTTATGTTGGCGATGTGGTCTCTGGTCCCCCTGCCTCTTCTGAACCCTGCCTGCACTTCTGGTAATTCTCTCTCCACGTGCGGCTGCAGTCTATCCTGTATTATCTTGAGCATCACCTTGCTAGCGTGTGGGATGAGCGCAATTGTTCGATATTTTGAACATTCGTTGGCATAACCCTTTTTGGGGATTGGAACGTATACTGATATTTTCCAATCCTGTGGCCATTGTTTTGTTTTCCAAATCTGCTGGCATATAGAATGCAATAATTTGATTCCATCATCTTTTAGGGCTTTGAAAAATTCAACTGGAATACCATCATCTCCACTGGCTTTGTCGTTTGCAGTGCTTTTTAGGGCCTTTCTGACTTCACTCTCCAGAATGTCTGGCTCATGTTCAATGTTCTCATCATTGTGATT
The DNA here is from genome assembly GCA_030440675.1 of Furcifer pardalis. Lineage (NCBI taxonomy): Eukaryota > Metazoa > Chordata > Lepidosauria > Squamata > Chamaeleonidae > Furcifer > Furcifer pardalis. Next base: position 173,473,623 of record CP126893.1, on the reverse strand, counting down.
ATCAGGGGTGTTGAGGTCCTTTTTGTAGAGTTCCTCTGTGTACTCTTTCCATCTTTTCTTTATCTCTTCTGCATCAGCTACCTCCTTGCCTTCTTTGTCCTTTATCATGGTCATTTTTGCTTTAAACGTTCCCTTGATTTCACCAATTTTTTTGAAAAGAAATCTACCATAGTCCTGCCTTTTGTGTTGTTTTCTTCTATTTCTTTGCACTGTTCATTCAGGTAGGTTTCCTGATCTCTCCTTGCTTTTCTTTGAAATTCTGTATTCAAGTGATTGTATTTTTTCCTTTCTCCTTTGCCTTTTGCGTCCCTTCTTTCCTCTGCTATTTTAAGAGCCTCCTCGGCCATGGTCCGAGATGGTTCTAGTGGGGGCATGATTTACCTTGTCACCATCACCAAATTCATTGTGCAGTTACTTTTGCCTGACCTAGTGTGAGAAAGATTAGCTGGCAACACAAGGTTGCCATTACCAGGAAACGAAGGTCACTGACCTGCCAAAAATGGTTTCCTTTGTGCAAAATCTTGCTGCTGCCACTTCCTTTGCCTTATCAAAGCCAAAATGTTTAATAGCCAATATTTATCCTGGGTGATTGTTAGTCTGAATGATCAAGGAATAGATTTAATATGAGATTTCCTTTAACCAAATGATCGAACAGTGGGTAAAAGGTTGCAAAACCTCCACAAAAAGTTACAAATGGGAATATGCAGCAAGGACATAACAAAATAACAAAATCTATCTCCTAGCACAGGGGTTCTAAACCAGGGGTGTCCAAACTACGGCCCGTGAGCTGGATCCGGTCCCCAACACCAATTCATCGGGCCCATGAAGTCCTCATTGCTCCCAGAAGCAGAAGTAAAACATATGGGCGTGTTTTACTTCCGCTCCTGGGAGCAACGAGGGCTTCGTGAGCCAGATGGATTGGTGTCAGGGCTGGATCCGGCCCAGGGGCCATAGTGACCAACCCCCTGAACCACGTGACCAGCCCGTGGCCTGAAAAGTTTGGGGACCCGTTTTAAACCTTACCTGCACCACAGACCAGACAACTCTCCCTCCGACAGCTGAGCAGGCTGGACATGTGGTTTCCCCCTGCTACAAATTCGTGTTTGCAGATGTGTGGACATGTCTGCTTTTGGGGTCATCACTGTGGGCCGGATGGAATGGCATTATGGTGCCGGCCCGTGGGCCATAGGTTGTGAACCCCTGTCCTAAGATCTTTGCTTAAGTCCACGTAAGCCTCTTAGGAAGAGAGAAAGGCTTTCCTGTCCTATTGTTTCTATAGGGAAGCCTATCTGGACCTCCACCCTCCAAAACATTGATGAGAGGCATCTTCCATCCCTGGAAGTCCCACTGTGGGAGGACAAAACTGATCCTAGAGAAGTTGTGATGCCTGCAGACATCCCATGGTGTTGCATTAGCTCAGCCAATGACAAGGGTGAAGACAGTGGAAGGAGCAGTCAGTTCAACCTAGTTTGGGTGGGAACCAGTGATAATTTTATTTTTGGGATAAGTATTGATTTAAAACGTACAGCTATAATCATGTTCCAAATATTAGGAATTGGTTTTAAATTCTATTGTAAAAGGAAACAAAACCAACAAATTCGGCAATCCAAATTCTGATTGCCAAGCTGTTTAAATACCTCTGAAAACTTGTTTCATATTCAGGATTGGGAGAATGTAAGATTCTAAAGAATCAAATTGGTTGGTTGATTGGACCACTCGAAGTATCTCCAACGTCCTGATGCCACACCCCAACCCCCCTCCGAGACATTGAATTCTTATTATTCAAAGAGTGAACTCCCACTCATGTGGAGGAAGCCTAAAAGGTCATTCACTGTTAATCACTCATTCTCAAATTGCCCCTCTTAAAAATCAAATTGCCCCTCTGTGGGGCACGTGTTCCATGCTGGGAACCATGGTTTTAAAACCTAAGAGAAAACAAAATTACAAATACAGAGTCAACCAGAGTCAGATTTCCAGACTGTTAATTCAGACATGCCAGTCATATACAGGGTGGGAAGAACAGGAGATCCTAAAGAATCAAGTTGATTGATTGGACCCCTCAGGGCAGTTTACAATCATATAAAACATAAAATACAAAAGAGATAAATTACAACAAGGGAATACCATCAAAAATATCTACCTATCTATTTATTACATTTAGACCCTGCCCATCTAGGGGATTTTCCTACTCAGGGCGGCTTACGACATACAGTAATACCCCGGATAACGATTGCACCGGATAACGCTAAAACCGCATAACGACGACAAATTTGGGGGAAGATTTGCATCAGAGTACGTTCTTTTTAGCGTTATCCGATCCATCGTAATAAAGAAGTAAAGGAGGCCAAAGCTCCTCTCCCTGCCACTTCCCTCCTCCCCCCCCCAGCAGTTTGGGGACTCTCCACACCCTCCCCACTGCCTGCTCGGCCACGAGAGAATCCAGCCCAGCCCTGGCCCTGCTTACCTTCAAGCCATAGCTTCTCTTGCTGTGCTGCACGCTCCGACTGCTCCGACTGAGAGGCTTGGTTTTTTTTTTCTGTATTGAAACTACACGCCTCTCTCTCCCTGTAAATACAGGGAGGAAAAAAGATTCGAGGCTTGTGGGGTTTTTTTTTGTTTCCCTTCCTGTATTGAAATTACAGGGAGGGGGAAAGAGAGAGAACCAATCACATCTCTCTATTTCCCCCTTCCCTGTAGTTTCAGGCTTTTTTTTTTAGCGTTGTTCAATGCATGCATCGGAAAACGCTAAAAAGCGGATAACGTCATGACTTGTGGAACCAAGTCATAACCTTATCCGGGGTATTACTGTACAGTAATACCTCGGATAACGTTTACCTGGGATAACGCTAAAATCGCATAACGTTAAGTAATCTGGGGTGGAGAATTGCATCGAATAATGTTAAGGTCCTATGGGATGGATCGGATAACAACCGCTAAAGCCTATGCAGTTACAATGTATCTCTATGGAGCTTTAACGTTATCCGATCCATCCCATAGGATTTTGACATGCATCGGATAACACTAAAAATCGGATAACACCAAGACTTGTGGAACCATGTTTTAGCGTTATCCAAGGTTTTACTGTACCTTACAAAACACGATTATAATTAATCCACCCCAAACAGTGGGACATAAGGAAATGCAACTAATGCACAATTGCCAGACTGTTGCACCACAATTTGATGTATAATATACAATAAAGATCTAAAATTATTTTAAAGGTTGCCTTTAATTTAATCTGGGTGGCAAAGGAATAATAGGACATGAAAGAAAGAAAAACAAAGCAAACAGATAAATGTTAGACATGGCCAAAATCACTGCAAATCCTACTCTACTTGTGCATAAATCCTATATACCTAATCGGCATGTTTCTGATCAATGCATGTGTGTCCGAAGATGAGCCAAAGCATAAGATTATAAGCAGCCCTTCAGAAGCAGACATTTCTCTCCAGTCAAAGACAAGCGAAAACTGAACAATCGCCTTGGGTTTGGAAGCAGGGAAGGCCTGTGACGTAAAGAATGCGGGTCGAGGAACATCTTTTAGGGGGAGGGAGCCTTGGGGGAGGGTCTCACTCTGGGCGAAAGAGCTGCGCCGAGTCTGGGGTTTCCGAGTGTCCACACGGCGCCCGGAGCGAGGCGGGAAGGAGAGAAAGATGGCGCTCCGTGACGAAAGAGGAGCTAAAACGCACAGCCCGGCCCGACGTTGCCTGTTGAAAACCCTCAAGCCCAAACCAGACCAAAAAAACCTCTTTATAGAAGTACCTAAACTTTGACTGTGTGGATTCCCCACGGTGGGAATTCAAAGGAGAGACTGTGCTGAGGCTTGGTGGCGCTGTGGTTTACACAGTCAAAATGTTGTGAGCTTGATCCTGACAGTTCAAGTTGGACTCAGCCTTCCATCCTTTCAAAGGCGGTAAAATGGCTACCCAGCATGTTGGGGGTAAATGCAATTGTTCAATAATTTGAACATTCTTTGACTTTGGCATCAAATGAGCAGAGAGGATTCGCTTGAGAAAGCCTTGATGCTGGGAAGGGTGGAGGGCAAAAGAAGAAGAGGGCGGCCCAAAATGAGATAGCTAGATGGTATTGTAGACACAATGGGCACAGAGCTGAGCGAGTTGAGGAGGAGGAGGGTGGAGCACAGAGGTGCCTGGCAGACAGTGTTCCATGGGGTCATTGCAAAGGGTCTGAATCGACTGTGCGACTGAACAACAACAAAGACAGAAAACAAACAGCCGCTGCTTCTGGCTTCCACCCTCGCACCCCAAGGTCAAGCTCTCCTGCAATGCCTCTCGCCGCAACTCTCTTCTCCCAAAACCTGAGTCTGCACAGTGGGCGGCTCAAGTGAGGTTCCCCTTTCAGACCCCTGCCTTGAAGATTGCTGTTCAGGTCTTGCTCCAAAAGGCTTTCTTGGCAGATAAAAACCAGCCCTGGGTCTTCTTGGTGCTGTGAAAACTTTTGGGAAGAATGTATGTTCGTCCCTAAACCTAACAAAAGAAATACTGGTAGGCATCTTCCCCTCCACACAGTTCATCGTGAGGTCCCATAGTCTTCTTCCCATATCTATCCACATTCATTCATAACCCTCTGGAGAGTAATTCATAGCCCATCTGGACCCCTTCAGAGAGGGCAAGAAAGGTATGGGTGGTGGTGGTAGTGGCGACAGCAACGGGCAGGGGAGGGATGGTGGTGGTGGTGTGCGCTTAGCAACACTTCCCTTCTGACAGACCTTCGGAGCTTCAAAGTCCCCTGCACAGACACAGACAGTCATGGGGCACCTCAACCCCTAACGGATGCCCGCCCACCATTGTGTCCAGCTCCTGGGCCGGCTATTTTGGTGTGCATAAGGTGGGGGGCTCCAGTACCCCACCTTGGAGGGACTACAGGGGGTTGGCCTGTCTGCCTCTGTGCAGGGGACTTCGAGACCTCTAAGGTCCGCCAGAAGGGCAGCGCTCCTAAGTGTACCCCACCACCACCATTCCTCCCCCCCCCCCGCTGCTGCTGCCACCTGTACCTTTCTTGTCCTTGGATGCATGCAGGAAAGGCGTTATAGAGGTGCTCTTCCTCTGAGGGGGGCGGCAAATTTGGCCTCCGCCCCGGGCAGCTGAAACCCATGCTTCGCCACTGTTTGGCATTTCCCTTTTTGGGGATTGGAATGTATACTGATCTTTTCCAATCCTGTGGACATTGTTGTGTTTTCCAAATCTGCTGGCATATAGAATGTAATAATTTGATTCCATCATCTTTTAGGGCTTTGAAAAGTTCAACCTGGATACCATTATCTCCACTGGCTTTGTTCTTTGCAGTGCTTTTTAGGGCCTTTCTGACTTCACTCTCTAGGATGTCTGGCTCATGTTCAATGTTCTCATCATTGTGATTATCAGGGACGTGGAGGTCCTTTTTGAAGAGTTCCTCTGTGTATTCTTTCCATCTTTTCTTAATCTCATCTGCATCAGCTAACTCCTTGCCTTCTTTGTCCCTTATCATGGTCATTTTTGCTTTAAACGTTCCCTTGATTTCCCCAATTTTTTTTAAAAAAGATCTCTAGTCCTACCCCTGATATTGTTTTGCTCTGTTTCTTTGCACTGTTCATTCAGGTAGATTTCATTATCTCTCCTTGCTTTTCTTTGAAATTCTGTATTCAAGTGATTGTATTTAATCCTTTCTCCTTTGCTTTTTGCGTCCGTTCTTTCCTCTGCTATTTTAAGAGCCTCATCGGACAACCACTTAGCTTTCTTACGCTTCTTTTCTTTTGGTATGGTTTTCTTTGCTGCCTCCTGCATGATGTCCCGCATCTCTGTCCATAATTCTTCTGGCACTCTATCTGGTCCAAGCCATTGAATTTGTTCCACACCTCCACTGTGTATTCCTTAGGGATGTTGTCTAGGTCATATCTGTCTGGCCTAATTGTTTCCCCTATTTTCTTGAGTCTAAGCCTGAATTTTGCGATCAGTAGGTTGTGATCTGAGCCACAGTCTGCCCCTGGTCTTGTTTTTGCTGACTGTATGGAGGTTCTCCATCTTTGACTGCAGAGTATGTAATCAATCTGGTTTCTATGTTGGCCATCTGGTGATGTCCATGTGTAAAGTCTCCTCTTGTGTTGCTGGAAGAGAGTGTTTGCTATGACCAGTGCGTTATCTTGGCAGAACTCTATCAGTCTTTGGCCTGCTTCATTCTGTGTTCCAAGACCAAACTTGCCTGTTATTCCATTGACTTTTTGCTTTCCTACTTTGGCATTCCAGTCTCCTATGATAATGTGTACATCATTTCTTGGTGTCTGTTCTATGAGGTGTTCTAGGTCCTCATAGAACTGGTCAGTTGTGGCTTCATCTGTTCTAGTGGTTGGTGCGTATATTTGGATTACAGTGATATTGAATGGCTTTCCCTGTATTCTGACTGACATCATTCTATCATTTTTGAGATTATATCCCATTACTGCTTTTCTCACCCTTTTGACAATTATGGTTTCTCCGTTTTTTCTGAAGTTTTCTTGTCCACAGTAGTAGATATGATGGTTTCCAGAGCTGAATTCACCCATTCCTGTCCATTTTAATTCACTGATTCCCAAGATGTCAATGCTTATTCTTTCCATTTCCTTTTTTACCACTTCCAGTTCCCCTTGATTCATAGATCTTACATTCCATGTCCCTATACGGTATTGTTCCTTACAACACTGTGTTTCTCCTCCCCCTTTCCTGTCCCTCCCCTTCTTTTGATCTGCTGTGCTAAGCATCCTATTACATCTAAATTGCCCCATTTGTTTTGGTCCATAGGGTTCTCTTGGCAAAATTCCTGACGTTGGTTTGCCGGTTTCTATACCAGTATCCTCTCATCATACATGTTATCACAGTTTAAAACAACAACAATAACAATCCCCAAATACCTTTCTGGTCATTCGGGTTTGCAGAGTGGACATTTATCACTCAAACAGATGGTACTTGGGTGTGACGTTCTACATGACATATTACTCTGGTAACTTTGGGGGTCATTATTGAGCGAGGAGTCTGCCCATTGGTAGACGTCTCTGCGACGACATTCCGTACATGCAAATAGATTTGAGAAACCAAGTTCATCTGCATGCATGTTTTTAGCCATTCGGAGATCACAGTCACCCTGCTAGCTAGGCACAATGTCTGCCCTCCGCTTTCATCTCCCACAAGGGTTCCAATGGAAGATGCTTTGGTGAGTTTTAGTCCCAGACCAACATCATTGACAACAGATGGACAAATCTGCCTAGTTAGACCACTCAAGCCCACCCCACTCCCAGTGTTCTAACAAGGCTCTCACTTTGTTAACCATTTAATTTCTTCAACAGTTACCTTCAGCTTCTTCGTTCTGCACAGCTAAGGCATACGGTGTGTGTGTGTGTGTGTGTATTAGCTGCCAAACATTACAGAACTATCAGTGATACCCCCACCCGCAGCACCATTTCATGAGACACACACACCCTGCCTCCACCTTCCCAGGAAGTGCCATGTGGTGGAGAAAGGGCAAAATGGGTATCCAGCCCCCGGAAGCTGTCTGAGGGAGCATGACCCAGTCCCCGGCTTAAAAAGGTTGAGAACTCCTGGTCTAGATTGACACGGCCCTGTATTTCTTTGACATTTTTGTCCCTCTTTTTTTGTTCTATCGGCTCCTTGTATAATTTTTTTCTGCCTGGGGAAGGTTGTTTCCCTCAAAAGGCAAGTGTCAATGTAATGATGTAGTATAAAAACTCAAAAGCAACATGAGGAAGAAGAAGAAGAGGAAGAAGAAGAGAAAAATACTGAAAAATTCCCATTGTGAATTAAGAGGGAAAATAATAAGAGGTCTCCATGTACTATAGTTTCCCCCTATAGTTCTTCACTTCTCAAACAGAAGCCATATATCGCCCTAGAATGGCTTGTAAGGAGGCTAAGGGGACATGAGAGGGCCACCCCCAACCCCCGCCCACCTCAATCTGTGAGCAATACCCAAACTACCTTCCCTCTCAGTTCAGGAAATCCCTAGAGAAGTTGGGATACTTGCAGCCGTTCCATGGTGTTGCATTAGCTCAGCCAAATAGGAGGGTGAAGATAATGGAAGGAGCAGTCAGTTTAACCTAGTTTGGGTGGGAACCAGTGATAATTTTATTTTTGTGTTGAGTATTGATTTAAAATGTACAGCTATAATCATCTTCCAAATATTAGGAATTGGATTTAAATTCTATTGTAAAAGGAAACCAAAACAACAAATTCGCAATCCAGAGTCTGATTTCCAAGCTGTTTAAATATCTCTGAAAACTTTTTTCATATTCAAGGTTGGGAGAACATAAGATTCTAAAGAATCGAATTGGTTGGTTGAATGGACCACTCTTAAGCATCTCCAAAGTCCTGATCCCCCACCCACCCACCCGTGACATACAATTCTTATTATTCAAAAAGTGAACTCCGACTCACGTGGAGGAAGCCTAAAAGGCCATTCACTGTTAATCACTCATTCTCAAATTGCCCCACTTAAAAATCAAATTGTCCCTCTGTGGGGCACCATGATTTTAAAACCTAAAAGAAAACAAAATTACAAATACAGAGTCAACCAGAGTCAGATTTCCAGACTGTTAATTTAGACATGCCAGTCATATACAGGGTGGGAAGAACATGTGATCTTAAAGAATGAAGTTGATTGATTGGATCACTCAGAACAGTATACAATCATATAAAACATCAAATACAAGAGAGATAAATTACAACAAGAGAATATCATCAAAAATATCTATCTATCTATCTATCTATCTATCTATCTATCTATCTATCTATCTATCTATTATATTCAGACTCTGCCCATCTAGGGGATTTTCCTACTCAGGGCATCTTACAGCATACCTTACAAAACAGGATTATAATTAATCAACCCAAACAGTGGGACATAAGGAAATGCAGCCAATGCACAATTGCCAGACTGTTGCACCTCAGTTTGATATATAATATACAATAAAGATCTAAAATGATTTAAAAGGTTGCCTTTAATTTAATCTGGATTGCAAAGGAATAATAGGACACAAAAGAAAGAAAAACAAAGCAAACAGATAAATGTTAGACATGGCCCAAATCACTGCAAATCCTACTCTGCTTGTGCATAAATCCTATATATCTAATCGGCATGTTTCTGATCAATACATGTGTGTCTGAAGATGAGCCAAAGAATAAGATTATAAGGAGCCCTTCAGAAGCAGACATTTCTCTCCAGTCAAAGACAAGCGAAAACTGAACAATCGCCTTGGGTTTGGAAGCAGGGAAGGCCTTCAGAAGCTTCTTGCATCAGGAAATGACAGTGGATCTTTTCTGGTGTCATCTTGCAAAAAGATAAATGATCTCAGGCTGTAGAATAGGGGGAAAAATTAAATCTTTGGCCTATGCCCCACACAGGGTTTGGCCACCCCACACCAGCCCCACCCCTACCGTCTCTTCCTTTTGCTGGATATGTCACTTTTTCCTTGAGATGGGAAGAGGGAGGAGGTTAGGCTGTTTTTGGTAAGAGAATGAGCTCTTCTCCTGTAACAATAGGAGTAAATAGCAGCCAACCAGATCTTCCCTTCTTGTTGACTCTCCTAGGCTGTGGGGGTCCCCTGCCCCCCCCCAAAGCCTTATCCTCCTCCACTAGGGAAAGGCAAGGCCAAACTGCCGACCAGTGCAACCTTTCTCAAAAGAGAGGGGGAAGGCTGGATATTTGGTTGGCTCATACGTTGTAGCTCCTGAGTGCCACAACCCTCTCCTCAATGTGGATCCGTCCCTCTCCAAGTTAAATTCTCCTCCTTCTGTTCCTGGAGCCAAGACCATTTGGGAACAGGAGAAGAGATCTGTCCTCAGAGGGAGTGGAGTTGGATTCCCCTTCTTGAGACCTTGGCCTTGCTCTCTCCCTCCCCTGTTTTCCCCATAGAAGACGAGACCCTCCTTTGCAACTCACCTCTTATCCAGGGTGCTAAATAGTCAGATTGTTCTCTGTGTGGAAACAAAGGAGGAGACCAAGTTAGCCTCTCCCTGAACAGTCCCTAAAATGTGACACACACACACACACAAGTGCATGCACGCACCTGTGCTCAATCTTCAGGAGACAAGCAAGATCTTGGAGACTCAGTCTCCAACTGTTACATTGACCTGCTTCTACTCTATAATTATCCAAGCCATGGGAGTCAAAACTGAGCATAGGAGACCATCAAGAGTGGCTGTTCCACGTTGTAGCTCAAGTGAGACTGATGCTTTAAAACACCCTCCCACAATTCATTGCAACTCCTCGTCAAGGCTACAAAGGCTCATAACAAGAGCAACAAGAACACACAAATTCTTAGGTCCAGGGCTAGGACCCAAGTGGGGGAGGGGGTTTCAAAACTCCAGTCTGAACATCTGGAGAACCATGTATACGTTTCATAATAATAAAAAGAAACCCAGGAGGAAGGCATTACTCACCTATTGGTGGTTTGTAGCCGTCTTGAGGCTTCTTATTCCCTGCAGAGACAAAGTCAGAGAGTTAGAGCAGATGTCAGTTCCAAGAGATCGTCCAATCCCACTCCAAGAGGCCAGGAAGTTTTCCTCCTCTCATCCAATCATTTCATTTGTTCCTATGAAACCCTCCTCCTTCTTCTGGCTCTTTTCTCCCTAGAACATAGGTGGGCAAACATGGCTGCCTCAGATGTTGCTAACCAACATCTTCTGTGATGCTCAAGGGGCTTGTGGATGATGGGACTTGTAGTCTAGCCACAGCTGGAGGGCCACAATTGTCTCCCTTTCCCTTAGAACAACCCAGAGGGGCAACTCAGGCCAGCACAGAAAAGAGGATGACTCTTCCTATGCTGCTTTGAGAATGAGAGTCCAGGGATGCTTCTAATCATGTCTGCATATGTGGAATGAGTGAAGGACCTGGCAAGGCTCCCTTTGGCCCGAGACGCAGGCGAGTCCCTGGGAAAGCGGAGAAGACCTTGAGATGCCCACGAGGAGCAACGACAAAAGCACCAGGAAGAGGGCAGGGAACCCCAGGCCATGGGACTCACCTGCATCTTCACCCTGAAGGGAGACTCCACAGACTTCGTGGATCAAGTCCACTTGATCCACAAACACATTAAAAGTTAACAGTTGGTCTACAAGGTCCTACAATGTTTTTTGTTTTCTTTCATTTATTCTGATATCCACCGGGGCGGGGGGGAACACACATACATCCTCCAACCTAATAAGGACCTCCCAACAAGGGCATTCCCCATTTACTTACTCTTGTGGATCCAGAACCCAGCAATGGCAGCCACCATCAGAAGAACCAACAAGAGGACGACACCCCCAATAATGAGCCCCAGGTTGGAGGCTGAAGGGGAAGAAAGAGTGGGAGGAAAACAAAACAATTCAAGAGACGCCCAGAACAGTCCAGCTCTGCAAAGGAGGAGACCCAAAATGCCCAAAGGAGTGGGGAGTCCAAAGAGTTAAGAGAGGTTAAAGAGAGAGAGGAATATTCATGGGATAGTCCTCGACCTATAACTGCCTATCAATCTTGCACACCCACATAGAAACAAAGCATAATGGAGAATTTTGGAGTTTTTCATGTTATTCAAGTACATGTTAAATAGTTTTGGATGGTTATTATTCATTGGTTTTAATCTCTAGAATTCCTTTAATTCATTAGATTAATTAACTGAATTGTTAAACTGCACTTGTCATTTAACTGTCATGTTTGCTGTCCTGAGCTCTGTTACTAAGGAAATAATAGACTAAAATATCCTGTTATATTCAGGAAGGGGAACAGAATCCATGAAAAGACATGCAAAAATAAAATGAAAGACTCCAGTAATTTCTCTATGGCAATTTGTACAAACCAACTCAAATATCTGCAGAAACATCATGGGATCAGAGACATTTGGTTTTCTGGCTGAAAAGAGAGCAACCAGGCTCTGATCGTAACACAGAATCTGGAGTCTACAGGGAAAAGAGGGACTCTTCAAAAGGGCTACAATGGCACTAAACAGAGAACAAAATCCAAACCACTTCTTGTTTCAGCCCCTTCACGTAGGATGCTGTTGTAAGTGTATGAATGCATGTTATGTTGGGTATATGTCATAATACTCTGTTTTTCATTCCTCCCTTGGTGAATATGGACCTTCTCAAACCCATCCTGCTGCCCCCCCCCCCAATTTCCCCTCCACTCCTCTTCTCACTCACCAGGTTCCTCCCAAGCCAAGACCAGAGGCTCCTCCAGCCCATCGTGACCCACGTGGCACTGGTACTGGTCTCTCTCCTTGGGGTCAATCTCGATGCTCAGCCAGGTGTGGTAGGTCCCGTCGGGATAAGGGGCCACGTTCCTACGGAAAGTGAGGTGTTCCAAGACTTCTCCGCCCCTCTTCCATGTGGTTTCGATCTCCTTGGGGTAGAAGCCGTAAGCCTGGCAGGTGAGAGTCTCGCTGCCATCGTAGCCCACCTTGCGTGTCACTTTCCCCACTGGAGGCTCTGCAAAAAAACAGCCATGTTGGAATCAACACCGTGTATCTCCTTTGCCTGTGCAGGATGTGGGCTTGGCCTTACGATGCCCCTCTGGGTCTATTCTCCTACCCCACAGATCCCACACTTGGAAGGAATTTCATGGTTTTGGATTTTACAGCTCAAAGGAAAAACAGAATGCTGGGTTGTTGTTTTTCCATTTTTGTGTCAGTTACAGCCCATGCTTCTGAGAAGTCATTAGCCACAGAAGGAATGGCACCAGGCAACCAAACCACATAAATTGGATGCAGGAGCAAAGCAATGCCTTTCCATTCAGATTGCTGCAAAATCAAACATGGTGTGCACTTTAATGACTCTTCAGGCCTGCCCCAATTTCTTGCAAGTAGAACAGAAAACGTGGATTGTGCAGTTTACACAAGAAATTTATTTATTTATTTATTCATTCATTCCTATTTATCCACCGCCCTCCTTACTGAGGTGACTCAGGGCAGTTTACAAGTCATAAGAAACACCACAATAAAGACATAAAAAACATTCCCTAAAACCCTCAAATTTAAAACTATTAAAGATTAAAATTTAAAATCTTAAAAAAATTAAAAGAACACCAAATTGCTACATATTACTGATTAGGAAGTTGAGGGCGTGAGGGGGCTCTAGGGTCATTGTGCATCCCAAACCCCATACGTGCCCCTGTCAGCCATGTTTTTAGATTCTTCCTAAGGGGAAGCAACTCCATCTGGAGACGTCGCTCCGTTGGCAGGAGGTTCCATAGGGCCAGAGCGGACACAGAGAAGGCCCTCCTTCTAGTGCCAGAGAGATCCGCCTCTCTGGCCGATGGAACAACTAGAGAGCCTCACTGGTCTGATTTGGTCAGACGGACAAATGTTCTTGGGGTGAGGTGCGTAGAAGTGGTTTTTAGTCACTAAAGCTCACGTGGTGCTTGATACACCTTCCTTCTGCGTTTCTATTACGTAAGGACCACAAGGCTCTTGAAAGTGGTGCCTGCTTTGATTACGGCCGGCATCCAGGAAGGCTCTCCATGCCTGCCACGGAAGAACTGCATCGTATCTTCGTGTCCTCGTGGAAGACCGCAGACCTGAGCCAGGAGTGGCGGCGTAGCTGTACAGCCGCCGCGATAGTCTTAGCTTCTGAATCGCAGATGTGTCGGGCGGTTCGGAGCTGCTGCTGGCTGAGGTGGACACCCTCTTCGGATAGGGTCTCGAACTCAGAACGGAGTTTAGGGGGTAGCTGCCTCCATTCTGCCCCAGAGCTTGATGTTATACCCTGCCATGGCGGCCTCGTAGTTTGCCACTCGGAGGGAGAGAGAGGCGGTGGGGTAGGCCCTCCTCCCGATGGCATCCAGCTTCTTCCTTTCCTTCGTGGCGGGGACAGGGACGCTGTGTTGGGACGCTTTATCTACCCTGGAGTTGGGCGCGGGGTGTGTGTGCAGGCACTCACCGTCCTTGCCCAGTAGTTTGTAGATCCCATCCAGCCGGTTGGAAACAACGTGGGCAAAGACTGGCCTGTTCCAAAACATCTTGGCCACGTGGGAGACCACAGGCAGGAAGGGCAGGTGGACCGGGAGGATCTTCTTTGTGTCCGCCATGCCGCACATCTCATCCACACATGGGGATGGTGGGTTCTCTGCTCTGACGTTGAGCATGGGGCCCATGCGGGTCAGGAGGGCAGTGAAGGTTTTCTGGTCCTCCGGCTGCATGCGCTCCTTGGTGCAATTTCTCAGCATCAACAAGCGTGAGGGCCTCCATGCCCTACTCCTCCTCCTCCTCTGCGGACAGTCCATCCGAGCCTTCAGATACCCCCGTGAGTGATGGGGTTGGCAGTGAGGCCTCGGGGTCCGAGTCAGAGTAGGCCTGGCTGAACTCAGGTCCTCTCCGGTGAGAGATGGTGGTGGAGGCGGGAACGGTCTGGAGGCTACGGATGGGAGCCAATGCCATTTGGAGGTGGGTCCAAGGTCCTCTGCTCTCCGTTTGGTGGCGCCTCGGGGTATCTCCGATGGGGACGGATCTGTAGGAGCCGAAATGGTGGCTCTTATCTGGTCTGAAATCTCCTTCGCCATGGCTTGAAAGAGAGGAGTCAGCATGTTCAGCGTGACGAGAGGCTGAGGTGCGGTGGCTTCTGACTGGATTGCAGATGCGTGGTCGCCGCTCCTTCTCTCTGGTAGTAGGGAGGCCGCTCTGGGTGGTGGTGCGGGAGGGGTCTCCTTGTGAGGAGGAATACTACCTGATTCTGCCTGCGAAATCGAAGGTGGTGAAGGTGGCGGTGATGAGGAAGTGATCGCCGAGGGGAAGATCGCGGAGGGAGGCGAAGCGGAGGCTGAAGGCCGGTGGGAACGCGGTGTGGGAGGCAGAGAGGAGGAATGGGGGTGCTTGGGATTTTTCTTGTCCGCTTTCTTTCTCTCCTCCTTGTTCTTCTTCCTCTTGAAGAGCTTGGCATTGGTAGGCTTTTTGGGAGTGGCAGGAGCTGAAGAGGAGGTTTCCAGTTGTGCCTCCGCTGGGCAGCTATGGCCTTGTGGTGCCAGAGCAATCTCCATGAGGTGGGCCTGAAGGCTGTTCTTACGGGCTTTTAAGGCTAACTTGGAGAACTTCTTGCAGGCCGAGCACGTGTGGACTGGGTGATCTTTGCCCAGGCAGATCAAGCACCTCCTGTGGTTGTCTGTGCGTGGGATTTTTGCCGGGCAAGAGAAGCACTTCTTGAAGGCAGCCGACGATGCCAACCACCAGCGGTGTGGGTGGCGAAGGCCTCGAGAGGAGGACCCCCTCGAGAAGGAGGGTTTTTTTTTTGTTTTGAAAAAGGGGGGAAAACCCTGTCAGGTTGAGATGGACCAAAAGGGAGAAGCCCTCTTGGCCCAAAAAGCTTTTCTGAATCTAAGAGACCGAAGAATTCGGTGACGCAGAAAAATATCGGGAGAGCTCTCGATAAGGCTCCTGTTGCGACAGCGGAAAAAAGAGAACTGAGGAGGAAGTTGCAAAATGCCACCAAGGGCAGGTGGAGATGGTGGGTGGTACTAACCATTCAAATTTATCTCATCAGCTTTACAGCTCCGAAATGGCTCCATCGCAAGTGCAGAACCCATCAGTGAGAACTCATTAGTGTGCATTCACAAACAACACGAAGGAGAAACATTCATGGTCTCCAGAGGTGCTCTTCTTGTTTTCTCCCCTGCAGAACAACCTGCCCTAAAGACACCCAAAGGTTCCCTTTAAGACCCGGAGGGACTTCCATGAAGGAAGGCAGGGTTGGGTTCTTTCCAAAGGTCAGCCTCAAAAGCGAAGATCCCTGCAGGACCCCTAAAAAAAGGGAATGGTGGGACCTCCTTCCTCTCCCTGGGAAACTCTGGGGTCCCCCCTTTGCCTCCTCACCCCCCACAATGTTCTGCCTTTATTCTCTCCCTTCCTTGCAGAGGAGGAAGGGCTTGGAGGTGTGATGCAGGGAGGGGGGAGAGACATCAGGGACTCCCCTGAAGAATCCTAGAAAGGCTCTGGCGGGGGGGGGGGGAGTCCCAGGGAGGGAGCAGGAAGGGGCTTCATCCACTGTATGGGCAGGGAGCGAGTATTTGTCCTTTGTGGGGAGGATGGTGGCCAACCCGTCCTCTCCCCACCCTGTAGGGGAGGAAGGGCTGGGAGGTGTCATTTGGGTGGAGGGGGCAGATCAGGGACTCCCCTGGGCAATTCTCCCCTGGAGAATCCTAGGACAGCTCTGGTGGGGCAAAAGTTCCATGAAGGGAGGGAGGAGTATCTGTGTGTGTGTGTGTGGGGGGGCTCCATTAGAACTTAGGTTCACTATATGGGCAGGGAGGGAGTTTTTGTCCTATGAAGTGAAGATGATGCCCCCCCTGGCCCCCCCCAGGCATCTGAATGGGCCCTTTTATCTTTTGTTCTTGGGCTGGAGTTCCGGGGGGGGGGGAGGCAGGAGGAGGGAGGGGTCCTTGTATGTTTGAATGTTCCTCCAAAAGATCAGGCAAGGGAGTTCCCCACACATAAGGGTGAAGGGGGGAGACCAAGAACCCCCTGAGTCAGCAAGGCTTATGTATCAGAAATCAATATCCACCCCATTCTATCTCATATGTCAGAAATCAATATCCTCCTCCATGAGATGCTGAAAACTCCCACGACCTTTTCTGGGTGCCTTGGGGTGTCTCCTCAGGAACTAATGGGGAGGGGCCCTCAAGTATCTGTCAGTGAGGAGGAACCATGGCCCCTCCCAAGCCCTTCCAACCCTACCTCCCAATTTCTCTTCAGGAACCCCATCTTGCCCTCCCCCCCTCACCTGTCCTGAGCAGACTCTCCTTCCCGTAGTCCAGGTATCTCTGCAGCCACTCAATGCATTCCTCCTCCAGGTAGGCCTTGAGTCTCTGGGCAACGACAGGTGTTGCCTCCCACTTCCTCTTGGTGATCTGAGCCTTGGAATCAGCTGCTGTCCAGGTTTTGGTTTCCTTGTCAAAGCTGGTGTAATCCTTCCCATCAAAGGCGTCCTGAGAATACCCTCCTTTGCTCCCGTCCGGCCTCAGCTCACAGCCGTACATATACTGCAAGGTGTGAAACCCTGAAAGAAACCCATGTTGGGAGAGAAGGATCAGAGAGGAACGGGGGAGTGTCACTTCCTCACCCCCAACTCAGCCCCACATGCCAAGCCCCACAGAAAGGCTCCAAGCAGAAGGATTTGCCTCACAGGAGGCAAACAGACACACAGAGAGAGTCTTTCCAGGCATGGGAGCCTCATCCAAAGGATAGGAATGGCTTCAGGGCCCCCTTTCCTCCCACCCGGGACCAGAGCTTAAAAGCCACGGTCGGGGCCGGACTTCTCTCGTCTCGTTTGGACTGCCGTTCGGGTGGGGAAGGGAAGAGGGGGACGCCAGGGCCACCAACACCTCTGACGGCATCATGGCCCGCCCGGGTCCAGAGCTTAAAAGCCATGGTCGTGGCCGGACTTCACCTGCCTGGGATTAAGACCCAAGAGTTGTTGTAGTGGTGTGTGACAGGACTTATGTATGACAGGACTTCGCCGTGTGGTAGAGAGGCCATATCATCATCATCATCATCATCGTTTTGTTGATGTCCCGCTTATTTATTTATGTTCTTATGTACCTACGTATTTTTGATGCTCTGTATGATATAGTGATATTGTATTTTTATTTATTATGCTGTGATACGATATTTTTGGTTATGATTTATTGCTGTTGATTCTAACTACAGTAATACCCCGTATAACGCGAGTACCGTATATCGTTAAAACCGCATAACGTTACAAGATTTTCGGAAACATCTTGTATCGAGTAACGCGATTTTAATGTTATACGATACAGTCGTTCTTAGCAGCAGGGTGGGTGGAAAGCTGAACGGGGTTCTCCGTTCAGCTTCCCAGCCACCCTGCAGCTACGGAGGCAGGGGTGGGGAGGCTGGAAAGCTGAAGGGGGGCTCCCCCATCGGCTTACCCAGCCACCCCACAGCTGCGGAGGCATGGGCGGGTGGCTAGGGAAGCCGACAGGGAGTCCCCGTCAGCTTCCCCAGCCACCCTGCAGCTGTAGATCGGGTCCTCTGATCTCTCTGGAGGTGTTTCTGGGCTTCCCCGACGTCCTGAGCCAGTGCAGGAAGCCAGAATGTCAGAGTTCGAATCCCGATGTTCTGGCTTCCTGCACTGGCTCAGGACGTCGGGGAAGCCCAGAAACACCTTGGATCGGGTCCCCACACCTCCCTGGACCCGGCGGGGAGGTCAGAGCCCCCAAAATTGGTAAAAAAAACGGACTTTTTTTTACCAATTTTGGGGTCTCTGACCCCCCTGCCGGGTGCAGGGAGGTGGGCAGACACGATCCAAGCTTTTTCTGGGCTTCCCCGATGTCCTGAGCCAGTGCAGCGACCCAGAATGTCAGGATTCGAATCCCGACATTCTGGCTTCCTGCAGCATAAAAGAGGGTGGGGGAAGTTCAAAATTAGCGCGCATCGGGTCTCCCGACCTCCCTAGAGCTGATGTGCGCTAATTTTGAACTTCCCCCACCCTCTTTTATGCTGCAGGAAGCGAGAACGTCGGGATTCGAATCCTGACATTCTGGCTTCCTGCACTGGCTCAGGACGTCGGGGAAGCCCAGAAACACCTTGGATCGGGTCCCCACACCTCCCTGGACCCGGCGGGGGGGGGGGGGGTCAGAGCCCCCAAAATTGGTAAAAAAAACGGACGTTTTTTTTACCAATTTTGGGGGCTCTGACCCCCCCGCCGGGTCCAGGGAGGTGGGGAAACCCGCTCCAAGCTGTTTCCAAAGTTCCCCCACCTCCCTGGAGGCAGCAGCAAGCCAAAATGTCAGGATTCAAATCCCGATGTTCTCGCTTCCTGCAGCCTCCAGGGAAACAGGGCTTTTTTTAACATTGTGTGTTCAATGTATCGCACAACGTTAAAAACCGAATAACGACAGGATTGGTGGAACCAAGTCATAACGTTATTCGGGGTACTAGTGTATTCTGTGCTTGGGGATTCCTTACATGTTTCTGTTGATTGATACTTTGTCACTTGATATTGTAACACTGTTTATTGTTCGCTGTGATCCGCCCAGAGTCGCCTTGGGTGAGTGGGGAGGCATAGAAATCGAACTATAAATAAATAAATAAAAATTATCCCTGGGGCAAGTAGCCACAGTCTGGAAATTATCCATTTTTATGTCTTCACTTGCTTGCTTCCCTCTTTGTTTTTAAACACTTTTATCCTGCCTTTTTTCCCAGAGGATCCAGTGGTTTATCCTATTTTATGCCGTTTGTTAATTTGTAAAATAAACAGTTCACACATTTGGAAACATTTAAGTGTTACGGTATTTTTTAAAAATTAAATGAATATCAGGAAACAATTCTGTAAAACAAATGCCTGCAGTGGCTTCCTTCAATGAGTTGTTCCACTGCACATTCGGCCTTCCTTTTCTCTTACTGCCTCCTACGTTTCCCAGCATGAATGGCTGAAATCCTGCAGCCTAGCATAGTAAATCAGACTAGCATCTATCGACTGAATGGATGGAGATTTTATGATTCAATTTGTCTGCAAATTCAATTGATTCAAATGGGTCTCCTCTAGTTACAACTTAAGCATTTATATCAATGGGACTTAGCTGACTGACCAAATGCTCATTGATTCAGTGGATTGACTCCCTTGTGCTTTACAAAGCAACGCAACTGGATTCTTACAAAGGGAACCAGAACTCCATTCTTTTTGAAAGAGAACCAATACTGGGGAGATCTGGAAAAACCTTCACGTCATTAATTCCCCCCTTTTAAAATGAAATGCCTTTCTGTAGATTAAAATGACAAATCAGAATGAGGTTTTGCTCACCTTCTAAACAGCCCTGGGGTCTGACACCCCCCACCTGCCCCCCAATCTCTGGTCTGGCACAGAAGCAGCTCCTGCTCTCCAAAGGAAAGGCTTCAGAGGCCCCGACTTCAGAATCTGACCTTCCCTTTCTCTTTCCTTTCTCCAGGAAAGGGGCCCCACTCTGCCTGCTTCCAGGGGAAGAGTTTCCTCCTGGGAAAAGCGCCAGAGGCCTCTGGACCAGCCATCTCACCCGGGGGTGGGATCCAGCCAGGCTCCTCCTTCCTAGACCTGAGCGGTTCCCATCGGTCCAAACACTCCAAGGGACGGAGGAAGGGCCTCCCTTTCTCCTTTGTGGCATATATTTGACATACTGTATTTGCTTCCATCTGGCAAAAGGCTCAGAGGAAACCCAGCCTTCCCTCCGCTCTCCTCCTTTCAGGGATTTCTGCAACCCTTTCCCCAGAGCCATGTGCTCAGGGCATGACTGCCTTTCCTGTGGCTGTGAGTTCCACCGGCACGCAAGACTCTTTCCCTCTGAGGAGGGCAGGATTGGCTCTGCGGGTTTCCGCTCAACCCTCCCCATTCCACGCCTGGGAAGCATCAGGCACTCCTCCGTCCTGGGGGGTGAGATGGGGGCTTCTCCTACTTCTGCACTGCCAACCCCAGGTAACATTTCTCTGAAAAAGTAGGTTTTCCCTTGGAAAAGACCCCTCTGTTGCCTCTCTAGGGATGTTCCTTTCCAAGGGGTTGGGAGACCAGAGGGAAGGGTGTGTGTGTGTGTGTATGAATAACTTGGCAGAGAAGGTGTCAGGGGACCTTTCTATTTTTTAAAATGGAGGCTGGGGGGGGGGCACATTTGGGGCTCAGAGGAATAACTTGCAGCCCAGGAGCTGCTCGTCTTTGCCCACATCTGTACCAGCCACTGAATCCTTCCTACCGTCTCATTTTAGGAGAACCACAACATACCTTGGGAAGGAACCACCCTAAGACCACTAGAGACCTCCAGGCCTTTTGCCCGCCACTTCTGAACACAAGACAAAATGGATTTGAAACTCTAAATGATGAAAATGCATCCACAAGACACAAGGAAGTAAAACTATAGAATAAATGAAATTGAACCATCATGACTTCTCTGTGTTTCTGTCTCTTGCTATTCAGGGGAATAGGAGAAAATATCGCACTAAATGGCAAAATTATCCCTGCCCACAGGCCTAAATTTGCCTTGCATTTCTATGTTTAAGATGGGGAGGCTTTTAAAATCTTCACACACATCCTTGCCAGTGTTTCTTGCGTCCTTATTTGTCCTACAATTCCAAGTTTTAGTGTTTATAATCTTTGTGAGCTGCCCAGAGTTGCCATATAAATTTGAATTATAAAATAAATAAATAAATTTAAGAAACCCAGATGGAGAAAACAGCCTGCTTCTCCGTTCTTCCTTAAAATTCAATTTCTCTTGTTTGCCCAAGACCACAAATCCAGACTTTCAAGAGAAGCCATTTATTTCACAATGAACAAGGATGTCTAGACGGGAACAGAACCTGCTCTCTTGAGTTGGCTGGGGCAGGTGGGTCAGATCCACTCACACATCAGTTGAGCCAATCCGTCCCACCCCCACCTCAAACCTGCCTCATTCTGATACCCCATCAGGAGTTACAATAAATTGCCCTGATGTATTTGATCCCATTCTCAGCATATGTACAGGTACTGGGGTGGCTTAGTGGTTAAGATGCTGAATGTGATGACTGGGAGGTCAGCAGTCCGAGACCCAAGTGCTGCACGATTGAGTGAGCTCCCATCTCTATCCCAGCTCCTTCCAACCTAGCAGTTAGAAAGCAAGAAATTGCAAGTAGGTAAATAGGCTCCATTCTGGCAGGAAAGGTAATCGTGTACCGTGCACTCGATGTTTAGTCATGCCTGCCACATGTCCATTGACACGTCTGCAAACACAGACAGCACTGGCTCTTTGGCTGTAAAACGAGATGAGTACTGAACCCTAGAGTCAGATATGACTGGCTTTCGGGCAAGGGCATCCTTTACCCTCTTATGTGAATGCTGGGGATGGGATAAACTAGAGCGCAATCCTCTTTCCATCCGATGAGGCACCAGTGGTGTGCAAAAAGGAAAAGCCAAACCTCTTCCCCTGTGAGCCACAAAGCCCTGTCCCGCCCCACCCGCCCCTGAAGCTTCAAGGACATCCTACATCCCAACTAATTTTGGGGAAGGGGGGAGAGATTCCCCCTATCAGCTGAGAACTTGCTCTTCCCTCTGAAGGAACACCACGTTTTTGGGACAGGAGGATCGTCCCAAGAAGCATTTTGCTCCCCCCTCCCCAAGCAGCTTTCAAAAACCTCTCAGGATCAGACTCTCTCAGGGCCATCAATGATTCCCTCTTGTTAAAGCTGCAATTCATCTTGACCACCCTTAGAAAGCCTGTTCAACAGTGGCAGAAAGATAAACAGATGACGTGGCCCCCATTGCCAGTCTACCAAGGAGACTTTACCCCAAAGCCTGGGATGCCTCCTCCCTGGGGGTGTGGGTGTGGGGGGTAAGGAGGGAATCCTGTGGGGAAACCACATGCCAGAGGACTCGGTCTCCGTCAATGATCCTCCAGCTCATAACCTGAGAAGGAAGGTCTGACCTCCTCTGCCACAGGTTGGCCCTTCAAGCTCAACGACAGCTCTGCCCTCTCATCCCTACAGGCATCTCAGGCCACAAACATTCAGGCTGGATAAGAATACATTTTACCAAGAAAAAAAGATTTTTCTATACCTGTAGAGAGCCAGCCAGGTCCCAATTCATTCATTCATTCATTCATTCATTCATTCATTCATTCATTCATTCATTCTTCAAATTTCTATTGCTGCCCAACTCGGCAATGACTCGGGGGGAGGGGACAACAATTAAAAGCAACATTAAAAGTAACTAAAAACCCTTTAAAAACCCCATTAAAAATTCATAATAGTTTACCCATCCCATCCATTAAGAGAGAGATAAAGAAATCTTAACTATATAACCCAACAGGCGCTCTCTAACTAAAAGTACCATGACTGGTTGCCCGATGGATGACAAGGGGCACCTAAAATGTCAATCCAGTAGCTTTTCTGTCCTGAAAAGATTCCCAGCAATAGGAACAAAAATATTGATTTCAACCACCTTTGCGATAGCACTGAAGGACCCAAATTGGTGGAAAAGGTGAATTCCCAATTCAGATGTCGTAAGTCGCTTCACTCTCTGGTCACTCTCAGACCAGGGGTTTCATTGGGGTCCGCAGTCAGAGAAAGAGCCTGACCCTCCATCCTTTCCTCAAACTCATTTTCTCTTCTATGCCCAAGATCACAAATCCAGACTTTCGAGAGAAGCCATTTATTTCACAACGAACAAGGATGTCTAGACGGGAACAGAACTTGCTCTCTGGGCTGGGTTGGGGCAGGTGGGTCAGATCCACTCACACATCGATTGTAGCAATCCGTCCCCACCCACCCCAACCTGCCCCATTGTGATACCCCGGCAGGGGTTAAAATAAATTGCCCTGATGTATTTTCATCCCATCTCCAGCGTATATATAGGTACACTAGTACCCCGAATAACGTTATGACTTGGTTCCACAAGTCCCGTCGTTATCCGGTTTTTAACGTTGTACGATACATTGAACACCCAATGTTAAAAAAAGCCCTGTTTCCCTGGAGTCTGCAGGAAGCGAGAACGTCGGGATTTGAATCCTGACATTTTGGCTTGCTGCTGCCACCAGGGAGGTGGGGGAACTTTGGAAACAGCTTGGAGCGGGTTTCCCCACCTCCCTGGACTCGGCGGGGGGGTCAGAGACTCCAAAATTGGTAAAAAAAAAAAAAACGTCCATTTTTTTAACCAATTTTGGGGTTTCTGACCCCCCCGCCGGGTCCAGGGAGGTGGGCAGACCTGATCCAAGGTGTTTCTGGGCTTCCCCGACGTCCTGAGCCAGTGCAGCAAGCCAGAATGTCAGAGTTCGAATCCCGACATTCTGGCTTGCTGCACTGGCTCAGGACGTCGGGGAAGCCCAGAAACACCTTGGATCAGGTCCCCACACCTCCCTGGACCCAGCGGGGGGGTCAGACACCCCAAAATTGGTAAAAAAAAACGGACGTTTTTACCAATTTTGGGGTCTCTGACCCCCCCGCTGGGTCCAGGGAGGTGTGGGGACCCGCTCCAAGCTGTTTCCAAAGTTCTCCCACCTCCCTGGAGGCTGCAGCAAGGCAAAATGTCAGGATTCGAATCCCGACGTTCTCGCTTCCTGCAGCATAAAAGAGGGTGGGGGAAGTTCAAAATTAGCGCGCATCAGCTCTAGGGAGGTCGGGAGACCCAATGTGCGCTAATTTTGAACTCCCCCCACCCTCTTTTATGCTGCAGCAAGCCAGAACGTCGGGGTTCGAATCCTGACATTTTGCCTTGCTGCAGCCTCCAGGGAGGTGGGAGAACTTTGGAAACAGCTTGGAGCGGGTCCCCACACCTCCCTGGACCCGGCGGGGGGGTCAGAGACCCCAAAATTGGTAAAAAAAAAGTTAGTTTTTTTTTACAAATTTTGGGGTTTCTGACCCCCCCGCTGGGTCCAGGGAGGTGTGGGGACCTGATCCAAGGTGTTTCTGGGCTTCCCCGACGTCCTGAGCCAGTGCAGCAAGCCAGAATGTCGGGATTCGAACTCTGACATTCTGGGTTGCTGCACTGGCTCAGGACGTTGGGGAAGCTCAGAAAAAGCTTGGATCGTGTCTGCCCACCTCCCTGGACCCGGCGGGGGGGTCAGAAACCCCAAAATTGGTTAAAAAAATGTCCGTTTTTTTACCAATTTTGGGGTGTCTGACCCCCCCGCCGGGTCCAGGGAGGTGTGGGGACCCGATCCAAGGTGTTTCTGGGCTTCCCCGACGTCCTGAGCCAGTGCAGCAAGCCAGAATGTCGGGATTCGAACTCTGACATTCTGGCTTGCTGCACTGGCTCAGGACGTCGGGGAAGCCCAGAAACACCTCCAGAGAGATCAGAGGACCCGATCTACAGCTGCAGGGTGGCTGGGGAAGCTGACGGGGACTCCCTGTCGGCTTCCCTAGCCACCCGCCCATGCCTCCGCAGCTGTGGGGTGGCTGGGAACGCCGATGGGGGAGCCCCCCGTCAGCTTTCCAGCCTCCCCACCCCTGCCTCCGTAGCTGCAGGGTGGCTGGGAAGCTGAACTGAGAAACCCGTTCAGCTGAACGGGTTTCTCCGTTCAGCTTTCCACCCACCCTGCTGCTAAGAACGACTGTATCGTATAACGTTAAAAATCACGTTATTCGAAACAAGATTTTTCCGAAAATCTTGTAACGTTATGCGGTTTTAACGCTATATGATACTCGCGTTATACGGGGTATTACTGTACTGTATTCTGTGGCTTAGTGGTTAAGATGCTGAACTTGATGACTGGAAGGTCAGCAGTTTGAGACGCGAGTGCAGCACAATGAAGTGACCTCCCATCTCTATCCCAGCTCCTTCCAACCTAGCAGTTCAAAAATCAAGAAATTGCAAGTAGATAAGTAGGTACCATTCTGGTGGGGAAGGTAATAGTGTTCTATGCACTCTGGTGTTTAGTCATGCTTGCCACATGTCCACGGACACATCTGTAGACATGACAGTGCTGACTCTTTGGCAATAAACAGAAATGAGCACTGAACCCTAGAGTCGGATATGACTCGCTTTCGAGCAAGGGCATCCTTTACCTTTACCAGCGAACGTGAAGGCTGGGGATGGAATAGAATAGAGCACAATCCACTTTCCAGCTGATGGGGCACCAGTGGTGGGCCCAAAGGAAAAACCAAACCTCTTCCCCTGTGAGCTGCAAAACCTGGTCCCGTCCCACCCACCCACCCCTGAATGGGCTCCACACAGTGGTGGGCAGCCAAAAAATTTACTACAACACTATGGGTGGAGCTAACTCTGTGGTCGGAGCTAACTCTGTCAGAGGGGTCAAATATGTGGGCAGGGTCAAATCTGTGGGTTGCTGGGGTGGCCATGTGATCTACTCATGCCTGCCACATAGCCATGAAAACGTCTGCAAACACAGACAGCACTGGCTCTTTGGCTGTAAATGGAGATGAGCACTGTACCCTAAAGTTGGATATGACTGGCTTTTGAGCAAGGGAGACCTTTACCTTTACTAACTAATCAGGGCCAAACTTCACAGCAAATCTGAATACCAGTCAGGGATTTCCTCTTATTAGGTAAAGATAAAGGTTACCCTGACTCGAAAGCCAGTCATATACAACTCCAGGGTTCAGTGCTCATCTCTGTTTACAGCCAAAGAGTCTGTAATTGCATACATTTCTGTGGTCATGTGGCAGACATAACTAGACAACCGAGTGCACGGAATGCTGTTTACTTTCCCACTGAAGTGGTTGGTACCTATTTATCTACGTACAATTTCTTGCTTTTGAACTGCTAGGATGGCAGGTGCTGGGACTGAGATGGGTGTTCTCGGGTCTCAAACTGTTGACCTGCTGATCTTCCAGCAGGCATCAAGTTCAGTGGCTTAACCACTCAAGCCACTGCTGCTATTACTGGTTGTAAAAAGCCACACTGATCTATAAACTTATCTGTTATGCTAGCCACATTGTCTGCCCAGTGGACTCGATCCACAAAAGCTCACATTAAAATACAACAGTTAGTCTTTAAGGTGCCACAAAACATTTTTGTCTTCCTGTTTACTTTCTGATATGGTTGAAACACAGACTAACATCATGGCTACTTTTGAAACAATAGCCGTGTTAGTCTGTGTTTCGACCATATCAGGAAGTAAACAAAACAAAAAGACAAAAATGTTGTGGCACTTTAAAGAATGCACACGCACATGTGCATACACATACGAGTGTGATACAACACACACCCGACACCCAACACACAAAGACACACACACCCTCTCTCTCCACACACACACAAAGTCACTTACCATCCACACTCGGGCTGATGCGAAGGACCACCTGGAGGACAGCAGCGGTGCGGCCATGCTAGGCCCAGCGCCAACCACGCTTTCTCCTCCTCCTCCCAGCATGGCGCACTGCATTGTGCATGCACAGCATCGCATGCAGGGGGAATGGGAGGGACCCCAGGAGAGGTGGCCACACCAAGGCCAGGCCGCAGCTCACGGGCCATCAACTCTGCTGTGCAAGGCCGCCCAGACTTGGAGCAGGAGGATGTGGAGGAAGAGGTGGGCAGGACAGGGCAGGGAGGGGGTGGGTGGGGTGGGGAAGGGAGGTGGGCATGGCCACCCAATTTCACCACCACCACCACCACCACCCTGCTCAAAGGCCATGCAATTCCACTAACACACCCCCCCCGGGGTCAGGGGTCTGTGGACTGGCTACTGCCCACCACCGGCTCCACAGAAGCACCAATGACATCCTGCATCCCAAATAGTAGCATGTTGCTTCTCCCACAATCCCTGGCCTGAAGCAGCTCTTTAAAAGCCCTGACTGTCAGGACCAGACTTTCTCAGGACCACCAACAATTTCCTCTCGTCAACACTGTACTTCATCGTCTCCCCCCATCACCAAGGATGGCCAGCAGTGGCAGGAGATAAAACAAATGATACGGCCCCCATTATCAGCCTACCAAAGAGACTTCACACAGACCCCAGCTTGGAATGCCCCCTCCCTCTGGACACAGACTGACATGGGGGTGAGGAGGGAATTCTTTGGAGATACCACATGCCAGAGATCATCATCTCCAACAATGATCCTTCAGCTCCAGCTCCTGACTGTAACCTGACAAGGAAGATCTGAACCCCCCTGCCATAGGTTGCCCCCCCCCCCCCGAGTCAATGAGAGCTCTGCCCTCTCAACCCTACAAATATCCCAGTCCACCAACATTCAGGTTGGGAATGGATGTGTTTTACCCAGATAGAAGATTTTTCTAGACCTGTAGAGAGCCATCCAGGTCCCAACGGACTCTCTAAGTGAAAGGACCGTGACTGGCTGCCCGATGGATGGCCGTGACACCCAAAAGGTCAAACCAGTAGCCCTTCCGTCCCGATAGGATTCCCAGCGATGGCAAGCAGATGAGAAAAAAATATATTTACAAACATATTGATTTTTTAAACCACCCCTTGCAACAGAACTTGAAGGGCCCAAATTCCTGGAAAAGGTGATTTCATGCCTTCAAATGTCATAACTAGCTTCACTTTCAGGCCAGGATTTTTAAAGGGGTTTCAATAATGCCTTTGGGGTACATAGAAAGAGCCTCCTCAAAGACTGTGTTATTTTTGAATCACAAGTGGGTGAAGGGAAGTGCAGAATGAACTCATGAAAAGGTGGCTATAAGCAGAAATCGAAATACAGTATTACTACTACAACAACAACAACAACAACAACAACAACAACAACAACAACAACAACAACAACAACAACAATAATGCCAGTTTCATGTCTGGCCTAAACATGGAAGAACAAGGCCTTGCATTGCTTTGAGGTTCATTTTTTTGTGCTCAGATTTTGCCTGTAATTTATTACTGTCACCATTTTGTACTGCGTGATACTCTTGTTACTTGAAATTGGTTTAAAAGTGTTTATATTTTTGTCCAAATGGCTCTCAACACTTTATACCGGAAATCAATATTACAATAATTAAGCATGTTTTAAATATCTGGTTTGAAATCTGAGTTAGCAAGTAATGAAAATATTTAATGTGATCTCACTGCTATTCATCATTATGTTCCAATGAAAAGAGAAAAATGAACAGTGACCAAAACAGCGGCTTTTCCCTGTCACTCTTTTATAGTCAAGTTATAGGAGGAGATCATGAACAGATTTCCAGCCCCTCCCCCACCCCAGCAACTACACCTCATATTTGAGGACCAAAGGAGGAAGGCATCCTTCACTTACCTTTGCTCTGGTTGTAATACTTCCTTACATTCTCCACACCCACTCTGAATACCTCCTCTGCGCCACGTAATATCTGAGTGTTCCTCTCCCAATACTGGGGATCTTCCTCCTCCACCTTCTTTATCCAGGGGGCTCTAGGCTGCTCTTTCCTCATCTCGCTGTCATACTGAGAAAAGAGCTGGTCATCCACGTACCCCACATCGATGAACCGGGGCAGCCCTTGGCCAGGCTCCGAAACCCCCGTGTAGAAATAGCGGAGGGAGTGGGAGGAGGAACCTGGAAAGGAAAGGGAAACATTAGAAAGACCTCCAGAGAATGGCCCTGCCAACCCATGGAGGGTCCTCAAAGCAGGAGACTTCCTCTAAGGGGCCCCTCAGTTTGAACATCCACGTATATGCATGGTCATGCTGAAGTTGGGAAGAGTAATCTCCTTAAATATGGAAGAGTTTGAATTATGGAAAATAAGATCAAGAGGGGAAGGAGAGGAAGAGGGCAAAATAAATTGTAAAAAAGAAGAGAGAAAGAAATGGGGGAGGGGGCGGGAGAATAGTATGCAAGGCAGGAAAGCGAAAGAAATTGGTTTTTGATGAAGAAATAAATGAAGTAGAATAATGGATATTGCAGCTCCCAAAGGAGGAGGAAAAGACGGAGGGATGGAGGCAGAATAAACCAAAACACACTGAGAAAGAAGGACAGAGGACTTGAGAGATCAACCTATCCAATTGTCCCTCTCCTTGGAACTGATGAAGCACCATTTCAACTCCACCCCATGAAGGGGTCACAGACTGCCCTCTCTCCCAAAACAACAGTGGCCCCAAGCAAGAAAAGAGGCACAGCCTGGAAAGACACGAAGCCTCAAGGCTTATGGAAAATGCAACTAACGCAACCAGGGTTCCCAACCATGAGAGGGATTTCCCAGGCAAAGCAGATCAGCAGCAGTTCACAAATTGCATTTTGCCTCCGTGTGAGTTTGATTTTTCAGAAGCCCTCATGCCTCTCTGCCCCAACGCTAGCCATAATGCAACTTCTATTTTTAACGAAACATAAAATAGATTGCATATCATTAACTAAAGCGTAAATTAAAATAAACACAAATAAAATACAGTTTTTTCCCACTATTGGCACCAAGCACAGAATCTGTTTGGTAACCTGATAAAATTCCTATTGTCTTTGTTACAATTGCCAACAGAGTTAGTCCGCAGACACTCTCCGCTAAGACAAGTACAAGAGACGCCTGCCGTTCCACCCAAAGCAACCATCCAAGAGGAACGCGCAAACTCATACTGTCTTTGGTCCCACGGGAACAGGCTTCTCCCACAGGTTCTGCAGGGCTTTTGCAAGGACAAAATCCTTGCCTGCTCCAGGTAGGTCAGGGTGCCGGTCCCAAAGGCTGGAAACTCTGAAGAAACTTGGGAAGGTGGGTTTGGGACCCAAAGCTCCTCACAACAATTGAAATTATACAAAACCCACAAGTTAAAATACTACAAAACTACATGTTTAAAAAGCCCAATTACATGTAGGTCAATATAAGGTGCTGGACTTGACGACTGGAAGGTTGGCAGGTCAGCAGTTCGAGACCCAAGTGCTGCACAACCAAGTGAGCTCCCATCTCTGCCCCAGCTCCTGCCAACCTAGCAGTTAGAAAGCAAGAAATTGCAAGTAGGTAAATAGGTACCACTTTGGTGGGAAGAGTGTTCCGTGTGCTCCGGTGTCTAGTCATCACCCTGCTTATTCAACTTATACACAGAACACATAATGCGCAGTGCAGGGCTGGAGGAATCACAATTTGGAATTAAAAATTGCTGGGAGAAACATCAACCATTTGAGATATGCAGATGATACCATCCTAAAACCATGTACCAATTTACATAAATGTCCTGATTTACATAACATAATTTCCTATAGGTTTGCTTTGAGTTACATAAAAAAAAATTGTTTTTCCTATGTGTTAGCTTCGAGTTATGTAAAATTTTATTTTTCCTATAGGGTTGCTTCGATGTACATAAATCTCATTTCCCTATGGGTTTGCTTCAAGTTACATAAAAAAATCGATTTACAGAACAGAATTGCAGATGATACCACCATTATGGCAGAAAGTTAGGAAGACCTAAAGAAGATGCTGCTTAGTTTGAAAGAAGAGAGTGCAGAAGCTGGCCTGAGAATCAAATTCAAGAAAACCAAGATAATGGTAACAGGGCCTAACAGGCCCTGGAAAATAGATGGGGAAGAAGTAGAAGCAGTGACAGATTCCACTTTCTTAGGATCCAAGATCACTGCAGATGGAGATTGCAGCCATGAAACAAAAAGGCGACTGATTATTGGGAAACAAGCCATGAGAAACCTGAGGAACATACAGTAGTTAAAAATGGAGACATCACGTTGCAAACAAAACTTTGCATAGTCAAAGCAATGGTATTCCTGGTGGCAATGTATGGTTGTGAGATCTGGACCATTAAGTAAGCTGAGCGCAGAATAGACGCCTTTGAAATGTGGTGTTGGAGGAGAAGTAGTTAAAAATGGAGACATCACCTTGCAAACAAAAATTTGCATAGTCAAAGCAATGATATTCCCGGTGGCAATGTATGGTTGTGAGATCTGGACCATTAAGAAAGCTGAGCGCAGAAGAATAGACGCCTTTGAAATGTGGTGTTGGAGGAGAGTTTTGAGAGTCCCCGGGACAGTGAGGAGAACAAATAGGTCAATCTTAGAGAGATGGTCAGAGCAATAAAAGTGAGAGGGGAGGGGAGTAAGATTGCTCTCTTTTTGACATCGGTCAATCTTAGAAGAAATCAACCCTGAATGCTCCTGAGAAAGACAAATAGTAAAGATGAAGCTAAAGTACTTTGGACATCAAATGAGAAGAGAGGATTCACTTGAGAAAGCCTTGATGCTGGGAAGGGTGGAGGGCAAAAGAAGGGGGCAGCCAAAAATGAGATGGCTAGATGGTATTGTAGATGCAATGGGCACACAGCTGGCCAGGTTGAGGACAAGGGTGCCTAGGGGGCAATGGTCCATGGGGTCGTAAAGCGTCGGAATCGACTGTGCGACTGAACAAACAACACAGACAGCACTGGGCCCTTGGCTATAAACGAAGATGAGCACTGAACCTTAGAATTGGATACAACTGGGTTTCAAGCAAAGGCAACCTTTGCCTTTACTAATATTAAAACTATTTTTAAAAAAATATTTAGAAAACATTACAATATCTAAATCTCATGACTGGAGGAATCTTTATTGCTTAAAAGGCTGGCAGGATAGATGAAAGGTTTAGGTGTCTGCCTGGAGATCCTCCCTGGATGAAAAGCCAGCCTCTGTGTCCTTGGGCCGGCTGCAGAATCCCATGGCACCCCTGCCCACCCCCAGAGGAAAGGAGTACAACACCACTTCTGTGGAAAACCCTGGAAAATGAGTGTGTGATGGAAGAATTTACTCTTATGTACACCTTGTCTCAAATCTTTGGGAAGGTCCAACAGGACTTTCTCTCTTTCAGTTCCCACCACAACACCATGCAGTTGCTTAGGAGGGAATGTGAAATAGCAAGCAGCTACATGGGGTAATGTAATGGTTGAGCAGGGATTTGAACCAAGATTCTTGTTATCTGCACCTTATAATCTGCCCCACACAATTCTATTTGTATCTGGGAGCTTTGAAGAAAGCCCCCCGTGTTGGTCTGCCATTAGAACAGAATGAACTCTCCTTATGCTCCACTTTGCTCTCGTTTGATAACGGTAATACCATCTAAACCTGGCCACGAAATAACTCTGTAGTGTCCCCAATGGAGCTGTTCCTGGACTCTTTCACTTCTTCATTCTCTCTTGATAGAAATCGCTTTCGGCTGCTACTCGTATCCAAACACACATTTTCCCTGGAGGTCATTTTCTCAGCTGGTGGATGTTTCTCTGGGGACTCCACAAACCGGATCCTGGCATTGAACATGCGGCCACACACAGTACAGTTATACATCGCTTAAAGAGCATAATGTGTTCCACAGGATTGCTCTTTAAGCGAGTTTGCTCTTTAAGCGAACCACTTACAAGTGACCAATTGCAACTTCGGGGGGGGGGGGGGGCGATTGTGAATCCCGATTTATTTGTTAAGAGAGTTTTTGTTTGGTTTTATTTGTTAAGTGAAGTGAACATTCAGATAAAATTCTGCTCTTTAAGTGAGGCGCTCTTTATGCGAGATTTGACTGTACATGGACTAGATGGTGGAGGACGTGGTAGGGTTTGACGAAGCTTCTGTGCTTGTCACTTAGCCTGTCTGAGGCTCTTTGAAGTGATCTGAAGCAGGAGAGATGGTTTGCCGCCAAAGTAGGTGATCTTCAGCCATTGTCTCCCAAGTGTGTGAGTTTATATCTGACACCTTCATGGTTTGTTTCAGATGGTCCTTATAGTGCTTCATAGGAGCTCTGTGGGGTCTTGTACCAGAGCTAACTTCCTCGTAAAGTATTTGGCGAGGAAGCCTGGAACCATCCGTACGCCAGACGTGCCCTATCCATCGAAGACGATGCCCTAGTATGGAAGCTTCAGTGCTGTTTACATTCGCTGTTTCGAGAACTGCAATGTTCAAGATGGACCTTCGCTTCTGTTAGTGAAAGCGCTCTAGCTTTTTATGAAATAGTTTTGTTTTTCACATTCAAATTTTAAAAGAACAGCTGTAACTAAAGTTTATTGTGTCATAAGGTTGACAAGGAAGTTGTTAGAACTAAATTAAACATGTTTATATTAAAAGATTGTGGGAGGAAAGATAGAACTGTGAGCTAGGGAGAGATGGAGTGAACGAAAAGCAGGGAAGGGAGGAAAAGAAAACTTTCTCTCCCAAAGCTTTCCTGCCCCAGAGCAGACCAACCCTCATTTTCTTTCTAACTATAAACTAGATCAAGGGTGCCCAAACTTTTTGGCCCGGGGGCCGGATAACATTTTATCAGATGCTCCGAGGGCCGAACTATCTCTCCATGGTACATACATCCACCCAGGCTTGCCCCCGCCGCCGCCGCCGCCACCACTAACGCCTTTGCCACCGGCTCCTCTTTCGCCGGCTCCTCCTTCGCCGCCTTCGCGGTGTCCTTTAAAAGTGTCCTTTTAAAAAAATATGACAGATCCTAGAAACTCACATCCAGCTTGGTCATTGTGGCATCCAAGGAGCTGTTGTTGTGTTCCAAAGCTTCAGGTAGGTGGGATTTTAATTAGCAATGAAAAGTCATTAGCCTTAGAAAAGATCTGCTTCCTGACATCATGTCAGGAAGCAGATCTTTTCTAAGGCTAGTGACTTTTCATTGCTAATTAAAACCCCACCTACCTGGAACTTTGGATTTTAATTAGCAATGAAAAGTCATTAGCCTTAGAAAAGATCCGCTTCCTGACATGATGTCAGGAAGCAGATCTTTTCTAAGGCTAGTGACTTTTCATTGCCAATTAAAACCCCACGTACCTGGAACTTTGGATTTTAATTAGCAATGAAAAGTCATTAGCCTTAGAAAAGATCTGCTTCCTGACATGATGTCAGGAAGCAGATCTTTTCTAAGGCTAATGACTTTTCATTGCCAATTAAAACCCCACCTACCTGGAACTTTGGATTTTAATTAGCAATGAAAAGTCATTAGCCTTAGAAAAGATCTGCTTCCTGACATCATGTCCTGCCTGGCTTGCTGCAGCCTCAGAGGGTGGGGGAACTTCAAAATTAGCGCACATTTGGTCTCCCAATCAATTTAAAATCAGGAATTACACAATGCACAGCCATAATACTGTAAATCAATTTTGACTTCCAACTTATACCAATACTTGAATCAGTGTAAAATAAATCACTTCAGACCAGTGATGGTGAACCTTGGCACTCCAGGTGTTCTTGGACTTCAATTACCAGAAGCCTAAATCAGCACTTCTGGTGATCAGGACATCTGAGAATTGAAGTTCCAAAACATCTGAACTACCAAGGTTTGCCATCACTGGTTTAGACTTTGTGCCCACTCCTGTTAATGTTTACCTGGGAAAGCGCAGATAAACTTGCAGCAGGAGGTGACATAGATTACAGCTGATTGGCAGAGGCAGCATTAACAGATCTGCTGCATCTCTCTGCAGCTGCAGATCAGCTGACACCAGTTACTACCAATCAGTGGGAGCCCCTCTGCTGCTATGGTGCATTGTTTTTTAAAAAAATATTTATTCAAAGTGTCATAGCACTAGGACTCTTCAAATAAACATTTTTTTAAAAAGAATTACTGGTGGGAATAGCAGTTAGTCTTTAAAGTGCTACTGTGTATTTTATTTTATTTGTTTTGTTTTCTGAGATAGCTAGGAATGGTCTCCCTTGATCAGCTGGAGTCTGTTTTCACTGATCAGTGGCTTTGATCTGCCCTGGTAGTGCAGACAGATTTCCAGCTGATGAAGGAGAACATAACCATTTGGTCCACAGCATCTCTGATGCCATCGTGACTGCCAATCGGCTTACCTGGGACATCTCTATACCGCCAGTCAGCTGATCAATGGGAAATCTCATGGCGGCAGCGGAGATGCCACTGATTAGCTGGGGACAGTTTGCCCCATCAACTGGAGCTACCTCTGCTGCCAGAGTAGAGTGCAGCCACTATAGACATACAGTGTATCTAAATAGCTTTACAGTACTGCATATATACATATGGGACTGCAGTGGCTCAAGTCACTAAGACGCTGACTGGGAGGCGGAAGGTCAGCAGTTCGATTCCCGAGTACTGCAGGACGGAATGAGCTCCCGTCTCTGTCCCAGCTCCTGCCAACCTAGCAGTTCAAAACCAAGAAATTGCAAGTAGATAAATAGGGACCAGTTCGGTGGGAAGGTAACAAGTGTTCTGTGGGCTGCAGTGTCTAGTCATGCCTGCCATAAGACCACGGAAATGCCTGCAGAAGCAGACAGCACTAGCTCTTCGGCTTAGAAACAGAGATGAGCACTGACCCCTAGAGTCGGATAAGACTGGCTTTCGAGCAAGGGAAACCTTTACCTTTACGATTGCAAGTAGATAAATAGGGACCAGTTCGGTGGGAAGGTAACAAGTGTTCTGTGGGCTGCAGTGTCTAGTCATGCCTGCCATAAGACCACAGAAATGCCTGCAGAAGCAGACAGCACTAGCTCTTTGGATTTGAAACAGATGAGCACTGACCCCTAGAGTCGGATACGACTGGCTTTTGAGCAAGAGAAACCTTTACCTTTATATATACATATAACCTAGCAGTAAAAAAGCAAGATTGCAAGTAGATAAATAGGGACCAGTTTGGTGGGAAAGTAACAAGTGTTCTGTGGGCTGCAGTGTCTAGTCATGCCTGCCACATGACCATGGAAATGTCTGCAGAAGCAGACAGCGCTAGCTCTTTGGATTTGAAACAGAGATGAGCACTGACCCCTAGAGTCGGATACGACTGGCTTTCGAGCAAGGGAAACCTTTACCTTTACGATTGCAAGTAAATAAATAGGGACCAGTTCGGTGGGAAGGTAACAAGTGTTCTATGGGCTGCAGTGTCTAGTCATGCCTGCCACATGACCACAGAAATGCCTGCAGAAGCAGTCAGCGCTAGCTCTTTGGATTTGAAACAGAGATGAGCACTGACCCCTAGAGTTGGATACGACTGGCTTTCGAGCAAGGGAAACCTTTACCTTTACGATTGCAAGTAGATAAATAGGGACCAGTTCGGTGGGAAGGTAACAAGTGTTCTGTGGGCTGCAGTGTCTAGTCATGCCTGCCACATGACCACAGAAATGCCTGCAGAAGCAGACAGCGCTAGCTCTTTGGATTTGAAACAGAGATGAGCACTGACCCCTAGAGTCGGATACGACTGGCTTTCGAGCAAGGGAAACCTTTACCTTTACGATTGCAAGTAGATAAATAGGGACCAGTTCGGTGGGAAGGTAACAAGTGTTCTGTGAGCTGCAGTGTCTAGTCATGCCTGCCACATGACCACAGAAATGCCTGCAGAAACAGACAGCGCTAGCTCTTTGGATTTGAAACAGAGATGAGCACTGACCCCTAGAGTCAGATATGACTGGCTTTCGAGCAAGGGAAACCTTTACCTTTACGATTGCAAGTAGATAAATAGGGACCAGTTCGGTGGGAAGGTAACAAGTGTTCTGTGAGCTGCAGTGTCTAGTCATGCCTGCCACATGACCACAGAAATGCCTGCAGAAGCAGACAGCGCTAGCTCTTTGGATTTGAAACAGAGATGAGCACTGACCCCTAGAGTCAGATACGACTGGCTTTCGAGCAAGAGAAACCTTTACCAAATTTAATGCATTCTCCAGGGCCTTTTGTAGACTAACTCCTGTATTTAAATTTGAGCTGTATTTAAATTTGGGGTGGATTTGAGATCAAATCCACCACATCAGGCAGAAGAGCAAAGCTTCGTGGGTTGAATTTGTAAGAGCACATCAACTCCACAGGCACACAATGACGGGGCAAGCCTAAAGGTAAAGTAACGTCTCTTTTTGCAACTGACGAAAAATCCCGGGTTATTTAAACCTTTGCAATTGCAAAAGGTTGCAGAGCAAACTTCTTTGCACAAGGATTGGCCACAAGCGAGCTGAAAAGCAACATTTGTTGCTTCTGACAGTAAGGGAACATCCCGGGGGTCTTATTCAAACCTCCTACAAACGGCTGCAAAACAAACTTCTTTTGCCCAGCCAATGGATGGGTGGATGCATTATTATGCATTTTGGCACCTGAGAAGTTGTGAACTTTTTTTGCTTCTCTTCTGATATCTTAAGTTTGCAATATACGCAGCCTGACAGAGATGTGAAGAACTCTAAACCTCGCTTCCCTCCCCCTCCCCCCTGCTCCTGGCTTTCTTTTTTAATTGCTTTAAATCAGGCATGCCCAAACTACTTACTTTTAGCTCTGACTGAAGTCCCTCTCTCCACTCTTAACAATAACAGAATCACCTCTGGCGTATTGATTCAGCCATTCTAAAGTAGATTCGGCAGAACTCCTAGTACTAAGCAGGAGGAGGAAGGAACTAGGCAAATCACTGTCTTTCACTGACTTGTGATCCCTCCGCCCAAAAAAAAAGTTCGCCTAAAAAATTTTTTTTTAAAATAAAATAAAATTATAAGAGTTCTTATACTATGTCGGGGGCCGGATGAAATGGCCTGGTGGGCCGGATTCGGCCCGCGGGCCGTAGTTTGGGCATGCCTGAACTAGATTATTTTCCCCCTCGCTGATCCTCCACTGCTCTCTGCTGGAGAGCAGAAAAGAAAACACCCCACCTTGAATCAGGTGGTTTCTTGGCAAAGGCAGAATGAACTGATACACAGTCCTGTGACACAAGAAGCGAGAGAGAGAGAGAGAGAGAGACCCATCAAATAGCTTGGACCCACCCCAGTTTCAAGCATTTGAAAAAAGAAACCACACTAAAAAGAACTGCAAGCTTTCAGAAGAAAGATTCTCAAATTAACAGAAGAGACGCCTTCTTAATAATAACACGTGCCTGGAAATCCTGGAAGGTCCCAAAGAGCCAGATCTCTCACTCTGGTTTCAGCATTCAGAAAGAGGGTGGGAGGGAGAGTGGAGCCACTTCCAGTCCAGGGATGGACGAGGAGATCTTCCTAATTCAGATCACTAGAGCTCTGAGCATGCATGCCTTTGGCTTCAGTGAGGTTCACAAATCAGACCATTTGCCTCTGGTCTCTGCGAGTTCCACATGCCCAAGAAGGGGGCCTTCCCAGCCCTCGCCCCCTTTCTAAAGTCACCCAATTCCCTCCATTGCTGAAGGAGACTAGAAGGATGACCAAGCAGCAGGTGATGCATCCAGGTAAAGATCAGAAGGAGGACAGAATTTTCACCCCAAGTAAGATTCTGGTGTGTTCATCCTTTTTTGGGATAAAACACACCTTTTCAGATTTTATCCAAAGCAAGAAAAATATCCATTTATCAAAGTATTCCCACCATTTATTCACAAATTGACTGCACTGTGTCATAGATAACTGAAATCTTTTGAAAGCAAATAGATGCAGTTGTTTTTTAAAACCAATAAAATTCAAAACACACACGATGTCCTGCACCCAATACATGCAGACAGTGGTGGCAAACCTTGGCATTCTAGCTGTTCTGTGACTTCAATTCCCAGAACCCCAAGTCAGTACATCTGCTGATCAGAGCTTCTGGGAACAAGAACAGCTGGAGTGCCAAAGTTCACCACCACGACTTGCAGGTTAGGACCACCTTACAATTCCTCTTTACTGCATTGCTGTCTTGCTGCTGCCTCCAATACCCAACCCAAAACTTAGTAGAAAAAGGAGCCAGTGAGATGACTCATTCAATTAAGTCACAAATACAGATATCCTGGCTCTTCATTTCAGGAAAAATGAGAAAATTATATTCATATTTCTTTAAAAAATCTATATTCACAGGAAATACACCTGAAATCACTATCAACTCAGAAATAATACTTGAGTGGTGGGAATGTAAAGAGGTGAATAAAATATGGACAAAGGATTTTGAGGAAATTAATAAGATATTTTCACTTAGATTACAAATGTGCCCTAGGGCTGCCTTACTAATAAAATTTGGAAATATAAACTTGAAAAAACATACTGTAAGAAATAAGTTATTTTAAGATTAATATAACAACTGCACGATTGTTAATAGCTAGGAATTGGAAAATGTATATTCTGGATTGGAAGAATGGTATAAAGAATTGTGGAATATGGCTATAAATGACAAACTGGCATGTGAATTAAAATTTGGGGGGGGGGGAAGGTGTTACAAAGAAAAATGAATTTATCGAAATTTTGGGGAAATTTATTGAATATGTCTGTGACAAATCCAAAAGAGTTAAGCCAGATCAAGAATAATGTACGGTATATGAAATTTTGGAAACAGAGGATAAGATACAATATGTATAAACAAACAATCAGTTTTGCTAAACAAATATAAATAAAAGGCAAAGTCCCCAAGGTTATGAATATACACTGTACTGTATATGTACAGTAAAACCCTGATTTACTTATACCTCTACTTACGTAAAATTCAACTTACGGAAGGTTTTTTCTGTAAATCACGTCCCGATTTACAAATAAAAATTAAGTTACATAAGAGGTTTCCTGGTGTGTTTAGATTTTAAAATTTTAAAATTCCACCCATGCCACTAGCCCTCACCACCAAAAATTGCAAGACATCACTTACTACAGCGGCGGCCATTTGCTACAGTTCCCACTTCCTTCTGGAGGGACTGGGAGAGTGTGGGGGGAGGGGGATATCATGTGAACATGCCATGGAGAAGAGCTTAAAATGTGTAGGGGGAAATTGCCTGTCATTACCAGATGTGGCCACTAGGGGTACAAAATGTGACACTGAGACACACATACACGTGCGCGTGTGCAATACCTGTACATTGAAAACCAATTTCAAGCCCGTTTTTAAAAATTTTCAATGCATGCATCGATTTACATAAATCTATTTATGTCAGAAGCTATGGAACCAGAGGCGTAGCTACCGCCGTATCAGCCGTATCAATTATACGGGGGCCCCGGGCTACGGGGGCCCCCAACGGCAAAAAATAAAATTAAAAATAAAAAAGAGCAAAAATTTACTGCGCATGTGCAGAAACTCAATCTGATGTATTGCGCATGTGTCAGATTGAGTTTCTGCGCATGCACACTTTATTGGAGCCATTTTTGGCTCCAATTTTTAAAAAAAAGCCGGAGTCGGAGCCGCAGCTTTTAAGCGCGGCTCCGATGGCAGCCATCAGACGGCCGAGATGCAGCGCGCGGAGCCGTAGCTGAGCTGGCGAAGGCAAGGGGCGGCTCGGCTGTGGAAGGCGAGGCGAGCGGGCGCAGCGAGGCAGCCCCGACTCCGAGCCCGAGGCCCTCCCCCCGGTTGCCGTGGGGGCTCCCTGCCTGGCTGCGCCAGCCCGGGCGGCGCTCTCCACCTCGACGCTGGGGTGGGAGTCCAGCGCGCCTGGAGCTGACCTGTCAACTGCCGCATGCGGGACGGGGCGCGCGAGCTGGTCCTGCAGCGCTGGACTCCCACCCCAGCGTCGAGGTGGAGAGCGCCGCCCGGGCTGGCGCAGCCTGCCAGGGAGCCCCCGCGCCGCGGCGACCGGAGGGAGGGCCTCGCTCGGGGCTGCCTCGCTGCGCCCGCTTGCCTTCGTGGGCGAGCTGGTCCTGCAGCTGGACTCCCACCCCAGCGTCGAGGTGGAGAGAGCCGCCCGGGCTGGCGCAGCCTGCCAGGGAGCCCCCGCGGCGACCGGGGGGAGGGCCTCGGGGCTGCCTCGCTGCGCCCGCTCCCCTTCCACAGCTGCCCCTTGCCTTCGCCGTGCGCGGCGAGGGAGCGATCGTGCAATGGCAGCAGCGGCGGCGCGGCGGTGACAGCAGAGGCGGAGGAAGAAGAGGCCCCAGGATTAAGGTAAGTGAGGTTTTTGTGTTTCGGGTGGGTGGGTGGCTGGGTTGAGGTGTGTGTGTGTGTTTTTTTTTTTTTTTACATTTTAATTCTATTTTATTTATTTTATTTTTATTTATTTTATTTTTATTTTGGCCCCGCCCATGACATCATGACGTTGGCTCCCCCCACGACATCATGATGTCATGACGTTAGCTCCGCCCCACATATAAAGGCCCCCCAAACAATTTTTATACGGGGCCCCGCCAAGGTAAGCTACGCTTCTGTACAGAACGGACCTTTTTCATAAATCGGGGCTTTACTGTACCTGTATATGTATTCTCTATTTGCAACGTAAGGATTGGGTTGTAAGGTTTTTTATTTTTAAATCCTTCCTTTTAATTTTTAATTTTTTTAAAAAAAATAAATCATTTTTTAGCATGAGAGATCTGGTAATGTTATCTCTAGGTAAAGGTCACCATTGCTCAAAAACCAGTCATATCAGACTTAGGGTTCGGTGCACATCTCTAATTAAAGCCAAAGAGCCAGCACTGTCTACATTTGTAGGCGTTTCCACGAACATGGGGCAGGCATGCCTAAACACCAATGTGCATGGAATGTTATTTACCTTCCCATCGAAGTGAGAAGGAAAATTTCTTTCCTTTGAACAGCTGGTTGGCAGGAGCTGGGACAGAGACGGAGTCTCACTCCATCATGCAGCACTCAGGTCTCAAACTGCTAAACTTCGTCTTCAAGTTTAGCATCTTAACTACTAAGCCACAGCAGCCCCTGTTATCTCTATAAAAGTGCAACCATCGTCACACCTGGAAGCGTAAGTGAAAGGCACCCATATGCAGGTGCGTTTTACTTCCGCTTCCAGGAACAACAAGGGCTTCGTGGACCGGATAAATTGGCATTGGGGGCCGCGTTCAATCCCCAGTCCTTAGTGACCAGCTCCCTGAACCATGTGATTGGCCCGCAGCCCAAAAAATTTGGGCACCCCCCTGGCTTAGCACCTCCCCCCCCCCCGTAGCTTAGTGGTTAAGGTACTAAGCTGGAGACTGGAAGGTCAGGTTTTAATACTTGGGGACATGAAAGGAGCCTCATTTAGGCATCTTCTGAAAAATCATTTCAACCCAGAGTAATCTGTGACACTGAGTTATTATTATAATGCCGGCTTGATTTGCACTCACACCTTCCACACCAATAGAACGAGTTACAGCTAAATGTTGGAAGCCAAATGAAAGATATTGGGGGGGGGGGGGGTGTTAATAAAGAAAGCCCAAAGAAGGAGCCTGTTCAGCCCCCGATCCATTGGGTGGCCTCTGATTTCTCTCCTTTGTCAGGCGAGGCTCTCATGCCAACGTGCCCACTTTGGTTTGCAGGGCTGGGGCTGCCCCCCTCCAAGCCACACAAATATTTGGTCTTATCCTGGCAACCCCCACAACGAAAGAGGGCGCCCCCTTCTGACTGGTAGGCAAGTTCAAGTATACCTGCCTTGAGGTAGACGGTTAGGGGTGGAGTGGG
The DNA here is from genome assembly GCA_030440675.1 of Furcifer pardalis. Taxonomy (NCBI): domain Eukaryota; kingdom Metazoa; phylum Chordata; class Lepidosauria; order Squamata; family Chamaeleonidae; genus Furcifer; species Furcifer pardalis. The sequence continues at coordinate 173,431,153 of CP126893.1, read as the reverse complement.
TTAAATTAATCCCTTTTTGTTTCAGGCGCAAGAGGGAAAGGCAGACCGAGAAGACTGACTCCGGATTATACTGCGCAACACGCCAACCCTCGATGTCGCCCCCCTCGCCAAGAAATCTCAAACAGGGCAAAAGCAGGGGCGACTTGGGGGGAGGAGACAGATCGGGAAGGGGGTCCTCCGCCCCTTCTATGGGTCTGGCTCCCCCCCATACATCCCATGACCCACCCACCCGGAGGAGACTCACCCTGGGAGACCCCAAAGAGGACGCCAAGCGCCCCCAGCAGCAAGGCGGGCCCCCCAGGAGGCCACATGTCGGTCTCAAACCCGAACTCTTATGCGGGTCTCAAATTCGCAGCAACCACCAGCACTCCCACTCCCTTCGATGGTGGACATCCGAAGAATGAGAATCTTTGGGGGGTTCACACCCAAGGGACTCTGGCAAGAAGACTCAGGATTGGTGGAGAGGAAAATATTCGCCCAATAGGCTAAAAGAACAGCTAATTCGTCACTGGTTGCTATCCAGGCGACCCATCGCAAGACAGCGTTTTATCATTGGAAAAGGAAAGTGAAACTGGATTCGTGAAAGTTTTCGGGTGGGAATCCCCTTCTTTGGAGCAGCAATTCTAATTGTAGGGAGAGCGAGTTGGGGCAGCAGGAAGGGCCGCACCTCTACGCTGTGTGATGAAATGCAGGTCGAGAAGCAGCTTTGTTGGGGGGGAGGCTTGGAAGTCTCTGGGCAAAAGAGGTACTCCATCCATCTCTCTCTGGGGTCTCCACCAAGTCAAGTGTCCACACGGCGCCCGGAGCGAGGCGGGAAGGAGGGAGAAGGAGAGGGAGCCCCCCCTTCCGGAAAGAGGGACAAAAATTCCTCCAGTGAGCAGTTTAGCTATGTAGCTTATTTGGGTAAGGGGGGAGGTCTGCAATTGGTCAAAAAAAAAATTCATAAAGTTTGAACAGTTCTTGTCCAAATGCCAAAGTAATTTTAAAGAAACAGGAAAGTGTTTTTCAATGCAGCAGTAATAAATTCCTTCCTTCTTCTTTTGGGAAAGTAATATTTTCTGAATTTTTTGGAATCGTAGCCATGTTAGTCTGTAGTTCAGGCATATCAGAAAACAAAACAAAATAAAAAACACTGTAGCACTTTAAAGACAAACTGCTATATTTTTATTGTTCGCTTTCGTGGATCAAGTCTGAAGAAGTGGGCTTGAACCACTAAAACTAACAATAAAAATATAGCAGTTAGTCTTTAAAGTGCTACAGTGTTTTTATTTTTTTTGTTTATTTTGTTTTGTTTTCTGATATGCCTAATTTTTTTCAGATCTCATTATCCTAGGGAAGGGCAATTAAGGATGTTCTAACTTCTCTGAAGATGGAAAAGGTAAAAAGGGTGCATGCGTCTATCCTCCTTTTTTGGGGGGGGGGGCAGTGATGGGATGTTACCGGTTCGGACTGGTTCACCCGAACCGGTAGCATCCCATTAGGAGGGGTCGCCGGGGTGGTGGTAAAACCCCAGGCAACTGGTTCGGTCGCCTCTCTGGCCCCCTCCAAAAATGTTTCTTTCAGGCAGCCATAATGGCTGCCCGGAACTGTGCATGAGTCAAACCTCCATTTGATGCATGCGCTGTTCAATTTTTTAGTGTGCATGCGTCAAATAGCAGTTTGACACATGTGCAATTTAAAAAAGAACTATGCATGTGTCAAACAGAGATTTGACGCATGCATAGACATTTTTATTTTATTTTTTGCTCTACCCACAACATCATGACGTCAGATACGCCCACGACATCGATGATGTCATGGTGGGGTAGCAAAGATTTTAACAACCCACCACTTGGGGGGGGGGAGTAATTTGAGCAGCTGTAGCTTTCACGAAAAGCTACATCTCATGAAATTTCTTCAAAGTAGCCATTAAAGGTTTTGAAAAAGCTAACCCCCAATTCCCTCCTCCATCAGGTTGCCTAAAGTTGTGACTTGTTGGCCCAAATGTCTGAGACAGGGAGCTGCCATTTTGTACTCCCCGCCATTGCATGACAGAGCAAGAACCAGCATGCACAAAATGGCTTCCTTTTTTGAAAGGTGAGGCTGCCTCCCTCTGGCCCTTTCGGAGCAGTGTTTACCATAACTGCAGTAGTGAAGGCTGAAACTGAAAGCCACCCAAGCAACTCAAACCCTCCAAGTCCTTGGCCCCCAGCCATCCAAGTGACGCAGCCCCAAATGCTGTAGCTTGCAGTAACATGCCACTCAGAGAGTGGGATCCACTGGCATCCCTGGATAATCACTGAGTCAGGCAGGAAAGTCCCCAAATGATGCTATCAACAACAAGCCACCTTTGCTCTCAGATTTCTTTGGATACAATGGTCTCTTTATTACTGGCAAGTACATCTCGTGGTTTAGAGACCAATTGCAGACATTTCCACGGCGCCTCTTTCTCCCCTGCTCTTTAACCCTCTTGGTGAGCCCAAGGCCTTTGCAAATGAAGCTACACTGATGTAGATGCAAAGCAAGCTGGCAGGTCTACTTTCTTCTTTTACATCTAGGTCAGACTTCAAACTGCCAAAATGAAGCCACCTTTTGGTGAATTCATTCCTCAGTTCCTTTTGCCTGGCCTAGTGGGAGAGAAAGATTAGCCGTCACAACAACCAAATGCCGTGGCTTGTAGTAACAGAGAGCTTCCCAGAGAGCACATTCAGTGGCTGCTCTGTGTCCTTCTCCCTCCGCTTGGCATCTCTGTTTAGCTGCTGAGTAAGGCAGGAAAGTCCCTGGGTGGTTGCCTCAGTTACAGCCTCCATTGCTGTGGTTCAGGCATCTCAGAAAACAAAACAAAACAAAATAAAAATAAATAAAATAAAATAAAAGTAGCAGTTAGTCTTTAAAGTGCTACTGTGTTTTTAATTTTATTTTATTTATTTTTTTCTGAGATTTTTTTCTACAGTGGTTTTTTATTACTGGCAAGCTCTTGTCCTGGTTTAAAAACACATTGCAAGCATTTCCAAGGCCCCTGTTTCTCCTCTGCTCTTTGGCTTTCCGGGGTCAGATAAGACTGGCTTTTGAGCAAGGGCGACCTTACCATGCTTCAGGGAGGTCAGGGTGCCAGTCCCAAAGGCTGGAAAGTCACCAGAAGCTTGCGAAGATGGGGTTGGGACCCAAAGCTCTTCACAACGATTGTAATAATTTTGTGTCAGAAATTATTCCAGGTTAAAAGGATTTTTGCAGAAGAAACTCCTTTCACATCCCCAAGAACTGGGACAAAGATGGATGCTCAATGTATCATTCAGTACCAGGGTCTTGAACTGCCGACTTACCAGCCTTCCAGCTAACAAGGCAAGCTTCTTAACCACTAAGCCACCGCAGCTGCCTCACAACAATTGAAACCATACAGTAGCCACAAGTTAAAATGCATACGAAACGAAAAAGCCCTATTACGCATAGGTCAATATTAAAACCAATTTTTTAAAAATTTTAAATATTTAGAAAACATTCCAGTATCTAAATTTCATGATTGGTGGATTCGTTATTGCTTCAAGGGCTGGCTAGGTTTGTTAGTGGTTTAGGTGTCTGCCTGCAGAGCTAGAGGTTGGAAGTTTGTTTCCCCAATGGGCCTCCGTTGAAGAAAAACCAGCCTGTGTGGCCTTGGGCCAGCTGCACAATCCCATGGCACCCCTACCAGAAGCCGTGTGGATTTCAGTCGCCAGGGGTGTAAGCCAAATTTGCTGCCCCCTGGTGGATGCTGATGCCTGCTCCCGCTAGGGCTTCTGGGAATTGTAGTCCAAGAACTCCCATACACCAAAATGCACCACCCACGGCGACTGCAGCCCCCCCCTTGACGCTACTGACTCCTGCCCTCCCCAGAGGAAAGGAATGAGAAACTACTTCTATGAATTCCCTACCTGGAAATGCCAGAAAAGTGTCACAGCAGAATTAACTTGATTGCAAGCAACTATTCTTCAATTGCTTCAGAGTGTATTTGAAAAAGAAGATTTTTGCCTGGTGACAGAAGGACAGGAGGGAGAAGACCAACCTTACTCCTTGGGGCACTGGATTCCAAAGCCAGGGAGCCACCACAGAGAAGCCCTTCCTTAGGCCCTTGCCAAATGGGCTTATAGAGGTGGTAGAACTGAAAGAAAGCCCTCTCCAGATGGTCTTAAAGGTCTATAGCGGTGATGGCGAACATTGGCACTCCAGATGTTCTTGAACTTCAATTCTTAGAAACCCTGATCAGCAGGCGTGCTGACTTGGGCTTCTGGTAATTGAAGTCCAAGATCACCTGAAGTGCCAAGGTTCACCATCACTGATTTATAGGCATGTCGTGGGGTGACATGATCATTCAAATAGCCTGGACCTATCCCAATTTCAAATACTGTGCAGTATTTGAAAAAGAACCATACTAAAAAGAACTACATGCTTTGAGAAGAAAGATTCTCAAACTAACAGAAGAGATGCCTGTTTAACAACAACACATGCTTAGAAGTCTTGGAAAGTCCCGGAAAGCCAAATCTTTCCCTCTAGTTTCAGCCTTCAAAAAGAGGGTGGGAGGGCGGCTGGGGCCACTTCCAGTCCAGGAATGGGCGAGGAGATCTTCCCAATCCAGATCACCAGAGCTCTGAGTTGGCGTTTGCCTCTGGTCTGGCTGAATTCCACATACCCAAGAAGACCAAAGCATAGCCTGCTCTTCCTAGCCTTCCTCCCCTTCCAAAGCCACCCATCTCCCTCCACTCCAGAAAGAGGCCATAGGGTTGCCCTGGTGGCAAATTCTGCATCCAGATAAAGGACAGCAGAAGGACAGCATTTTGGTGTGTGCGTGCGTGCGTTCTTTTGGGGATAATATACACCTTTCCAAATTTTATCCTCAGCAAGAAAAATATCCTATTTATTTATTTATTCATTGAAGTATTTCCACAATTTATTCACAGATAGACTGTGCTGTGACATTTATAACAACTGAAATCATCTGAAAGCAAATTCTGGATGTGAAAGCAAATAGTGGTTTAGATCCAGTAAAATTCAAGACACACACAATATCCAACACCCTATACTTGTGGGTTAGGATCATAATCCTGGCAACCCCACAACGAAAGAGGGGTAGACGGTTAGGGTGGGTTAATCCTTTTTATCCCCCAGAGGGCAAGAGGGAAAGGCGGATCGAGAAGACTGACTCCGAATTATACTGCGCAACACACACCCCGACATCTCCCACCAGGAAATCCCAAGGAAGACAAAAGCAGGAGCGACAAGGGGGAGAAGAGGCGGACTGGGAAGGGGATTCTTCTCCGTCCCATCGGACTTACTTAACCTCCACTTCTACGGGTCACGCCGCCAAGACTCACCCCACACACCCTCCGGAGAGACTCACCCTCGGAGACCCCAAAGGAGACGGCAAGCACCCCCAGGAGCAAGACCGGCGCCCCAGGAGGCCACATGGCGCTCCCGAACCCGAACCTCCCTCTCTTATGCAGGTCTCGAATCCGGAGCAACGACTAACAACGCTACGCTCCCTCCAACCGGGATCCGCCGAATGCGAATCACTGGCGAGTTCACACCCAAGGGGCTCCGGACAGGAGACTCAGGATTGGTGGAGGGGAAAATATTCGACCAATAGGCTAAAAGAAGCGCTGTTTCGTCACTGGTTGCTACCCAGACGACCCTTCGCAAGGCAGCGTCTTCTTAGGGCTGGAATGGAAAGTGAAAGTGAATTCGTGAAAGTTTTTGTGCGAATGCACTTTGGAGCGACTTGGATTGTAGAGAGCGAGGTTGGACCGGGGGGGGGGGTGTAGGATCCCTACGGCCCCAATCCAAAAAACCCAACCTCTACGCCGTGATGAATGCGGATCGACGAACATCTTTTAGGTGGGAGCCTTGGAAGTTTATGGGCGAAAGAGCTGCGTCCGGAGCGAGGCGAGAATGAGAGGAGGAACGCGCTTCGTCCGAAGAGAGGAGTTAAAAAGCAAAGCCTGGCATCAGGGCAGGTCGAAGCTGAGAAGGTGCCTTTCTTGATAAGCCAAAGAGAGAGGTTCTCTCTCCTCCCCTGATCACTTGTGTGTTGCCTTTTTAGGCTCAGGGGTTTTGTACAACGGCTTGAAAAGGGCTCCTCCAACCTCCCGCTGCCATGTTGGAGCCTGTGTTTTTTCCACTGGCCCGTTGCCTATTGAAAACCCTTGAGACCTAACCAGACAAAAACATATTAATGTAAATACTCAGGCTGTGACTTTGTGGATTCCCCACAGTGGGAAGTCAAAGGACTGTATTGAGGCTTGCTTGGTGATGCAGTGGTTAACACAGCCAAAATGTTGTGAGCTTGTTCCTGACAGCACGTTGGGGGCAAAATGGTAATTAACCTGTGAAATGCCCAGAGTGTACCAAGTGCTATATGGCAACACATAAGTTTACAGTAATTGCTATTGTTTTCCTGCATAGAATCACCAATCCACTCACTAATGCCCATTTCTACCTTTTGTACCCCAAAAGAAGGGAATTGTGCTTCAAGACAGAGTCGGAGAAAGCTGAGGAATGGATCAGGGCCATTGACCACCTTGATTTACTTTTTTCTAATTTGTAATGTATTTCCTTCGTCTGGGAAAAAGAAAAAGTCCTTGAAAGTCCTCATTCTCAAACCACCAGATAAATATATCTTAATATAGAGACTTGGGTTCCCCCTCTTGGGCAAACATTCCTCCAGCGAGCAGTTTAGCTGTGTTGCTTATTATTTGGGTGCCTCAAGTTGTGACTTGTCTTGTTGGCCCAAACGCCTGAGGCAGGGAGCCGCCATTTTGTACTCCCCGCCGTTGCATAACATAGTAAGAAGCAGCATGCACAAAATGGCTTCCTTTTCTGAAAGGTGGGGCTGCCTCCCTCTGGCCCTTTCGGAGCAGTGTTTACCGTAACTGCAGTAGTGAAGGCTGAAACTGAAAGCCACCCAAGCAACTTAAACCCTCCAAGTCCTTGGCCCCCGGCCATCCAAGTGACGCAGCCCCAAATGCTGTAGCTTGCAGTAACATGCCACTCAGAGAGTGGGATCCACTGGCATCCCTGGATAACCACTGAGTCAGGCAGGAAAGTCCCCGAATGATGCTATCAACAACAAGCCACCTTTGCTCTTAGATTTTCTTTTGATACAATGGTCTCTTTATTACTGGCAAGTACATCTCATGGTTTAGAGACCAATTGCAGACATTTCCACGGTGCCTGTTTCTCCCCTGTTCTTTAACCCTCTTGGTGAGCTCAAGGCCTTTGCAAATGAAGCTACACTGATGTAGATGCAAAGCAAGCTGGCAGGTCTAACTTCTTTTACATCTAGGTCAGACTTTAAACTACCAAAATGAAGCCACCTTTTGGTGAATTCATTCCTCAGCTCCTTTTGCCTGGCCTAGTGGGAGAGAAAGATTAGCTGGCACAACAAGGATGCCATTGCCTGGGGTTTGCTCAAATGTGGTTCAAAAGTACCACAATCTTCGAGGAGGCTCTTTCCGCTGGCAGATGTTCTCCTCACCTGGAGGGAAGACAGAAGCCACAGGCACCCATCCACCGACCAGCCTTGAAAGGCCAGGGTGGTGGTTGTTGCAGTTTGGAGGGGAAGAACACATCCTGTGGCGTTGTTTTGGCAGCTGTTTCTCAGCAAATGTTCTGATTCAGCTGCTTCAAAGCAAGCCAACTGCAGGACGCGCTTTCCAGCTGAGATTCTCCTTTAGTTCCTGTCAATGCTTGTACAACAGGCACTTTTTGGGGGTGTGGTGGACAAATCCATGCTTATGTACACCTTGTCTCAAATCTTTGGGAAGGTCCAACAGGACTTTCTTCCCTTCCGATCCCTCCACATCCCTGTGTAGTTGGTTAGGATGGGATGTGAAATAGCAAATTGCTACAGAGCTCAAGTGGTTAAGACGCTGGCTAGATACCCAACTACTGCATGATGGAGTGAGCTCCCGTCTCTGTTCCAGCTCCTGCCAACATAGCAGTATAAAAGAAAGAAATTATAAGTAGAGAAACAGGTACCACTTCGGTGGGAAGGTAAATAGCGTTCCATGCACTCCGGTGTCTAGGCACGCCTGCCACATGTCCATAGAAACATCTGCAGACACAGACAGTGCTGGCTCTTCGGCTATGAAACAGATGAGCACTGAACCCTAGAGTCAGATACGACTGGCTTTCGAGCAAGGGTGACCTTTACCTTTACACAGGGTAATGTCATGGCTGAGCAGGGACTTGAACTCTGATTCTTGCTGTCTGCACTTTATAATCTGTCCCACACAATCCTATTTGTATCTGGGAGCTTTGCAGAAGGCCCTCATTTTGGTCGGTCATGAGAACTCTGCTTATGCTCTGCTTTGTTTCTTTATGATACGGAAATATTTGAGCCTAGCCAGGAAATTACCCTGTAGTGTCTCCGACAGAGCTGTGCCAGGACTGTCTTTCTTGTTCTCCCTTTAAATAAATAGTTTGTGTTTTTCATTTTAAAAAAAATCATAGCTGTAACTAAAGCTAATTATGCTATAAGATTGTCAAGGAATTTTGCTGAAACAGAATTAATTGCATTCACATTAAAAGATTGTGTGTGTGTGTGTGTGGGGGGGGGAATGGAACACTGTGAGCTTGGGAGAAATGGCATGACTAGACACCGGAGTGCACAGAACACTGTTTACCTTCCAACCAAAATGGTCCCTATTTAGCTACTTGCAATGTCTTGCTTTCAAACTGCTAGGTTGGCAGGAGCAGGGACTAAGACAGGAGATCATTTGGTTGTGTAGCACTTGGGTCTCGAACTGCTGCCCTACCAACCTTCCAGTCGTCAAGTACAGAGTTCTTAACCACTAAGCCACCACATATTTCTTCTGACCCTTCAATGCTCAGTGCTGGGTATTATCACTGTAATACAGTCATAAACTTCTGGGAACTTTGCAGAAGGCCTCAATTTGAACTCTGCTTATGTTCCACTTTGCTCTTTTTTGACACAGTAAAACCATCTAAACTTAGCCAGGAAATTGCTCTATACTGTGTCCCCAATGGAGGTGGACTCTTTCTCTCTCTCATTCTCCCTTTAAAGGAATAGTTTATGTTTTTCTTTAAAAAAAGAATTGCTGTAACTGAAGCTTATTGTGTCATAAGGTTGACAAGGAATTTGCTGAAACAGAATTAATTACATGTTAAAAGATTGTGAGAGGAAAGGAAGAGATGTGGGCTAGGGAGAGATGGGGTGCAAGAAGTTTTCAGGAACCTTCCTGCTCCCAGGCCAACCCCGATTTTCCTTCTAATACCGGATTATTTTTTATGATCCTCCACTGCTCCCTGCTGGAGAACAGAAACAACAACAAACAAAAAAAAACAGGTGGTTTCTGAGAAATGAGAGAGGGAGGGAGAAAGATAGTGAATGCTTTTATTACCACCATGGTAAAGTTATAAACTTCACTGTATTTCAGTATCTTTGGAAATGTTAAAGATGTGAAGGAGTCAGCAAATGTCCCGGCACTAAAGTTGCTTTGCTGAGAATTAAAACTAGCTGCAGTAGCTCAAGTGGCTAAAGACACTGACTAGAAGGCGGGAGGACAGCAGTTCGATGCCCGAGGAGTGCAGGATGGAATGAGCTCCCGTCTTTGTCCCAGCTCCTGCCAACCTAGCAGTTCAAAAGCAAGAAATTGCAAAGTAGATAAATAGGGACCACTTCAGTGGGAAGGTAAACAGCATTCTGTGCACTCTGGTGTCGAGTCATGCCTACCACATGACCAAGGAGATGAAACATGAGCACTGAACCCTACAGTCAGATACGACTGGCTTTCGAGTTTACCTAAAACTAGCCATGAGCCATCAAACAGTATGATGTACTGTACTGTAATGCCTATTGTTGTTGTTACATGCTATCAGGTCTGTTTCAACCTATGGTGACAGCTATGAATGAGCTTCCTTGTTAAAAAAAAAAACCCATGGCTCAGCGCTCCCACTATTGCCGAATTATGTTGAGTTGTATATGTTATTGTAGTGTTCCACAAATTTGTTCCCAAGACCTAGAGCGCATGCACGCACGCACACAGGCGCACGCACGCACACACACACACACACACATATGGAAAGATTGTTTAGCATGAAACTGGTCTGGCGTCCATGCAAAGAGGTTGGGAACCCTGCCTTGTGCTATTCCTCAAGTTGAAAATCAGACTTAACCTTCCAAATGATGGGATCTCACCTCCATCTAAGATTTTGTTAAACAACATCTTTAGCAATTAATAGTCCATCCAAGTACCTTATAAAAATCAGCTTCCAAGCCATCCATCCTGGGTATTTTACTAACCTCCAACTCTTTTATAATTTTTAAAAATTTCTCCTACTGTAATTCTATTTTTATCCTGAAATTTAATACAGGTACTGACATTCTGCTTGATATATGTATTAACCTTCTTTTCAGATTCACTCATATTTGTATACAATTTCTCACAGAATTTCTGAACCACCTTAATTTTGTCTTTTATTAAATTACTGTACTTTTATTCCTGTTCTAATCTTTAATCTCATACAGTATCAGTTTTCACACTTTGCTTTTTTCATTTGTGTAGTTCTGGCCTGTAATTCTAAGTTTCTGTTACCATATTCAAAATAAATACTATCTTTTTAAATCAAATTTGTCTGCACTTTTTCAGTTTCAGTACTGTGTAAGACTTTATTTAAGGTGTGTAACTAATTCATGATTACCTGTACTTTGTCCCTTGTTATCTGCTATTCCCTCTAAGACTTTCAACCTTCTTTCTCATTTCTTCTTTTTCTTGTCTTGCTTGCTTTTTTAAGATCGAGGATTAATGGATTTGATTCATGAAAGCTAACATCAAAATACAGTGCAGCAGTTAGTCTTTAAGGCAGGGGTTCCCAACCTTTTCCCGCCAGGAGCCTGACCACCCCACCACCCTCAGTCAGCTGAGTGGGGGCTGGTCACATGATTCCTCCCGGTGACAGTGATCCGCACTGTGTTTCCATACATTTCCCCCACCTCTGCCGCTTCCCTTGGAGGAGGGAACAAGGGAGGAATATTTTCAGCTGCTTTTGAATTTTTTGCCACATTTTGGCATGAAAATGCAGCAATTTGCGCACTTCTGGCAACACCAGGGCACTTGCGGCATAGGTTGGGACCCCCAGCTTTAAGGTCTCAAAATGTATTTTTGTCTTTTTGTTTTGTTTAGGTAAAGGTAAAGGTCACCCTTGCTTGAAATCCAGTCGTATCCAACTGTAGGGTTCAGTGCTCATCTCTGTTTCATAGCCAAAGAGCCAGCGCTGTCTGCTTTTGCAGACATTTCCGTGGACATATGGTAGGCATCCTAGACACCAATGTGCATGGAATGCTGTTTACCTCCTCACTGAAGTGGCCCCTATTTATCTACTTGCAATTTCTTGCTTTTGAACTTGGCAGGAGCTGGGGCAGAGACAGGCGCTCATTCTGTCATGCAGTACTCGGGTTTTGAACTGCTGACCTGCCTTCCAGTCAGCATCTTAGCCACTTGAGCCACTGCAGTCCCTTTTGTTTTGTTTTGTTTACTCTCTGATATATTTAATACTGTACTAATAGTTCTATCTATTTTTTTGGGGCAGTAGACCCTTTTAAACACTGCTTGGTTTTTCAGTCTGGCAGAATCCATCATTGCAGTCATATGGGGAGGGGGAAGATGGTGGTGGGAGTGATGTGATATGTAGTCGTCTGGCTACGGCCGCTTTATCCCACTTTGCAAAATCCTTCAGTGTGTGTGCCTGGAGGCGTGTAAGACTAGCATTTTGCAGCTTTAGCAAGCCACATTCTACGGCCTGCAAATTCTTCATGGGGTTTTCGTGTACGTGAGATAGAGAGTGTTGAACGCTTCCAAGCAAATTCCTGGTGTTTTGCCAGGAGGTGTTTTGGCTCAGATCCCAGAGTTTAGCCACACAGTTTGCTTGGAAATGCAAGCTAAGCATGAGATCAGTAGAAACTGATAACTACCTTTTCTGAATAACTGGAGAACAGAGAAGCAGCAAGCCCTACATTTTCCTGGTTCAGCTGTTTCATGACTTTGGGGTGATGCCTCGGACTATGGGATTATTGGTAGGGGAATGTGCAAATGTCACATCCTGAAGGAGGCCATTGTTTTATCCAGCCCAGGGTTGACAGGTCTACTCTATCTGCCAATGGCTCTTTCCCATGAACAAAAGTTGTGAGGTTCCTTTTCCATTACTGTATTGGTATTCTTTTAGAGTTGGACATAATGGAAACATGTGGACATAATAGCAATCTTACATGCACCTAACACTGGGTCTTTACAGCCTAATATGATTGTCCTTAGCCACTAACTTGATTAGTAAAGTTATTTTCCCACCTGCTTTTTAGGCAAATCCCCACCCAATCTTCTTGTTTGTTTGATTGCTTCCATTGTTTTATTGGAAGTCTTCTTTCTTTGACCTTCAACCAAGCAACAAAAATGGAAGTTCTCTCTGTCTACTGGACACTCCATTTTCCTTATTTTTTTCTACCGACTGTAACTATAAATGGTAATTGTAAGTAAATATAATATTTTTCCTACTCTAAATGCTTCTAGAGTGCTTTTATCATGCAAAGTGCTAGTTTGCATGGAAGAAACCAAGTAGGGGAAGCAATGATGAGACTGAGTTGATCTTTCTCCATTTTCTGTGCTGTTGTTGATTATCTACCTCATTTTCTTCTGGTTAAGAGGAATAACCAAAATTCCCCAATAGAATATGTCTTCTCATTTCTGAAGGGAACGCCGCCGCCGCTGCCCCCCGCCCCGGGGTTAACTATAGGCTGTATTGTACCCATAAGCCATGATGATGATGATGATGGTTTTGATTATCACATTTGTTTTACATTTTTTTTAATTCCAACTTATACACTTGCCCCTGTTTGATCCAATCCATATCTCTACACGGCTTTGACTTGATCCATCACCTCTGGAGATCTTCAAATCCAATCCAAGTCTTTTGATTGTGCCTTCACTTGTACAACTGAATTCGTACCCTCTCCCTCCATCTATTTAAATGGGAAGCAGAAATTACTAAAACTTGGAGGAAGCCATACAGAAATAGTATTTTTGGAGAGTTGAATGATCTTAAACAGAGGGTTCGGGCATTTCAAATTGTACATTCTCAAGATGGTGGGTGGTCACCTCCTTACTTGGGGAACAATGAGACAGTGATGTTGTCTGGGGTTGATGCATGTACTGTATATGACACTCTGACATGCAATGCTGGCTTTGTTATTCTTACTCATAAGAAAATTTAAAATTATTCTTAGGTGAAATTATGCTATAGTGCCAAACAACTACCTTTAAAGATAAAATTAATTATTTTCTAAATTTGTACTGGCTTTAGGGATATGATCTTCAAGTCATGCCAAACCATCACATTTTAATGTGAGGGCCTTACAAGCCAAAAGTGAGATAAAATATTATAATAAAAATGGAAAGCAGATTGGGAGTTTGAACTGGATGATTGATATAAACACAGGAAATGATAATTTTACATGTGAGTTAAATGTTTAAAAGGATTAATAAACTGATTTTAGGGAACTATGAGGGCTTGAATACAGATGGCTGCTAAAGATATCATGGGTTGATCATGTGACTAATGTTTATTTATTTATTTATTTATTTGTTCGCATTTAATACCCCGCCCCACTCGGGAAGACCCGACTCTGGGCGGCTTACAAAGTACATTACCGCAATGGGTAGTCTATGACTACCCATTGTGGTAATGTAGACGTATTGCATCGGATGCAGTGGTGGGCACCAGCAGGTTCGCACCAGTTAACCAGAACCGGTAGCAGAAATTCTGGCTGGCCTCGTCCATCCAAGTTTTGAAACAAAGTAGTCCTAATTCGGGTGTAATGCAGGTCTTTCCCCCTGTCCACACCCACCATTCCACGCCCACAGTGTGGTAGTAAATTTTTTTTGGAGCCCACCACTGACTGGATAAAGAAAAAGAACTATTTAAGAACATTAAGCAAAGAACTCCAATAACTTGGCCATATCATGAGGAACAGCATAAAGTATAGAATCCTCCAACTCCCTCTGCAAGGAAAAATCCCTGGGAAGAGAGGAAGCCCTGGACCAAGATGGGCTTCTTGACTGAAGAACCTGAGAGACTGGTGTGGCACGTTCTTGGAATAACTCTTCAGACGAGTTAACAACAGGGAGACTATCGCGATGATGACAGCCAATGTCCGGAATGGGTACGGCAGCTGAAGAAGGTGGTGGTGGTGGTGGGTGCACATCATAGTTATATGTAATTTTGTTAAGATTTTTTTTATAGTTGTGTGTTGTTGTTTTTTTGTATTTTGATAAAATAAAAATAAAATAATGCAAGCAGAAATGTTATCGTCTCTTTTCTATCTTTTTCTTAAATTTCTACTGCAGAATGCTTGGCCCTGCAGTCTCTTGTTCAGGAAGTCATAGGGGAGCCAGATGTCACCATGCCAAGCAACAGATTCTGGGCCCAACGTCCTTCCAACTCTAGGTAATTGTGTTGTGTATCAGACACATGTCATGAAATCATACAAGGGATGAACTTCATATTTTAATTTCCTTTACATTTATTAAGTATTAATAAAGACACTGAGGTCATTCACATTCCATTCTCCATATTCCAACACACACCACTGAATACCTGGACTGCTGATTAGCCATGTCAGTCACTTAAGACACCTGTGGATTAAAGCACACTTGCATAACAAGGAGGGATTTCCCAGAGTTACATTGGTCAAATTCCCATCATTTGAGAAAGGGGGGAAACTGACATTTACACAAGAAATGGAGTATGGGACATCACACACCTGTTCACACATCTGGGGACAGATAAACACCTGAGAATGTCAAAAAAATGCAAGTAGATAAATAGGGACCACTTTGGTAGAAAAGATCAGGAGACATGAAAGGAGCCTAATGCAGCCATTCCCCCAGCAAAAATCCTTTCGAACCAGAAAGCACCTTTGTGTGCTTCTGACACAATTAAAAAAAGATCAGATGCCCAGGAGTCCAGTGGAAGAAAGTCTGGGAAATATTAGCAAGGCCCAAATGGCCATAAAAATTTGGAAAGGGATTGGCCAACTGCTGTGTCCTGCAGCACAATTTTTGACCCAAACTCTCTACCTGTTCAGGGTACTGAAATTTGGTAATATGAGCCATGCACAAGGCAGCCAGATATTGTCAAGAAGAAGCAGTTGCAAAGATAATTACTTCAAAAAACATTGACTGCAACTCGTATCCGAAAATGTAACAATGCAGCAACAAAAAATATTTTGGGTATAATTCTTTCGGTTGGTTGGCTATCTTTGACACAGTCACCAAGCTCAATGTTTTAAACACTAAGCCACAATAGCCCATGAAAAGATGGCATATAATAAATCTCAAGATGGGCAAAAAAAAATCACCCAATGTCATGCAGACACTTTTAAGTTGTTAAGTTGTGGTGTTGTCTTGCCAGGACTTGATACAAAGTTCAAGTTGATATCTGAGTTTAGTTTGTTTGTTGCCGAGTCTAGTTCCTATGTCTGAAGATGACTGTTCAGCAAAGTAAATCATAAAGTTACGAGTCTCTGACTACCAAAGCTGATCCCCACCCCCACTGCATAAAACACACATTATTATTTTTATTACTGTAGATTTGCAAAGTGGAAAAGGCGCTTTTGGCGGCACAGCAGCGCCCCAGGTTTTCTGGAGAGGGTACTGTCGTTTCTTCCTTTTCAGCTGATTTCCCAGAAGAGGCAAGGGCGAAGGCAGGGCCTTTTGGATCCTCCCCTTTAAAAACAGCATTTCCTTATCTGGCTTCACAGCTGTTAATATATAATAGCCAAAGACGAGGTATTTCCACAGCAACAGACAAATTACCATTTTGTCTGCCTCCCCCCCCCCCCCCCCAGCGAAGAAGAACAGGCAGAAATTCTTCTGAGGAGTTCTCTATGCATTGATAGAAAAAAAATGCAATTAAATATTAACCAGCTTTTAGAGAAAAAGAGGTGTGTGTGTGTGTGTGTGTTGCCATCATGTCTATTAACCAGCTTTTAGAGAAAAAGGGGTGTGTGTGTGTGTGTGTGTGTGTGTGTGTGTGTGTGTGTGTGTGTGTGTGTGTGTGTGTGTGTGTGTGTGTGTTTTGCCATCATGTCACTTCCATTGTAGCCTGCAAAAGATTCTGTAATCTGCAGCTCTCCTTACAATTCCTTTGTCTTGCAAACTAAGAGCTGTGGTTTCTTCATTGAGTTAATCAATCTCATATTAGATTTTCCTCTTTCCCTGCTACTCTGTTCCCCCACCCCCGCCTTTCCCAGCTTTAGGGATTAGGTATCTTCTTATAATGTAAGGGTAAGGTATTACCACCACCACGACATAATAGTAGTAGTACTAATAGTGGTGGTGGTGTAACGACCACAGTTGACTAAGGTGGAACAACAACATTGGTTCTGTGTGAAAGCCAGGGCTCTGAGGAGGCCTTGGAAGAGGAAAAGAGTGTCAGTTTTAAAATTCAGCTTGGAATGCTGGCTGAGTTATCAGCAGGTGTTTTTCTTCCCCCAAAACAAGCAGTACAGTATAAGGACATTGGCTGTAGCTTCCATGACATCTCACAAGCCTGGGAAAGTGTGTATTTGTGCAGACTAGAGGGAGGAGGGGCCTGATTTCCATGCTGAGTTCCTAGCTGGGTAAAATCAGTGGTGGGCAGCAACATGTTCGCACCCCCCTCCCAGGGAGGTTAGCAAAATAGAGTCACTTTCTAGTCCTGGTCCCAATGTAGAGCACAGGCAGAAATACTCCCAACACCCTCTAGAGAAAGAGGCCACTAGAACGGGAATTGGAAGAATTTCATGGATTTTCTTTGAAGAATCTTCTATTTTGTTCCCCTTCCTTTGATGGGAGCAAAGGATTTAGAGAAAAGAAGGGTCAGAGTAAGGAGAAAATGATTTGGAAGGGTGAACATTGATCAGAATAGGGTTAAATTATTTATCTGGGAAAATAATGAGCCTTGTGGCACCTTGAAAACTTATGATGATGATGATAACAATCATAATTATTACCAGGAATCAGTAAGATCAAGAGATGCTTGACAAGAATGATGAAACAATGGTATACCATTCTAATGACAAAGGATATTGAGTTGGGAAACATCAAGATATGATGATACTGTTGAACACGACATATCAAGCATCAAAGACATTCTGATGGTATCCAGGAATGTGATTGGTAATCCTGGTGCAGAATGGTATTTTAGCATAATTCATGCATATGACAGCTGATTATAGTGAATTACAAAGAAAAGGGACTGCAGGCCGGGTCTGGCTTGCGGGGCCGTAGGTTGAGAACCCCTGGAGTAGAGCCTTGTGCCAGCGACTCAACACCGAGTATCAGCTGGTGGTTAGCTAACCTGACCACCCTGAGGGCTAACAGCCTTTGGTGCCAAAGTCCACGGGGAAGGGTGATGATCCCTAAGTTGATTAAACCCCACTTGAATCCCTCTTGATGGAAGGCACCAGTGTCATCAATCCTGACCTGGGGCCGGGGAGGATGTCCGAATGTCTTTGATGCTTGATATGTCGTGTTCAACAGTATCATCATATCTTGATGTTTCCCAACTCAATACCCTTTGTCATTAGAGTGGTATACCGTTGTTTCATCATTCTTGTCAAACATCTCCTGATCTTACTGATTCCTGGTAATAATTATGATTGTTATCATCATCATCATCATCATCATCATCATCATTTTTCAAGATCCCACAAGGCTCATTATTTTCCCAGAGAAATAATTTAACCCTATTCTGATCAATGTTCACCCTTCCAAAATCATTTTCTCCTTACTCTGACCCTTCTTTTCTCTAAATCCTTTGCTCCCATCAAAGGAAGGGGAACAAAATGGAAGATCCTTCAAAGAAAATCCATGAAATTCTTCCAATTCCCGTTCTAGTGGCCTCTTTCTCTGGAGGGTGTTGGGAGTATTTCTGCCTGTGCTCTACATTGGGACCAGGACCAGAAAGTGACTCATGGTAACTGGATCAGTGGTACTATGGGCGTCATGCTGCAATGCGGAAGGCAGATGAAAGGACACTGCATTATATTCTCAGGCCATATCAGAAAACAGAAACAATAAAATAAAAACACTGCAGCACTTTAAAGACTAACTGCTCTATTTTTACTGTGAGCATTCGTGGATCAAGTCCACTTCTTCAGACCATGCAGCTAACAGAGAGACTAGCACGGCTACTATTCCAAAAAATTTCAGGCCAGTCTTTGTGGCTGATCGCCATGAGGATCTCCAGTATTCGAATACAGTACTATACACAGAACAACAGGGGGAGAGGAGGAAGAGAGAAAGTGTGCGTGCGTGTGTTAGGGGTGTGTGAGCTACCTAGGTTTCTTATTACTTTTTTGTTGTTCAGTCGCACAGTCGATTCTGACCCTCTGTGACCCCATGGACCATTGCCCGCCAGGCACTCCTGTCCTCCACCATCCCCCTCAACTCGCTGAGCTCTGTGCCCATTGTCTCCACGATACCATCTAACCATCTCATTTTTGGCCGCCCCCCTTTTTCTTTTGCCCTCCACCTTTCCCAGCATCAAGGCTTTCTCAAACGAATCCTCTCATTTGATGTCCAAAGTACCTTAGCTTCATCTTTAGAATTTGACTTTCTAAGGAGCATTCTGGGTTGATTTCTTCTAAGGATTGACCTACTTGTTCTCCTCGCTGTCCAGGGGACTCTCAAAACTCTCCTCCAACACCACATCTCAAAGGCGTCTATTTTTCTGCGCTCATCCTTCCTAATGGTCCAGCTCTCACAACCATACATTGCCACAGGGAATACCATTGCTTTGACTATGCGCATTTTTGTTTTCAATGATGTCTCTACTTTTCATTATGCTGAAATAAGCGTCTCTATTTCATGAGGATCGCCAATATGGCAAAACAACAAAAAGGGGTGTGTGTGTGTGTGTGTGTGTGTGTGTGTGTGTGTGTGTGTGACCATTGCTTTGACTATGCGCATTTTTGTTTTCAATATGATGTCTCTACTTTTCATTATGCTGAAATAAGCGTCTCTATTTCATGAGGATCGCCAATATTAGGATATGGCAAAAACAACAAAAAGGTGTGTGTGTGTCTGTGTGTGTTGGGATGGTGAGCCTGCCTGCAATAAACCCCCCTCCGCCATGCAAAGAAGGGGAGGGATGAGTAAATCCACACCCCCTTCCCATGGGCCTGTGCTCAGCCTAGAGAGGCGTCTTCCCAATCCTCTGCTCTGCTTCTTTGCAAAGGTCCTAAAGTTGGGGGGAGCAGGTAGGGCGCCCCGCAGTACAGAGAGAGTCCCGGGGGGCGCAAAGAGAGGATCGGGGGGCGCCCTCTCTGCAGCACGGGAGGATGGCCGGCCCGGTTCAGGCGGCGGCGGCGGCGCCCCCCAAGAAAGGCCGGGGCAGCTCGTGGCAGTACCGGGAGACGGTGGCGCTGCTGCAGCTGTGGGGCCAGGAGCGGGTGCAGGCCGAGCTCCGCGCCAGCCGCTACAACCTGGAGATCTTCGCCGAGATCGCGCGGGCCATGCGGCGCAGGGGCTTCAGCCGGGGGGCGGCCGAGTGCCGCGCCAAGACCAAGAAGCTCCGCGCCGAGTATAAGCAGGCCCTGCGGCGCCAGCAGGAGAAAGGCGAGGAGGAGGAGGAGGAAGAAGAAGAGGAAGGAGAGGCCGAGGAGGAAGGAGGAGGAGAGGCAGGGGCCGAGGAGGAAGGAGGAGGAGAGGAGCATCGCCGGCGGCGCAGGGCCAGGGGCTGCCCCTTCTTCGACACCCTGGACCGCATCCTGCGCGGGGAACCCAACCTCAGGCCCAGGGGGGGCATCGCCCCTGCCGTGAACCCCCAGGCCCCAAACCCTAGGGGCCACCCAAGCCCAGGTAGACAAGGCCTCCTGCATTACATACACACACACACACACACACACACACACACACACACACACACACACACACACGGGACATGGGGCCAAGTCCTGCACAAAAGAGGTGCGCACCCACACACACACACACACACACACACACACACACACACACACACACACGGGACATGGGGCCAAGTCCTGCACAAAAGAGGTGTGCACGCACACACGCATGCACGCACGCACACACACGGGACATGGGCCCAAGTCCTGCACAAAAGAGGTGCGCGCGCACACGCACACACACACACACACACACACACACACACACACACACGACATGGGGCCAAGTCCTGCACAAAAGAGGTGCGCGCACACACGCACACGCACACACACACACACACACACACACCACAGGACATGGGGCCAAGTCCTGCACAAAAGAGGTGCCTGGGGGATGCAGTGGGGGTTCCCCCCTCTTTTCCTGGTGATGTTTTGGGGACTGGCTTTGGAGCACTCCTACCTAGCCGCCATTCCCGTCCTTATATTTAGTTAATCTCATTTAGTTAGTATTTTTAATTATCTACATTTATTTATTTCCATTTATTTATATTGCACTTATATACCACTCCTGGCTGGCGTACATTATATATACATATAAAATATGAGTTTTTTTAAAAAATAATTTATTATAAACAATACCATTGTGAAGCAAACTAAAAAACATTATACATAAAATATTAATAAACTCGGTTACATCAGGCATCACTTGCATATCAAAGCTTTTATATAACCGTGTACACATATCAATGTTCTGATAATCTTCATTTTTAAAAATATGAGTTGTGCATGCTGGCCTGGAGTGGGATATAAATATGTATACTGTATACGTATATACAGTGGAACCTCATACAAGAATCACCACGTATAGCAGTGAAATCTCATAACAATTAAGTTGGGGGGAGGGGGATGGCATCCCGCATAACAATTTTCCCTTTGGAAAAAATTGTACAACAAATTTTCAATGGGAAAAACCACTTAGCAAAAAATAAAATAAAACAGTGTACAATGCATCCCATAGGAACGATCGCTATATGGTGCACGCTTCATTTAGCAATTGTTTCGTACAAAGAGCCCCATGGAATGGATTAAAATCATCATATGAGGTGCCACTGTATATGCACATACCTAAATCTTTACAATCACAAGAAGAAATTAAACCTAAAGAGTAAAACCAACCTGAATAAAAGGATAAGTAATAACAACAACAAATGGTACCCTCTGCCCTCCCAAAGAAAGAGGTCCTTGCCTACCAAAAGCCCCCCCCCCCTTTGCTCCCTCCCTGCCTCCCATTTGGGTTTCTCACAATAATAATACTGTAATTTTGTGTCAGACAATATTCTGGGGTGAAAAGAATTTTTGTGGAAGAAACTCCACTCGGGGAATGCCCAAATGAGGCTCCTTTCATGTCCCCAAGGTAGGGCACTCAATCCATCATGCTGGATCTAGATCTCAAATTGCTGACTTGCCAGCCTTCCAGCTAACAAGGCAAGCTTCTTAACCCCTGAACCACTGCAGCTTCTTGGGTTTCTCAATAATACGCAATGGCTTTACCAAGGTTTGAGGTTGGGGCTTTCGGGTTAGGGCCTGGCTCGGGGCCCTTAAGCCGCTGCTTGGGTTGGGGGTAGGGACATGTGCATACACTTCTAGTTTCCCTTCAGTGTTTCTTGCCCACACAGGACTCCCCCCCCCCCCCAACACATCTTTATGATACTGCATCTCTTGGGAGCACCTTGAATTACACCCGGAGACACACTGGGAGCCAGCGCAGCAACCCATCAAATGGGACTACAAATATCTGGCTGTCATATTTCCTTTACTTCAAAAGGAGAGACTGATGTTTTGTGCCTGCCGCGATCTAAATCGTTACATACAGAGAGTGCCAAAATGTGTACACATTTTAAGAGTTAATATCTGTGTCTTTTTGAAATTGAACTGTACTATGGTAGCAATGTGTAGAATGTTGTTGTTGTTAGACTTGTACGCCACCCCACTTGCAGAGCGACTCTGGGCGGCTAATAAAGTTACAAAAAGTACAGTTACAATTACAAAGTTCAGTACAACATATAATCACAGATCACAGTGTCAAAAAGGTTCCACATTGTCATAATACAACATATCATCACAAATCACAGTACTGTACTGTATCAAAAAGGTTCCACATTTTCATAATATAACATATCATCGTTCACTTAAACAAATGTGACAGGCAGGACAGTCAAAAGAAATTGGCGGAAACAGCTGTCATTTGAGGAGTGCGCAAGATCCTTTTGAAGTTTCCCCCATGTTCACATCACTTACCACTAGTTGAGTTCTACCTATTTTAAGGATGTGGTGTACTGTAGAAAGCCAGCTACAGTTTTTATTTTGTGTCCCAATCAAAACCTGGACCACCAAAATGAAGCCACTTTTTTTGGCTTTGTTGTTCGAAAGCAAGAGATTGCAAGTAGATAAATAGGGACCACTTCAGTGGGAAGGTAACAGAGTTCCGTGCGCTCCGGTGTCTAGTCATGCCTGCCACATGACCATGGAAACGTCTGCAGAAGCAGACAGCGCTGGCTCTTCGGCTTAGAAACGGAGATGAGCACTGACCCCTAGAGTTGGATACGACTGGCTTTTGAGCAAGGGAAACCTGTTGACCAAATTTAAGTCCTCATTGGTGCACATTTTTAGCAGTAATTGGCAGACTGCTAAATGAGCAGGATTCTGTACCCGCATTCACACCATGTGCTGTTGTCATCCAGCAGCCTCCACTTGAGCATGTTGGTCTTGCATTTAGGCACTCCAGCCCTCATTCTATCTGGGGTCTCCAAGTGACATAGGGGAGGGTACACAGGAAGTCTTTCCATGAATATAATTGGGCATACCCTGGTCAGTAATCTGGCTGGCTAATCTTTCTAACACCAGATTGAACCAAAGGAACTGAAGAATGAAGCCAGCTACAATGATGATAATTCAAAAAGAAGTCAGAAGATGCTGGATGCGGATGGTAACGACTTTGAGCACCTTTTGTAATAACAAAAGTCAGACATGACTTGTATTCACCTTTGTTAATGGTATATATTGAAAATTGGAATTTAAATACAGTTTTTTCCTTTCTTAAAATGTGTATACATTTTTGGCACCCTATCAAAAGCAAGAAATTGCAAGTTGATAAATAGGTACCACTTTGATAGGAAGGTAAATAGCATTCCGGTGTTTAGTCATGTTTGCCGCATGTCCACAGAAATGTCTGCAGTCACAGATAGCGCCGGTTCTTTTGCTATAAACAGATGAGCACTGAACCCTAGAGTTGGATACGACTGGCTTTCGAACAAGGCCGACCTTTACCTTTATGTATATATGGAGGAATGTTAAACAATTCCTGAGCAAAGGCCGGCACCATAGTTTGAACAAGGAGCGATTTGGTAGCTGGATAAACTGAGGCGAACCCGTCTCCATCGCCTTCTCAAGCCACCCTAAAAAAAGGTTTCATTCTTGCTCCCTGTCTTTAACTCACTAAATGGTATGTTTAACTGGTCCTTTAAAAACTGGTGCACCACAGCTCATTTATTGCTTCTTAACAGTTATTTTATTTCCTTTGCTTACAGTGGGAAGGACCTCTGAGAACAGGTTTTGCAAAAGCGAAACTAACGTCGCCTGGTCTTCTCCGTCTTCGGCCTCCTTTTCCGGAGAAGATGGCAGCGTGGATGGTAGAGAAGATTACCCAAAGGACAGCAGAGCCGGCCTGAACAGGGGCCAGGGAGCACAACCGAGGGGCCAGGCTTCTGGCCCCCGAAACCAGCCTCGCCGCAAACAGAAGCGCGCCGCTTCCCCATCATCCTATGGACCCACCTCTGATGGTGTGGTGTATGAAGTTACCGAATCACGTGAGAACTTCTGCTTGAAGTCAGAAGAGAAGGAACTGGAGATCTCCGTCCCTGTGACTGTGGGGATGATGAGTAAGTACATCCCTCCTCGGTGCAAGATCAGGAGATGGCAGCTTTTGACAGAAGAGTTCTCAATCTTTTTAACCCGGGGGTCAGGTCACACTCCCTCAGACAGCCTCGGGGGCCAGACGGTCATTTTGCCTTTCCTCCACCACATGGCACTTCCAGGCGTGGGGGCCCACATGAAAGGGTGCTGTGGGCTGCATCCAGGCTGCAGGTTTAGAATCCCTGGGTTTTGGGGTGAGGCTCTACGTGTGATGCAGGCTTTGCCTTTTTCAGCCAGACCTGCTTAGCAGAGGCATTGGTTTGCACGGTTATGACGATATGCTAAATTTATTAGATGTGGTGTTGTTGTGGGGCCATATCCTCGGGACTTGCCTGGTAAGAATTATGAAATTATCTGCCGATCCCTACTTGCAAATTTTCTGTTTTCCTCTTGAGTTCGGTTTGCATGGGAGAGCGGGAAGACATAGATTTTCCTAGCACAGTGATGGCGAACCGTTTAGAGATTGAGTGCCCAAACTGCAACCTAAAACCTATTTATTTAATGCAAAGTGCCAACACAGCATCAGGGGCGGAAGGAAACGCTCCCATTGGGCTGCTGGCCAGAGGATCAGGTGAACTGTGTGCTGGGGGGAGGAAAGAATCATTATCATTGAGCTGCTGGGCAGAGCGGCAGAGCTAACTGTGCTGGTGTGACTGCACAGGTGCCCACAAAGACTGCTACCTCTGGCACGCATGCCATAGTTTCGCTACCACTGTCCTAGGATGATTGTACTGTAGGGATTTGATGGTACGTGGTTCAATCTTTAAAGGTAACCAAGAGCCATTAATTTTGCAAAAGACCTGCTCCTCGTTTATTTGCATGTACTTCTCCAGCTTCTTGCCTTTTCAGATTCTCTTTATGGAAGGAGCTGGATGTCAAAACTGTCCTGGGGAGTCCCTGAAATTTATCCCTTGTTGCAATTAAGTCCTGCCTTACCTTTGATGAATTGATGGGTGGCATACACACACCGTGTCTTGCTCCCCATTTTAGCTTCCCCATAAGGACCTTTTCAGGCAAATCAAGGCAGAGAGAAAGTGGATGTCAGAAAACGACATCTTTTTCCTAATGTTCCCAAAGCTTGGTGAAGTTGAAGTTTCAAATTGGCCTCAGAACAAATCCTTTGTCTTCTCTTTGTCTCTTAGACAGCATGTTTATCAACCATGTTTCAGTCAGTGTACCCATGTTATCTCTCTAAGCTAGTGTCCCAAATAAATTTATGAGTTTCAGAAGAACCCCCCATAGGAGCTTAGCTGCAGTATTGCAGCCAAAACTCTGCTCATGAGCTGACTTAGATCGCAACAGGCTCAAGGTTGACTCAGCCTCCTATCCTTCTGTTTTCAGTAAAATGATCTGTTATGGAGTGGCATATAAGTGTAAATGGTACTGCTATTGCTAGTTTCAGCCTTTGCTTTTCACTGCCATGAGGGTGGGAGTTCAGCAGGAACCGGGACATAGGCAGGCCCAGACCCTCTGGTACAAAGATGTACAACTATTTTTACAGTCCATCCAAAATTTGCTAACGCCTCTGCCAACCTAGCAGTTCGAAAGCAAGAAATTCCAAATAGATAAATGGGGGACACTTACACTTCAGTCAGAAGGTAAACAGTGTTCTGTGCGCTCTGGTATCTAGTCATGCATGCCACATGACCACGGAAACATCTGCAGATGCAGGCAGTGCTGACTCTTTGGCTATACTGTAAATGGAGATGAGCACTGAACCCTAGAGTCAGATACAACTAGCTTTTGAGCAAGTGCAACATTTACTTGCTTATAACGTTTACCTCAGATAACGCCAAAATCGCATAACGTTAAGTAATCTGGGGAGGAGAATTGGATCGAATAACGTTAAGGTCCTATGGGATGGATTGGATAACAACTGCTAAAGCCTGTGCGGTTACAATGTATCTCTATGGAGCTTTAACGTTATCCGATCCATCCCATAGGATTTTAACATGCATCGGATAACACTAAAAATCGGATAACACCAAAACTTGTGGAACCAAGTTTTAGGAATCGACTGTGCGACTGAACAACAACAACAAACCAAAATGCTCCTTTTAAAAATGGTTATATTCAAAATAAACATAGAAAAGCAACATACGGTACAAATAAAATCTAAAACTCAAAAACCATATACTGTACTATATACTTCTATGTGCACACACCATCAGTGGGACATTATATTTATTTGTTTGTTTGTTCATATTTATCCAACGCCCTTCTCACCGAAGTGACTCAGGGTGGTTTACAAGTAATAAAAGGCATCACAATAAAAACACTACCTAAAAACCTCAAATATAAAACTGTTAAAATTAAAATTTTAATCTAAAAAGATTAAAAACACGCCAAATTGCTACATCTTACTAATCTTACTGATTAAAAAGTAGAGGGAGAGAGGAGCTCAGATCGTCCAGCGTGCTGGGGTCATTATACCTCCCGCACCCCGTATCTGCCCCGCCAGCCACGTTTTTAGATTCTTCCTAAAGGGCAGCAGCTCCGTCTGGAGACGTCGCTCCATTGGCAGGAGGTTCCATAGGGCCGGAGCGGACACAGAGAAGGCCCTCCTAGTGCCAGAGAGATGCGCCTCTCTGGCCGATGGAACAACTAGAGAACCTCTCCGGTCTGCTCTGGTGGGACGGACACATGTTCTTGGTGGTCTCTTAAGTATCCTGGCCCACTACCATGTAGGGCTTTAAAGGTAATTACCAGCACCTTGAATTGCACCTGGAGACATACATTTTATTTATAGATTTGTCTTTGCTCCAAAAATGCATCTTACTTTGGTTTTACTCCTTTCTTTTTCACTAATACATAGTCTAAAATTTTGCCCTATATTCCTCTTAAATCAGTTTTTCTATTGATCCCCTTTCTTCCTCTCATATCATATGCTAATTTATTTTTCATAGCTATAGAACCCCGCATTACGGAAAAAACCTCTGTTCCACGGAGTTTTTCGCTATGCGGTTTTTTTGTTATGCGGTTCCCTATGGGAGATACCCCACATAACCGGGGGGGGGGGGAATGTTTGTTAACTGGAGTTCCCATGAAGTGAGTATACCCCGGTTACCAAAACCCCCACATAACGAAAAGTTCGCCATTGCATAACGAATGCTTAATTGCACTAATTTTTCGCTATACGATGCATTCGTTATGCGAGGTACCACTGCATTCTGTATCTCTTTATACCAGGGGTTCCCAACCTTTTCATGACCGGGGCCGGGTCATGCTTTCTCAGTCAGCTTCATGGGCTGGATGGCCATTTTGCCCTGCATGCACAATTGCTGGTGTGTGTGTTCATTTTGTCCCAACAGCTTCAAAGGGGCAGCCATTTTGTTTCTCAAACACCCTTGAGGGATGGGGGCCACATGAAATGATGCAGACCTTAGGTTGGGAATGCCTGCTTTATAGCAAACATCCAATTTAAAGTCAGTCTACTCTCCATTTTTTAATAATATTCAGTCTCAAAGCTGTTACCAATATTATTATTATTTAGTCATTGTATCTCATTACAGTATTTCCAAAAATCATTAATGATGCTATTTTAGGACACATCTCCAGTTTTATAAATAATATTTGATTGATTTAAAAATTCCCATATTTTCTCTACATTCTTGCATTTCTAGCATGAATTAAAATATGTCCCAATGTCTTCTTTACATAAATATATTAGCCAATATTGAAGCCTGATTCTTTGAATATAATTGTTTTATTCCTTGTTGAAACCTTATCTCCAAATCCCATAACTTGAATTATTTTTTTTAATGCTGGCCACTCCACTGACAAATGACCACATCTTACTAGGAGAAAACAGGTATTGCTTGGACTGACTTTTAGCAAAAGTTAAAAAAGAAAGTGCTAAAGCAGGACTGCAGTTGACCAGTTATAAGACAAAAATCATGACTACAGAAGAACTACACAAAGTCAACTTGAAAGCTAACATTAAAATATAGCAGTTAGTCTTTAAAGTGTCACAACATTTTTTATTTTGTTTACTGTCTGATATACAACTTTAACATTTATAGTAAACAAACAAAACAAAATACTGAAAAGGTATTTTATGCCTTGGTTCGCCCACCACTCCAAATGGGGACAGCAGCCATGAAATTGGAAGCTGGTTCATCCACATAACCAGCTATAATTTGCTAATGCGAGTTACGCCCATGAACTTACATCAGTGTATCTGGCTAACCTTTCTCATGTTAGGTCAGGCAAAGGGAACTGAAGAATGAACTCACCTTCAGTTGGGCCGTTACACATCTGGCCTAGACATGGAAGAAGTGTAGCAAATAGAAGTCTGGCCATTTTTGTCTTGGTTTTTAATATTATAACTTAAAGACCAGGGGTTCTCAACCTTTTCAAGCCATGGGCCAGATCACGCTCCCTCAGACAGCTGAGTGGGCCGGAAAAGTGGCTCTGCCCGTTGTAAATGCTGCCATAAATGCAGATGGCGCTTTTTCCACCGCTTACAGAAGCGGGAGCAAGAGTGGTGGGCCACATGAAATGAAATGAAATGAAATTTCAGCAAACACACTTTAATGTCATTGATGAATTACTGTGTCAGTGTTTGTCAAATGGCTATTACCATATAATGAGGGGCTACCATGGCTCAGTGGTTAAGAAGCTTGCCTTGTTAGCTGGAAGGCTGGCAAGTCAGCAGTTCGAAACCCAGGAACTGTATTACGGATTGAGTGCCCGTCTCTGTCCCAGTTCTTGGGGACATGAAAGGAGCCTCTCATTTGAGCATTCGTCTGAGCGGAGTTTCTCTCGCAAAAATCCTTTCAACCCAGAATAATTTCTGACATGAAATTATTATTACATACCATGTAAAGAGTTGAAAGGGATTTAGAAAAAATGGAAAATGGAGTGTATTTTTTTAAAAAAAAGGCTTGAGGAGTGATTAGTACGATTTCCTTCAATAACACAGGGATTTTGTGTGAGATTATTGCCAGCTGTGAAGGCATAGATGTCTGATTTCCCCCTGAGTTTTATGGAAGAATTCAGACCTTTTCAAAGTCCTGTTAACTCCCATCTTGGAAAATTTCTTTTTGTTGATTTGCTTTTGATATTCTTGTATGCTCTTCTCCTTCTTTTCAACATCTTGAGTCGCTTCTTCCGAGTCACCCCTTTATTGTGCGGCCAGAACCCCACAGCTGCTAAGGAGCTTTCTGCAGTTGAAAGGGATTGCAAGTATTAAGTTGGCCAATAATCAGTTTGTAGCCACCGAAGAATTCACCTTGCGAGATGGAAGAACCCAAAATTCAAGAGGACCGGTTTTTGATGCTGGAACACCCACATAATTTGACAATAGAAGTCATGCTGCAAAAAGAGAAAAGAAGCTATGTGAAACAAGGAAGATGATTACCACCACCACCCCCAAACAAATTTAACCCTAAATTTAGATGTCAACTCTGTCCCAAGGAACGATCATGGATGCGGAAGAGGCCATGCCAGATGGATTGCCTGTAAAGGCCTTGATAACATCCTCAAGGCAGCGGCAGTCCATTGCAGTCCCGGTGTTAAATCCTGCATGTCTCATTTCATACGTGCCGCAAGAGATGGCTCTGTGATCCAAGTGTGTGGGTCAATTCGTAGAAAGCTGGGATCCACCTTAAACAAATTCATGCCAATGGCATTTTTCCTGCTTCGGGGATGGTGGGATGCGTTCTTGGATATGAGTTTCAGCCAACATTTCAGTTCATTTGCTACCCTCTGTTTCTCCCGCAAACCTGTCGTGAGCTCTTCTTCAGACTCCGATGTTGACAGGAGATGCTTACAGCCGCCTGCCTGCCTTCCCTATTGAAACACCTTGTCCTTGGGGCTGAGGGATTAAGCCAGGGGTTCTCAACCTTT
Organism: Furcifer pardalis; assembly: GCA_030440675.1. NCBI lineage: Eukaryota > Metazoa > Chordata > Lepidosauria > Squamata > Chamaeleonidae > Furcifer > Furcifer pardalis. The sequence goes on along the minus strand of CP126893.1, from coordinate 173,401,422 downwards.
TCAAGTCGGAGGCCAGGTCACACTCCCTTAAACAGTTGATGGGGCCAGACTGGTTGTCCCTCTGCTGTTTACGGCTGTAAATTAGTCTGTGGTGGCGGCTGAAATGAGGGCTGGATTATTTGGCACTGTGGGCTGTAGATTGAGAACCCCTGGATTAAGGGTAGGCAGAGGAAGAAATGGAAGTCTCAAGATTTCTCCTTGACATCATCTAATCCAGGGGTGACCAAACTTTTTGGGCTATGGGCCGATCATGTGGTTCAAGAAGCCAGTCACTAAGGCCTGGGGGTCGGGTGCGGCCCTTGACGCCCGGGCCTTAGTTTGGGCACCACTGATCTAATCTGTGTATTTTTTTAAAAGCACATTCGACTAACTCAGGGATCTGCAAACTTGGCTCTCCAGGTGTTCTTGGACTTCAATTACCAGAAGCCCAAGTCAGTATGCCTGCTGATCAGGACTTCTGGGAATTGAAGTCCAAGAACATCTGGAGAGCTAAGTTTGCTGATCCCTAGACTAACTAGACAGGATGTCATCCAGTGGCTGAAATCTAGTTGCAGGTCACAATAGATGGGGTTGGTTGAATCAGTAGAACATACATAGGAGATGACTCTCCAAATGGACCTCATTCTGATCAAAACTTGCAAAAGGATTTCAGCCACTTCCTTGGCCACAAGTTACTTCTTTCTCAGTGGCAGCAAAGGCCACTGAGATGTGGTTAGGCCAGTCACATCTGAGGACAGGACATACCTGTTGAAGGAGTTACAAATTCCAAACAGAAAGGGGGTGGGTGGATATTTTTCTTCAGTAAGAGGATATTTGAGACAAGTAGAGGAAGGACCTATGATTATCTGTTAGTCAGAGCCTTCTGCAGATTTTGGCAGACATAATTAAATTGGTAAAATCTCATGCAGAGGGAGAGAAGGTCACTGCCATTTGGGAATAGAGTTCAGTCCAACTTACCTTCACCAGAGCTGGCTGGCCTTTGATCATTTACTGAAAAGGAAAGAAATTAAAGAGAATCAGTATATTTAGGGTTATGATCTCTTCATTTGTCTCATGGCTACACTTCATTTTGAGAGCTAGCTGCCTCTCCTTGGAGGTTACAGTTAAATGCAAAATATTAAATATAAAACATAGACCATTTCTGGGTAGGCAAAGACCCACGTTGATGGTGGTTGACTCCTTTTTGCAGCCTCAACACATGGGCCAGCTTCTCTAGTGGTTTAGTGTTTCAGGCACTAGGCTTGGAGACCAGAAAGACAGGTTCAATTCCCGATATCTGCAGGATGGAAGACAATGAAAGGAGCCTCATTTGGGCACCTCCTGCAAAAATCCTTTCAACCCAGTGCAATCTCTGACACTAAAACGAAATGAACACATGGGCCCAGAATCCACCTTATACTTGCAGAAGGGAGAGAAAGGGACTGTGGTGGCTTAGTGGTTAAGACACTGAACTGGAAGGCCAGTTACGTCAAAGCAAAGATTCAGAGAGGGAGTTGAATCACTCACCTTATTCTGCCTATTCCCATCTCTTCGCTTCTCTGCAGAGAAAAAAAAAGGCATTCATTACTACAAAGATCATGCAATCCAGCGTTTCAAAAGCTTATTCTATAGTGGAACACTTTACAAATCCTAAAATGTTAACAGAACACTTTGGTTTTTGTAATAGAAAGATAGGTTTGGATTTTTCAGTTTTAATAACAAAACATAAATAAGTATAAGAGTTAAAAATTAAAGCAAACATTTATTCCAAAATTGTAGTTATTCAAAACAGAACTATTGGAAATAATAAATAATAACAAAAAATAATCAATAACGCAGGTATTGCCATGTACCAATATCCACATAAAGCTCTACTTCTGCTTACTTTGATGTTGACAACTGGTTTGATAATTCGTAACTAGTGCACTATTTTTCAGAACAATACAATTCACACATTTTAAAACTCTTTGTTGTTCAGTCGCACAGTCGATTCCGACCCTTTGCGATGACCCCATGGACCACTGTCCCCCAGGCACCTCTGTCCTCCACCATCTTCCTCAACTCGCTCAGTTCTGTACCCATTGCATCTACAATACCATCTAGCCATCTCATTTTTGGCCGCCCTCTTCTTCTTTTGCCCTCCAACTTTCCCAGCATCAAGGCTTTCTCAAATGAATCCTCTCTTCCCATTTGGTGTCCAAAGTACTTTAGCTTCATCTTTACTATTTGACCTTATAAGGAGCAGTCACGGATAACGATTGCACCGGATAACGCTAAAATCGCATAACGACGACAAATTAGGGGGGAAGATAACGTTCTTTTTAGCGTTATCCGATACAGTCGTTCTTAGCAGCAGGGTGGCTGGAAAGCTGAACGGGGTTCTCCGTTCAGCTTCCCAGCCACCCTACAGCTACAGAGGCAGGGGTGGGGTGGCTGGAAAGCTGACGGGGGGCTCCCCCATCGGCTTCCCCAGTCACCCCACAGCTGCGGAGGCAAGGGCGGATGGCTAGGGAAGCTGACAGGGAGTCCCCTTCAGCTTCCCCAGCCACCCTGCAGCTGTAGATCGGGTCCTCTGATCTCTCTGGAGGAGGCAGGGGACCCGATCTGTAGCTGTTACTGGGCTTCCCCGATGTTTCCAGCCAGTGGAGCAAGCCAAAACGTCAGAGTTCGAACCCTGACGTTTTGGCTTGCTGCACTTGCTGAGGACGTCGGGGAAGCCCAGAAACAGCTTGTATCGGGTCTTCCCACCTCCCTGGACCCGGCAGAGGGGTCAGGGAGCCCAAAATTGGTAAAAAAAAAAAAAAAAAACATTCTTTTTTACCAATTTTGGGCTCCCTGACCCCCCTGCTGGGTCCAGGGAGGTGGGAAGACCCGATCCAAGCTGTTTCTGGGCTTCCCCGACATCCTCAGCAAGTGCAGCAAGCCAAAACGTCAGGATTCAAATCCTGACGTTCTAGCTTGCTGCAGCCTCCAGGGAAACGGGGCTTTTTTAAACTTTGTGCGATCAATGCATCGCACAACGTTAAAAACCGGATAACAACAAGACTTGTGGAACCAAGTCTCATCGTTATCTGAGGTACTAGTGTACATCGAAGCATGTACACTAGTAGGAAAAATATTTTTTTTACGTAACTCAAAGCATACCTATAGGAAATTGTGTTATGTAAATTGGGACATTATGTAAATCAGGACATGGTTTTAGTGCAAAAATCATTATGTAAGTTAAATTTTATATAACTCGAGGCATATGTAAGTATGGGTTTTACTGTACAGTAATACCTCGGATAACGCTAAGACTTGGTTCCACAAGTCTTGGTGTTATCTGATTTTTAGTGTTATCTGATGCATGTTAAAATCCTATGGGATGTATTGGATAACGTTAAAGGTCCATAGAGATACATTGTAACCGCACAGGCTTTAGCGGTTGTTATCCGATCCATCCCATAGGACCTTAACGTTATTCGATCCAGTTCTCCTCCCCAGATTACTTAAAGTTATGCGATTTTAGTGTTATCCGTGGTAAACGTTATTCGAGGTATTACTGTACCTGTATTTAAAATCAGACAAGGCTACTAATTTGCTAGAATTTCATATATAGTTTCACGGAACACTTATTGACCTTCTATGGAACACCAACGTTCCATAGAACATAGTTTGGGAAACACTGTTCTACCGTTTCAGCCAAAGAAAATCTCACTCTCACTCTCATACACACCAATTTACTTACTGATAAACACAGCCAGTACAGAAAGAGCCATCATCACTAGAAGGACACATGCTATGGCACCCCAAACATTTGGTCCAATGGTGGATACTGTAGGGAGATGAAAGAGGGATAAATTTGGTGGAAAGGAGCTTGGGGAAATAACCTCCAGTTATGGGGAAAGCCTGAAAGATGGGGAACACCTATAAGGATACAGTTCAGATTCTATAACAGACCTCTGATCCTATACCTGCAAAAACAGGACCTTCCGCCCTGGCGCTCTCACAGTTTGCCACTTTTTCTGGGTGTTAAAACTTAACCCTGGGGTGATGGTTCCCCCCCCCCCAGGGGAGGAAATGCCACTGGAAACCATCATATTGGGCCCAACAACAAAATGAGTGGAGGAGGAACCACTTCTGATTCCCAACGGGAAGAGGCCATGCCATATGGACTGGCTGTGAAGGAATGCATGCCTTGATAATACCCTCTAGGCTGCGGCAGTTCATTGCAGGCCCGGTATTAAATCCTTCATGTCTCACGTGATGTAAAATTTTAGCAGCTTACAGGGTCAGTTGGCTTTCATAGAATATGAATTGTATCCTTACAACACCCCACAGAGCCCCAGAGGACAGGCAAATTCACAGCTTGGGTGGTTAGTTCAGAAGGCCTCGTTGGTTATGAATTAGACGACCCTGAAAATTAATTTAGATTAGATTAGAGGTGTCCCAATTTGTGTTGGGAGTTGCAGTCCAAAAATTCTTTGATCACTTCTGGGTGAGACTAACATTAGCAGATAAAAGGGTTTTTTTTTTAGTTTCTGATTCATTGATTTAAAGGTTAGATGAAATGTTCAGTTATTAGTTTTGAACAAAACCTTTTGAGGAAAATATTATGATACTTTGACTTTGTTTCCTTTAGTGGGTTTTGTTCTAGTCCTTTCTAGTCCTTTTCATTTTGTTCTAGGCCTTTCTAGTCCTTTTCATTCATGCAGTACAGCAGTTTCCAGACAGTTGAAATAGTTGAAATAGTTGTTTAGCTGTTATCACGGCAAACTCTGCCCATGTTTCCTTCTCCTGGCCACTTAGACGCTTCCTGTAAACCTATAATGGGCAAATGTTAAATTAGTTAAGACGCTAAACTTAACAACTGGAAGGTTGGCAGGTCAGCAGCTTGAGACCCAAGTCCTGCATGATGGAGTGAGCTCCTGTCTCTGTCCAGGTCCTGCTAACCTAGCAGTTTGGAAGCAAGAAATTGCAAGTAGGTAAATAGGTACCACTTTGGTAGACAGGTGAACAGCGTTCCGGTGCACTCTGGTGTCAAGGCATGCCTGCCATGTGTCCACCGAAACGTCTGCAAATGCAGATAGAGCTGGCTTTGTCTATAAACGGAGATGAGCTCCGAACCCTAGAGTCTGGTTTTCGAACAAGGGTGACCTAATTTACACTAAGCCACCAAAGCAACTGTTTTTGGCAACCACTGGGTCAAAAAATTAAATATTATCATGATTATCTTTTTAAAAATTATTTCAGTGGACATAGATATCTGAGGTGCTGTCGCTGGGAGAAACCCTTCGTAAGTCAAGGTGGTAGATTGGGCAAGAGGAAGATTGTACTACTGAGTTGGCTGCATCAGCAAACTTGATAGCTCAGTGAGTTTGGTATCTGGTTGACAGTTCGGTCCCCCACTGTGCCTCCCAAGAGGCTTGTGTGGCTTAGGGCAAGCTGCACAATCCCAGGAATGTCCCCAGAAGAAGGGAATGATAAACCACTTCTAGGCATTCCCTTTCTAGAAAACTGTGGAAAAGGCTGCCATAAATTAGAATTGACCTGACGGCACACAATTATTATTATTACCCGCAGCAAACTTATTTCCTGCCCTGTGTCCTGCCCTGGAAAGACTGAGTGGCTGTGGGTTGGGGGTCCTGCGTTATCTCAGGAACTACCACCTTTGGTTCTGGATGGGGCAGTTCTGCCCCAAACAGACCCGGTAAGTAATTTGGGTGTCCTCCTGGACTCGCGACTACTGCTCAAAGAGCAGGTGGCAGTTGTGGCCAGGAGGGCCTTTGCACAACTTTCTGTGATTCACCAATTACGGCCGTTCCTAGACCGGGACTCCTTGCTCATGGTCACACATGCCTTGGTCACCTCCAGACTTGATTATTGTAATGCGCTCTACATGGGGCTGCCCTTGGTGACCATTCGGAGGCTTCAGCTGGTCCAGAATGCGGCTGCATGAGTAGTGGTGGGATGCGGGCGTTATGCCCGAGCTTCACTGCTGCTGAAGGAGCTGCACTGGCTCCCAGTTTGCCTCCGGGTGCAATTCAAGGTGCTGGTTATTACCTTTAAAGCCCTACATGGTAGTGGGCCAGGTTACTTAAGAGACCACATTGTCCCAAGGACATCTGTCCGTCCCGCCAGAGCGGACCGGAGAGGCTCTCTGGTTGTGCCATCAGCCAGAGAGGCGCACCTCTCTGGCACTAGAAGGAAGGCCTTCTCGGTGTCCGCTCTGGCCCTCTGGAACCTCCTCCCTATAGAACTACGGATGCAGACGGAGTTGCTGCCCTTTAGAAAAGGAGTGAAAACCTGGCTGGAAGGTTTGGTCTGGGGAGTGGATGGTTCAATTTCCCCAGCCAATTGGTTGGTTTGACCCCAGTATGCCTGTGTTGCAATTTTTGGCTTTTAATACTAAGTTTTTAGAGTTTTAAATTTTTTTAAATGATTGTATAATTGTTGTAAATCACCCTGGTCCCTTTTGGGAGGAGGGCAATAAACAAATTTAAATAAATAAATAAATAAAACATTAGTAGAGTAGATGAAAGTGTTACACAGATCAGAGACAAATGACATATCTTGGCTACTCACAAATATAGGCAGAAGGGTAGGTGACAAGCTTGTGTGTGTGTGTGTGTGTGTGTGTGCGAGCGTGTGTGTGTGTGTGTGCGTGAGCGTTTTTTAAATTGTCTGTAAGGCGGTTGGAGTTTTTAAAACTCAGAAATCCAGAATATTTGCTTGGCACCCAAGGGGACTAAACTCAGGATTCTGCTGAGTTTTTTTTCCCTTTCATCTTTTCTGCTTCATTCGAGTGAAAATTCATTTCTAACACACCCACTCCCGTTCCTTGAAAGAGATTCTCCCACCCCACCTGTTCTGTCCTTGGCCTTCCTCACCTGGTTCCTCCCAGGCCAAATCCAGAGGCTTCTCCAGCCCATCGTGTTCTATGTGGCACCGGTAGCGGTCAATGTCTTTGGGGTTGATCTTGATGCTGATCCAGGCATGGTACGTCCCGTCTGAGTTGGGGGCCACTGCTCTGTGGAAAGTGTCTTGAATCCACACCTCCCCATCCTTCGTCCAAGAGGCATCAATCTCCCGAGGGTAGAAGCCGTAGGCCTGGCAAATGAGCATCTCCAGGCCGTCATAGTCTGGCTTCTTTGTCACCTTTGCAATCGGAGCTTCTGCCAAAAAAAGAAAATATTGGCACCTTCTTTAAAAGGGACTGTGGTGGCTTAATGGTCAAGATGCTGAACTTGAACTGGAAAGTCGGCAGGTCAGCAATTCAAGACCCGAGTGCTGCATGACAGAGTGAGTTCTTGTCTCTGTCCCAGCTCCTGCCAACCTAGCAGTTTGAAAGCAAGAAATTGCAAGTAGATAAATAGATAGGTAAATAAGTACCACATCAGTGGGAAGGTAAATAGCATTCTGTGCACTCTGGTGTCTAGTCATGCCTGCCACATGTCCTTGGAAAAGTCTGCAGACACAGACAGTGCTGCCTCTTTGGCTGCAAACAGAAATGAGCACTGAAATCTAGTTGGATATGACTGGCTTTCAAGCAAGGGTGACCTAAAAGCAAAGGATAGATGTGGCAGGATGGATAGTGTATCTTTTAACAGCCAAAAACAACGGAACCAAAACCTATGTAGATTTAAGAAAGTGACTTTAGAGCTACAAGTTGTAGAATTACCCTCAACGTGAGAGCTGAATGTTCAAGGAACTGGAATCCCCCCCAAAAGTAAAGCTTTCCAGGGTTTAACACCATCATCGGTTCTATCACCTGGCTTCTGTCATTAAGAGCTTTGTTCATGCGTACTCTGTGTGTACTGGATTAGGGTCTATTTTACTTTGCTAGTTGCATCTAATAGGACTGGTGCCGCTAGACTTGACAAGTTGACTTTTCGCTATGACATCCACCCTTAAATCGCTGGCTCTAGATAACTCACCATGGGGAGATTGTGGAAGTAGACACTGCTGGCTCTTCGGCTTTGAAACCGAGATGAGCACTGAACCCTAGAGTCGGATACGACTGGCTTTCGAGCAATGGAAACCTTTATCTTTATAGGAGGGCAACACTTGCATTACTTGGGCAGTTAAAATAACACTGAAATTGCTAACTTTGGCCACTAGATGGCAAGGAAGAGCTACTTTTTGGGTGTTTAAGGGATGCTAAAAGCAGGTTATCTCACTTTTCCCAACCGGTTTTTTGGACTTCAGTTCCCAGAAGCCTAAGTCAGGCACTGCTAATTGAAGTGCAAAAACCAAAGGTTGGGAAACAGTGGGCTAGACTGACCCCAGACTTCAACCTTTACCTCAATTAGCCTTAGACTAATTGGGAAGAAAGCTAAAGAGAGCCAGGACCAAACTACATGAGGAAACTTTAAGCCCTATAGGTAAGTGTTTGTGAACCTCTAGCACACGTGCCCGGGGGAGGCACTCAGAGCATGGTTTGCCCCGCCCCTCTGCCTGGCAGCCCAATGGGAGCGCTTGCTCCCTCCCCCAGCACAGAGTTCGCCCATCCCCTCTGTCCAGCAGCCCAATGGAAGCGCTCACTTCCTCCCTCCCCGGCTGACATGCGGCAGCCTGTTGAGTCTGTAGCAAAGGTGAGTTTGGGCACTCGGCCTCTAAAAGGTTCACCATCACTTCTAGAGGTCCCCCCCTTCCTTACCTTCCCTCGGCACCCTGTAGTCCCGGTAGGTCATGTCTTTCTGCATCCACTCCGCACAGGTCTCCTCCATGTAGGACCGCAAGCGCAGGAGCAGGCCCGTTTCGCTCTCCCACGTCCTCTTGATCACCTGGGCCTGGGTGTCGGCCGCCGTCCAGGCGAGGGTCTCCATGTCAAAGCCGATGAAGTCGCGCCCGTTGTAACCGTACCGCCATTGCCCGCCCTTGCTGCCATCTGGCCTCACCTCACACACAATCATCATCTGCACGGTGTGCAAACCTAAAAGAAAACCCAGCACATATATTTGTGGAGAAAGCAGAGTGGATAGAAACAGCATCTCCACTGCCCCCAACTCGGCGCCTTCTCCCACCCCCCACCCCCACCCTCAAATAATGCAGCACGATGCAGAATGGCCTTTCCTTCCTTCTGAGTGCACTTTTTTGGAGGGAATTCTCCCATTTTACTCAGCTTTTTAGAGTCACAGAGTTGTAACTGGTGGATAAAATGCCAAAGGTCATCTAGTCCAGCCCCCTGCCAAAGCAGGAAAGCCACACTAAAGCTTCTCTGAAAGGTCATCCTCTTTACTTCCTCTTTTACCCCTTCTGGTGTCAAGAGAGATACACGGTTTTTGTTCTTGCACTTCTAGAGGCCGCCAGTGGTGTTATTTGGTGTTCCTGTAATGTTTCTCTGAAGTTTAGCTCTCCACCTTCCTCTGGCTCTGCCTCATTGTCTTCTCCTTCCATATATGCCTTATAAGGTGTGGAATTCCAAGACATTCTCTCCAATTGGGCAAACCACTATAATTGTTGTCTCTGTATGTAGTGCAAGACTGGTTTTGTTCCAATTCTTTCCTTCATAGCTTCATTCCTGATCTTATCCCTTCTAGTCACTCTGTCTGCCTTGAGGTGGATGGTGGGGTTTAAAGCATGATAGCCCCAGTTTAGTTATTTGTTTACTTTTAGAGCCAGTTCAGGCTTGATTTTATCTCACTCCTTTGTTTTTCTGGCAGTCCATGGTATCCCCAAAGTTCTACTCTAGCACCCTATTTCAAGCAAATCAATCTTTTTCACTGTCCAGCTTTCAAATTTGTACCTAGTACAGTAATACCTCATATAACATTAGTATCGAATAACACGAAAATCGCATAACATCAAGGAATCTGGGGGGAAGAATTGCATCAGATAACATTAAGATCCTATGGGATGCTTCAGATAACAACAGCGAAAGCCTGTGTGGTTACAATGTATCTCTATGGATCCCATAGAGGATCAGATAACACGAAAAATCATATAACACGAAGACTTGTGGAACCAGGTTTTAGTGTTATATGAGGTTTTACTGTAACTAAGAATACAATAGCATGGATGTTTCTGGGTTTGGTCTTTAGTGACATCTAATGATCTTTTCTGGGACTGCAGTGGCTCAAGTCACTAAGACGCTGACTGGGAGGAGGAAGGTCAGGAGTTCGATTCCTGAGTACTGCAGGACGGAATGAGCTCCCGTCTCTATCCCAGCTCCTGCCAACCTAGCAGTTCGAAAGCAAGAAATTGCAAGTAGATAAATAGGGACCACTTCAGTGGGAAGGTAACAGCGTTCCATGCGCTCCGGTGTCTAGTCATGCCTGCCACATGACCATGGAAACGTCTGCAGAAGCAGACAGCGCTGGCTCTTCGGCTTACAAACAGAGATGAGCACTGACCCCTAGAGTCGGATACGACTGGCTTTCGAGCAAGGGAAACCTTTACCTTTACCTAATGATCTTTCCTACTTCTTTCATTGCTACCCTTCTGAGACTCTGGATTGATGATTAAACCAAGGCATACAAATCTCTAACAACTCCAATCTCCTCTATTTCATCGCTAAAGTCATGTAGTTCTTTTATAGCCTCGAAGGTTGCAGTATTTTTGAACCACAATCAGGTGTACCCTGGTAATGACAACCTTGTGTTGCCAGCTAATCTTTTTCACACTAGGTCAAGCAAAAGGAACTGCAGATTGAACCCACCAAAAGGTGGGTTCATTTTGGCAGTTTCACATCTGGCCTAGACAGAAAAGAAGAAGATACCCTTTATTTTTGACACCTTGATTTTCAACTGTAATCCTGCTTTTGCACTTTTTTCTTTGATATTGTGTCAAGTCATCATTGTTTGCAGCTGTCTTATTCAAACAGGTCGTGATATTTAGAGTTGAAGGGAGAGGGTTTTAAGTGGAAAAGGAAGAGGAACAATCTGATACCCTCCAGGAGGCTTCTACTTACTGAGTCCTCTGCAGAGCTGGACCTGGCAATAAGCAACAACGCTACTGTTACTCTGCTGTTTCTCAAGTAACTATCCAAGACAGAGGATCAGATGAAATGCAAATATGCATGCTCTTTTACAGCAAAATAATTGTTGCTATGTAAGGAGAATTTACTCCTCTAGACCAGTGGTGCCCAAACTAGGGGCCGGGTGCGGCCCCGAGGGCAATTCACCCGGCCCGCGAAGCCCTCATCCCTCCTGGAAGCGGAAGTAAAACGCGCCCATACAGGCGCGTTTTACTTCTGCTTCCAGGAGCGACTAGGGCTTCGCAGGCCGGGTGAATTGCCGTCAGGGCCGCACCCAGGCCTTAGTGACAGGCTTCCTGAACCACATGATCCGCTCACAGCCCAAAAAGTTTGGCCACCCCTCCTCTAGACACTATCCCTCCAGACAACCAAATATTTCAGCGCTACATGCTTGAGCCCCTTAGGCACACAAAGCCAAGCTTGCAAAACAAAACTTAAGCTAGTTTCCCAAAGGCAGATCGAGACAAACCTGGATTAGACCAGGGGTGCCCAAACTCTTCGGGCTGCAGGCCAGTCATGTGGTTGAGCGGGCCAGTCACGTGGCTCCTCCCATCTGAAGCAGAAGTAAAATGCACCCCCGCATGTGCAAAACATTGCCGTAAATGCACCTATGGCTGTCATAAATGCAGCCACGGGTCATTTAAGGCAGTGTTTTGCACATGTGCAGGCGTGTTTTACTTCCTGGAGTGGCAAGGGCTTGATGTTTTGGCACTGTGGGCTGGATATGGCCCACGGGCTATAGTTTGGGCAACCCTGGGTTGGACAAAAAAGACGGCCTTTTCTATGCTAACTCTCAATCGCGAGTTCCCATCTTAACTAGGGAGGGTGAAAAAGGAATTCCTCTTCGGAGAGAGAAACTTTCTTCCGCTTCCTTCGCTTGTCAAACTGTTTTTCCCCCTCCTGCCCTCTGCTTACCTTCGCTCAGGTTGTACCGCTTCTGCAACATCACCAGGTCTCCTTTGAAATTTTCCTCATCGTGCTGTAAGATCTGAGTGTACCTGTCAACATACTTGGGGTCCTCTGTTGCCGCTGCCTTCATCCAGGCAATGTGGGGCATCATCTTTCTTGTGGTACTTTCATAACGGGCAAGGAGCTGGTCGTCCACGTAGCCCACAGCTGTGAAGTGGGGCAGCCCCTGGCTGGCTTCTGACACAGATGTGTACATAGTGCGGAAAAAGTGGGATCTGGAACCTGAGGAGAAAACGACAGAGGTTTTTTTAATACTGTATATTTTAAAGTTATTTATTTATTTATATTTGTTTATCGCCCTCCTCCCCGAAGGGACCCAGGGCGATTTCCAACAATTTTAAAAACACTTTAAAAATTAAAAAACTTTAAAAAGCTTAAAAACTTAATTAAAAACTAGGTATTATAACTTGGACATACTGGGAGTCAAACCATCCAACTGGCTGGGGAAATTGAACCATCCACTCCCCAGACCAGACCTGCCAGCCAGGTTTTCACTCCTTTTCTAAAGGACAGCAACTCCGTCTGCATGCGTAGTTCTATAGGGAGGAGGTTGCAGAGGGCTGGAGCGGACACCGAGAAGGCCCTCCTTCTAGTGCCAGAGAGATGCGCCTCTCTGGCTGATGGCACAACCAGAGAGCCTCTCCGGTCCGCTCTGGTGGGCCGGGTAGATGTCCAGTAAAGAGAAAAGGTATACAAATACAAAATATAAGAAAGGTACGTACACTAAATGTTTTTTAAAACATTATTAAAGTAATAATAATAATAATTTTGTGTCAGAAATTATTCTGGGTTGAAAGGATTTTTGTAGAAGAAACTCTGCTTAGGGAATGCTTAAATGAGGCTCCTTTCATGTCCCCAAGAGCTGGGTCAGAGACGGGCATGTGGTTTGAAGATAGATCTTTAGCCAGCTGGATGCAAAAAGCAAGTGATAATTTTGGAGTCACGTGACCTCACTCTGAACACACACACACACATGACTTTCCATTAATTTTGGTCAATCCCCTCCCCCCCTAAAATGTTCATGTGGTATTTAAACCACCCCTTATGCTTGCTTTTGAGATTGACAACTGATTTGAGAATTCGTGACTTGACACTAGCGCACTATTTTCCAGAACAATACAATTCACACGTTTAAAACACAACTTAAATACACAGACTAACAGAGCTACCACCTCAAACTTATATACTGTACAGTAAAACCCAATATAACAAAGGACTGTTATAACGAAAACCTCATATCATGAATGGAATTTGAAGAAAAATATTTCCTTGTATAGAGAAAATTTCGTAATACAAAGCAGGTTGGTTTTCAATGCATCCCTATGGAGATTTTTTTATATACGAAGCGGCCCTTAGGAAATTTCATTATACAAAGCATGCTTTGTATAACAAAAAAATCACATAGCGAAAAGCCTTGCAGAACGCATTATTTTCGTTACACGAGATACCACAGGTTCGCCTACATCAGAGGTTTGCAACCTTTTCCCACCACAGGTCAGTCACGCCTCCCTCAAGCAGCTGCACAGGCTGGAGGTGTGGCAAGCCTGTGGCGGTGGCAATTATGGTGCGATCTCAGCCATTTTTGCCGCTTCTGTTGCTTCCCGTGGCGGTGGGAGCAAGGGCGACACATTTTCCCACTTCCAGTGGTTGCGGCAGCCTTGGGATCCTCACTGTGGGCCAGATTAATTGGTGCCACAGGCTGGATTTGGCCCCCATGGCCCGTAGATTGCAAATCCCTGGCCTACACTCTCCTAGAGACAGCTGCCTGAATAGATGTGGCCTGAGAGGACCTTCCAGGTGCCAGATTCACACACACCCCTTCCACTACCCAATCCAGTTTCAGAGGCCCAGAGTTCAGCCAGACAGAACATCCGGAGAGACTCAAGTTGACCACAGAGTGTCCATATGAAGGAAACACAGAGCACTTGCAAATGTCATCTTTCATGATATTTGTCTTTATCGAATATTTTTAGACTTAATGGATAGGTGAACCCTGGGATATGGGGAGGGAAGGCCTGATCTGTGCTCTCTACCTAGAAAACTGTGAAAAGGTTCACCATAAGTCAGAAATAATGGCTCATTATTGTTATTCTTCTTGTTGTGTTTGCCAGTTATTACCCCTCATGAGTTTTCATGGCAAAGTAGCTGTTTGAACCCAGGTCTCCTGATTTTATCACTAAGGAACCTAATTATGGCTTCTCCTGAGTGGAGTTTCTCCAGCAAAAATCCTTTCAACCCAGAATAATTTCTGACACGAAAATATTATTATCAGTATAGCACCTACACCTGTGATGGCGAACCTTGGCACTCCAGATGTTCTTGGACTTCAGTTCCCAGAAGCCCAAGCACCCTGTGAAAACCCAGGTGGGGTGCGTTTTACTTCCGCTTCCGGGAGCGACAAGGGCAGCGCAGCCTGAATGAATCGCAGTAAACCCATTCGTGTGGATTCACGAGGTGCTTGGGCTTCTGGGAATTCAAGTCCAGGAACATCTGGCATGCCAAGGTTCACCATCACGGATCTACATTATGCCAGCTCTGATCACAAACTCAGAGCCAGACCCCATTGTAAAAGCACTTGGTTAAAAAAACCCCACATTTGAAACACTTTGAGTAGAAGCAATCTTAAAACCCACAGGGAAGTCGCGCTCTCTCTCTCTCTCTCTCATTATTTATTTATTTATTTATTTAGATTTATATTGCCGCCCACTCGCCGAGGCGACTCTTTAAAAAAAAAACCACTGTTCACATCTGCAAAGTTGTTACTTTCCAGAGGCTGCTTGTCATTTCTCTCTCTCCAGTTCGGGTTAATTTTGGACATAAAATGGCTGTTCTTTTAGAAAAACAGGAAACCAGCACTCAAGTTAGCAAAGAAGAGCAACTAGTAAAACGTAAGCAACAGCTTTCCCTTCTCCTGTGATGGTGACAGGAACATAAATGGGTTTTGTCAGTTTTAAATCGGGATGCTTCGTGGCAAGCTGGAATCCACCTTAAAAAAATTCACGCCAATGGCATTTTCCCTGAAGATGATTTTCAGGAAAAAATGTATACTTGGGTTATGAGTAGCAGCCAACACTGTTAGTGTTATGTGCTTTCAAGGTCTCTCCGACCGTTGGGTGAGTTTATAAATGCTCTCCAAAATGCCCTGTCCGCAACAGCCCTGCTAACTCAAGCCTGTGGCTTCCTTTAGGGAGTCAGTACATCTCACATTAAGACTTTCTCTTTTCCTGCTGCCACCTTTTTTTGTATGGCTGTTTTTTCCCCAGAAAAAAAATCTTGGCTTCTTTATGATGTGCCCAAAGTAGGACACCATTTTTTTGTCAAAGGTTGCAGTGCAGAATTGCTGGGATATCACCGGTCTTCCAAACTCCATGGTCAGGAAAATTTAAAAAAAATAAGAAAAGGCTCAAAAAGGATGAAAAAAGATAGGGAGATGTGCACACAGCAGTGCTGACCAATGGTTTTAAGCACCAAGGTTGTGGGTCTGGATGGGAGAGTTTTGCCAATTGCTAGCCTTGGCTTGGCACGTATTACAAAAAGATTGGTACACGTCCTAGTAAAAGGTTGCCCTTGCTCAAAAGCCTGTCATATCCAACTCTAAGATTCAGTGTTCATCCCTGTTTATAGCCAAAGAGCCAGCGTTGTCTGTGTCTGCAGACATTTTCCGTGGTCATGTGGCAGGCATGACCATACACTGAAGTGCACAGAACACTGCTTACCTTCCCACTAAAGTGGTCCCCATTTATCTACTTGCAATTTCTTGCTAGGTTGGCAGGAGCTGGGACAGAGACGGAAGCTCACTCTGTCGTGCAGTACACAGGTATTGAACCAGTGGTGGGCTGCAAAAAAAATTTGCTACCACACTGTGGGTGTAGTATGTTGGGCGTGGCCAGGGGGAAAGCCCTGCATTGCACCCGAATTAGGACTACTTTATTTCAAAACTTTATTTCTGGCGAACTGGTGTGAACCTGCTGATGCCCACCACTCTTCAAGAAGCTCAACATCTTAACCACTTGAGCCACTGCAGTCCCGTGGTACACATCCTAGGCCCAAGTGAATTAGCGGTGCATTTTCTGAGAGGTTGAGCTGGCGCTCCTCCTCCCTTAAAGGCTGTGCATTCTCTGACTGCTGAGCCAAGGAAGGGGAAACTAAGCCATTGTTAGCGCTCAGGCCACAATGAAGTGGCTTTTAATGCATAGCATATTTATGCCTACTAAATTCCAATATAATGTCTCGTCTTCCCAGGTGAGGCATCAAACTCTGAGCCTTCTCGTTTAAGTGCTCCTTCACCAGATCCATTTGGTAAGTCCCCTTTTTAGCTGCGAATTGTACATTTTGTGTGTCTAAATGTCTATGTAACAATGCTAAAGAGTGAAAAGACAGCAACAGAAGATTAGTTTACAGAAGCTTAACAGAAGGAAATTATAAGTGTACCATTTATGTCAGGGCCACTGCTATCTGTAATTATAGCTTGTTTTGTCTGGTGTTTAATTGCAGCGTTATGTCATTTAGAATATTTTAACTCTGTTTCTGTTGCAAACCTGCCCAGAGTAGCAGTTTCCACTGGACAAGTGGTGTATAAAGAAAAGAACAAACAAATGAGTCGAATGAACGAACGAGCGAATGAATTAATGCAGCTACCAAGCAACAATCCTCTTGATCAAGACATTTAATTGAGGAGGAAAATGGCCATATAGACAAAAAATGTAGACTAAGCTGAGAGAAGTTAATATTGTTTTGTCCTTAACTAACCAATAGGAAAGCTTAATTAATAATATTTTAAGATATTGTGCCTAGAGTCCTTTTGTGTGTAGCAGCTAGGGAAAATAGAAATAAAATTTCCCCGACACTGTCTTCCTGCCCTTATAGGTCATCTGATCTGTTTTGCATGTATTTCGGCTCTGTTGTTCAGGCCTCTCTTGGTTTTGTTTTTTGCCTTTGAAGGAGAAACATGTATATTTGAGCTCATCATTTTGAAGGCCACATGCTGTACTAAACAGGGAGTAGAAGCCTTGGAGAACTTGCATTTCAAAACTAATCTTGCCTAAAACTGCCCCGCTTTTACTGCTGCTGCATAAAATGTAACAATAACTACCCTGAACATTTTTTGCTTCTTTCCCCTTTTGGATCCTGCAGCTTGTGACCCCATCGCCACCTTGGACCCAGCCATACGGCTCGGCAACATAAGAAGGCGCAAGTCAAGATCGGCCAAAGGGGAGTCCCTTGTGTACGCCATCTTGCATCGCACCAGCAGAGACTCCCGTGAAATGGTGGAAGAGATGCGGCGGATGGCTAGGGAAGACCACGACGTCTTTGCGGAGATGAGGGACACTATGATCCAGGAGGCGGCAAACTCTCGGGGGTACCGGGAGCAGCTTCTGGCCCGGATGGACCACAACATGCATGCCTTTGCAGACCTGGCCAAGGAGATGACCGCCATGATGAGGGATCTCAGAGAGGGAAGGGGGGCCCTAATGAACCACCCGTGCTGCAATGGGAACCGGCCGGAGGACGGGCAACAAGGCCCCGACGGCAGTGGGGCCAGAGAAAACAAACCAGGGGGGAGCCTCCCCTACCAGAATGGCGGGGCATAAACATCAAAATAACATCGTTTCCTTGCCTAGAAGGGCCAACACAGCCTTAGGGAATGGAGGAACAGTGGGGTGCCAGCAAGGGAGGGGATGGTGGCATTTTCCGGCATTGAACTAGAGCCTTTTTTTTCGGTGGGCGGAGGATCTTGGTGGAGGAAGAGGAGGAGGCAGGGCACTGGGAAGAATGCTGACCCCAGTCCAAGAGAATCATCCTTGCCCCCCTAAAAAGCCTTATCTGCCAAAACTGCAGAAGCCTCTCTTCCCTAGTTAAAAATCGGAGGCCACCCTCTGCATTTCCAAGATTTATAGCCCTTGCCCCTACTCTGTGCCTCCACAAAGTGTAGAAACATGCTATATTCAATGAACAGCAGTGTTTGTATGGAGTGATTACTTAACCAGAAGGCAGGGCTTCCTTGTCAAATTGTTCAATAGTCCCCAAGCTGCACGGCCAAGGAAACGTTTCGTTTCATCAGTCCCTGTCGGGTGCACGATTCTCCATAATCATGCAGGGAGCCAAATGGAATAGTGTGGCCGTTTGGCCAACCTCCTCCTTCTGCGGGCGGTATCCAACTCCCCTGCAATCAATCCCAAAAAGTGCCAGCATCCAACAGGCAAAACATCTATGCTCTCCGATAGTGTGTAGGTATCTAAGGGCTCATTCAAAAACCACGGGACCATTTTAAGGGGGGTGGTCCTGACCAAAAGTCCGGGGGGGGGGTTCAGCAGGAGGGTGTTTGCCATGAAGTCACATGACTCCAAAATTATCATTTGCTTTTCGCATCCAGCTGGCCATAGATCTATCTTCAAACCATGTGATGGGGGGTCAGTCAAGGGTCAGGGAAAGTCACAGAGAGGGTGTGTGTCAAAAAATTGCCTATTTTAGGTTACGTGGTATTTAAAAGAGCCCTAATTTGTTGGGACCCTTGTAATTATTTTCCAACAAGTCAATTTTGAGCTCTGAAGAGAATACCCAGAAGTGATTTACCATCCCCTTCCTGGGAGGCGGGGAGACAGCCTGGGGTTGTGCAGTTTGCCTAAAGGCTGCCCAATGGGGAACCGAACTCCCAATCTCTAGGTCTGCTACAAGAGATCTTAACCCTGAGCCATCTAGCCATCCTGGACGTAAGCATCCTGCTATTAAGGCCAGACCCATCCCTTTTGTGGTAAGATACAGACACTGAAGGCACAGATGTGGCAGGTTTCTCAGAAGGCCCATAGAAAATTATGCAATGGGCCCTTTTTTAATTTTTATTGATTGATTGGTTGGACTTATACCCCACCCATCTGGGATGGACTTTCCACTCTGGGCAGCTTGCATTGTTTTTAAAAAGTGAAACAAACACTATTAAGACAATAACCCCCACCCACCTAATCATAATCAGAACCGAGGACCCCAAACTCTTGTGAGAGAAAAGCAATGGGTGAGTCTCCTATTTGGTCTTCAACAAAGTATTAAAGGCCTCCTCAAACAGCAAGGTTTTCAATTGTTTATTAAAGATGCCTAAGGAGTCGATCAAACGCAGCTCCCCAGGCTTATGTGATGAAGGACCAAGACTATTGCACATCTAAGAGTTGTGAGGAGAGGTTCATGCCCAGGAGCATCTTGTACCCTACCTTGCAGGGCTGTGAGGCATTTCTTTAAGACCTGGGGAAGGGAGGGGGCAGAAGCGGGCACTGGGCAGAGAAACATGGGATTTGGGCTGTAAAGAATGCAGCAGAGCTGCAAACAACTTTTAAGAACAAGAGGGAAAGGACCAGTGGATTGAGCCAGGGAGCATGGGTCTTGTAGTTGGAGGGATATGGCTGCTTGCAGCCTATAAGAGAGTTATTTGTTTATTTGTTATGTTTATATCCCACCCATCTAGGATAGTCTCCCGCTCTGGGCAGCATACAACAAATTAAAAGATTATTACCATAACAATATAGAATTAAAGAATGCAATATACAAAGCCAACAAACCATAAATTGTAAACAAATAATAATTACTTCATAAACACAAATTGGTGGTGGTAAAATACAGTCAAACCTCGCATAAAGAGCGTCTCGCTTAAAGAGTAACTCGCTTAAAGAGCAGAATTTTCTCTGAATATTCGCTTCGCTTAACAAATAAAACCAACCAAAAATTCGCTTAACAAATAAATCAGGGTCTGCAATCCCCCCACAATTGATCATTTACAATGGTGTTTCGCTTAAAGAGCAAACTTGCTTAAAGAGCAATCTTGTGGAACGCATTATGCTCTTTAAGCGAGGTACAACTGTATCAAGTTAAGTAAAACTATTGTTCCACTATTGGAAGGATCACTTTAAAAGCCTCTTTGAAGAGAAATGCTTTCAATTTTTTTAAAAAAAAAATCCATAAAGATGGAACCTGGTGCAGCTCAACAAGTAAGAGTTCAAACGTTTGGTGCCGCCAGTGAGAAGGCTGTTCAACAAGTCCGAACCTTACTAACCTTGGGGTCAGTGCCAAGAGGGATGAGTGATGTAGACTGATGTTTTGAGGGGAAGACGGACTGCTAGGCAAGAAGGTCCCAAACTGTTTAGGTCAGTGTCAGAGGTGGCACTTGGAGCACTCTCTGTGGGCCCCCCAGCACAGAGTTTGCCCCACCCCTCTGTCCAGCAGTCCAATGGGAGCGTTTCCTCCCAGCACAGTTCACTCTGTCCAGCAGCCCATTGGGAGCATTTCCTTCCTCTTCTGTTGCTGTGTTGTAATAAATAAGTGGGTTTTTGGGTTGCAGTTTGGGCACTCGGTCTATAAAAGGTTCACCATCACTGGTTTAGGGCTTTAAATGTTAGAACTGACACCTTGTACATGATACGGAAAGGGACAGAACCAATGAGGCCCTGCCAAGTCTGGAGGGAGATTTTCAAATTTTCTCACTACAGTAATTGGCCTGGCCACTGCCTTTTGCAGGCATCCCTATCAGGAACAAGAGAAGCCCCACATAGAGAGCATTACAGTAGTCAATATATGAGGTTTCCAGTGATGTAACTAGTGTTGAAGGGGATGAGCAGTGGAAGCTGTGGTATAGGTCATCAAAAGATTGGAGGCGGAGGTCTCCCATGAGCTAACCATTCCAGTAAAAATTAACAGTAGGCCATAAGAAGACCCAGCAAATCCAATTCAAACCAAAGCAATCACGCTTATATACCGCCCCACAGCACTTAGTTCACTCTGGGCAGTTCATAAGTTAATTAGCATTTTGCCCCCAACATGCTGGGTACTCATTTTATCAATCTCAGAAGGATGGAATAGGCTGAGTCAACCTTATTTATTTCCTCAGATTTCTATCCCGCCCCATCGGGTAAACCCGACTGTGAGCAGCTTACAATATTGGTTAAAATCACAAAGTTAAAACTAATGCTTAAAACTAAAGTTTAAAACTTTAAAACCACAAAAGAATTAAAACAGCGCAAAAGCTGATGCCGCAGGGGTGGCAGTCCGTTAAATCAACCATCCCACCTGGGGTCCCATATTCCTGGGTCCCCACACTTGCCCTGCCAGCCAGGTTTTTAAGCCCTTCCAAAAGGGCAGGAGCTCTGTCTGCAGACGCAACCTTCGTTTGTTTTCGTGTCAGAGATTATTCTGGGTTGAAAGGATTTTTGCAGGGGACGCCCAAATGAGGCTCCTTTCATGTCCCCCTATTGTGCACCTCTCGGAAATTGAACCCGTCTTTCCAGTCTCCAAGTCTAGTGCCTTAACTACTAAGCCTCCGGGGGAGCTGCTGAGTCAACATTGATGCTGGGTCAACCCACTAGTCAGGAGCGAACTCACAACCTTTTGATTGCAGTACAGAATCTTTTAATCAGGGCTCATAAGAAAATGAAAAGGAGGAAACAAGGTTTCCATTGGTCTGCTGTCTGGTTATTCATTGTATTTGGTGCTATAGCTTTAGCTTAGGGCAGGGATTCTCAACCTGCAGTCTATGGGCTAGATGCGGGCAATGGTGCCATTTCATGTGGACCACCACACCTGGAAGTGCCATGTGGAGGAATTGCAAAATGGCCATCCAGCTCCCAAAGCTGTCTGAGGGAGCCTGACCCGGCCCCTGTCTTTGAAAGGTTGAGAACTCCTGGTTTAGGGGAAAGTACCTCATTTACAGACTCTTAACATGTCAAAGAAGAATATAATGGATTATAACAGAAAAGCCTTGAGGCACGGTGGTTCAGAGGCAATATTGCAGTCAAAATTCTGCTCTGAATCACAAAGGGCTCATGGCTGAACAGCCTTCTCAAGGTGGGAAAATGAGTACCCAACTTATGGAGAAAAATGCCAATTACTTTGTGAACTGTCAAGAAAGTGCTCTTAAGCACTATGTGGCAGCGTGTAAGTGTAGTGGAGCAAATCAAGGCTGAACTGTCTCGAGATACAAATAATGAAGGGTGTTCTACTTTGTAGACAACTTGAGAAAGCAAAATTCTCTAGAAAAGACCATAATATTGGGGAAAATGTAAGGCAGCAGGAAAAGAGGAATATCAAATGTGAGATTGATTGACTCCATGAAAGAATCCACAGGTTTGAGTTTACAAATGTTGAGCAGGGGATTTGAGGGCAGGATAGTCTGGAAATCATTCGTTGGAGGCAACCTGACAACACACAACAAGTGTAATTGCTGTTGCTATAATACTGCCTTGTGAAAGAGTTTGGGGAGAAATGGGCAAAGGGAACTACAGCGGCATAAAATTAAATAGGGATTATAGTGGATTTATCCGTGCCTGCATCAGCCTCCAGACCAGGGATTCCCAACCTGTGGCCCATGGGACCATTTTATGTGGGGCCTCCACCACATCAGGAAGTGCCATGTGGTGGAGGAAGGGCAAAATGGCCATCTGGTCCCTGAAGCTGTCTAATTGAGCGTGACCCAATGGCCCCCAGCTTTAAAAAGGTTGAGAACTCCTGCTCCAAACAGTGCACTGAGGGCATTAGTTTCTTATTAGATCCCTTTTGCAAACTGAAAAATAAAAATACAAAAAGCAAATGAGAAAGAAAACAACTAGAGGAAATGAAAGATGTTTCCCCTCTTGGTATGTGTCCTGTCTTCATTTATTAACTTGAACTTTGGAGCGCACCCACTTTTCCCGGAACTCGACATAACCTTTCCAAGAATAGCTTCACAGCAAACCTTAAAAGGATCGCCTGAAGACAGAAGGGGGGAGAGATAGGGAAGGGCCTCCAGCAAGAAGGCGGCCCTCTGGGACTGAATCCGTGCAGGGGCCGACTGACATGAGAAACCTAATGTAGGCTTTCAGTCCAAGTGGAGCCAATGGATTTGAGCAGGTTTCATGCTCTGGTGGGACAGAGGTTGAGCTGCTGTACTGCACCCAAAACATTGTGAGCTCCATCCCGACAGGATCCTCAAGGTGGACTCAGCCTTCCATCCTTCCAAAGTCAGTAAAATGAGTACCCAGCGTGTAGGGGGCAAAATGTTAATTCCCATTTGAACCGCCCAGAGAGTATACTAAGCGCTATCGCTGTGGGTTGGTATATATTACTATTGCTACTGATGCTACGGGGCACACAACAAAACATCTGATTACCCCAGGGTGGGGAGAGAAGGACTCCAGAACAGAACGCAGAAACTTTTTAAAAATGGGAGACCCAATTCAGATCACAAAATGAATCTGGCTTTTGCACGCACCCTTCTTCTTCTATGCCCAGACCAAATTTTAGACTGTCAAAATGGAGTCCTAGAATCGGACAGGGCTGGCTTTTGAGCAAGGGCAACCTTTACCTTTACTGCCATATAGCACTTATTTCTATTTTATTTTGTTTTCCGTTATGCCTGAACCACAGACTAACACGCCTAGGTAAAGGTCACCCTTGCTCGAAAGCCAGTTGTATCCAACTCTAGGATTTAGTGCTCGTCTGTTTATAGCACTTACAGACATTTCCGTAGACGTGTGGCAGGCATGCTTAGACACTGAAGTGCATGGAATGCTGCTTACCTTCTCACCGAAGTGGTCCCTATTGATCTACTTGCAATTTCTTGCTTTCGAACTGCCAGGTTGGCAGGAGCTAGGACAGAGACAGGCGCTCATTCTGTCATGCAGTACTTGGTTTTTGAACTGCTGACCTTCTGCAGTGCAGACTAACAGGGCTACTATACCAAAAAAATATAGCACTTAGAGCACAAACATCTGAGTGGCTCACAGGTTAATTAGCATTTTGCCCCCAACATGCTGGGGACTCATTTACCGACCATGAAAAGATGGAAGGCTGAGTATTTATTTATTTATGAGATAACCCAAGTACAGTACAGTATATCCCAAATAGTATAAAACGGTACTCACTACTAAAGCAATCCATCAGCTGGAAAAAAGTGGAGCCCCAAAGCAACGCATAAAGGCTGAGCCCTGCCGCCGTCATCGCTCTCTCTAGGTTCCAGTTGAGAACACGGATACTGTACAGTGCTGCTTCTTTACTTCTTCCCGCCACACCCACTTACATACTTTTAACTTAAAAAAACAAACAAGAGAGAAAGATGGCACACAACGGCTCAATTAATCAAGGCGGCTTTTCCTTCTAGCCAGACGGGTGCAAAATAAGCCCCGCCACCGACACGCGACCTGCCTCTGGTATTCTTTCAACTCTTAACTCCTTTTTCCTGGAGGAAAAGCAGCACCATCTGCCCAGCTACTATGTCGTCATAAGGGACTTCTTTATCCCCCATTGGTTAAATATATCACCCTTAGCCAATGAGAAACCTGGGGAACATAGTGAAAAGCAGAGACATCACATTGCAAACAAAAATTCGTATAGTGTCAAAGCAATGGTATTTCCGGTGGCAATGTATGGTTGTGAGAGCTGGACCATAAGGAAAGCTGAGCGCAGAAGAATAGATGCCTTTGAGATGTGGTGTTGGGAGGAGAGTTTTGAAAGCCCCCTGGACAGCGAGGAGAACAAACAGATCAATTTTAGAAGAAATCAACCCTGACTGCTCCTTAGATGGGCAAATAGTAAAGATGAAGCTAAAGTACTTTGGACATCAAATGAGAAGAGAGGATTCGCTTGAGAAGGCCTTGATGCTGGGAAGGGTGGAGGGCAAAAGAAGAAAGGGGGCGGCCAAAAATGAGATGGCTAGATGGTATTGTAGACACAATGGGCACAAAGCTGAGCGAGTTGAGGAGGAGGGTGGAGGACAGAAGTGCCTGGCGGACAGTGGTCCATGGGGTCGCAACAGGTCGGAATCGACTGTGCGACTGAACAACAAATAAGATCATCTGTACCAGATGTACCTGAAAAAAATTCATTAATTACACCAAAGTCTTTGATTGCGTGGACCACAATAAACAGTGGCAAGTTCATAAAGAGATGGGAGTACAGTACCAGACTACCTCACCTGTCTTCTGAGAAATCTGTATGTGGGTCAAGAAGTAACAGGACAGGATACGGAAGAAATTGTTTTTTTTTTTTAGAATGGGAAAAGGAGCACGACAAGGCTATATATTGTCACCCTGCTTATTTAACTTATATGCAGGGTACATCATGCATAATGCAGGGCCGGATGAAGCACAAGACGGAATTGCGATTGCTAGAAGAAGTATGAATGGCCTGATACATGGCAGACAGTAAAGAGGACCTAAAGAGCCTCTTGATGAGGGTGAAAGAGGAGAGTGCAAAAGCAGGCCTGAAACTCAACATCAAAAAAACCCCAAGATTATGGCATTGAGACCTATCACTTCTGGCATATCATCGTTGACTGCAACGCGTATCTGAGAATGCTCCACCACCACCCCCGCCCCCTTGAAGCAGGAAAAATGTCACTGGTGTGAATTTATTTAAGGTGGATCCCATCTTGCCATGAATTGACCCATACACTATGATTGCAGAGCCATCAACCACAGCACACATGAAGCGCAATATAGATAACAGATATGGTCCCTGGCATATAAAAGGGAAGGAAATGAAAGGGACAGACTTCACCTTCTTGGGATCTAAGATCACTGCAGATGGTTCTTGGGACACAAGTTATGGCAAACCTAGGCAGCATCATGAAAAGTCGAGCCATCACCCTGCCAACAGAAGCCCGCAAATAAGGGTACCAAAAATAGTTACCACTTTGGTGGGAAGTTAAACACCGTTCCATGCACTCTGGTGTTCCAGGCATGCCTGCCACATGTCTATGGAAACGTTTGCAGACGCAGACAGTGCTGGCTCTTTGGCTGTAAACAGAGATGAGCACTGAACACTAAAGTTGGATATGATTAGCTTTCGAGCAAGATAACCTCTGCACCCATCTAAATGTTTAAGACAGTCACAGATGCATTTTACGGGGGGGGGGGGGCAGTCCAGATCCCTCAACCGTCTGAGGACACCTGAGCTGGCCCACAACATTAAAAGGTTGGCAAACCCTCCTCTGGGGATTTGAACCTCCTTCCACGAACAGCTTGTTTATTCCAGTGAAGGGAAAAGCACCCGCAATGGGTAGTAATTTCCTTCATCAAAGGTGCTCCTCAAAATCCAGAAAAAAATATATTAGAAAGGGTACTTGGTGGCTGGAACGACACCCAGGAAATTTTTTAATACTGTAATAATTTGGCAACGATGCCAGGATGTATTCCTTGGATCTCCTGGGAGCCAATGAGAGGAGGGATCCTGGCGATTGGCTCTGCAAGGGTTAATAAAACCATAAGAACAGGACAGATTTCCTAGCGAGGATGATGATGATGATGATGGAGAAAAAGAGGCGTTCTCCTCCTCCTTCGCCGATCATAGATATTCCCTCCGAAAAGTCCCTCCTCTTTCCTTCTTTAGAGGCGCCAATCTGGAGGCGGAACTCCTTTTCCCTCTAGGCAACAAAGCCCATCTGCCTTCAAGCGGAGGGTGAGAGTTTTCATAAAGGTAATGTGCTTCCAACTACGCCGTTGGCGCATATATGCATAGCCTCCAGACAGAGCCCTTGTTTCGTTCCGAGTACTACAGTTCCCATAATCCCCCGCCAACAGAGTCAAACACGGGGACCACTACTGTATAGGAGTTGTGTCCAGATAATTCCGCTCCCAAACCATGAAGGCGTCCCATGTGTTTGGACTACAAGCCTCTGTGCCGGTGGGTGGCTGTGGATTCTGGGCTTTATTATTTGCTAGCCCCTGGGAGAGGGCCTAGTAGTGATTTCCCAACCCCTTCCGTTAGGAGGCTAATCCTAATGGCAGCTTTTCCTTCCAGCCACGTCTTCCTCCTCCTCCTCCCTTGTCTGAGGAACGGCGTTACTTTCTTCTCCGGGCGTTACTCTCACCTTAAGCGATCCGGTAAGGCTCCCCATTCATTGCCCTCTCTGTTTGCCCCCCACCGCCCGCCCCCCGTTTTCTCCTTGTGTTTTGAAATGGTTTTGAATTGTCTTAAATCAGTGACTACTTTCAATCGGGGGGGAAAACTTTAATTTTTCCCCCTCTTCTTAGGTCGTTTAATGGTGCAATTTGAAAAAACCCTATTACTGGATCCGTGTTCGCTGTAATGTTCTGAGTGTTTGAGGTTCTGTCTTAAGCCACAGTCATTTCTGGATCCACACCAGGAGAGCATCAGGGAGTGTCTTTTTATCTCTCTCTCTTCTTCCAGAGGTTGAGCTTTCTGTTGGGGTGACAGAGAAGAAAGAGAAAAGAGTTCTGATGGGTTGATTAGGCTGCCCTTGCTGGAAGGCCAGTCGTATCTGACTTTAGGGTTCAGTGCTGATCTGTTTACATATAGCCAAAGAGGCAGCAGTGTCTGTGTATGCAGACGTTTCCGTGGACATGTGGCAAGGCATGATTAAACACTGGAGCGCACGGGATGCTCTTTCCCTTCCCACCTAAATGTTACCTATTTATCTACTGGCCATTTCTTGTTTTTGAACTGATAGGTTGGCAGGAGCTGGGACAGAGATGGAAACTCACTCCATGTGCAGAACTCGGTTCTTCAGCTGCTGACATTCCACTTGTCAGCTTGAGTGTCTTAAGGTAAAGGTTGCCATTGCTTGAGAGCCAGTCGTATCCGAACCTAGGGTTCAGTGCTCATCTCTGTTTACACGCAAAGAGCCAACGCTGTCTGGGTCTGCAGATGTTTTTGATTACACTAATATAAAATTCTTAAGGAAGTATTTAAGGGATTTTGTATAGCTAAAATGCCATGACCAGCTAAGTCAGCCTAGTGCAGGGATGGCCAACGATTTTTGCGCAGAGGGACACATGGACAATTTAGTGGGTTGGATGCATGGTTCCACCCACTGCTTCCACCATTATTGGTGGCAATGGGAGCAAGTGCACTGTGTTTTTGCCGTTTTGGCTATTTTTGTCGCATTTTGCCACAATTCCGGCTCTTTCGGTGAGATTTTGGCACTTCCCATGAGATTTAGGTGAAATTATGACACTTCCTTGAGATTTCAGTCGTTCCCGAGAGATTTTGGCAGTTCCTGAGAGATTCCATCGCTTCTCCTGCATTTTCGGTGCTTCTGATGGTGGCAGCGGGGTCCTCAACATGGGCCTGATTAATTGGTGCCGTTGGCCGAGGTTAGCCCATGGGTCGTAGGTTGGGAACCCTGGGGTTGGTGGTTGTTACATTCAGGGCCAGCCTTATCAGTAGGCGCATTGATCAAGTACTCCAGGTGGTAGATGCAGAGTGGTGACAGGAAGCCCTTGGAAGAACAAAGTCAGCCTCCTCCATGGCTTGTCTCCCCTGTCCTCCAACCCAAACAGGCTTTCCTTGAGGCTGAGCACACACTCTCATTGCCAACCCCCTTCTGTTGCTTTTCTGAAGTTAAAGGCTCCCCTCCCCAGGTGCAAAAGTGGGGCACAAGGAAACACAGTCGGGGTGGTTGCAAAACCCTATGTGCCCGAGTACAGTAAAAGAGTTAACGTCAATGGAGCTTACAAAGGAATTTCAGATCTTCCCTCTGTATCTTCTTCCATGTCTAGGCCAGACATGAAACTATCAAAATGAAGGCACCATTTGGTGAGTTCATTCTGCAGGTCCTTTTGCTTGACCCAGTGCGAGAAAGATTTGCCAGCAGTATCAGAAGTCAAAGTAATTCCAAAGGAAAATTCAGGACTCTCCAGTTAGAATTCAGAATCTGATCAAGTGAGAATGAGTTGGGCTCTTTCAAATACTGTGTGACCTAAATAGGCCATGTTTTGATACACACCAATGTATGTGCTTTGACCGACCCCCCCCCCCCCAATTATATGGTTTGAAGATAGATCTATGGCCAGCTGGATGTGAAAAGCAAATATTAATTTTGGAGTCATGTGACTTCATGCAGGAAGCTCTCTCTCTCTCTTCCCCCCCGACTCTCCATGACTTTTGGTCAACCTACCTCCCCCCTTATAATGGTCACATGGTATTTGAATGACCCCTTAGCTTTTTATGCTACCTCTGTAAATTGCCTCACCAAATTAAACATATAGCACTGCAGTATGTATAGAGCAGGGGTGCCCAAACTTTCTGGGCTGTGGGCCGATCATGTAGTTCAGGGAGTCGGTCACTAAGGGCTGGAGGGCCTGTGGATTGGCTGTTTTGTAACAAACAAACAGGTGTGGTTTTCCTAGACAGGTTCATTCTTCCCCTCAGAAGAACCCAAGGGTGCATTTGGCACCACTGCATAGGTCTTGCAAGCAGCAAAACCTTTGGCTTTGCCAAACCACCAAACTCTATCTCAACCTCTTCTCAGAACATCTTCCTTCCTCACAAGTGTGGGAGCCAATGTGCTCCATGTCTTCAGTGTTCACAACTTGCTTCAGGCTTCCACCTTCATTTGATTAATACAGTAATAAATTTCAAATGTATCATTTTGATCCGGGGTTTCCAATGTGGGGCACACATTGCACAGGAGGGGAAGTTGATTTTAATGGGGGCAGTTTGAGAATGAGTTATTAACGGAATTATTTGCCTGCCCAGTGGCTCAAATGGCTAAGATGCTGACTGGAAGGCGGGAGGTCAGCAGTTTGACTCACGAGTACTGCCAGACAGAATGAGCTCCCATCTTTGTCCCAGCTCCTGCCAATCTAGCAGTTCGAAAGCAAGAAATTGCAAGTAGATAAATGGATACCACTTCAGTGGGAAGGTAAACAGTATTCCATGCGCAACAGTGTCTAGTCATGCCTGCCACATAACCACGGAAATGCCTGCTGGAGCAGATCGCGCTGGCTCTTCAGTTTTGAAACAGAGATGAGTACTGAACCCTAGATATGACTGTCTTTCAACCAAGGGAAACATTTACCTTTATTATACATATATATATAGTGGCATACACATTTAAAAAAATTAAAATCACAATTTTTTTCATTCATGGATGCCATGTTCTTCGGTGTCATGATTTTAGCAGTTACTAAAAGCAATTGCTTTCTTAAAAACTCTTATCTTGGATTCCACTCAGATGAGATGGTCAGCTAGATGTCTCACAGATGATCTCATGCATTCCTGTGTTCAGAGAAGCTTCTCAAGCCTACTGGAAGGTTCCATCTGATGTAATCAGGGTGAGATCACTGAATTCCTTAAGGGAGGGAAATCTCTATTTGTCTAAACTACGATTTCTGATAGAAATCGGTTTTCTAATGCTGAGCTACCCAGTTCGTATTGTCATGAACCCCCATTCCCTTTGGAGAACTCTTACTCATGGAAAGGAAGCATGAGCCTCTCGTGCCTAGGATGGAAAAGGACTGAATGCCATGCCAGTCTTATCTTGGAAATCTGAAACTCTGTCGGACTCTTTATCTATTCTAAGGTACACTAGTACCCTGGATAACGATGAGACTTGGTTCCACAAGTCTCGTCGTTATCGGGTTTTTAATGCTGTGTGATGCATTGATCACACAACGTTTAAAAAAGCCCTGTTTCCCTGGAGGATGCGGCAAGCCAGAACGTCGGGATTTGAAACCTGACGTTTTGGTTTGCTGCACTTTCTGAGGACATCAGGGAAGCCCAGAAACAGCTTGGATCCGGGCTTCCCATCTTCCTGGACCCAGTAGAGGGGTCAGGGACCCCAAAATTGGTAAAAAAAAAAAAGTCTTTTTTTTTTTTTACTAATTTTGGGGTCCCTGACGCCCCTGCCGGGTCCAGGGAGGTGGGAAGAACCGATCCAAGCTGTTTCTGGGCTTCCCTGACGTCCTCAGCAAGTACAGCAAGCCAAAACATCAGGGTTCGAACTCTGACGTTTTGGCTTGCTCCACTGGCTGGGGACATCGGGGAAGCCCAGTAACAGCTGTAGATCGGGTCCCCTGCCTGCTCCAGAGAGATCAGAGGACCCGATCTACAACTGCAGGGTGGCTGGGGAAGCTGACGGGGAGTCCCTGTCGGCTTCCCTAGCCACCAGCCCTTGCCACCGCAGCTGTGGGGTGGCTGGGGGAGCCGACGGGGGAGCCCCCCGTCAGCTTTCCAGCCACCCCACCCCTGCCTCCGTAACTTTCCAGCCATTCTGCTGCTAAGAAGGATTTCATCGGATAACACTAAAAATAACGTTCTACGGTGCAAATCTTCCCCCCAAATTTGTCGTCGTTATGCGGTTTTAGTGTTATCTGGTGCAATTGTTATCCGGGCTATTACTGTATGCTATTATGCTTTGCTTCTTCGAAAATGCTTATGGAAAAATAAAGCTCTTTTTGCATTTTACTTACTGTTTGTGTTGAAGTCTATCTTAACAGGCATATACAGGTACTAATTGCTTTCTGTCTTACATTCCACCAAACTAAAGAACTACAGACTCCCTGTGTCTATCAGGAGAAAGCACGACAGACCCTGGGTTCA
This sequence comes from Furcifer pardalis, assembly GCA_030440675.1. Classification (NCBI taxonomy): domain Eukaryota; kingdom Metazoa; phylum Chordata; class Lepidosauria; order Squamata; family Chamaeleonidae; genus Furcifer; species Furcifer pardalis. The sequence continues at coordinate 173,370,221 of CP126893.1, read as the reverse complement.
AGAAGGAGAGGGGACATTAAGGCTGGAGGCAGTTTGAGGAAGTAAAATAATATCTAGCAGCCAAGATGTTCGTACCCAGCCTCTCGTAGCCCCGGATAGGGTAAGTTTGTAATACGGTAACTTGTTTAGATCAAAATAATGTCATTTTAGGCCTCCTCTGCGTGAAGGATTATTCATTTTTTGAATAATAATTATATGTTACAGGGAAAAGGATCAGGATTTTAGAGTTGCTTAGGTGGAGCATGGCCAAAAAAAGGTTGGACACCACTTCTTTAGATGATCATTATTCTGTACAGTTTTTTTCTTATACGACATAAATATATTCTAGATAGTTTTAACTTAATGTCTCAATCATGTCATATAAAGAAGTGTGGTACTTTTAAATCCTCTTGTTTAAATGTCTACTTTTCCACTTTTTCTATGTCCACGACAGGGTATATCCTACCCCATTTTTCCATTCCAAAGAAACCTACTCAGATGGTGTTTATTAATGGTTCTTTCTCAAACTGAGAGAGGATAACAAATCTTGAGCCATTGATCTTCAATATTTTTATTAATGATTTGGATTAGGGAGTACAAGGAAAGCATATCAGATGTGTGGGTGTCAGAAAATTGAGTGAACCAGCTAGTGCCTTGGAATACATGAACAGATTCAAAAAGGTCTTGATAGACTTGAAAACAACCGAACAAAATTTAAGAGGAATTGGTGAATAGTTATAGCAATAGCAATTACACTTATATACCGACACATATGTCCCAGTGCTCTTTCGGAGTGGTTCACAAATTAATTATCATTTTGCCTGTAACATGTTGGGTACTAATTTTACCAACCTCACGCTATTAGGTAAGACCAGGGGTTGCGGATGAACTATGCCAGTTCTCCTTCGGGTAGTCTGTGAATTCCCACTTGTGGGGAAACTGCGCTTGCACGGAGCTGTTATCGGAGCTGTAAAGCTGATTGGATTAAAGATTTGTAATTAGGACCGCCCACTGAACCACCCATCTTTAGTCGTCATTTCGCGCTCTTTCCTCAGTTCTCTTTTTTCCGCCGCTGAAGCAGAAGTCCATTAGAGAGCTCTCCGTAGGAGAAAGTTAATTTTTACTGCTTTTTGGAGCAATCTACTTTTGAGAGATCTTGTTTCGGCTTGGTCTCTCGTTGCTGACCTGTTCCTTTGTGGGAGCAGATCTCAGCCTAATTTTTACCACTCTGCTGTCTCTCCTTCACAGGAGACGAGGCCACATTACTCAATTTTTCCTGTCACCCTTCCTCGCAGGTGGGAAGCATTTCTACAATTTTTCTGCTGGTCCTTTTAGGGATCGGCGCAACCCTGTCTGCCTGCTTCCTGGGACAGACAGGGCCCCCTTTTCCCCCTTGGCCATTTGTCTCGCTTGATGGCCCTGGTTGGTGCCCTTAAGTATTCTACAACCTGCAATAAGAAATTGCTATCTACGGACAGCCACACGAGTGCCTTTTCTGCCTGGGCGAAAACCATCAGACAGTCCTGCACACATTGTAAGAAGTTTACACGTGTTGCTATCCAGAACAGGCAAAACCTAATGGTTGAGACCTTGTCCCCCGCGGCCGCTACAACATCTCAAGTTCCCGCTCAGGTCAGCGTTCCCAATATGGCTTCCATGACCGGAGAATGATCAAAGATGGCAGACGTTGCCCAGAAGAAGAAGAAAGATGAGACCAAAGAGAAAAAGACTAAATCAGTAAGGAGAGACCACCATTCCTTTCCTCCCACACTGAGGCCAAATTGGTCACACCCAGCGGCTGGTTCCTTCTCTCCTTCTTCGGCCCTCCTCCCACTTTGCTTCTCTCCGGATGTGGTCTCTGTCTCTTTGGCCTCAGAAGTCCCTCCTCCTCTATGAGCTCTCCGACCAAGTCTTCTCGGCACCCTGTTTCTGTGTCACCTCCTCCACCGGTGCCTCTGCGACATTCACCATCCCCTCCACCACCACCATTTAGGGGTAGGTCCTTGCTACGCCGAGCTTCATTCTTGCCGACGACCACTAGAAAGTATTTCGGTCCCTTCAAAACAGAGTGAACCTACCGTTACGTCAACGGGGGATCCAACTTGACTTCATTGCCCTGCTGATCCAAGGGATGCAACGAATCGGTGATCAGTTGTTAGCCATGGCTTCTACTACTGCTCCGCCGGGCCAGGACAGTGATTAACGCTCCCTAACCCAACATGATCTTCCTCGCGCTGGGTCCACTCAAGGTTCCGCTGGCCCACTGCCTTCTCACCAACTGGTAGAGCAGCCTCTTCTGCCGTCCCCAACCTCGTCGGTGTCAAGGTCCATCAGTTAGCCCATGCCTTACTGCCGTGAATCCGAGTTGGACATGAGAATCCCACCACCATCCAGGGAACAGTTTGGACTCTTCCTCCGATGAGGATGAGCCACTGGCTGAGGCAGGTAGAACTCCGGATAATCTCATTGGTTCGGCTGAGGTCCTTGATTCTGTGGACCAAAAGTTATTTTCCGCGATGCTAACTCACCTTGGATCCGTTCTAGGAATCCAGGCTGAGCACCCGCCAAATTTAAAACTCTGTGAAGAAGGGTACTTTTTGTCCGATATGTCCACATCAGTTCTCCACCGCCACGGCTGGTTGCACTCTACTGAATTGGAAGAGCCCACCAAAAAACTCATACAGGACCTTCCGTTTGATGGCAAGGGTCTCTTCGCGGAGGACACTGATAGAACCGTACCACCGCCAAGTTCTTTGATTTCGGTTCCCTTTCTCAATCCGCCTCACGCCAGAGGTATCAACCATTCTACAAGAGGAGCCAGAGCCAATACACTCCGCAACCTCCACAGAAAAAACAATTAGAGCCGCAACAGCTGCCTTGTTATTGGCCCAAACACCAACCAAACCGTCTGCACTACCAACCTTACTGTCAACAGAGAAGTGAGGGTCCTGACCATAGGTCATAGCAGTGTGTTTGACTTCCCTCTGTCCTAGACCCTGACTGCCTTGCTTCCCTATCGTCACCTCTGGAATTTCCCGCAACTGTGGATGTGCCTGACAAACGACCGATGGGTCCTACAAATCCTGTCTATTGGTTACTGGCTTGAATTTGTAAGAACACCTCAAAATGGGAAACTCCATCACACCGATCCTTCCGAACATCTTCAGGAAGAGGTTTCCACTCTACTAGCCAAATGAGCAATAGAGACTGTTCCTCCCTCCAAGTGGAAATACAGTTTCTATTTGAGGTTCTTCGTTGTCCAGAAGAAGGACGGCAGCTTGCGACCAATCCCAGACCTCTGTTGCCTCAACAGGCCCATCCACACCAAGAAATTCCACATAGTCACCCTCTATTCCATCCTTCCCCTCATCAACAAAGTGGATTGGTTTACTGCCATCGACCTAAAGGATGCTTATTTCTACATCGGTTTTCGGAAGGAGCACAGAAGGATTCTCCGCTTCCTTATTGGGAACAAGGCTTATCAGTACTGCTGTCTTCCATTCGGTCTTTTCACTGCTTCCAGACTATTCATCAAATGCATGGCTCCAGCAGCAGCCTACCTTTATCAGCGCGGTGTCAGGGTCTTCCCTTATATCAACGACTGGTTGATTGCTTCATCCATGCAATTGAAAGCATGGAGGGACAGTGCAGTGCAGTTACTGTAGAACTCATGACAAGTCTTGGTATCAGGATAAATTTCCTAAAGTCAAATCTCGTCCCAACTCAGAGAATCGATTACATAGGAGCCTTCCTCGACTCCAGCTAAGTTTGAGCCTATACTCCACCTAAACTTCTTCATGACATCACAGTTGCCGTTTCCATCCTCCGGACCCACCCATGAGGGAAAGCAAAGGAGGCGCAAAGACTCGTCGTTCTAATGGCCTCCAGTACAGCAGTAATCCCACATGCCAGATTGAAAATGCCCTCCCTCCAATCGTGGCTTCTTGCGAATTTCTACCCTTTGGCGGACCACCCTCACAAGAGTCTGGTGCCAGAGGTTTTCAGATCCATCTGCAAAAGTTGGGGCTACCCGGATCTTGACCTTTTCATGTCAGGGAAGAACAAGAAATGCACAAGATACTGCTCATGAGCAGGGATGGGCATCGGATCGGAAGGAGATGTCTTCATGGTTCGGTGGGACAGAGACTATCTTTATGTGTTCCCACCACTCCCCCTCATCCAGAATGTTTTGCTGAATCTACATCTTTACCGCTCACGGGTGATCCTGATAGCTGTGTCCTGGCCCAGGCAACCTTGGTATCCGCTTCTGCAGCAGTTATTGTCACAGTTGCTCTCGCTCTTCCATAGTCTCCCTCCCTGCTCAAAATGGAGGGAGGACTCCTGCTCCACTCCAACCTGCCCAGCTTCCATCTCACGGCATGGAGGATAATCCCAGACCGTCACAGATTCTAAGTCTTAGCCGAAAGCCTACCACTAGGAAGTCTTATGCTTCCAAATACAGAGATTTCTGTACCTTCCTTCAATCCAGGGATACCACATGAACTGGTGGCGATATCCCAGACATTTTGGAGTATCTGCTATACCTGTCAGAATCTGGCCTCAGCCTTGCATCCTTGAGGATCCATTTGGCTGCAATTGTCGCTCATTCCCCCACAGGATCAGTAGCTTCAATGGCCTTCAGAGACCAAACTGTGAAGTGATTCCTCAAGTACCTCTAACGCCTTTCCGCGGATTAAACTACTGACGCCACAGTGGTTTCTCTCCACGGTATTGACCTCACTTACTAGACATCCATAGGAACCATTGGCTACTACTGACCTACGGTTCCTCACCTGGAAGACAGCGTTCCTGGTAGCAATCACTTCTGCCCAAAGGAATGATGAAATCACACCTTTTGGTGCGGATTCTCTCTTCATGAAGTTCTTCCATGACAGGGTGGTTCTCCACCCGGACATCATTTTTCTGCCCACGGTCATTTCAAACTTCCACCTTGGTCAATATGTTTCCCTGCCAACCTTTAAGCCAATCCAACCTCTGACCAGGAAAGGACATGGCACATGCTGGATGTGAAAAGAACGTTATTATTCTACATCAGCAGAATAAGGGAGTTTAGAAAATCATACAGGCTTTTTGTGGCTTATGGAGGGAAAGTCCAAAGGAGAACCTGTTATACCTCAACGCTTCTCCAAATGGGTTTTGTCTGCTATCCATTATGCTTACGAAGCTTCATCCTTGTCTCCTCCTCTGCACATCAGGGCACATTCAATAAGAGCCATGTCTACATCTACTGCTTTCTTAGCGGGAACGTCATTGGAGGATATCTGTAGAGCAGCCACCTAGTCCAGACCCTCTACATTTGTCCAACATTACAGAATGGACACTACGGCCACAGCAGATGCAGACTTGGTCATGTCGTCCATGCTAGGGGCTCCAAGCTCTACGCCCATGATGGCCATCCTCTGATGTGCCAGTATATGTACCTGTGAATTCATCTCATCCAGGTAAGTGATCTTGCCAATCTCCCACAATTGGAAATTCGCGGATTACCTGAAGGAGAAAGTTAAGTTGCACTTACCAGTGATAACTTTTGTTCTTCGAGTGTATAGTCCGTGAATTCACACTTCTCCCACCCTTCCTCTCCACTGGAGCTGCACAGATGGGATACTTTATCCTGTGCACAGCTTAAGAATTAACTGAGGAAAGAGTGCAAAATGGCATCCAAGGATGAGCGGTACGGTGGGAGGTCCTAATTACAAATCTTTAATCCAATCAGCTTTATAGCTCCGATAACAGCTCCACGCAAGCGCAGTTTCCCCACAAGTGTGAATTCATGGACTATATACTCGAAGAACAAAAGTTATCACTGGTAATGTAACCAGTAGACCCAGATGCTGGGGAAAGATAGTGAAAAGGCCTTGTGGCTATCAGGACCAGCTTGAGGAAGCAGAAGGCAGACTTTTAATACTTTTTTCCCATTTTCTATTAGGACTGACATTTCCCCCTAGAATTTATCTGGATTCTTTTCACAATCAATTCTGGTCGCGTCTTCTGAAACCTTTCTGCTCAGTCTTTTGGCACAACTGTTGATATGGAGTGCAGAACAGCTTTTCACCTGAGAGGCCCTCATAATAAACATGAAAGAATTGACTCCAGGAAGACGATTTTGCAATGTCTGGAGTGTGGAAAAAGATTTAGTAATTGCTACCAACTTGCTAAGCATCAGAAGACCCACAAAAGTGAGAAACCATTTGAATGCCTGGAGTGTGGAAAAAGCTTAAGTTCCCATGGAAACCTTACTAAGCATTACAAGATCCACACAGGTGAGAAGCCATATGAATGCATGGAGTGTGGTAAAAGCTTCATTGCCCATGGATGTCTTACTGAACATCACAAGACCCACACAGGTGAGAAGCCTTTTAAATGCCTGGAGTGCGGAAAAACCTTCAGTGTAAATGCAAGTCTTGTTAGACATGAGAGAACCCACACAGGTGAGAAGCCATTTAAATGCATGGAGTGTGGGAAAAAATTCAGTGGACGTGGAAACCTTGCTTCACATCACAGGATCCACACAGGTGAAAAGCCTTTTAAATGCCCAGAGTGTGGAAAAAGATTTAGTGGTGGTAGTGCCCTTAATAGACATCACAGGATCCACACAGGCGAGAAACCTTTTAAATGCCTAGAGTGTGGGAAAAGCTTTACTTGTAGTAGAAGCCGTAACAGACATCAGAGAAACCACACAGGTGAGAAGCCATTTAAATGCCTGGAGTGTGGAAAGAGTTTCCAATGTTCATCAGGCCTTCGTAGACATCAAAGGACACACACAGGTGATAAGCCATTTGAATGCCTGGAGTGTGGGAAAAGCTTCCGTGATGGTAGTACTCTTAATAGACATCACAGGATCCACACAGGCGAGAAGCCTTTTAAATGCCTAGAGTGTGGGAAAAGCTTCAGTGAACGTAGAACACTTGCTTCACATCCTTGTATCCACACAGGTGAGAAGCCTTTTAAATGCATGGAGTGTGGGAAAGGCTTCAGTTATGGTAAAAGCCTTACTTTACATCACAGGACCCACACAGGAGAGAAGCCTTTTAAATGCATGGAGTGTGAAAAAAGTTTTAGTGAAGGTAACAGTCTTACTGAACATCACAGGGTACACACAGGTGAGAAGCCTTTTGCATGCCTAGAGTGTGGAAGAAACTTCAGTCATTCCTTAGCCCTTACTAAACACCATAGGATCCACACAGGTGAGAAGCCATTTAAATGCCTGTAGTGTGGAAAAAGTTTTAGTCAACTTAGACGCCTTAGTAGACATCACAAGATCCACACAGGTGGGAAGCAATTTGAATGCCCCAATGTGTTTTCTACTGAAAGCCCATCTGTCAAACCATGAAAGAATTAACTTAGAGGGGAAAACCCTTAAAAACTTGGAGAGTGAAGAAGCTCCAGTCAACATGTATACATTTTGCTACATAGTTCAACACCAAGATAGGCAAAAAGTTGTTTAAATGGTTCAAGAGTTTTGGTCTGGGAATACACTTTATTACTCATGAAGGAATTCTCTCAGGGGAAAAGCTATTTCAATACCTACAAAGCTGAAGGAGTATCAGTCAATCTGCTCATCTTTTTACACACTGCAATATCCACACAGGTTAGATTAATTTGAATGTCTCTCGCAGAAAGAGTTTCAGATTGCAAACTTCCTTCACTACTCATCATGGGAGCTAACCATACAGACATGGCGGTGACTAGAAGGAGTTATGTTCTAGATGAAATCTTGAAGCGTTTGGAGTGTGGAAAGATATTTAAGAGGAGCAAAACCCGTACCTTCTATCCACGAATTCATAATAGGGATAAGACAGATAGTGGTGGGGCCTCATTTTAGCCCACAGTTATCTGTGGGCTAAAAAAATTCAAAAAAAAAAAGTGAAAAATCCCAGAATGGTGAAAGAAAAATGATGGGAATTTTAGATATTTATAATCCTGGCATTGTCAAATATGTAAAATAAATCTGTTTTGATATCATATATTGCAACCAGAGAAACGGACAGTGAACTTGATAGAATAAGCTAACTGTACACAATTAACAAAATTTGAGGAATTTATATTTATATAAAGAAGAAAGAAACAAGAATTTGGAAGTAAAATGTTTAAAATGTTGACCATCTGAGGAAGAACAATAAGGTTTAAGAATAAATTGGGAGATGGATTTAGGAGGCAATATGAAGGACGGGGAATGGGTTAGGACAGGGGTTCTCAGCATTTTTAAGCTGAGGACCTTGTCATGCTTCCTCACACAGCTTTGGGGGCTTCACAGCCATTTTGCCCTGCTTGCCACTCATGGCACTTCCGTGTGTGGTGGAGGCAGTGGGGTGCCACCATGAAATGGTGTTGTGGGCTACATCCGGGCCCCAGGCTGTAGGTTGAGAACCCCTGGGTTAGGATATGGAAAAAGGGTTATTAAAATATTTCCTGTAGCATTAAAGAGAACTGCCAAGTGTATAATAAAGGCACTAGCTAAAATAATCAATATATCAGTCAAAGAATAGAGTTCAATACAGTGATACCTCGGATAACGTTTGCATCGGATAATGTTGGGGAATTTGAGGCAAACATTTGCATCGGATAACATTATGTTAACCATTATGTTAACGTTATCCAATGCATCAGATAACATAACTATTTCTGATATAAATGTTTGTCTCCAATTCTCTGAGGCGTGGCTGTGACTGACCAGTTTGCCTAGGGAGAAAGGGAGGGGGCTGCCTGCTCTCTTTATCTCAAGGTTGCAAGATCTCAATTACAATCACACATTACAAAAGCATGCCAGACCAGTTTGACTAGTTTAGCTGAGCAAAAACAGACAGCATTTTTTTTAAAAAATTATTTTTAAGTAGGTATATAAACAATACAAGTATAAATGTACATAAAACAATAATAAAAAAACCTTAAGAAATAGTAACATAAATGACAATACTATAATGAATCTTTCCCCATCCAATAAATGTGAATATATATCATTCTGTCTAAATGAAAGAAAAAATAATAGAAATACAAAAAATAGAAATACAAATACAAATTCATACATGAATAAAACTTATTCTCTATCACTAATACAAATTATTCTCTTAAACTACTACATTTCACAACTTGCTATATAGAAAGTCCGGGGAATTATGTATTATCACACTTTCCAAAAATCATTCTGTTTCGGTGCAGGGGTCAATCCCTTTTTCTTAACCAATACAAAATCAATAAATGGTTTCCAGACTCTCCAGAAACTATTACCTCGCGTTTTACCCTTTTTAAAATTTATTTCCCAGGTGAGCTTTTCATTTAGTGCTAAGTCCCACATTCCTTTATACCAATCTTGCATTCTTAACTTTTCATTATTCTTCCAATTTTTTGTAATACACTGTCTTGCCACTGACAATATCACTGCCATCAGTTCCTTATTATCAGTACTCATATTATATTTGTCAACCTCTGTCAGCAAAATTGTCTCCGGTCCTAGTTTAATCTGTACATCCAATATATTCTTAATTTCATTTTCTATTATTCCCCAAAAATTTTTTAAATGGACACAACTACACCACATATGTTCATATGTCCCTCTTGCTGTTTTACATCTCCAGCAATTATCACTCAAACTTTTATACATGCGATGCAATCCCACTGGAGTCCTATACCACCTCCAAATTAACTTATAATTATGTTCTTTCACTCTAACGGACATAGTTCTCATAATCCTTTTCCTCCACATTTGCTGCCATTTTTTTCTGTTATTGTTACATTCAAATCTTGCTCCCAACTATTTCTCAGTACTTCTTGTGTTGTTCCACATTTATTCAGAATTTTATAAATTTTGCTTACTATCCCTTTAATTCCTATATCTCCTTTTCTTAAGATGACCAGAAGTTGCTCAAATTTTGTAAGCTCCCTGTCTAAACCTTCTTCTAGTAAAAATCTCTTGTTCCAATTATTCATCTGGAGAGTCTAAAACCATCCTAATCTCATTTGTGTATACAGCTCTTTTCTTTTTTCCTGATTTCTACAAGCTTTGACCCAATCCTTTAATAGTAGGACCCCATTTTCTGATAAAATATCCTTAATCCTTCTATCTACTTTTATTGGGAAATTATTAAAGTCTTCAAATTCTATAACCGGTGAAATACCTGGGATAATTTCTTTCCTTATTCTATTCCATTCCTCTATTGTTGTTTTTATCATCAAACCCTGTATTTTCTTCTTCTTTATATCCTTTTCTTCACTTAAAAACAATGCGCTTCCAATCTTAGAAAATTCCTTGCTTTCAATTTTCCCCCATATTGACTCATCTCTGATTAATAACTTAATAACATTTCTTATTTGAAAAGCCCTGTAGTAATTACTAATATTTGGAATACCCAATCCACCTTCTTTTTGTGGTGAGTACCATAACAACTTAGTTATTCTGGCTCCTCTCTTTCCATTACAAAATTTATTTATGATATTTTGGTACTCTTTTAATTCTTTATCCGTGTGCTTTAGTGGCAGGGCATCAAATGAAAAATTCAATTTAGGTAACACCATCATTTTACTCATTGCTACCCTGCCAAACCAAGATAAATTTAGTTTGTTGTATTGTGATATTTTCTTTTCAATCTCTTTTTTTTGCTTACCATAATTTGTTCCTTTAAGTTCCCCTATTTTCTTAGTTAATAATACCCCTAAATACCTTATCTTCTGCTGAATCTGTATATTATATTTTTGCTTCATTAATTCCTCTTCACCTTTATTCCCGTTAATTAAGATCATTTCTGTTTTATCCCAGTTCACTCTTAATCCTGTGACCTCTTCAAATCTTTTCAAATGTGTGTACAGTAATACCCCGTATAACGCGAGTACCGTATATCGTTAAATCCGTATAACGTTACAAGATTTTCGGAAACATCTTGTATCGAGTAACGCGATTTTAACGTTACACGAAACAGTCGTTCTTAGCAGCAGGGTGGGTGGAAAGCTGAACGGGGTTCTCCGTTCAGCTTCCCAGCCACCCTGCAGCTACGGAGGCAGGGGTGGGGTGGCTGGAAAGCTGACGGGGGGCTCCCCCATCGGCTTACCCAGCCACCCCACAGCTGCGGAGGCATGGGCGGGTGGCTAGGGAAGCCGACAGGGAGTCCCCGTCAGCTTCCCCAGCCACCCTGCAGCTGTAGATCGGGTCCTCTGATCTCTCTGGAGGTGTTTCTGGGCTTCCCCGACGTCCTGAGCCAGTGCATCAAGCCAGAATGTCAGATTTCGAATCCCGATGTTCTGGCTTCCTGCACTGGCTCAGGACGTCGGGGAAGCCCAGAAACACCTTGGATCGGGTCCCCACACCTCCCTGGACCCGGCGGGGGGGGGGGTCAGAGCCCCCAAAATTGGTAAAAAAAACGTCCGTTTTTTTTACCAATTTTGGGGTTTCTGACCCCCCCCCCCCGCCGGGTCCAGGGAGGTGGGCAGACCTGATCCAAGGTGTTTCTGGGCTTCCCCGACATCCTGAGCCAGTGCAGGAAGCCAGAATGTCAGATTTCGAATCCCGATGTTCTGGCTTCCTGCACCGGCTCAGGACGTCGGGGAAGCCCAGAAACACCTTGGATCGGGTCCCCACACCTCCCTGGACCCGGCGGGGGGGTCAGAGCCACCAAAATTGGTAAAAAAAAAGTCCTTTTTTTTACCAATTTTGGGGTTTCTGACCCCCCCGCTGGGTCCAGGGAGGTGTGGGGACCCGATCCAAGGTGTTTCTGCGCTTCCCCGACGTCCTGAGCCAGTGCAGCAAGCCAGAATGTCAGATTTCGAATCCCGATGTTCTGGCTTCCTGCACTGGCTCAGGACGTCGGGGAAGCCCAGAAACACCTTGGATCGGGTCCCCACACCTCCCAGGACCCAGCGGGGGGGTCAGAAACCCCAAAATTGGTAAAAAAAACGGACGTTTTTTTTACCAATTTTGGGGGCTCTGACCCCCCCGCCGGGTCCAGGGAGGTGGGGAAACCCGCTCCAAGCTGTTTCCAAAGTTCTCCCACCTCCCTGGAGGCAGCAGCAAGCCAAAATGTCAGGATTCAAATCCCGATGTTCTCGCTTCCTGCAGCCTCCAGGGAAACAGGGCTTTTTTTAACATTGTGTGTTCAATGTATCGCACAACGTTAAAACCCGAATAACGACGGGACTTGTGGAACCAAGTCATAACGTTATTCGGGGTACTAGTGTATATCTTTAAAATTACCTTTGCTGGATGTTTTACAGTTATTAATGTATCATCTGCATATAAACTCACTTTAATCCCTTCAACTCCAATTATTTCCTCATCCTGACGAATTGAATTTGCCAAAAATTCCATAGCCAATATGAACAGTGCTGGCGACAGTGGACAGCCTTGCCTTGTGCTAGCCTCCAGTTTTATATCTCCTGTGTAACCATCATTAATCTTAATTGTTGCCCTTCCTTGTTTGTATAAATTTTTAATTATTCCTTGAAATTTATTTCCACATCCATATAATCTAATCATCTCATGAATTGTTGCCCATTGTAATGAATCAAAAGCCTTAAAAATATCCAATGCTAGAAAACCCGCCCTTTCTTTTATCTTTTCTGTTGAATCCAATAGATCCACCACCCTCCTTATTAAGTCCGACATGTATCTATTTCTGACGAACCCTGCTTGATCCACTTTTATGTAGTTGGCTATGAAGCTATTAAGTCTATTTGCCAATATTGTTGAAAATTTTTTTGCATCTTGAATGATTAAGGATATCGGTCTATACGATTCTATTTTCTCCGGGTCCTTACCAGGCTTAGGAATCAAAGCAATTATTGATCTATTCCAAGAGTCTGGAATTGCATCTCCCTCTAAAATCCCGTTGAACAGTTTGTACAATCTAGGGACTGTCCAAGACTTAAAATCCATGTAAAATTCTGCTGGTAACCCATCCTCACCCGGAGCTTTATTTCGTTTTAGTTTTTTAATCACCTCCTCAATTTCTTTTACTGAAATTTCCTCCTCCATTTTATTTCTATGCTCTCGCATTTTTTCCAAATTTACCTCTTTCCTTGAATACAGATCTTTATAAAAATTCTCTATTACAGTAATACCCCGTATAACGCGAGTATCATATAGCGCTAAAACCGAATAACGTTACAAGATTTTTGGAAAAATCTTGTATCGAATAATGCGATTTTAACGTTATACGATACAGTCGTTCTTAGTAGCATGGTGGGTGGAAAGCTGAACGGGGTTCTCCGTTCAGCTTCCCAGCCATCCTGCAGCTACGGAGGCAGGGGTGGGAAGAATGGAAAGCTGACGGGGGGCTCCGCCGTCGGCTTACCCAGCCACCCCACAGCTGCGGAGGCAAGGGCGGAGTTCGAATCCCGACATTCTGGCTTGCTGCACTGGCTCAGGAAGTCGGGGAAGCCCAGAAACAGCTTGGATCGGGTCTCCACACCTACCTGGACTCAGCGGGGGGGGTCAGAAACCCCAAAATTGGTTTTAAAAAGTCCATTTTTTTACCAATTTTGGGGTCTCTGACCCCCTCCCCCCCCCCCCGGGTCCAGGGAGGTGGGCAGACCCGCTCCAAGCTGTTTCCAAAGTTCCCCCACCTCCCTGGAGGCTGCAGCAAGGCAAAATGTCAGGATTCGAATCCCGACATTCTGGCTTGCTGCAGCCTAAAAGAGGGTGGGAGAACTTCAAAATTAGCGCGCATCAGGTCTCCCGACCTCCCTAGAGCCAATGCGTGCTAATTTTGTCAGGGTTCGAATCCCGACATTCTGGCTTGCTGCACTGGCTCAGGACGTCGGGGAAGCCCAGAAACAGCTTGGATCGTGTCTGCCCACCTCCCTGGGCCCGGCAAGGGGGGGGGGTCAGAAACCCCAAAATTGGTAAAAAAAAAAAAAACGGACCTTTTTTTTTTTTTTTACCAATTTTGGGGTTTCTGACCCCCCGCTGGGTCCAGGGAGGTGGGCAGACCCGATCCAAGCTGTTTCTGGGCTTCCCCGATGTCCTCAACCAGTGCAGCAAGCCAGAATGTCGGGATTCGAACCCTGACATTCTGGCTTGCTGCACTGGCTCAGGATGTCGGGGAAGCCCAGAAACAGCTTGGATCATGTCCCCTGCCTGCTCCAGAGAGATCAGAGGACCCGATCTACAGCTGCAGGGTGGCTGGGGAAGCTGACGGGGACTCCCTGTCGGCTTCCCTAGCCACCCGCCCTTGCCTCCGCAGCTGTGGGGTGGCTGGGTAAGCCGACGGGGGAGCCCCCCGTCAGCTTTCCAGCCTCCCCACCCCTGCCTCCGTAGCTGCAGGGTGGCTGGGAAGCTGAACGGAGAACGCCGTTCAGCTTTCCATCCACCCTGCTGCTAAGAACGACTGTATCGTATAACGTTAAAATCGCGTTATTCGAAACAAGATTTTTCCAAAAATCTTGTCACGTTATACGGTTTTAGCGCTATATGATACTCACGTTATACGGGGTATTACTGTATATTTATAATCCTAGCATTGTCATGGTTTAGGAAGATACCACTATATAAAATAAATTTGTTTTGGTATCACATATTACAACTGGAGTAATTGACAGTGGCAGAACTTGGTAGAACAACATGTTAACTGTAGAGTAACAAAATTTGAGGAATTTATAGATGTATAGAGAGCAAAAAGAAACAAGAATTTGGAAGCAAAATGTATAAATATTGACCATCTAGTAAGAACAACAGGGTTTAAGACTAAATTGGGTGATGGGTTTAGGAGGCAGTATGGAGGAGGAGGAATGGGTTAGGACAGGGGATCTCAACCTTTTGAAGCCAAAAGCCGTGTCATCAGTGATGGGATGTAACAGGTTCTCACCAGTTCGCCAGAACCGGTAGTGATTTTTTCCAGTGTCCCAGAGAACCAGTTGCACCTTTTGGAGGGAGCCACCTTCGGGGCTTACCTTTTCACTGGTTCCCCCACTGCGCATGCACGCCAAGCACTTAATGTAATTTTTATTTAATTTATTTAATTTATTTATTTATTTATGGGTTTGTGTTGTGGGTGGGTTGGTTGAGGTGTGTGTGTGTGTGTGTGTGTGTGTGTGTGTGTGTGTGTGTGTGTGCACGCTTATTTTTATTTTATTATTATTTATTATTATTTATTTTACTTTGGCCCCACCCACATCATGATGTCATGACATTAGCTCCGCCCACACAGTGATGACATCACGGTGGAGTAGTAAAAATTTTGACATCCCACCACTGCGTGTCATGCTTCCTCAGACAGCTTTGGGCCATTTTGCCATGCCTGCCCCACATGGCTCTACAGTTGTACCTTGCTTAAAGAGCATAATGCGTTCCACAGGATTGCTCTTTAAGTGAGTTTGGTCTTTAAGCAAAACACCATTGTAAGTGACCAATTGTGAGGGGGGATTGCAAACCCCGATTTATTTGTTAAGCGAGTTTTTGGTTGGTTTTATTTGTTAAGCGAAGCAGCCATTCAAAGAAAAGTCTGCTCTTTAAGCAAGTTACTCTTTAAGCGAAACGCTCTTTATGCAAGGTTTGACTACTTTGCATCTCTACTTGAAAAAACTATTTTTGGGGACTCTAATAACAAACTGTCCTATCTCCTCCTTGGTTCTAACATGCACATTGTGTGTAAAACTGCCAATTTTATAATTAAGGCACTGGCTAAAAATATCCAGTACAGTGGAACCTCATACAACGATTGCCCCGTACAGCAATGAAATCATATAATATTAGGTTTTGGAGAGAAATGGTGTCCTGCATAGCAATTTTTCCCTATGGAAAAAATTGTACAACAAATTTTCAATGGGAAAAACCACTTAGCGAAAAAAATGTTCAATCCACTGCATAAGACAACAATGAGCCCCATGGAACAGGTTAAAATTGTTGCATGAAGTACCACTGTGTATCAGTCAAATTGGTTAATGGGAGACCCACTTATTTGATAATGGATATGTATTTGTTAATTGTATTCAAGTATTTTCTCCAGTTTATATTCCCTTTAAAAGTAGCTTCAGCATGTTTGGATTGTATTTGATTGTATAAATGTTAATGTTTCTGATATGTTATTGATAAAGTTGTAAAACTAGTCAATTACTAATAAATAAATAATATTCTAGGCCAGAAGTCAAATAGCCAAAATATAGGGGCTATGTGGTGAGTTCATTCTGCAGTTCCTTTCTCGTGACCTAATCTGAGAAAGATTATCCGGCAACACAAGGTTGCTATTGCCCAAGGTACAACGGATTTTGGTAAAAAAAAACACACACAGACAATCTTGGAGGAGGCTCTTTCAGTGTTGCCCATTCTCTGGAAGTTCCTATTTGAAATAAACTACAGTACGGTAATACCTTGGATAACGCGAGTACCGGATAGCGCTAAAACTGCATAACGTTACAAGATTTTCGGAAAAATCTTGTCTCGAATAATGCGATTTTTAACGTTGTCCGATCTTAGCAGCAGGATGGCTGGGAAGCTGAACGGGGTTCTCTGTTCAGCTTCCCAGCCACCCTGCAGCTACGGAGGCAGGGGTGGGGAGGCTGGAAAGCTGACGGGGGGCTCCGCCGTCGGCTTCCCCAACCACCCCACAGCTGCGGAGGCAAGAGCAGGGTGGCTAGGGAAGCCGACAGGGAGTCCCCGTCAGCTTCCCCAGCCACCCTGCAGCTGTAGATCGGGTCCTCTGATCTCTCTGGAGCAGGCAGGGGACACGATCTACAGCTGTTTCTGGGCTTCCCCGACGTCCTGAGCCAGTGCAGCAAGCCAAAACGTCAGGGTTCGAATCCTGACATTCTGGCTTGCTGCACTGGCTGAGGACGTTGGGGAAGCCCAGAAACAGCTTGGATCAGGTCTCCCCACCTCCCTGGACCCGGCAGGGGGGGTCAGAGACCCCAAAATTGGTTTTTTTTTAAAGGACTTTTTTTTTACCAATTTTGGTGTCTCTGGCCGCCCCCGTCCCCCGGCCAGGTCCAGGGAGGTGGGGAGACCCAATCCAAGCTGTTTCCAAAGTTCCCCCACCTCCCTGGAGGCTGCAGCAAGCCAAAATGTCAGGATTCAAATCCCAACGTTCTGGCTTGCTGCAGCCTCCAAGGAAACAAGGCTTTTTTTAACATTGTGTGATCAATGTCTCGCACAACGTTCAAAACCAGATAACGACGAGACTTGTGGAACCAAGTCATAACGTTATCCGGGGTACTAGTGTATTTGCCTTTATTGTGGCCATGAATAGCTCTTTGGCCTTAGATCCATTTGTAAACAACCCCATTTTCTTTACAGTGGCTGGGCCATCAATAGGAAGCTCCCTGGACACTGCAGAAGCCAACCTTACATGTGGTATAGACATGGAAGGAAAAAAAATAGAATAACAGAGAGTAAACAAAACAACAACAAAAAAGACAAAAAATGGTGCCTTGAAAATTAACTTGTGTATTTAAATGTGAGTTTTTATGGATGAAGTCCACTTCACCAGAACGGTTTTTGTCTTTTCTGTTGTTTTGCAGTACAGTACTGTATTTACTCTCGGGTATGCTTGGACAGACTAACATGGCTACCATTTAAACATTTCTCAGTTGAGGCACTCAATGCATTATATTGTAGATAGTGTCCTCTACTGTCCAGCTCTAGTAATGTGCATAGGAAATATACACAGATTACATGTTTTTGAGGGATTTCACATACCATATATACTCAAGTATAAGTTGGGTTTTTTAGTCCCCAAAATGAGGTCCAAAAATGGGACTCGACCTCCTGTAGGGTCAACAAAAACACTCAAAAACATACCCAGGTTTAGGTATCAAGCAATACATTTGCTTTGACTATATGGACTTTTGTTTGCAAGGTGATGTCTCTACTTTTATATATGTTCCCCATTTTTCTTGCCTCCTTTTTGACTGGTGGTTTCCCAATGAGATTGGGGGACATCACCTGGGCTAAAGGCTAGGCCAGCGGTTCCCAAACGTGGGTCCTATGTATTCTTGGACTACATTTCCCAGAAATCTTCAGTGTTGGTTGTGCAGGCTAAGGCGTCTGGGAGCTGCGGTCCTCTGTGGAACACAGTTTGTGAAACGCTGGACTAGGTTAGGAGGTCTATCTTTGTTCTGATATACTGATGGCTTTAATGGAGCCATCCTGAACTTCCTAGTCCAGAATTCTGTTTCCTTTTCTACCATCATGTATGCAAGCATTTCCTCCATTTTGGAAAGTGCATGTCTGTTGTACAGCTGCCCACACAACTGGTTGTTTAACCAGTATACAATGAACCCACCCTCCCAGCAATGTTTGGAGCTAAAGGTAAAGGTCCTGCCTTTGCTAGACAGCCAGTCATATCTGACTCTAGGGTCATTCAGTTCTTCAAATGTTGGAAAATTGCAGGTGGCTTCAGTTACCAGCCAACCCTGGGCTCAATGCTTATTCATTTATTGCTAAAAATCAATTGCACTATTTTTCAGGCTGCCTTTTCTGACAAACTCCTGCATAATTTTATTTTGAAATGCGTTCCAATAAATCACTAAACCATTGATTGCTTCCCACCACCGCTCTAATAATTTCTGCCTCCACTCTGGGTGGTCCCTCTTCCAGTTTCCATGACCTGGCTTCGCATCCTCAATTGCACCCCCTCCCCTTTGCCAGCACTTGGGAGGTGATGCCAAGGAAGTCCATTTAGTCTTTTTTTAGAAGCTTACAACCTGGGTCTGCTAAAGTGGCACGTGAGGTCATGGCCTTTGAGATTGCTGGGGGAGAGGGAACCAGTCCAGCAATAGGGGCTGATACTACCGTACCAGAGGGTGCTGAGCAAATTATGTGGGGCTACCATTTCTAGGTCTACTCTACATTCACAGGCTGCCTGTCTTACTGGCAGAAGTCTGGGCAAGTTACTTTAAGGAGCATCCAGTTCAGTTGCCATTCCTTTTTACTTAGTTTGGTACAGTTCTTGGAGGTATTACTGTATTCAAATTTTAGTTCAGGTCCTGCCAATTTGTTCCAGTTTCTAAGGATGTTGTCCAGTGGCGTCTCACTGGTCCTTTCCTTCAGCTTGGCCTGAACATTTAGTCCCGTACTCCCTTGGGATTCTAAGATTTTGCTGCTTAACCAGAAGAGTTATAATATTCCATTTAACTGTTCCTTGGATTGAGGAGACATAAAATCCAGTATTAATATCATTGTCCAATACAAACAGAAATTATTTCATAGAGGTTCCCTATACATTCCTATCTTAAAAGGGACTCAGACTTCATCAAGTTTAAACAATTGCATTGGCCAGCAGGATAGTTTATTTCCTGGAGTGATATTAACACCTGAAGTGACTCCAGGACACCCACCTGGTCAAATTCCATTAATTTCCAGGCTCCATTTGAGTGTATTGTGTGAAGCCTAAGTTTACAATGAAGATCCAATGTTGGGGGGGGGGGGCACACAAAGGGGAATCTCTTTATTGATGTTAGACTAAAATAGGACCATGACATGGGGGGTTAATTGATGCAGACATCTGCCATCAAGGTCTGGGGAAAATGGAACATGTGATGAATATTTCAGGGGTTATTTCAAGGGAAACTGAAAGGTTCAAAGAACTTTATTTAAAAATAAAAGAATATTCAGCAATACCCCGTATAGCGCGAGTATCATATAGCGCTAAAACCGCATAACGTTACAAGATTTTTGGAAAAATCTTGTATCGAATAATGCGATTTTAACGTTATACGATACAGTCGTTCTTAGTAGCAGGGTGGGTGGAAAGCTGAACGGGGTTCTCCGTTCAACTTCCCAGCCACCCTGCAGCTACGGAGGCAGGGGTGGGGAGGCTGGAAAGCTGACGGGGGAGCTCCCCCGCCGGCTTCCCCAGCCACCCCACAGCTGCGAAGGCAAGGGCGGGTGGCTAGGGACGCCGACAGGGAGTCCCCGTCAGCTTCCCCAGCCACCCTGCAGCTGTAGATTGGGTCCTCTGATCTGTCTGGAGCAGTCAGGGGACACGATCCAAGGTGTTTCTCGGCTTCCCCGACGTCCTGAGCCAGTGCAGCAAGCCAGAATGTCAGGGTTCGAATCCCGACATTCTGGCTTGCTGCACTGGTTGAGGAAATCGGGGAAGCCCAGAAACTGCTTGGATCGGGTCTGCCCACCTCCCTGGACCCAGCGGGGGGTCAGAAACCCCAAAATTGGTTAAAAAATGGACTTTTTTTTTTTTTACCAATTTTGGGGTCTCTGACCTCCCCGCCGGGTCCAGGGAGGTGGGCAGACCCGATCCAAACTGTTTCCAAAGTTCCCCCACCTCCCTGGAGGCTGCAGCAAGCCAAAATGTCAGGATTCAAATCCCGACGTTCTGGCTTCCTGCAGCCTCCAGGGAAACAGGGCTTTTTTTAACATTGTGTGATCAATGTATCGCACAATGTTAAAAATCGGATAACAACGGGACTTGTGGAACCAAGTCATAACGTTATTCGGGGTTCTATTATACCTTAAACTAAAGGGTGAATTTCAAAATTTTATGTAACACTTTCCACCCCCAGCCCGATCCTAAAGCAGAGCCCGGACAGGTTGCCTGCTTTATGATCGGAGTGCTTGGGAGGTGCCTCCCCAAGTAAACCGGATCGCCCCCATGTTCCCTTTCCTCCTCTTTTTTTAAGGTGTGATCAATGCATCACACAACTTTAAAAACCAGATAACGTTATGACTAGTGTAACAGCTACGGTCCTGGGATATAAAAGGGAAGGAAATGAAAGCAAGGACAGACTTCACCTTCTTGGGATCTAAGATCACTGCAGATGGTGACTGTAACCATGAAATAATAAAAATATGCTTAGTTCTTACGACACAAACTATGGCAAACCTAGGCAGCATAATGAAAAGTAGAGACATCACACTGCCAACAGAAGTTTGCATTACTGAGTAGGGTGGGATATAAATCGAATTAATAATAATAATAAAATTGGGGCACCACAAACAGGTACCACTTTGGCGGGAAGTTAAACAACGTTCCATGCGCTCTGGTGTTCCAGGCATGCCTGCCATCTGTCCACGGAAACGTCTGCAGACGTAGACAGTGCTGGCCCTTTGGCTGTAAACAGAGATGAGCATTAAACCCTAAAACTGGATATGACTGGCTTTCGAGCAGGATAGCCTCTACACCCATCTAAATGTTTGAAGGTCCAATGTTTGGGGTGACGCATTTTACAGCAGAGATTACGGGAGGAAGCAGTCCAGCTCCCTCAACCGTCTGAGGACACCTGAGCCGGCCCACAACATTAAAAGGTTGGCAAACCCTCCTCTGGGGATTTGAACTTCCTTCCACGAACAGCTTGTTCAGTTCAGAGAAACCAACGTTTTGGCATTGTTTATATTGTATTCAAGTGAAGGGAAATGCACCCACAATGGGTAGTAATTTCCTTCATCAAAGGTGCTCCTCAATATCCAGGTATAAAAAAATATTTGAAAGGATACTTGGTGGCCAGAACGACACCCAGGAAAAATCTTAATTATACTGTAATTTGGCAACGATGCCAGGATGTTTTCCTTGGATCTCCTGGGAGCCAATCAGAGGAAGGATCCTGGCGATTGGCTCTGCAAGGGTTAATAAAACCATAAGAACAGGACAGATTTCCTAGCGAGGATGATGAGAATGATGATGCTGGAGAAAAAGGCGTTCTCCTCCTCCTTCACCGATCATAGATATTCCCTCCGAAAAGTCCCTCCTCTTTCCTTCTTTAGAGGCGCCAATCTGGAGGCGGAACTCCTTTTCCCTCTAGGCAACAAAGCCCATCTGCCTTCAAGCGGAGAGTGAGAGTTTTCATAAAGGTAATGTAATTGCTTCCAACTGCGCCGTTGGCGCATATATGCATAGCCTCCAGACAGAGCCCTTGTTTCGTTCCGAGTACTACAGTTCCCATAATCCCCAGCCAACAGAGTCAAACACGGGGACCACTATAGGAGTTGTGTCCAGATAATTCCGCTCCCAAACCATGAAGGCGTCCCATGTGTTTGGACTACAAGCCTCTGTGCCGGTGGGTGGCTGTGGATTCTGGGCTTTATTATTTGCTAGCCCCTGGGAGAGGGCCTAGTAGTGATTTCCCAACCCCTTCCGTTAGGAGGCTAATCCTAATGGCAGCTTTTCCTTCCAGCCACGTCTTCCTCCTCCTCCTCCCTTGTCTGAGGAACGGCGTTACTTTCTTCTCCGGGCGTTACTCTCACCTTAAACGATCCGGTAAGGCTCCCCATTCATTGTCCTCTCTGTTTGCCCCCCACCGCCCGCCCCCCGTTTTCTCCTTGTGTTTTGAAATGGTTTTGAATTGTCTTAAATCAGTGACTACTTTCAATCGGGGGGGAAACTTTAATTTTTCCCCCTCTTCTTAGGTCGTTTAATGGTGCAATTTGAAAAAACCCTATTACTGGATCCGTGTTCGCTGTAACGTTCTGAGTGTTTAAGGTTCTGTCTTAAGCCACAGTCATTTCTGGATCCACACCAGGAGAGCATCAGGGAGTGTCTTTTTATCTCTCTCTCTCTCTCTCTTCTTCCAGAGGTTGAGCTTTCTGTTGGGGTGACAGAGAAGAAAGAGAAAAGAGTTCTGATGGGTTGATGATTAGGCCGCCCTTGCTGGAAGGCCAGTCGTATCTGACTTTAGGGTTCAGTGCTGATCTGTTTACATATAGCCAAAGAGGCAGCAGTGTCTGTGTTTGCAGACGTTTCCGTGGACATGTGGCAAGGCATGATTAAACACTGGAGTGCACGGGATGCTCTTTCCCTTCCCACCTAAATGTTACCTATTTATCTACTGGCCATTTCTTGTTTTTGAACTGATAGGTTGGCAGGAGCTGGGGCAGAGTTGGAAACTCACTCCATGTGCAACACTCCGTTCTTCAACTGCTGACATTCCACTTGTCAGCTTGAGTGTCTTAAGGTAAAGGTTGCCATTGCTTGAGAGCCAGTTGTACCCGACTCTAGGGTTCAGTGCTGATCTCTGTTTACACGCAAAGAACCAATGCTGTCTGGGTCTGCAGATGATTTTGATTACACTAATATAAAATTCTTAAGGAAGTATTTAAGGGATTTTGTATAGCTAAAATGCCATGACCAGCTAAGTCAGCCTAGTGCAGGGATGGCCAACCATTTTTGCGCAGAGGGCTAGAACACGACCACATGGACAATTGAGCGGGCTGGATGCATGGTTAAACCCATTGCTTCCCTCCAGCTGGATGCGAAAAGCAAATATTAATTTTGGAGTCATGTGACTTCACGCAGGAAGCCCCCCCCCCCCCGTGACTCCCCATGACTTTTGGTCCACCTCCCCTTAGCTTTTGAATGACCCCTTAGCTTTTTATGCTACCTCTGTAGATTGCCTCACCAAATTAAACATATAGCAGTACAGTATGTGTAGAGCAGGGGTGCCCAAACTTTCTGGGCCGTGGGCTGATCATGTAGTTCAGGGAGCCGGTCAATAGGGGCCGGGTGCAGTCCCCAACGCCAATTCATCTGGCCTGTGAAGCCCTCATTGCTCCTGGAAGCGGAAGTAAACTGCGCCCTTGGGCACCACTGGTATAGAGGGAGGAGGATATAATCATCAGCCAGTCATCACTGGGTAAAATGTTTCTTTGGCAATTTCAAGGTGCAGAATCCTTCTTGAGTCAGACCTGACCAGCTTTCACTTGCCTTGTCAGCAATCCTTCCATAAGTCTATGAAACGTAGGCACTCACAGTTATGGAGGGTTACTTCTGATAATGCTACAACTGTGGATTTTGATTTTCTCCCTGGATGTAGAACTTTACTCTTGTTCCTGTTTAATTTAGTCTTTTTGTTGTTCAGTCGCACAGTCGATTCCGACCCTCTGCGACCCCATGGACCACTGTCTTCCAGGCACTCCTGTCCTCCAACATCCCCCTCAACTCGCTCAGCTCTGTGGCCATTGTCTCTACAATACCATCTAGCCATCTCATCTTGGGCCGTCCCCTTCTTCTTTTGCCCTCGACCCTTCCAAGCATCAAGGCTTTCTTAAGTGATTCCTCTCTTCTCATTTGATGTCCAAAGTACTTTAGCTTCATCTTTACTATTTGACCTTCTAAGGAGCAGTCAGGGTTGATTTCTTCTAAGATCGACCTATTTGTTCTCCTTGCTGTCCAGGGGACTCTCAAAACTCTCCTCCAACACCACATCTCAAAGGCGTCTATTTTTCTGCACTCCGCTTTCCTAATGGTCCAGCTCTCACCACCATACATTGCCTCCAGAAATACCATTGCTTTGACTATACAAATCTTTGTTTGCAATGTGATGTCTACTTTTCACTATGCTCCCCAGGTTTCTCATCGCTTGCCTCCCAAGAATCAGTCGCCTTTTTATTTCATGGCTGCAGTCACCATCTGCAGTGAGCTTTGATCCTAGGAAAGTAAAATCTGTCACTGCCTCTACTTCTTCCCCATCTATTTTCCAGGGACTGATAGGGCCTGTTGCCATGATCTTGGTTTTTTTGATATTGAGTCTCAAGCTAGCTTTTTCACTTTCTTCTTTCAACCTAATCAGGAGCTTCTTTAGGTCCTCCTCACTTTCTGCCATTAGGGTGGTATCATCTGCATATCTCAAATTGTTGATGTTTCTTCCAGCAATTTTGATCCCAAATTGTGATTCCTCCATTCCTGCATTGCGCATTATGTGTTCTGTGTATAAGTTGAATAAGCAGGGTGACAAAATGCAGCCTTGTCTTACTCCTTTTCCTATTCCAAACCACTCCGTCATTCCATTTTCTGTCATAAGTGGTAAAAGAAATAATGTTTTCTCTCTCTCTGCTGCTGCTGCATGACTAAGGAAGAAGCTCCATAGAGCATCTGCCTCACGATATGTGGGACCAACTACTATAAGACAGAAAACAACAAATTACCTCAGAGTGAAGAGAGTGAACCATGGGAAAAAGGTGGGAAGACAGGGGGAGGGCCTGTGGATTGGCTGTTTTGTAACAAGCAAACAGGTGTGGTTTTCCTAGACAGGTTCATTCTTCCCCTCAGAAGAACCCAAGGGTGCATTTGGCACCACTGCATAGATCTTGCAAGCAGCAAAACCTTTTTCTTTGCCAAACTACCAAACTCTATCTCAACCCCTTCTCAGAACATCTTCCTTCCTCACAAGTGTGGGAGCCAATGTGCTCCATGTCTTCAGTGTTCACAACTTGCTTCAGGCTTCCACCTTCTTTTGATTAATACAGTAATAAATTTCAAATGTATCATTTTGATCCGGGGTTTCCAATGTGGGGCACACATTGCACAGGAGGGGAAGTTGATTTTAATGGGAGCAGTTTGAGAATGAATTAATGGAATTATTTGCCTGTCCAGTGGCTCAAATGGCTAAGATGCTGACTGGAAGGCGGGAGGTCAGTAGTTCGACTCATGAGTACTGCCAGACAGAATGAGCTCCCGTCTCTGTCCCAGCTCCTGCCAACCTAGCAGTTCGAAAGCAAGAAATTGCAAGTAGATAAATGGGTACCACTTCGGTGGGAAGGTAAACAGCATTCCATGCACACCAGTGTCGAGTCATGCCTGCCACATGACCACGGAAATGCCTGCAGGAGCAGACAGAGCTGGCTCTTCAGTTTTGAAACAGAGATGAGTATTGAACCCTAGAGTCAAATACGACTGTCTTTCAACCAAGGGAAACATTTACCTTTATTATACATATATCTAGTGGCATACACATTTTAAAAAATTAAAATCACATTTTTCTTTCTTTCATGGATGCCATGTTCTTCGGTGTCATGATTTTAGGCCGAAAAGCCAGTTATGAAAAGCAATTGCTACCTTAAAAACTCTTATCTCCGATTCCACTCAGATGAGTTGGTCAGCTAGATCTCTCACAGATGACCCCATGCGTTCCTATGGTCAGAGAAGCTTCTACAAGCTTCTCAAGCCTCCTGGAAGGTTCCATCCGATGTAATCAGGGTGAGTTCACTGAATTCCTTAGGGGAGGGAAATCTCTCTTTTGCCTATATAATCTGTAAGATTTCTGATAGAAATCGGTTCTCTAATGCTGTGCCACCCAGTTCGTATTGGCATGAACCCCCATTCCCTTTGGAGAACATTTACTCATGGAAAGGAAGCATGAGCCCCTCAGGGCTCGGATGGAAATGGACTGAATGCCATGCCAATCTTGTCTTGGAAATCTGAAACTCTGTCAAACTCTTTATCTATTCTAAGCAATGCTACCGTATTGTGCTTTGCTTCTATGAAAATGCTTATGGAAAAATAAAGCTCTTTTTGCATTTTACTTACTGTTTGTGTTGAAGTCTATCTTAACAGGCATATACATGTACTAATTGCTTTCTGTCTTACATTCCACCAAACTAAAGAACTACAGACTCCCTGTGTCTATCAGGAGAAAGCACGACAGACCCTGGGTTCAAGAAGGAGAGGGGACATTAAGGCTGGAGGCAGTTTGCGGAAGTAAAAGAATATCTAGCAGCCAAGATGTTCGTACCCAGCCTCTCATGGCCCCGGATAGGGTAAGTTTGTAACACGGTAACTTGTTTAGATCAAAATAATGTCATTTTAGGGCCAGTGGCGTCGCGCAGTCTTCAGCCGCCTGGGGCGAAGAACAAACTCGCCGCCCCCCCCAGCTCGCCGCTGCCGCCGCCCCCTCCCCCCGACCCAGGCAGAAGTCAGCCCCCTGCTGACTAGCGGCGCGCGCGCAATCTCGTGCGCGCCACACATCTCCGTCCACTCGCACCTCGGCAGATCGCTCGCCCGGCTGGCCGTCGGGGG
This sequence comes from Furcifer pardalis, assembly GCA_030440675.1. Classification (NCBI taxonomy): domain Eukaryota; kingdom Metazoa; phylum Chordata; class Lepidosauria; order Squamata; family Chamaeleonidae; genus Furcifer; species Furcifer pardalis. The sequence continues at coordinate 173,343,561 of CP126893.1, read as the reverse complement.
CTCTCCGGGGGCGGCAAACATCCCCCGAGGATTCCCCCCCATCTTACCTCCGAAAGCAAGCCGCCTCTTCGCCATCCCCTTGAGGGCGCGCAGGCAGGGCCATTACGCGCGGTGCCAAGGCGGGACCCGCCGGCCCAGTCCTTCTTCGCCTCTCCGGCTGCTCAACGCCCAAGCACTACGCAGCCCTCCCAGGAAGCCCGAGGCGGAGGAGGAGGCGGAGGAGGCCCGGGCCGGGCCGGAGGTTAACGGGAGCCAGAGGAGCCCCACGTCTCCCCAAGGGACGGAGCGTGCCCGGGTGGAGTGGGCGAGGCGGCGGCGGCGGGCCTCCGGGGTGGCCTAGGCGAAGCCCAGAGAGCTAAACCGGGAAGCCCGCTCGGGTCCAAACAGCCGAGGGGAGCCCAGCGCCCCACCAGAGTCTTCGCGGCCTGCCAGCCGCCGTACAGCCGCGGCACCAACAGCCTATGGAGAAGGATCGCCTTGGCTAGCGGGAGGAGGAGGAGGAGGAGCTGGGAGGAAGGCGCTTGGCCGGCTGCCCACAACGGGGCCCGGGTTGGGAGCGGGAAACAGGCGGGCGGCTGAATCCCTCCGTGGGGAAGGATCACCCCAGGTTGCCCTCAGCCCGCGAGGGCAGCAACCTGCGTGCGCTTCGCCGCTTGTAGGCGAGGAGGAAAAAAAGGGGTTTTTTTTAGGCGGACAGTTCAAAGAGGGGCCTGCCCGCCCGGCTGGCCGTCGGGGGCTCTCCTGGCGGGCGGCCCGCGTGCGCGTGCACGCTGCCCACCTCCTCCTGCCCAGCCACCCACCAGGGGCTCCCCGACACGGCGCCACCCACCCCCGACGAGCGCCCCATCTCACGGCAAGCTGGGTGGGTGGCTGGGCGGGCAGAGGCGAGCAGCCGGGCGGGCGGGCCCCTCCTTGAATTGTCCGCCTAAAAAAACCCCTTTTTCTCCTCGCCTGCAAGCGGCGAAGCGCACGCGGGGCGCTTGCCAGCAAAAGGGTGGGGAGGGGACATTTTGCCGCCCCCTGAAAGCCGCTGCCCGGGGCATCCGCCCCCCCCACGCTACGCGACTGTTTAGGCCTCCTCTGCATGAAGGATTATTCATTTTTTTAATAATAATTATATGTTACAGGGAGAAGGGTCAGGATTTTAGAGATGCTTAGGTGGGGCATGGCCAAAAAAAGGTTGGGCACCACTTATTTAGATGGTCATTATTCTGTACAGTTTTTTTCTTATATGACATAAATATATTCTAGATAGTTTTAACTTAATGTCTCAATCATGTCATATAAAGAAGTGTGGTACTTTTAAATCCTCTTGTTTAAATGTCTACTTTTCCACTTTTTCTATGTCCACAACAGGGTATATCCTACCCCATTTTTCCATCACAAAGAAACCTACTCAGATGGTGTTTATTAATAGTTCTTTCTCAAACTGGGAGAGGATAACACATCTTGGGCCATTGAGCTTCAATATTTTTATTAATGATTTGGATGAGGGAGTTCAAGGAAAGCATATCAGATGTGTGAGTGTCAGAAAATTGAGTGCACCAGCTAGTACCTTGGAATACATGAACAGATTCAAAAAGGTCTTGATAGACTTGAAAACCAAATGAAATTTAAGAGAAATTGATGAAAATGTGCAATTATCCTTATATACCGACACATATGGCACCGTGCTTTTTCTGAGTGGTTCACAAACTAATTAGCATTTTGCCTGTAACATGTTGGGTACTAATTTTACCAACCTCACTGACAGAGTATTTCCAGAACGGATTTGCCCTTGCCACACCCTTGCTTTCAGTGTTGATGATTTGTGGCTTGGGAGCCCAGAAAACACAGGCAGACAGTTCTTGTGAGGCAACAGAAAAACTTTTACTCACAAGGTGAGGTGCAGGAAAAATATTCACAGTGTTGACAAAAATAACAAACTTAGCTTCAGCATTCAGGAATGACATATATACAAGAAGTTCATAGTCTTTAGAGAGTTCCAGCTCTCTCTGCTTACCCAGTAAGCTTATCACTGAGTCCTTGTTGGTTCTTTGCAGACGCTTGCAGACCTTGAGTTGAACAGTTGTTATGCAAATTCCTCCTCTGCAGCACGGCTTTGCAAGGTTCTTGGTAGAAGCAAGTACCGAGACAAAACACCCAACTATCCAAGCTGTTTGTATCCACTGACACAAAAATCACTACCATGAAGTGGCAAAGTCACAAAGTGACTGGCCCATAAGGTTACCTTCACGATGAGCACTTCAGCAAGGTGACCAGTCCATTAAGGCGAGGCAACTTGGCTTTGGGCGTGCCTCTTCTTATGCACAAGAGGCTTCTTCATTAGCTGCTGATCTTGAGCAGCTGGCCATTCTCTAGAATAGTCCTTAAAGATATACACAACCATATATCCATGATGCAATATGTGCCACACCCAGGCACAGTTACTAACACTCACGCTGTAGGTGAAGGTGGCAAGACCAGGAGTTGTGGATGAACTATGCCAGTTCTCCTTCGGGTAGTCCGTGAATTCCCACTTGTGGGGAAACTGCGCTCGCATGGAGCTGTTATCGGAGCTGTAAAGCTGATTGGATTAAAGATTTGTAATTAGGACCGCCCACTGTACCGCCCACCTTTAGATGCCATTTTGCGCTCTTTCCTCAGTTCTCTTTTTTCCGCAGCTGAAGCAGAAGTCCATTAGAGAGCTCTCCGTAGGAGAAAGTTAATTTTTACTGCTTTTTCAAGCAATCTACTTTTGAGAGATCTTGTTTCAGCTTGGTCTCTCGTTGCTGACCTGTTCCCTTGTGGGAGCAGATCTTAGCCCAGTGTTTCCCAACAAGGGGTACACAGCCCTCAGGTAGACTTCAGTTCCCAGAAGCCTAAGTCAGTACATTGGCTGATCAGTGCTTTGGGGAAATGACTTAGGCTTCTGGGAATTGAAGTCCAAAAACCAGCATTTGGGAAACACTGCCTTAGACTAATTTTTACTGCTCTGCTGTCTCTCCTTCACAGGAGATGAGGCCACATTACTCAATTTTTTCCTGTCACCCTTCCTTGCAGTTGGGCGGCATTTCTACAATTTTTTCTGCCGGTCCTTTTGAGGATCGGCGCAACCCTGTCTGCCTGCTTCCTGGAACAGACAGGGCCCCCTTTTCCCCTTCGGCCATTTGTCTCGATGGCCCTGGTTGCTGCCTTTAAGTATTGCACAACCTGCAATAAGAAATTGCCATCTACGAATGGCCACGACGAGTGCCTTTTCTCTCTGGGTGAAAACCATCAGACAGTCCTGCACACATTGTAAGAAGTTTACATGCACTGCTATCCAGAACCGGTAAAACAAATTGAAAGTTTTCCTCTTGATTCAGACCTTGTCCCCAGCAGCCACTACAACATCTCAAGTTCCCTCTCAGGTCAGTGTTCCCAAGATGGCTTCCATGACTGGAGAATGATCAAAGATGGCGGACGTTGACCAGAAGAAGAAGAAGAAAGATGAGACTAAATCAGTAGGGAGAGACCACCATTCCTTGCCTCCCACACCGAGGTCAAATTGATCACACCCACCGGCTGATTCGTTCTTCGGCCGTCCTCCACTCCACTTCTCTCTGGATGTGGTCTCTGACTCCTTCATCCTTGGAAGTCCCTCTTCCTCTACGAGCTCTCCAACCAAGTCTTCTTGGCGCCCTGTTTCTGTGTCTCCTCCTCCTCCACTGGAGCCTTTGCAACATTCACCTTTCCTCTACCACCACCGCCTAGAGGAAGATCCTTGTTACGCCGAGCTTCCTTCTCGCTGAGACCACTACAAAGTATTTTGGTACCTTCAACACAGAGTGCACCTACTGTTACGTCAACGGGGATCCAACTTGACTTCATTACCCTGCTGATCCAATCAGTGATTCAACGAATCGGTGATCAGTTGTTAGCCATGGCTTCTACTACTGCTCCGCCGGGCCAGGACAGTGATTAATGCTTCCTAACCCAACATGAGCTATCTTCTGCTGGGTCCACTCAAGGTTCCGCCAGCCCACTGCCTTCTCACCAACCGGTAGAGCAGCCTCTTCTGCCGTCCCCAGCCTCATCGGTGTCAAGGTCACATAGTCAGCCCAGGCCTTACTGGCGCAATTCCAAGTTGGACATGAGAATCCTACCACCATCCAGGGACAGCTTTGACTCTTCCTCCAATGAGCATGAGCCAAGGGCTGTGGCGGATAGAACTCCGGATGACGTCATTGGTTTGGCTGAGGACCCTCATTCTGAGGATCATAAGTCATTTACCGCGATGCTGACTCGCCTTGGATCCGTTCGAGGAATCCAGGCTGAGCACCTGCCTTTACCATTTGAAATCAAAGTGACAGCTAAGCTTGATAAGAAAACCATCATCGCCATGCTGCCCTCGATCCTCCATTCGGCTAAAATGGTTTGGAAGAAACCTGTATCATTACACACAGTGTCTTCCAGAGTGAGCAGTATGTATATACTCCTAGGCAGTGATGTGGAGTTTTTGCAAGCTCATCCCTTACCAAACTATGGTAGTCAAGGTGTCCCAGAGCAAGATGGCGGTGAGTGGAGTTCCTATCCCATCCATGGTTGCGGGAATAAACTGGGGGCGGAAAATCTACACTACCGCATCGGTATCCTTGTGCGCTGCCAATTACAAAACCACTATGGGCCTCTACAATAGCGAGCTGTGGGAGAAAGCCAAGTCCTTCCTTTCCAAACTTCACGCCAAATTTAAAACTCTGTGAAGAAGGGAACATTTTGTCCGAACAACAGATGTGGGCGGCCAGACACATTAGCGATGCTGCAGCCAAGGATATGTCCACTTCAGTTCTCCTCCACTGCCATGCCTGGTTGTGCTCTACTGAATTGGAAGAGCCCACCAAAAAACTCATACAGGACCTTCCGTTTGATGGCAAGGGTCTCTTCGCGGAAGACACTGATAGAACCATACCACAGCCAAGTTATTTAATTTCAGTTCCCTTTCTCAATCCACCTCATGCCAGAGGTATCAACCATTCTATAAGAGGAGCCAGAGCCAATACGCTCCGCAACCTCCACAGAAACAACAATTTGAGCTGCAACAGCTGTCCTGTTATTGGCCCAAACACCAACCAAACAGTCTGCACTACCAACCTTACTGTCAACAAAGAAGTGAGGGTGCTGACTGCAGTGTGTTTGACTTTCCTCTGGCCTAGACTCTGACTGCCTTGCTTCCCTACCTTCACCTTTGGAATTTCCCGCAACCGTGGATGAGCCTGACAAATGACTGATGGGTCCTACAAATCTTACCTATTTGTTATGCACTCAAATTTGTAAGAACATCTCGAATTAGAAAACTCCATCACACCGATCTTTCTGAACATCTTCAGGAAGAGGTTTCTGTTCTACTAGCCAATGGAGCGATAGAGATCATTCCTCCTAAGTGGAAAGACAGTTTCTATTTGAGGTACTTCGCCGTCCAGGAAAAGGACGGCGGCTTGCGACCAATCCTAGACCTCCATCGCCTCAACAGGCACATCCATGCCAAGAAATTCCACATGGTCATCCTCCATTCCATCCTTCCCCTCATCAACAAACAGGATTGGTTTACTGTCATCGACCTAAAGGACGCTTATTTCCACATCAATATTCGGAAGGAGCAGAGAAGGTTTCTCCACTTCCTCATTGGGAACAAGGCTTATCAGTACCACTGTCTTCCATTCGGTCTTTCCACGGCACCCAGAGTATTCACCAAATGCATGGCTCCAGTAGCAGCCTACCTTTATCAGCGCGGTGTCAGGGTCTTCCCTTATATCGACAACTGGTTGATTGCTTCGTCCACGCAATTGAAAGCATGGAGGGACAGCACAGTCACTGTAGAACTCATGACATGTCTTGGCATCAGGATAAATTTCAAAAAGTCAAATCTCGTCCCAATTTAGAGAATCGATTACATAGGAGCCTTCCTCGACTCCAGCTAAGTTTGAGCCTATACTCCACCTAAACGTCTTCACGACATCACAGTTGCTGTTTTCATCCTCCGGACCCACCCATGGATGAAAGCAAAGGAGGCGCAAAGACTCCTCGGTCTAATGGCCTCCAGTACAGCAGTAATCCCACATGCCAGATTGAAAATGCCCTTCCTCCAATTGTGGCTTCTTGCGAATTTCTACCCTTTGGCGGACCACCCTTACAAGAGACTGGTGCCAGAGGTTTTCAGATCCATCTGCAAAAGGTGTGGCTACCCAGATCTTGACCATTTCATGTCAGAGAAGAACAAGAAATGCCCAAGATACTGCTCATGAGCAGGGATGGGAATCGGATCGGAAGGAGATGCCCTCATGGTTTGGTGGGACAGAGATTATCTTTATGTGTTCCCACCTCTTTCCCTCATCCAGAATGTTTTGCTAAACATACATCTTTACCACTCACGGGTGATCCTGATAGCTGTGGCCTGGCCCAGGCAACCTTGTTATCCGCTTCTGTAGCAATTATCGTCACAGTTGCTCGCTCTTCCACAGTCTCCCTCCCGGTTCAAAATGGAGGGAGGACGCCTGCTCCACTCCGACCTGTCCAGCTTCCATCTCACGGCATGGAGGATAATCCTGTCATGGATTCTAAGTCTTAGTCGAAAGCCTACCACTAGGAAGTCTTATTCTTCCAAATACAGACATTTCTGTGCCTTCCTTCAATCCAGGGACACCACATGGACTGGTGGCAATATTTCAGACATTTTGGAGTATCTACTATACCTGTCAGAATCTGGCCTCAGCCTCACATCCGTGAGGGTCCATATGATGAATGCACGTTTTTCCTCACTTGCTTTGGGACCTCTCAGCGTTCAATCCAAGGCGGATTATTCAACAAAAATCCCCTCTAGAACTCTCCCAAGCTCACGCAAGAAAAAATATGTTCACCATTCCTTCTCCAGCCAATCCAGGCTGATCCAAACACCTGGCTCTCTCTCTTTACAGAGACAAGCCCAAGTTACTATGAGAGGTTTAGGTAGCGTTTTTAAGAGGCAAACAAAGAGAGACTTACTGTCTTTTAACCCAATATCCCATCTTCAATGAACACGCGTTGATTGAAGAAAATATTTTTATTTAAATTGGTAGTATGGTTCTGATGAATCAGGTTACAGATCTCAGCATAAAAATTATTTTCTAACTTTAAGTTTTAGAGAAAGGATGTTTCAGACAAGTATTCCTCTTAATAAAAAAAGAATCTGTCTAGCTATTCTAAGTTACCATAATTAAGATTTCCAGAGATAGGCCTAGTTGCAAAGGCTATCTCTGTATGGTCGATGTTCCCTAGTTGACAACCATTTTCCAACTCTTTGTTCTAGCCATGTGCTCATGGCTTATCTCAAGGAAGAAAGGCTTTCAGCATTAGCCCATTTCCTCCCCCCTTAAAGATTCTACATCTTTACTGCTTGATAATAAAAATCTCTCTCTCTCTTCTGCTCAACTGCTTAACTCTTCCCTGCTTTCTGCTTGCCACTCCCTCCCTCCAGGTGTGACATAACTAGCAGACATCCAATCAAATAACAGAGTTGGGGTAAACAACTCTTTGAATTTATGAGGCCTAGCTGGTGCCTCCAAGTCTATCTCTTCCCTTCCTGGGCCCCAAAGTGTGAAACAACCAAATAGCCCTTTTGGCTAGCAAGAGAAGCCACATTTCTACTATAGACTAGAAACCTACTAAATTCCATGTTGGACATGTGAAGACTTGGGGCCTCATTTCATCACATGCCCCACTTAAAGGTAAAGTCAGTTCTGACTTTGCCTAAAGGTCCCAAGGATGAACATATACAAAATCACTAAGCACACCCTCTTTTCTACAAAGGGTTAAATATTGAAAACACTTCTATTCTCATGGAGGTACACTTCTATTTACAGTTACTTTTAACAGAATAAAATATTACACAACATTTAGGTAACATTTGTTTCTCCTTCCTGGGACTCTTCAGGACTCATTCTGTTGAAAGAATATGCAACAACATTAACACTAAATTAAGACATCCATCTCCAACATCTTTTTACTCTCTGCATCTCTTGCACCTGCAAATTGATTTGCATTAGAAAGAAACACCAAATCAGCATCCTCAACTTCTCAAGGATTCCCTTTTACAAAACACTTTGTGCTAAGAAAATTCCTATCTCAGAAAACAGATTAGCAAAACAACACATTTCCCCAAGCTTCTTTTTTTTCCTTGCCTCATCAAACAGGCACAGTTCTTAACAAGGAACATTAACAGTTCCCCCCTTTCTTTCAGCAAACAGGCAGCTTGAATGAGATTTCAACCAGATTTCAAAACAGTCCTGTTCCCAGCTCTTCTTGCTAGTAGACTCAAATATGCACGTTCTCCCCCTCCAGTGAAGAGGAATCACGCAAAACTCAAGGAATTAATCAACCAAACCACCCTTTCTCCCGTGTGACTTTCAAACAAACAGGTTTCCTGATAGCTTTCCCCTCCAATGGTTTCCTTCAGCTCAAGAAAGCACAGCTTCTTCTGTCTTGCTGACCACTGGTTGGCAACTTTCCATAGAACAGCTTGCCACAACTATCACCTCCTTCTTCGTTACTTCCGACGACCCAGCATGGCACTCCCGCCTTCTGGCCTACCGAAGAGCAATAATCCTCTGGAGCACTGCATTGCCTCTGGAATGCAGCTTCACTTTTCACACTAGCTGACGAAACAACTTAAATGTAAAAAGTCTGTTGCAGAACACACGCTTCAGTGGGACGGAGCCTATAAGCCCTGCACACTCCGGCGTACTTTGGTTGACGGTTTTCAGCACCAAAAGAGTCGTAGGGGTTTCGGGTCTTGCAGGCTGTTGTCTTCACCAGGGTTCCCCCCGGCTGGCTTGAGGGGCCCCTATGCCCTATTACTTTCAGAAGTAATCTGGAAAATCTTCACCCCCATGTGGGCCTTTGTGCCCCCGCCTCCATCTGGCTAAACATCAATTGGGGTTCTTCTGCCTCTCAGTTCCCCCATCCCAAATTCCTCTGGGGTTTCCTCTTCCAGTTGCCATCTGGATGGAATTATCTCTTGGGGTATTAGCTGGGGAACTGGAGGGGTAGTGAGGAAGAACGTGCATTCGTCATAGTCCATTTGGCTGCAATTGTCGCGCATTCCCCGATGGGATCAGTAGCTTCAATGGCCTTTAGGGACCAAACTGTGAAGCAATTCCTCAAGGGCCTCTAACTGACACCACAGTGGTTTCTCTCCACAGTATTGACCTCACTTACTAGACATCCCTATGAGCCATTGGCTACTACTGACCTACGGTTTCTCACCTGGAATACAGCGTTCCTGGTAGCAATCACTTCTGCCCGAAGGACTGGCAAAATCACAACTTTCCGTGCGGATACTCCCTTCACGAAGTTCTCCCATAACATGGTGGTTCTCCCGGACATCATTTTTCTGCCCAAGGTCATTTCAAACTTCCACCTTGGTCAATATGTTTCCCTTTTTTGCCAATCCATCCTCTGATGAGGAAAGGACATGGCACATTCTGGGTGTGAAAATAACTTTATTATTCTGCACCAACAGAACAAGAGAGTTTAGAATATCATACAGGCTATTTGTGGCTTAAGTAGGGAAAGTCCAAAGGAGAACCTGTTACACCTCAACGCTTCTCCAAATGGGTTTTGTCTGCTATCCGTTATGCCTACAAAGCTTCATCCTTGCCTCCGCACATCAGGACACATTCAACAAGAGCCATGTCCACATCTACTGCTTTCCTAGAGGGAACATCATTGGAGGATATCTGTAGAGCGGCCACCTGGTCCAGAACCTCTACATTTGTCCAACATTACAGAATGGAGACTAGGGCCATAGCAGACGCCAGACTTGGTCATGTCGTCCTTGCCAGGGGGGTCCAAGCTCCACTCCCATGATGTCCGTCCTCTGATGTGCCAATGTATGCACCCGTGAATTCACCTCATCCAAGTAAGTGAGCTTGTCAATCTCCTACAAATGGGAATTCACAAATTACCTGAAGGAGAAAGTTATGGTTGCACTTACCAGTTATAACTTTCGTTCTTCAAGTGTATAGTCTGTAAATTCATACTTCTCCCACCCTTCCTCCCCACTTTTAATACTTTTTTTCCCCATTTTCTATTAGGACTGACATTTCCCCCTAGAATTTATCTGGATTCTTTTCACCATCAATTCTGGACGGGTCTGCTGAAACCTTTCTGCTCAGTCTTTTGGCACAACTGTTGATATGGAGTGCAGAACAGCTTTTCACCTGATAGGCCCTCATACTAAACATGAAAGAATTGACTCCAGGAAGATGATTTTGCAATGTCTGGAGTGTGGAAAAAGATTTAGTCATCACGACCAACTTGCTAAGCATCAGAAGACCCACAAAAGTGAGAAACAATTTGAATGCCTGGAGTGTGGAAAAAGCTTAAGTTCCCATGGAAACCTTACTAAGCATTACAAGATCCACACAGGTGAGAAGCCATATGAATGCCTGGAGTGTGGTAAAAGCTTCATTGCCCCTGGAAGTCTTACTGAACATTACAAGACCCACACAGGAGAGAAGCCTTTTAAATGCCTGGAGTGCGGAAAAACCTTCAGTGTAAATGCAAGTCTTGTTAGACATCAGAGAACCCACACAGGTGAGAAGCCATTTAAATGCATGGAGTGTGGGAAAAAATTCAGTGGACGTGGAAACCTTGCTTCACATCACAGGATCCACACAGGTGAGAAGCCTTTTAAATGCTCAGAGTGTGGAAAAGGATTCAGTGAACGTAGAAACCTTGCTTCACATCACTGGATCCACTCAGACGGGAAACCTTTTAAATGCTTAGAGTGTGGAAAAAGCTTAACTTGTAGTAGAAGCCTTAACAGACATCAGAGGACCCACACAGGTGAGAAGCCATTTAAATGCCTGGAGTGTGGAAAGAGTTTCCAATATTCATCAGGCCTTCGTAGACATCAAAGGACACACACAGGTGAGAAGCCATTTGAATGCCTGGAGTGTGGTAAAAGCTTCAGTGACGGTAGTGCCCTTAATATACATCACAGGATCCACACAGGCGAGAAACCTTTTAAATGCCTAGAGTGTGGGAAAAGCTTCAGTGAACGTAGAAGCCTTGCTTCACACCCTTGTATCCACACAGGTGAGAAGCCTTTTAAATGCATGGAGTGTGGAAAAGGCTTCAGTTATGGTAAAAGCCTTACTTTACATCACAGGATCCACACAGGAGAGAAGCCTTTTGCATGCCCAGAGTGTGGAAGAAACTTCAGTCATTCCTTAGCCCTTACTAGACACCATAGGATCCACACAGGTGAGAAGCCATTTAAATGCCTGGAGTGAGGAAAAAGTTTCAGTCAACTTAGATGCCTTAATAGACATCACAAGATCCACACAGGTGGGAAGCAATTTGAATGCCTCAATGTGTTTTCTACTGAAAGCCCATCTATCAAACCATGAAGGAATTCACTTAGGGGGAGAAACCCTTATACAACTTGGAGAGTGGAAGAAGCTCCAGTCAACATGTATACATTTTGCTACATAGTTCAACACCAAGATAGACAAAAAGTTATTTAAATGGTTCAAGTGTTTTGTTCTGAGAATACACTTTTTTACTCATGAAGGAATTCTCTCGGCAAAAACTATTTCAGTCAATCTGCTCATCTTTTTACACGCTGCAATATCCACACAGGTTAGATTAATTTGAATGTCTCTCGCAGAAAGAACTTCCTTCACTACTCATCATGGGAGCCAACCATACAGACATGGCGGTGACTAGAAGGAGTTCTGTTCTAGATGAAATCTTGAAACGTTTGGAGTGTGGAAAGATATTGAAGAGGGGCAAAACCTGTACCTTCTATCCAAGAATTCATAATAGGGATAAAACAGAAAGCGGTGGGGCCTCATTTTAGCCCACAGTTATCTGTGGGCTAAAAAATATTCAAAAAAAAGTGAAAAATCCCAGAAAGGTAAAAAATAATAATGGGAATTTTAGATATTTATAATCCTGGCATTGTCATGGTTTAGGAAACCGCTATGTAAAATAAATTTGTTTTGATATCATATATTGCAACCAGAGAAATGGACAGTGAACTTGGTAGAACAAGCTAACTGTAGACAATTAACAAAATTTGAGGAATTTATATTTATATAAAGCAGAAAGTAACAAGAATTTGGAAGCAAAATGTTTAAGCTGTTGACCATCTGAGGAAGAACAATAAGGTTTAAGAATAAATTGGGAGATGGATTTAGGAGGCAGTATGAAGGACGGGGAATGGGTTAGGACAGGGGTTTTCAACATTTTCAAGCTGAGGACCTTGTCATGCTTCCTCAGACAGCTTTGGGGGCTTAACGGCCATTTTGCCCTGCCTGCCACTCTTGGCACTTCCGTGTGTGGTGGAGACAGTGGGGTGCCACCATGAAATGGTGTCGTGGGCTGCATCCGGGCCCCAGGCTGTAGGTTGAGAACCCCTGGGTTAGGATATGGAAAAAGTGTTATTAAAATATTTCCTGTAGCATTAAAGAGAACTGCTATAAAACAGTATTAGAATGGTATATGATCCCAATGACTTGATACTATTATGACAGTAAGTATTCAAAAGATTGTTGGAGAAGTCAAAAAGTGGTTGAAACGTATCTTCATTTATACTGGGAATATAAGAATGGGAAGACAATATGGAAAAGAGTATGTACCGAGATAAATGAAATATTACCTCAGGGATTCTCAAACTGTGGCCTGATGTGGCCTGTGGAATCATTTCATGTGGGCCTCCCACCGCCTCCATCACTCCCGGAAGTGTCATGTGGTGGAGGAAGGACAAAGTGGCCATCCGGCCCCTGAAGCTGTCTGAAAGAGCATGACCTGGGGCCTGGCTTAAAAGGTTGAGAACTTATGTCTTGCATGAAAAAACTCGCATATGTGGTTCTCAAGATATTGAAAATATTTATCATATTTTATTCAATTGCTAAATGTATATTGTACTGATATTACATTTAATCTAAATTACATTTAATATAAATCTGAATAAATAAATAATCACAGGCTCTAATCACAAACTGCCCTATCTCCTTCGGGTTGTTAACATGCACATACAGTAAAACACCAGATAATGATTGGATCAGATAACGCTAAAATCGCATAACGTTAAGTAATCTGGGGAGGAGAATTGGATCAAATAACGTTAAGGTCCTATGGGATGGATCGGATAACAACCGCTAAAGCCTGTGCGGTTACAATGTATCACTATGGAACTTTAACGTTATCCGATCCATCCCATAGCATTTAACATGGATCGGATAACACTAAAAATTGGATAACACCAATATTTGTGGAACCAAGTTTTAGCGTTATCCGGTGTTTTACTGTAGTATGTGGAACTGCAAAGTTTATAATTAAGGCACTGGCTAAAATAATCCAATATATCAATCAAAGAATAGAGTTCAATACAGTGATACCTCGGATAACGTTTGCATCGAATAATGTTGGGGATTTTGAGGCAAACATTTGCATCGGATAACATGTTAACCATTATGTTAACGTTATCCGATGCATCAGATAACATAACTACAGTCAAACCTCGCATAAAGAGCGCCTCGCTTAAAGAGTAACTCGCTTAAAGAGCAGACTTTTCTCTGAATGTTCGCTTCACTTAACAAATAAAATCAACCAAAAACTCGCTTAACAAATAAATCGGGGTTCGCAATCCCCCCCACAATTGGTCACTTACAATGGTGTTTGGCTTAAAGAGCAAACTCGCTTAAAGAGCAATCCTGTGGAACGCATTATGCTCTTTAAGCGAGGTATAACTATTTCTGATACAAATGTTTGTCTCCAATTCCCTGAGGTGTGGCTGTGACTCACCAATTTTCCTAGGGAGAAAGGGAGGGTGCTGCCTTCTCTTTATCTCAAGGTTGCAAGATCTCAATAACAATCACACATTACAAAAGCTTGCCAGACCAGTTTGACTAGTTTAGCTGAGCAAAAACAGACATCATTTTTTAACTTTGCTGTTTTAAAAGAAGTGCTCCCTCTTTTTGTTGACAGATGTTTTTTCCAATGATGCCATGGCACACCAGGAAAACTAGGTGAACAGAAGAAAACAAAATTTAGCTTGTGTACTGTGCTGTAGTGCACTGACCTTCCAGGACCACCAAGTCGGGGGGGGGGGGAACTCTTTCAATGTGTCCTGACTCCATTTCAAAAGCTACGAGGGGAAAAACAAGCCCCAAGTGGATGACAACATTTATCATCATGCAGAGTTGCCATATGAAGCCATGTGCACAGCAATCAGTTTTAAAAGCTAACAGCAAGGGTGCCCAAACTTTTCAGGCCATGGGCAAGTCACGTAGTTCATGGGTGCCCAAACTACTCCCTATGGGCCAGATCAGCCCCTGACACCAATTCATCCAGCCCACTCCACCCTCGTTGCTCCCAGAAGCGGGAGTAAAACTCACCCAACTTGCGCTTCTGGGATCAAAGAGCATGGTATGGGCTGGATGAATTGGCATTGGAGGCCAGATCTGGACCACAGGAAGTAGTTTGGGCACCCATGAACCACGTGACTGGCCCATGGTCTGAAAAGTTTAGGCACCCTTGCTGTTAGCAAGGCTTGTGGACCGGATCTGGCCCATTACACCAATTCATCTGTCCCAGACCACCCTCATCACTCCCAGAAACGGAAGTAAAACACCTGACTTCCGCGTCTGGGAGTAACGATGGTGGAGTGGGCTGGATAAATTGGTGTTGTGGGCTGGCCCCAGCCCACGGCCCATAGTTTTGGCACCCATGTACCTATGGCCCGGATCTAGCCAATGACACCAGAAGCGGAAGTAAAACTCACCCAGCTTCTCAGAGTGATGAGGGTGGAAGGGGCCAGACTACCCAAACTACAGCCTGTGCACCAGATCCGGCCCTGACAACAAATCATCTGGCCCCTTCCACCCTCATCACTCCCAGAAGTGTAAGCTAACAGCAGGGGTGCCCAAACATTTCAGCCCATGGGCCAGTCATGTGCTTCAGTTATCTGTGGGCTAAAAAATATTCAAAAAATTAAGTGAAAAATCCCAGAAAGGTGAAATAAAAATGATGGAAATTTTAGATACTGTATATGTTTATAATCCAGGCATTGTCATGGTTTAGAAAGATACCACTATGTAAAATAAATTTGTTTTGGTATCACATATTACAACTGGAGTAATTGACAGTGGCAGAACTTGGTAGAACAACATTCCTTTGGTCAAACAGAGAAGAGTTTATTATGCATAATAATGATTCTCATGAGTGTTGTCACTCCAAAGATGAGAATGTCTTCCATTGAAAGACAGAGCACTTTTATACAGTTCTTCTCCCTCATTCTTGTTTACCCAAATACATTCTTGACCTTCTTCCGTGACATGTTAGTGTCAGGTTATACAAATTATTATTTCATACTTTCATCATAACATTTGTTTACCCATTACAGGGGTCTCAAAGGAAACTTAAGCAACATATTCTATTTGCAATCAGGGAACATATACTTCTTATGACCCAAGTCCAGGTCAATCTCACCATTTCTGATCATGGGTTATTTAGCAAACATTACTCATTTAATCATCAAGACCTTATTCTGGTCCACGTAAGCATTGCAGTTGCCCTTTGTAAGCAGAATTTCTAAATTGCCACGTCGCCTTAGTGCGGCCTTGGTTTCTTTAGCAGCAAGCAGCGTTTTGATTTCCATTTTATTCACATTTTATTTCTATTATTTATTATGCTATATCAGTGGGCTGGCCCCAGCCCACGGCCCATAGTTTTGGCACCCATGAACCTATGGGCCGGATCCAGCCAATGACACCAGAAGCGGAAGTAAAACTCACCCAGCTGCTCAGAGTGATGAGGGTGGAAGGGGCCAGACTACCCAAACTACAGCCTGTGCACCAGATCTGGCCCTGACAACAAATCATCTGGCCCCTTCCACCCTCATCACTCCCAGAAGTGTAAGCTAGCAGCAGGGGTGCCCAAACATTTCAGCCCATGGGCCAGTCATGTGCTTCAGTGATCTGTGGGCTAAAAAATATTCAAAAAATTAAGTGAAAAATCCCAGAAAGGTGAAATAAAAATGATGGAAATTTTAGATATATATTTATAATCCTGGCATTGTCATGGTTTAGGAAGATACCACTATGTAAAATAAATTTGTTTTGGTATCACATATTACAACTGGAGTAATTGACAGTGGCAGAACTTGGTAGAACAACATGTTAACTGTAGAGTAACAAAATTTGAGGAATTTATAGATGTATAGAGAGCAAAAAGAAACAAGAATTTGGAAGCAAAATGTATAAAATATTGACCATCTGAGTAAGAACAACAGGGTTTAAGACTAAATTGGGTGATGGGTTTAGGAGGCAGTATGAAGGAGGAGGAATGGGTTAGGACTGGTTCTCAGCCTTTTGAAGCCAAAGGCCGTGTCATGCTTCCTCAGACAGCTTTGGGGGTTGCATGGCCATTTTGCCCTGCCTGCCACACATGGCTCTTCCTGGTGTGGCTGAGGCAGGGTGGGCACATGAAATTGTATCCTGGGTCGCATGTAGCCTCTGGACCATAAGTTCAGAACTCCTGGGTTAGGATATGGAAAAAGGATTTTGAAAAATATTTCATGTAGCATTGAA
This sequence comes from Furcifer pardalis, assembly GCA_030440675.1. Classification (NCBI taxonomy): domain Eukaryota; kingdom Metazoa; phylum Chordata; class Lepidosauria; order Squamata; family Chamaeleonidae; genus Furcifer; species Furcifer pardalis. Next base: position 173,326,966 of record CP126893.1, on the reverse strand, counting down.
GAGAATTGCTATAAAACAGTATAAAAACAGTACAGTATATGGTCCCAATACCTTGACACTAAATATTTAAAAGATTGTTGGAGAAGTCAAAAAGAGGCTGAAACATATCTTCATTTATACTTAGAAGATAAGAATGTGAAGAGAATATGGAAAGCATATGTACTGAGATAAATGAAATATTATCTCATGGATTCTCATACTGCTTGTGGGCCTGATGAAGCCTTTGGCACCATTTCATGTGGCCTGCCACCACTGCCGGAAGTTCCATGTGGTGGAGGAAAGGCAAAATAGCCATCCAGGAGCCGAAGCTGTCTGAGGGAGCATGACTTGGCCCCCAGCTTTAAAGGTTGAGAACTCCTGATTTACCATATCATGAAATAACTTGCATATGTGGTTCTCCAGATGTCATGAAACGACATATTTTCTAACATTTCTCAAAGCTTGAGGTTGTAGTTGTAGCTAGGCCTCAAAAATCCTTTCTTCTCTCTGTGTCACAAGACTCCTGTCACGAGACGGTTTGTTTTCAATTCAGTGTTCTTGCCTCTTATCTCTAGCAAGCTGAGCTCCTTGGTGTTGTGACTACACCGTACACGTGTGTAAACTTCTTCTCTTGTTATGAGAAAGTTTTTCTCTGTTCCCTGATTGGTTAAAGGTATCCCACCTGACTGGAGAATCTCCATTTTGGAGAGAGGAGAGTGCAGTTTGTTTTTGGATGTCTATGGATTAAGACCTTGGTCTGTGGTACTATTCTTTTTCTTTTTTATCATGATTACCTAATGTGGACTGTTACTGGACTGATCTTATATTACTGACCTTTATTTACATTTCTCCATGGACTATGCTTTAAACACCTGATCAATAAAGCAGCTGTTTTTTCTCTGAAGATTGTTTCTTTCATCATCAGCACACGAACAGCACACAGAGGCTCGCTACCCAAACCTCCCTTGATTGCTCTATTGCCTGAGCATAGTAAGAGTTCTCATTTAAGCAGCCCGGCTCTTTCAGCTGTGAGGTAAGGGCTATAGAAAGTTCCCGAATGAGACAAGGTCTCAGGAACTGAAAGGGAGGTTCCCTTGAAGTGAGACAGCCGGTTTCTGACACCAGATATTGAAAATATTTATTGTATTTTACTCGATTGCCAAATATATGCTGTACTGATATTACATTTAAATACAGTGGAACCTCATACAACAATCGCCCCGTATAGCAATGAAATCCCATAACAATTAGGTTTTGAAAAAAATGGCATCTCACGTAACAATTTTCCCTATGGAAAAAATTGTACAACAAATTTACAATGGGAAAAACCACGTAGCAAAAACAAAAATTGTTGTATGATGCATCCCATAGGGAAAATCGCTATATGGTGCATGCATCGTATAGCAATTGTTTCGTACAACAACGAGCCGTGTGGAACAGATTAAAATCATTGTATGAGGTACAGTTGTACCTCGCTTAAAGAGCATAATGTGGTCCACAGGATTGCTCTTTAAGCAAAACACCATTGTAAGTGACCAGTTGTGGGGGGGAGGGGGGATTGCAAACCCCGATTTATTTGTTAAGCGAGTTTTTGATTGGTTTTATTTGTTAAGCGAAGCGACCATTCAGAGAAAAGTCTGCTCTTTAAGCAAGTTACTCTTTAAGCGAAACACTCTTTATGCGAGGTTTGACTACTTTGCATCTCTACTTGAAAAAACTATTTTTTGGGACTCTAGTCACAAACTGTCCTATCTCCTCCTTGAAACATGCACATTGTATGTAAAACTGCCTATTTTATAATTAAGGCACTGGCTAAAAATATCCAATACAGTGGAACCTCATACAACGATTGCCCCATACAGCAACAAAATCGTATAATAATTAGGTTTTGAAGAGAAATGGTGTCCTGCATAGCAATTTTTCCCTATGGAAAAAATTGTACAACAAATTTTAAGTGGGAAAAACCACTTAGCGAAACAAAACGTTCAATGCACTGCATAAGACAACAATGAGCCCCATGGAACAGATTATAATTGTTGCATGAAGTACCACTGTGTATCAGTCAAATTGGTTAATGGGATACCCACTTATTTGATAATGGATATGTATTTGTTAATTGTATTCAAGTATTTTCTCCAGTTTATATTCCTTTAAAAGTAGCTTCAGCATGTTTGGATTGTATTTCATTGTATAAATTTTAATGTTTCTGATATGTTATTGATAAAGTTGTAAGACTAGTCAATTACTAATAAATAAATAATATTCTAGGCCAGAAGTCAAATAGCCAAAATATTGGGGCTATGTGGTGAGTTCATTCTGCAGTTCCTTTCTCATGACCTAATCTGAGAAAGATTATCCGGCAACACAAGGTTGCTATTGCCCAAGGTACAACGGATTTTGGTTAAAAAAAAAAAACCACAATCTTGGAGGAGGCTCTTTCTGTGTTGCCCATTCTCTGGAAGTTCCTATTTGAAATAAACTACAGTAGGGTAATACCTCAGATAACACAAGTACCGGATAGCGCTAAAACCGCATAACGTTACAAGATTTTCGAAAAAATCTTGTATCGAATAATGCGATTTTTAATGTTATCCGATACAGTCGTTCTTAGCAGCAGGATGGCTGGGAAGCTGAACGGGGTTCTCCGTTCAGCTTCCCAGCCACCCTGCAGCTACGGAGGCAGGGGTGGGGAAGCTGGAAAGCTGACAAGGGGCTCCCCCGTCGGCTTCCCCAGCCACCCCACAGCTGCGGAGGCAAGGACGGGTGGCTAGGGAAGCCGACAGGGAGTCCCCGTCAGCTTCCCCAGCCACCCTGCAGCTGTAGATCGGGTCCTCTGATCTATCTGAAGCAGGCAGGGGACATGATCTACAGCTGTTTCTGGGCTTCCCCGACGTCCTCAGACAGTGCAGCAAGCCAAAACATCAGGGTTCGAATCCCGACATTCTGGCTTGCTGCACTGGCTGAGGACGTCGGGGAAGCCCAGAAACAGCTTGGATCGGGTCTCCCCACCTCCCTGGACCCTGGTCCATTTTTTAAAAACCAATTTTGGGGTCTCTGACCCTCCCCCCCCCCCTCGGGTCCAGGGAAGTGGGGAGACCCGATCCAAGCTGTTTCTGGGCTTCCTCGATGTCCTCAGCAAGTGCAGCAAGCCAAAATGTCAGGATTCAAATCCCAACGTTCTAGCTTGCTGCAGCCTCCAGGGAAACAGGGCTTTTTTTAACATTGTGTGATCAATGTCTCGCACAACGTTAAAAACCAGATAATGACGAGACTTGTGGAACCAAGTCATAATGTTATCCGGGGTACTAGTGTATTTGCCTTTATTGTGGCCATGAATAGCTCTTTGGCCTTAGGTCCATTTGTAAACAACCCCATTCTCTTTACAATGGCTGGGCCATCAATGGCCATCTCCTATTTTCTAGAAGCAGGGATCTTGATGCTTTGGAGTTGTTACTCAAGGAGTCTGCACATTGGTAGATCTCTCCATGCTGTCATTCCACACAAGCAAATGGGCCTGAGAAATTAAGTCCACTTGCATGTGGGTTTTTTAGCCATTCTGCTGACTAGGCAGACCATGATGTGAGTCCTTTGCTTTCACCTTGCCCAAAGGGATCTGATGGAGGATGTTTTGGTGAGTTTTGACAGAGGATTGTAGGCAGAATTTTCCACAGCAACCGTAGATGCTACACCCTGTGCATATTGTTTGTGGCTTGTAAGCCCAGAGAAGACAGGCAAAGGTTCTTGGTTAAAGAACAGAAGACTTTTTACTCATAAGGAGTGGTGCATAGTATGTACAGTGATGGCTTTTCAACAAAAATACAGGCTTGACTTCAGCAAAACTATTTACATAAGTTCATACAGTCTCTTTTGCAAACTTTGAGCAAACAGAGTTCATTGGTTATTGAAGACAGTTTACAGACCTGAAGAAAAGCTGTTAAGCAATTCCTCTTCTTGATGCAACTGTCTTTTGCAGCTCCAGCACAGCTTTGGCAGAGTTCTTGGCAATCACAGACCCAGCAGCCAAGGATAAGCACCAAGACAAACCAACAAGTCAAGCTGTAAATGTCCCCGGCAGTCACAGAGTCACTCAGACACTCAGAGGTTTACTCATTACTGCTCACCCAGAGCAGCTGGCCATTCTTCTGGAACATACCTTAAAGGTACAATGACCATTATCCATCTTGCAACATGTGCTGCCCAGGCACTTATACTGACATTCTCCCCCTTGCAAGGTGGATTGCATATTTACATTGCTACAGCATACATAATAACGGTATGTACAAGGTTACAATTTCAGTCTTTCATTCCGTACATATCGCAACAGTACTTATGCTTCACTGCTGCCTGGGGTTTTGTAAAATTATCAGCCATATTTTCCTCAGTGGGCATGTACACAAGTTTTATTAGCTTCTCGCACACACTATGACATACGTTAAGGTACCTTAGATCAGTGTGCTTTGACCTACTCTTAACCCCAATACTGTTTGCTGTTATTGCCAACTGGTTGTCCTCATATACACTGACTGGACCTACATCGATGCCTAGGTCTTTCATTAGCTGGCCTTGGTGCACACCAAAGGAAGGCATGAAAACTCAACCTCCATTGTTGATGGGCTAATGTATTTCTGCCTCAATGATTTCCAATCTGTTAGAGAGTTGGCCAGAAACACTACCATCCCTGATGTTGACATCCTGGTGTTGGTTTCAGAGGCGAAACTGGCATCAGCATAGACAGAGTTTTAACTCCCCCCTCGGTTCCAAATGCAGGGACTTTGTAATTGAGAATTTCACGTACACTAGTACCTCGGATAACGTTATGACTTGGTTCCACAAGTCATAACGTTATCTGGTTTTTAATGTCATGTGATGCATTGATCACACAACGTTTAAAAAATCCCTGTTCCCTTTCCAAAGAGGAAAGAGAACAGGGGGCCAATCTGGTTTGCTTTGCAAGCCGGGGGGGGGGGTCTGAAAAGAAGGGACCCAAGCCTCCCTTGGGTCCCTTCTTTTTAGAAACCTCCATCTGGCTTGTTATAGAGCTTAGCGATCCAGGCAGGGGGGGGCTTCCTAACAGAGGCTTGGGTCCCTTATCCCAGCCTCTATTAAGAAGACCTCCCCACCCCTGGATAGATAAGACCCTTACCAAGCCAGGTGGGGGAGAGGGGTTCTAAAAAGAAGGTAGGATTCTCTCCCCCCCCCCCACTTCTTTTTAGAAACCTCAGTCTGGCTTGCTAAAGAGCTTAGCAATCCAGGGGGAGGGCTTCCTAACAGGCTTGGGTCCCTTATCCCAGCCTCTTTTAAGAAGATTCCCCCCCCCCCGCCTGGATAGCTAAGACCCTTACCAAGCCAGGCAGGGGAGAGATCCACAGCTGCAGGGTGGCTGGGGGAGCCCCCATCAGCTTTCCAGCCACACCACACTACCCTTGCCTCCGCAGCTGCAGGGTGGCTGGGAAGCTGAACAGAGAACTCGGTTCAGCTTTCCAGCCACCCTGCTGCTAAGAACGGCTGCATCGGATAACGCTAGCAGATCGTGATCCGATTTTAGCGTTATCCAATGCAGTGGTTATCCGAGGTATTACTGCATCTCTTTCTTTTCGCCACCTGCCAATGCCTTAGAGTGGGTTGTTTGCTGAACCTGGCCAGCTGATTTACAGCATAGGCTATATCTAGCCTTGACCAGTTAGCCAGATATGAAAGGATGCCTATGAGCGATCTGTAGATCCCTTTATCAAACTCAGGTCTATTTGCTGGTGGAAATCAGCTGCTATTGGTGTTTTTGGCCAGTTCTAGGTTATACTTCTTTAGTAACTGGCAGATTTTACTGGCTTGTGATAACTTGTAACCTGTTTCTGTTCTTTCAATGTCAACCCCAAGGTACTTCTTGATATTTTCTAGATCCCTGAGCTCGAACCTTTGTCTGATGCTTTCAACCACAGCATCGGCCACCCCTTCATTGGGAGCCATTATTGCTATGTTGTCTGTGGATAGCAATAACATAGTAGTTACATTACCTTCCTGAACAAACATGGATCTGCTACGCCAGGGATATACCCTAGACTCTAAATGCTCAACCAGACAAGTGTTCCACTCATATCCTGACTGCTTTAGCCAGTATAGACTTTTCAGGAGTTTTCAACAATGTGTATTGTCACTGGGCTTTGATAACACTGGTGGTTTATATACCGGTCATGGTGCAGAAGGGCGTTCAGATAAGCAGTGGCTATGTCTATATGCCTGACAATATATTGGTTTTTAGTTGCCCACGTTAAGGCTGCTCTGAGAGTGCTTGCTTTCAAAGTTGGCGCAAATACCTCATCATAATCGGCCTCGGTTTGCCTGAACCCTTGGGCTACTAACCTGGCCTTACAAATGGTCTGGCCATCGGCGCCACTTTTCATTTTAAAAACCCACTTGCACCCTAGTACACGCTTATATGTTGGAATAGGCACTTCTTAAAAAACCTCTAACTTGGTTAAAGAATTGAGCTCCTTGTCCATTGCCTCTTCCCAAGGCTTTTGGTCCTCTTTTGGGAAGTTTTTAAGATCATTAAAACCACTGGGCTCGATTAGTACTGAACAGGCCTGGTACCTGTCAGGTGCCCGCCTCTCTCTACTTGAACGCCTTAGGGCAAGAGGTGGTGTTGGCACATCAGAGGGTCATTCTCCAGGATCCTCCTCTATTACTTCCTCACCTTGTGAGATAGCATCCTCTTGAGCCTCTTCCCCTTCTGAAATGGACTGGTCCTCCTGCTTAATTTGTTTATCCTTTTTTGTTGATCTGTGTGCCCCTTCACCCAGAGTCCCCAACCAGAGGAACATAATCGGGCATAGGAGTCCCACCTTCCTCCATGGGAATGGAGCCCTGCTCCAATCTATCCTATCCAACGTGCTCTAAGAATCTGGCACTAGCACTTCTGTACTTCTGTACACTGATTTCGTGCCAGGCTGCTAGAATCTGTAGCATCTGCAATTGGACTGACAGCCAACAAACACCAGTTTCCCAGCTCTATGCTGGCCTTTCTTCCTCATTTGCTTGGGTATGTGCACCCAGGCTGGTACCCCAAACACACATAAGTGGCTTAAATCTGGTTGCCTACCATACCACATGGTGCCAGCTAAACAGAGCAAGGGATTTAAGAAGCAAATAGCACCCTTATCAAGAAATACCTACTTTTTTCTTTCTTCTCTCCCAAATACAGGATCTCTCTAGGGAGGGAGGGGCTCCCTGATGCTCTTGTGGGGGGATTCAAAACATGAATCTGGCCACATTGGCTGTGAGGTAGATCTTGCTAAAAATTGGAGGATAAACTTTTCTGTGGGCCTTCAGGAATGGTACAAGGAAGTATGAAACATTGTACTAAATCAGAGATTCTCAACCTGCGGCCCATGGGCCGGGTGCGGCCTGCAGTGCCATTTCCTGTGCCCCCACATACTGCCTCCACCACACCAGGAAATGCCATCTGGTGGAGGAAGGTCAAAATGGCCATCCGGCTCCCAAAACTGTCTGAGGGAGTGTGGCCTGGCCCCCGGCTTTAAAAAGTTGATACATCCTACGCTAAATGATAAATTAACATGCAAATTAAAATTTAAGAAAGGAGAGAAAAAGAACAATGAGTTTGAATTTATATGGGGAGAGTTTGTCAACTATGTCTTTCAGAAAGCAAACAGAGCTAGAACAAACCAGGAAGTCATAAGATTTTGGAAAAAAATGGATGGAAAATATGAAAATTAGAAGGAATAATAGTTAAGGACCCTGGTGGAGGGTGCAAGGTGGTTAGGTAAAGGTAAAGGCAAGGTGGTTATGTACTTGAATAACTGATTTGTTTAAATAACATTATAAACAGACCTTGGTCTGGATGGTTAGGGTTTCTTTTAAAATGTAAAGCTCACCCTTGCTCAGACGCCAGTCGTGTTCGACTCTAAGGTTCGGTGCTCATCTCTGTCTGCAGAAAATCCACTTAAAACAGAACCACAAACACCTCAGGACCTAATGGGAAAACTGATAATTGTGTTTTTTTTTAATGGAAAAACCCAGGTTCTTCTAATATTAAACAACATCAGATAAAAAATAAATGAGGTTTTCACCTTCAAAGGAATAACAACCATTTCAAAAGCAGAAGGAAATGGATAAACTATACCGGGTCTCTTCAGGGAAGAGTAACACCTGGGGCAGAAAGTAACGCTTTCCCTCTGCCAGGGGAGAAGTGTAACGTCTTTCCTTTTGCCCTGAGCTGGAACGAAAAGTCGCCAACTGAGTCCTCAGCGAGGGTGGTGGGTAAACACGGGGACCCTCCCAGCGCTTGAGCCTCCTTGTTCTTTTCCTACTACTATAACCCCCAGAATTCCCCGCCAGACACCGCCACAGAGGCCTTGTAGTCCAAACGAATACAAAGTCGGCACCTTGCCTCCATGGTTAAGTGGGTGGACTTTTCCTTTCAGACAACAACTCCCATTGACGCTGCTGCTTGCCCTGTGGCGAGGAATTCTGGGAAATGTAGTATTTAAGGGCTCTGAAGCTCTGGATACTCTCCCTCAATCACATTTCCAGCCCTTCTAGAAATCTTTGTTGCCTTTAACCAGGGCTGGATTTTCCTATAGGCTAACTAGGCTTCAGCCTAGGGCCTCAAGATCAAGACGGGCCTATATATTGATATATATCACAGTAACGATGTATTTTATTATCTCTCATGTAATTTACAAACTTAAAAATGGGAGGAGAAAGGGCCACATAAGTGGAATAGCATAGGGCCTCTTTTCATGTAAATCCGGCCCTGCCTTTAACCCTTTCATAGCCAAGTGCCAGAACTTTCTTTCGTTCTCCTCTCAAATGAGATGAAAGGGAAATGTCCCTGAGTTACACACAGATTATAATTATGACTAGGATTCTTATTTTAGTTTCCCTGAACACTAGTACTGCCATCAACTACTCTTTTTTTCTCCCCTAAATTTTGAGAATGTCCTTACTGAGTGATATCTTCTAACCAGATTGTAATGCTAACGTGAAGGAAAGAAGCTCAGAAATTCAGAAAACATATACAATACAGAAAGGTAAGCCATTTGGGATAATCATAAACAAAAGGCAGATTTATCAGAAGGTAAAAAACAACAATGCAGCACTTTAAAGACTAACTGCTATATTTTTTTTATGTGAATTTTCGTGGAGCAAGTCCACTTCATATTTAGGAATGGAATAGCAAGGCATGAGCTTATATACACCAGATAGTAATAGTGACTAAAAAAAGAGCAGATTGTTACAGCTGATCATTCAAGGTGACAAAACATAGAACAAGCAGAAAGAACATGTCCTTTGAATGATCTGCAGTGGCTCAAGGGCTAAGAAGTTTGCCTTGTTAGCTGGAAGGCCGTCAAGTCAGCAGTTCGAGACCTGGGTACTGCATGGTGGTTTGAACACCTGTCTATGTCCCAGCTCCTGCAAACCTAGCAGTTAGAAAGCAAGAAATTGCAGGTAGATAAATAGGGACCACTTCAGTGGGAAAAGATATTGGGGACATGAAGCTCATTCGGGCATCCCCTGAGTGGAGTTTTCCCAGCAAAAATCCTTTCAAACCAGAATAATTTCTGGCTCAAAATCATTATTTCGGCCTGAGGGAGAAGATTCCATAGCCTGGCAGGTGGCTGAGAACATTGCCCCCTCCTCTGGGCCCACAACAACGGCCTGAGGGGAGTTAGTTTGTGTTCTGCTTTGTTTTGTGAGGTTGTATTTTATTATTTTTATTGTACTGCTGTTGTTTTAACTGTAAGCCACCTTCGTCGCCTCGGCGAGTGGGCGGCAATATAAATCTGAATAAATAAATAAATACCATACGACATACATCCTTTCCTGGAGTTCTGGCATCTAAAAGCCAATGCAGCCATCACAGCTTTCACTCTGTGCATGAAATCTGTGTACGGCAAATGGATGAGGAATGGTTTTGGAGAATTATGTGCTGAGTTGTTAAGAATTACAGAATCTCAGAGTTTTAGAAGTGGAAGAGAACCGAGTCCAAGCCCCTACCAGCAGAGGAAAACCAGGACAAACATCAAAAGGATGGCAACTGGGAGATGCGAAATGAGAACGATATCCCTTGTGGCTACTGGCTATACCTATAAGGATGTTTGACATGTTCTGCCCATTATTCCTGCTCTGTTTCTGATATGATTCATATATTGAGAATAAAATGCCATGGTTCTTTTAACTGTGTCACTTTAAACTCAAGTCCAATTTATTAAATTAAATTAAATGATCCTCTTTGGCAAGAAACCAGGCAAAGCGCATGAATGCATTTATTGAGAATCAATATATGAACCTGTAATGACACCCTTTCCTATGAGCGGAAAAATATTTTCTACAGGCAAGGACACATGTTTATTCACTGGACACAGAAACTATTGTTACAGAAACTGATGGTACTGGGTAATCATTATACAAATTAGCACTACAGGACAACAAAGAAATATTTAAAGACAATTACCATTCATTACATTTCAAAATAGTGCCTCCTTAAATGATGAACATATTTCCCCTTTCTGTTGGCGTATGCCGCAAGATTAATTATAGGGTGTCATTCCACTGGTTAAGTAAACTGTGAAACCACTAATAACAGAATTATAACCTTCTGCTCATCTAGACAGCTTGCTCAGATAGCTATTTACAATATGTTATTGGGGATTTTTTTTGAAAGCAATAGTGAATTGCTCGCTTCCCCCCCCCAAAAAAAAAAATCATATTTCTTCTTATTATTAGAAAAATTCTTCTAAAAATTGAAATTCTTGGTTACAATTGTAAACTATCAACAAAGTCAGTAGACTGTGAGAGAAGAAATTGACATATAAATAAAAGATTATACACCTAATGGATGATAAAATGAAAATATTCAGGCCGTGAAATGACAGTCATTCTAGCATTTAGGAGGATTGCAGTTATTGACCACAGTGTCCCACGGCATATCTTTTAAAAAATTTCCTCAGACAATAATGGGTAGCATCAAAAAGAGAAAATGAAAAATTGTTACAATCAATTGTTACAATGGCACTTTAGTCAAGAGGCTCTTAAAAGGTGGAATCTTAGTTTGGTCCAATCATTAACCAGCAACGACCAAAAGACACAATCAAAGTAAACAATGTACAGTAATACCTCGGATAACGCTAAGACTTGGTTCCACAAGTCTTGGTGTTATCCGATTTTTAGTGTTATCCGATGCATGTTAAAATCCTATGGGATGGATTGGATAACGTTAAAGCTCCATAGAGATACATTGTAACCACACAGGCTTTAACGGTTGTTATCCGATCCATCCCATAGGACCTTAACGTTATTCCATCCAATTCTCCTCCCCAGATTACTTAACATTATGTGATTTTTAGCGTTATCCGAGGTAAACGTTATCCAAGGTATTACTGTATTTCAGTTACAGCAGATCCAGAGATTTAGTTCTTATCAATGAAAACCGAAGATATAAAAATAACAATGCTATCAGAGAAAAATAGTGAATTTCACACAAAATGATGAAATGAAAATTATCAGTTATTTCTTACATACAAGTAAAAATGACTACAGTTAGCCTTGTCTAAAATACTATAATTTCATCTTACCAGCTATCTAGTTAAAGCTTACTACATTTCCAGCCATTAAACAATCTTTATACCCGTCCCACCAGAGCAGACCGGAGAGGCTCTCTGGTTGTGCTATCAGCCAGAGAGGCGCACCTCACTGGCACGAGGAGGGCCTTCTCAGTGTCCGCTCCAGCCCTCTGGAACCTCCTCTCAATAGAACTACGCGTGCAAACGGAGCTGCTGCCCTTCAGGAAAGGATTGAAAACCTGGCTGGTCTGGGGAGTGGATGGTGCAATTTCCCCAGCCAATTGGTTGGTTTGACCCCAGTATGTCTGTGTTGTAATTTTTGGCTTTTAATACCAAGTTTTTTTTTAAAGTTTTTAGAGTTTTTAATTTTTTAAAATGATTTTATAATTGTTGTAAATTGCCCTGGGTCCCTTTTGGGAAGAGGGCAATAAACAAATTTAAATAAATAAATAAATTTATACCTACCTATTGGAGAGGACAGATTCCTAAAGATTCAGGGAAAAATCTGAGTAGGTTTGGCAAAAGAGATCAGGTGGCAAATAAAACGGAGAAAGAGAAAAGTACTGTAACTCAGAATAAGTGAAAGCCAAGCTTCACCAAGATTTTTTTAAAGTATGGAAAATGAGAAAGACCTAGTAAATTTAGGCAGAGGATTTATTCACAAGTGCCCAGAGCAATAAATCTAGAACAAAAAGCTTAGTTTAAACATGAAAATAAAAATTCTTCATGAGGTAGAAAATCTCCCAGGTGTGGAAAATTATGAGAGGAAAAAGGAAGGGCTAAGATACAAAATTTTGGTATGAATAGCAATTTTGAATTTTTAATTTGTATGGTTTTCTTAATGTATTGTTGGTTTATATTACAGGGGCAGCCAAACCATGGCCCGTGGGCTGGATCTGGCCCACGGTGCCATTCCATTCAGCCCATGCTGCCTGCACCATTCCCTGAAACGGGAGAAAAACATGCCCACATATGCAGAGCCGCAGCTGTCATTAATGCGTTTACGGCAGCCATGTGTGTTTACGGCAGCATTATGTACACGTGTAAACGTGTTTTACTTCTGTTTCCAGTGTGAGAAACCTCGTGTCTGGCCCACAGTCCAAAATATATATATATAAAAATAAAGGAATGACTCTAAGTGTGAAATGCCTTTCTCTCTGGGTTGCAGAAAACGCAGGGGTTTCCATATGCAAAATGGTGCCAAATAAAACATATCTACACAAACTACTGTAATGGATACATAAAGGTATGCTGGAACAGTGCGACACCTTTCTGACCAATGGGGGAAAGGAAATTTATATCCCGAGACATCTTTCTCAAAAAGCTGTCAATGCCTTTAAGAGCAAATGCCTCTCCTTTGCTACACTTTTTTCATTAGGGTAGTTCTAGTTTGTCATTGCCAGCCATCCTTGGGAGTCTAAACCCAAAGCAACAGTGATGGGATTATCCCGGTTCCATCCGGTTCCCCGGAACCGTTAGGAACAATCTCGGAGGGTTTTCCAAGAGGGTAACCCATTTTTAAGGCGTCCGGTTCCGGACGCCTCACCGAAAGAAAAAGAAAATTTTTTAATTGGAGCAAAAATGGCTCCAATTGACTGCGCATGCGCAGAAACTCAATCTGACGCATTCCGCATGCGTCAAATTGAGTTTCTGGTCATGCGCGGCTCCAATTTTTTTTAAAAAAATTCTTCCGAAGCTGGAGCCGCCCCTTTTTAGAGTGGCTCCGGCAGCAGCGGCGGCAGCCCTCAGAGAAGGGCACCTCCCCGAGCCGGCCACCGAGCTTCCACGGGCACGTTGGTGCCTGCCTGGGCCGTCCGCCGCCACCGCGCCCTCCTAGGGACTTGGGCCCGACAAACCCCATGCCCTGGGTAAGCCCGGCGGGGCTCGCCACCGCCACATCCTCCTCCGCCGGGCGCCTGCAGCTTCCTCGGACCGGTGCCTTTTCGGCCCGGCTCTGGCTGCGGCCACGGGCGGCCAGGGCCTGGGGGCAGCGGTGGCTCCAGCCCCTGGCCGCAGCTGGAGCCGCCACCAGACCCACCGCTGCCCACAGGCCCTGGCCGCATCCAAAGCCAGGCCGAAAAGGCACCGGCCCGAGGAAGCTGCAGGCGCCTGGCGGAGGAGGATGTGGCGGTGGCGAGCCCCGTCGGGCTTACCCAGGGCATGGGGGTTTGTCGGACCCAAGTCCCTAGGAGGGCGCGGCGGACGGCCAGGGGCTGCAGGTGGCTGTGGCGGCCGTGGCCGGTGGATGCAGGGCCGGCCGTGGCCTTCGTAGGAGGAAATGGCCACAGTCGAGGGCAGCGTGCCTTGCCAGGTGGCCCCGGGCCACATGGAGGTTCGTCGGCGCCAAGGAAGGTAAGTGAGGCTTTTACATTTAGGGTGGGTGGGTGATTTATTTGTGTTTTGGGTGGGTGGTTGTACTTTTATTTAATTTTTATTTTATTTATTTCTTTATTTTATTTCTTTAAGTTATTTACGGGTCTGTGTGCGTGTTTATTTTTTTATTTTTATTTTATTTTTGGCCTTGCCCACAACGTCATGATGTCATGACATTGGCTCCGCCCATGACGTCATGACGTTGGCCACGCCCATGACGTCCGTGACATCATGGCGTGGTAGTAGAATTTTTGACATCCCATCACTGCAAAGCAACCAGATATGTACTGGTGGTTACACCTAGAGAGGCAAAAAAATAAAATAAAAGCAATAACCATATAGAGAGCTTTTTCTACCATAACCCCCACCCTATGAAATAAACTGCCAGTGGAAATTAGAAATGCTCCTACATTATTAACATTATTATTTGGTAAGTTGCTAAAGACTTACCTGAGTGAACAAGCCTTTCAAAGCCAAAAAGATCATTAGAACAGTGTAGTGTTGACAAGGCTGCATTTTGTCACCCTGCTTATTCAACTTATACACAGAACACATAATGTGCAATGCAGGGATGGAGGAATCACAATTTGGGATCAAAATTGCTGGAAGAAACATCAACAATTTGAGATATGCAGATGATACCACCCTAATGGCAGAAAGTGAGGAGGACCTAAAGAAGCTCCTGATTAGGTTGAAAGAAGAAAGTGAAAAGCTGGCTTGAGACTCAATATCAAGAAAACCAAGATCATGGCAACAGGGCTTATCAGTCCCTGGAAAATAGATGGGGAAGAAGTAGAAGCAGTGACAGATTTTACTTTCCTAGGATCAAAGCTCACTGCAGATGGTGACTGCAGCCATGAAATAAAAAGGCGACTGATTCTTGGGAGGCAAGCAATGAGAAACCTGGGGAACATAGTGAAAAGTAGAGACATCATATTGCAAACAAAAATTCGCATAGTCAAAGCAATGGTATTCCCTGTGGCAATGTATGGTTGTGAGAGCTGGACCATTAGGAAAGCTGAGCGCAGAAGAATAGATGCCTTTGAGATGTGGTGTTGGAGGAGAGTTTTGAGAGTCCCCTGGACAGCGAGGAGAACAAATAGGTCAATCTTAGAAGAAATCAACCCTGACTGCTCCTTAGAAAGTCAAATAATAAAGATGAAACTAAAGTACTTTGGACATCAAATGAGAAGAGAGGATTCACTTGAGAAAGCCTTGATGCTTGGGTCGAGGGCAAAAGAAGATGGGGACGGCCCAAGATGAGATGGCTAGGTGGTATTGTAGAGACAATGGGCACAGAGCTGAACGAGTTGAGGGGGATGGTGGAGGACAGGAGTGCCTGGCGGACAGTGGTCCATGGGGTCGCAGAGGGTCAGAATCGACTGTGCGACTGAACAACAACAAAAGTGTTGACCCTGGATTTTTAAATTTGTTTTTGTTATTATCTTCTCTCAATATTGCTGATTGTGTTTACGATGAATATAGTTACGCTTTAAGAATATCCAATGTTTTCTGGCTGTGCATCCTTGGGTTAAAGTGGGAGAGCATCCCAGATGGTGGGATATAAATATAAATAGTAAACCTTATCGTGCCTCTCATATTGGTTTGTCATTTGGTATATATATACGATGAGTATACAATAATCCAGTGATAACCAATAATAAAAACACACGAGTCAATACCAGATGACCTCAGAAAATCTTGAAACCATAATAATATTCATAATAAATACTATCAGCGGTAGTTGTTCAAGTCACACAGTCGAGCAGTAGTAAGTGGTGATAAAAGGAAACATGGTGGGTTATGATTAGTTTGCAACAAGGACATTTGAGGAAGATTAAGGCAGCTCAGTTTTTCCTCAGTGGAGACATAAAGAATTAACGAGGAGGCGGTATAATGGAAGCGCTGAGGTTTCATTGCCTCTCTGCCAACACTGCAGTGCTGCATTTAGAACTTAAGAGAATCCTCTTGGCAAAATGTAAGGCCTTCAGAGATACAGTGGTCTACACCAGGGGTGCCCAAACCTTTTGGGCCATGGGTCAGTCACGTGGTTCAGGGAGCTGGTCACTATGACCTGGGGGCCAGATCCAGGCCCCGACACCATCCGGCCCATGAAGCCCTCGTCGCTCCTGGAAGCGGAAGTAAAACGTATGGACGCATTTTACTTCCGCTTCCAGGAGCGACGAAGACTTCGTGGGCCAGATGAACTGGTGTCGGGAGCTGAACCCGGCCCCCGGGGCACAGTTTGGGTTTCCCTGGTCTACACTGCAGCCAGAAACTGCAGGAGTTGGAAACTGATCTGTTGAAAGTTACAAACAAGGATTAGCAAACACACTCTAGTGGGAATTACAGGGTCTAAGCAACCATACATATACAGTGGTACCTTGCTTAAAGAGCATAATGCGTTCCACGGGATTGCCCTTTAAGCGAGTTACTCTTTAAGCGAAACATCTGGAAAGAGCGCCACCGCTGCCACTGTAAGTGACTGATCCTGACTTCTGGTGGGGGGGGAATTGCGAGGGCAACCATTCAGAGAAAATTCTGCTCTTTAAGCAAGTTAGTCTCTAAGCGAGGCACTCTTTATGCAAGGTTTGCATAATAGGCCCTGCACAGGAGGTAAAAACAAACAGGATTTTGCACCTTAGGTTCTATAAATGGAAAGAAAAAGGTGTCAATATTCTTTGTTTCTTTGTCCATTTTGTTTATTCCATCTTCTCTGGTACAAAGCTTGCTCCATTTTCATGTGCCTCAGCTCCCAGCCAAAAAAAGAACCATGTTCAACATATGGCTATGTGGGAACAGATGTTGAATGACTCACAACCTTTTGTGCAACACAACAGGAAGAAACATTCCAATAATTGAGGTGAAATGGGGACAAAAGTAGAGAAAGCACCTTAATTCACTGCGATGGGATAAATCGCGTAGGAAAAATCATCCCATGTACTATTAAAAAATTACAGAAATAGAACATATATATGCTGAACCTACCACACTCATCATCATTATCCTTAGGTCCTGTGCATGCATTGGGCAGCAAGTGTTGTCCAACGACCTTGGTCATTTGCAATAACTTCGGCATCATCCAAGAAACACTGATGGTTTCAAGATCCTATCACACTAATTTCTACATAAAATGATTAAGATAAAAAATGTTAAAAATATTAAGGATATTCCCGTGGCACTGGATGCAAATGAAATGAATAATGCCCACTTAAACAATACACTGAAGACATATTATTATACTAATGATACTAAGGTGAAAGACCAAAATAAGCTGCTAGAACTGAAGAGCTGTAGCACTCTGGCTCCCATGCCTGTGGCTTATGTGTTGAACAAAGGAATTCTAAGCCTGGTCTCGGTTTGTTATGTGCATTAAGGTATGGCAAAAGTTGCCTTTGTGTTAGTTTTGTCTTTTCTATGAGAAATAAGAATCTCATGCCGACGATCTTGGGAGTTTATGTGCGTCCTTCAGCTCACCTTGGAAATATGGAAAACAGCACCAACAAACTTTCAAATGTGTAGAGAATCCCAGTAAGAGAATAAAGGTACTCCAGGAAGGAAAACAGGATGATAAACTGGGAAGCTCCCTGGACACTGCAGAAGCCAACCTTACATCTGGTATAGACATGGAAGGAAAAAAAATAGAATAACAGAGAGTAAACAAAACAACAACAACAAAGACAAAAAATGGTGCCTTAAAAATTAACTTGTGTATTTAAATTTGAGTTTTTATGGATGAAGTCCACTTCACCAGAACGGTTTTTGTCTTTTCTGTTGTTTTACAGTACTGTATTTACTCTCAGGTATGCTTGGACAGACTAACATGGCTACCATTTAAACATTTCTCAGTTGAGGCACTCTATACATTATTTTGTAGATAGTGTCCTCTACTGTCCAGCTCTGGTAATGTGTATAGGAAATATACACAGATTACATGTTTCTGAGGGATTTCACATACCATATATACTCAAGTATAAGTTGGGTTTTTTAGCTCCCAAAATGAGGTCCAAAAACGGGACTCGACCTTCTCTAGGGTCAACAAAAACACTCAAAAACATACCCACACAAATGTCTAAATTAACTAATTTTACCGTATTTTCATGTATTTTAATTATTGAAACTCACTAGCAGCTGCTGCATTTTCCACCCACAACTTATAGTTGGATCAGTCTATTTTCCTAGTTTTAGAGGTCCAAATTAGTGACAGTACCTCGACTTATATTCAGGATGATATATAGTAGAGTATATACAGTAACTTTTAAAATATTATTGAGTCCACAGAAAGCAACAGATATGTGTAGGTGTCTACTCAATATGGTTTATCCCCATTATCAATTTTGTGTGTGTAAGGTAAGGTCTTTGTTCCTCTTTAATATCTTTCCACACTCCCAACATTTAAAGGACTTTTCTTCATGAATATGTCTCCTTCTATACATGTTTGTATGGTTTGTTCCTTGTGTGCATTCTTTGATGCATAGTAAAGGATATTCACAAACTAAAGGTCTTTCCACACGCGACTTTCAAATAATTTTCCACCTGTGTGAATGAATAGTGCTGTGTGTAGTAAAGTTTGCCATTTTCTTGAAACTCCTTCTGCATCTCAGACATTAAAATGGTTTCTTCCCATAGTAAATACTTTTATATATAATGAGACTTGTTTTCACACATTCCAAACATCCAACTGACTTCTTCCCTATAAGGGCTGTCTGATATCTAGCAAGGTGTCCAAACTAACTGTTGTTTCTTCCACACTCCAGGAATTGAAAGGGTTTCTTCCCCATGTGAATTCTTTCATGTTTTATTAGACGTGCTCATCCCATACTCCAAAGTTTGAAATGATTTTTCATCTGTGTGGATCCTATGATGTGTAGCAAGGTTTGCATTTTGACTGAAGCATTTCCCACACTCCTGGCACTGAAATGGCTTCTCACCTGTGTGGGTCCTCTGATGTCTAGCAAGGTGTGCGTGTCGACTGAAGTTTTTTCCACACTTCAAGCATTCAAATGGCTTCTCGCCTGTGTGGATCCTGTGATGCATAACAAGGCTTGTATTCTGACTGAAGCTTTTCCCACACTCCACACATTCAAAGGGCTTCTCACCTGTGTGTATCCTGTGATGTGTAGCCAGGTGTGCAAGTCGACTGAAGCTTTTTCCACACTCCAGGCATTCAAATGGCTTCTCACCTGTGTGGGTCCTGTGATGCTGAGCAAGGCTAGCATTTTGACTGAAGCTTTTTCCACACTCCAGGCATTTAAAAGGCTTCTCACCAGTGTGGATCCTGCGATGTGTTGTAAGGCTTGCATGCTGGCTGAAGCTTTTGCCACACTGCAGGCATTTAAATGGCTTCTCACCGGTATGGGTCCTCTGATGTCTAGCAAGGTCTGATGACAATCGGAAACTTTTTCCACACTCTAAGCAGACAAATGGCTTCTCTTCTGTGTGGATTTTGAGATGCATAACAAGGCTTGCACATTGATTGAATCTTTTTCCACACTCCAGACAGTTAAAAGGCTTCTCCCCTGAGTGTATTCTTTCATGGGTAGTTAGACTTTCTCTCCATTTAAAAGTTTTCCCACACTCCAGGCATTCAAATGGTTTCTCACCTCTGTGGACCCGGTGATGTCTAGCAAGGTTTGCTGGCAGACGGAAACCTTTTCCACACTCCAGACATTTAAACTGCTTCTCTTCAGAGTGTGTCCTCTGATGAGTAGCAAGGTTAGCAGACTGGCTAAAGCTTTTCCCACATTTCAGACATTGGAATGGTTTCTCCCCTGAGTGTATTCTTTCATGGGTAGTAAGACTTTGTCTCCAACTAAAGGTTTTCCCACACTCCAGACACTCAAATGGTTTCTCACCTCTATGGGTCCTGTGATGTGCAACAAAACTTGCAGTTTGACTGAACCGTTTCCCACACTCCAGACATTGGAACGGCTTTTCACCTGAGTGAATTGTTTCATGGGCCATAAAACTTTGTCTCCATCTAAAGGTTTTCCCGCACACTCTGCATTCAAATGGCTTCTCACCTGTGTGGATACTGAGGTGCATTGAAAGGCTTCGACACTGAGTAAAGCTTTTCCCACACTCCAGGCATTCAAATGGCTTCTCACCTGTGTGGACCCTGTGATGTATAGCTAGGCTTGCATTTTGACTGAATCTTTTTCCACACTCAAGGCATTTAAATGGTTTCTCTTCTGTGTGGATCCTTTGATGTGCAGCAAGGTTTGCAGCCTGGTTGAAGCTTTTCCCACACTCCAGGCATTGGAATGGCTTCTCCCCTGAGTGTATTCTTTCATGGGTAGTAAGACTTTGTCTCCATCTAAAAGTTTTTCCACACTCCAGGCATTCAAATGGTTTCTTGACGGTGTGGATCTGGTGATGTGCAGCAAGGTTTAAATGATGATTGACTCTTCTTCCAGCCTCAAGAAATGGCTCCTCTGCTGAGTGAGTATAATGTTCCCTCAGCTGAAAGGCTGTTCCACACTCCATAGCTGCACCTGTGAAAAAAGACTGAAGAAGAAGGGGAAAAAAGGACAGTTAATTATAAATGTAACCAATCAATCAATCAATCCATTGTTAAGCAGATTTCTGCAATTTCAGGTGGACTTCAGAAGACTGATGAAGAATCAATTCTAAACAGGATCCAGAGAAATTCAGATAGGGAAAAGTCAGTCCTTATGGAAACAAAACATCTGCCCTCTGGTGGTGTAGTGGTTAAGCTGCTCTCCTGAAACCAATAGGTTCTGAGATCGATCCTGCCCAGGGATCAAGGTTGACTCAGCCTTCCATCCTTCCAAGGTCAGAAAAATGAGTCCCCAGCATGTTGAGTGCAAAATGCTAATTAACTTGTGAACTGCCCAGAGAGTGCTATAAGCGCTATGGGGCGGCTTATAAGTGTGATTCCTTCTCTTTTGTGCTGGTCTCGATATCCGTACAAATTTCCCTCTGTTTCTCCACTGTCTGGTTCTACTGACCTCACACCCTTCCCAAAATGGGCATATTTCACCCTAGACCCATTGTGCCGAACTTATGGCATGCATGCCAAAGGGGGCACTCAGAGCCTCTCCGTGGCATGTGCACCATCACCCAAGCACAGAGTCTGCCCCATCCCTCTGCCCAGCAGCCCAATGGAAACACTTCCTTTCTCCCCCAGGAGTTTGCCCCACCTCTCTGCCCAGGGGCACAATGGGAGCACTTCCTCCCTCCCCCAGGACAGAGTCTGCCCCGCCCCTTTTCCCAGCAGCCCAATGGGAGCACTTCCTCCCTCCCCTGTCTGGGGTAAGGCAGGTGGCTCACGTGCAGATGGCAGCCTGTTGAGTTTGGGCACCTGGTCCCTAAAAGGTTCACCATCACTGCCCTAGACTCCTGGCATCTTTTCTTATAGCACCAGGCAAGTTTGCCAGGCTATTCTTCCTCTAGAAGGGAGGATCTTTTAAATCTGGCCTCCTGTTGATCTACTTCAGTTATGGCTCTGGGAGGAAAAGGAAGCACATTATCTAAAAATACTTTAGAAGACAAATTATTATTATTATTATTATTATTATTATTATTATTATTATTATTATTATTATTATTATTATTATTATTATTATTATTATTATTATTATTATTATTATTATTATTATTATTATTATTAAATTTGTTTATTTATTTAGATTTATATCACCGCCCACTCGCCGTGGCAACTCATGGCAGCTTACAATAAGAAAAAACAACACAGCACAAACAGCTGAAGTCCATTCCTCCTCCTGGCCAGAGGATGTTAGTCTTATCCTTCTCTGGGCAGGTAGAGTCCAGAATTAGGAAGTGGAAGCTTCCATATAAAAACCTTAAAACTGTTAAAATTTAAAAGTAAAATCTAAAAAAAGATTTAAAAAACACCAAATGCTTTATGATGTCTACACAGACCCTCCTGCTCTGTCACTCTTCTCAATAGAGGTAATATATAACTCATCCGTTATCTGGTAGTACCATTTTGCTCTTCCTCCACCACATGCCAATTCCTGGTGTGGTGGAAGCAGTGGGGCGGGAGACACATGAAATGGTGCCGTGGGCCACATTTGGCCTGTGGGCCACAGGTTGAGAAGCCATGAGCTAGAGTACGTTATACTAATGCTGCTAACAGATAAACTTTAAAACATTCAGTCAAAATTTTAGGACATATTATTACATCAGACAAAACATCACTCTCTCCTTTGAAAATATTTCTAAATACTGTAACTGCTTACACCATTTTTTAGAACATCAAAACACATCAAAGCAAAGTAATCACACATATACCTCCCCATAGGACATAGTGCACTCTCTGGGATATTCCTATGTTAATTAGCATCTTGCCCCCAAACATGCTGGGGACTCATTTTACTGACCTTGGAAGGCTGAGTCAATCTTGAGTCCCAGCCAGGATCAAACTCACAACCTTTTGCTTGCAGTACAGCAGTTTAACCACTGTGCCGCCAGAGCTCCTAATATCCTTGTATTCAACTCAAAGATGCTGAATTAATTGATCTTAAATCTTATACCCTCTATAACAGGGGTTCTCAAATGGCACCATTTCACGCAGCCGGCACCGCTGCCGCACCAGAAGTGGACAATTTACAACAGCTGTAAATGTGCCCATGGCTATCATAAATGCGTTTATGACAGCTGCATGCACATTTTACAGCAGCATTTACACCAGGGGAAACCACAAGTCCGGCCCACTCAGCTGTCTGGGGGACATGGTCCGGCCCATGGGGTAGAAAGTTTGAGAGCCCCTGCTCTATAAGATTCTATCCTCGACCCCTAAAATATCATGTTTTCCTCTTTGGTACCTGGTTAGACAAAATCCCCCACTGCCAAGCTATTTAAACTACAGTTGTACCTCACTTAAGAGCATAATGTGCTCCACAGGATTGCTCTTTAAGCGAGTTTGCTCTTTAAGCGAAACACCATTGTAAGTGACCAACTGTGACTTCCGGGGGGGGAGGGGGATTGCGAACCCTGATTTATTTGTTAAGTGAGTTTTTAGTTGGTTTTATTTGTTAAGCGAAGCGAACATTCAGATAAAATTTTGCTCTTTAAGTGAGGCACTCTTTATGTGAGGTTTGACTGTATCTGAACTGAACTCCTGTTATCTCACCAACCTTCCATAAATAATAAACAGGCAGTTTGTCACAGACATCCATAGCTGGGGAATAGAAGTAAAGCAAGTTCCTCTTGTGTGTTTAGCTGAATTTATATACCTCTTTATTGTTGCTCTCATGTAACTGACAAAAGCAAAAATCCGAGAGGTTATGTACTTTGACAAAAGAGAAGACACAAGATCACATGATGGTTTAAAAGTTTTAAGATTGCAATTTTGTGTGGATGAGAGTCGTTCACAAGTGGAAGGCAATATAAATGTAAATTACCCATATATACTCACCTATAAGTCGTCCTGAATAGAAGTCAAGTTACCTAATTTGGTAAAACTAGGAAAATAGATTCACCCAAGTATAAGTCAGGAGTGGAAAATGCAGCAGCTGCTAATGAGTTTCAGTAATTAAAATACTTGAAAATACGGTTAAATTAATTTATTCAGACATTTGTGTGGGTATGTTTTAGAGGTTTTTACAGTAGTGTTAGTGCTTTTTAAAAAATGTATGTTTGAATTTGCAGCACTGCAGTTTTGGGACCCTCGGGGTTGTTGACCTGAGTATAAGTCAAGTCCCTTTTTTGGATCTCATTTTGGGGGTTAAAAAATTAGATTTATACTTGAGTATATACAGTAAATAATAATAATAATAATAATAATAATAATAATAATAATAATAATAATAATAATAATAATAATAATAATAATAATAATAATAATAATAATAATAATAATAATACAAGCTGGTTTAAAGACAGGGTCTGTACGATAAAAGAAGTGGATTCAACAGCCACCTGGCTAATCTTTCTTACACTAGGTTGGGCAAAAGGTACTGTAGAATGAACTCACCAAAATTGGCTTCATATTTTGACAGTTTCACATTTGGCCTAGACAAGGAAGAAGCAGCTCACATTTCCTAGCAATTACAAAGTACAATAGAACCCCGGACAACGTGATGACATGGTTCCACAAGTCATGACATCCGGTTTTTCACGTTGTTCAATACATTGATCGAACAATGCTAAAAAAAAAGCCCTGACGTCAGGGACAAACCACGCCTAGGCAAGGCTCGGCTTGTCCGAAATCCCCCCCCCCCGGGTAGGCACGCGATCGCGTGTCGTTCGGGGTTAGGGCAAGGTACGGAAAAGATCCCCGTCTCCTGCCCTAACCCCAAACGACACGCACGCGCACGCTCGAAGTTGCGAAAGTGTAAGGCTCTTTACCCTTTCGCAACCTCGGGCGGCTTGGAGGCTTGCGCGGCGCGGCGGCGGTCAGGCGAGGATGCGAGGGACCTTCCCGCATCTTCGCATGACCGCTGCCGCGCCGCGCAAGCCTCCAAGCCGCCCGAAGTTTCGAAAGGGTAAGGATCGCCGTACCCTTTCCAAACATCGTGGGGGCGGGCGCTGGGGGGGTGGATTGGGTAGATGTTCAACCCAACCCAATCCCCCCCCCGCATACGCTTGTTCTGAATAACGTGAAAATCGCGTTATTCGATACAAGATTTTCCCGAAAATCTTGTCGTGTTGTGCGGTTTTCACGCTATTCGGTACTCACGTTACCCGGGGTATTACTGTACATAACTATGCATTTCCTCCTTTTCTCCACCTTCAAGTCCCAGGCTTTCCTTCCTCACCCTTGGCATGACTCCCACATTTTATTCTATAATAAAGAACCCTGTTGCCATTTTATGTGCATTTAAATCACACTCAATGTTTGCTATCTCTAATAGGGCTTTAAAATTATGTAAACCTTTTAAGGGGGAGGTTTTACCTGGGCTACCCCAAAGTACACGTCTGTGGCTGACCAGATATTTGAACTCAGATCTCCCAAGTTATTTTGCCGTGTCCTGTACATGTCATTGCCTAGTGCAGGAGTTCTTAACCTTTTTAAGCCGAGCGCCAGATCCTGCTCCCTCTGACAGCTTCAGGAACCGGATGGCCATTTTGCCCTTCCTCAACCACATGGCACTTCCTGGTGTGGTAGTGGGCCACATGAAATGGCGCTGTGGGCCACATCCTGCACATAGGCCACAGATTGAGAATCCCTAGTCTAATGCCTAGTCTCAACCTTTTCAAGCTGTGGGCCAGGTCATGCAACCTCAGACAATTGTGTGGGCCAGACTGATGGTTCCCTCAGGTGTAAACACTGCTGTAAAATGCATCCACATCCTCTTCCACCAGCAGCTGGATGATTTGGCACTGTGGGCCAGATTATTTGGTGTCGTGGGTTGGGTCTGGCTCATGGGCCACAAGTTGCACACCGCTGGTATAGCGAAATGGTAATCTGTGGGGAGGGGGAGACCTTTGGGTTAAAAACTGGAAAAAAAGGTCTCAATGACAGAAGGATTTTTTTACAAAAGTAACCAAGGTTAATTGGAAATGTGCAAAGAATCCGTGGAAGACTTAGGGACAGAAAACCTAAGCCCATGTGTTGATTTGATGGGGGAGCAAAACCTGGCTCTGAACCCAAGGAGAAATTTCAATTGAATTTGCATTAGAAAGCCACTATATAGGGGACACACCCACTGCTTTACTGAGAGCACGCTAGATTTTTGGACCTGTTCAACACTTCCCCCAAGGAGCACAATGATTTAATATTAAACAAAAATCTATAGAGGACTGATTCCAATGAGGTGGACATTCTATAATTAGAAAAGGCATTTGGATAAGCTATTTGGAAATATATATACAGCTTTAAAACCAGAGTTATTAAGGACGAGTGAAACTGGCTGGAAAAACTAACCTGTATGGTAAATGACTGAACTTTTTGGCCTTTTCGAAAGAAGCAGAGTGATTTATATGGAGAAAGAGAGGACACAGCAGAATAAAATGGGCATTTTAAATTTATAAACATACAGAAATGCCATGGAGCTCTGCAGTCTTTTTTCATGCAGTTACTCAGCTCCCTTTGGCTGAGATAAACTGGATGGGTAGCTGAACTCTACTTCAGTGTTGGCAGTGTGTGTTTTTGTGTCAGAGATTACACTGGGTTGAAAGGATTTTTGCAAGGGACGCCTTTCATGTCCCCTATCAGCAGCTCTTGAGGGACTGATGAGCCTCAGGGAAAGCCTACTTTGGTTCCTGAAGAGAAGCCACTGAATACTTTCCATCTTCCAGAGTTCACTGCCATCACCCATTATCTGCTACCTGGGGCAAGTGTTCAATGCGCCTATTGCTAGTGCAGGCCATGAGTCAAAATCATGGCTGATAACAGCACATAATAAACATTAGGTTGACTCAACTCGTAATGGCATTTCAGGTAGAAAAATCCTAGAAATGTTTCCTTCCTTACCTTAGTAAGGTAAAGGTTTCCTTTGCTCAAAAGCCAGTCATATCCAACTCTAGGGTTCAGTGCTCATCTCTGTTTCAAAGCTGAAGAGCCAGCACTGTCTGCTTCTGCAGAAGTTTTTGTGGTCATGTGGCAGGCATGACTAGACACCACAGCACACAGAATGCTGTTTACCTTCCCATCAAACTGGTCCCTATTTTATCTACTTGCAATTTCTTGCTTTTGAACTGCTAGGATGGCAGGAGTTGGAACAGAGACCATCATTCCATCCTGCAGTACTCGGGAATCGAACTCCTGACCTCCTGTTTTCCAGTCAGTGCTTAGCCAAGGAGCATCCCAAAAATATGGCCCCAGAAGTCCTCAGCCAGTAGACAAAGTGAAGCCCTTTGACACTATGAATAAAAGGTCTCCTTCTCTCATCCACACACCCCACTGCGGTATAAGTGCAAGATAGAAGGCAAAGTATTGCATTTCATTGGCACTCCTGAAGGCTGCCTAGAACTGGTCTGGGATGATAGGTCAAGGATGAGATAAAGAGGCTAGTGCCTAACCTTAGGTGCCTTTCTGAAGGCTGAGCCTTTCGAGCTTTTCTGTCTTCTCTATATGAAAGCTGAAAAAGTTTTATTCTTTCATCCTCTTTGTGGTGCCTAGGCTGAATGAAGCCTCTTGGATCCTCCCTTCCAGAGATATCACAGCTGCTTTGACCTTGGCATCAAGCCTCCACTCCCCAAAGCCCCAGGAAGACACTCACTGGGTCAGCATTGTGGGACTTGTAGTACAAAAATGTTGGAGGCTCAGAGTTTGTAAACTCATCAGGAAGGGAAATTGCCAGATTCCATGTGCGGGCACATTTATGGCTGACATAAACACATTTATGCATGCATGGGCACGTTTTACGGCTGCCGTAAACATGTCCGCTTTCACTTCCAGGTGTGGTGGCAGTGGGCCACGTAGGATGGTGCCATGGGGTGGGGCCGGCCCATGGGCCACAGGTTGGGAGCCACTGGTCTAAAGGAAGCAAGAAAGAAGAGATGCTCCTTGTGCGGTGACGGATCCAAAAATGAATTTGGCCACAAGGGCAGCGAAGGGATTTTCTTTACAGCCCCCTGAAGACAGAACCCCCAAAACACCTCAGGACGTAATAGCTAACACTAACTATTAGATAGATAGATAGATAGATAGATAGATAGATAGATAGATAGATATAAAAGCTCTTATTTATTTAACTTATGCCCTGCTTATCTAGATTTTCCTACTCTGGGCGGCTAACAACACAAAACTCGTATATTAAACACAGTCGCACATTTGCACATTTTTAAAAAATACAAATGTAGCTCTTACACAATTGAACAAGGTAAGAGAAGCAATTAATGAAATGTTCACATTAAAAGCAGCCTCTGAATTAAAACAATTCTAAGTCATTTTCAAGCAAGCAAGCAAGCAAGCGCACACAAACACGAGACCAAGGGGAGGCTTACCGGATCGCCTGAGGGGGGGAAGAGTAACGCCAGGGACAGAAAGTAACGCCGTTACTCTGCTAGGGGAAAAGAAGAGGTGGCCCCTCCTTCGTTCCCCTGCTCAGGAATGTAACGCCGTTCTTTTCGCCCTGAACTGGGAGGAAAAAGCCGCCAGCTGAGTCCTCGGGGAAGGTGGTGGGAAAACACGGGGCTCCCTCCCAGCGTTTTTTTTTCTCCTACTACAACGCCCAGAATCCTCAGAGAGACACCGCCACAGAGGCCTTGTAGTCCGAAAACATATAACGCCTCCCGCGATCTGGAGGCTTTCCCTCCAAGGATGTTTTCAGACTACAACTCCCATCGTCCCTGACACCTGACCTGTGCTTGTAAAAGAAACAAAGGCTTCAGAGCTCTGGTGGATACTCTCTGCCTCAGACACTTGTAAAAGGTGACTTTATTATTCGCAAAAGTAACCTCCCTCCCGCTTGGAAAAGGATGGGATTTGTAGTCAGAGTGTTGCCTCTTGGGGGGGGGGGAGATGAAGGGGAAGGACCATTTCCGGGGTAAAGAGCCCGCCTCTTCCTCTCCCACTTATTCTCTCCCCTCTAGGAATCTCTTTCTGTTGCTTTTAACCCTTTCACAGACAAGCGCCAAGATCCTTTCTGTCGTTCTCCTAAAGCAGAGCATCATAATTATGACTAGGATCTTTATTTCCCCCTGACTGCCATCAATTACTCTTTTTACCTACATATTGGGGGGAGGGGAGGCAACGCTGCAGCACTTTAAAGACTAATTGCTATATTTTTAATATACAGTGCTACGGTACCTCATATATAACAATTTTAATCCGTTCCATGGGGCTCTTTGTTGTATGAAACAATTGCTATATGATGGATGCATCATATAGCGATTTTCCCTATGGAAAAATCATACAATGGGTTTCGGTTTTTTTATTGTTTTTTTTTCTAAGTGGTTTTCCCCACTTTTTCCATAGGGAAAATTGTTATGCGGGACGCCATTTCCCCCCAAAACCTAATTGTTATGCAATTTTGCTGCGATATGGGGCAATTGTTGTATGAGGTTCCACTGTATATCACAAAAAGCAAAAAATAATAAAACAAAAACACTGTAGCACTTTAAAGACTAACTGCTACATTTTTACTGTTAGCTTTCGTAGATCAAGTCCACTTCTTCAGACAGAGACAGTCTACCACAGTCAGTCTGTCTGATGAAGTGGACTTGATCCATGAAAGCTCACATTAAAATATAGCAGTTAAAAGTGCTGCAACATTTTTGTTTTTTATTTTCTGATATGGCTGAAAACACAGTAACATGGCTACTTTTTTTCCTGGAATGTTGAGAGTATCCAAGGTGAATGATACTACTACTCGGATTGCAATGCTTTATCTCACAAAATGATTTTTAAAGAAAATAATTTGCTCATGGAAAGAGGTTCAAAAGTCCCCAGAAAGAGGCGAGACAAGTCAAGAATGCTTAAAATGTTATGTGAGAACTGGTGAGAAACCTGCAGTGCCAATCCTTTATTGTCCTACTCACCCATAAGGCCCTTTGAGTTCCATTAATTTACACCTGAGTAAGAAAATGTAGGGACTGAGGTGACTTAGTGGTTAAGACGCTGAACGTGATGACTGGGACATCGGGAATCCACCTCTTGCCAACCAAGCAGTTTGAAATCAAGTGGGAAGGTGAACAGTGTCTCGTCCACTCCGGTGTCTAGTCATGCCTGCCGCACGTCCATGGAAATGTCTGCAGTCACAGACAGCACTGGCTCTTTGGGTGTAAACAGAGATTAACATTGAACCCTAGAGTTGGATATGACTGGCTTTCAAGCAAGGGGCATCTTTACCTAAGAGTATGTAAGTAACTGTGGTGGCTTAGTGATTAAGATGCTGAACTTGTTTACTGTTGCTTAATTGCTTAATGTTGTGATCATGTTGTAAAAAAGAATTGGCAGGAAGGTTGGTGAAGGTGGTATAATACACCAAAATATAATACATAAAATATCTAGCAGCTTATAGAAATCTATGTATCAAATTTGATGATGTCCCAGAAACCCTTGGCTAATATTTAAGCCTCTGTGATGGGTGTCGAACAGATGGATGTACAGGTATTTGATTTCTGCTATCTCTCTTTGGATCCTAGTCTTATAATTTCTCTGTTCCAGAATTTATTTATTTATTATTCATATTTATCCACTGCCCTCCTTATCGAGGTGACTCAGGGTGGTTTACAGGTCATAATAAGCACCACAATAAAATATAAAAAATTCCTAAAAAACCTCAAATTTAAACTATTAAAGATTAAATTTTAAAATCTGAAAAATTAAAAAGAACAGTAAATTACTACATCTTGAGGGAGAGAGGGGGCTTAAACCATCTAGTGAGCTGGAGTCCTGCCAGCCATGTTTTTAAATTCTTCCTAAAGGGCAGCAACTCCATTTGGAGACGTAACACCGTTGGCAGGAGGATCCATAGGGCCAGCAGCACAGAAGGTCCTCTTCCTGGTGCCAGAGAGATGCGCCTCTTTGGCCGATGGAACTAGAGAGCCATTTAACTGGCCCTACCTCCCCACAGCGACACCTTGCCCCCAGGAAGTCAAAAGTCACCAGGTAGTGGTCTTACCATGGCACAGGAGTAATGTCTAATTTCTGTAATTTCAGATCACTCTGCCACCTCCTGGCCCCGACTGCCACCTTCTCTTTGAGCAGTAGTCGCAAGTCTAGGACCACCACCAAATTATGCACCCTGTCTGTTTGGGGCAGAACTGCCCCACCCGGAACTAAAGATGGTAGCTCTTGCCAGGATTCAGCTGAAGCCCGTTGTCCCCCATCCAGACCCACACAGCCTCCAGAGATCTGGAAAGGACTTCCAATGCATCGCTAGGGTCCCCACAGGCTGAGATATATAACTGGGTATCATCTGCATATTGATGATACCCCGTGGGAAAGGATGATCTCACCCAGCAGTTTCAGGTAATGTTAAATAGGAGACGGGAGAGTGCCGAGCCCTGAGGCACCCCATAACAGAGGGGCCTTGGGCTATACACCTTGCCCTCCAAACACACCGACTGGGTCTGGCCCCTCAGAAATGAGGAAAACCAGGACAACACAGTACCTTGGATCCCCAGTCCTCGGAGCCTTTCCAGAAGAATAACATGGTCGACAGTATAGGATGCCGCTGAGAGGTCAAGAGCCAGGATGGACGGATGACCTCTGTCCCACTCTCCTCAGAGATCATCCACCAGCATGACCAATTAAGTTTCCATACCATATCCGGGCCTGAATACTGACTGGAAAGGGTCCAGATAATCCACTTCATCCAGGATGCCATGTCATTGGTCATACATTGTGTGTAAAAGGAATGCCTTAAGGAATGTATTACTGTACTTTTTGTAACCTGATTATGTGAATAGAATTGTTCTATTTACAAACTTTTATTACCTTTAAGAATTGAAAACTGATCTACTTACTTTAATCAGTTTGAACAGTGATGGGCAAGTTTGGGATCAAAGAATGTTGGATCTCATTTCGGGTGGCTGATCAGATGAGACAGCCACCCTCTCTGCTCTTGCCTCCTTGCTCTTGCCCTTGTTCTCTTAAAACTTTTGTAATCTGTAAATGTTTAATTTCTTTTAGCTTAATTTTTAGTATTGTATTAATCACATTCTTTTTTAATTGTCAATTGTTAAGTGAATCTTGATATATATGGGACACGTGGGACTGCCCTACTGGTTTTATTGAGTTATGAACTGTGGTTTTTAAGCTATGTATTTTTTAAATCTGTATTGTAAGCCGCCCAGAGTTGGATCTACCTGATTGGGGCGGGATAACAAATTGGAACAAATAAATAAAATAAATAAATAAATGGGATGCAACAGTTGTGCTGCAGTTCGCCAGAACCGGTAGTAACTTTTCCCAGTGTCCTGGAGAACCGATAGCAGCTTTTGGGGGGAACCACCTTTGGGGCTTACCTT
Source organism: Furcifer pardalis (assembly GCA_030440675.1). Classification (NCBI taxonomy): domain Eukaryota; kingdom Metazoa; phylum Chordata; class Lepidosauria; order Squamata; family Chamaeleonidae; genus Furcifer; species Furcifer pardalis. The sequence continues at coordinate 173,295,185 of CP126893.1, read as the reverse complement.
TTCACTGGTTCCACCACTGCGCATGTGTGCCTTTGATGTAGAAAATTTGTTTTGAGAAAGTTTTCCTAGCAGAGCAGGAAGGACTCTGATTGGTTATATTCAAATTAGCTAGTCAGGAGAGACCCCAATTTGGTAGGGGAAAGGGAGATCGGATTACGCAAGGAGCAGACACTCTGAGGGAAACTGATTTGCCGTGGGTTAGACATCAAAGCCCATGAACCCCTAAGTAACCAGGAGGCTTACTTAGAATAGATGTTTTGAATGCTGGACTTATTTTTATGTAACCGGATTATTAATCAACGCTTGTTATGAACTATGCTTATGAAACAATAAATCGTTTCTTCAACAACGTCTTTTTATTGGGGCAAGGGTAAGAGAAAGCACCGAGCGCGCACACAAGCCTCCGATAAGCTACCTGAAACCTCCCTATTTTATTGATACCCTGACATTCTTTAATTGGAATGGGTCTAGGAAATTTAGCTGGAGAAAAGCCGCCCAGCTTGCTTTCTGAGGCTCTGGAGAAGTTCTGGGGAGATTAGGTACATATCTCTCCCAGCAAAAGGAACGCAGGGAGGCCAGAGTAGAGAGCGAGCTGGCTGGTAGCGTGACACCAAGTGAGGTACTGTACAGTAAAACCTCATATAACACTAAAACCTGGTTCCACAAGTCTTCGTGTTATATGATTTTTCGTGTTATCTGATCCTCTATGGGATCCATAGAGATACATTGTAACCACACAGGCTTTCGCGGTTGTTATCTGAAGCATCCCATAGGATCTTAATGTTATCTGATGCAATTCTTCCCCCCAGATTCCTTGATGTTATGCGATTTTCGTGTTATTCGATACTAATGTTATATGAGGTATTACTGTACTTCATTCCAGGCATCTCAATAAGGGAGGTATTGTCTTTATTTCATTAATATTTTTAAGCATTTAAAAAAAAACACCTTCTTCAATAACTTAACTGGCATCAGTCCTAAGATCAGAGAAAGCAGGATGAATTCAGAAATATCAGAATTCATTGAGGTGAAGACCAAGTGTCAATTTCTCTGAGGAAGTGGATCCTTATCTGGCCAAACTCAAAACTGAAATTAAAAAGAAATCTGGGTGGACTTTATTACAGTAGCCAAAGGCAAAGAGAAGCCTTATAGGAGTCTCCTAAGCAGGCTCCCATTTCTGAAGGCTGGAACCAAAGTGGTTCCCCCCCCCCCCGCCCCTGGTTCCTTCAAAGTGTCTATTATACTGAAGGGATTATTTCTTACTATTATGACACAGAGTTCCTCGTTTTGGAAAGAAGGGATAAACATAGCTTCAGACATTAAATTGCCTCATGTTTAAAAAGTATAAGGGGAATGCAAGTAAAAATGCTCATTGAAGGAGAAGAGTGGGTTCTAGGAGATACAGTATGTGGAAAATGTATATGGAAAAAGGTAAGTCATTCAATGGGAAATAAATAAGCCCTTAATGTTCCTTCAAGCCAGCTGGCCTTAAGAACAAAAGAATGTGAAGCATTTTAGTTCACTGCAATGGATAAATGCAAAATGAAAAAAAAATCTTGCCGTAGACATTAAAAGCAGCTGTAAGGAACAATGCAGGGGGAAGAAATGCTGAGGTGAGGCTGAGATTATTAAGTTTTAAAATTTCCGATGTGCTGCCATGTCACTTTTTGGAAGTTTTAGATATATGCATGTTTTGCTGCTTGCAAGATCTATGCAGCGGTGTCAAATGCATGATGGGTAAAGTCAGCTAAGCAAAAGATGGAAACTATTGAAAAATGTAGCAACCCAGGAAGTTATGCATGGCCTAGTTCAGTGATGGCAAACCTTGGCACTCCAGCTGTTCTTGAACTTCAATACCCAGAAGCCCTGATCAGCAGGAGTGCTGACTTGGGCTTGGAGAGCCAGGTTTTGCCATCATGGATCTAGTTACCAAAACACTTGGTCACATGACTCTCTTCAAGGAACAAACCTCTCTAGCAAAACTAAACTTGTTAGCTTGATATAAAACAACAAACCAATATGACTTCTTGTCTCCTCCCCCCCCCCCTTTTTTTTCCGGTGCTTAATTCTCTTCACTCTGAGGTAAATTATTGTCTTTTGTATCTGGCAATTGGTCCTCCATCTTGGGAGGCAGACACTCCATATGTCAAAGAGAGAGAGAGAAAACAACAGTGTACTTTATCATTTACTATTGGGCTCTTTTAAATACCACATAACCTAAAATAGGCCACTTTTTGACACACACCCCTCTGTTCTTTTGTGTGACCTTTAACCAGAGCACACACACACTCCTCATCAGCTGGATGCGAAAAGCAATAATTTTGGAGTCACATGACTTCACGTCGAACCCCCACCCACCCATGACTTTTGGTCTACCCTCCCCCCAAAAAATAAATAAATAAATAAATGGCCATGTTGTATTTGAACAACCCCATACTTAAGTACAGCAGATTCCAAAGAATTAATTCTATACAGTGAAGATTCTAGAATGAAACAAAAAGGATACTAATGCGATTAGAAAAAAATAGTTATGGTCCTGATTATCCATCTCATTTAAACAATAATTTGAATCCAATTTTCCAATTAACACAAGACTTTGTTTACAGAGCCCATTTTAAGGTATCTGTGCAGAGATTTTTCCTCCAAAACAGACCACCTATGCATGTAGAATTCCTATGAAAACTTTTAACTTTGCTAGGTATATGCTCAAAATGAGTAAAAATGGTCGGGGAGGGTGGCATTTCACATCCCCAGAACAGTCTCATTTTTGCACTCTAACAATCCTAAACTAAAACAAAAAATATTTGGTACAATATTTAAAGATATTCCTGGGATTACAATGCAGTGATTACATCTAAAACAATGCTTTACTAATCTAGATAACAAGTACAGTAATACCTCGGATAACGCTAAGACTTGGTTCCACAAGTCTTGGTGTTATCCGATTTTTAGTGTTATCCAATGCATGTTAAAATCCTATGGATTGCATCGGATAACGTTAAAGCTCCATAGAGATACATTGTAACCGCACAGGCTTTAGCGGTTGTTATCCAATACATCCCATAGGACCTTAACGTTATTCGATCCAATTCTCCTCCCCAGATCACTTAACGTTATGCGATTTTAGCGTTATCAGAGGTAAATGTTATCCGAGGTATTACTGTAGCAGCATTTACAAAACCCATGTGACATTTTAATCTTTGCTACAATGAATTCAGCAATGGTTACCATCTCTGCTGCATCGTCTGCTCCTTGGGGTTGATTTTTCCTAAGAAAATTTAAGTCTCTTTCAATGGAATTTAGTCCATTTTGTCCTGTGAACTATTGTTTCCATTGGTCCTGATGCGGCACATTCCCTTGGTTTGCATCTTCAGTTTATTATGGTGTAACAAACCCCAGCCACGCGTCCTTCCGCCACCCTCATGTGTCCACCAGGTAGATCTTCCTCCATCAGCCAAGGCTTGGAATTGGCCCTGTCCACCAACACACCATTTCCCAGCTTCAAAGTAGATTTCTCCAGCTTCAAAGTAGATTTCTCCGGTATATATAGTATGGGTTGCAAAATCCTTGCCAGTTTCTAAGAGGTTTCACTGCTCTTACGCATCTGGGAAATGTTTTCATCTTACAGTTCTTAAAGAATGGGCTGTTCTTGGTTTTAAGCCAAGAACTGCTCCCTGCTCTACTGGATCACTAAATAACACTCTGATCCTTCCGATTTAATTCAGGGGTGCCCAAACATTTTTGGCTGGGGGCCTGATCACACATCCAGAACAGCCGAATGGGCCAGATCACACCCTCAGAACATTGTGTGTTTATGCATGCGCAGGCACATTCACTTCCAGGTTCAGCGTGGCCGCTTCTGTGCATGCACAAAAGTAGCCATTTTACTCTCTGCTTTGGCAGGGCTGCTTTTTGCGCATGCATGAAAGCAGTCCTTTTACTTCTTGGGTTGGCACAGAAGCATCCATGCCAAACCAGGAAGTAAGATACACCAAAAACAGCCATTTTACTTCCTGGTAACCCAGAGATCACTCTGGGTTTGAAATGATTTTTGCAGGGAACACCCAAATAAAGCTCCTTTAATGTCCTCCCCAATCATGCAGCTCTCTGGAATTGAACCAGCCTTAACTGCTAAGCCACCTAGGAACTCAGCACATTCGGGGGTTCAAAAGCCTTCTCAACCTTGTGTATCTAGTGATGTGAAGCAAGACTACTACTGTCGGTGGAGTCTTTGCAACACTCCAGGCATTAAAAAGCCTTCTCACCTGTGTGGGTCCTGTGATGTTTAGTAAGGAGTGTACCATGACTGAAGCTTTTTCCACATTCAAAGCATTTAAAAGGCTTCTCTCCTGTGTGGGTCCTGTGATGTGAAGCAAGGCTTTCACTTTGACTGAAGCTTTTTCCACACTCCATACATTTAAAAGGCTTCTCTCCTTTGTGGGTCCTGTGATGTTTAGTAAGGAGTGTACCATAACTGAACCTTTTTCCACATTCAAAACATTTAAAAGGCTTCTCTCTGGTGTGGGTCCTGTGATGTTTAGTAAGGAGTGTACCGTAACTGAAGCTTTTTCCACATTCAAAACATTTAAAAGGCTTCTCTCCTGTGTGGGTCCTGTGATGTTTAGTAAGGAGTGTACCGTAACTGAAGCTTTTTCCACATTCAAAACATTTAAAGGGTTTGTCTCCTGTGTGGATTCTGTGATGCTGAGTAAGACTCCCTCTATCACCGAAGCTTTTTCCACACTCCATACATTTAAAAGGCCTCTCTCCTGTGTGGGTCCTGTGATGGCTAGTAAGTTGTATACTGTGATTGAAGCCTTTTCCACATTCCAGACATTTAAAGAGTTTCTCTCCTGTGTGGGTCCTGTGATGTGATGTAAGGTATTCATTTCGACTGAAGCTTTTTCCACACTCCATACATTTAAAAGGCTTCTCTCCTGTGTGGGTCCTGTGATGTCTAGAAAGGCTATTATTGGTTGTAAAGCATTTTCCACACTTCACACATTTAAAACGCTTCTCTCCTGTGTGGGTCCTGTGATGTCTAGAAAGGCTATTATTGGTCGTAAAGCATTTTCCACACTTCACACATTTAAAACGCTTCTCTCCTGTGTGGGTCCCATGATGTCTAGAAAGCCTTCCACCTTCACTGAAGCTCTTTCCACACTCCATGCATTTAAAAGGCTTCTCTCCTGTGTGGGTCCTGCGATGATTATCCAGGCATCCACGACTAATGAAGTTCTTTCCACACTCTTCACATTTAAAGGGCTTCTCACCTGTGTGGGTCCTGCGATGACAATCAAGGCTTCCATGACTAATGAAGTTCTTTCCACACTCTTCACATTTAAAGGGCTTCTCACCTGTGTGGGTCCTGCGATGATGATCAAGGCTTCCATGACTAATGAAGTTCTTTCCACATTTCTCACAATTAAAGGGCTTCTCACCTGTATGGGTTCTATAATGATAAACAAGGCTTCCACGTTGAGTGAAGTTCTTTCCACATTTCTCACATTTAAAGGGCTTCTCACCTGCGTGGGTCCTGCGATGACGATCAAGGCTTCCATGACTAATGAAGTTCTTTCCACATTTCTCACATTTAAAGGGCTTCTCACCTGTGTGGGTTCTGCGATGATAAACAAGGCCTCCACAATGAGCAAAGTTCTTTCCACATTCCTCACATTTAAAGGGCTTCTCACCTGTGTGGGTCCTGTGATGTGAAGCAAGGCAACGTCTTTGACTGAAGCTTTTTCCACATTCCAGGCATTTAAATGGCTTCTCACCGGTGTGGGTTCCACGATGCACAGTAAAGGACCAACTGTAATTGAAGCTTTTCCCACATTCCAGACATTTAAAAGGCTTCTCTCCTGTGTGGGTTCTGCGATGCTTAGCAATGGTACTAGAGTGCTTGAAGCTTTTTCCACACACCAGGCATTCCAAAGGTTTCTCTCCTGTGTGGGTCCTGCGATGTGAGGCAAGGGATTTACTGTTACAGAAGCTTTTTCCACACACCACGCATTCCAAAGGCTTTTCTCCTGTGTTTGTTCTGTGATGTAAGGCAAGGGATCCACGGTGACTGAAGCGTTTTCCACACACCAGGCATTCAAAAGGCTTCTCTCCTGTATGCATCATGTGATGTGAGGCAAGGTGACCCCTTTGCCTAAAGCTTTTTCCACACTCAAGGCATTTAAAGGGCTTCTCTCCTGTATGGGTCCTGCAATGTGAGGCAAGGGATCCACTGTGATGGAAGCTTTTTCCACACTCAAGGCATTTAAAGGGCTTCTCTCCTGTATGGGTCCTGCAATGTGAGGCAAGGGATCCACTGTGATGGAAGCTTTTTCCACACTCAAGGCATTTAAAGGGCTTCTCTCCTGTATGGGTCCTGCAATGTAAGGCAAGGGATCCACTGTGATGGAAGCTTTTTCCACACTCAAGGCATTTAAAGGGCTTCTCTCCTGTATGGGTCCTGCAATGTGAGGCAAGGGATCCACTGTGATGGAAGCTTTTTCCACACTCAAGGCATTTAAAGGGCTTCTCTCCTGTATGGGTCCTGCAATGTGAGGCAAGGGATCCACTGTGATGGAAGCTTTTTCCACAGACCAGGCATTCCAAAGGTTTCTCTCCTGTGTGGCTCTTGCGATGTGAGGTAAGGGATTTACTGTTACAGAAGCTTTTTCCACACACCAAGCATTCCAAAGGCTTCTCTCCTGTATTTGTCCTGCGATGTGAGGCAAGGGATCCACTGTGACGGAAGCTTTTTCCGCACACCAGGCATTCAAAAGGCTTCTCTCCTGTATGCATCCTGTGATGTGAGGCAAGGTTACCACTTTGACTAAAGCTTTTTCCACACTCAAGGCATTTAAAGGGCTTCTCTCCTGTATGGGTCCTGTGATGTTCAGCAAGGTATGAACCTTTTCTGAAGTTTTTTCCACAGTCAAGGCATTTAAAAGGTTTCTTACCTGTGTGTTTGCTGTTATGTCTAGAGAGGCGTACTTGTTTAATGAAACTTTTTTTATGTTCCATCTCTGCTGTATGTATTCTTTTCTGAACTTTATGATATCCTCTCAGTCGAATCGGCAGTTGTTGCAAACCACTGATTGAAAGTTTTGAAAGTTACCTAGTTTAAGAAACAAACTAAGAGTCACATAAGAGCCCAAAGAGTCATATAAAGTTTAAGACTAATAAAGAACCAATTTTAACAGGGATCTTGAGTTTCAGTTAGATAAATATGTCCTGATGGAAACAAAAAACAAACACAAAAACTCTGCCCTTTACTCTTCAGTTGGTCCTGAGATTTACTAGAAATGTGGAAACTATCTGCAATAACCTCAGCAAGGCAAAACCTAAAAACCAGCATTCTCCAAGAAGAAACTTCAGTGCTATTTGTTTAAATTGGAAAGCCAATATGTTCTGGGAAGCTGAAATGGTAGTGAAAGGGAGGGAACATGTAACTATAATCCTGAATAATTAGAAGGGTAGTATAGATAATATTAAGACACGCAGTTGCTCAAGTGGCTAAGACGTGACTAGAAGGCGGGAGGTCAACAATTCAATACCCAAATACTGCAGGAGGGAATGAGTTCCCGTTTTTGTCCCAGCTCCTGCCAACCTAGCAGTTTGAAAGCAAGAAATTTGCAAGTAGATAAATAGGGGCCACTTTGGTAGGAAGGTAAACAGCGTTCCATGCACTGCGGTATCTAGTCATGTCTGCCATATGACCACAGAAACATCTGCAGAAGCAGACAGCGTGGCTCTTTGGCTATGAAACAGAGATGAACACTGAACCTTAGAATTAGATACAACTGGCTTTTGAGCGAGGACAAGCATTACCTTTATAGATACTGTTAAAAAAATAACATTTGCAAACTAGAAGACCACTTCTGAAAACAATTTCATGAAAAATGCTTTAACTACCAAAGAGAGAGAGCAAGTGCTTTATTACTGATACAGTACAGTAAAACCCGATTTATGAATGATTCAAGTTACAAAAAACTTGAGTTACGAAATGGTTATTTGTGTAAGTCCGTGTCCCAATTTACGCAAATAACCCGAGTTACAAAAGGGGTTTTGTTTACATTTTTACAGATAAAAATTGTGCTGCTGCCATTTTGGTCTCTAAAAATCAAATGTGTAGTGCTCAAAAGGGTGGTGCCACCATTTTGAATACTAAAAATCCACCTCCCCACCACCCTGCTGAAAATATAAAAAAACCCACTTACCTTGGCGGCAGTGGAGGAAGTGGAGGCGATCGTGGCTTCGGAGAATGGCGGGGACCGAGGGGATCCCTTTCCCAGAGCCTTCTGGAGGTGGAGGGGGTGATGGACACACCGGACACAGCTGCACAAACGGCCACAAGGACATTTTTTATCACGTCCCCGTGGCAGTTTGTGCCACTGTGTCCGCCACCCCGTCCAGCGGCAGGAACAGCCACTGGGGCATCGTAAAAAATGGTTATTACTGCCGCTGTCCTGTCTGGTGGCTCTGAAAGGGTCTGGAACAGGGGTGCCCAAACTTTTTGGGTCGTGGGCCGATCATGTGGTTCAGGGAGCTGGTCACTAAGGCCCGAGTGCGACCCCTGACACCAATTCATCCGGCCTGCGAAGCCCTCGTTGCTCCTGGAAGCAGAAGTCAAATGCGCCCGTATGGGCGCATTTGACTTCCGCTTCCAGAAGCAACAAGGGCTTCGTGAGCTGGATGAATTGGCGTCAGGGGTTGCACCCGGCCCCCGGGCCTTAGTTTCGGCACCACTGGTCTGGAGGAAAGATTCCTTCAGTCCCTGCCATCCTGCAAAGCCACGACCCTCTTGAGCACTAAAAATTCAATTTTTAGAGACCAAAATGGCAGCAGCGCCATTTTTATATGTAAAACTTAAAAACAAAACCCCTTTTGTAACTCGTTTTGGCTTGCTGCAGCCTCCAGGGAGGTGGGGGAACTTTGGAAACAGCTTGGATCCGTGCCCCCCCCCCCGGAGCCAGCAGGGGGGTCAGAGTGCCTGAAATGGGCAAAAAGTCCAGTTTTTTTACCCATTTCAGGCTCTCTGACCCCCTTGCCGGCTCCGGGCAGGTCAGAGGACTCGATCCAAGCTGTTTCTGCACTTTCCCCACATCCCAGGGCTGTGCATCAAGCTAAAATGTCAGGATTCGAATCCTGACGTTTTGGCTTGCTGCACTGCCCCGGGAGGTGGGGGAACTTTGGAAGTAGTTTGGATCGGGTCCCCCGACCTGACCAGAGCCGGTGGCAGGGGGTGTCAGAGAGCCCGAAATAGGTTTAAAAAATGGACTTTTAAAAACCCATTTGGGCTCTCTGCCCCCCTTGCTGGCTCCAGGCAGGTCGGGGGACCACATCCACAGCTGCAGTTTGGCTGGGGAAGCCGATGGGGAGTCCCCATCGGCTTCTCTAGCCACCCGCCCATGCCTCCGCAGCTGTGGGGTGGCTGGGGAAGCAGACGGGGGAGCCTCCTGTCAGCTTTCCAGCCACCTCACCCCTGCCACCGCAGCTGCAGGGTGGCTATGAATCTGAATGGAGAACCTCGTTCAGCTTTCCAGCCACCCTGCTGCAACGAACGACTGCATCAGATAACGCTAGCAGATTGTTATCCGATTTTAGCATTATCCAATGCAGTCATTATCCGAGGTATTACTGTAATTGTAAAACTGAAATTAAGTAGAGCTACTAGATTGTATAATAAGTAAACTAAGATAAGTACAGTAAAACCCTGGCTTACGAATGCCTTAATTTACATTTGCCATGGTTTATGACAGCAAATCATAGGAAATTACGTATACGAATGATTTCAGTTTATGAAAATCTCACCTGTTTGGGCTTCAGTCAGTCAGTGCAGGTGAGGTGGCATAAGGAAAGGAACTGTAAAGGGCTTGGATCAAGACTTCAGGCAGAGACAACCTCCCCTCAAATACCAAATCCAGCCTCTGCCACAGAGACCTTCTGGAGTCCTCATATATCAAGAGGCAGCAGCAACATGTGCAGTGAAGGGGTATGACATGAGTGCCTCGTCGGGTTGCTGCAGCCGGACAGACACCTCTTGCCGCAGCGACCCTCCTCTAGCAGCTGGACAAACGACTCAGGAAGAAGGAGCAGTGTGGAAAAGGTAGGAAAATTGCTTCCTCCTTGTATGTGTCTGCCTCCCCCACCCCGCATCTTGATTGATCTCTAACTCTAGGGGTCAGCTGGGGTGGGAGCAAGGAAGAGGCATTCTTAGGGGCTTCCCCTTTCTCTCCCACACTTCACGAACTCCCTCTTTCTCCACCCCAGCCACTAACCAGGTGGGGAAAACGATCGAGGTGCAGAGAAGTGGGATAAAGAAGGGTAATCTTCTAAGAACACCCCCTTTTCTCCAACCTAGCCCCTCATGAGCAAAGGTGACCTTTACCCAGTGGTGGGCTCAAACAATTTTTACTACCACACTGTGTGCGTGGTATGGTGGGTGTGGCCCGCCTTCCTCCACCGCCCCCAAAGCCCCTTTGTGAACTCTCTAACGGGCAGCCTGGGGCTCAGGCCACTGGCTTCCTTGGGGTGAGAGCCTGCACGCTCTCACTCCAAGGAAGCTGGCCACCCGAGCCTCAGGCCACCAGTTAGCAAGAGGGATTCTTGCTGGGGCCCCTGCTGTTTCTACAAGGAGTCCAGTGAGAATCCTTCTCGTTAACACCATGGGGGGTCTTGGGCCAGATAAGTGCTTTACTCCTGGGAAAGGGCTTCTCCGGCCAAAGGTACCCCTGCGCTGATAAGAGTCTCGCTGGTCCCCTTGTGCAAACAGTAGGAGGGCCAGCAAGAACCATTTCACTAAGGCAGAGCCTGTGCTATCTATGGAGCTTGAGGAGGGGGAGAAATCCCCACTTTAAAGCCCCATAGACAACACTGTGGCCCGTGGCCCTTCAGTGATGGGGAATGGATCCCGTTCCCTTTCACTAAGGGCAGGGTCTGTGCCATCTATGGAGCTTGAGGGGGGTTTTCTCCATAGATAGCATAGGCCCTGCTCTTAGTGAAAGGGAACGGGATCCATTCCCCATCACTGAAGGGCCACGGGCCACAGTGTTGTCTATAGAGAGGCATTGTCTATAGAGGGGCATTTTCCCGCACCTTTTAAACACGCTTTAGTGCTCCCCCTCTTAAAAAAGCCGTCCCTCGACCCCACGATAATTTCCAACTACCGTCCAGTGTCCAACCTACCTTTTTTAGGTAAGGTTTTGGAAAAGGCTGTGGCGCAGCAGTTGCAGGAAGTCCTGGATGAAGCAGATTATCTGGACCCGTTTCAATCAGGATTCAGGCCTGGATATGGTACCGAAACTGCACTAGTCGCTTTGGTGGATGATCTCTGGAGAGAGCAGGACAGAGGGAAACCGTCTGTCCTTGCTCTTCTCGATCTCTCAGCGGCTTTTGATACTGTCGATCATGGCATCCTTCTGGGTAGGCTCCAGGGTCTGGGGATCCAGGACACAGTGCTGTCCTGGTTTGCCTCATTCCTGAGGGGCAGGACCCAGTCAGTGTGGCTGGAGAAGGAGAAGTCCAGCCCTAGGCCCCTGCAATACGGGGTGCCTCAGGTTTCGGTACTTTGTCCTCTCCTGTTTAACATCTATATGAAGCCGCTGGGCGAGATCATCCGTTCCCACGGGGTAAGGTATCATCAATATGCAGATGATACCCAGTTATACATCTCCGCCCGTGGGGACCCAAGCGGTGCGGTGGAAGTCCTTTCCAGGTGTCTGGAGGCTGTTAAGGTCTGGATGGGGGACAACGGGCTACAGCTGAATCCCGGCTGTGGGTAAGGGGTCCTGTGTTAACCCAGGAGCTGCCATCTTTGGTGCTGGATGGGGCAGTTCTGCCCCAAACAGACCCAGTGCGTAATCTGGGGGTCCTCCTGGACTCACGGCTACTGTTCGAAGAGCAGGTGGCAGCCGTGGCCAGGAGGGCCTTTGCACAAATTCGTGTAATACGCCAGTTACGCCCACTCCTCAACCGGGACGCTCTTCCTATGGTTACACATGTGTTGGTCACCTCCAGACTTGATTACTGCAATGCGCTCTACATGGGGCTGCCCCTGATGACCATCCGGAGACTCCAGCTGGTCCAAAATGCAGCGGCCCGGGTAGTGGTGGGGTGTGGGCGTTATGCTCACGTTTCACCGCTGCTCCGGGAGCCGCATTGGTTGCCAGTATGTCTCCGGGTGCAATTCAAGGTGCTGGTTATTACCTTTAAAGCCCTATATGGTAGTGGGCCAGGATACCTAAGAGACCGCGTCACCCCAAGAACATCTGTCCGTCCCACCAGGGCGGATCGGAGAGGCTCCCTTGTTGTCCCTTCAGCGAGAGAGGCACATCTCGCCTGCACCAGGAGGAGAGCCTTCTCCGTGTCCGCCCCGGCCCTCTGGAACCTCCTGCCCACCGAACTGCGCCTTCAGACAGAGCTCCTGCCCTTCCGGAAGGGCTTGAAAACCTGGCTGGCAGGACAAGTTTGGGGACCCGGGAATGCGAGTTCCCTTACCAGGTGGCTTATTTGATGGATTGCCACCCTGGGTCTGGAAGTGGGACTGTGTATTGTTTTTAATTTTTGTGGTTAAATTTTGATGACTTTTTTAACTTTGATGTTTTTATTGATGTTGATTGTCTTATGTTTTTATTTTTATTTTTAGTCTCATGTAAGCCGCTCAGAGTCTGGTTATCCCGATTGGGGCGGGGTAATAAATAAATAAATAAATGTAATAAAGTATAATAAATAAATAAATAAATAAATAAATAATAGGTCTTGAAAGTGGGTATTTCTCCCCCCCCCCAGATCCATAGATAGCACGGGCGCTGACCTTAATGAAAGGGAACGAGATCAGTTTCCCGTCACTGAAGGGCCGCAGACCGCACAGGCGATGCCCTTAGCAAAATGGAGTCTTGCTGGCCCCCTTGCTGTTTGCACAAGGGGACCAGTAAGACTCCATTTCACTATCAGGGGAGGGGTGCCTGTGGCCAGAGAAACCCTTTCCCACGGGTAAACACTACTTCAGCCAAAGGCTGTTATCGAGAGGGATTCGCCAGTCCTCCCTGCTCAAACAACGGGAGGGCAGGCGAATCCCTCTCGATAACAGCACTGGTTTGCCTTTGGCTGCAGAAGCCCTTTCCCTTTGGGCTTATCCAGCTAAAGGCAACCCAGTGCTGTGAGCGAAAGGGATTCTCGATGGCTCAATGTTGTATGAGCAGGGGGCAGCGAGAATCTGTGTCGCTAACAGCACAGGGTTGTTATTCATCGCATAGGGAAAATTGCTATACGATATATGTATCATACAGCGATTTTTTTATACAATGATGGACCCATTGGAACCAATTAAAATCGTTATATGGGGTTTCACTGTACATTATTTCAAAATTTGGTTGGGCAGGGCCAGCCAGAATTTCTGCTATCAGTTCTAGCAAACTGGTGTGAACCTGCTGTGCCCACCACTGCCTTTACCTCCCTTGAACACACTACCCCCAAGTACATAGAAATATCTCCCTTTGTTTTTCCTACTACTACAAGGCCCAGAATCCCCAGGCAGACACTGCCAACTCCCCCCTTGCCTGGCCAGACAACTTGGAAGTCACAAAGACAGGCTAAAGACCAGCGTTGGCTGAGCCAAAGGGACTCCCAAGGACAGGGTGAGTTTCTCGTCACCCAGCAACTGTGAGATGGACTGACTCCCTAAATCAGGGGTTCTGAACCTAGGGTCTGAGGGCTGGATATGGTCTATTGCACTATTTCATGTGGGGGCCCCCATCGCCTCCATCACACTCCAAAGTGCCATGTGTGGTTCCTTTTTAATGTACAGGCCATCCCCATTGTGCAGGCAGGGCAAAATGGTCATCCAAGATCCCTTGGCCACAGAGGAGGGTCATGGCAAGTCAAGAGAACCATTGCAGCAAAAGCTGACTTACATTTCTGCAGCATGTGATGTTCAGATAATTGCATGGCAGGGATACTGATCCAAAGGAAGGGAACGATAATCGATGGATGGTAATATAACTTCCATCCATCTCTTATCTAATCGATTAAAAAAACAATTTGCCTGCTGATTTTGTTGTGATGGGTCCTCCTCGACCTCCTTGATGTATGGATGTATAAACGAAGCTTATGATGGATAGATGGGAAGGAAGAAAAATGTCTCACCTGTCCTGCAAAGTTGGAGGGACCTGGAGTTGGCAGATTCATTTGTGGCCCAGATCCGCTCGGCCTCTCCTTCTTCCTGGGAGAAAAAGGGGAGAAGGGGGTCAGTCTGGAGGCATTTTGGAAAGGAGACCCTCCCACAAGTCCTCCTTTTGATACAACATGGGGGTGGGGGGTGGGAAATTTAAACCAGGCAAGACACAGGTTTTTAAAAAAGCCTTGCCTGAGATTTAAAATAACAACAACAACAACTCCTCACCCACGGCAAATGGGCAGCAATATAAATTTGAACTGATAAATAATTAATAAAATAATTATAATGAGATTATAGCAGGGAGCCAGTGTAGTTACTCTGTCTAGTATTAGGAGCAATATAAGCCCCTAATCTCGCCTCCTCTTTATCTACCAATAATGAGAGGGTAAGGAAGAAGTAACTGCCAGGCAGGGACCCCCCCCCCAAATCCTCAATGCTTGGACAAAGAGCCCCCCCCCTCCTTTCACCGTCCCAGGTGGTGGTTTGGAAATCCCCCCCCCCCGTGGCCCACCTCTTCCTGGAGGGTCTTGAGGGAAGGATTCACGAGAAGATCCCAAAGTCCCCCCACCCCAGCCTCTCCTCTTCAGCCCCCACAACTATGAGTACAGGGACCCCCCCGCACCCACCCCATGCCTTTCAATGGGGGAGGGGGAAATGTCTCTGCTTCTTAAACTCCCTCACCAAATACTGCCCTTTTCCCAAATATGCGTGGAGTGGGGTCCATCTTCCTATGGTCCCTGCATTGGGTGGGGGGGGAGATAGAAATACTTTGGAAAATCCCCGTCCCCATCGCCCACCTCCTCCTGGCAGAACTCAAAGCGGGGGGAAATGGCGAAAGGGGTGGATGGGTGGGGTGGGGGACTTCCGTATCCGATAGAGGGGGAGAAAAGGGGGATCCTTCTCCGCCCCCTTCTGTTGTTCTCTCGGCCCCTCCGAAATACTTCCCCCTTCCCTGTTCCACCCCTACAGAATCGCCCATTAAATCTGCCGTAGGATGAGTCCGGTTGCTAGGCAACCCCTAGTGAGAAAGGGGCCTGCTTCCCTTCTGCCCCCGGAGGAGGAGCGCGTCTCTCATTGGAGGCGGCAGGGCCTGGCAGGGAGCGACCTCCAAACTATCCTCAGCCATCATTTCATATTTACGAATGGAGTGGAAATCCATCAACCTCCTGATATGTCTTATATTTCAATGTGAGCTGTCATGGGTCAAGTCCACTTCATCAGAGATGGGAGTGAGGCTTCATGGCATCAGTTTATAGAGGGGCAGAGTGCAACAGCTGGCTTGAGACTCAATATCAAGGAAACCAAAGATCATGGCAACAGGCCCTATCAGTCCATGGAAAATAGATGGGGAAGAAGTAGAAGCAGTGAGAGATTTTACTTTCCTAGGATCAAAGCTCACTGCAGATGGTGATTGCAGCCATGAAATAAAAAGGCGACTGATTCTCGGGAGGCAAGCGATGAGAAACCTGGGAAGCATAGTGAAAAGTAGAGACATCACCTT
Organism: Furcifer pardalis; assembly: GCA_030440675.1. Taxonomy (NCBI): domain Eukaryota; kingdom Metazoa; phylum Chordata; class Lepidosauria; order Squamata; family Chamaeleonidae; genus Furcifer; species Furcifer pardalis. The sequence continues at coordinate 173,279,514 of CP126893.1, read as the reverse complement.
GCAAACAAAAATTCGCATAGTCAAAGCAATGGTATTCCCTGTGGCAATGTATGGTTGTGAGAGCTGGACCATTAGGAAGGCTGAGTGCAGAAGAATAGATGCCTTTGAGATGTGGTGTTGGAAGAGAGTTTTGAGAGTCCCCTGGACAGCGAGGGGAACAAAGGGGTCAATCTTAGAAGAAATCAACCCTGACTGCTCCTTAGAAAGTCAAATAATAAAGATGAAGCTAAAGTACTTTGGACATAAAATGAGAAGAGAGGATTCACTTGAGAAAGCCTTGATGCTTGGAAGGGTCGAGGGCAAAAGAAGAAGGGGACGGCCCAAGATGAGATGGCTGGATGGTATTGTGGAGATAATGGGCACAGAGCTGAGCAAGTTGAGGGGGATGGTGGAGGACAGGAGTGCCTGGCGGACGGTGGTCCATGAGGTCGCAGAGGGTCGGAATCGATTGTGCGACTGAACAAGAAGAAGAAGTGTTTGGTTAGCATAACAGGTAAGCACAGGAATCAATGTGGCTTCATATAATTTGTAACGGTATTTGTAACAAATACAGTTTTTTTGTTGTTCAGTCACACAGTTGATTCCGACTCTCTGCGACCCCATGGACCACTGGCCGACAGGCACTTCTGTCCTCCACCATCCTCCTCAACTCACTCAGCTCTGTGCCCATTGTGTCTACAATAACATCTAGACATCTCATTTTTGGCCACCCCCTTTTTCTTTTGCCCTCCACTTTCCCAGCCTCAAGGCTTTCTCAAGTGAATCTTCTCATTTGATGTCCAAAGTACTTTAGCTTCATCTTTACAATTTGACCTTCTAAGGAGCAGTCAGGGTTGATTTCTTCTAAGATTGACCTATTTGTTCTCCTCGTTGTCTATTTTTTCCGTTGCAAATGTAGGATAAGAGTGGGAAGATTCCCCCTTAATGAATCTTATAATGATTGGAAAGGAGGGGGCGTGATGGCTCAGAGGGAGCAAAGTGCAAGATTTTGGAGGAAAGAAAGGGGGAACCAATGTTTTGTAAAGATGGGGGGTGGGGTTGAAAAGCAGGGACCACCACCACCACCCTGATAGTCATCATCTGGAGGCCTTCCTTCCTCTTGCATCACCTCTGGGTGTCAAAGGAATCAAGGACAAACCCCAAATGAGGCCCCTTAGGACCCCCCAGGCAGAGCCATCCTCTGGGGCCTGCAGGGCTTGTCTTCTGGAGGAGCAAAGCACTTGAACTTCTATACCACCCCATAGAGCTTAGCACACTCTCTGCCCAGTTCATAAGTTAATTAGCATCTTGCCCCCAACATACTGGGGCCTCATTTTACCAACCTTGGAAGACTGAGGCAACCTTGCATCCTGGCCAGGATTATTATTTATTTATTTAGATTTATATTGCCGCCCACTCACTGAGGCGACTCAGGGCGGCTTACAGTTAAAACAACAACAGTACAATAAAAATTATAAAATGCAACCACATAAAACAACCAAACCAGAACACAAACTAACTCCCATCAGGCCGTTGTTGTGGGCCCAAAGGAGTGGGCAAGGTCCTCAGCCTCCTGCCAGGCCATGGAGTCTTCTTCAGGCCGTTGTTGTGGGCCCTGAGGAGGGGGCGATGTTCTCAGCCACTGCTAGGCCTTGGCATCTTCTTCCTCAGGATTGAACTCACAACCCTTTGGCTGCAGTACAGCAGTTTACCACTGAGCCACCAGGACTCGAGGGGCATGGCTAGGCCTCCTGCAATCTCCCCTCTTCTCACCATGGCGCTGCCTGGTTTTCTTAAAGATGGGAACAGTTGTCCCTCCTCCCCCTGCCTTCGTGTATATGCCAGTAAAAGTTGTTACACAGAAAGCAAGCTAAGACCAGGTCTGCACTATTGTGAATGTTGTGTATTTGACTGTCTTTTTATATCTTTGCCCCTCTTGCTGCAAGAGGAGCCCATATGCATATGTACAATAATAAAGCCTTTCTCTCATACTTTTGGTGCACATATTCCTTCTGATACACACTGCCACTCTCAGCTGCAATTTTGTCCATTTTTGACAGCACTCCCAGTTTCTTTTGTGTCGAACCTTCCCTTTATAGGCTCTTCCCCCTCTTTGTTTGTGGTGACTTAAATACATAAATAAATCTTCAGGCCCACTGTACTACCCACTGGATAGTTTTGGGTCTCTGTCTCTGCCCCCTGGGGTATAAATCAAGGATGGCCTTACCCACAAACCCAGTTTCCAGCAATGGTAAAAGCAAGAACAATTTACTTTCAGAGGGCTCCAGGATGCCTGAACCTCATAGGCATAAACAACCAGAGGACATCTCAGTCCAATGAAACAACATTACCCATTGGGCTGCAGGTTTCTGATATAAGAGAATCATTTCTCTTCCCACCCCCGATGAGCCAGAAATCCATATTCTTCTTCTTTTGTGTCCCAATCAAAATGAAGCCACTTCCTGGTCACTGCCCAAACCCAAGTCCTCACTGGTGCATTAATATGGCAGCAATCGGACTCTGTATCTCTCCACATTCACACCATACGTATATTGTTGTCCGCCAGCAGCCCACATTTGAGCCTTTTGGTCTTTGCTTTTAGGGACTCCAACCCCCTCAACCTATTCAGGGTCCTCCAACTGACGAAGGGGAGGTTGTCATCTTTAATGTTGTTCCTTGTCCAGTGAGCGCATTCCTCCATCTTGTAATTTGGTTCCAATTTATCCCTTCAGAGACATCTCCCATCCATCCATGAACCTGTTTCCAGGCAGACCCAGGGAGAGTTGGTGGTGGACTGGGCCCAGGAGGAGGTGGGAGCCGAGAAGAGGCACCGTGGCCTTGGCAGGGGTTCACAGCCATTCTTCCAACAGGAAGCGGGCACTTGCTGCTCTTTTCTCATAAGCTTGAGTGGACATCAGCTGGACAGAGAGAGACACACAAGAAAAACACAATCTCAGGAGGTGATGGGATGAATCCCATGTCACAGACGATTTCTCAATGGGAAATGGAAATGTCTATCAACTGGAAGAGCCCTGGTGGTGCAGTGGTTAAACTACTGCAAGAAAAAGGTTGTGAGCTTGATCATAACTATGGTTCAAGGTTGACTCAGCCTTCCATCAGTAAAGTGAGTACCCAGAATGCTTAGGGGCAAAAATGCTAATTAACATGTGAACCGCTCAGAGAGTCAGAGGCGTAGCTACCGCCGTATCTGCCGTATCAATTATACGGGGCTCCCGGGCCACAGGGGCCCCCAACTTGCGTAAGCAAAACAAATCTTTACCCTTCCTAAGGGCCCCCAAACAAATTTTTATACGGGGTCCCGCCAAGGCATGCTACTCTTCTGCAGAGAGTGCACTAATAGGGTAGGGCAGCGTATAGAAGTTTGATTGCTTTGCTTTAAGCCAGATTGCTGGCCAGGTTTCCTCTTTCCCGAGGAACTTGGGAGGGTGGAAAGTGATTCAAGGATGGACAGACAGATGGCAGGGACTTGAGCTTAAACTATACGTCTGCAAGAAATGTTTTTCCCCAGCAGACAGATGTCAACCTGCTAAAAATACACGGTTTCTATTTTAATGCAATTCCTCAAATTCATACAGTGGGCATGTAGGCCTTCCTCAGAGAATGGTGAGAGAACCTTTCCACATCCACAGGGCTTGCTTGGTCAGTGGGCAAATAGATGGTGGTGGCAGTGCCCGGGAAGTATATAGGCATCTGGTGACAGCAGCAGTGAGGGTGGAGGGTCTCCCTGGCTTTTAAAGAACCCTCTGCCCAGCGGCCACTGCCACCTTTGCCCTCCCTGGGCAATATTGCCCAGCTGATCCCTAGACAAGTAAGTCTAGTAGGAAAAGAAGAGATGTCTCACCTTGGGTCAAGCACGTATGGTTTGAAATCGTAGCAAAAGCAATTGCGCTTCTATATTGACCCATCGCTCATAGCACACTCTCTGGGCGGTTCACAAGTTAATTAGCATTTTGTCCTCAACATGCTAGGTCCTCATTTTACTGACCTTAGAAGGATAGAAGGCTCAGTCAATCTGAAAGGCTGAGTCAACCTTGATCCCTGTTCAGGATCACATTCATAACGCTATGGCTGCAGTACAGCAGTTTAACCATTGTGCCCCCAGTGCTCAATTTTAATCTCCAGGAGACTTTGCCCCATGTGAAAACACATAGCAGACATGTCAAATTCCACTTGGTTTCTACCGGGCAAGTCGTTTCAGCTATTCACATGGAGGAAGCCTAAAAGGCCATTCAGTGTTAATAACTCATTCTCGAATTCCCCTTCCAATAAAAATCAACCCCCACCCCACCCCCTGGTGTGACATGGGGACCACAGTTCTTGGGACGGTGCCACACCCAGGTAATGATCTTCTCCTGGGAGGCCCAGTGGAAGAATCAAACTCACAACCTCTGGCTCTGCAGAAGGACATCTAAACCATGAACTCCCAAGGGATGAGCTGTGCCCGATCTCTCTTCCCAGGTCGCAATGGCTTCTTCAGTCATTGGGGATGATGGGATTCCCTTAACCCTGTCAGCTCCCCGGTGGCTCAATGGGTAAAAGCACTGTGCTTGGAGACTGGATGGACAGGATTCGATTCCCCAAGAACTGCCTGATAAGGGACATGTCTCATTTGGGCATCTCCTGAAAAAATCCTTTCAACCCAGAGTAATCTCTGACACAAAAGTAATAGAGAGAGAGAGAGAGAGAGAGAGAGAGAGAGAGAGAGAGAGAGAGAGAGAGAGAGTGCAGTGCTGCCTTGAGTTACATTTCAGGGAAGGGGCTTTCACTCACTTGGTGCTGATCGGTAGCCTTCCTGTCGCTTTCCTTGAAAAGACAATGAGACAGTCAGAGTCACCACCAGCCCTGATAATTATGATCCTTAAGCCTCTACGTCCCTACTGTGTTCCCCACCCGTCCCCTAAAAATAATATAGTACGTGAACCTATTTCCTCAGGCTGGAGTGGTCTTTAGGGACAGAGGTAATAAGATCCTAACCGCTGTCGTATTGTTTAACCTCCAGCTTTCATGGCTAGAAAAATTCCACCAACATCAAGTGTGATAAAATGAGGCCCCAAGTTCTTCACATATCCAAAATGGAGTTTAGTAGGTTTCTAGTCTATAGTAGAATTGTGGCTTCTTGTTCTAGCCAAAAGGGCCATTTGGTTGTTTTCACACTTTGGGGCCCAGGAAGGGAAGAGATAGACAGAGAGGCGCCCATTGTAAACAAGACAACCAGAGTTGTTTACCCAACTCTGGAATCTGATTGGAAGTAGCCTGATTACCCAGGCTCACTTCATACCTGGTGAGGGTCTGGCAGAGAGCCAGAGAGAGAGTTTAAAAATGGTTGCCAACTAGGGAACATCGACAATACAGAGATGGCCTTTCCAACTAGGCCTATCTCCGGAAATCTTAATTATGGTAACTTAGAATAGCTAGACAGATTCCTTTTTATTTCAGGGGAATACTTGTCTGAAACATCCTTTCTCTAAAACAAATTAAAGTTAGTTTATTTTTCTATGCTGAGATCTGTAACCTGATTCATCAAGAACCATGCTACCAATTTTAATAAAAATATTTTCTTCAATCAACGCGTGTTCATTGGAAATGGGATATTGGGTTAAAAAACAATAAATCCTTCTTTTTTGCCTCTTTAAAACGCTACCTTAACCTCTCAAATAATTGAGCTTGTCTCTGTAAACAGAGAAGCTAATATTCGGTTCAGCCTGGCTGGGATGAGAACGGATGGTGAACATATTTTTTTCTTGCGTGAGTTTGGGAGAGTTCTAGAGGGGATTTGTTTGAATAATCCGCCTTGGAAGGAACGCTTGAGAGGTCCCAAGCAAGTGAGGAAGAATGTGCATTCATCGTATCAAGTAAGATTTTCTGACCTTGTACCCAGCAAAGTTACCATTTCTGGAATTCTGCAGCCCATATGGTCAGGCCTGGGTGTTGATCCCTTCACTGGAAGGAAGGTGGAAGAATCAGCCCCCTCCCCCAAAGAGAATACATTTTCTGGACTCTACACCAATGCCAAAGGATGAAAGCCAAGGTTTACTTACTGATGCAGAAAATGGCTGCGACCATGAGAAGGACTATGGCGACCAAACCTCCTAAGATACACCCAACAAGGAACCCTGTGGAGACTGAAAATGAGAGGAAAAGAACAATCATGAATGGAAACACCCCCACCCAAAAATGTAAAAACTATAACTCCTCTGATTGTGGTGATAGGCTTAAGAGGTTGGGGACACTCAAAATAACCTATGATAAGGCACACAGGTCCTTATCTCTGGGGCCCAAAGTGTACTGGAGTGTTATCAAAGGTCTTTTTCTGGAACAGAAGTCTTTTACAGCTGGGGAGTAAGAGCCACAGTACTTGAGACTTCAACTCTTGCTTTGGTATAGCTCAGCCTCAGAAGTTTTCAGCCTTTTAAACCCAGGGGCCCAGTCGTGCTCCCTCAGACAGCTTCAGGGGCCAGACAGCCATTTTGCCCTTCCTCCACCACATGGCACTTTCTGGTGTAGTGGAGGTGGTGGGGCGTGTGTGCATGAAATGGTGCTGTGGGCCGCATTTGGCCTGGGGGTCACAGGTTGAGAATCCCTGGTATAGCTGGTGGTTGAGTACTGCAGCCCTTTACGGTTAAAAAGTGGTGGACATCCAGCTTATTTATTTTATTTATTCAATTTATATCCTGCTGGTAATTGCTATGGAACACTACTTTAAGCAGCTTACAAACATAAAAAAGCAACAGGAAAGAAAGACACATAGATTAAACAATCAAAAATAGCATAATAACAAACCCCAACAGACATATGAACCTTAACCACACTATGAGGCTGATATCTAATCTCAGAAACCTGGCTACTTTTAAGCAGCACTGCCCGAATACCAAAGCTAAAGTTGTTACAAGAAACATCATCATCAGGAAACTCACAAACTATAAATGGGGAACTCAATCATCCATGTTGGATACATCAGCTTTGGCCCTGAGCGTCTCTCCAGCAAGTAGGCTGCTCCAGTATGGAGTACATACACACACACACACAAAACAAGTTGACATTACTTGGAATGAAACACTGTGACAGGAAGCCTCAAACTTATACTAGTTGAGAAAATATACCCTCTTGTTGGTATTGCTCCACCTAAGATCAGGAGAGAAGGAGCAGCGGACGCTGAGAAAACTAAACAAAATAAGGATCCTCAAAATCCTCTGAATGAACATGAACAGTGGTGGGCATCAGCAGGTTCACCCCAGTTAGCCAGAGCCAGGAGCAGAAATTCTGGCTGGCCCCTCTGCCCATCCAAGTTTTGAAATAAAGTAGTCTTAATTCAGGTGAGGCGCAGGGCCTTCCCCCTGGCCACGCCCACCATACCACGCCCACAGAGTGGTAGTAAACATTTTTGGAGCCCACTACTTGATATGAGCTTCAAGTCCGCTGGCTCTGATACAGTAAGAGCTTTGTGGCAAGAACAAACATTATTGAGGGTACACAAGAGCAGAACCAAATTAAAAGATGGAGGGAGGAGCTCACCAGGTAAGGAACATCATTAAAAGAGGATATAGCTAAGGAACTCAACCTCCCCTATGTCATTAGGAAGACCCTGAACAGGCTGAAGGCCGGAGTGCCTAAATATAAGACCAACATGCTCAAGTGGGGACTGCTGGTGAACAACATCACACCGTGTGACTGTGGAGAGATACAGAATCCGACCCATTTACTGGTCTGCTGGTTACTACCAGAAACTTGCACCAATGAGGATTTAAATTTGGCCCATGAAAAAGCCAGGGTGGCTTCATTTTGCCAGTTTAAGGTATGACCTAGACACAAAAGAAGACTTTCAACATATCTTCTACTTTGCATACTTCCCTCACACACACACACACACGTATACCCCATAAGCTGTTGTCCCCTAAGATGCTTTTTCCTTCCAGGATCTCCCCCATGGCCTATAACAGTCTTCCCATCCTCCCACAAACTTCTCACCTGGTGCCTTCCAAGCCACGTCCAGAGGTTCAGACAAGCCATCATGCTCCACGTGGCACTGGTAGAGGCCCTTCTTATTGGGGTCGACCTCGATGCTCAGCCATGTGTAGTAGGTCCCATCCATGTTGGGGGAAACACGCCCACGGTAGGTCTCTGTTTCCAAGACTTCCCCATCTTTCCTCCATGTGGCATCGATCTGCTTTGGGTAGAAGCCATGGGCCTGGCAGGTGAGGGTCTCCAGGCCACCATAGCTCACCTTCCTTGTCACTGTCACTACTGGGGACTCTGAGGGCAGGAGAGGAGAGGGTCAATAATGGCATCAATGTGGCCTTCAGCACATTGGAAGGACGGGTGCATTACGTCTGGAGGTGGGAATGTTCAGCCTCCAGAAATTGAGACCACTAACTCTTAGAGCAGTGATGGCCAACCTTGGCACTCCAAGTGTTCTTGGACTTCATTTGCCAGAAGCTCAAGTCTATACGCCTGTTGATCAGGGCTTCTGGGAATTGAAGTCCAAGAACATCTGGAGTGCCAAGGTTGGCCATCACTGTCCTAAAAGCTAGCAGGGACTTTAGTCACTGGAGACCTCTGGAGAGTCGAGTGCTCTTCAACTTTGCTTTACCTTTCTCTGGTGCCTTCACACACATCCTCCTTCCGATATTGGCCACGTTCTTATTTTCTTCTTCTTCCCTGTCTAGGCCAGACATGAAACTTGTCAGGGATTCCCCTAGCGATATGTGTGTCAGGGTAGCAGAGTAGCACTTAAGCTGTTGCGCAGCGAAAGCTTCAGGTGAAATGACACACACACAAATAGCTTCAGTGAAAGGTGCAGTTTACTTGTGAGTGAGGGGAAGACAACATACACAGAACTATATACAAAAGTACCAGAGGAATCCAAGCCCCACAGTTGCAACAGAGCTTGGATTCCTCTGATGGCTCCAGTCCAAAGAGCATGTACAGAGTCCTGCTAGCAAAGCACTGACTGCAGGCTGGCAAAGTCAGTGTGCTACTTCTCAGTAGTATAAGGTACCTGCCAGTTCTCAGAGAAACAGAGCTTCACACAGGACGTCTTTCTCCCTCTTGAGTCAGTGGTCAGTCTATCAGCAGTTCTTCCTTCTCAGTAGAATGGCTCTCCTCAACAGTTCACCCTCCTTAACAGTCTCTACCCTCCTCAGTATAACCTTCCCCAGTTGGCCATAGTTATACTGTGGTGTTGCTGGGCTATTCCTCTAATCAGCCACAGCTGTGCTGTTGCTGAGGCACTACACCAGGTAGCACACAGCCATGCAATCAGTTTGTGCCTCAATCCCAAACACCTGCGTTTAAGGTTCTTGCAGGGCCTTAAAGCTGTACTAACTCACTGGGCAGAAATCTTTGTACAATACCCCACAAATTGCCCTAACAATGCCAAATGCCAAAAGGAAGCAACATTTTGGTGAGTCCATTTTGCAGTTCCTTTGGCCTTGCCTAGTGTGAGAAAGATTAGCTGGCAACTCAAGGTTACTGTTACCAGGGTATGCCTGACCGTGGTTCAAAAATAACATAATGTTCAAGGAGGCTCTTTCTGTGTACCCATACCATGAAGACTGACCTCAGAATATAATGCAGTGGCCTTCCATCTGCCTTCCACATCGCAGCATGTCACTTGTACTACGGATCCAGTTCTACCAGTCACTTTGGCACACAAAGTCTTCATAAGCCCCAGGTCAGTACTGATGAATCTGGAGTCAAGTGGGATTCAATTCACTTGGGGACCATCAACCTTCCCTGTAGTCTTTGGCACCCAACGCTGTGGCCAGGGTGAGAGGTTGTGATATGTACTGCAATGTGCACTTGAACTTGTAACTTGTGACTGTAACATTGTACTTGGAACTTGTAATTGTTGATTTTGTATTCCTCCTTTTGTTGAATTTGTGTACTGTATTATTGTATTGTTTATATATCTGTTCTGTGAACCGCCCTGAGTCGGTCTACCGAGTAGGGCGGTATAGAAATCTAATAAATGAAATGAAATATTAGACTTCAGGGTTGTCAAGGTTAGTTAACTGCTGCCTGATAATCGACACTGAGTCGCTGACAGTAGCGTCTACTCTATTACCATAGCAGGATAACCTGGCCAGACTGACACGTTCTTCTTGGTAACTACATCGCTCACCGTGGCCCTTCCCATTCTCACCTGTCCTCAGAAGGCTCTCCTTCCCATATCTCAGGTATTTGTGCAGCCACTCAATACAATCTCCCTCCAAGAAGTTCTTCCGGCCCTCAGTCCAGACTGGGTCCGCCTCCCACCGCCTCTTGGTCACCTGGGCCCTGGAGTCAGCAGCCGTCCAGGTGAGGGTCTCCTTGTCTAGGCTGAGGAAATCCTTCCCATCATAGCCAAACTGGGAGTGGCCTCCTTTGTGCCCGTCCTGGCCGAGCTCACAGCCGTGCATCCATTGCCAAGTGTGAAACCCTGGGAGAGACCAAGAAACACAGTGGTATGAGATTCCAACATTTGCAGTGGGTTCCAATGTGGGTCCCAGGCCCCACTGATGGATTTCAATTCCCAGAAGCCTAAGTGAGTCCATTTCATGTGGCCCACCACCACCTCCACCACACCCGGAAATGGCTATCTGACACTCCCCCCCCCCCCCGGAAGCTGTCTGAGGGAGCATGACTTGGCCCCTGGCTTTAAAAGGTTGAGAACTCCTGCCCTACAGCACTGGTCAGCCAATGCACTGACTTAGGCTTCAGGGAACTGAAGTCCCCTTGTGGGGTGTGGACAAGACACCTGGTGGGAACCAGTGCCCTAGAGAAAGGAAATGGTAAGCCACTTTTGAGTATCCTTTGCCTAAAAAACCCTAGAAGGGTTTCCACCAAGTCAGAATCAATTTGATGGAATGCAGTTAGTTAATACGTACTTTGAATAGAATCCCCTTTTGGGGATTTGGGGGTTTGTTGTCAGGGATTGTGAGGGCTTAGTGGTTAAAATGCTAAACTTGATTATTAGAAGGTCAGGAGCTGTTTGAGACCCAGGCGCTGCACAACAGAGCGAGCTCCCATCTCTGTCCCAGCTCCTGCCAACCTAGCAATTTGAAAGCAAGAAATTGCAAGTAGGTAAATAAGGACCATTTCAGTTGGAAAGGTAACAGCATCCTGTACTCTCCAGTATAGTCATGCCTGCCACATGACTATGGAAATGTCTGCAGACACAGACAGCACTGGCTTTTTGGCTGTAAATAGAGATGAGCACCGAACCCTAGAGTCGGATATGACTGGCTTTTCAGCCAGGATGACCTTGACCTTGTCAAGACAGCCACTTGAATCCCAAAAGAGCCAACCACCTCATGTTCACCCCTTTCCTTCCCCTCCACTCACCTCGGCTGTGGTTTGAGCGACCCCACAGGGACACCCGGAAATAGAGCTCCCAGCTGTGGGAAAGCTGAGTCTGCCAGTCCCAGTACTGGGGGTCCTCCAGTTCCACCTTCCGGATCCATGGCGATCGGGGCATGTCCCGCCTGGCATCGCTGTCATATCGGACAAACTCCTGGTCATCCAAGTAGCCCACGATGGTGAACTGAGGCAGCCCATGGCCGGGCTCCGACACCCCCGTGAAGAAGTAGTGCAAAGTGTGGTGGGCCGGGGAGGGGGAGGAACCTGCAAGGCAGGGAGCCTGTTAGGGAGAGAGCATTTTGTAGGTGGGGAGAGAAGACGCAGCACTTGACTTTCCACAGATGACTCCAGGCAGGAAAGGGAAAAGTGTCCAAGTGACAACGCTACAAGACCTCCAGGCAGAGAGACATGCTACAGAATTTGGGCCATGACAGCTTGGCTTCACTAGGATTTCGATGTTCAGGGGAAAAGGTAAGCACCATATAGAATAGGACCTGGTAGTATTCAACCACTGCAGCCTAGATTCCCCCCCCCCCTTTGCAGGTCAAGGTCAAGGTCACCCTTGCTCAAAAGCTAGTCATATCTAAACTCTAGGGAGGCAGTGCTATTCTGTTTATAGCCAACATGCCACTACTGCCTGCATCTGCAGACATTTCCATGGTCATGCGGCAGGCACGACTAGACGCTAGAGCACACAAAACAGTTACATTTCCTGCTGACGCCATACTTATTTATCTGCTTGCAACGTCTTGCTTTCAAACTGCTAGTATGAATCAATCTTGCACTCAGGTCTCAAAATGCTGACCTGCCAACCTTCCGGTTATGAAGCTCAGTTTCTTAACCACTAAGGCACCACAGTCCAATGGGGGGGGGGGGTTTAACTCAGGGGCACAAAAAGAGCAATGGGCACATTAAGCACCCTGGAAGTTGTATATGGCCTGGTCCTGGAAGGTTTTATTTATTTATTTTTCACATTTGTATACGGCCCTATTCGCAGAGCAACTCAGGGCGGATTAACAAGAAAAACAAGACTAAAAAAAATCCCACAGTAAAAATTCATCAGTGGCCATAAACCCCATAAAATTTAAGTTAAAAGAATTTTAAAAGAATTAAAAATTCAACGGGTTAAAAGATCAAGATTAAAAGATTAAGACTGAAATTAAGGGTGGGATCAGATCAGACAACAGGCTGGGGTCATTGTGTGACCAGGGCCCCATATCTGCCCCGCCAGCCATGTTTTTATACCCTTCCTAAAGGGCAGCAACTCTGCCTGGAGACGCAACTCCATTGGCAGGAGGTTCCAAAGGATGGGAGCGGACACAGAGAGGGCCCTCCTCGTGGTGCTACAGATGTGGCTCTCTAGCCAATGGAACCACAAGGGCGCCTCTCTGGTCCCCTCTGGTAGGACAGACAGATGTTCTTGGGGTGGTGTGGCCTCTAAAGTATCCTGGCTCACTACCATGTAGGGCTTTAAAAGTAATTACCAGCACCTTGAGTTGCACCCGGAGCCACACTGGCAACCAGTGCAGCTCCCGAAATAGCGGTGAGGCACAAGCATAACACCCACAACCCATCAACACCCAGGCAGCCACATTCTGGGCCAGTTGCAGCCTTTTAATGGTCATTAAGGGCAGCCCCATGCAGAGCGCATTACAATAATCAAGTCTGGAGGTGACCAGAGCGTGTGTGGATCATGAGCAAAGAGTCCCAATCTAGGAGCAGGTGTAACTGGCGAATGACACAAAGTTGAACAAAGGCCCTCCTGGCTACGATTGCCACCTGATCTTTGAGCAGGGGTCGTGAGTCCAGGAGGACCCCCAGGTTATGCACCCAGGTCTGTTTGGGGCAAAACTGCCCCATCCAGAACCAAAGATGGTAGCTTCTGAGATAACGCAGGACCCCTGACCCACAGCCACTCAGTCTTGCCAGGATACAGTTGTAGCCTGTTGTCCCCCATCCAGACCCTGACAGCCTCCAGGGATCTGGAAAGGACTTCCACTGCATCACTTGGGTCACCATGGACAGAGATATATAACTGGCATGCTTTTATAGTGATCCAAATATTGATGATACCTCAACTGATGGGAACGGATGATCTTACCTAGCGGTTTCATGTAGATGTTAAATAAGAGAGGAAAGAGCCCTGAGGCACCCCATATTGGAGGAGCCTAGGCCTGGACAGGTCAGCAGTTGGCAGGTCAGGATGGCAGGTCGGCAAGTCAGGAGTTCAAGACCTGAGTACTGTGTGACAGACTGAGCTCCCATCATCTGTCGCAGTTCCTGCCAGCCTAGCAGTTTGAAAGCAAAAAATTACAAGTAGATAAATAGGTACCACTTTGGCAGGAAAGGTAACAGCGTTCCATGCACTCCAGTGTCTGGTCATGCCTGCCACAGGACCGTGGAAACCTCTTCCAATGTAGACAGCGCTGGTTCTCAGAATGTAAATGGAGTTGAACACTGCCTCTAGCGTCAGACATAACTGGCTGTCAAGGAAGGGAGACCACAACCTTTTCTAAAAGTTTTAGCTGATGGGAGATTTTTAAATTTCCTCATGGGTTGTTTTTGTTGCCCTGAATTCTGCTACTCAACTGTCACGGGGACAAACCCAGTGTGGCAACTTCCTGTGGCAAATGGCCAGCAGCAAACAAAAGGGGAGGGGGAATTCCTCCTCAATTTGCACAAAAATCATGAGTGGATGAGCAAGAAGGAAAAAAAGAGGTGGTCCAGAAGCTTCTTTTGTGGTTTCCTCATGGGAGAGATGAAAAGGAAGCCTTTTGCTGGGCAGGATTCGAACCTATCTCTCCCCCACTACCCTCGGGTGACCATCTTCACAAGTGACCATAGCAGGTGGAAGTTTAGGCTCAGACCAGACATTTACTCTCAGCCAGAGCTGTGGTCAGGGGGTGGCCGGGGTGGGGGGTGATCAGGGGGGGGGCAGCTAACAGCCCCCCACTCTGGGATGCCAATGTGTTTTTTTATATCTCAACCCCCTGGTGGAGCAATGGTTAGGCAGAGCATCGTTAGTTCGATCCTGACGGGGATGAGGTTGACTGAAATCCATTCATCCTTCCCAGGTCGATCAAATGAGGACCCAGCATGTTGGAGGCAAAATGCTAATCAACTTGTGAACTGCCCAGAGAGCCGATAAGTCTAATTGCTAGTTTATTTATAACAGAGGCGACGCTGCTTGAAACTGGAGCCAAGTGAAAGAGGATGGAAGGAGTGGAGGTGAGCTTACGACTGAGACACGCATCAGCCCATTCACAAAGGAAATGAGGAAGCAAGGGGAGGGGAGCGGGTCCCTCCTTGACGGGAGACACCCGCTCTCCTCCCTCCTTCCTCAGTTGTCCCCAAGGGAATGCAAACGTAAACCATCCCTGCCAGGTAGGCCCCCCAGCCGGGGATGGCTTCACGTCCTTCCCCTCCTCCCCCCCCCCTTATCCGAGGGAGACTCACCTGCAGCCAGCAGGAGGGCCGCTGCTGCCCCCACCAGCCACAGCGACCCCAGGCCCCCCCGCATACAGCCAGCGACCACACCAGCCTCTCTCCCACCTTCCCTGCGTCTCTCCCACTCCGGCGGCTCAGCTGCCCGTGGAAACCCCGCCCCCCCCCCAGCGGAAGACCCGACGGCTGCCGCCATTGGCCGGGGAGAGCCGTTCCAGCCAATAAGAATTAAAGGAACCCGGGCCCTCCGGCCTTTGTGACGCAATGGGTTGCTATGGAAGGCTCAGAAGCCCAAAACTGGGAGGGGGAAATTTCGGACAAGATCACGAGGAGGGATCCCACCTCCGCGATCCAGAAGGCGGGTGAAGGGGCGGGCGGCCCCCCCCTTGATTCCCCAAAACTGGCCCATGGCCTGAAAAGTTTGGGGACCCTGGGCTAGATTATCTCATCTGCCCAATATCGGGCCTCATAAACAGCATTTCCTGGTGGCAATAATAATAATTTTGTGTCAGAAATTATTCTGGGTTGAAAGGATTTTTGTGGAAGAAACACCACTCAGGGCAGGGGCACCCAAATGAGGTTCGCTTTGTTAGCTGGAAGGCTGGCAGATGGAGAACTGAGCACTGCATGATGGACTGAGCTTCCGTCTCTGTCCCAGCTCTTGGGGACATGAAAGGCTCAGTGGTTAAGAAGCCTGGTTAGTTGGAAGGCCAGCAAGTAACATAAATAAGCTTTTGTGCTTTGCTTTCATGATCTTGGGTATAATAAGAGCTCTTGTTATATTTACACGAAACAGCTGGGATCATTGGATTTAAATAAAGTCTTGGGTTTTCCCATCTCTTGTGTTGCTGTTCATTCTCTCTGGAACCTCAGAAGTCACTCTTGGCCCATCCTCTTGAGTGAAACTTGGCTCTGTTGTTTCCAGTATGCTCAGGATAGTGGTGATGGGAATTTATTTATTTATTTATTATTCAAATTTCTGTACCGCCCTCCTCACCAAGGTGACTCAGGGCGGTTTGACATCACATAAGAACAATTCAGGTTCAAAAATTTAAAAGATTTTAAACTATCAAAAAATTAATACCAAATTAAAACTAAAAAGTTTCCAAGTTAAAAGATTAAAAGGGAGAGAGGGCTTAAATTAACCCTCAGGTGCCCCTTGGGGTGTCAGGAGGGCAGAGGGGGAGGAGGATTTCAAGACAGCTATAAACCACCAACAGCCGAGTATTGCCTTCTTCCTGGGTTTTCTTATTATAATGAAAAGTTTACATGATCCTCCAGATATTCAGACAGGAGCTTTGAAATCCCCCTTGCTCATGTCCTAGCTCAAGAATTAATGTGGTGTGGTTGTTATTTCCTCCTCTTACTGGGGAAGAGCTCATTCTCTCACCAAGAACAGCTTAGCCTACCCTAGGAGTGCCCAAACTACGGGCCCCTGGGATGGATCCAGTCCCTAACACCAATTCATCCCATCCGCGCCACCCACAATGCTCCTGGAAGCGGAAGTAAAACATACCTGTGCAGAACACTGCTGTAAATGCACCTGCAGCTGTAGTAAACACATTTAAGACAGCCGTGGGTGCATTTACAGCAGCATTCTGCACATGTGTTTTATTTCCACTTTTAGTGATAGGAACCATGCGACTGGCCCAATCAGCTGTCCAGGGGCATGATCAAGCCCATGGCCTGAAAAGTTTGGGCACCCCTAAACTACACTCTCTTCTCATTTTAGGAAAGAAGCAGCATTTCTAGCAGGAGGACTGCTGTGGGGAATGGGGTGGCCAAGTCCTGTATGGGGCAGATGCCAGAGATCCATTCAGTAGCCTATCCCAGTCTCTGTTCCATCTAAGTCAGCTTGTTCTTCAATTAGACCTCCTCAGCCTCAAATCTATGGCTCAAGTGGGTCTTACCCCCACACATGTTGTAAGATTTGAGATCCCCCCCAGGCCTTCTCTGAACACCAAAGGGTAGAAATTACAGCAGGAACCCCATAAGGTATCCCCACTATTGTAATTCAGGGATAACGGAAGGGGAAAGAGTGGTCTTGAAATCTGTGCAGAAGTTTCCTTTAGCCACCCACACCAGATGCTCATAGAAGGTTAAGACTGAGTCCCCTACAAGAGCGGGTGGCTCTCCTTGCAATTCTGCCTGGGAGAAAGAGGCCAGAGATGTCTCCCACTCCCCACACATCCATGTGGTTTGGGATCTTTGGGTTTCCTCGTCTTGTTGATTCCTGTATCAACAGATGCTTGGTCTATTTCCTTTTAGGCCAAACTCAGGGCTGAGATGTCCCATGAAAGGAAGGAGAATGAGGGAAAGTGGAATTACCATGTTGTGCTTTCCTACTTTGCTTATTTGTATCAAAACATTACAGAATTCAAAATTATGGCTGTACAGTATATGAAATATAGGTAAAATTCTAAAATGTTAAAATAACTAGACAATAGTTGAGTGAAAGCAGAGTACTGCATCAGCATTATCTTGGCATTTTCCCAAGACCTTTTGTATATATGAGGGGGTAGAAGTTGCACCATCCAGAGACTCTGGCCAAGGCGTGGGAGGAGGAACAACTATGGGAAAGGCACCAGGACTTTTCCTCCTCGGGTGCCTGGAGCCCCTCCCTCCAGCCAAGGCGTTAAGAAAGAGGCTGCTGGTATGGCAGCTGTCCTGTAGATGTTCCTGCGGCTGCTCTGTGGTGGATGGGATTGGGGTGGGGTGGTGAGGGAAGGAGGGAGAGGGCCCTGCCAGCCTGAGAAGGGGGACAGCGCTCTGTCTAGAATGGGTGGGACGGGGTGTTCCCGGAGCCCAAATTGTAGTGACGGGCATGGGGTTATATAGGGGAAGCCGTGGGGCAGGTTGCACTTGGGGAATGCGGGACAGATGTTTAATTGCCCCCCCCCCCATCTCTGGTTCTTGAGCAGGCTGCTGCTGATGAATGCCAGGTCAGTCTGCAACAAAGCTCCCCTGATCCTAGATTCTATTCTAGGGGAGTGGGCTGACTGGCATATGCATGGTCTGCCTCTATTGGAATGGTGTCCAGCCGGGTTCGGTATTTGGCACCAGCCTAGGGTTGAGCGGAGAGGCGGTGGCGTCACCATTGTAGCCAGAGAGTCACTAGGAGTCTCCAGAGCCACAGCTCCACAAGTTCCGGGTTGCCAGGCTCTGCTTCTGCGTTTGGGCCTTAAGAGTCAGCTGGGAATCCTGTTCCTGTACCTGCCTCCCTGCAAGGTAGCAGTTTCCCTGCCTGAGCTTGAGGCCGTCACCATGTTGGCGTTGGAGTTCCCTGGACTTACGGTTCTGGGGGACTTCTATTTGCCTTCATTGGGGACTGGCTCTGAGGTAGCACAGGAGTTCATGGCTTCTATGGCAGCTGTGGGCCTGACCCAGGTAATTCAGAGCCCAACCAGGAGCAGTGGCCACACCCTGGATCTAGTTTACTTGTCAGAGCGGTGGCAGAGTGATCTGAAATTACAGAAATTAGATATCACACCTGTGCCATGGTCAGATCACTTTCTGGTAACTCTGGACTTTCTGGAGGTGAGGCTTCACCGCAGGGAGGATGGGCCTATTAGATCGGCCCACCTCCGGTGACTGATGGATCCGGATGGATTCCAAAGGGAACTGGGGGATATTTCTCCGGATCAGTGATATTATTCACCCGAGGCACTTGTTGACGAGAGGGCGGTGGCAGCCTTGGACGTAATCGCGTCACTATGGCCTCTCAGTGCTCGTGGGCACCGCTCATCCCCGTGGTTCACGGAAGAGCTGAGGGTACTAAAATGGGCAAAGTGACACCAAGAGCGCTACTGGGTGAAGACCCGGAATGAGTCTGATCTAACACTGGTTAAAGATGCTATTAAAGCCTACCTAGTGGTGATGGGGTGGTGAAACTACCCTGTTCCGGGTGACCAGGTCACTCTTCGGTAGGGGGCTGGAAACCAAACCCTCTGAAGAGACTGAAGGAATTGGACATGTTTAAACATAAAGGTCACCCTTGCTCAAAAGCCAATCGTATCCAACTGTGCCCATCTCTGTTTAAAACTGAAGAGCCAGCGCTGTCTGCATTTGCAGACACTTCCATGGACATGTGGCAGGCATGCCTCGACACTGAAGTGCACAGAACACTGTTTACCTTCCCACTGAAGTGGTTTCTATTTATCTACTTGCAATTTCTTGCTTTCGAACTGCTAGGTTGGCAGGAGCTGGGACAGAGACAGGGTCTCATTCCGTCATGCAGTACTCTGGTTTTGAACTGCTGACCTTCTACCTCCCAGTCAGTGTTTTAACCACTTGAGCCACTGCAGTTCTGTTTACGTCCTTGGGAAAAGAAGGCTGACAATGAGGATAGGATGATAGCACTTTTCAAATACTGTACTTGACAGAGATTAAATTAAGAGGAGGGGCAGTATCTGTTCTCCATCATCTCAGAGTGCAGGACCTGTAATATTGGGCTCAAATGACAGGAAGCCAGATTATAGGCCTGAATATTAAGGGGAAACCTCTTACGCAGTAGGACAATGAGCCTTAGTGAACTCAGTGAAGTGGGGAGCGCTCCCATCACATCTATTACTTTGTCTATTCTAGAGGCATCATTGGAGATTGAAAATGGAAGACTCAGCCCATGCTGAAATTGTGAAACAGCTGGATGAAATGGGAGATTTGCAGCAATGGAGATTTCCCAGAAATCTTCACAAACTCACTTTGACAGGGGCGCCCCCAACTCAAAACGTCCAGCGAGCACATTTCTGGGAGTTTTGCAACCAGGAGAACAGGCCCCATGCGTTATGTACCTGATATGTGGCTGAAACTAGAAAAACACACCAAGGCTGTAACCCTGGACTTGATTGTCCCTGAACAGTTTCTTCCTGTCACAGCAATGGGGAAATTGGTCAGAAACTGTTGGTCAGAATCCACTTCCCAGGCCATGTTCCTGCAGGTTTCTTCCTGAACCCGAGAATGAACAAGGAGCAGGAGGAGCAGCTGATAAGGGACTTAGTATACCCAAATGGCTGATATTGTCTCCCGCCCTCCCACAATGGAAATCATCCAACCAAAGCATGTCCCTCTTTGTCCTTGAATCTGTCGTGCTTTGCTGCTTCATTCTTCAATTTCTTCCTCCATTTCTGATTTGAGTTCAATCTTGGTTTGGCTGCAGGCGTCTTCAGAATTTGTCCCTGGCTTCCTAAAGGCAGAGAGCCCTCTATCAACAGAAAGGCTTCCCCTCCTGAAGGAGAAAGAAGTGCTATGCCTAGCAAGTGACCAGTTATCCTCTATTAGTGATGAAGGGTTCCCCAAGTTGAAAAACATCCCCTCTCCTGACATTTAAACAGGACATTGTTATGCATGAATATTTGTGCTTGTCTTGTCCCTTACGGTTTAGGGATGGAACCTCCATGTCCAGTGGTAGTATACCTCAGAACAGCAGGGCCCTTGAAGAAATGTGGCTTGCTTGCCTTGTCATGGTTTCATAAAGTGAAATGTCATGTCAAGTGGTGATGTAGATCAGCAGTTTGGGTCATGAGTGTGGATGGCAGATGATTACTCAGCTTAGAACAGGAGTGCCCAAATTACGGCCCACAGGCATGATCTGGCACCCAATGCAAATTCGTCCAGCCGGCACCAACTTTGTCACTCTCATAAGCAGAGGTAAAACATGCCTGCATGGGCGGGTTTTACTTCCACTTCTGGAAGCAACCAGGGAGGCGTGTGCAGATGAGTTGGTATTGCGGGCCGGATCTGTCCTGTGGGCCATAGTTTGGGCACCCCTGGTTTAAGGAGAGAAAATAGCAGCCTACAATCTATCATCCTGTTGCAAAACAGATTGCAAGGCATGTTTTACTTCCATTTCTGGTAGGAGGAAACATGTGACCAGCCCACAGCCCAAAAAGTTTGGGCACCCCTGGCTTAGAGCTGTTGTAGCAATTTTAGGACCAAAAGAAATTCAGCACTCCACGACTCAGAATCAGAAAAGCTTTTTATTTTTTCTGATCAGAGAAAGATTCTCCAGTTGGTATTGTTACTCAACTGAGAATGCTCTCCATTGGAAGACAGAGCATTCTTATACAATTTCTCTCCCCCGTCTTGTTTACTCAAGACATCTCGCCCGGTCACCGTGACCTCTTTGGGTCAAGTTGTACAAATCATTTCTCCATATTTTCATCATTACATTTGTTGGCCAAGTACAGAGGCCAAATACAAAGGTTGCAAAAGAATACTTATGCAAGTTCTTCTACATACCATTGGGGAAATATAATTTCTTATGATCCATGACCAGGTCTTCATCGGGTCATAGATGTTTGTCTTACACTTATATAACATTCTGTGTACTTTTAGCATACATAAGTTTTCCAACATCGCCCACGCAGGGGCTGTGCTATTCTAACTATTACTAAGTTCAAGCTGACTTTTGGTACATTTTCAACATTGCACAAGTAATCATGCGGGCTTACATGTGAGCATAATAATTCTCCTTCATAAACAGAATTTCAATTTGCCACGTCGCCTCTCGTGTTAGCTTTAGTTTCAGTAGCAGCAAGCAATATTTAATTAATATTTTATTCTTATTATTTTACATCTACATCAGAGCAGCGATGGCAAACCTTGACATTCCAGGTGTTCTTGGACTTCAATGCCCAGAAGCCCAAGTCAACACTCCTGTTGATGAGGACTTCTGGGAACAGAAGTTCCAGAACAGATACCTACACCCATCCAGGAAGTAAGTATACATCCTTTTGCTGCTTCATAGAACATGTGGTTCTGCTCCAGGCTAGATAAATCTATGATATTTATGTATTTATTTATCAGTTCAAATTTATATTGCCGCCCACTCACTGTAGTGATTCAGGGCGGCTTACAAACAATACATTACATTACAATACAATATGTTGATGGAGGCTCAGGGGGAGGGGCGGCGAAGTTGACAGGCTTCAATCACTGACTATTTATGCTTACAAACCAGCCAGATCAGGTAGGAGATAGCAATGTAAATTATGTAACAATACGTAGCATTGCCAATAAAGAAATAAAGCTGGGGTGCCCAAACTACGGCCCCCGATGCCAATTCATCCGGCCCACAAAGCCCTCATTGCTCCTGGAAGCAAGTAAAATGTGCCTATACGGGCGAGTTTTACTTCTGCTTGCAGGAGCATCAAGGACTTCGTGGGCCGGATGAATTGGCATTGGGGGCTGCATCTGGCCTCCAGGTAGCAACCAGCCCATGACCTGAAAAGATTGGGCACCCCTGAAATAAAGGAACTGGACTGGAAACCTCTCACCAGCTTATGCTCTATATAAAAAGTACAACAGGTTTTGTTTTGAAAATAAACACAGATCCAAGTTCAGGATCACAAAAACAGAAAGTGAACAATTTTCATTTTTCCTTTCCCTGGATAAAGTAATGAAAAGCATATAAATCTGTATTTCCTGTCATAGTCAGTTAACAAAAGTAAGACTACATATTTTTACTGTTCTACCCACAAGCAAGCTTAGGTAACGCCTGTCTCTACCTGCTCTCTGGAACATGCAGTAGTTAAGCTTCTACAAAATGTTACGATAACCAAACCCATTTTTCATCTTTCATTCCACCTCTTCCTGTATGTAACCCAACAGGGTTTCCCTTTTAATGTGCATCTTCTGCACTTACAGTCCCAAGGTAAAATATTGTTATGAATTCCAAGAAGACAGGATGCTGCACCTGGCTTGAAGGACACATTCTCAGACTTTCTTTATCCACGCTGAGGAAGCACAGAAACACAGTGACCATTTTAAAAGCAAAGGGTCCATTCTGATTCGTTACACAGAGGAGAAGCTTAGGGCAGTGGTGGGCATCAGCAGGTTTGCACCAGTTCACTAGAACTGGTAGCAGAAATTCTGGCTGGCCCCGCCCACCAAAGTTTTGAAATAAAATAGTCAAACCTCGCATAAAGAGCGCCTTGCTTAAAGAGTAACTCGCTTAAAGAGCAGAATTTTCTCTGAAAGTTTGCTTTGCTTAACAAATAAAACCAACCAAAAACTCACTTAACAAATAAATTGAGGTTCGCAATCGAGGTTCACAGTCATTTACAATGGTGTTTCGCTTAAAGAGCAAACTCGCTTAAAGAGCAATCCCTTGGAACGCATTATGCTCTTTAAGTGAGGTATAACTGTAGTCTTAATTCTGGCTCAAAGCAGGGCTTTCCCCCTGGCCACGCCCACCATACCATCTCCACAGTGTAGTAGTAATTTTTTTTTGAGCCCACCACTGGCACTGGGGACTGGTGTTGGGGGCCAGGTCTGGCCCACGGGCCGTAGGTTGTGAATGCCTGCTCTAAACTTTTAAGTGATTTCTCTCATGGGTGAATTCTTTCCTAATAAGTGATGTTTTGGTTCTCTTGAAGTTCTTTCCACTCTTGAACCATGGAAATGTTCCAAGATCTTCCACAGATGCCCAACTGCACGGAAAGAATGTATTATACAGCTATGGAATTCTGGTATACAGTAAAACCCCAGGTTACAATGGAGGTCCATCCCAACAGCCTCCGATTTAACCTGAAAAAATTGTAACCCAAAACATCCATAGGGATGCATTAAAAAACTTTTTAAAAAATGGTTCTGAATTGATTGTTGTAAACTGAAACAAATACATTAAAAATCTGTAAATCGGGACGGCATTTCTATAGGATTTGCCATTGTAAACTGGAGCAAACTTAAACCGAGGCGGTTGTATCCCAGGGTTTTACTGTATTTTAAATTATTGTATTATATTCATTTAAGAAATAATAGAGAAAACATAAACAATACACGTTGGGGGAAAATATCTATATACTCCTTCCACCCAAGTTATTTTGTATATCATTAGATTTCAAATTTTGCCCCTTTACCTGCAAAAGGATGTTTCTTATTCTCAATCCCTTTCACATTGACTAATACATAGTCCAGGAATTCTCCCCATCTCTCTCTAAAATTATATTTTTCACTATTTTTAATTTCAGCTTTATGTCACACGTGAATATATCATTGATAGCTATGCTTCATACTTCATTATACCAGTCATCAAGTTAAAAATAAAAATCTACTTTCCATTTTTTTTAGTACTGTAGGTTCAATCATGCTGCTCGAACCAATATTATAATCATTTTGACCTTCTGCCATTCTATGTTCATTTTTCCAAAATTAGATAATAATGCTATTTTAGGACACACTTCCAAACTAAGAGACAATGTTTTATCCATCTCTGCAATGACCCCATTCCAAATTTTCTTCACATTCTTATGTACATGAAGATACATTCCTGCCTCTTTGATATTGCCTCTTAAATCCATCTCCAAACTGATTCCTTGTTTTCCCTCAGATTGTCAATATATTTTACTTATTACTATTTTTTTCTGTTAGGAACTGCAGTGGCTCAAGTGGTTAAGACTCTAAACTTGATGACTGGAAGGTCAGAGTTCGACTCAGGGCGGCATACAATTTAAAACAATTAAAAACACATCTACAATAAGAGTTAAAAAATTAAAGTTAAAAAGATTAGAATTTAAAAAAATTAAAATACAAGTTAAAAAACAACAAAGAAAGAGGTGGGGTTATTCAAAGGAGCTAGCTGGCCGAGCTGACTGTCTGGCCCGCCCCCACACATGCCCCGCCAGCCCAGGTTTTTATCCCTTTTCTGAAGAGCAGCAGCTCTGTTTTGGAGACACAACTCACTTAGCAAGAGGTTCCATAGGGCCAGAGCAGACACAGAGAAGGCCCTCTTTCTCGTGCTAGAGAGATGAGCCTCTCTAGCTGATGGTACAACCAGAAAGCCTCTCCGGTCCGCTCTGGTGGGACGGACAGATGTTCTTGGGGTGATGTGGTCTCTTAAGTATCCTGGCCCACTACCATGTAGGGCTTTAAAGGTCATAACCAGCACCTTGAATTGCACTCGAAGGCACACTGGGAGCCAGTGCAACTCTCAGAGAAGTGGTGAGGCATGAGCATAACGCCTGCACCCCATCATAACCCAAGCAGCCGCATTCTGGACCAGTTGAAGCCTCCGAATGGTCATCAAGGGCAGCCCCATGTAGAGTGTATTACAATAATCAAGTCTGGAGGTGACCAAAGCGTGTGTGATCATGAGCAAGGAGTCTCGATCTAGGAGCAGGTGTAACTAGCGCACAACACGGAGTTGTGCAAAAGCCCTCCTAGCCACGACTGCAACCTGCTCTTCAAGCAGGAGTCACGAGTCCAGGGGGACCCTCAGATTACACACTGGGTCTGTTTAAGGCAAAACTGCCCCATCCAGAACCAAAGATGGTAGCTCCCGGGTAGTGCGGGACCCCTGACCTACAACCACTCACTCTTGCCAGGATTCAGTTGTAGCCCGTTGTCCCCCATCCAGACCCTAACAGCCTCTAGGCACCTGGAAAGGACTTCCACTGCATTGCTAGGGTCCCCACGGGCCGAGATATACAGTTGAGTATCATCTGCTCCCACAGCCACTCAGTCTTAGAAAGTTTTTTAAAAGTTCTTGGTTCATTTCTCCAGTGCTAGTATTCTATACCAAAACAACACATTAATTTTAGGTAATGTTTTGTTTTTACATAGAGCTATCATCCCAAACGATGAGAATCCCAATTTCTTATTCTTTTCTAACATTTTCTTCCTTTCCTCTTTTGCTTTCTAGGATTTTTCATGGAATCTGTTTGAATATTTTTGGGCTCGTAGTTTGTTGAAGGGATACGGTAGGATCTACCCCAGACTTTCTTAACCTTTTCTGGACGTAGGCCAGATCACTACCACTCAGATGGGTGTGCGAGGCAGTCACATGTTTCTGTGCCCTTGTTGCCACCGCCGGCTGGATCCACAGGAAAAGCTCTGAAAATGCACTGAAACAACACATTTTCAATGAGTTCTCATGCGCTTTCAGCAAATTCTCGTGCAAGAACTCACTGAAATGTACATTTTTGCCAGTGTTCAGTGCATTTTTGGTGGCTCGGGTGGCGGCGGCAATTAGGGTTTCAGGGGCTGGATGAAATTGCTTCAGGGGCTGGGTTTGGCTCACAGGCTGAAGGTTTACATTGCCAGCTCTACTCTAAATGATTTATCCTCATTATACATTCTTTAGTGTAAAGTAAGGAGCTTCGTCTCTTAAATATTTTTTCACACCTAAACAATAAAAATAATTTTCATCTTAATGTAGCACTTTC
The DNA here is from genome assembly GCA_030440675.1 of Furcifer pardalis. Classification (NCBI taxonomy): domain Eukaryota; kingdom Metazoa; phylum Chordata; class Lepidosauria; order Squamata; family Chamaeleonidae; genus Furcifer; species Furcifer pardalis. Next base: position 173,253,571 of record CP126893.1, on the reverse strand, counting down.
TAAGCACCACATGTTTGTATGATTTTCCCCTGGTAATTAATAGATAAGAAGTAAAGAATGTTTGGAATCTAAAGCTCTTTCCACATGAAACATTCAAATAACTTCTTGACTGTGTGGAAAGTGAAGTATACTTCAAGATTTGCAGATTAAATGATATTCCTTCTGTTTGCAGGCACTGCAATGGCTTCACTCCTGACAGAATTTCTTCAAAAGTAATAGTGTCATTTCAGACCTATGCTCTTCCAACACTAGATGCACTGAAAAAATATTTTGTCTGTCTGGGTACTGAAATGAGCAGCAAAGTGTACACATTTCGACATAAACTTCTTCCACACTGCAAGCATTTAAAAGCTCCCCCCAGTTAATCCAGGTGTTCAGAAGTCTTCTCAACCTTGTGTATCCTGCGATGTTTATTAAAGCTTCCACTTTGATTGAAGCTTTTCCCACATTCAAGGCATTTAAAAGGCTTCTCACCTGAGTGGATCCTGTGATGTTTAGTAAGGCTTCCACAATCACTGAAGCATTTCCCACATTGCAGGCATTTAAAAGGCTTCTCTCCTGTGTGGGTCCTGTGATGTGAGGCAAGGCTACCACTTTGACTGAAGCTTTTCCCACAAACCAAGCATTTAAAAGGCTTCTCTCCTGTATGAGTCCTGTGATGTAAGGTAAGGTTTTTACTGTGACTGAAGCTTTCCCCACATTCTAGGCATTTAAAAGGCTTTTCTCCTGTGTGGCTCCTGCGATGTTTAGTAAGGGTGCCACACTCACTGAAGCTTTTCCCACATTGCAGGCATTTAAAAGGCTTCTCTCCTGTGTGGGTCCTGTGATGTCTAGAAAGGCTACTATTGTCACTGAAACTTTTTCCACATTCCACACATTTAAATGGCTTCTCTCCTGTGTGAGTTCTGTGATGTCCAACAAGGCTTCTACTGTTAGTGAAGCATTTTCCACACTCCACACATTGAAAAGGCTTCTCTCCTGTGTGGGTCCTGTGATGCATAGTAAGGTGTCCACTGTGACTGAAGCTTTTTCCACATTCCAGGCATTTAAAAGGCTTCTCTCCTGAGTGGGTCCTGTGATGTCCAGCAAGGCTACCATGGTTATTGAAGCTCTTTCCACACTCCAGACATTTAAAAGGTTTCTCTCCTGTGTGGGTCCTGCGATGTGAAACAAGGTGTGAATTGCAAGTGAAGCTTTTTTCACACATCAGACATTTAAAAGGCTTCTCTCCTGTGTGGGTCCTGCGATGTGAAACAAGGTGTGAACTGCAAGTGAAGCTTTTTTCACACATCAGGCATTTAAATGGCTTCTCTCCTGTGTGGATTCTGTGATGCTGAGTAAGACTCCCCGTTTCACGGAAGCTTTTTTCACACACCAGGCAGTTAAAAGGCTTCTCTCCTGTGTGGGTCCTGTGATGTTTAGCAAGACTATCACTGTTACTGAAGCCTTTTCCACACTCCTGGCATTTAAAAGGCTTCTCTCCTGTGTGGATCCTGTGATGTGAGGCAAGGCTACCACTTTGACTGAAGCTTTTCCCACAAACCAAGCATTTAAAAGGCTTCTCTCCTGTATGAGTCCTGTGATGTAAAGTAAGGTATGCACTTAGACGGAAGCATTTTCCACAGTTCAGGCATTTAAAAGGTTTCTCACATGTGTGGTGGTTTCCACACTCCATCTCCGCTGTAGGTATTCTTTCTTGAGTTTTATGATATCCTCTCAGTTGAATAGTTGCTCTACATTTAATATCAGCAATTGTTTGAAAAGACTGAGGAAAAAGGATCAACAGTTATCTAATTTGTGGAGCAGATGCCCAAAGAGTCATATAAAGTCGAAGAGTAATAAGGAATAAATTTTGACAAGTATCTAGAGTTTCAGTTAGATAAATATGTCCTGACATAAATAAATAAACAAACATAAAAATTCTGCTCTCTACTCTTCAGCTGGTCCTGAGAGTAGTTAGAAATGTGCAAAGAATCTGCAGCAGCCTCAGCAATACACAACTTAAAAACCTGCATTGATTTGGGGGGGGGGGGGGAATGCCAACTCTGATTCTAAGGAGAAACTTCAGTGCTATTGGTTTAAATATGAAAGCCAGTGTATTTTGGGAAGCTGAAATGCTAGGGGAGGGAACATGCAACCTCCATCCTGAATAATTACAAGGGTAGTATTTTTGTTGTTGTTCAGTTGCACAGTTGATTCCGAACCTTTGCAACTCCGTGGAATAGTGCCAGCCAGGCACCTCTGTCCTCCACCATCTTCCTTAACCTGACCAACTCTGTGCCCATTGCGTCTACAATACCATCTAGCCATCTGATTTTCTCCTACCCCCTTCTTCTTTTGCCCTCCACCTTTCCCAGCATCAAGGCTTTCTCAAGTGAATTCTCTCTTCTCATTTGATGTCCAAAGTACTTTAGCTTCATCTTTACTATTTGATCTTTTAGTGATACTACAAGAGTAGTATAGATGCTTGTAAGTAGTTCATATTTGCACATCAGAAGACAACTTCTGAAAACAATTTCATGAAAATGCTTTAAGTACCAAAGAAATATCAAGTGCTTTATTGCTGCTACCTCCAATGGTTTCTTTCAAATTTAATTCATTAGAAACATCCTGTATGTTTTATTTATTTATAATTTATTTTATAATTTAAATTTATATAGCCGCCCACTTGCCACTTCGTATTTTGAAGATTGCCTTTCTTTTTACTGTTGTCCATATATTCAAAACTTACTAAAATGGCACAGTGATGAAACCTCTGTACTGCAGGCAAAATTCTGCTCATGATCTGGGTTCGATCCTGATGGGGTTAAGGTTGACTCAGTCTTCCATCAATTTGAGGTTGGTAAAAAGAGTACCCAGCATGTTGAGAACAAATACTAATTATTTTGCCCAAGAGGTTGATGGGCTTTCTGGAAGGCCATTGTATTGTGAGGAGGTAAAGTGACACCACCCATTTTCCTCCTCTACTGCTCTGAAAATAGTTTAAAATCATTTTAATTGTTTGTATGTTAAAATATCCCCCTCCAAGGATTGTTGCCTTGCTGTGGCGAGGTGGCTTGTGTGGTTTGATGAGGCTATGGTCTGTGACATGTAAGGCCACCCAAGATGGACATGTAAGGCCACCCAAGAACTCTGACTAAACATTGAGGAAGGAACTGGCAACCCATTCCAGTGTTCTTGCCAAGAAAATCCCATGGAAAGTTTCAAAAAAGGCTAAACGATATGACACTGGGAGAGCCAACTGGAGCAATGGGCCATGATAAAGGATAAAAATGGTAGGGACCTAAAAGAAGCAGAAGAGATTAGGACATGAGGGCAAGAATACAGAGAATAAATCTACAAGAAGTACCTTAAAGACCCTGACAAACACAATGATGTGCTCACTGACCTCGAGCCAGATATTCTGGAGTGTGAAGTCAGGTGGGTACTATAAATTATTGCTAACAACAAAGATAGAGGAGATTATGGTGTTCCAATTGAACTACTAAAATTCCTAAAAGATGTTGCCATTATATAGTGTTACACTCATTATGACAGCAAATTTGGTAAAATGCATTATTGGCCACAGGATTGGAAAAAGTCAGTTTATGCTCCAATTCCCAAGGGCAATACTAAAGAATCTTCAAACTCTCATACAATTTTGGTCATCTCATACGCTAGCAAGTTCAGGCTCAAAATCATACAAGTGAAAGAGGAGAGTGCAAAAGCCGGCCTGAAAATCATCATTTTAAAAAAACCCCAAATCATGGCATCTGGCCCCATCACTGCCTGGCAAACAGAAGGGGAAGAAATGGAAGCAGTGGCAGAATTTACATTCCTGAGATCTAAGATCACTGAATATGGTGACTGCATCCATGAAATAAAAAGATGCTTAATTCTTGGGAGGCAAACTTTGGCAAATCTAAGCAGCATACCATAATAAAAAGTAGAGACACCAGCCTGCCAACAAAAGTCGACATAGTTAAATCAATGGTCATCTCAGTAGTAATGTATGGCTGTGAGATCTGGACCATAATGATGGCTGAGCATAGAAGAATAGATGCTTTTGAACTGTGGTACTGCAGGAAGCACTTGAGAGTCCATCCTAAAGAAAATCAACCCTAGCTGCTCCTTGGAAGGACAAATACTGAAACTGAAGCTCAAATACTTTGGCTATCAAATAAGACGAGGATTCACTGGAGAAGGCCCTGATGCTGGGAAAGATTGAAGTCAAAAAGGGAAGGGGGTGGCAGAGCATGAGATGGTTAGACAGCATTGCTGAGGCAATGGCTGAGGATAGCAGAGGAGCCTGGCATGATGTGGTCCACAGGGTCATCACAAAGGGGTCATCACAAGGGTCGGACTCAAACTGAATGTTAAAATATGTTGGCTAATCAGTTTACACTAGGGATACTACATGCTGCCTGAACCAAGCAGCTTTCCCATGGGATTTGTTAGTTAGGCAGATGGGGTGTGTTTGGAAAGAAGATATAGGATATCTACCATCTTATGTCCTTAGATATGTCTGGGAAGCAGCTGTGAGATAGAATGGGTGGATCCACTTGGCATGCAGCTGTACAGTACTATTTTCATCATCTCCACTGGAGAGAAAAAATGAAGTTCAAAATTGACTTAAAATCAACATGGAAAAGTCTAAAGATGATGGTTCTACTTCCCAGACTTTATAATGTACCTGGGGTGGTTTTTTTTTAGATCTCCTTGATAAATGGATTATTGCTTACCCAGCATGGGAAAACTCTGCAAACTGTGGGGTGGGTGGGTGGAAGGGGGGGGGGAGAGAGAAAAGACTCTTCAACTGGGATTTGCCCCTATAACACTTTTATCTGCTATATAACTTAGCTGCTGTTTTCAGAGCTTGTTGTTCCAACGGAAGGGAGTCATAACATTGCAATACCAATTTGGCTGGAATGCTTTTAGAAGAGAACTAATTGCTCCCCAACTCACCTTCCCCAGCCACTGGAAGCAGAAGCGTTTACAACAGCCGAATGTGCCCGCTGGTGTCATAAGTGCATTTATGACAGCCAAGGTCATGTTTTACAGCACCATTTATGGTAACCACCAGTCTGGCCCACTCAGATGGCTGAGGGGGCATTTTCTGGCCCACAGCTTATAAAGGCTGAGAGCCCCTATTCTAAGACATGAAGACTTATAGGATAAAAGATTAAAACAATTAGGTCAAGAAAGAATATTAGGGCTAAATCCTTTCCAGAGATCGATGATACTCTGAAACCCAGATTAATCAATTAGTTACAATCACTAGAGTTGGACTCTGGTCCAATTAAAGCTAAAGATCTTGAAGCAGTTTATAGAATTGGCCCGAAGAAGAGGAATCAACTCTCCAGGGACTTGGTAGTTACAATTACTGTATTTCAGGATACAAAAAGATCAATTAATGAAACACCTAGAAACCATGGAGATTCTGGTTTAAAGATAGGAGAGATAAAAATACAGGTTTATAAGGACCTAAGTGATGAGATGGAGGAGAGAAATGGAGCCCATAACAGAAATATTATCTAATCACAAAATAAATTAGTTTATAAGTAAAGATATAATTTGCTAAGGGGAGAGAATTGACAGATTTGACAAGAAGATCACTCAGTAGAATAGAATATGCAAATCAGAAGAAGTTGAGAATAGACATAATATAAATTAAATAATATAACTGGACACTTTCAAAGCCTTTGACTCGGTTCTAATGGGATTCATTGGGGAAAATGATACATGAACTATGCTCTGGATCTAAATTTCAAGGAGTTATAAGTAAAATTTATGATAAAAATCAGGGTTCAATCCTAGTCAATGATGGATTTAAAGACTTGATTAACTTAGAAAGAGAGACAAGACAGAGTTGTTCCCTATCTCCAGTAATTTTTATAATTATCATGGAACTACTGATCAATGTCCAGTAAATTCTCTGTTAGTCACAATCAAAGAGTTAGAACATTTTCCAATAAAAATTAAAGGTTTAGAAAAGATGAAGGAAAGAAGGTTGAAAACTATAAAGGACTGGATAGAAAAGATTAAAAATAAAGAGGAAAGGTTTACAAAGAATGCCAGTTAAATTGATTTGAAAAGGCACAAATGGAAAAATGGAATGAGGATTTGCTAAATAATCACAAAAAAGGAGAAAACTGAATTTGAAGAACTTATAACTCAACTAGAACAAAAAATCAGTATCAATAAAGGCATTGTTAGTAGGATATATGAAATATTCATTGTTGGTGGCTGCAACTCATATCTGAGAATATTTTTTTCTTGAAACACTGATATTAGATTTAAATACCTTGCATCCCTATTGGAAAAAACAACTTTTTGGGACTCAAAAAACAAACTGTCTTATCAACTTCTGGGCTCTAACATCCACGTTGTGTGTAGAACTGCCAAGTTTATAATTAAGGCATTAGCTAAAAGAATCAAATATGTCAATCAAATTGGGGTATCCTGCAAGGGAGATTCACTTATCTGACTATCGATATGCATGTATTAATTGTATTTAGGGACCTTCTCCAGTTTACATTCTTTAAAAGTAGTTCAGGTATGTATATATTGTATTTATTGTATTTTTATTGTATTTTTATTGTGTTTTATTGCACTTCATTGCATTGTACAGATTTTAAGCTCTTATGTTGTTGATAAGGTCGTAAGACTAATCAATTAATAAATATTCATTCATTCATTGAAACAGGAAAAATGCCATTGGCATGAATTTGTTTAAGTGGATCCCAGCTTGTCATGAAGTGACCTATACAATGTGTTCAAGGAGCCATCCCCTGCTACACATATGTAACATGACATGCAGGGTTTAACACAAGGACTGCAATGAACTGCCACAGCCTTGAGGATATTAACCAGGTGCCCCTTCCCACCCAGTCCATCTGGCATGGCCTCTTCCACCTCCATGACCATTGGGAATCAGAAATGGTTCCTCCTCTGCTTATTTTGCCATTATGATGGTGTCCAGGGACATTTCCTCACAGAGGGGACCATCACCCCACCTAAAGGGGCGCATCAGCCCATAGCCCTTGCCTCCTTTAGGGAGTCATGTTATTTACTGCCACCCAACACTCAGCATTGATTTGCTGGCTGTACGGGTTGCTCCGTTTCTGTAGTGCAGGGTGGACAACCTTTTTCTGCTGCAGGCCTGACCACACCTCCAGACAGCTGAGCAGGCCGAACCACACACCCCAGAAGCAGAAATCCTCATTTACAACAGCCGCATGCGCTTTCTGCACATGCATGTTTTATGGCTGATGTAAACATGCCTGCTTCCATTTCCAGGTGTGGAGGAAGCGGTGATGGGCCGGATGGAATAGCATCAGGGCCAGGGCTGGCCTGCAGGCTGTAGGTTGGGAACCCCTGCCATAGCGGGATGTCTGGTCAGAAATATTAACGAAGTATGAAATATTAACGAAGTATGAAAAAGCCCAGATACTACTGAGATAAAAATGAGAAATGAATTTTAAAAGCACAATTGCAGAAACAGATTGGAATAGAATATGGCATCAAAGAATTAGGTAAAATATGCCAGTAAAAAATAAGGAACATTGTTATATAAGCTATTGTGGGGGTCCTATATTACTTCAGTCCAATTAAACCACTACAATGGTACACTACAGTACAACCACAATTAAACTACTACAATGCTAGCTATAAAGATGTGTTGGAGATGTAAAGGATGTCCTGGGAATTTTCTTCATTTAAAGAATGGATAAAAGTTTTTGAAGAAATTAATAAAGACATTGTTAATTAAATTACAAATGTCTCCTAGGACTGCCTTACTAATGGAACTGAGAAGTATAAATTTGGAAAAAACTTGCCTTTTTAGCTAGAAGCCCAGCAGTTCGAGACCTGAGTACTGCATGACAGTTTGAGTGCCCATCTCTGTCCCAGCTCCTGCCAACCTAGCAGTTTGAAAGCAAGAAATTGCAAGTAAATTTTTGGGACCACTTCAGTGGGAAAATATTTAGGGGAGATGGAAGGAGCCTCATTCAGGCGACCCCTGAGCAGTTTCTCTAGCAAAAATCCTTTCAACCAAGAATAATTTCTGACACAAAATTATTATGATTATTATTAATAAGATAACAGCTGTGAGATTGTTAATAGCTAGGAACTGGAATATGTATAGATATTTTGGATTGGAGGGATAGTATACAGAACAGTGGAATATAGGGATAAATGACAAACTGACATGTGAGTTAAAACTTTTAAAAGGTGTTACAACGAAAAATGAATTTATAGAAATTTGGGACGGGGGAATTCATTAAGTATGTTTGAGAAATCCAAAGGAGTTAAGCTTGGTCAAGAATATATGAAATGTTGGAAATAGGGGTAAGACTTGTATAACTGAACTGGTTTTGTTCAATACAGTTCTACCTCACTTAAAGAGCATAATGTGTTCCACAGGATTGCTCTTTAAGCGAAACACCATTGTAAATGAACAATTGTGACTTGGGGGGGGGGGTTTTGCAAACCTCAATGTATTTGTTAAGCGAGTTTTTGGTTGATTTTATTTGTTAAGCGAAGTGAACATTCAGAGAAAATTCTGCTCTTTAAGCGAGTTACTCTTTAAGCGAGGTGCTCTTTATGCAAGGTTTGACTGTATAGATAAAAGGCAGAGTCCTGAAGGTGATGTGTATACACCAGGGGTGCCCAAACTATGGTCCAGGGGCCATAGTTACCAGCTTCCTGAACCACATGACCGGCCTGTGGCCGGAAAAGTTTTGACACTCCTAGTATAAACACTATAAGTACAGTACTGTATGGGTTGGAATCGACTGTGCAACTGAACAACAAACAAGGGAAGGAAGGAAAGCACCTCACCTTTTCCACAAAGTTTCACTCGTGGTCCAGATCCACTCAGCCTCGCCTCCACCCTGGGGGAAAGTGGGGGGGGGGAGAGAAAGGGTCAGTCCACAGGCATTTTGGAAAGGAAAACCTCCCACAATCTTGACCTCCCCCCCCCATTTGATACAGCATGGAGGGTGGTGGGGATCCAGTGGAGATGTAGGGGTGGCATTATGTTAAAAGAATCAAGTATTTTGGATATCAAATGAGAAGAGAGGATTCGTTTGAGAAAGCCTTGATGCTGGGAAGGGTGGAGGGCAAAAGAAGAAGGGGGTGGCCAAAAATGAGGTTGCTAGATGGTATTGTAGACACAATGGGCACAGAGCTGAGTGAGTTGAGGAGGATGGTGGAGTACAGAAGTGCCTGGCAGATAGTGGTCCATGGGGTCGCAAAGGGTCAGAATCAACTGTGTGACTGAACAACAAACAAAAGTTAAAGATTGGAAATACTCATACAGTATGTTCTATGCTGTAATTTGTTTTTTTATGCTTGAGAAAAAATATTTTAAAAAAAGAGATAAAGTGGGTGGCACTAAATAAGTATCTGCCAAGTCTTGTGACAACACATCTGTTGTGATGTTAAGGTCATAGCAACCCTTCCTAGGTTTTCAAGATAGTGACTAGATAATGAAGCCTTTTTACTGTAGATAAGGGACAGATTTTCAGAATTCTCATTGACAACAAAGCTTTCCCTTGCTACCCGGCCTGGGGTCCCAGATATCATAAGAAGGGACAGAGAGAACCCATGCTGATGAAAAGCTTACTTGGATTCCAGCCTCTTGTCTTTTGTTGTTTTTACTGATTAGTGCAACCTCAGCATGGAATGGGTTATTAACGTAAATTCTATCCCTAAGCAAACAACAAGAAGAGTCTACTAATTTCCCGTCTCTAGGCTCACCTAGCATGTACTAGGCTGCTTGTTGTTCAGGTCTCTTATTCAGCTATTATTCTCCTCAGTAACAATGCTCTGTCTCAAACTAAGGTTGTTGTTTTTTGTTTCTGTGGTGTCTTTGTATGTGTCCCCCCCCCCCCCGTTGCTTTTTTAATGAGTGGATTTTGTGTTGCTAGCTGCCTAGAGTGGGAATATCTCCTAGAGGGGCTGCCTCTATAAATGTAATAAACAAATAAATTCAGCTCCCTGGTGAATAGCCTTCCTCCTTGAACCATTAAAGCAGGGATGCCCAAACTTTTTGGCCCACAGGCTGAACACATGGTTCAGTAGGCTGGTAATGTGGTTCCTTCCACTGGAAATAAAATGCACCCACGCAAAACACTGCCATAAATGCACACACTGCTGTTGTAAACTGGCATTTATGATAGCCTCGGGTGCACATGCGTGTTTTCTAAAGAGCAAAGGAGCTCTGCAATCGTTTTCCAGGCAGCTACCCTACTTCCTTTGCCCAAATCAAACTGGAATGGAAGCTGAGCTTTTATTCAATGTAGGCAATGAGAGATGGTTCTGGAGTAAAGCAATCACAATTATATACTGCCCCATAATGCTTAATGCACTCTCTGGCTGGTTCACCAGTTAATTAGCATTTTGCCCCCAACATTCTGAGTACTCATTTTATCACCCTTGGAAGGATGGAAAGCTGAGTCAACCTTGTGCCTGGTCAGGAGCGAACTCACAACCTTTTGGTTGCAGTACAGCAGTTTAATCACTGCACCACCAGGGACAAGTCACTGGGCACTTTCCATCTTCCCAAAGTTTGCTGGCACCATGCAGCATCTGCAACATGGGGGAACTGCTCAATGAGCCTACTCTTAGGGCCTTCACGGACAACATACATGAAGGATACACATGTCCCCCCTCCCCCCAATGTCTAGAGCTACAACCAGAACTTGTTCCTAAAAATGTTGGATTAGATAGCGAAAACAACACCCTTTTGTAATGAAAGATAATGAATGCAATGGAACAGCATCACATATTTGGTAATGCTTCCTTTGGGTAATGTGGCATCTTTTTATAGGTGAAAAAAGAGTTCTAGAGGGAGGTTTAATCTCATGTGCTTGTTTCATGCCACCTATCCTTCACTAGGGCAATGAGGGACCAGGTGGATTTGAATTCTCCCACTGGATCAGGGAGACATCAAGTCCACAAATTGCTTGATGAATGGGGCAACCGTTTTAAGATATGTTACATCAGTACAATCAAAGAATTTGACATCTTTTCTCGCCTTCTCCCAAATACAAAATCCTCCTCTCTGAAGAGGGAGGGCAATTTGATTTTTAGGGGGTGGGGGAAGCAATTTGAGAATGAGTAATTATATGAGTTGTATGTTTAGAAGATCAAGTTAATAGTCTTTTAGACTTCCTCCATGTGAACAGGAGTTCACTTTTTGAATAATAAGAATTATGTGTCACCAGGGTGTGAGTGTATTTTAGAGATGCTTAGGTGGAGCATGGCCAAAAAAATAAAAAGGCTGGGAACCACTGGTTTAGGTGATAAAAATAAACTAGATGCCCCCTTTTAAAGATTTCCAACCTTTTGTAGTATTAATTAATTAGTTAACACAGCTTCAAAGAACAAAGGGGGGGGGGGAAGAGAGCAAACATCAAAATATGCTTACCAGATCTCCTCAGGGAAGAATAACTCCAGGGGTAGTAAGTAACTAACGCTGTTCTTCTGCCAGGAGAGGAGGGAAACGTAGCCCTTCCTTTAGTGCTCAGGGATGTAATATCATTCCTTTTGTCCTGAGCTGGAAGGAAAATCCACCAAATAGAGCCCTTAGGGAAGGGGGTGGGAAAACACAGCCCCCTCCCAGTGCTTGGAAATGGTTCCCTTTGTTTTCTTCTGATACTACAAATCCCAGAATCCTCAGTCAGCCATGCCTACAGGGGTTGTAGTCCCAAAATAGATGGATTACATCTATTCCATTCCTTTCCTCAAACACACCACCCCCAAGTACTATACATAGAAATGTATCTTTTTGTTTTTCCTACTACTACAAGGCCCAATATCCCCAGGCAGACACTGTCACAGCAGCCTTGTAGACTGAAAACATATAATGTCTCCCACAATGTCAAAACGTTGCCTCCATGGTTTGGGTGCAAAATTGTCCTTTCAGACTACAACTCCCACCGTCCCTTCCACTTGCCTCTGGATTGGCACCGCTGGAGCAGGGAGGAGACACAGGTGGGAAAGGATCGTTTCCAGGTGAAAGATCCAACATCTTCCTTTCCCACATTTCCACACTCTCTACGAACCTGGCTTTCTGTTGCCTTTAACCCTTTCTTAAGTCCTTCACCAATGAGGACTTAAATTTGGCCAAAGACAAAGCCAAGAAAGTGGCTTAAACTTGGCAGACCAGGATTTGATCAAGAGGAAGCCGAGTACCAGGATCCTCCCTCTCATTCTCTCAATGATAATAAAAAGAAATCAGCTCTGAATTGCATTTCCCTCTTTCCCTTTTAACATCAAGTTTTATAATATTAAATACCATCAGCATCGTAAACTTATTCTTTATTACAATATTCCTTTTGTTTTCCAAGCTAACTCTTCCCCAATCATCTCTATTTAAATACAGTACTGTACATCTCTTGCTACTGGACTTAATGCTAATTAACTTGTGAACCATCCAGAAAATTCACTAAGCGCCATGGGGTATTAAGGTAAAGGTTGCTCTTGCTTGAAAATCAATAGTATCCGATTCCAGGGTTCAGTGCTCAGGTCACAGTAGAGTTATCTTAGTTAAACTTTGTTATCTCTCTCTGTGTATATAACAGAGCGGGAAGGAACTGGACTCTAATACCCTGTTGCTGGGCCGAGAAGGATGTATCAGAATGCTTTCTGACTGGCTAATGATTGGCCAATCCCCAAAAAGGGAAATGCCAAAGAATGTTCAAATTATCAAACAATTGCGCTCATCCCTCGCGCTAGCAAGGTGATGCTCAAGATAATACAGGATAGACTGCAACAGCATGTGGAGAGAGAATTACCAGAAGTGCAGGCGGGTTTCAGAAGAGGCAGGGGGACTAGAGACCACATCGCCAACATAAGATGGATCATGGAAAAAACAAAGGAATATCCGAAACAAGTCTACTTCTGTTTCATTGATTACACTAAGGCCTTTGACTGTGTTGACCACAACAAAATGTGGGAAGTAATTAAAGAGATGGGAATACCGGAACACCTTATATGCAGTGGTGGGATGTCAAAAATTTTACTACCCCACCGTGATGTCATCACAGTGTGGGCAGAGCTAACATCATGATGTCATGATGTCATGGGCAGGGCCAAATAAAAAAATACAAAATAATAATATAATAAAATTAAAATAAGCACACACACACACACACACACACTTCAGGCCTTTTTAGGAACTGTGGTATTACGTCAATATAGGTAAAGGTATTAAATACACACAGACACACCACATCCAAAGGTGAGTCACTTACCCTGGGGAGCAGGCTATAGGAAGCTTCAGGCTATCAGCTTCTCTTCCTCCTCCCCACTTGGGAGGACAACAAGGAGGCCTTGCATACGCGCCAAGCACTGTAGGCATGCATGCACACCAAGTGCTTGGCACGCATGCACAGTGGGGAAACCAGTGAAAAGGTAAGCCCTGAAGGTGGTTCCCCCCAAAAGCTGCTACCGGTTCTCCAGGACATTGGGGAAAGTTGCTACCGGTTCTGGAGATCTGGTGAGAACCTGTTACATTCCATCCCTGCTTATATGCCTCATGAGAAATCTGTACATGAAACAAGAAGCAACAGTTAGGACAGAATATGGAATGACGGAGTGGTTTGGAATAGGAAAGGGAGTAAGACAAGGCTGCATTTTGTCACCCTGCTTATTCAACTTATACACAGAGCACATAATGCGCAATGCAGGGATGGAGGAATCACAATTTGGGATCAAAATTGCTGGGAGAAACATCAACAATTTGAGATATGCAGATGATACCACCCTAATGGCAGAAAGTGAGGAAGACCTAAAGAAGCTCCTGATTAGGTTGAAAGAAGAGAGTGAAAAGGCTAGCTTGAGACTCAATATAAAGAAAACAAAGATCATGGCAACAGGCCCTATCAGTACCTGGAAAATAGATGGAGAAGAAGTAGAGGCAGTGACAGATTTTACTTTCTTGGGATCAAAGCTCACTGCAGATGGGGATTGCAGCCATGAAATAAAAAGGCGACTGATTCTTGGGAGGCAAGCGATGAGAAATCTGGGAAGCATAGTGAAAAGTAGAGACATCATATTGAAAACAAAAATTCATATTGTCAAAGCAATGGTATTCCCTGTGGCAATGTATGGTTGTGAGAGCTGGACCATTAGGAAAGCTGAGTGCAGAAGAATAGATGCCTTTGAGATGTGGTGTTGGAGGAGAGTTTTGAGAGTCCCATGGACAGCGAGGAAAACAAACAGATCAATCTTAGAAGAAATCAACCCTGACTGCTCCCTAGAAGGTCAAATTGTAAAGATGAAGCTGAGGTACTTTGGACATCAAATGAGAAGAGAGGATTCACTTGAGAAGGCCTTGATGCTGGGAAAGGTGGAGGGCAAAAGAAAAAGGGGGCGGCCAAAGATGAGATGGCTAGATGGTATTATGGATGCAGAGGGGGCAGAGCTGGGTGGGCTGAGGGGGATGGTGGAGGACAGAAGTGCCTGGCAGGTGGTGGTCCATGGGGTCGGAATCGACTGTGCGACTGAACAACAACAACAACAACAAAAAGGACTAGATGACATCCATTCAATATCGGGTCACCTCAACAGCTTTTCCTCTTGCCAACATAAGGTCTTCCTCAGTGTACACTGAAGGGCATCGTGTGCATTACATCATATGGGCAAATATTTGCTCTTTTCTCTGCATTCACACAGGCTGTTATCTACAGGGAAACCCCATTTTCTCAGATTAGCCCTTGATCTTTCTATCTTGGGGAACCTAGTTAAATGTAGAGACATCACATTGCAAACAAAAATTCGTATAGGGGACGGCCAAAGATGAGATGGCTTGATGGTATTATGGATGCAGTGGGGGCAGAGCTGGGCGGGCTGAGGGGGATGGTGGAGGACAGGAGTGCCTGGCGGACAGTGGTCCATGGGGTCGCAAAGGGTCGGAATCGACTGTTCGACTGAACAACAAACAAGGGAAGGAAGGGAAGCACCTCACCTTTTCCACAAAGTTTCACTCGTGGTCCAGATCCACTCAGCCTCGCCTCCTCCCTGGGGGAAAGTTGGGGGGGGGAGAGAAAGGGTCAGTCCACAGGCATTTTGGAAAGGAAAACCTCCCACAAACTTGACCTTTCCCCCCATTTGATACAGGATGGAGGATGGTGAGGATCCAGTGGAGATGTAGGGGTGGCATTATGTTAAAAGAATCAAGCTGAAACACCCTAATTATAATTTTTAATAAATTAAACTTTTCTGATAATTAAAATATATGGAATAATTATAATGAGAATACAACTGGGAGCTGGTATGATTGCCGTAGTATTAGGGGCAATATAAGCTTCCTTATAACTGCCCCCATTCTGCTATCTGGCTCCTGCTTTTGGGACCAGCTGGAATTTCTGCACCACCTTCAAGGGCAGCCCCAGGCAGAGTGTGTTACAGTAGTCCAAGCAAGATACAATTGAGACCTTCCCCCTCCCACTCAATCTATGGGCTGGTGTAGATCTCCCATCCCAAAGGTCTTCTGGCTGCCTCCTTTAAAGTGGGGACCCTACCTGGCTGCCCAAAGACGGGGGAATCTTCAATGAAGAGGGAGCTGAGCCTCTTCCTCAATTTTCCTTTGCAAACCCAGGACAAGGAGTTTCAAAGGGGAGGGGATGGGGGAGATGGTCTTATTATCCCCACTCTCCAAACAGGCACCTCCAACGAATGGGTCTCCTTAGGGCAGGCCGCCCATCTTTATCTGGGGGGGGGGGGGAGAAGTGGCTCTCACAGGAGAACCCCCTCCAATACTTGGAGAATGAGTCCCCACCCTCTCAGTCTCTGGTGGTGGGTTTGAAAATCCTCCTGTTGTCTACTTCTCCCTGGGGGTCCCCACAGTCGCCCTGCCCCATTTTCAGCCCCCCAACTGTTGTAGCAATTTTAGGACCAAAAGAAATTCAGCACTCCACGACTCAGAATCAGAAAAGCTTTTTATTTTTCTGATCAGAGAAAGATTTTCCAGTTGGTATCATTACTCAACTGAGAATGCTCTTCATTGGAAGACAGAGGATTCTTATACAATTTCTCTTCCCCCCATCTTGTTTACTCAAGACATCTTGCCCGGTCACCGTGACCCTTTTGGATCAAGTTGTACAAATCATTTCTCCATATTTTCATCATTACATTTGTTGGCCAAGTACAGAGGCCAAGTACAGAGGCCAAGTACAGAGATTGCAAAAGAATACTTATGCAAGTTCTTCTACATACCATTGGGGAAATATAATTTCTTATGACCAGGTCTTCATCGGGTCATAGATGTTTGTCTTACACTTAGATAACATTCTGTGTACTTTTAGCATACATAAGTTTTCCAACATCGCCCACGCAGGGGCTGTGCTATTCTAACTATTACTAAGTTCAAGCTGACTTTTGGTACATTTTCAACATTGCACAAGTAATCATGCGGGCTTACATATGAGCATAATAATTCTTCTTCATAAACAGAATTTCAATTTGCCACGTCGCCTCTCATGTTAGCTTTAGTTTCTGTAGCAGCAAGCAATATTTAATTAATATTTTATTCTTATTATTTTACGTCTACATCACAACCATACGTGCAGGGAGGACCCTTCCCGTCCCCACTCCATGCCTTTCAATGGTGGTTGTCTCTCTGCCTCTTAAAGTTAAACCCCCTCCCCAGAGACCCCTCCTTCACCAAATACCCCCCCAACAAGAAGCCCGGGGGTGTCCCTTCATCTTCCTATGGTCCTTGCATTGGGGGGGGGGGAGATAGAAATACTTTGGAAAATCAGTTCCCACTGCTTACCTCCTCCTCCTGACAAAACTCGAGGCTTGAAAATGAGGGCAGGACGGGCTTCGTGGGGGAACTTCTGGTTCAAGTGGAGGAGAAAGTTCCACCTCCGATGTTCTCAGTCCCCTCCCAGACTTCCTCCTCCCCACCTTCCCGGGTGTTTGTGTGTTTTGGAGGGGGGGGAAACCCCATCACCCCCCACTGAATCGTCCTGTTGAGGCAGTTCTTACTGAAATTCTTGCTGAAATGGGAAAGTTAGAATTAAAATTAAAATATATCGTTGATTAAAATAAAATTATTAATAACGCTTCTTGAGAAACTAAGGCTAAGTGCAGTTTGAAAGTTGCTTGTGAGCAGCGATGGGATGTAACAGGTTCTCACCAGTTCTCCAGAACTGGTAATAACTTTTCCCAGCGTCCCGGAGAACCGGTAGCAGCTTTTTTGGGGGGAACCACCTTTGGGGCTTACCTTTTCACTGGTCCCCCCACTGCGCATGCGCACCAAGCACTTGGTGTGCATGCGCGCCTACAGTGCTTGGCGCGTATGCATGGCCTCCTTGCTGTCCTCCCAAGCAGGGAGGAGGAAGAGAAGCTGCTAGCCTGAAGCTCCCTACAGCCTGCTCCCCAGGGTAAGTGACTCACCTTTGGATGTGGTGTGTCTGTGTGTATTTTAATGTGTATTTAATACCTTTACCTATATTGACGTACTACTACAGTTGCTAAAAAGGCCTGGCGGCCGGCAGGCTTGACAGCCTGACTTGGGGTTTTTAAGCAAAGTCTTGGAGTTACCTCATCAATAAGCTACACCTGTGCTGTTCCAAGTGCTGTTCCAATTGGAGAACCCTTAATGAGGTACAGCTGTTTTACATTTACATTAAGGCATATTATCCTAGAGAACTGGTTAGGCAAAGACTTAGTACCTAACTTCTTTAACTGTTGAAAAGTGCCAAAATGAAGCCATCTTGTTGTGAGTTCATTCTGTAGTTCCTTCCATCTGACCTAGTGTGAGAAAGATTAGCCAGAATAAGCTTTAAGCTCTGGTTTAAAAGCTCTGGTTGATTTGTGTTTGGGGTGTTTGGGTGGGTGGGTGTATTTTAATGTATTATTTATTTATTTATTTATTTAATTTACGGGTTTGTGTTGTGGGTGGGTGGGTGGGTTTAGGTGTGTGTGTGTTTGTGTGCGTGCGTGCGTTTATTTTTATTTTATTATTTTATTTTTTCTTTGGCCCCACCCACATTATGATGTCATGATGTTGGCTCCACCCACACTGTGATGACATCACAGTGGGGTAGTAAAATTTTTGACATCCCACCACTGCTTGTGAGGTGGAAAATTATAGTGCTGATGTGTAGTAACAAAGTCCTGCTAATTCCCTGCTGCTTTATGAGTAGATATAGATTCTGTTAGTGTGACAGCAGGTGCACATCATAAAATATGGATGGCTGCCCTTGCGGGGTAGGGTGGGTATTCCCCCCCCTACCTAGCGCAACACTAGCTTGGAATGCAGGAAAGTGGAGGGGGGGAGAGGTGGGAGATCGCACCTCTTTCCCCCCACACATACCTTCCTCCATCCCGAGCGAGCGCAGAGATTGCTGCGGATGGGGGATGGATTGGCCTTTTTTTTTTTTAGCGTTGTTCGATGCATGCATCGGACAACGCTAAAAATCGGATAACGTCATTACTTGTGGAACCAAGTCATAACGTTATCCGAGGTAGTAGTGTACAAATTTTTAATAGGAAAAATTCGGCATACAAAAAAATGGTGACATCTAGAGGCTTCTTCTAGTAATCCAATGTGTTTTTGACATACAATTTTTTTCAACATACAAATAACCTTGTGGAACAAGGGGAAATCGCATGTGTTTTACTGTACTCGGTTTCCTCAAATGTTGTTCATTGTCTATAGTTAGCAATGTGGTTTTTAATAGTTCTTGGTTCATTTTTCCAGTTCTAGTATTTTATACCAAAAGAACACATTCATTTTAGGTAATGTTTTCTTTTTACATAGAGAAACAGTTTTCAAGAGCACTGAACACAGAAAACACAAATGAATAGAACTGAACTAGGAGTAAATGTTTTAATCTGCCATTAATGGATGTACTCACTAATATGTGAGTGTGTTATCCGATCACTAGTTATCCGATCCATGTTAAACTCCTATGGGATGGATCGGATAACGTTAAAGCTCCATAGAGATACATTGTAACCGCACAGACTTTAGCGGTTGTTATCCGATCCATCCCATAGGATCTTAACGTTATTTGATCCAATTCTCCTCCCCAGATTACTTAATGTTATGCGATTTTAGCGTTAACCGAGGTAAACGTTATCCAAGGTATTACTGTAATTGCTTTTGGGAAATATGGAAGCCTCTCATAGAACATATAATGGCAAGAAATCAAGGTTTTAAACCCTTACAAGAGACTATGATTTTCTGGAAATGCAATAAAAACAATTAGAGAAATCTGAAGCAAATGAGGAGGTAGTGATTCCCAATGGGTGTTGGGTATACTTCTTAGATGAAAATAGAAAATATGTTAAATTTTATTTTTTTATACAGTAAAGTGCTTAAGTTATTAAGTATTGAAAGCATTAGGTTTGCGGTAATAAGTATTGAAAGTAGGGTACAGTAATACCTCGGATAATGTTAAAACTTGGTTCCACAAGCTTTAACATTATCCGATTTTTAGCGTTATCCGATGCATGCATCGCATAACATTAAAATCCTATGGAGATTATTCAGATAACGTCAACTCCATAGAGATTCATTGTAAAAAGCACAGATTTCAAGGGAAAGTCAAGGAAACATGCTAGAACCTTAAAGAACTTTAAGAAATAATTGTCTAAAGGGTAAATACATTACAAAAACATGACAAACCACCCTGAATTTAGGGGGACAAAACCATACAGCTTTCCAAACTTTTAAAAACTTTATACAGTAAAGTGATTGTTTAAAGGATAAAGTACAAGATCATTCCAAACCATAGAATACAGTAAACAATTGCAGTTCAGTTCAATACAGTACAGAACAGTACAGATTTTAACTGGGGGAAGAGGAGGAGGAAGACAACTCAACAGCAGGTGAACAAGATGGTTCTTCATCAGTTTTGTGTCTTTTTAAGAACCTTTCTATTGACTGTTTTTGATCCTTCTTCAGTTCATTTATTATAGCTAAGATGCCCATGATAGCATCCATGGTCAGAAACTCAGCGGTCATTTTCTTATGCGGGTGGTATGGCAGGACATTTTGGTAAACTTCATGCGCGTGCAACTCTTCTTTCAGCTGACTGGTGGTCAGTTCCGAAATCCTCTTTACCCCCTACTCCTCCTCAGATGAGGAGTCCACCAACTCCTTCTCCTGCTTCTTCAATTCTACAAAGTCCTGGGTGGACAGCTCAGTGTCTTCATGGCCTTCCACCAGCTCTAACACATCATCCTCTGAAACCTCCAGCCCAATGGATCTGCCCTGGTTCACAATTTCACTGACTACTGCACTGTCTGATTCTGGCAGAGGAGCATCTTTGACCTCAGCAGGTTGAGAACTGTCGGGCCAAAGGGGACGCCAGGCAGCCACCAGGTTATGCTGACTGACCCCGTCCCATGCCCTTCAGATCATCTTTAAGCTGTCCACAATATCAATGTGTTCCCTCAAGAATTCTTGGATGGTCAGTCTGCAACAGTCTGTGACCTCCACGCATCTTTTGAACATTTCCTTTGTGTATACAATAATACCTCGCATAACGAACATAATGCGTTCCACACACTTGTTCGTTATGCGAGTAATTCGTTAAGCGAAACACATTTCCCATAGGGAAATACAGTAAAAACCTCGCATAAAGAGCGCCTCGCTTAGAGACTAACTTGCTTAAACAGCAGAACTTTCTCTGAATGCTCACTCGGTTAATTTCAACCAAAAACTCACTTAACAACAAAATTAGGGTTCACAACCCCCCTCCATCAGAAGTCACAATTGGTCACTTACAATGGTGTTTCACTTAAAGAGCAAACTCACTTAAAGATGAATTGAAAATCTGACCAAAAATAAAATTTATTCTAGGTACAGTATTCCCAAACTATGCTTGATGGGCATCCTCCAGATGTTGTCCTTTATCCTGCTTAAGAGACTGAGCCAGTAGTGGGCAGCCAAAAATTTTACTACCACACTGTGAGCGGAGCCAACTTTATGGGCGGAACCAACCAAATACACATAAAATACATAAAAATACACATTAAAAATAAATATACATTAAATACACATTAAAATACACACACCCAAAGGTGAGTCACTTACCCTTGGGAGCAGGCTATAGGAGCTTCAGGCTAGCAGCCTCTCTTCCTCCTCCCCGCTTGGGAGGACAGCAAGGAGGCCACGCATGCACACGCAAGTGCTTGGTGTGCATGCGCAGTGGGGGAACCGGTGAAAAGGTAAGCCCCCAAGGTGGTTCCCTCCAAAAGCCGCTACTGGTTCTCTGGGACACTGGTTAAAGTTACTACTGGTTCTGGCGAACTGGTGCAAATCTGTAACATCCCATCACTGGCCTGCAGGGTGTTTGGGAAGGGTACCGGGGAAGATCCCCTTACCCTTCTCAAACACTTTGCGATGGGGGGTTGGGTGTCGGGTTGACCGGGCGCGTACCTGCTCAACCCAGCCCCCAAGCCCCCATCGCACTCTTTGCGATGGGGGATTGGGTGCCGGGTTGACCGGGCGCGCGCCTGCTCAACCCGGCACCCAAGCCCCCATAGCACACTTTGCGATGGGGGTTTGGGTGCCGGGTTGAACGAGTGCACGCCTGTTTAACCCACCACCCAAGCCCCCATTGCAGTCTAGAGCATGCTGGCTAGGTGTTTTGGAATGCAGCGGAGAGCCCCCATCCATGTCCCAAAACACGCTGTAGCTGAGCCACCTGTCAGCTGGGCATTTCGGAACGCGGACGGGGGACTCCCCGCTGTGTTCCAAAACACCCAGCCAGCATGCTCTAGTCTGTGGGGTGTTTTGGAATGCGGCGGGGAAATCCCCCATTGCGTTCCGAAACACCCCACAAATGCAATGCTTCTCGTTAAGCGAATATTTGCTTGTTCAACGAAGCAGACCTATTGGGGAAAGGTCTGCTTGTTAAGCGAGTTTTTCGCTATGTGAGATGCTCGCTATGCGAGGCATTACTGTAGTTTTTAAAAGTTTGATATGATCTGCTGGTCCATGGGCTTGAGAATTGGTGTCATGTTCGGTGACAGGAAGAGGATCTTAATGAACCTGTACTCTGGCCTTAGGTCTTTTTCAAGCCCTGAAGGATGGGCCAGAGCATTGTCTAAGAGTAAAACTGCTTTCAAGGGCGCACAGTTGGTCCAAAGACAATGTTGACTCAGGTGACAAAAATGGGCCGTGTGACCCATGCATTTTTTGTTGCTCACCAAAACACGCCCATGCCATCCTTGTTCACCTTGTGTTTCTTAAAGGCCCTTGGGTTCAGCAAGCTATAGACAAGCAAGGGCTTGATCTTTAGGTCCCCGCTCGCATTCGCAGCAAACAATAGGGTAAGGCGATCCTTGCGTAGTTTGTGGCCAGGCAATGAGGTGACCTCCTCTGTGATGAATGTCCTCTTTGGCATGCGATTCCAGAAGAGGCCCGTTTCATCGCAGTTAAAAACCTGCTGCGGGAGGTAGCCCTCGGTTTGGATGAGTTCATAGAATATCGTGGCAAACTCCTTTGCAGCAGGAACGTCACAGCTGGCAGCCTCCCCATGCCTGAGCATGCTATGAATCCAGGATCTTTGCTTGAAGTGCATGAACCATCCCCTGGTCGCTCCGAAGACCTCCTCCTCAGCTGATGGCCCTGGTTGATTGGCCATGAGGTCCGCGTGCTCCGTCTTTCTGTTGACAGATGATTTTTTTGGATGAAGCCATGACACACTAGAAACACTTGGTGAGCAGAAGAAAACAAATTTAGTTTGTGTACTGTGCTATACTGTAGTGCACTGACCTTCCAAGATCACCAAGACATAGGGGAAAAATATTTCAACATATCCTGACTCCATTTTAAAAGCTAACAGGAATAGAAGCAGGCCAAAAATAGATGCCAACAATTACCATCATGCAAAGTGGCCATCTGGAGCCCAATATGCACAGGAATCCATTTTGAAAGCTAACATCAGGGGTGCCCAAACTTTTAAAGCCACGGGCCAGTCACATGGTTCAGGAGCGCCCAAACTACGGCCTGGGGGTCAGATCCGGCTCCTGACACCAATTCATCCAGCCCATGCCGGATGAATTGGTGTGGGGGCAGATCCGGTCGCTGGGCTGTAGCTTGGGCACCCATGAAACACATGACTGGCCCATGGCCTGAAAATTTTGGGCACCCCTGCTGCTAGCTTTCAAAATGGATTCCTGTACCATTGCATGATGGTAAATGTTGGCATCCATTTTGGGCCTGCTTCTTTCCCTGTTAGCCAGGGGTGCCCAAACTACGGCCCGGGACCGGATCTGGATCTGGCCCTCGACGCCAATTCATCTGGCCCATGCCACCCTTGTCGCTCCCAGAATTGGAAGTAAAATGTACCCAACTTCCACTTCTGTTAGTGAAGAGGGTAGCAGGGGCCGGATGAATTGGCATTGGGGGCCAGATGTGGGTGCAGGTGGTAGTCTGGTCACCCCAGGCTAACAAGGATAGAAGCAGGCTCAAAATGGATGCCAACATTTACCATCATGCAAAGTGGGGTCCATCTGGAGCACCTGACAGCAGGTCAACACCACAGGGAGTGGGGAGGACAATGGAGTCACTTTAGAACAATAACCAATCACCAGCACTCACCAAAAATGTTTGCCAAACTTTGTAAACAACTCACCACCAGCAGATTCACAGAAGAAAAAAATGGACAATGGAATCTCATTTTTTTAAAAAAAAATCACTAGCAAACCCCAAAACGTTGCTGCAAAAACAACCCACTCTCACGGTAACGTCGTGTGGGTTTCAGCTGCCCAGGACTGAAGCCAAATTTGCCGCCCCCTGGTGGATGCTTGCTCCCGCTAGGGCTTCTGGGAATTTTAGTCCAAGAACAAACACAGCCCAATAAGTGCCCCCAGGGCTGGCCGGCCCCCTAGTGACACCACTGCCCCCTCAGCAGTTACCCCCCAAAAAACAAATGGGCAAAGGAATTTTCTTTTTAAAAAACACACACACATTGACCCCTAAGCTCCCCTCCGTCCACCTCCCCACTAAGCCAATCGGAACAAAAATCTCATCTACCTACCTTTCCACTGTGCCAAAGAATGCTCCAATAATCTGAAGAATGCAGCAAAAATGCCAAGAATGTTTCCGAAAAAAGTCCAGAAAATTCAAAATATCGCTTGAAGTTATTTATTTAGATTTATGTTGCTGCCCACTCGCAGAGACGACTCAGGGTGGCTTACGATTCGAATCCTGACGTTTTGGCTTGTTACAGCCTCCAGGAGGGTGGGGGAACTTTGGAAACAGCTTGGATCGGGTCTTCCCACCTCCCTGGACCCGGCAGGGGGGTCAAGGAGCCCAAAATTGGTTTTTAAAAGTCCATTTTTTTTACCAATTTTGGGCTCCCTGACCCCCCCTGCCGGGTCCAGGGAAGTGGGAAGACCCGATCCAAGATGTTTCTGGGCTTCCCCGACGTCCTCAGCAAGTGCAGCAAGCCAAAATTTATCTACAGTTATACCTCACTTAAAGAGCATAATGCGTTCCACAGGATTGCTCTTTCAGAGAGTTTGCTCTTTAAGCGAAACACCATTGTAAATGAACAATTGTGACTTGGGGGGAGTTGCAAACCCCAATTTATTTGTTAAGCGAGTTTTTGGTTGATTTTGTTAAGCGAAGTGAACATTCAGAGAAAATTCTGCTCTTTAAGTGAGTTAACTCTTTAAGTGAGGTGCTCTTTATGCGAAGTTTGACTGTATAGATACTTGCAATTTCTTGCTTCAGAACTGCTAGAGGCAGGTGGTTTCGATGTGTGTGTGATTGTGTGTTGCATGCCAACAAATCCAATCCATCCAAAGCCAGAGTTCCCTGGAAGGAAACGAAGGAGCCTCCACCTCCTCCCTTTGGTGGGGGTCAGATTAAGCAGACCTCCTGTTCCCACCGCAAAGGGTCGGAATCAATTGTATGACTGAACAACCCCCCCCCTTGTAAATCTGCCACAAGAGTTATATAGGCCCCACCCCGTTGCTAAGCAACCCTTGGTGGGCAGGAAAGGGTGGGGGCCTGCTTTCCTTCTGCCCGGAGACTAGTGGCATGGCGGAGGAGCGAATTTCTCATTGGAGGAAGAGCCTGGAAGGGAAAGACCTCCATACTATTCTTGGCCATCATTATTCCCGCCTTTCCTGTCCCATCGAAACCCCACTTTCCCAGTCTGTCTGCAAAGGAGAAGAGACCCTCAACGGGGGAGCGGGCAGCAGGCCTGCTTAATGCGACCCCACCCAACAACAAAGGAAGGGCTTCTTCGTTTCCTTCCAGGGAACTCTGGCTTCACATGGATTTGCTGTTGGCAACGCAATACACCAGGGGTTCTCAACCTTTTCAAGATGAGGGCTGGGTCACACTCCCACAGACAACTTCAGGGGTCGGGGACAGATCACTATTTTGCCCTGCCTGCAACACATGGCGCTTCCAAGTGTGGTGGAAGCAGCGGCACATATAATGGTGTTGTGCACCGCCATAGGTCGAGAACCCCTGCAATACACAATCACTGACCTTACTCCCTAAAGGGGCCAACAGCTATGGGTGGATAAGCCGCTTTAGGTGGGATGATGGTCCCCCACAGTGGGGATGCCATTGGAAACCATCATATTGGGCCGAACGGCAAAATGAGCGGAGGAGGAAACTGATTCCCAACGGAGGTGGAAGAGGCCATGCCAGATGGACTGGCTGTGAAAATGCACCTTGTCAATATCCTCAAGGCTGCGGCAGTCCATTGCAGTCCTGGTGTTGATTCTTGCATGTCTCATTTTGGGTGTGCTGCAGGGAATGGCTCCATTATTGTAGTCTGTGGGTCACTTCATGGCAAGTTGGGATCCACCTAAAACAAATTCATGACAATGACATTTTTCCTGCTTCAGGAAAAAATGTGTTCTCAGATATGAGTTGCAGCTGACAATGACAATTACCACAGAACAGTGATGGCGAACCTTGGCACTCCAGCTGTTCTCGAACTTCAATTCCCAGAAGCCCTGATCAACAGAAGTCCTTGACTTGGGCTTTTGGTAACTGAAGTCCAAGAACACCTGGAG
Source organism: Furcifer pardalis (assembly GCA_030440675.1). Classification (NCBI taxonomy): domain Eukaryota; kingdom Metazoa; phylum Chordata; class Lepidosauria; order Squamata; family Chamaeleonidae; genus Furcifer; species Furcifer pardalis. The sequence continues at coordinate 173,227,573 of CP126893.1, read as the reverse complement.
TGTAAGGTTCACCATCATGGCCATAGGATGATATCCCTCCATGGGCATATGTAAAATACTCCCATCCTAGAAATGATATACTGTAGGTGCTTTTCCTTCCAATAGTCAAGCAGCCCCTCTTAAAATAAAGGTCTCCCTTTTCTATTTAAGCTGACAGAGTTTAGATCAGTGTTTTCCAACCTTTGGGTTTTGGACTTCAGCTCCCAGAAGTCTTAAATCAATTCACCAATCAGCCAATGTACTGGGTTGGACTTCTGGGAATTGAAGTCCCACTGTGGGGTGTGGGCCCCACATTGGGAACCACTGGTTTAGTCATTTTGTAAAATAACTTCAATGGGACTGTGATGGTTGGAAGGTCAAGAGGTCAGCAGTTCAAGACCCGAGTGCTGCACAACAGAATGAGCTCCTATCTCTGTCCTAGCTCCTGCCAACCTAGCAGTTAGAAAGCAAGAAATTGCAAGCAGATAAATACATACCACTTCAGTGGGAAGGTAAACAGTGCTCTGTGAAATCTGGTATTTAGTCATGCCTGTCACATGTCCACAGAAACGTCTGCAGACGCATGCAGATATGAGCACTGAACCCTAGAATTGGATACAACTGGCTTTTGAGCAAAGGTGACCTTTACCTAATATAACTTCTCCACAAACATCCAACATATTTTCAGAAGAACAAACTATGCAGGTGGGTGGGTGGGAGGGACCAACACTCCAATTCTGTTAATAAATCAATTTTAGTTTTTATTTTTACTTGTTTATTTTTAACAGAAACAGAACTACTGCATATAAACATCAAACAAATAAACATAGTACCCCTTTCCACTTGGACATTAGGAATCAATCCATTTATATTCATGGATCCTTATTCCCTTTCCAAAACTGTAATGGTTCTTGTGAAGGAGTTTACCTCTTCAAATATTTACAACTTCATCCTTCTAAACATTCCCTTAACTTTAATATTACATGTTAGTTTATTAACAGCTGTATCCCAAATGAACGTAAATAATCATTCAATTGAAAACAAAATATTTTGTTCTAATTGCTAGCTGTAATCAATTTTTACACACTTAACAAATTGGAAATCAATTTAGTCTTCTGATTATATTCCATTTTTTGAACTACTGATAAATTTAGTACTGTAGTATGGTCTGAAATAGCACTTTTATCTTACTTATTTCACTTATTTCTTTAAAGTCCAATGGCAAATTTTCAAGTCTGATTTTCAATACAGTCTGGCATTCCCATCAAATATGAAAATAAGTACACTACAGTAATACCCCAGATAACACTAAAACTTGGTTCCACGAGTCTTAGTGTTATCCAATTTAACATTATGTGATACATGCATCACATAACGTTAAAATCCTATGGGATGAATCACATAACGTTAAAACACCACAGAGATACACTGTAACTAGCACAGGCTTCAGCGAACGTTATGCGATACAGCCCATAGGATTTTAACGTTGTGCGATGCAATTTCCCCAGATTGCTTAACGTTATGCAGTTTTAGCATTATCTGGTCCAAACGTTATCAGAGGTATTACTGTACAGTACTTGCTTTTTAGCACTTTATCTAGTACTTCTATAGTTTAACATTTACAGTATTTAACTTCAATGGGGAGAGGAGTTACGCAGAAAGAGTCTCCTCAAAGATTGTATTTTTGAACTACATACAATCGGGCATACCCTGGTAAGGGCAATCTTGTATTGCCAGCTAACCTTTCTCACACTCAGTCAGGTGAAAGGAAATGCAAAATGAACTCATCAAAAGGTGCCTTCATTTTTGGCAGTTTCACGTCTGGCTTAGACACAAAAGAACTTCACTGGGCTAAAGTATCATTTTGAAACTAACTTATATTTTCTTTTATCTCTGAGTTGGAAGGGGCCTTTTAAACTATCAAGTCCAACCCCCTGCTCAATATCCCATATGTATTTTCAAATATTATTTTCTTCACCAAAATCTATAACATTTTAAGTAAATCCTCCTGATTTCCTGTTTCCAATATTTTATAAATTTTACTTGCTGTCTTTCATTATTTTTTACCTGCACTTCTCTCATGTACTATAAACTCTACAAATTTTGTAAAGCCTTTAAATTTGCCATATAGAAATGTTAACTTGAATGCAATCCAATATGGTTACTATAATTTAATGTGGAATCTTTTTTATCTAGCTACAGATGCTTACCAAATCAGTGTGATTTTTGGAGATTTGTTAGGCATTAATGTTCAAGTAAGAATTTGTGACAGACACCCTTAAAATGTCATGTAAATGTTCATCTGTAAGTGATGACCTACACAATTTTCATCTTGTAAAATATTTGTGGTACAAAAGACTATGAACAAATTTCTTTACATGTCTTTAACAAAACTTAACCCATTATAAAAAGCAAAATAATCACACTGATATACCACCCCATAGCACTTAGTGCACTGGGTGATTCACACGTTAATTATCATTTTGCCACCAACATGCTGGGAACTCATTTTAACGACATCAGAAGGATGGAAGGCCGAATCAACCTTGTGTTCTGGTCAGGATTGAACTCACAACCTTTTGGATGCAGTTTAACCACTATGCCACCAGGGCTCTTTAGGTTAATAAATATATCAGGTAGAGCAGAACAGAAATATAACTGACTATTTTATCTGTAAATGTCTCTAAGATGATCATTGGTTGGCAAATCAATTACTGTAGTTCCATCTAAAAATAGTCACTCTAGTCTCTCAAATGGATTCTGATAACATTCTTATTTCCATTCCATATTTATTGCTATCAGTGAATCTGTTCTGGAATTCCAGCTGCCTTGACTGGTAGTTGTTGCTGTTCAGTTGCAAAACATTTTGTATGCTTTTGGCCATAAATTGTTTCTCAGTTGTGTACATGCAAGATGCAAAAACAGGTCTTCCTTCCAGCGGAAAGTCTTTCTACACTCCAGATAATTAACTGCTTCTCTTCTTTGTACATCCTTTGATGGCTTATAAAAGATTTTTTTGATTTCAAGGTATTCCCACTGTTTTGGCATTCAGTTTCTTTGCTGTGTGAACTGTACAAGGTGAAAAATTGTTCTCTCTGAAAAAAGTTGCTCTGGTGGCACAGTGGTTAAATTGTCATATTGCAACCTAAAGGTTGTGAGTTTGATTCTGGCCAGGGGTCAGGGTTGACTCAGCTTTGCATTCTTCCAAGGTTGGTAAAACTGAATACCCAGCATTTTGGAGGTAAAATGCTAATTAATGTGTGAACCACCCAGAAAGTGCACTAGGCTAGCTGGGGAAGTACATAAGTGTATTTGCTATTGCTAAAGCCTTCAGACATGTAAATAGCTTCTCTCTTTTGTGGATTCTTTGCTGGACCATAAGGAGTGTTCTCAATCTAACACTCTTCCAAATTTTGAGTTTCTTCTCTATGTGAATTCAGATTTGTGCTTTAACTGAAAGTCTTTCCAGACTCTAAAACATTCCATGGTTTCTCCATCATGTGAATCCTTAAGTGCAAGCTAAGGATTTTGCACCTACTGATCCCCCACCCCATCCCACTATTCAAATGTTTAAATGATTTGCTTTCGACTGATGTTATTATTTATCCACTCTGTGAGTTATTTGATAATGGGTGAATGATAATTTCAATCAAAAGTTCTTTCCACATTTAAGCTACAGTATTCAAATGACTTCTTGTCTCTGTGTGTCCTGAAGTGTGTAGTAAGGTTTGCAGACCAACTAAAACTCTTTCTGCATTCTAGACCAGGAGTTCTCTACCTTTTAAAGCCGGAGGCTGGGTCACGCTCCCTCAGACAGCTTTGGGGGCCAGACAGCCATTTTGCTCTTCCTTTACCACATGGCACTTCCTGGTGTGGTGGTGGTGATAGAGCCACATGAAATGGTGTTGAGGGCTGCATCTGTCCCGTGGGCCAAAGGTTGATAATTCCTGTTCTAGACATTCAAATACATTCTCCGTTGAAGACGTTGAGCCTGGGCTCCGTCGAGGACAGTGAACCTTGGCTCCGTTTGGGGATGTGGTGTGTTTGTTGTTTGAAATCTTATGTTATTTATGCTTTGCTATATTTTACTATTTATCCTGTTAGCTGCCCTGAGTTGCTCTGCGAGTAGGGCGGCATACAAGTTTGAAAATTAAATTAAATTAAATTCTTATCTGGATGAATTATTTCATGGTCAGTCACAGTCTCTCAATCTAGTTTCTTGCACTCCGGGTTTAAAAAAGGTTTTCATTTGAATGGAACTCCCAAGACAAGTAGAAAGACTTGCAGATTGACTAAAGAGTGTCCCACACTCCAGTCATTTAAATGGTTTTCCCCCTGGAATGAATTATTTCATGGGTAGTAAGATGTGTTCTCAGTTTAAAGGTTTTCCCACACTCCAGGCATTCAAAAGGCTTCTTGGCTGTGTGGGTACTTAGGTGTTTAGCAAGGTTTGAAGACTGATTGAAACACTTCCCACACTCGAGACATTTAAAAGGCTTCTCATCTCCATGGGTCCTGTGATGCCTAGCAAAGCTTCCATATTGAATGAAGCTTCTTCCACACCTCAGACATTCAAATGGCTTCTCTCCTGAGTGGATTTTTTCATGATTAGTAAGACTTTCTTTCATCCTGAAGCTTTTCCCACACTCCAGGCATTCAAAGGGCTTCTCGTCTGCATGGGTCCTGTGATGCCTAGCAAAACTTCCACTTTGACTGAAGCTTTTGCCACACTCCAGGCATTTAAATGGCTTCTCCCCTGAGTGAATTCTTTCATGGGCTGTAAGATGGGCTCTCAATCTAAAATTCTTCCCACACTCCAGGCATTCAAATGGCCTCTCACCTGTATGGGTCCTGTGATGTGTAGTAAGGTTTACTGATTGACTGAATCTTTTTCCACACTCCAGACACTTAAATGGCTTCTCCCCTGAATGAAGTCTTTCATGGGTTGTAAGATTCGCTCTTAAGCCAAAGGTTTTTCCACACTCCAGGCATTCAAATCGCTTTTCTTCTTTATGTGTGTTTTGATGAGAAACAAAGGATTTTTTCCGTTTAAAGGCCTTTCCACATTCCTTGCATTCAAACAGTTTTTCTGTTTTATGGATTTTATGGTGTGAATTATGGTCTTCAGTCTGGCAGAAGGCCTTTCCACACTCCTGAAATTTAAATGGCTTCTCATCTGTGTGGGTCATTAGGTTTTCAGCAAGGTTTGGAGACCAACTATAATTATTTCCACACTCCAGACTTGCAAATGGTTTTTCCTCTTTGTGATCTTCCTCATGGTCATCAAGTGCTCGTGAATGGGCCAAAGTTTTCCCAAACTCAGGGTCCTCGTTGCTTTGCTCTCTTTTGCAATGACGAACAATGGATTCATCTATCTTTCCATCTTTCCCCTTCAACATCTTAATTCCATCTTGATTCCAAACAACCTCTTTTGCATTCAAACATTCATCCCTTTCCTCCATCACTTGATGTCCTCTTCTTTCATTTCTTCTCTTGGGCATTTTTCCTAATGAAAAGAGGCAAAAGAAAAGTGAACAAGAAAAACGGATTTTCAAATCAAGCAATAAAGTAAATGAAGTATGAGGAAGGAACATAGAATAATAATATCCAGCTCTTTGGGGGTGGGGGGAATTACCCCATATTGTGAGTAAAAAATAAGCTAAAATTAATTATTTAATCATATTCCCTTTACAAAGAAATGTATCCAATTAGAATTAGACTGTAGCATGAACAGAGCCATCTTGGAATTATGAAACCCTCTCTAGTTAAAAATGGTTTACAGCTAGTTTACTGAGGAACAAACCCAAAAGGGTCTTATCTGAAGTAAGCAGACATGTTTGCCACTGAACATGTTAGAATATATGTGACAAACAAAGAGGACAGAGTATCTCCCTGTCCCACTAGAGTGGACCTGAGGGGCTCTTTAAAAATACCAACTGATTGCAGAAGAAGAGCCTTTTCGGTATCCACTCCAGCCCTATGGAACCTGATGCCAGTTGAATTGTGTCTCCAGACAGAGTTGCTGCCCTTCAGGAAAGAGCTGAAAACCTGGCTGGCGGGGCAGGTGGGGAGGTGGAGAGGGAGAAATTACCACCCACCCCCACTGGCTCATTTAGAGCAGTATCACTCATGATTTTAAAAGTTATAAACTAGATTTTTAATTGGTGCAGGTGGGAGGTAATCCCCCCCCCCAGTGTTTTTAGTCGCATGTCGATTGGAGCGGCTATACAAATTGAATTATTATTATTATTATTATTATTATTATTATTATTATTATTATTATTATTATCATCATCATCATCATCATAATCATCATCATCATCATCATCATCATCATCATCATCATCATTATAGCATATGTAAGTTAGAATGTGTAACATCAAGATCAAGATAGGGCTTGGAACGTCTAACCCACCTGCATCATCTGGACTGAAGACGTGTGCTAAGCTTCGTGAAGAGTATAAAAGGCTGACTAAATCGTCTGTGACTTCTAGCAGAACCAGAACCATTTTGATATGAAGAAATTACTTTCTAAAGTATAACAGTTGTTTTTCAAAGTAAGCTAACTGAAGACCCACACCGTTTCTTATCTGGATTCTAACAGATGTTCTAACAGCATAAGGATACAGAGGCTTGGCCACTTGTTTACAAGTTAGCCCCTTTGGAAGAGCTAAGGGCTAAGGATGACATGAAATAGATAAGATGAAACTACGTAAAACAGGCTTAAACACATTGCCTCGTATGATTGGTCCACGTATTTATCTGTTTGAAAGTTGGACATGCACTTTTAGTTATTAGTTTGCATAAGTTTAATATTCCAGTATTTCTTCTTAAGAAGTTCATATATTTGGTGTGTGCAACATTTATCATTACTTTACCTTATTACCTTAAGTTTCACTCTTTGTCTGAAGAAGTGGACTTGATCCACAAAAGCTAACAATAAAAATAAAGCAGTTAGTCTTTAAAGTGCTACAGTGTTTTTATTCTATTTTTATTTTGTTTATTTTGTTTTGTTTTCTGATACCCCTCAGCAGAGGATTTCCCCCTATGTCTTTGTGCCTTCGCCGTGGTTATTAACCGAACTGGAGGAACCTGAAGCCTCCTGAGGAAATGTTCCTCAAATTTATTTATTTATTTATAATTACTGGTTGCATCCTTTTAATTTAGCACAATACACCCAAACACACAACCAACCATGGATGCTGCTTGTAATGACTCTGGTCTCCTCCTACATTTCCTCAGAGAATGGAGGAGATGCTCCTGAAGTAAAGATGAGAAAAAGGGAGTCTCAAAGCCATCCCCTGCAGCCTTCAGGCTTGTTCAGGTTTCCCATTAAACAAAAGCCTTTCTCTCTGGACCAAAGATAATGCTATACTAGTGATGGTGAACTTTTTAGTGACCGAATGCCCAAACTGCAACTCAAAAAACACTTATTTATTTCAAAGTGCCAAGACAACAACAGGGGAGCAGCCATTGGATTGCTGGGCAGAGGGGTGGGACAAACTCTGTCCTGGGGTAGCTAGGAAGTGCTCCCCTTGGGCTGCTGGGCAGAGGGGTGGGGCAAACTCTGTGCTGGGGTGAGTGGGCAGAGGGGACAAACTCTGCGCTAGGGGAGGTAGGAAGTGCTCCCATTGGGCTGCTAGGCAGAGGAGTGAGGCAAACTCTGCTGCACAGGTGTCTACAGAGGGCTCCAAGTGCCACCTCTAGCACAAATGCCATAGGTTCACCACCACTGTGCTATACAATTTTCTCAAGGATGATATACTGAGCAAAATTATTAAACCACCTGTCCTCACAGTAGACGTCATTCTATTTCAGTTAGTATCAGAACAGACAGCTGCCTCTCCAGTAAGTTGTCACATTGATTTAAACAGTGGCAGAGTGACTCCACAACAAAAGTAAAGATACAGAACAAATAAATTACACCCTTTGGGAACTCCACGTTATTTTGGAAGTTTTTGGACATAGTTTTAACTATACAGTAATACCCCGGATAACTATTGCATCGGATAATGCTAAAACCGCATAACGACGACCAATTTGGGGGGAAGATTTGCACTGGATAACGTTCTTTTTAGCGTTATCCGATACAGTCGTTCTTAGCAGCAGGGTGGCTGGAAAGCTGAACGGGGTTCTCCGTTCAGCTTCCCAGCCACCCTGCAGCTACGGAGGCAGGGGTGGGGTGGCTGGAAAGCTGACGGGGGGCTCCCCCGTCGCTTCTCCAGCCACCCCACAGCTGTGGAGGCAAGGGCGGGTGGCTAGGGAAGCCGACAGGGAGTCCCTGTCAGCTTCCCCAGCCACCCTGCAGCTGTAGATCGGGTCCTCTGATCTCTCTGGAGCAGGGAGGGGACCCGATCTACAGCTGTTACTGGGTTTCCCCGACATCCCCAGCCAGTGGAGCAAGCCAAAACGTCAGAGTTCGAACCCTGACGTTTTGGCTTGCTGCACTTGCTGAGGACGTCGGGGAAGCCCAGAAACAGCTTGGATCGGGTCCTCCCACCTTCTTGGACCTGATGTTTTTTTTACCAATTTTGGGGTCTCTGACCCCCCCCCCCGCCGGGTCCAGGGAGGTGGGGAGAACCGATCCAAGCTATTTCCAAAGTTCCCCCACCTCCCTGGAGGCTGCAGCAAGCCAAAATGTGAGGATTCAAATCCCGACGTTCTGGCTTGCTGCAGCCTCCAGGGAAACAGGGCTTTTTTTAACGTTGTGTGATCAATGCATCGCACAACGTTAAAAACCGGATAACGACGAGACTTGTGGAACCAAGTCATAACGTTATCCGGGGTACTAGTGTATCAACATTATAAAAAGTTTAAAATTTTGACCACATTTCCCAGAATTCTGCAGTCTGCCTGGCAAAGACTAGGCTGGCTGAGGAAAATGTAGGCCAAATTGGAGCATTTTCAACCTCTCCACAGTAAAATTAACAAAAACTCTCCCTCAGCCAGTCCGGCGGAGGGAAGGAGAGACAGCTGCACAGCCCCGCCATCCATCCGTCTGTCCATAAAGACGACATGGCTGCTGTGACCACCACTGGAATTAAGGACAGGTGCACAGCCCCACTAGTTGGCTGAAGACCGCCGCATTCACAGCTCGGCCATTTGGCAGAGGACACCTGCCGCCCTTCTCCCGGGCCTCACCCATGCCTGGGGGGTGGTGGTGGTTAATAGCCAGGACTTGGCCATTGGGGCTGGGGGGCTGGACACGGACACACACACCCCAGCCAGTTACGGCCTTGGACTTTCTTGCCTGTAATTTCTTATTAACTTTTCATTGTGGAACAGAAGATGGTCCTGCCTTGAGGCTGAGGAAGCCTGCGGCCCCACCCCCAGACTTTGCTGTTTGTTTGGGAACTTTTTATTGGTTGTGACTTTATCATTATATTATAGTATTGTGTTGTTGTATATTATAATGTGCTGGTTTTTTTGTAGATTGAATTTTGTATATTGTATTATTGTGCATATTGTTTAATTATGTGAGCCGCCCTGAGTTGGGCTTCCTGGTTGGGCGGCTTACAAGTGCGAAAATTAAATTGAATTAATTAAATTAAATTAAAAATGAACAATATAATTTTTAGTATTAAAGCATCAGATGAAACTAACTTTAATACAGAAGAATTTCTATTCTCAAGAGTAGCTTCCCAAGATTCAGAGAAAGGTTATGAAAGAATGTATAGCAGGGCTTCCCAAACTTTTCATGTCGCAGACTGGTCACGTGGTTCCTCCTGCCATAAAATGTGCCCACAGCTATTGTAAACACATTTCCGACAGCCACGGGTGCATTTACAACAGCCATGATCACATTTACACATGTGCGGCGTATTTTAAACGCACCCACTTCTGCTTTTGGTAGCAGCGAGGGTGGCGGTGGACCACATGAAATGGTTCTGTGGGCCGGGTCAGGGCTGTAGGCCATAGTTTGGCCACCCATGCTATACAGAATCCAGAAAAGTTAAGATGGAGTCATGGTATAAAAATATAATTAATAATACAGTGGTACCTTGCTTAAAGAGCATAATGAGTTCCACGTGATTGCTCTTTAAGCAAGTTTGCTATTTAAGCAAAACACCACTGTAAGTGACAGGTTGCAAACCCGATTTAGTTGTTAAATGAGTTTTTGGTTGGTTTTAGTTGTTACGCGAGGCAACCATTCAGAGAAAATTCTGCTCTTTAAGCTAGTTAGTCTCTAAGCAAGGCGCTCTTTATGCAAGGTTATATATTAAAACAAGTAACAAAGCCAGAGCTCTGAAAGGAGATAAATTTTTAAAAGAACACAGGAGGAGGAAAAAGCAGGGTTATAACCAGGCTTTTGGAATGTAGGTCAAAAATGACTGCTTGTACATTTATACATATGATATAAAAAGCAAGAGATACCCAGTGTTTTATTTCTGATACCTGTTAAATATTTCCTGGCCAATTCTGTTTGTCAGGAACATTCTGTATCTCTTGAAACATACAACCAACAAAGCTCAGCAACGTTTTCTAAAAAATATTTCTCCACAACCCTAAAGACTTTTTGTCATGCTGACTATGAAGTGGCTCTTTGAATTAATGGGATAATGATCTTTATTGCCTTCTAAGGCATGACCCAAGACAGCTCAGGACAAGAATTAACATTGACAAGTGTGGTTTTTTTAACCAAATGCTTATAAAATTCAACAATTTAGAAACAATTTTCATATCAAAATGTATTAATACTATTCAAAGTTTTACTACTGGTTACTTGATTGAGCCGTACTTCACACGTTCTAGTTTGACGTGGCGGATCGAAGCATTGTCTCCCATGAGATTTTAGTGGGCTCTTGCCACTGGAAGATCCTACCGCTATCATGAGCCACTGAGGTGAACCACTGCTTGCTTTGTTAGCTGGAAGGCTGCCAAGTCGGCAGTTCGAGACTCAGGTACTGCATAACGGTTTGAGCATTGTCTGTCCCAGCTCTTGGGGACATGAAAAGAGCCTCATTCGGGCATCACCTGAGCGGAGTTTCTCCAGCAAAAATAAATCCTTTCAACCCAGAAAAGTTTCTGACATGAAATTATTATTACCTCTACCGTAGCATGGTCCGATGGCGCACAGGAGACTGAGGCCAGTTTTTTTTAAATGCTCCTTTAGCCATTTATAATACGATGATACAACTGGTTGGGCTCATGTCGAAGTTGGCCATATTAACGCAACGCACTGGTCAGAGGCACTGCCTGAGTACCTGACCCGATTAGCTGACCTGTGATTCTATTACGGAGAACTCCCCGTTCTGGACCAATATCCAACACCTTTGTGGCATGGAGGGAATACACCCCCTCCACCATAGCTGTCAGACGGCCAGGATCACTGCTGCACCACATTGAGGCATGAGGTGGGATTTGCACAGAGGCGTAGCTACCGCCGTATCAATTATACGGGGCCCCCGGGCTACGGGGGCCCCCAACGGCAAAAAAAGGAAAAGAAAAGAAAAAGAGCAAAAATTTACTGCGCATGCGCAGAAACTCAATCTGACGCATTGCGCATGCGTCAGATTGAGTTTCTGCGCATGCGCACTTTATTGGAGCCATTTTTGGCTCCAATTTTAAAAAAATAAAATTTCGGAGTCGGAGCCGCAGCTTCTCAGAGCGGCTCCGATGATGGCCCTCAGAGGAGGGCACCTCCCCTGGGGCTGCCCAGAGTCCCACGGGCAGGTTGAGGCCTGCCCGGGCTGTCCGCTGCTGCCGAACCCCCATGGCCTGGGGACGCCTGGCAGAGTGCGCCACCGCCTCCTCTGGAGGATGCGCTGCTGCTGCCCGTCCTTTGTCCGCAGCGGGTCCGGAGAAGCTCAGCCTACTCGCGAGCAGCGGCAGCGGGCGGGGAAGGCGGGAGCGCGCCCGGCCGGCAGGTCGCGAGCGCGCACCTTGCCCCCTCCCCCGGCCGGCTACCGGGCTCTCCGCCTTCTTCACTGCCCGCTCACGCGCCTCCTGCCTCCCGGGAGCGCGGCTGCCTCGGAGCCCGGCGCCATCGGAGGGCACCACGGTCGGGCTCGGCGGGGCGGAAAGGCGCGCCTCGGAGCCCGGGGCAGAGGGCGAGGATGGAGCCGGGAGGGTAAGTGAGGGTTTTGTGTTTCGGGTGGGTGGGTGGTTTATGTGTGTGTTGGGAGGGTGGGTGGATTTTTATTAAATTTTTATTTTATTTCTTTATTTATTTTATTTATTTAAGTTATTTACGGGTTTGTGTTGTGGTTGTTTGGGTGGGTGGGTGGGTTGAGGTGTGTGTGTGTTTGTTTGTTTATTTTAATTCTATTTTACTTATTTATTTTATTTTTATTTTTGGCCCCGCCCACGACGTCATGACGTCATGACGTTGGCTCCCCCCACGACGTCATGATGTCATGACGTTGGCTCCGCCCCGCATATAAAGGGCCCCCAAACAATTTTTATACGGGGCCCCGCCAAGGTAAGCTACGCTTCTGGATTTGCAGTGGTTTATAATTGAAGCAGGGACTGCAGTGGCTCAAGTGGCTATGACGCTGACTGGAAGGTGAGAGATCAACAGTTTGAGTACTGCAGGTTGGAATGAGCTCCCGTCTTTGTCCCAGCTCCTGCCAACCTAGCAGTTTGAAAGAAAGACACTGCAAGTAGATAAATAAGGACCACTTTGGTGGGAAGGTAAACAGTGTTCCGTGTCCTCCGGTGCATAGTCATGCCTGCCACATGACCACGGAAATGTCTGCGGAAGCAGACAGCACCTGCTCTTCGGCTTTGAAACAGAGGTGAGCAATGAACCCTAGATTAGGATACGACTGACTTTCGAGCAAGGGTGACCTAAACTATTTCAAAGCATAACAAAAAAAATTAAGAAAAAACAAAGACAGCCAGAGAGAAGACTTACCAGGTAAAACGAGGAAATAGCAACGCCAGGAGGAAAATGTAACGTCGTTCCTCTGCCGGGGAGGAAGACGTGTGGCCCTTCCTTCGTTTCCCTGCTCAGGAATGTAACGCCGTTCCTTTCACCCTGAGCTGGAAGGAAAAGTTACCAAACGAGTCCTCAGGGAAGGAGAAAACACGGCTCTCCTCTCCCAGCGCTTGGAGGAGGCTCTCTTTGCTTTTACTACTACTACTACTACTACTACTACTACTACTACTACTCCGCCCCCCCCCAAACTCCCAGCCAGACACCTTCAGAGAGGTCTTGAAGTCCGAAAACATATAACGCCTCCCACAATCTTGAGACCTTCCCTCCCCCGTTTGGGCGTGGAATTCTCCTTTCAAACTACAACTCCCGTCGTCCCTGCCACCCGCCCTGTCGTGCAGAATTCTGGGAATTGTAGTATTTAAAGGCCTTGAGGTTTGGTATCCCCTCTCTGGCTCCAATAATAATTGGAAAAGGCGAGTTTCTTAGAGAGCCCCGTTCGCAAAAGTCTAAACCCCGCCTGGGAGAAGATGGGATTTGTAGTCCCGAAATAATAGGGGACTTGCCTCAGGAATTCACCCAAACAATGTCGCCGTTAGACGAGCAGGGAGTAAGGACTATTACCGGGTGAATGGACCCTCCCCACATTTCCTCCCTCTCTAGGAATCCTCCTTTCTATTGCTTTTAACCCTTTCAGAACCAATGCCAAGTGCAGTACTATAGATCAGGAGTTCCAAGTAGTAGATCTGGAGTTCTCAACCTTTTAAAGCTGGGGACTGAGTCACGCTCCCTCAGGCAGCTTTGGGGGCCAGGCAGCCATTTTGCCCTCCCTCCACGAAATGACACTTCCATATGTGGAGGCGGGGGGGTCCGGCGGCACATGAAATGGTGCCGTGGGCCACATTCAGCCCACTGTGACATATTGCAGGTTGAGAATCCCTGAAGTACTGTAGATGAAAAGAAAACAGCCCTGCGTTGCATCCAAGTTATAATTATATGACTAGGCTGCTTATTTTACTTTCCCCGACTGCTAAGGCTGCCATCAACTACTCTTTCCCCCCCCCCCCTAGATTTCTGAGAGGATGCTTGCTGAATGACACAGTTACAGTACAGTACTCATATTCCAATGCACCAGTGGTATAGGGACCCAGCCTGCTGGTTAATTTAGTAAATATTCTCTCTCCCTTCTAATCTTTTAATTTTTTATCCTTGATTGGTAATCTCTTAAATTTTTAACGTTTGTCAGTTTTATAGGGTTTGTAGAATTATTATTATGTTAATTTTTTAAATATTGCATTACTTGTAATTGCTGTGGTTGTCTGATTGTGTTGTGAGCCACCCTGAGTTGGGTTTCCTGAGTGGGCGGCATAGAAGTGCAAATAAATAAATAAATGCTCTATTCCAGTGGTTCCCAAGCTGTGGTCTACAGACCCCTGCTGCGAAGGCTTAATGCAGGGGTGGGGAATGTCCTGCCTGGAAACATTTGGTCTGGCACATGGCAAGCACTGGACCTCCTTTCCCCACGCACCCCTTTTGTCAATGTTCCTCTTGTACTCAAGCCTTCTCCACACCTGCCCCAACACGCATGAAAAGTAGCAGCAAAATTATACTCTTTATCATTTTTTAGCTTCCATTTTCATGTGACTTTTGTATGTCTGTCATAATAATGGTTCCATTTGGTGGTTGTTTCAGTGATAAATGTCTTTAAAGGGGGAGGGGGGAAGTGAGAAGAATTGTAAACACATTTCATTAAATATTGAGGGGGAATTGGCATCAAATTCAGAATTAGCATGTTAAAATATCATAAAATGTGACATTTGATCAAGAAGATTGTTGATGCTAGTATTTTAAGTTCATATGGAATCATTTAAAAGTCTGGCCAAATTATTCTGCTATGGTAATAGAGTAGACCAGTAGTGACATATCTATGGCATGTGTGCCAAATGTGGCACTCCAAGCCATTTCTGTTGGCACAGGCACCATCACCCCAGCACAGAGTTCACTCTGTCCCTCTGCCCAATGGGAGTGCTTCCCCCCCCCAGCAGTTTGCTCTGCCCAGCAGCCCAATGGGAGTGGCTCCACCCCCCAGCAGAGTTCACCCAGCCCCTCTGTTTGGGTACTTGGACTCTAAAAGGTTCGCCATCACTGGAGTAGACCATACTTCCAGTGACTCAATACCAAGCGTCAGGCAGCAGTTAACGAACCTGACAACCCTGAGGACTAAGGGCCTTGGGTGCCGAAGTCCACAGGGAAGGGTGATGGTCCCCAAGTGGATTAAATCCCACTTGAATCCATCTTGATGGAGGGCAGCAGCTTCATCAGTGCTGGCCTGGGGCTGACGAGGACTTTGTATGCCAAAAGGGCTCAGGACCAGAAAGTGACTCATGGAACTGGATCAGTGGTATGGGGTCACTCTGTGATGTGGAAGGCAGATGAAAGGCCACAGCATTATATTCGCAGGATAGTCTTCATGGCTGATCGCCATGAGGATTGCTAGTATTCGGAATCAGATAAGACACAAAAAAGGAGTTATCATTAACAGATTAACTTATTTTCCAGTCTCTCCAAATTTGAAGACCCTTCATGACAAAATTGAAAAAAAATATTTGATGTACTCTAGTGCTTTCAATCTTGAATTAAGATTTGGTGGTAAGAGTATTTTAGTAGAAAAAACCAGAGATCCCTCTGCCGGTTAAGAAAATGGAGCATTTGAGTGTGGAATAAAATTCCCTGCTGGTTTAAAAACTTTTTGGATTGAGAAATTGATCAATAAAAAAAAGCCCTAAGTCAGGGATTCTCAACCTGTGGCCCTCGGGCTGCACTATTCTACGTGACCCCCACTGCCTCCACCACACCAGGAAACGCCATGTGGTGGAGAAAGGGCAACATGGCTATCTAGCTTCTGAAGCTATTTCAGATATCATGATCCGTCCCTCAGCTTAAAAGGGTTGAGAACTCCTGCTCTAAGTGAAGAAAGGTCCAGAAATTGAGAACACATATACAGTACAGAGTGGTACAATATTTGGGTCACATAGTCAGAAACAAAAAACAGATTGTTACTGCTGATCATTCAAGGTAACAATAAATGGGAGAAGCAGGGACAAATTCTTGGCTTCAGAACATAGATTCCATCCCATTTATATGCATAAGACGAACATTCCTGCCTACCTTTTGAAAGTCAACACAGCCAGCCTGGATTCCCCCCTCCCCCCCAGGGGGGGGGAGAAAGGAAATGTATGGATGAGGAAGATAGGAATGAACCAGAAGGATGGCCCTGTGCTTAGACATTACAAATTATAGACTCCCAGAATTTGAGAAGTAGAAGATGTTTTGAGTCCATGTTCCCACCAGAGGTGGAAAACCATGGGACACGAACTGTGACCCATACATTACCCTATCAAATTAGAACAAACCTCTGAATTTGTTTTAAATATTCCTCCCATCACTGCTGCAGTTTCCAATATTCTTCATATATTTGGGATGAAATGCCATGGCGACTTCATTTGAAAGTTGTCTGGTGTTCAGCAAAATTGGCAGAATAGTAGAGTACAAACACATATACAGTAATACCCCGGGTAACGCGAGTACCGAATAGCGTGAAAACCGCATAACACAAGATTTTCAGGAAAATCTTGTATCGAATAACGCGATTTTCACGTTATTCAGTGAGATGAAATGATATAGCAGAGTGCTAGAAGTGGCTGGCTATGGCCACACCCTAGAGTGTGAGAGTGTTTGCTTGAGTAATAGACAAAACAAACTTTCAGCTTGGGTTGTAGGAATTCTCTATTTACACTATATACAAAGCTGTGCACGAAGTGCAAGGTAACACATGTCTTCTATTCAGACTATGTGGTGCAGCAAAATCTATAAACAGTCTTTGAGAGCTTTAAACTTCTATCTTCATTAAAGCAAAGCAAACACAGTCCAAACCTTATCTGTTCCTTCAAGGTCGGCTTTGAAGATAGTCAGCAGTTCCTTTTAGCTCTATTTCAAACACAGAGTCTTTGATTAAGGCACCACAATGTGGCAGTGGTATGTTGTCCAATGTCTTGCAATCCGGCAAGGCAAACATACCAGGAAACGACGAAGCAGTCCAACAGCTGGCTGGCAACAGTGGCAACAGCAGTGGCACGACAGCAGGCAGGCAACAGCAAGCAACAGTGGCACGAAGCAAACAATGGCACGAAGCAAAACGTGGCATGAAGCAAAGTGTCTGAGAATGTTGCCTGAATTTATGCTACTTACAAACCCTTAATGATAGCACCTGGCTGGGGTAACGTGCAGAGCCTTAAAGGTACAGTCATCGGTTTGCTCTTGTTGCAACACTAGCTCATGTATCCTAACATTCAGAACAAGCGTATGCGTGGGGGGGAGTTGGATTGGGTAGAACATCTACCCAATCCTACCCCCCCCAGCGCCCGCCCCCACGATGTTTGGAAAGGGTACGGGGATCCTTACCCTTTCAAAACTTCGAGTTGCGAAAGGGTAAAGATCCTTACACTTTTGCAACTTCGCACGTGCGCACGCGTGTCGTTCGGGGTTAGGGCAGGAGACAGGAAAGACCCCCGTCTCCTGCCCTAACCCCGAACGACACGCATGCGCACGCTCGAAGTTGCAAAAGTATAAGGATCTTTACCCTTTTGCAACCTCAGGCGGCTTGGAGGCTTGCACGGCGGTGGTAAGGGGAGGATGCGGGAAGGTCCCTCACATCCTCCCTTCACCGCCACCGCACCGTGCGTGCACGCCCGCGATTCCGAAGGGGTACCCGTTTGCAACCTCGGGTGGCTTGGAGGCTTGCGAGGCGCGGCGGCGGTCAGGGGAGGATGCGAGGGACCTTCCCGCACCTTGTCTTTCCCGTACCTTGCCCTAACCCCGAACAACATGCGATCGCGTGCCTACCCGGGGGGGGGGAATGCCGAGCCTTGCCTCGGCATGGTTTGTCCCTGACGTCAGGGCTTTTTTTTAGCATTGTTCGATCAATGTATCGAACAACATGAAAAACCGGACAACATCATAACTTGTGGAAACATGTCATCACGTTGTCCGGGGTTCTATTGTACAGTAAATAAAAGTAGGACACAAAAACCTATTCAAGCAGCTGTGAAATGACTGTCATTCTAGCACTTTAGAATATCTCGGCAGTACTGGCACAGTATTAATGACCACAATGCTCTGAGGGCTGAGGCATAAATTATTTTTAAAAAAGTTTTCTTTCTACAATACTGAGAGTGTCTCTTCCTCTCCTTTAATTTAATGATATGAATTTTAAAATATGAATTTATGGAAACTGAACAACTGTTTTGGTCAAGAGGCCTCAGATAGAGGGATCTCAGCTTGGTACCGTCATTAACAAGCAATAACCCAAAACAATTCAGACACAATAAAGGCAAAATATTTATTTCCTTTACAGCAAATCTAGAAAATTAGTTCTACATAATGAAGACGTAAGATATAAGAATGATAACATAACAATGTAGTAAGAGAAAAATAGGGGATTTCACATAAAATTATGAAATGAAAATGAGTGAAGGCAAAAATAAGCAACTCTATGAAAGAGGAAGCTCCTAGCTTTCACTGCCTCTCTGCCAACTTTGGAAAGGTATCTTCAACACTCTGGAAAATCCTGTTCAGAATTGCAAAAAGTAACACCTCCACAGTGCTCTCAATGGTCCACAGCTGGTGAATGCAGGAGTCAGAAGACTGATCTCAAATTTATAGACATGGGATTAGCAACTACTTTCACAGGAAGGGCAAGAACAGAGCACCCATTCATCTAAAGGACCCGGCAAGGGCAGTAAAACACTTATTTCAAACTTTTTTCTCTGTTTATCCCATATTATCTGACAAATTTTTCCCATTTCGGTGAGTCTGTTGCCAATTTAAAAGGAACCATGTGCTTTGATATGAGAACGTGCGGGAAATAACCCAGAATGAGTGGTAACTTTTTGTCTAACATGACTGGAAGACACCCCACTCCAGACCACTTGAGGAATCTGAGATTTGCATGTCTGACCTGTGTCAGACTTTATTGGAACTTAATTGGCACTTTTTATTTGAAACTTTATTGGAACATGAGAAACCAGAACACTCAGCTGCTCTTGTTCTTGGAACACACAGATTTCTTCGGTATCTGTCTCATCTTTATGGTGCCCAGCTGGATGGAGACCCATAGGTAAAAATACCAGCTAACATTTGTGATTTATTCATCTTTTAGTAAAGGCACCACACACACTTCCCTTAGGACAGTCAACCATTTTTTTTGACACCTTGGCCGGGGGGGGGGGGATTTGTACATGTGTATGGTCAGTCATGTTAGACCAGGGGTGCCCAAACTTTTTAGACTGCAGGCCGATCATGTGATTCAGGGATCCGGTCACTAAGGCCCGAGGGCCGGATGCAGCCCCCAATGCCAATCATCCAGCCTGCAAAGCCCTCGTCGCTCCTGGAAGCGGAAGTAAAACGTGCCCATACAGAGCGACGAGGGCTTCATGGGCTGGATGAATTGGCATCGGGGGCCGCACCCGGCCCCCAGGCCTTAGTTTGGGCACCACTGTGTTAGACTAAAAGTGACCACTCATTCTGAGTTGCCACAGTGAGATGGCGGCAATATAAATTCAATTCATTCATTGAGCCTAAGGAACTTTCTAATTCTAAAGGCTTTTCCAAACTCTGTCTCTGCCCATTCTAATATTCTCTTAACTAAAAAAAACCCCTATACTGTATCTCCCATCTGGTTTCTGACTTCTACCAAATGTGACAATGATTCCATAAGAGACAGAGTGTGGAAAAGCTTTTAGAATAAGAGAGCTCTTTAGAATCAATGAAAGAATCGACACAAAAGAAAAGCCATTTAAACACCTGAAGTGCGGGTAAAGTTTCAGTTACAACTGAATGGGTATCCCAGAACCCACTGAAGTGAGAAACCACAGCGAAGAGACCTTTTTTCTTGAATAAGGCTCCTTCACACATGTGTACAGTTTGCTCTAGGCGTAAGTTCATTGATGACTACTAAAGGATGTTTGCAATCTAAAACTCTTTCCACATGAGATGGGTCTTGGGATACCCATTCAACTGTGACTGAATTTTTTTTTGCACTTGAGATTTTTTCATGGACCCTAAGGAGGTTTCTTTTTTTAAAAGAAATGACGTCTAGCCTGTGTGTTTGTGTAGTGAGGTTGGCAGATTGACTGGTACTCCTTCTCACCAGTGAGGCTCCTATGATGCGCAGCAAGGTTTGTTCTTTGACTGAAGCTTTTTCCACATTCTAACCATTCAAATGGTTTTCACCTGTGTGCATCCTATGATGTGCGGCAAGACTTGCCCGGTAACAGAAGCTTTTTCCACACTCCAGACATTTGAAAGGCTTTTCACCTGAGTGGATTCTGTGATGTGAAGCAAGGAATACATTTCGACTGAAACGTTTTCCATACTCCAGGCATTTAAACGGCTTCTCACCTGTGTTGTGCAGCAAGACTTGTATGCTGACTGAATCTTTTTCCACACTCCAGGCATTTGAAAGGCTTTTCACCTGAGTGGATTCTGTGATGTGAAGCAAGGAATGCATTTCGACTGAAACGTTTTCCACACTCCAGGCATTTAAAATGACTTCTTACCTGTGTGGATCCTGCAATGTCTAGAAAGATGTGTTGAACGACTGAAGCTTTTTCCACACTCTAGACATTTGAATGGTTTTTCACCTGTGTGAGTCTTGTGATGTTGTGCAAGGTTTGTTCGTGTACTGAAGCTTTTTCTGCACGCCAGACATTTAAAAGGTTTTTCTCCTGTATGGACCATGTGATGCGCAGCAAGGGTATCAGAGCGACTGAAACTCTTCCCATACTCCAGACATTTAAAAGGCTTCTCACCTGTATGGATCTTGTGGTGCTTAGCAAGGCTTATCCGATAACGGAAACTTTCTCCACACTCCAGGCATTTAAAAGGTTTCTCACCAGTGTGGATCCTATGATGTGCAGCAAGGTTTGCTTTTTGACTAAAGCTTTTTCCACACTCAAAGCATTCAAAAGGCTTCTCACCCATGTGCATCCTGTGATGTGTAGCAAGGCTTTTACTTTGACTGAAACTTTTTCCATATTCCAGGCATTCAAAAGGCTTCTCACCTGTGTGTATCCTATGATGAGTAACAAGCCTTGAATTTTGACTGAAGCTTTCCCCACACTCTAGGCATTTAAAAGGCTTCTCACCTATGTGGATCATGTGATGTGAAGTAAGACTTGAACTATGACTGAAGCTTTTTCCACATTCAAGGCATTCAAAAGGCTTCTCACCCGTGTGTATCCTGTGATGCGTAACAAGGTTTGACCTTTTACTGAAGCTTTTCCCACACTCCAGGCATTTAAAAGGCTTCTCACCAGTGTGGGTCCTATGATGTTCAGTAAGGTGTACTCTTTCACGGAACCTTTTCCCACACTCTAGACATTTAAAAGGTTTCTCCCCTGTGTGAATCATGTGATGTGAAGTAAGCCTTGAACTTCGACTGAAGCTTTTCCCACACTCCAGGCATTTAAAAGGCTTCTCACCTGTGTGGATCCTGTGATGTGAAGTAAGGCTTGCACGTTGACTGAAGTTTCTTCCACAGTCCAGGCACTGGTATAGCATCTTCTTTGAGGGTATTCTTTTATGATCTGTATGTTTTCTCAGTTGAGAGTTTGCTCTACATTCCATATCAGTAGTTGTATGGACTGTTCCAGAAATTCAAATAAGTATTGGAAGACTAATGAAGAATCACTTCTGAAAAGGGTCTGCAGAGATTCCAATGGAAAAATCAGTCCTGGAGAAAACAAAGAAACATAAAAAGATTGCCCTCTGTTTTTAGCTGGTCCTGATAGCCACAGTATCTCTCCTCTGTTTTTCCTTACTACCTACATCTAGAGAACTAAAAATATATTAATTGGACATGTGCAAAAAGACTCAGCAACACAAAACTTAATTCATATCCAGGTTTAATTCCTTTAGATTTTCCCAGCACAAATTCAATACCTTCTCCCTAAATGTCAGCAAACTCATTTTTCTTAATAATACATTTTTCAATGTTAATATATATAAATACGGTATCCTCCCTTCATCTGCACACACACGCACACACAGAGTATATTGTCTAGCTGGATGAAGGGAGGACACCGTATTATTGTATATTGTAATAGTTCTATCAGAAAACAAAACAAAATAAACAAAATAAAATAAAATAAAAAACACTGTAAGTGGACTTGATCCACGAAAGCTAACAATAAAAATATAGCAGTTAGTCTTTAAAGTGCTACAGTGTTTTTTAATTTTATTTTATTTTGTTTATTTTGTTTTGTTTTCTGATATGCCTGAACCACAGACTAACACGGGCTACTATTCCAAAAAATTCATGTAATAGTCTGTTTTTGTTATTTCATTGTTTATTGTAATGTATAGTTCTTGTTGATTTAAAGTTTTAAAAAAAAAATTTTTAAAGAAAATTTAGCAAAAGTATCAAAATTGAAGATTTTAAGATAATGAAAGAAGCTGTATAAGAACAGGCAAAGAAGATCAAAAACTGGAGTGCATCCTGGTTTAAATGAACTCCAAGGATTCTGGCTAAAAACAACAAATTTACATGCAAGATTGGTAAATCAGATGGAAATACAGTACCAGCAAATGAAAATTGGTTAACACCTGGAAGGACACTCCTAATTTGGAAGGATAAAGAAAAGGGAAATGAGCCAGGAAACTACAAATCAATAACATGTCTACTAACAACTTACTCACAGGCATACTTGCAAACCAGATATATCGACATTTGAAAAACTACAATATGTTGTCTGTAGAGCAAAAAGGGTTCTGCAAAAATTCAAGAGGAACCAAGAATCAGCTATTAATTGACAAATTGGGTTTGAAGAATTAAAAAAAAGCTGAACAAATTTGTTTATGGCTTAGATTGACTATAAAAAGGCATTTGATTCAATTCCACACAGCTGGATTGAGAAATGCCTTGACATTTTTGGAATTAGCAACAATATTTAACATTTCATGGCTGTGTGAAACTGCATTCTTGTGCTTGCTTGTCTGTCATCTTGCTTGACCAGACCCCTTCTCCCTTTGAGCCCCTGAATTTGTTATATAAAGAACACGCCTGTAAGTTTCACTCTTTGTCTGATGAAGTGGACTTGATCCACGAAAGCTAACAATAAAAATATAGCAGTTAGTCTTTAAAGTGCTACAGTGTTTTTTATTTTATTTTGTTTATTTTGTTTTGTTTTCTGATATGCCTGAACCACAGACTAACACGGCTACTATTCCATAAAATTTCATGAACTCTTTAATTCTTCTTCTATATCTAGAACAGATGTGAACTGCCAAAATAAAGCCTCTTTGAAGCTATGGCAATTAATGGCCTGTGGAGAAGAATTTGATGAAGCTAAAATTAATCATGGAATTTTTCAAGGTAAATCACTATCACCTTTGCTATTTGTGTTATTGATGGCACCATTGACAACTACAGTAATACCCCGGATAACGATTGCATTGGATAATGCTAGAATCGGATAACGCTGCAAGTTTTTTGGAAAAAACTTGCATCGGATAATGATTCTTTAGCGTTATCCGAGGCAATGGTCTGGGGTGTGTGTGTGTGGATTGGGTAGAAAATCTACCCAGTCCCTCCCCAGCGATGGATCGCTGTGCTTGGGGGGGTGGATTGGGTAGCCAAATCCACACCCTAAGTGCAGCGACTGCTGTGAAAGAACTAGGGTCGGGGAGAAAGGTGCTCACTCTCGCACGCCTTTCTCCCCGACCCTAGTGCATGGATTGCTGCACTTGGGGGGTGGGGTGGGTATATGCACCCCCAAGCGTAGCGATGTTTGGATTGCTGTGAATAAAGAACGGGTGAGGGAATCCCCAACGCGCGGGCTCGGGATTCCCTCACCCCTTCTTCATTCACAGCGATCCAGAGATGGCTGCGCTTGGGGAGGGGGAGAAATACCCACCCCATCCCCCAAGCGCAGCGATGGATTGCTGTGCTTGTGGGGTGGGTGGTATTCCCCCCCTTCCCAAGCGCAATAGTTTGGAATGCAGGAAGGACGGGAAGGAAAGAGGCGCGAACTCGCGCCTCTTTCCTTCCCGTCCTTCCTGCATTCCAAGCTATCACTGCACTTGGGGAGGGGGGATATACCCACCCCACCCCACAAGCACAGCGATCCATCACTGCACTTGGGGGTGGGGGTATTACTGTAGCAATCGCTAGCCTAGGGTCAGTTTGACTTCAGGGACAAACCACACGATTTGTCCCTGAAGTCAGGGCTTTTTTTTTTTAGCGTTGTTCGATGCATGCATCAGACAATGCTAAAAATCAGATAACGTCATGACTTATGGAACCAAGTCATTATGTTATCCAGGGTTTTACTGTATTCTAAATAGAACAAGCTGTGGATATGAATTGGCTAAGAAAGGACAGAAGGTTTCACATTTGCTCTGTACGAACAATCTAAAATTGTTTGGAAAGACAAGAACTGAATTAAATATTTTGCTGGAAAGTACAAAGAAATTTAGTAAAGGTATCAGAATGCAATTTGGAATTGAAAAGTATGCAACAATTACTGTTAAGTCAGGCAAAATTGTCAAAGGTGATGGATTTGAGTTACGGTAGATAATGAAGAATGTATCAAAGCCGCCCCTCCCCCTGTGCCTATACCAACTGCCAGGGGAAGAAGAAGCCAGAGCAGGTTGAGGACCTTGCCGCCCCTCCCCCTGTGCCCACCCCAACATATTGTATTGTAATGTAATGTAATGTATTGTCTGTAAGCCGCCCTGAGTTGCCACGGCGAGTGGGCGGCAATATAAATTTGAACTAATAAATAAATAATAAATAAATAACATCAGAAGAGGAATACAACTACCTGGGAGTTTTGGAAGCTTCTGACCTGCTAAACAACCAATTCAAAATAACTACTTCTGCACAATACATAAAGCAGGTCCAGAAAATTTTTAGGTCAGAACTGAGTGGAGGCAACATCAGAAAGGCAATGCCTGTTATATGACATTCAGCTGGAATAACTGATTAGACCCAAATGGAATTAGACAACCAAGAGAACCTTGGCACTAGCCCAAGTCAGCATTCCTGCCATCATTGACCTAGATTGAGAAACAATGAAGGTAATGACTATGCATCATGCTTTACACCCAAAAGTGAGGTCCGTGGAGCTCTCTGGGACAGTCTACCTCGGAGCAGCAGTTAGTCTTTAAGGTGCCACATCATTTTTTGTCTTTTTGTTTTATTTACTTTCTGATATGCTTGAAACACATTTCAAAAGTTCTGATTTGGTAGCTGTGTTAGTCTGTGTTTCAAGCATATCAGGAAGTAAATAAAACAAGAAGATAAAAACATTGTGGCACCTTAAAGAGTAATTGCTATATTTTTTTCTGTTAGCTTTCATGGATCAAGTCCACTTCTTCATCCACTTCTTCATCCACTTCTTGATTCACGAAAGCTAACAGTAAAAATATAGCAGTTAGTCTTTAAAGTGCTTCAGTGTTTTTGTTTTCTGATATGCCTGAACCACAGACTAACATGGCTTCTGTTACAAAAAATTCAACTGTATTTTAATGTGAACTTTTATGGATCGAGTCCACTGGGCACACAATGGTTGGTTAGCTAGCATAACGGATAAGTTTACAAACCAGTGTGGCTTTTTCTACCCGGTAATAACTGCAATGGTTCAAGTGGTTAAGTCACTGAACTTGATGACTGGAAGATCAGCAGGTCAGCAGTTTGAGACCCGAGTAATGCACAATGGAGTGAGCTTCCATCTCAGTACCAGCTCCTGCCAACCTAGCAGTTTGAAAACAAGAAACTGGAAGTAGATAAATAGGTACCACTTCAGTGGGAAGGTAAACAGTGTTCTGTGCACTCTGGGGTCTAGTCATGCTTGCCACATGACCACAGAAAACAGCACTGGCTCTTTGGCTATAAACAGAGATGAGCACTGAACCCTAGAGTTGGATACAACTGGCTTTTGAGCAAGGGCAACCTTTACCTAATAATAGAAGATCCCTGATTGGTATTTAAATTTGCTGTGACGTTTGGCCCTGTATAGTTGCAAGTGGTTAGTAAAGGTAAAGGTTGCCCTTGCTCAAAAGCCAGTTGTATCCGATTCTAGGGTGCAGTGCTCATCTCCATTTACAGCCAAAGAGCCAGTGCTGTCTGTGTTTGCAGACATTTTCATAGTCATGTGGCAGGCATGACTAGATCGCCCACCCAGTCACATGGCCAGTGGTGGGCAGCAAAAAATTTCACTGCCACTGTGGGCGGAGCCTACATCATGGGCGATCTAGTCATGCCTGCCATATGGCCATGTATACATCTGCAAACACAGGCAGCACTGGCTCTTTGGCTGTAAATGGAGATGAGCACTGCACCCTAGAGTTGGATATCACTGGCTTTTCAGCAAGGGAAACCTTGAATCACTTGCAGGGACAAAACCTGATCAGGCAGGGCAGGAAGGTGGGCGTGGCCACCCAATTTCACTACCCTTCCCTTTCCAGAAGGCCACCCCCTGCCCAGAGGCCACCAATTTTGCTACCCCCTCTGTGTGTGTGTGTGTGTGTGTGTGTGTGTGTGTGTGCAAACCTGTCGCTGCCCACCACTGCACATGGCCACAGCCAGCAAGTCACATGGCCAACAGCTGGTCACACCCATATAGTAGGCCACACCCACAGAGTGGTAGTATAAAATGTTGAAGCCCACCACTGATTCCAGTGTCTAGTCACATCCACGGAAACATCTGCATGTCCATGGAAACATCTGCAGACAGATGTTTTAATCTTTGCTGCCACATTGGAGAGGTGGCACTTTTAGGTCAAAGACCTATCTAAGGAGACTCCCAGGTATTTGTGGTTACTACAGTATTGCAGATTATCTCCTCTGAATGATACAGCTGGTTTATACCCTGAGTTTCTGTTCTGCAAATGAAAGTTTTCTGACGGTTTGGTCTGAGATTATTCTGACGAAGGTAAATGTCCAAGAGGTTTGGGGTGCAAAAGTAGACTAGCCTCCACATGGTGCACCCCGGGCAACGTGACACAGTTATGGCTAAATAGTCTACACATTAGAATAAGATGAGACCAAACTGCTGAGTGTGGCCTCCCGGTCAAAAGCTACGTAGAAAAAAGATATATACCTAAAAGATGATCACTAAACACTAGAGTCGGATATGACTGGTTTTCAAGCAATGGAGATCTTTTCCTATAGATACTGTTAAATATCATCATAAGACAACATCTGAAAACCTTTCATGACAAATGCTTTCAGTACCCAAAGATATCAAGTATTTTAATGTTGATATCTCCCATACACAGATTGCTATTTGCGGCAAGATATTTTGTATATTATATTGCAACCTTCCTGCCAATTATCTTTAGCAAAGCAAGAAGTAACCGGGTGCAGTGTTTTTATTTGCATGTCAAAGGCTGATCAGAGACCAGAATGGACTTTTTCAGACCCTTTGAGATTGAAAGGGAGACATTTAGAGCTAATCTGAATAATCTATTGTTGCTGATGGCTGTGGGAAGCTGTATTGTTGTGCTTGCTTCTTGTCTGTCATTTTGCTTGAACACACCCTTCTCCCTTTTGACCCCCTGAATTTGGTGTATAAAAGCCATGCCTGTAAGTTTCACTCCTTGTTTAAAGAAGTGGACTTGATCCATGAAAGCTAACAATAAAAATACAGCCTTTAGTCTTTAAAGTGCTACAGTGTTTTTTGTTTTGTTTTTGGATATGCCTCAAAGGAAGGGTGGATGTTCTTCCTTCCTGCACCTTGCATTGCTTGGGGGGGGGGGAGCCAATATTTGTGGGTCTGGCTTAAACAGGTCTCAACTTTCCAGTGGAAAGTCCTTCTTTCTTGTTCCTCCAAACCAGGGATGCACAAACTACGGCCCAAGGGCCAGATCTAGCCCCCAAAATCAATTAATATAGCCAGCACCGCCCTCATCACTACCAAAAATTGTAGTAAAATGCAATGAATTGGCATCAGGGGCCAGATCTGGCCCTTGGGTCATAATTTGGGCATCCCTGGTTTAAGCAGAGAAAATGGCAACTTAAAATCTATCTCATCCTGTTTCAAAACAGATTGCAAGGTGCATTTTACTTCCTCTTCCGGTGGGAGGAACCACATGACTGGCCCATGGCCTGAAAAGTTTGAGCACCCCTGCTCTAAAGGACAAAGGCGCTATGCAATGTTTATTAATGTGGCTACACTACTCCGTTTGGCTGAATTAAACTGGAATGGCAGTTGAACTTTTCTTCAGCATTGGCAATGAGAAGGTGTGATCAACCTCAGGGAAAGTCAGGTTTGGTACTGGAGGACCAGCCACTTGTCACTTTCTATCTTCCAAGAGTTTGCTAGCATCACTCAGCACCTGCCACCTGGGGGCAACTGGTCAGGACTCCTATTTTTAGGGCTGGCCCTGAGTCAAATATCTGGCTGGGGGGGGGGGGACGGGACACACCAGATAATAATCACTAGGTTGACTCAGGTCATAAGGGAGACCTTTTATTCACAGTGTCAAATGATAACTTCTGGGGCCATAAGTTTGGGTTCTCCTTTGTGATGCAATGTCTATCCTCTATACCAGGGGTGCCCAAACGTTTCGGGCCGTGGGACAGTCACATGGTTCAGGGAGGTAGTCACTATGGCCTGGGGCCACATCTGGTCCCCGATGCCAATTCATCTGGTCTGCAAAGCCCTTGTTACTTCCAGGAGCAACAAGGGCTTTGCGGGCCAGTTGAATTGGCATCGGGGACTGCATCCAGCCCCCTGGCTGTAGTTTTAGCACCCCTGCTCTATACATTTTTAAGGGCAGAAGGAAGAATTTTAAGTATATTTCTACCTAAAATGCCATTATCCCTCATCCCACCCCACAGCAACATGAGTGCAAGACAGAAGGTACAGTACTGTATTGTAATATTAATAGGCAATCCACAGGAAGTCTAGAACTGATCTGGGATGGTAAGTCAAGGGCAAGATTAAGGGACTAATGCCTAATTTAAGGTGCTTTTTTGAATGCTGAGCTTTTCTGTCTTCTCCATTAGAGAGCTGAGAAATGATTTCTCTTTGCTCTACTTTTCTGCTCTCTCAAGGGGAACCTGTTTGTGCATAGGCTAAATGAAGCCTCCACACCCAGAAGCTCCAGCCAAGAGGCACACTAGGTCAGGGATGTGGGTTTGGGACTTAAGAAAGAGGACAACATAGCTGGGTCTGAGTTTATAAACTCCTCCAGGTCTGGACAGGTTATCCTGCTAGAGTACTGGGAGTTGACCATACTGCCAGTGCCCCAATGCTAAGTGTCAGGTGGTGTTTAACTAACTTGGACACTCTGAGGACTAATGGCCTTGGTTGGTGAAGTCCACAGGGAAGGGTGATGGTCCCCAAATAGATTAAATCCCACTTGAATCCACTTGCTAAAGGGCAGAAGTCTGGGGCTGAGGAGGACTTTGAGTGCCAAGAGGGCTTGGGATCAGAAAGTGACCCATTGATTTGGATCAGAGGTAGGGGGGTCATGCTGCATTGCGGAGGGCAGGTGAAGGGCCAATGCATTATATCAGACAATGGCAACCTACAGCTCATGGGCCAGATCCGGCCCATAAGGCCAAATCATGTGACCCATACCCTCACTCCAGCTGCAGCCACTAGAAGTAGCCACAGCCACATTTACAGCCACCAGTTCAGCCCCCTCAACTGTCTGAGGGAGTGTGACCCGGGCCCCAACTTTAAAAGGTTGTGGTGCAGTTGTAATGTGGTAAAAAAAAAATTGGTGGTGGTGGGGGATTGAGGAAGCACCTTCAAGAATCATGGAGATTATGTTATTTTTGAAGCACAATCGAATGTGCCCTGGTAATAGTAACCTTGTGTTGCCCGCAAATCTTTCTCACACTAGATCAGGCGAAGGGAACTGCTGAACGAATTCACGGAAAGATGGCTTCATTTTGGCAGTTTCACATCTGGCTTAGATACAAAAGATCAACAACAACAACAACAACGGCCCGAGGAAGAAGATGCCAAGGCCTAGCAGGGGCTGAGAACATCGCCACCTCCTCTGGGCCCACAACAACGGCCCGAGGAAGAAGATGCCAAGGCCTAGCAGGGGCTGAGAACATCGCCACCTCCTCTGGGCCCACAACAACGGCCCGAGGAAGAAGATGCCAAGGCCTAGCAGTGGCTGAGAACATCGCCACCTCCTCTGGGCCCACAACAACGGCCCGAGGAAGAAGATGCCAAGGCCTAGCTGTGGCTAGGGACCTTGCCCACTCTTTTGGGCCCACAACAACGGCCTGACGGGAGTTAGTTTGTGTTCTGGTTTGGTTGTTTTATGTGGTTGCATTTTATAATTTTTATTGTACTGTTGTTGTTTTGACTGTAAGCCGCCCTGAGTCGCCTCAGCGAGTGGGTGGCAATATAAATCTAAATAAATAAATAATAATAATAATAAATAAATAAAAGATGAAGAACTCCAGAAGGAAATAACCAGATAAGAAGCAGGGCAAGCATATTAAGAGAGGGGGGGAGGGGAATATGTCCCCTGCCAGTGCTTGGAAAGATTTTCCTTTTTATCTAGGGTTCAGTCCTCATCTCTGTTTACAGCCAAAGAGCCAGCGCTGTCTGCATTTGCAGACTTTTCCGTGAGCATGTAGCAGGAACATTTCATCGGAAGGTGCACAGAACACCATTTACCTTCCCATCAAAGTGGTACCTATTTATCTACTTGCAATTTTCTTGCTTTCAAACTGCTAGTTTGGCAGGAGCTGGAAGAGAGATGGGAGCTCAATCTGTCATGCAGTACCCAAATCTCAAACTCCAACCTTCCAGTCAGCAAGTTCAGCATCTTAACTACTTGAGTCACTGCAGACCCTTCTCTTACTACTACAATGGCCAGAATCCCCAGACAGACACTTCCAAGTTCTCCCTTTGGATAAAGCGAGAAGAGGCGCTCCTTGATGCTCTTCAGGGATATGCAAAATTAATTTGGCCATAATGGCTTTGAGATGGACCTTCATCTGGACAGAATGGATTTTAATTTACAATCCCTTTAAAACAGATCCCCAAAACACCTCCAGAGGTAAAAATTAACATTGATAATAGTTATTTTATAGGAAAAACCCCAAGACCTTGCAAAATTAAACAATTTAAAATGTGTTCACATTAAAAGTAGCCACTGAATTAGAACAAATTTTCCTTGTTTCAAAGAAGAAAAATGAAAAATCAAAGAGAGAGGAGAGAATAGGAGCTTACCAGATCTCCACAGGGAAGAGTAACACCAGGAGCAGAAAGTAATGCCTTTCCTCTGCCGGGGGAGAAGGGGAAGATGTGGTGTCTCCTTCGTTCCTTTGCTGAATAATGTAACGTTGATCCCTTTGCTCTGAGCTGGAAGGAAAAGTTGCCAGATGAGTCACTAGAGAAGAGGGTGGGAAAACACAAGCCCCTCCCATTTGTTTATTTAGCATATGGCACTTCTACATGTTAAGCCAGCATATAACAAGAATATACGGCTGATGTAAACGTGTCTGCTTCCACTTCTAGGTGCGGCAGAGGTGGTATGGCATGGCCCACATGTAAGGGTGCCGCAGGCAGGGTCCGGCCTCTGGGCCGTAGGTTGGGAACCCCCGATCTAAAGAATTTATATATTCAATTGCACCAGGAGTCACCTTAAAACAGGGGTTGTCAATTTAGGCCCAGGGGCCGAATCAAGCCCACAGCACAAAATAATCTGACCCTTGCCCTCACTCCAACCACTGCCACTGCTGCCGGAATCGGCTGTGGACTCATTTATGGCAGCCATAAATGGCAGGGGGACAACCAGTCCGGCCCCCTCAACTGTTTGAGACAGTATGACCCGGCCCCCAACTTGAAAAGGTTGAGAACCCCTCTCTTTAAAAAATCTTGTTGCCCTCATATACTCTAAGGCAAGGGTGCCCAAACCTTTTGGGCCGTGGGCCGATCATGTGGTTCAGGGAGCTGGTTACTAAGGCCCAGGGGCTGGGTGTGGCCCCCAACACCAATGCATCCGGCCCACAAAGCCCTCCTGGAAGGGGAAGTAAAATGTGCCCATACGGAATGGGGATCGGGGAGAAATTGGCATTTGGGGCTGCACCCGTCCCCCAGGCCTTAGTTTAGGCACCACTGCTCTAAGGCTACTTTGTTCTATAATGTGTTGCACAGTCTGTCGCAGTGCCCCACATTCACATGCTGGTGATGGTAGTTTGCCCCATTGATGCAAGAAGTCTGCCCTGTACGCATTCTATTAAGACTAGCCCATGTCTTGCGAGGTTGATCAAAACCGGGTGGTGTTTTGGTTACAAATTGAAAATTCTGGTACTGGTCATAATAATAATTTCGTGTCAGAAATTATTCTGCGTTGAAAGGATTTTTGTGGAAGAAACTCTGCTCAGGGGAGGCCCAAATGAGGCTCCTTCCTTGTCCCAAAGAGTTAGGACAGAGATGGACACTCAATCTGTCATACAGTATCCGGATCTCGAACTGCCTTCCAGCTAACAAGGTGAGCTTCTTAATCACTGAACCACTGCAGTACTGGTCTGGTGCTTTTTCCTACTACTGTATTCACTTCTCCATGCTTCCTGCAGATTGAACTCTTCGTTATTTCCAATAGTGGCACTGGATAAAGGTGGGAACTGTATCTTGAGTAGTGTCTGTTAATATTCATATCTAATATGTCAGAATTTATACCTGCCAGGTACCAGGAAATACCTGTACAGTACTTTCATTGCTTTTCTCCTACTACTCGTCATTGGCTGCAACTCAAACCAAGTACTGTAAATGTTTTTGCAATGAGACGTGTAGGATTTATTACCAGGACTGCAATGGACTGCCACAGCCTTGAGAATATGGACAAGGTGTTCCCTCCCAGCCAGCCCACCTGGCATGGCCTCTTCTGCCTCCATGACCATTTGGAATAAGAGTAGCAAAGTGGTACCTCCGCTGCTCACTTTGCTGTTGGGCCTAATATGACAGTTTCCAGTGGCATTTCCTCCACTGAGTGGGTCATCACCCCACCCAAAGAGGCTCATCCACCTGTCACCATTGGCCTCTTTGAGGAGTCAGGTTATTTACTGCTGCCCAACACTCAGCGTTGAGTCTCTGGCTGCATGGTCTACTCCATTACCATAGTGGGATGTCTGGCCAGACATGTCTCCTACTACTAAAAATCCCAGAATCCCCAGGCAAAACTACACCAGAGACTCGAGGCCTTGTAGTTCACCCACAATCTTTAGACTTTCCCTCCACAGATACTGAGGAGAAATTGTTCCCAGGCTACAACTCCCACCATCCCATTCAATAGCCCAGTCACTGGGGATTATGGGAGTTGAATGAATTCAGAAACAATAGCTGCCAGGTGGACCTCGGTCTGGAAAGAAGGCGTTTTAATTTACAAACCCCTTCAGACAGAAACCAAAACATCTTAGGATGTTTAAAAGATCTTCACAGAAGCAACCACTGAATTAAAACATAGAGAGAACGGAGGCATAGAGGATCTCATCAGGGAAGAATAACCACAGGGCCAGAAGGTAATGTCATTCCTCTGCCAGGGGTGGAGAGGAGGAGGAAGACATGACCCTTCCACCCTCCTTTCCTTCCTTTGCCCCCCTGCTCAGGAAGTAACGCTGTTCCTTTCGCCCTGTTGTTTTTGTTGTTCAGTTGCACAGTTGATTCCGACCCTTTGCAACCCCATGGACCATTGCACACCAGGCACCCCTGTCCTCCACCATCCTCCTCAGTCCGCGCTGAGCCCACTGCACCTACAATACCACCTGGCCATCTCATTTTCTGTCGCCCCCTTCTTCTTTTGCCCTATACCTTTCCCAGCATCAAGGCTTTCTCAAGTGAGTCTTCTCTTCTCATTTGATGTCCAAAGTACTTTAGTTTCATCTTTACTATTTGATCTTCTAAGGAGCAGTCAGGGTTGCTTTCTTCTAAGATGGACCTATTTGTTCTCCTCGATGTCCAGGGTACTGAGCTGGAAGGAAATGCCACGTGCCTAGTCCTCAAGGAAGGAGAGGGGGAACAGGGCTTCCTCCCAGCAAACATCTCCCTTTCCTACAGGAGGCTTGTAGTCCAAAAATAGGAGGAATAGTATGTGGGAAAGGGCCATTTTCTTCCTCCCTTTGAAAGCCAAGATCCAGAATCTTATCTTCTCTCTCAAAGGAGGTGAAAGGGAAAATATCACTTAATTGCACCGGAATTGTAATTATGACTATGTTCCTTATTTTACATTTCCTAACTTTTGGGGCTGCCCTCAACTACTCTCTTTTAATTGTTTTATTCCTGGACAGGCAGACAGACACATGCATCTTTTTCTCCCTCTCCCAGAAGAAGCCATTCCACCCTCAATCCAACCCCCCAGCCCTGTGTCAGTCGAAGGATAGGAAAAAAGGTGGAAACTTACCCTTCGCTTCTATGGAGAAGACTCCCTGGCTGCTCCCACTTCTACCCATCGACCGAATCACCTCCGGGCAGAGTGATTCGGCACTTCTAAAGTAGATTAGGCAGAACTGGTAGTACTAGGCAGCAGGCGGAAGGAACTAGTCAACTCATTGCCTATTGATCCTTCTGCCAAAAAAAAAGTCCGCCAATTTTTTAAAATAAAATAAAATAGTAAGAGTTTTGATTTCATGTTGGGGGCCAGATGAAATGGCTTGGTGGGCTGTATCCGGCCCATGGGCCGTAGTTTGGGCATGCATGCTTTAAAGGTAATGACCAGCACCTTTAATTGCACCCGGAGGCACACTGGGAGCCAGTGCACCTCCCGGAGAAGTGGTGAGGCATGAGTATAACATCCGCACCCCATCACCACCTGATCAGCCGCAATCTGGACCAGTTGCAGCCTCCAAATGGTCATCAAGGGCAGCACCATGTAGAGAGCATTAATTTTGTTGCCTGCTCTTTTTAGAAAAAAAGGGTGAAATCCCCCTAGTGCACCCCACCCAAGAGAACCGGTTGGGCACTGTCTGTAGGAGCCAGTGCCGTCAGGGTACCAGAGCTTCTTTTTTCCAACAGACTCGGGGGGGGGGGTGTTCCTCCCAGCATGTTTTCCAAAATTCTAGATTTTGGGGGTAAGGGCAAATATTTTTCAGGAGGGGCAACCATATCACACACATATATAATATTGGCATCTTGAGGTGGGCTGTTAGCTGGGGTGGGCCCCCCGGCTACAACCCTAATGCTTTCCTTCCTCTTGCTGGCTGCATTCCTCTGCAAGGCAGCTGACATTTCACACACTGAGCTCAAAGCAGCTGGCAGCCCATAGCCAGCCAGGGAAGGGAGGCTTGCTGGCAGAAGGTGGCTGGACAAGTGAGTGGGCCAGACTGGTAGTTCCTCCCTGCCGTAAATGCTGCAGTAAAACACATCTACAGCTGTCGTAAATGCATTTACAACAGCTGTAAATGCAGACACAGCTGTTCCCACCACTTCCAGTGGCTGAAGCAAGTGTGGTGGGCCACATGAAATTATATCATGGGCCGGATTTGGCCCTTAAGTCAAAGTCTGAAGACCCTGTATTACATGTTCAGACCTTATTGCAAACCAAATAATTTCAATCACCTCAGTGATTGAAGTCATTTCCTAACAAGACATGACACTGTTACTGCATTATTATTATCACTGAGTGCAGCTCACACCCTTCCTTCTACTGTACTAATTTCACTTCTTGATGGAGGAACTAGTTTTTCTGTCAGAATCAGTTCTCTGATTCTGCGTATGTGGGCGAGATCCTGACCCTCTAGACCAGGGGTGCCCAAACTTTTTGGGTCGTGGGCCGATCATGTGGTTCAGGGAGCCTGTCACTAAGGCCCGGGGGCCAGGTGCAGCCCCCAATGCCAATTTATCCGGCCCACGAAGCCCTCATCGCTCCTGGGAGCGGAATTAAAACGCACCCGTACGGGCGCGTTTTACTTCTGCTTCCAGGAGCGTCAAGGGCTTTGCGGGCCGGATGAATTGGCGTCGGGGGCCACACCCGGCCCCCAGGCCTTAGTTTGGGCACCACTGCTCTAGACACTCCTTTGTCCCCCAAATATCACTAAGGAGTAATGTGAGGGAGTGGGGGGAATCCAACCTTAGAAGAAAAGTGTTCTTGAAATGCTTACAAAGCTGAGCAATTTGCAATCCTGATTACAAAGTGAAGCCTTTCCCGCTTCTTGGGGTTTTTCCTCTGCCCCCCCCCCCAAACCGTACTCTCAGCCCCCCCCTCCCCCTGTTCCTTCCAAAGCTACTCCTGATGCGGAAACGCACGAGGAGATAGAAGAGGGTTCTGGTTCCCTTTGAAATAAAGCACATGGGGGGGTGTCTCCTTGCTTTCCTTAAAGTCCACCCCCACCCCATGGGGCATTTCCATGAATGGAGGGGGAGATGCCTGGGAGGTGTAAAGAGCCTCCCCCAGGAGAGAAGTGGGGCACCGAGGATGAGGAGGAAGAGGCTCACTGGGAAGGAGGAAGGCTTCCTTTCTATAGAAAAGAGACGGAGAAAGAAGACTCCACCTTCCTAGAAGGGCAGACCAGGAAAGGCCTCCGAGGCATCGAGACTGAACAGCGAGAATGTTGTTAGAGAGTTCCTTAGTAGTAGAGTCGAGAGCAGATGAAGGGGAGCGAGAGAGGACATCTCTGTCCCTAGACGGTCCCTGCCGGGATATACGCCAGAGATAGAGAGAGGGATTCTTTATTCCTAGAGTGTCCCTTCGGCTCCAACGCGGAAGGAGGCGCAGGGAGAAGACCAGGCAGGGTGGGAATTTATTTTATTTAGCGCATGGCATTTGTACACATTGAGTCAACATATAACAAGAAAGATATATATATACAAGTAAAACCTCATATAACACTAAAACCCTGTTCCACAAGTCTTGGTGTTATACGATTTTTAGTGTTATCTGATGCATGTTAAAATCCTATGGGATCCATAGAGATACATTGTAACCACACAGGCTTTAGCGGTTGTTATCTGAAGCATCCCATAGGATCTTAATGTTATCTGATGCAATTCTTCCCCCCAGATTCCTTGATGTTATGCGATTTTAGTGTTATTGGATACTGTTATATGAGGTATTTCTCTCTCTCTCTCTCTCTCTCTCTCTCTCTCTCTCTCTCTCTCTCTCTCTCTCTCTCTCTCTCTCTCTATATATATATATATATATATATATATATATATATATATATATATATATATATATATATATATATATATATATATATATATATATATAATTTAAAACTAAACATTAATTAATAAACAAATATCTAAACAATTTATATATTCGATTGCACCAGGATGAGGAAACGTGGTGGTGATGATGAATAGGAGGCCGTGGGGTTGGGTTAGGGAATAATCACCCTTCGTGGAAGAGAGACGCAAAGGGGGGGGAGCCCGATCTCGCGGGTGACTTTTTCTCTCCCTGGTACCAAGTAACAGGATCCTTTTCCCCCTTCCAAGATCATATGCCAGGTAGGTTCAATGCTCATCATCCTACACGGGGAGGCATCCAGCAGTGACGAGAAGTCCCCTGGACTAGAGGCAGCGAGGAGAGAGGCGAAGCAATTGTTGCTGCTCCGGACGTCGCAGACCCAAATCCTGGTGGGAAAGAAGCCCACTTGGGACGGAGGTGGAGCATCCGGTCGGGTTGCAACTGAGGGGGAAAAGGTCTGGGTGGCAGCTTTGAGAGGTGGTGGTGGACGTGGATAAGGGAGGAAGATGAGGGTCCTTGTGTGACGGAGGTGAGGAAAGACAAAGTCCTGATCAGGGAACAAGACTGGGGTCATTTCTCATCCTCCTTGCCATGAGTCTTCAGGAAACCCTTCCTTGGGTTAGGGCAGGAGTTCTCAACCTTTTAAAGCCAGGGGCCAGGACATGCTCCCTCAGACAACTTCAGGGGCCGGATGGCCATTTTGTCTTTCCTCCACCATATTGCACTTCCTGGTGTGGTGGAGGCAGTGGGGGGCAATGAAATGATGCTTTGGGCCGCATCCAGCCCATGGGCCACAGGTTGAGAATCCATGGGTTAGGGAGCTATCCATGTTTCTTCCTGAATCTTTTAGGCCAGGGGTTCCCCAACTTTGTGCCGTGGGCTGGTCACATGGTTTGGTCCACCATAAATGTATTTATGACAGCTGCAAATGCATTTATTGCAGGTGAGTGCATTTACACATGTGCAGGTGCATTTTATGGCTGTTGTAAACACACCCACTTCCACTGATTAGCAAGGGCGGCGGCAGGCCACATGAAATTGTGCTGTGGACCATAGTTTTGCCATCCGTTTTAGACCACAGATTGCTTCAACTAGCAGGGCTGGGGGAAGGTAAGGGGCAAATAGGGCAGAATGTGGCTAATGTTGCACAATTGAAATCTCATCTGATACCTTTTTGTTGCATTGTAATTTTCCTGTGATTTTTTTATTCTATGTCTTCAGTACATAGATCAGGGGTTTTCAACCTTTTCAAGCCATGGGCCAGGTCACGCTCAGACAACTGAGCACGCCAGACTTCTGGTTCCCCCTGCCATAAATGCTGCCATAAAAGTTTACAACAGCCACAGGCATATTTACAGCCGTAAATACCAACATGGCTGTTTCCACCACTTCCAGCGGTGATGGCAAGAGTGAGGGTGGCGAGCCACATTTATTTATTTATTTATTTTATTATTTATTTATTTAAATTTCTATACTGCCCTCCTCGCCGAAGGCGACCCAGGGTGGTTTAACACATCCTAAAAACATCAGAACAGTTCAGGCTAAAATTCTCAAAATCCAGCTACAACCAATTAAAACTACAACTAAAACTTTATATAATTTAAAAACTTAAGGGAGCAGGGGAGGAGGGCAAACCAGCCAGCAGGCTGACGTCGTTGTACCTCCAGTACCCCAGACCTGACCTGCCAGCCAGGTTTTTACACCCTTCCGAAAGGGCAGCAGCTCTGCCTGGAGGCACAGCTCAGTTGGCAGGAGGTTCCACAGGGCCGGAGCAGACACAGAGAAGGCCCTCCTTCTAGTGCTAGAGAGATGAGCCTCTCTAGCTGATGGCACAACCAGAGAGCCTCTCCGGTCTGCTCTAGTGGGACGGATAGATGTCCTTAGGACGATGCGGTCTCTTAAATATCCTGACCCACTACCATATAGGGCTTTAAAGGTAATAACCAGCACCTTGAATTGGACCCGGAGGCACACTGGCAGCCAGTGCAGCTCCCGAAGCAATGGTGAGGCATGAGCATAAAGCCCGCACCCCACCACGACCCGGGCAGCTGCATTCTGAACCAGTTGCAGCCTCCGAATGGTTGCCGGGGCAGCCCCAGTAATCAAGTCTGGAGGTGACCAAAGCGTGTGTGATCATGAGCAAGGAGTCCCGGTCTAGAAGCGGGCGTAACTGGCATATTACACAAAGTTGTGCAAAAGCCCTCCTGGCCAAGGCTGCCACCTGCTCTTCGAGCAGTAGTTGTGAGTCCAAGAGGACCCCCAGATTATGCACTGGGTCTGTTTTGGGGGAAACTGCCCCTTCCAGAACCAAAGATGGTAACTCCCGTGATAATGCAGGACCCCTGACCCATAGTCACTCAGTCTTGCCGGGATTCAGCTGTAGCCAGTTGTCCCCCATCCAGACCCTGACAGCCTCCAGGCGTCTGGAAAGGACTTCCACCGAGATATACAGCTGGGTATCATCAGCATATTGATGACACCTCACCCCGTGGGAACGGATGATTTCACCCAGTGGTTTCATGTAGATATTGAATAGAAGAGGCAAAAGGACCGAGCCTTGAGGCAGCCCATATTGCAGGGGCCTAGGGCTGGACCTCTCGCCTTCCAGCCACACCGACTGGGTCTGGCCCCTCAGAAATGAGGAAAACCAGGACAACAGAGTGCCCTGGATCCCCAATCCTTGGAGCCTTCCCAGAAGGATACCGCGGTCGACGGTATCGAAAGCCGCTGAGAGGTCAAGAAGAGCAAGGACGGATGGATGACTCGCATCCCGCTCTCTCCAGAGATCATCCACAAGTGTGACCAATGCAGTTTCCGTACCATATCCGGGCCTGAATCCTGACTGAAAAGGGTCCAGCTAATCCACTTCATCCAGGGTCTCCTGTAACTGCCGCGCCACTGCCTTCTCCAAGACCTTACCCAAGAAAGGTAAATTAGACACAGGTCAGTAGTTGGTCATTAAAGTGGGGTCTAGAGAGACTTTCTTCAGGAGGGGCCGCACCAAAGAATGTTTTAAGGTAGCCGGGAAAACCCCCTCCTGCAACGAAGAATTGATAACAGCCTGGACCCAACTGCTTGTCACCGCCCTGGCTGATTTCACTAGCCAGGCGGGGCATGGATCCAATAACAGGCAGTGGCATGAACAGATCCCAGGAGTCTGTCCACTTTCTCAGGGACAACTGGATCAAACTGATCCCAGATAACCTGGCCAGATTGCACTTCAGTCAACCCCAGATCCGCAGTTTCCACGCCGGGAGTCAACTCTAAGCGAATCAGAGCAATTTTCTCCACCAGATAGCAAAAGCCTCAGCCGAACGCATGAAATGGCATCACATGCCAGATCTGGCCAATGGCCTTAGGTTGAGAATTCTTGACATAGATCTCAATATTTATTTATCTGTTATTTAAATAAACTTGTCTATAAATTGTAACTGCAAATAGCGTAGTGCGGGAGTTCTCAAACTTTTCCAGCCGCATGTTGGGTCATGCTCCTTCAGACAGCTGAGCAAGCCAGACTTCTGGTTCCCCCTGCCACAAACATTGCCATAAAATGCATTTGCTGCTGTCTTAAATGTATTTACGACAGCCATGGATTTGTTTATGGCTATCATAAACGTGTTTATGACTGCTGTAAATGCAGGCACAGCTGTTTCTGGTGCTTCCAGGAGTGGTGGCAGGAGTGAGGGTGGCAAGCCACATGAAATGGTGCTATGGGCCAGACCTGGCCCATGGGCATAGGTTGAGAACCCCTGGCCTAGTATCATCTCTGGTTGTGCTCATTTCCATGGGGTGGGGGTGGGGGTGGGGAAGGACCTCATGTTCATGGGCTCATTGGTCGGAAACGAAGCTTCACCAGAACTAGGCTATT
Source organism: Furcifer pardalis (assembly GCA_030440675.1). Lineage (NCBI taxonomy): Eukaryota > Metazoa > Chordata > Lepidosauria > Squamata > Chamaeleonidae > Furcifer > Furcifer pardalis. The sequence continues at coordinate 173,186,627 of CP126893.1, read as the reverse complement.
TATTCATCTTTCCCCCTATTCACCCTTCTTTTACACATTCCCCTTTTCCTTCATATCTGTGGATACCACAAAAGGCAGCCCAAGGGCCTGATTTGCATCCCATCATCTTTTGCATAAAGTACAGTCAGCAGCCCTTTCTCACCTTGACCTTTGATGCAGGAAAGTGGACGAAGGAAGAAGGCTCCAATCTCTAGTCCTTCTCTCCTATAAAGGCATGATTTATGTCAAAGTGTTTCTTAAAAATTGAAGCACAGAGAGAGACCTGCCCTGATTCTCACGTTTCCCTTCTGAACTGGGAGCAACGTATATAATATCTTGTTTCTCCGCAACAAATAAATATAGAAAATGTGTGGTTAAATATTATTTCTGCATTCCCTTTTCAGTGCCTGGTTTCTTTTGAGGAGGTGGCTGTGAATTTCTCCAGGAGAAAGGAGATTTATCCCAGCTTGAGGCCAGAGGATCTGCACAAAGACACCATGTTAGAGAATTACAGAAACATGATCACAATGGGTAAGGATCTTTTTGCCTTCCATAAAGAGACCCCAAAAAGATAATCTTATTCTTTCTACAGTGGAACCCCGTATAACTAATGTTTCATATAACAAAAAATTTGTAAAACAAAGTGTTTTTGCGCTATTGCTGATGCACCGTATAACAAAAAATGTTTGTTATACAAAGCGCTATTGGTGATACCCTGTACAGCAGCAAAATTTTGTTGTACAGAGTATCGCCAATAGCGCTTCGTATAATGAACATTTTTTGTTATAGAGTGCATCGCCAATAGCACTTCACATAACAAAAAAGAAAAAAGCATAGTAAAGAGCTCCGCGGAATGGAATTTTTTCATTATATGGGTTCTACTGTATTTGTTATTAAATTGTCAGGATGCTAAGATCAGTTGGTTGTTGGTAAAATTAACATAGTACTGTATTTTTGATCTTCTCCTGAGTAGTTACCTACCTGCCCCATAAATTTATATGGCTGAGGAAGGGTTTGAACTCAAGTCGCCCATGTCCTAGTTTGACACTTTGTTCTTTGTGTCACATGGCATTTTGTAAGAGGGTTTTCAAAATACCGTATGTGAGAAGTATCGTTGTCATTGTTGGCTGCAACTTGTATCCAAGAATGCATTTTTTTCCTGAAGTAGGTAAAATGCCATTGGTGTGAATTTGTTTACGGGGGATCTCATCTTGCCATGAAGTGACTCACACTGTGCTGACTGAGCCATCTTCTGCGTCACATGTGAAATGAGACATGCAGAATTTGATACAGAGACTGCAATGGACTGCCACAGCCTTGAAAATATTATCAAGTTGTACTTTCACAGCCAGTCCATTTGGCATGGCCTCTTCTGCCTCCATGACTCCTCCGCTCATTTTGCCACTGGGCCCAATATGATGGTTTCCAGTGGCATTTCCTCACTGAGGGGACCATTGCCCCACCTAAAGGGGCTCATCCGCCATAGCCGTTGGCCCTTTTAGGGAGTCAGGTTATTTACCGTTGCCCAACACTCGCCGCTAGGTCACTGGCTCTATGGTCTACTCCATTACCGTAGTGGGATGTCTGGCCAGACATGATGTGAGATGTATACAAACTAGATATTAGTCCAATAAATAGTTTCCATGACTGAGCAAAAATGCGAAACATATCTCTGATAAACCATAAATTACTTAATTGCAGTTGTGGCTACTGTACTTTATAAAGCCATATACGTTGCAAAACAATGTCTTATTTACTCTATCAATAATTCATGTAAGCCATACATATTTTTGGTGCTGTGTTTGTTCTCCTTAGAAAAGGTAATTTTAAAGTAGATACCCCTTCATATATACTCATGTTAAATAAATATTAAAAGGAAAATTCTCCTCTGTCATGTTTATTGCCTTTCCATGATTGCAAAAGGGTGCATGCCTACAAATTAACTTATGCAGAGATGTTGGGATCATAAAATTTTATTGGGGAACCCTGAGGTTTTACAAATAATCTAAAATCTGGTTTTGGGGTAGAGGACCAGCAATTACTGTGCTGCCGGTAATAGGAGGTGCTGGTTCTCACCTGAGTGTAAATGTTGATCTTGACAGAACTATGTTCTCACAGTAGGTTAAGTAAAGGTCACCCATGCTCGAAAGCCAGTCATATCCGACTCTAGGATTTAGTGTTCATCTCTGTTTATAGCCAAAGAGCCAGACTGTCTGCGTCTGCAGACATTTCCACGGACATGTGGCAGGCATGCCTCAACACCGGCGTGCATAGAATGCTGTTTACCTTCCCATCTATAAAGTCCTTTCCAGCTTTGATGTTTTAAGATGATTATGATGGTGGTTGTTGTCATTTCTGAATAAGTTATAAATGGAGGGAGGGATAATTTTGAGGTGAAGGAAAGAATTGGGTTTGATCCTCACAGGGCATCCTTTTCTATCCACAGCCTTGATTAAATATCTATTTCTGCTTTATTAGAAACTAATGGACAAGATAAGAAGGAAGAGAAATTTAGAGATCAAATGCAGCAAAAGGAATCTCCTGCTTCTCAGGTTCCTGATGTTTGTGAATCCCTGAACCTCCAGGAAAACCACAAAGAAAAAGGAAAGAAAAACTGCCCTGTCTGTGGAAAAATATTGAACTCTAACTCTGACTTGAATAGACACTGTAGAGTCCACACACGAGAGAAACCAAAGAGTGAGAAGTCTTTTGCAGTGGGGAGCCCCTCTGCTCCTGAGGAAGGTGCCCACCCTGGAGGGAAACCCTATGAATGCCTGGAGTGTGGAAAAAGGTTCAGCATGAGCCCTTACCTTGCTCGCCATGAGAGAATCCACACAGGGGAAAAACCGTATCAATGTCAGGTGTGTGGAAAGAGCTTCAGCCGCAGCAGCACTTGTGCTAAACACCAGAGAGCACACACGGGAGAGAAGCCATTTCAGTGCACAGAGTGTGGGAAGAGCTTCAGTGAGAGCAGTAACCTGATTATACACAAATTAACACATACAGAGGAGAAACCGTACAACTGCATCAAATGTGGGAAAAGCTTCAATCGCAGCAGTACCCTTTCCATTCACCAAAGGACTCACACAGGGGAGAAACCATACAAATGCACAGTATGTGGGAAGAGCTTCAGTGACAGTGGGACACACAGCAAACACCAGAGAATCCACACTGGGGAGAAACCCTACAAGTGCCTGCAGTGTGGAAAGATGTTCAGTCAAAGCGGCAATCTTTCTGTTCATAGAAGAACACACACAGGGGAGAAACCCTACAAATGCCAGGAATGTGGGAAGAGCTTCAGGCAGAGAGAAATCCTCTATTCACATCAAAGAACCCACACAGGGGAGAAACCCTATAAGTGCAATGACTGTGGGAAGAGCTTCAGTGAGAGTGGGAACCTCCTTATTCATAAAAGGACCCACACAGAGGAGAAGCCCTACAAATGCATGGAATGTGGGAAGAGTTTTGGTCGGAGTAGCACACTCTCAGTTCATCAACGGACCCACACGGGGGAGAAACCGTACAAGTGCACAGAATGTGGAAAGAGCTTCCTCCAGCGAGGCAATCTTTCCACTCACCAAAGGACCCACACTGGGGAGAAGCCTTACAGGTGCATGAAATGTGGGAAGACCTTCACTAGCAGCAGTCATCTCACCTTGCATGAAAGGACCCACACTGGGGAGAAACCATATGAATGCCTGCAGTGTGGGAAGAGCTTTAGCACCAGCAGAAGTCTCATCCTACACAACAGGACCCATACAGGGGAGAGACCCTATGAGTGCCTTGAGTGTGGAAAGAGATTCAGTGATATTAGCTCTTGTGCCAAACATCAGAGAACCCATGGTGGAGAAGTCATGGAAATGCAGAAGGTATGGAAGGTTGTTCAGTAACCAAGTTCATCTTGACTGATTGATGCGGAGGTTTGGGATGCAGTAATGCAGGGGTTCTCAGCCTGCAGACCTGACCAGGCCCGTGGCACCACTTCATGTGGCCCATGCCCTTGCTCCAGTCACCAGTTCAACCTCTACCTCAATCCTTGTCTCCTCTGCTTGGCTTGGCATGTCCCTAACGACACTCCATAGCAGGGTGGGTGTTATAAGCCTTACAACATCCACCCTGCTACAGATCATCATTAGGGACATGCTAAGTGTAGTGGAGGAGATAAGGATTGAGGTGGCAGAGGCACAACAGTAGCAGAAGTGTCAGATGAACGCAACTGCGTGCGTCTTTCCTGGAGACTGCTCTGGCCAAGCATGGGTGAGAAGGACAGCCTGGACTCCTCCAGGCTGGTAAGCAGGAAAGCAGCATGGGGGGGGGGGATTGGGGACTTAGGGTGTTCCCACTGCTGCACCACCCTGAGCCCCCCCCTCCCCACTCTTTCCACCGACTTGTCAGCAGTCTGAGGGGGGGCGGCCCAAGGCTTAAAAAGGTTGAGAACTCCTGCAGTAAAGTATCAATGTTTATAACATGGAAAACACTTCATTCAAAGGGAAAAGATCCTTTCAAGTTAAGAGAGCCACATTGTAAAGCAGTGGTAGCCAACCTTGGTAAACCTGTTTATCAGGGCTTCTGGGAATTGAAGTTCAGAACAGCTGGAGCACTAAGGTTGGCGATCCCTGTTGTAAAGCATTTAAATGTACAGTACTGTATTGTACATGTGAAATGTTCGGTGAAGTTTTTGAGAAGAAAGTCAGGGTCCTGTTCCTTTTGCTCCTTTAGGAGAAACAAAACTTGTATACTAGCTTGATAATATTAGATCACCCATTACAGAAGGGCCTTTCTCTTCTGCACAACCCAATTGACAGACTAAGGTTTCTTCCCCCAGAGTCATGATGCGAGTTTGGTGGCATACAAGTTGAACAAACAAATAAACAGATAAACCTGAAATCAAGAGACTGAAAATGTCTGGTTTTTGTCATCATTGCAAATGGTTAAGTCATATTTTTTTACTTACAGCAACCCAATGAATGATTCCCATCCCAAATTGTTAACAGCTTTATTCAGCTCTTACAAATTAAAAAACATGGCCCTATGATAAGACAATTTGTATAAAGGTGTACTGTATTTTCATTCATAAAAACCTTTACTCAACAATAAAACCCTCACCTATGGAAAATAAGCACTGGACCAATCACATTTTGCAACTCTCACCAGAATTCATTAAATTTTCGGCAAATACTTGGCAAAGAATTGAGGGGAACTTGCGCTTGTCCTTGGGTCATATATTAGAGCACAATTCACACTGAGTGAACGCTGGCTTTATGCAAGAAATGACTTATTTATAGGACTAGACTAAAAAAAAAAAACAGGAAAAAAATCTAATTTCAGTGTCTGTAGCCTGACCTGGAGAAGTCCCTTAAATCAAGCAGCCATCATGTTTACCGTCTATCAGTTGTTTAACTGCCATCAAGCAGAATAAATTGAAGCAGAGTGAGTGCGGGGGGCGGGCGGGAGCAATTATTTAAAAGATGAAGAAATGGCCTGTAACTCATGTAAGATGATGGGGATGCAAATACTGTAGGTGTTTCTGCAAATATGGTTCATATTTTCAGCTGAGGCACTAAGTGACTGTTTATCATCATCCAAAAAGCAGCAAAACAGATTTCAAAATCGGTATGTATGCCAAATGGTTTGGCTCACTTCCTTTCTGTCTGTTCCCTTTCTGTATTTTGCTAAAATTCTCCCCAAATCCATGAAACTCTAGTTCTTCACTCAACTTTTCTCCTTTGGGTTCCCTTTCTACCGTTAAGTTTTCCTCCTCTCCTTCCACTAAGCCCATTTCACTCCCAGCTTTACTGAAGCTTTCCAAGTATCTTTTAGTCCACTTTCAGGGAATAATAAAATCACTGATTGACAGCCAGTCTCCCCTAGATGCTACTCTGCTTAAATGCCTTGGGGTCCTAGAGTTCAGAGCACAAGTGTTTTGGGGCCAGGGCTGGCTGTGTCAAAACCTGAAATCTTTTCTAGGTCACAGGGACAACCTCCCACTGACACACACGTTATTTAGAGTTCCATTCCCCCCTCCCAACTTTCTGGCAGTCCTCACAAATGTTGAAAGAAAATCAGGTTTCCATAAGAAATGCACTTTGTTTTAAGGTCTCCATGCCTTAACGCAATACAGTTGATCTTGGCTTGTTCCTGAATGAACAATTCAGAGCCATTGACTTTGCAAAAGACCTGCACCTCCTTTGTTGATGTGGATCAGGGGTTCTCAACCTGTGGCCCACTGGCCAGATCTGGCCCAGGGCACCATTTCAAGTGGCCAGTTGCCATCGCTCCCACCACCACTGGAAGCAGTGGAAACAGCTGTGTCCACATTTACGGTTGTTCTAAACATGTTTACAACAGCTGTGGAAGTGTTTTATGGCAGCATTTACAGTGGGGGAACCACTAGTGTGGTCTGCTCAGCTCGTTGAGGGAGTGTGACCGGGCCTGTGGCTTGAAAACATTGAGAACCCCTGATGTGGGTCAACACAGTTGCCAGGGTTTTTGGACTCTTCTGGGAGGAGTCGCAATGGGAACTGCACATATTAGTGTCTTTTCTTCTATGCCTGGCAAAGGAAGGACGAGAGGGTGAGGGCTATCCTGAACTCTCAGAACTCAGCCCAAACCACAAAGAAGGCCCTCCAACATGCCCTCACCTGAGGTGGTTGGGAAGGGGGTTTGGATGGAGAAAAGGGACTCCCCAGAAGAAGAGGCAAATGGGCTCATATGGTGTCATTCGATCCGCCATCACAGGGTTTCTCAAACTTTTCAAGTTGGAGGCCAGGTGATGGTCCATCAAACAGTTGAGGGGACCAGACTGGTGCGCCCCCCCCCCCCCGGGCAAGCTGAGTCTGCAGCTGATTCTGGCAGTGGCTGGAGTGAGGTCAGGGGCTGAATTATTTAGGCTGAAGAGCCAGCGCTATCTGCATTTGCAGATGTTTCTGTGAACATGTGGCAGGCATGCCTAGACACCAGAGTGCATGGAACGTGGTTTACCTTCCCACCAGAGTGGTACCTATTTATCTACTTGCAATTTCTTGCTTTCAAACTGCTAAATTGGCCGGAGCTGGGACAGAGATGGGTGCTCATTTCGTCGTGCAGTATTCGGGTCTCGAACTGCTGACCTACTGCCTGCCAGTCAGCTTCTTAACCACTTGAGCCACTGCCTGTAGAAAAGGCAAAACAATAGACGTGATGGGAGTGCTCATGGCTTTGCGAAGTCACGGGTTCATTGTCTTACTACTCTAACAGGTAAGAGGCTTCCCCTGTTATTCAGCCTATAATCTGGCTTCCTGTAATTTTTACAGGTCCTGAACTCTGGGATGATCAAGAACAGATCCTGCCCCTCCTCTTTACTGATTATATTTCAAGTACTGTACAGTATTTGAAAAGTGCTATCATCGTATCCTCATTCTCAGCCTTTTTTAAAACCAAGACGAAGCTCCTGTTAATGCAGCCTAAATTTGTCTTTTTATTTGCAGCCTCTTCGCCTTCTTAGCTCCTGATCTACAACAATCCCAAGAGCGCCTTCACTCCTAGCATAGCATTGCCAGCATGGCTGTAAAAGGGTTAAGGAAAGAGGCAAGGAGGGGCTGCGGTGGTTCAGTGGTTAAGAAGCTCGCCTTGTTAGCTGGATAGGCCCGGCAAATGTCGGCAGTTCGAGACCCAGGCACTGCATGACGGTTTGAGCGCCTGTCTCCGTCCCGGCTCTTGGTGACATGAAAAAGAGCCTCATTTGGGCCCATGAGCGGCGTTTCTCCAGCAGAAATCCTTTCAACCCAGAATAATTTCTGGCACGAAATTATTATTATTATTATTATTGTAACAGACACAGGGAGATTCCTAGAGAGGAAAGAAATGGGGGAGAAGAAAAGGCGGAGCTCTTTTACCAGGAAGTAGTCCATTCCCCCCCCCCCATGTTCCCCCTCCCTTCTCTGGCTGCTCACGGCCAAAGGAACGGCGTTACATTCGTGAGCAGGGGAACGAAGGAGGGGTCACGTCTTCCTCCTCCTCCCCTCGTAGAGGAACGGCGTTACTTTCTGCCCCTGGCGTTACTTTTCCCTGGGAGATCCAGTAAGTCTCCCTCTTTTCTCTCTCTTTGCTTAGTCTGTTGTTTTCTGCTTTGAAAAGGTTTGGAATTGTTTTCATTCAGTGGATGCTCTTAATGTACAATCCTCTTTAATTGTTTAATGTCTAAGAGTTTGATCTTTTCTGTGTGTTTTTTAAAAAAAACTATTATTAGTGTTAGTCTTACGTCTTGAGTTCTTTTAGGGGTTATGTCTTAAGGGAGTTTAATAATTATTAGGACCTTCCTAGGTCTTGGGATCTGGGCAGCAGAAGAAAGAATAGCCGTCATGCAGTAACCGGGTCTCGAACTGCCGACTTGCTTTCCAGGTCTTCCAGCTAACAAGGCGAGAAACCCTTCTGCCCGGACCAAGGTCCGCCTCGCAGCCACTGTGGCCAAACTCATTTTTGCATCCCTCCCAATTTATACCAGCCAGAGGTATAAATTTAAAATCCTTCTGTCCAGACCAAGGACAGGTCCACCTATGGTAGTGGGATAATAGGTTTTATTATCCTTACAAAGGCCAGACTTGAAACTGCCAAAAATGAAGGCACCTTTTGGTGAATTCATTTTGTAGTTCCTTTCGCCTGACCTAGAGTGAGAAAGATTAGCCAGCAACACAAGGTTGCCATCACCAGGGCATGTTGCGTTGTGGGTCAAAAATACCACAATATTTGAGGAGGCTCTTTTATATATTCACACCCACACCATGGTCTAGAGTTTCACATTTATGTGTCATTTTACTTTATAAAACCCATGAGAAGGCAGGCATGTCACTTTTTTTCTAGACACCTGATATCCTGAGGTACACTACCACTGGACACGCCCATACGGACACTTTTTAATTCCGCTTCCAGGAGCGACGAGGGCTTTGTGGGCTGGATGAATTGGCGTCAGGGGCCAGATTCGGCCTCCGGGCTGTAGTTTGGGCACCCCTGCGTTAGATGAACAAGAAAGAAGGAAACTCAGCAGGGAGTTGGTTGCTTTTCAGGCCAGACCTACTAACATTTATTTATTATTATTTATTTATTTAGATTTATATCACCGCCCACTCGCCATGGCGACTCAGGGTGGTTTACAGTCAGGAACATTGTCTCTTCCATCCAGCCAGTGAAAGGTTTGGGAGGAAAGAGCATCTGGAGTGATTTTTACTTTTCCTGCTGGCACCCTTGGTTGTAGTAATTAACTAAATAGCCTTGGACAACCAATGGTGAACCAACCCTCTGTACTGGGGTGTGCTGGGGCACCTTTGGAGGGTGGTGGACAGGAAGTGATGGGGTGCCTATGGGGGGGGAGAAATCCCATACATTCCCATTACCTTTGCCTGCCTCGGTGTGTGTGTGTGTGTGTGTGTGTATGCGCGCCAGCCGCTGGGGCGCACCAGGAAGAGTCCCTGTATCCCTGTGGGCCAGCACACCATTGCCTCTGTAGAGTTTTTTTTCTGGAATGTTACAGAGACTGTAGAGAAATTTTGTTAGAAAATGACCCTGAAATCTGTGGGCTTCAAAAAGAAGGAAAGACTTTTATTTGGAGACAGGCTGCTTTAGAAGCAGAGAAGAATAAGAACAGATGCCCCCACCTAGGATAGGAGGATGTTTTAAATCAGGGGTTCCCAGCCTTTTTGCGCTGTGGGCCGGTCACGTGGTTGAGCAGGCCGGTCACATGGTTCCTCCCACCCAGAAGGAGAAGTAGAACAGACTGCACACTCACAAAATATGTTTAAGACTGCCACATGTGCATTTATGATAGCATTTTGTGCATGCATGGGCACATTCCACTTCTGCTTCCAAGTGGGAGGAGCCAAATGACTAGGCCACTCTACCATGTGACCGGCCCATGGCCCGTAAAGGTTGGGAACCCCTGCTCTGTGTCAGTGATGATGAACCTTTTAAATACCAAGCGGTCATTTATGACAGAGTTTTGCCACTTCTGAGGGCAGCGTGGGCTGGATGAGTTGCCTTCTCTTTTCTACATCTTTCATGTTTAATGGGAAATTTTCTAGCTCTTTGATTTTAACTAATAGAGAAGTTTCTGGACATAGATATTTCCTAATTGAATGCCATATTTCTAAATTACTTCTGCAAATTGTATTTTGTATTTCTGTTGTGATTGTTAAATATTTTTTCCTTTGAAGGAACCACCCTTTCTTTATACAGTACTTCCTACTTCCCTATACAGTACAGTACTCTATATCAGTGATGGTGAACCTTGGTACTCCAGCTGTTCTTGGACTTCAATTCCCAGAAGCCTTGATCAGCAGGAGTGATGACTTGTGCTTCTGGGAATTGAAGTCCAAGAACACCTGGAGTGCCAAGGCTTGCCGTCACGTCTCTTTCCATATTAGTTCCCCCCCCAAAAAAAAAAAACCTTATCCTAAGTATTCCTTTATTTTTAAAGGATATATAGTAATATTTGGTATTCCTAATCTGCCATCATTTCTCATTTATTCTTGAGTTTTTGTTTCCATTTGAGAGGGAGTGTCTATGCACAGCTATACCACCCTTGCCGCACCTTCTGTAGTTACGGTGTGTGCAGCAGGTGTCTTCAATCCCCAATGCAAAGAGAGTCAAACAGTCTTGGTATGGAGAAGAAAACAAAAACTCAGTTGCTGTATTTACAAGTGCAGGCTAATATATACAGTGCAGAAATCATGAACAGAAAAACATCAAGCTTATCTTCAGCATATGAATATGTACAAGGTCACAGTCTTTACTCAACAAGTCCTTCTCCAGCGTTTGCCTTCCTTTAAATGAAGGGAGCAAGCCAAAAACAAACGGCTTCTCAAACCTTGAGAGTTTTCCTGACGTCTTTTCCACGATGTGGAGAGGCTTTAGACCGATGGTCAGCAGCAGTCACAAACAACTTCAAGTCGGAGAGAGCAGGCAAGAGAGAGAGAGAAGTCCAAAGGATGCCCTCTCTTATCCCTCAGCAAAGGCTGATAAACAGCTACGCCCCGAAGCCCTTAAAGGCATGGTGCCTAATTTGACCATGTTGCAACCAAGCACAGGCACATGGTCCTATCACCATTACAATAATTGTAATTGTAAATAATTGTAATAATTGTCTCCTGCCAACCTAGCAGTTCGAAAGCAAGAAATTGCAAGTAGATAAATAGGGACCACTTTGGTGGGAAGGTAACAGCGTTCTGTGTGCTCTGGTGTCTAGTCATGCCTGCCACATGACCATGGAAACATCTGCAGAAGCAGACAGCGCTGGCTCTTCAACTTTGAAACAGAGATGAGCACTGACCCCTAGAGTTGGATACGACTGGCTTTCAAGCAAGGGAAACCTTTATCTTTACTAATTGTCAATCATACCTTGCCCTTTTTGAAATTCATTTTCAGCCATCTTTATTGGAAGCATTTGCAAACCTAGAATGTATTATTGGTATAACTTTCAGTTTGCAAATTGCAACCCTACCAAACCAAGACAAATTTATTTTTTATTTTTCTCCAATAGACCTTCCTCTTCTATTTTTCCTTATCATGATTCAGTTTTTTAAGATCTTGAATATTATCAACAATATTAATACCCAGATAATTAAAACTTTTATATTATATTTCTTATTAATTTCCACCCTGTCAGTCTCCTTTTTATTATGAAGAACTACCTTTTTCTTATTCCAATTAAACTTAAGGCCTGTTGCTTGCTCAAATCTCACTACAAGTGTTTTTGAATCCCATTTAGAGCCTCAACCAGGGCTGATTTGATCTCCTTGCCAACCAAGGGACTCTTAAGTCTTTTCCAGCATCACAACCCAAAAGTATCTGTTTTTGTGTGCTCAGCCTTGTTTATGGTCCAGCAATCATAGTCATACATTACAACTGGAAAGACCATCGCTTTAACTATGCAGACTTCTGTTGGCAAGGTGATGTTTCTACTTTCTTACATTAGGTCAGGCAAAAGCAACTGCAGAATGAATTCACCAAATGGTATCTTCATTTTGGCAGTTTCACTTTGGATTAGATGCAGAAAAATTATGCTGCCTAGGTTTGCCATGGCTTGCCTCCCAAGGAGTTAGCGTCTTTTTATTTTGTGGCTGCAGTCACCATCTGCAGGGATCTCAGATACCAAGAAGATAAAGACTGTCACTGCTGCCAGGGAGTGATGGGTCCAGATGCCATGATCTTGGGGGGGGTTTTATGTTGAGTTTCAAGCCACCTTCTGCATTCTCCTCTTTTACCCTGATCAAGAGGCTCTTTAGGTCAGTGGTGGTGAACCTAAAGCACCCGTGCCGGGGGTGGCACTCAGAGCCCTTTCTGTGGGCACCCATGTGGGTGTGCCAGCACAGAGTTCATCCTGCTCCTCTGCCCAGCAGCCCAATGGGAGTGCTTCCTCCCTCCCCCCAGTACAAAGTTTGTTCTGCCCCTCTGCCCAGCAGTCTAATGGGAGCACTTCCTCCCTTCCCTGTTGCCATATTGGCACTTTGTGATAAATAAGTGGGTTTGGGGTTGCAGTTTGGGCACTCAGTCTCTAAAAGGTTCACCGTCACTTCTTTAGGTCTTCTTCATTTTCTGCCATTAGGGTAGTGTCATCTGCATGTCTCAGGTTGTTGATATTTCTCCCAGCAATTTTAATCCCAGCCTGTGCTTCTTCCAGCCCTGCATTATGCATGATGTATTATGCATATAAGTTAAACAAACAGGGTAACAATATACAACAGGCATTCACAACCTATGGCCTGCGGGCCTAATTTGCCCTGTGCATATCATTAATCTAGCTCACAGTGTTTACCTGGGCATCTCTAAGACTGCCCACACCCACTGCCAGAAGTCACAATATGTCACTTACAGTGGTGTCGGTGTCACTGGCGATCATGTTAGTTTTGTGGCTTTTTGCCTCTCCCAGCAGCGGGAAGCTTTGGCGAGCATAAACACTCCATTTTGGGGGCTTCGGGATACTCCTCTGTGGTGCTTTGGCAGAGAAAGCATGCTGTTCTGGGACTTCCTGTGCCAGGCAGAACTTATGTCAGTTAAACACAAAAATAGGGTCAAATGGTGCATATGCAGATGAGAGAAAGAAACCGTTTGAGGCAGGAATATCTTTCAAGTCTCTTTTACTGCAAGAATGCGAAAGAGTGAAGAAATAAAATATCATCAAAACTGTTCCGTTATTGCCAGGTTTTCAAAAGAATTTTTCTTCATCAGAATATAATCTTAAGTATTTTTCTGTTGACAGTAAAATGAAAACAAAATAATACATTCTGACAACACATGTTAGTTTGGCTGTGAGCCTTAAACCAAGATATCTAAACATAATACATACCAAGATTTTTTAAAAAATTCTGAGCATGTTGTCACTTTAAATAATCAAGCCATTTCTGCCTCCTTACTGTATCTTTAAAAGAAAAAGAAAATTATTTCTCATGAATACATCACTTGCCACACAATATATATTGCAAACATTGTACCATATGTTTTAACGTCTTTAAGCTCCTTGTGATAGGATGTTTTCCTCCCTGAAGCTAGTAGATGCATAAAAAAACTCTTGGTATGTATTATGTTTGGATATCTGGCTATCTGGACCAGCTGAAGAGAAGTAAAGGGGATAATTTTTATTTTTGTTTTTTATTTGTCTCCATCAGGACTTAGTTTTCTACCTGAATCAATGTTGATCAGTGATGGTGAACCTTAGCACTCCAGGTATTCTTGGACTTCAGTTACCAGAAGCTAAAGTCAGCACTCCTGCTGATCGGGGCTTTTGGGAATTGAAGTTCAAGAGCATCTGGGTTAGGGCGGCCAACTATCCCGCATTCTGCGCGGCAATCTCATTTAGGGAGGGGGAATTTCGACTTACCCTTGTTTCGAAAATGGTACCGGACCTCCCCTGTTGCGTCACAGAAGCACCGGTTTCCACTCCGACCGGCAGGCAGTTAAAGAGAAACGGAGCCGAAAAGGCTCCAATAAACTGCGCATGCGCAGAAACCCAATCTGGCGCCAAACTGGGTTTCTGCGCAGGCGCAGTTTATTGGAGCCTTTTCGGCTCCGTTTCTCTTTAACTGCCTGCCGGTCGGAGTGGAAACCGGTGCTTCCGTGAAGCAACGGGGGAGGTCCGGTACCATTTTCGAAACAAGAGTAAGTCGAAATTTCCCCTCCCTAAATGGGATTGCCACGCAGAATGCGGGACGGTTGGCCGCCGTGATCTGGGGTGCCAAGATTAGCCATCACTGCTCTATATCAGTGGTGGGAAACCTATGGTACGCGTGCCAGAGGTGGCACTCGGAGCCCTCTCTGTGCAGTGGCGTAGCGTGGGGGGCGGGGGGGGGCAGATGCCCCGGGCAGCGCCTTTCAGGGGGTGGCAAAATGTCCCCTCCCCACCCTTTTGCTGGCGAGCGCCCCACGTGCGCTTCGCCGCTTGCCACACACCTCCGTCCGCTCGCACCTCCATCCGCTCGCTTGCCCGGCTGGCCGTCGGGGGCTCTCCGCCGCCTGTTGCCCCTGGCAGCGGCTTTCAGGGGGAGGCAAAATGTCCCCCCCCCACCCTTTTGCTGGCGAGGAGGAGAAAAAGGTTTTTTTTTTAGGCGGACACAATTCAAGGAGGGGCACGCCTGGTCGCCCGCCCAGCTGGCCGTCGGGGGCTCTCCTGGCGGGCGGCCCACGTGCGCGCGGACGCTGCTCGCCTCCGCCCGCCCAGCCACCCACCCAACTTGTCGTGAGACGGGGCGCTCGTCGGGGGTGGGTGGCGCCGTGGCGGGGAGCCCCTGGGGGCTGGCTGGGCAGGAGGAGGTGGGCAGCGTGCGCGCGCACGCAGGCCGCCCACCAGGAGAGCCCCCGACCGACAGCCAGCCCGGCGGGCGGGCCCCTCCTTGAATTGTCCGCCTAAAAAAAACACTTTTTCTCCTCTTCGCCAGCAAAAGGGTGGGGAGGGGACATTTTGCCGCCCCCTGAAAGCCGCTGCCAGGGGCAACAGCCGGTGGAGAGCCCCCGATGGCCAGCCGGGCGGGCGGGCGAGCGGACGGAGGTGCGTGGTGGTGGGCGAGCGGACGGAGGTGCGTGGTGGTGGGCGAGCGGACGGAGGTGCGTGGTGGGCGAGCGGACGGAGGTGTGTGGTGCCGCTAGTCAGCAGGGGGCTGGCTTCTACCTGGGTTGGGGGGAGGGGCGGTGGCAGCGGCGAGCTGGGGGGGGTAGCGAGTTTGTTCTTCGCCCCAGGCAGCTGAAGACTGCGCGACGCCACTGTCTCTGTGGGCACCTGTGCAGTCACCCCAGCACAGAATACACCACACCCCTCTGCCCAGCAGCCCAATGGGAGTGCTTCCTCCCCCAGCACAGATTTTGCCCAACTACTCTACCCAGTGGGAGCCTTTCCTCCCTCCCCTGTTGCTGATTTGGCACTTTGTGATAAATAAGTGGGTTTTGGGTGGCAGTTTGGGCACTCAGTCTCTAAAAGGTTCGTCATCACTGCTCTAGATCCTTGTTGAAATTGATTGTTTTAATTAGTCTTCAACTTTAAATTACTTTTAGGGCATCTGCTCCACAAACTAAGTAACTGTTGATCCTTTTTCCTCAGTAATTTTGCACAGCTGCTGATATTGAATGTAGAGCAACTATTCAACTGAGAGATAAAAACACTCAGGGGAGATGGAATGTGGAAAAAGTTTCAGTAAAGAAGTACATAATAGCACCCACACAGGTGAGAAGACTTTTAAATGCCTGCACTGTGGAGAAAGCTTCAGTCAAAGTGAACACCTTACTACACATCATAAAATCCACACAGGAGAGAAGCCTTTTAAATGCCTGGAGTGTGGAAAAGGCTTCAGTCGAAGTGCACACCTTGCTTCACATCACAGGACCCATACAGGAGAGAAGCCTTTTAAATGCCTAGAGTGTGGGAAAAGCTTCAATCAAAGTCAACACCTTGCTTCACATCACAGGACCCACACAGGAGAGAAGCCCTTTAAATGCCAAGAGTGTGGAAAAACCTTCAGTCAAAGTCGAAGCCTTGCTGGACATCACAGGATCCACACAGGAGAAAAGCCTTTTAAATGCCAGATGTGTGAAAAAAGATTCTTTGGGAGTGGTAGCCTTGCTAAACATCAAAAGACCCACACAGGAGAAAAGCCTTTTAAATGCCTGGAGTGTGGAAAGAGCTTTGGTGACAGTTGTAGCCTTATTAAACATCGCAGAACCCATACAGGAGAGAAGCCTTTTAAATGCCTGGAGTGTGGAAAAAGCTTCAGTCAAACTGGAAGCCTTTCTTCACATCATAGAACCCACACCGGAGAGAAGTCTTTTAAATGTTTGGAGTGTGGAAAAACTTTCAGTCAGAGTGGAAGCCTTGCTGGACATCGCAGGACCCACACAGGAGAGAAGCCTTTCGAATGCTTGGAGTGTGGAAAAACCTTCAGTCAAAGTGCACACCTTGCTTCACATCACAGGATCCACACAGGAGAGAGGCCTTATAAATGCCTGGAGTGTGGAAAAACCTTCAGTCAAAGTGCAAGCCTTAGAAAACATCGCAGAATACACACAGTTGAGAAAGCCTTTAAACATCTGGACGTGCTTTTGATTGAGCGCACATCTAATAAACTTTCAAAGAATTAACTTGAGGGGGGAGATTTTAAATGCTTAGAGCAGTGGTGCCCAAATTAGGCCTTGGGCCGGGTGCGGCCCCCGATGCCAATTCATCCGGCCCGCAAACCCCTCATCACTCCTAGAGCGATGAAGGATTTGCAGGCCGGATGAATTGGCATTGGGGGCCACGCCCGACCCCTGGGTCTTAGTGACTGGCTCCCTGGCTTAGAGTGTGGAAGAATTTTCTATCAGCACTTGTACACTTTGCTACATATTTCAGTACCCAGACAGACAAAAAATTGTTTCAATGCATCAAGTGTTGGAGAAGCTTAGGTCTGAAAAGACACTTTATTACTCATGAAGAAACTCTGTCAGGAGGGAAGCCATGTCAGTGCCTGCAAAGCAGGAGGATTGTCATTCAAGCTGCAAACCATGAAGTATACTGCACTTCTCACACACTCAGTAAGTCATTTGAATGTCTCATGTGGAAAGAGCTTTAGATCACAAACATTCTTCACTTCTCATCGATGAATTCATACCGGGAGAAAAATCATATAAACATGTGCTTCTTATAAGGTGCCATATTCAAGATGAAAATTATTTTTATTATTTAGGGTGCGGAAAACTATTGAAGATGGCAAACCCCTTACTCTATACCTAATAATTTATAATGGGGATAAACCATTTAGAGTAGGGCCCACCGTAGTCCTTCATCTAACTATGGGCCCAGAAATATTCAAACAGATTCCATGAAAAATCCCAGAAAGGTGAAAGAAAAAATGAAGGAATTATTAGAAAGGTATAAAAATGGGATTCTCATTTGGAATGATAGCTCTATGTTAAAAGAAAACATTATCTAAAATAAATATTTTGGAATAGTACCCTTGTTAGTCTGTGTTTCAGGCATATCCAAGAATAAGCAAAACTCAAATCCACTTCATCAGTCATAGGAGTCATGGCATCAATTTATACACATCAGATACAAAGTGATTGGTTAACATAACAGATTAGCATACAAATCAGTGTAGCTTCATACAGTTGGTAATGACAGCTGATTTCTGGTTGTTCAGATTAGCTGTAAATTCTCCTATTTTTCAATTGCAAATGTGGGAAGACTGGGAAGATAATATTTCAATTGCAAGTATTGGGTAGATTCAAAACAAACACCTGGCACTGAACATTTGCTAATGAGTCTGGCCTCTGTGTTACTGTGTGAGCACATCCTTTGTTCTGTGGGACAGCCTATGTAATGAAAGAGAAAGGCTCCTGCCACTGCAACCGCTGGCAGGACCACCCTGAGCCCCCACCATTCCCCCACATACCGCTTCCCTGCTTACCATACTGAGGCGAGGAGGGAGGAGACAACTCATCTGGGCCATGCCCTCACTCTGATCGCCACTTCCGCCACTGCTGCTGTCCCGCTCCTTGTCCCCTCTGCTTGGTTTGCCATGTCTTAATGGCACTCTGTTGCAACTTCCTCCCTGCTGTGGAGTGCTGCCAGGGACATGCCAAGCCAAGCCAAGGGGGCAAGGATTCAGGCAGTGGAAGCAGCAGCTGGAGCGAGGGTGCAAGCCAGATGAGTTGGTGCCCTGGGCTGGATTCGGCCCATGGTCCATAGGTTGAGAATCGCTAACTTAGAGGAACATCTTTGGCCCGTATAATGGGAAACTATAAAATGTTCATGGGACCAAAAAGCCAAATCAAAGAAAGGGTGCTTGATTTTACTTGCTTAATTATGGTTGGCCATTTCAAAAAGAGAGAATTCTAAATTGGCCAGAAATTGGCGGCTTCGATTGTGTGCAGTTTTAGTATGGGAAATGTTTTGGTAGGCATGCCACCCTCCTGCCATGAGGTGATGGCAGGCAGGGGTGTCAGCAGAAGAGGAAATAAGATCAGGGGGGTCAGATCTAATTTACTTCCCTCTGCCGCCAGGTCTGCAGGAAGAGCAACACTGGGGATGGGAGGACCCAGAAAGTGCAGGCCTAGAAGAAAATGGTTTGGGGTTAGATAGCCCAGCCTTAGAACTAGGAGAGGAGTTAGGGGGTGAGATCTCAAAGCATGTAGTGCTAAGGAAATTATGGAAATAGTTTGGAGACTGGATGAAGAGCCAGCGCTGTCTGCTTCTGCAGATGTTTCCGTGGTCATGTGGCAGGCATGACTAGACACCAGAGCGCACAGAACGCTGTTTACCTTCCCACCAAAGTGGTCCCTATGTATCTACTTGCAATGTCTTGCTTTCGAATTGCTAGGTTGGCAGAAGCTGGGACAAAGATGGGAGCTCATTCTGTCCTGTAGTACTCAGGAATCGGAACTGCTGACCTGCCTTCCGGTCAGCATTTTAGCCACTTGAGCCACTGCAGTCCCTTGCAACCAAGGCTATAGAGAAGGAATTTTTAAATTTTGACTCCTCTCTCACTTGTCGTAGGCCACCACGGCTTGAGATGGCTCTTAAAGGATTTAACTACCTGGACAAAAAGGTCAGGAAAAGAGAGTAAGCAAAAGGTTAAGTGCTGCTCTTCATGGGTAGGGAAAAAAGCGACCATTTTTTTAAAAAGGGGGGGGGTGAGGGAAAGGACATTGGGGAAATGAATGTCCACCTAGAAAAAGGGCGCATCGTTCATAGTTTTGCAGAAGCCCTTTAAATCTTAGCACCAGGATCAGGAAAAGGAAAGAGTTAACTTGAAAGCAGCAGGATGAAAAGGAACACACACAGCCCTGCAGTTGGGTGTGTGCCTTGCTAAATTTGTTATTGATTAAATTAGAGGCAAATTAGAATTCCCAGAATGAAGCTATATGGTCCAGTTTGCAACTCCAAATCCAGACTCTGGTGCAAACAAATCGGGAGTGAATCCCCTTTCTCAAAAAGAATCTAAAACACTTAAAACGAGGAGACATCCCTGTATTTATTTGACAATAATCTCTCAAATTGGAAGCCAGGAGAAATTAGGAAGGGTGATTCATTAAAACAAGGCAATGCTTGCTAGGGTGTCGTCGTCGTCCACTGCAACTCGTATCCAAGAATGGATTTTTTCCCTGAAGCAGAAAAAATGTCATTGGAGTGAATTTGTTTAAAGTGGATTCCATCTTGCCATGAATTGACCCACACACTGACCGTGATGGCAAACCTTGGCACTCCAGATGTTCTTGGACTTCAATTCCCAGAAGCCCAAGCCCCCTGTGAATCCATACAAATGGGTTTACTGCGATTCATCCGCTCCGCGCTGCCCTCGTCGCCCCTGGAAGCGGAAGTAAAATGTGCCTGTACGTGTAGATTCACAGGGGGCTTGGGCTTCTGGGAATTGAAGTCCAAGAACATCTGGAGTGCCAAGGTTTGCCACCACGGCACTATGATCTCGGAGCCATTCCCTGCGGCACATGCAAAATGAGACGTGCAGGATTCAATACCGGGACTGGAATGGACTGCCGCAGCCTTGAGGGTATTGACAAAGGTGCACCTTCACAGCCAGTCCACCTGATATGGCCTCTTCCACCTCCATAATCAAGCTCTGTACGCTTGTCTTTAATGGAGCAGCTTTGGGAGTCCCAAAGAAGGGATATTCAGGCTAATAGAAAATATAAGGACAGTATGCATGTTGAAAGTGTAATTTTGACAACTGAAAACAATAGTTCCCCATATTGGTGTTCGGTGCACATAGCATAGAATATAAATATGTTAGTAAGTTAGTAACAAACAAGCATAGCTTATTGTATATTGGCTAATATTGAATGATTAAATGTATCAGAAATTATTAACTACTTAAATAGTAAATGTAGAAGCTAGGAAAAGTAAAATACAAGTATTACAATAGAGATACTTAATTATTAGAAGTAAGGTCAAAGTTGTTAATTGCTATACAGTATCTGTATTATGTTTTTTTCTTGTTATTTTAATTTTTCTTTTTTCCTGGGTTTTTAATTTTACTCTCTATTTTACTGTAATTTCTTTTATAATAATAAAATCATTTTTAAAACTTACACAGAAGCAAGCCTTGTATCTGAGATAATTCTGAGCCCACAAGCAGTGCTGACTTAGCAAGGGAACACACCAGTGGCGTGGTGTGGGTTTCAGCCGCCTGGGGTGTAAGCCAAATTCGTCACCCCCTGGGCGAGGCCCAGGACGCCAGGGATAGTGGAGGGTCCCAGTGCCCATCCCCACAGTGGCCTCTTCGCCCTGCCCCCTAGGAAGTCTGGGGGCAGTGGCAAAGTCCTGTTTATTGTGAAATTTTGCCACCCAAAAAAAGTGCTGCCTGAGGGGCACCCTCCCCCCCACGCTGCGCCACTGGAACACAGAGTTATTTGTCATGCACTTTTATGTGAATTGAAGAGGCAGGGGGGCCGTCTCAGAATAGCTGAGTACCTTAGAATCTGAATCCCATATTCCACTTAAATTTTGACACACAGAAATGTGGAAAGTCCTGAAAACATGGTTTTCCCGAGTCACCAGCTAGATCAGCCTGATTCCTGAGGACTTTTGTGAGCCCAAAGAGATTGCGGTGTGCATTCTAAAACAGGGGAAGGGCATCTGGTGAAAGTCTGTGGTCCCTTTCCTCAGGGGAAAAAAGCTTGATGAGACAATTGTGACTCTAGGTATAATAATAATTTCATGTTAGAAATTATTCTGGGTGGAAAGAATTTTTGCATAAGAAACTCCGCTGAGGGAATGCCCAAACGAGGCTCCTTTCATGTCCTTAAGAACTGGGACAGAGACGGGCGCTCAGTCCATCATTCAGCACCTGAGTTTAGAACTGCCGATTTGCCAGTCTTCCAGTTAACAAAGGCAAGCTTCTTAACCACTCAGTGATGGGCAGCCTAAATTTTTTACTACCACACTGTGGGCGGAGCCAATGTTGTGGGTGGAGCCAACATCCTGATGTCATGGGCAGAGTCAATACACATTAAAAACACATAAAAATACAAGTTATATACACATAAAAACACAAAAATACAAATTAAATACAAATAAAAACAAAAAATACAAATTAAATACCCATTAAAAGACAAAAATGCACATTAAAACACATAAAAATGCACATTAAATACACGTTCCATCCACCCACCCCAAATTCAAACCCAGTCACTTACCCTGGTGAGCAGGCGGCATGGTGTTTTCTCCTCCCAGCTTGTCGGCACGGGGCGGTGGCGCAGCCTGGCCCACCTGGTAGCGCGGCCTGGCCCAGGTTGGGGTGGGGCAGGGTGGCCTGCCCTGGTAGTGCAGCCTGGCCTGGTGGTCTGGCCCAGCAGTGTGGCATGGCCTAGTGCAGTGTTGCCGTGCAGCGGGGCGCGTGGCGACTCAAGCAAGGGCCACTGCTGCCACACCTCCGAGGAGGCTGCTGAGGGCCTCTGGCTGCCCTTCACTGCAGCCCAAAATGGCTGCTGGTAAGTGCACATGCGTTAAAATATCAATTGACGCATGCACGCAGAGTACTGGAGGTGCGCATGCATCAATTGGTATTTTAACGCAAGCGCACTCACCAGCAGCCATTTTGGGCTGCAGTGAAGGGCAGCCAGAGAGGCGACCAAACTGGTCACCTTAAAAAAAAAGGTAACCACCCTGTGTGGTCTCCCGGGAAGGTTACTACCCCCGGAAGACCACCCAGGATTGTTACTACTGGTTCTACCGAACCGGGGCGAACTGGCCCATGCCCAGCACTGTAACAACTGAGCCACCTCAACCCCTGTCTATAGGTACAAGACTGGGAATTCCAAGCGGGAGGGACAAGTGAATCCGTCTTGATGGAGGGCAGCAGCTTCATAAATCCTGGTCTGGAGCTGAGGAGGACTTTGCCATCCAAAAGGGTTCAGGACCAGAAAGTGACTCACGGAGCTGGATCAGTGGTACAGAAGTTATGCTGTGATATGGAAGGCAGATGAAAGGCCACGACATTATATTCACAGGACTGTCTTTGTGGCTGATTGCCATGATGATCGCTAATATTCAGAATCGGCAACAACAAGAAGAAAACTAGGTCAAAGAATTCATTCAGTGCCACCCCATCTCTGGAACTCCCATCTAATTTGTGAGAAAGGGAAATTGGCTTTGAAAGGAGAATTAGTAGAGGATTGGCAAATGTTATTAGAGGGCAGCAGAATCCACACTTCCAAAGTATTAGATTTCCAAAGTATAAATGAACTGCACAAAACCCATGCTAACCCACAAATGGTTCAGAGTCATGGGCTTGGGTCAGGAAAATTTCTATTTAGAATTATATCATAACCTTTTGCATCATGTGCCATATCCGATTGCAATATTGATGATCCTCATGGTGATGAACCATGAAGATTGTCCTGAGGATATCGTCATCGACTGCAACTCGTATCCAAAAATGCATTTCCCCCCTAAAGCAGGAAAAATGACACTAGCTTTAATTTGTTTAAGGTGGATCCCATCTTGCCATGAAGTGACCCACACACTATGATCCCGGGTACATCAACCACGGGACACATGAGGATATAATGCTGTGGCTTTCCTTTTCCCTTGTGCGTTACAACATAAAACCTGTACCACTGATCCACTCAGGGTTCTAGGGTTAGTTAACCGCCGCCTGATGATCGGAGCCGAGACTCTGGCAGTATGGTCTACTCTACTTTATTACCCATAACAGGATAACCTGGCCACCTATCATAACCATGGATTTAAGTGTTGCCTGGTGCCTCAGTAATGGGGCCCATCTTGTGGCGGAAGCAATTCAGGCACATTAAAAGGAGTGCCTGCTGGTTTTGCTTGAACTCAAAGTAGGGAGTAGAATTGCTGAATCAAATTGGATAGGTGTCCTTTTAAATTTTGTCTGGGGCAGGAATTGGCAGCCTTCACCATAGGAAACCACTTAAATCAGGAAAAAGGGTCAGGGTGTTACTTAGTGATCCAATAGTGCAGGGAAGCGATTCCTGGCTTAATGCTAAAAGCTCTATTTTGGAAAAGAACTGTCCATTCTTTAGTCACTCTAAGGCAGTGATGGCGAACCTTGGCACTCCAGATGTTCTTGGACTTCAATTCCCAGAAGCCCCCCCCCCCCCCCCGTGAATCCACATGAATAGGTTTGCTGCAATTCATCCGGCCCACACCATGCCGCCCTCGTTGCTTCTGGAAGCAGACGTAAAACGTGCCCAGATGGACGAGGAGCGACGAGGGCAGTGCAGCGCAGGCTGGATGAATCGCAGTAAACCCATTCGTGTGGATTCACAGGGGCTTGGGCTTCTGGGAATTGAAGTCCAAGAACATCTGGCGTGAGCCATTCCCCAGATGCACAAGAGCAGTTAAACCCCAAGGAAGGCGCTTATAAACAGACAGGGATTTTGCAACCCCTACTATATATGCTTTTAAAAAAAGATGCACCAGAGAAATCTGCCTTGAAGTTGGGAAATGGTGTGTTGGTAGATGGGGCCAATTCAGAGCCCTGGTTGATGGAGGAAGATCTACCTGGACACATGAGTGGGAAAAGCCACAGCACACCCTGGCAGAGATGGGGAAGCGAAGGCTGGAAAGGTAAGGGGCTGTTCAAATACCATGTGACCATTTTAGGGGGAAGGGGTTGACCAAAAGTCACAGAAAGTAATGGGGAGAGGAGGGTTCGGCATGAAGTCATGTGACTCCAAAATTATAATTTGCCTTTCGCATCCAGCTGGCCATAGATCTATCTTCACGTGATGGGGTGTGTGTGTCAGTCAATGGTCACGGAATGGGGTGTGTGTCAGTCAACGGTCACGGAAAGTCACAGAGAGGAGAGTGGGTCAAAATGTGGCCTATTTTAGGTCACATGGTATTTGATCCTTTCCTCTCCTGGGCCTGCTCGCGTTGGCTTCCTCGGCAATAACACAGGCAGTTCCAGGAGAGAAACGGATCCAAACCCTTACCCTTCCATGCTTCGGGACAAACAACAGCAACGATGCGGACTGAGACAGGGAGGTGAAGGCTGGAAGGGTAAGGGTTTGGATCCATTTCTATTCCAGGGGCTGCCCGCGTTGACAAGAATGCAGGCAGCCCCAGTTCCGGTGGAAACAACGAGGACTCTGGAAAACACGGCCACAGTTGTCAGTGCTGCCTCCTCCTTCACCGCCACCATGGTGACCTCTTGTTACTTCCTGAGGTGGGGGCGGGTGGCGCAGGGTGGAATTTTAGAGCTCAAAATGGCAGCACTGCCATTTTGAGCTCTAAACACATCAGAAACCCCGTATGTAAGTCAGGTTGTTTTTATTTTGCATAAATTGGGACGCAAGTTATGCCAAAAAATCATTTCATAAGTTGAATCTTGTGTAACTTGAGGTGTACTTAAGTTGGGATTTTTGACTGTACCATAATTAGTAATTTAGTGATGGCAGCAAGATTAGTTGCAAATAAACAAATAAATTATAAAGATTATAATTTTCAAATAACTAATGGTATACAGAAATACTCTCCGAGTATGATTCTATTACTAGTAGTGTAGCTACCTGATGGGTGTTCCATTCAACCCACATCAAATGATGAAGATTTAGGTGGCAAATGTTGCTACTTAGCAGTAACTTTCCATATCAAAACTTAGAAAATCCTTATCCTGATTGAATTACTCTCTGCTTCCATGGTAATTCTAGTGAACTGAGAGGATGGAATTAAATGGAAGGGTTTTCTGGACATTCTTGGAAGCACTGATAATTTCACACTTTCCCCAGAATGGCTCAACTATTTGGCAATCTGAATAAACATTTCACCAAACCCCGAGATGGGCAATTTTTTAATGCCAATATTTTACACCAGTAGTGAACAGCAACACAAGGGCAAAGCCATACATTTATTAGAATGTTTCATCTCCAGCTTTTTTGTTTTGGTCTTTTTTATTTTGACCAGGGAGGAGGGAAAAGCAGCCAGGTTCCCCGGGCGGCCAAAGACCACCACCATAGCTGAATCTGGGCCCCTCCCATTGCCAGGGGAGGACAGGGAGCTGCTGTGGACTGCCAGGTTCTAGCAGGACATTGAGCTCTGGTCT
Organism: Furcifer pardalis; assembly: GCA_030440675.1. Lineage (NCBI taxonomy): Eukaryota > Metazoa > Chordata > Lepidosauria > Squamata > Chamaeleonidae > Furcifer > Furcifer pardalis. The sequence continues at coordinate 173,161,128 of CP126893.1, read as the reverse complement.
GTGTTAAAGATGTTGAGTTTCGGGCTCCATTGGGGTCATTTGAGCTTAGGGCTCCAAACTCTGGGCCCCCACCAACGTCCGGCCACAGGGCTGGCAGAGGACATTATGTATCCAATCTACCCCCCTCCCTAATGTCTTATTACGCATAGTGACTGTATTGTATTATATTATGTATAGTGATGTATTGTATTCTGATGAATCGATACAAATTGAAAAATAAAAAATTTTGTAACTGTGATTGGGGATGTTTTGCATTTTTTTTTTTGCAATCTGATATCTTGTAGTTGTGATATATTGCTTTTGTATATTTTGTATCTTTGTTAGCCACCCAGTCACTTGGCGAGTGGGGCGGCATACAAGTCGAAAAATGAAATGAAATGAAATGTTGTGGCATGTGGTTACACAATGGAAAGTGAGACAATTATTAAGCTTTGAATCATTTGCAATTTCCCTCCTGAAGCGCCCCTTACATCTAGTGCTTCCCAACCAAATAATTACTCAAACCAGTGAGCTGAGGTTAAAAAAAGGTACCGGTAATTTATTTATACGATGACTATGCCAATAAATTCTTAACAGGATTTCGTATAAGGATTTGGAATAGATTGGTAAAAGATAGGATAAAACAGATGGAGTTTTTCCTTGATTACAGCTGTGTAGCTGGCTTCCTGGTTTTGCATAGTTAAAAGTTATTTACTGTATAGTCTTTCTGATTATTTTTTGGAATAGCAGCCGTGTTAGTCTGTGTTTCAAGCATATCAGAAAATAAACAAACAAAAATGTTTTAACACTTTGAAGACTATTATATTTTAATGTTTGCTTTCATGGATCAAGTCCACTTCATCTGACGAAGTGGAGTTGATTCACGAAAGCTAACATTAAAATATAACAGTTAAGTCTTCAAAGTGCTACAGCATTTGTGTTTATTCTGATATTTCTGATTGTTACTATTTTAATTATTGTCCAATGGTACCCTGCCCAGCCTCTTCTCCTCGGGCGGAAGGAAATAAAAAAAAATAGCAACTCAGTAGAAACTCAATACAGTATGTTTATCCTATGCTCCCTAAAATACCTTCCATCACATTCCTCCATCTTCACCCTTTGCATATAAATGGCAAGAGAAGCTCTGGACACTAAAATAAGTTGTTCTTCTTTCATATCCCGATCAATCCCTGGACTGTCAACATACTCGAGTATGTTGGTCTTGCATTTAGGGACTCTGACCCGCCCAGCCTATTCAGGATATGGTTGAGATCCTCAACCAAATCTTCCTTTAATGCTGTTCCTTGTCCAGTGAGCTCCTTCCTCCATCTTCTAATTAGGTCTTGCTCATGTGTACAACCAGTAGTTACAATTCTGTTGCCTTATCACAAAATGTCATATGTCCTCTTCCCAATTTATTCAGACCAAGATCTGCCAATATAACTCATCCATTTCCACACACACACCCCGAGACTCTCAATGGTAAATGAAACATTTTCCATATTCATGTTATATGTATGCTTCCTCTCCTATGCTAAGTCTTTGTTGGCTCAGCAACAAATTCTTCTGGTGGAATGTGAACTATAAATATAGTAAAAAAAACCATTTACGCAAAAAGTCCGAACCTTAGGCTTTTGTTTAAATCGTTTTTTTATGAAACTAGAAGCAAACCCATAGGAAAAATGATTTTTTAAAATGTAACTTGAAGCAAACCCATAGGGAAATGAATTTTTATGTAACTTGAAGCAAACCCATAGGAAAAAGAATCTTTATGTAACTTGAAGCAAACCCTTAGGAAATCGTGTAAATCAGGACATGGTTTTAGCACAAAATCATTATGTAAGTCAAATTGTATGTAACTCGAGGCATATGTAAGTTGGAATTTTACTGTAAGACATTTCCAGTGCTACTGAACTTTGAAGATTTGTATTCCTGCATGGCATCTGTGATGGCCAGTAAGCCGTGATTTATGAGCAAAGCCTTTCCCGCATTCCTGGCATTTGTACGGTTTCTCTCCTGTGTGGACTCTCTTATGACTCACAAGATGTGAGCTCTGAGCAAAACATTTCCCACACTCCACACATGTGTATGGTTTCTCTCCTGTGTGGACCCTCTGATGAGTCACAAGGTCTGAACTGTGGGCAAAACCTTTCCCACACTCCTGGCATTTGTATGGCTTCTCTCCTGTGTGGACTCTCTCATGCCTCACAAGATCTGAATTCTGAGCAAAACACTTCCCACACTCCTGACATTTGTATGGTTTCTCTCCTGTGTGGACTCTCTGATGTTTCACAAGATCTAAATTCTGAGCAAAACACCTCCCACACTCCTGGCATTTGTATGGTTTCTCTCCTGTGTGGACTCTCTCATGCCTCACAAGATCTGAATTCTGAGCAAAACACTTCCCACACTCCTGGCATTTGTATGGTTTCTCTCCTGTGTGGACTCTCTGATGCTTCACAAGGTATGAATTCTGAGCAAAACATTTTTCACACTCCCAACATTTGTACGATTGCTCTCCTGTGTGGATTCTCTTTTGTGAGAAAGGTTTCCTATTCCCCTGACAGTTGCACATTTGCTCACCTGTGTGCTCTCTTTGATGAGTCACAAGCTCTGAATTCTGAGCAAAATATTTCCCACACTCCTGACTGTTGTATGATTTCTGTTCTGTGTGGACTCGACTATGACTCCCAAGATGTGAGCTCTGAGCAAAGCATTTCCCACACTCCGGGCATATGTATGGCTTTTCTCCAGTGTGGACTCTCTGATGAGTCACAAGATTTGAGTTCTGAGCAAAGCATTTCCCACATTCCTGACATTGGTACGGCTTCTCTCCTATGTGGGCTCTCTCATGTCTCACAAGATTTGAATTCTGGACAGAACATTTTTTACTGACCTGCCGTTTGTATGATTTCTCTCCTGTGTGGACTCTCTGATGAAGCACAAGTTTTGAACTCTCAGAAAAGCATTTCCCACACTCCTGGCATTTGTATGGTTTCTCGCCTGTGTGGATTTTTTTGTGACTCACAATATGTGAACTCTGAGCAAAACATTTCCCACACTCCTGGCATTTGTATGGTTTCTCTCCTGTGTGGACCCGTTGATGAGTTACAAGGTCTGAACTGTGGGCGAAACCTTTTCCACACACATGGCATTTGTACGGCTTCTCTCCTGTGTGGACTCTCTCATGCCTCACAAGATCTGAATTCTGAGCAAAACACTTCCCACACTCCTGGCATTTGTATGGTTTCTCTCCTGTGTGGACTCTCTGATGCTTCACAAGGTATGAATTCTGAGCAAAACATTTCCCACACTTCCAGCATTTGTAGGGTTGCTCTCCTGTGTAGACTCTCTTACCACTCACAAGATGTGAGCTCTGAGCAAAATAGCCCCTGCTCTCCTGATATTTGTATAATTTCTCTCCTGTGGAGACATCCTGATGCTTTGCAAAATCTGAATTCCAAGAAAAATGTTTCCTACACACCTGGCATTTGTATGGCTTCTCTGCTGTGCTCATTCCTTGTTGGCTCACAAAGTGCAACTTGGTATCTAAAGGATTCCCAGAGACTTCACTTACAAAGTCTTTCTTTCCAATTCGGAGCCCTTTGTGAAGGATCCATGACATTTGCTTTCCACATGTGATGCATTCATAGGACTTCTCTTGGATACGGCTTCCTTCTTCTGTGCGGGCTCTCTGGTTTCCAGCAAGATCTAATTCAGACATAAATCTCTTTCCAAACTTGGGAGATACATTTTTCTTCCTCCAGTTATCAGCTGGGAAAGAAAGACAGGAGGAAAAATTAACCAAAGAGACATAAAAAGAGCTACAGGGGGAAATGGTTTTCTGAAGAAATGGATTTTGGTACCTGAAAACTCAACAGAAAGATATCTGTTAGTCTTTGGAATGCAACAACAGTTTAATCATATTTTCCTTCCTTTCTCTCCCCCCCCCCCCCCGCTTCAACTTTCAGACATAGCTTAGAAATCTTATACTCTTTTAGTAGCCAGGTAAAGGCCTTTTTCACTTCACATGTTATCTTAAGAGCTGTATTAAATTACTGTAACATTCTCCACATGGAGCTAGCCTTGATGTGGTTGTGGAAACTTTAATGTTCACAAAATGCAGGTCAAAATTACAAACAAGTAATAGAGAAATACAGCATGAACCTAAAAGCTCTTGTTCTTACTTAATCATCACGCTATCATCTTATTAAATTGTAACTCCATCACCAGGTAACAAATATCCCCTGCAATTAAGGAGCCAGAATCAAAACCCCAATCCCAGTTGAAGCTACAAGTCTCCTGAATCTTCCAGTATAGATCTCCAAATATCAATGAATGATTATGATTCCACACTGGTGAAGAGACACGAGATAGAGCAGGGTTCCCCAACCTTTGAGTTTTGGACTTCAATTCCCCAAAGCCTAAGGCAATTCCCCAGAGTACAGATCAACCGATGTACTGACTTAGGCTTCTGGGAATTGAAGTCCAAAACCTAAAGGTGTGGGGAACCCCTGAGCTAGAGGGCTGCTGGGTCCAGCATCATGGATCTCACAGTGGCTAGTGTGATTTGAGAAACCAGTCCAAATCAGAAACCTTATTGCTGTTATCGTTATTCATTATTATTCCATTGGTAACATTTGCCACCAGGCAGGGGAAGAAGGGGCCTTACTGAGAGATGATGCCGTTTGCCAGTTCTCCTCCATGACTTGCTGGTGGAGGACCTTCTGGTCAGGATCCAGTAGTGCCCACTCCTCCTGGGTGAAGGACACGACCACCTCCTCAAAGGACACTCGGCCCTAAATGAAGAAGGAAGCAGGGCTTCTGGCATAAGATTAATAGTGATAACCTCCTAAAGACAAAACATCAGATCAAGATACGTGACTGGATCTTATACTGCAGGTCTGAACTTTCATTAATGGCCTTCACAGTCTTTTGGTCAGAGGACAAGTTTACCAAAGGATACTTGTCCACTTGGTTACATCTTCCCTCCTGGGCGACTGCCCTTCAACATTTGCAGATGTTGGGTAAATCTGGGAGAAATAGCCACTACTTTGGAAGACAGGAGTAGAATTCAAAAAAATACTGATAGGCTAGAACACTGGGATATAACAACAACAACAACAACAACAACAAGTCAGAAATTATTCTGGGTTGAAAGGGTTTTTGCCAGAGAAACTCTGCTCAGGGGAAGCCTGAATGAGGCTCCTTTCATGTCCCCAAGAGCTGGGACAGAGACAGATGCTCAAACAATCATGCAGGACCCCAGTCTTGAAATGCCAACTTCCTGGCCTTCCAGCTAACAAGGCGAGCTTCTTAACTGCTGGGAACACTGGACGCTGAAACCAACCGAATGAAATTTAACAGGTACAAGTGCAAAGTTTTACATCTAGGGGAAAAAACAAGATGCACAGTTACAGGATGGGGAAAAACTTGGCTTAGTAATACTACAACTGAGAACAATCTTGGAATTGTTGTTGATTTCAGGCTAATTATGAGTCAATAGTGTGATGAGGCTGCAAAAAAAGGCCAATGCTGTTTTAGGCTGCATTAACAGAAATATAGTCTCCAAAACTGGTGAGGTATTACTAGACCCCCTCTATTCAGCACTTGTTAGACCACATCTAGAGTACTGTGTCCAATTCTGGACATCAGACTTTAAGAAAGATGCAAATAAATTAGAGCAGGCACAGAGAAGGGCAACAAGAATGATCAGAGGACTGGAAACCAAGCCATATAAGGAAAGACTGCAGGAACAAGGCAAGTTTAGCATCCAGAAAAGAACCCTAATTGGAAACATCATTTGTTGCTGTTCAGTCGCAGTGGATTCCGACCCTTTGCGACCCCATGGACCATTGTCCTCCAGGCACCCCTGTCCTCCACAACCTGCCCAGCTCTGTGCCCATTACGTATAGCCATCTCATTTTTGGCCGCCCCCTTCTTCTTTTGCCCTCCACCTTTCCCAGCATCAAGGCTCCACAAATACCTGAAAGATAACCATAAAGAGGAAGGACAGGGTCGGGTCAGAGTGCAGGACACGTAATAACAGGCTGAAACTACAGGAAGCTAGATATAGGCTGAATATTAGGAAAAACCTTGTAAAGGTTAGAGCAGTATGACAGTGGAACCAACTGCCTCAAAAGGTGCCGAGCGCTCCAGCACTGGAAGCACTCAAGAGAGAAATGGACTACTTATTTATCTCAGAGTGCCAACGCAGCAACAGGGGAAAAAGGAAATGCTTCCACTGGGCTGCTGGGTAGAGGGGCTGGGTGAACTTTGTGCTGGGGGAGGGAGGAAGCTCTCCCATTGGGCTGCTGGGCAGAGGGGCAGGGCATACTCTGTGCTGGGGTGACTGTGTGGGTGCCCACAGAGAGGGCTCCAAGTGCCACCTCTGGCACAAGTGCCATAGGTTCACCACCAGTGGGCTACATCAAACTTTGGTCTCACGAAACACAGCTCCTCTTATACTTTTAGCTCTCTCACAAGAAAACAGAGGCAAAGAGAACCCCTCAGAACAAGAGAAGGGCAACAATACCTGCTCTCCTCAGTTTTGAAAAACACCAGACAACCCACAAACCTTGGACTATCCTTCAAAATTGAAGATAAACAAAAGTATTCCCTGTATTTGGCAGCCAGACATAATCGGCACTGCTATTTCCCAAACAGAGAACACTATATTAAAACAGCCTACTGTGCAAACATTGATAATTTTGGAGCATTTCATTAAAAGAGGAATGGCCAAACTTGTTGAGGACTAGAATAAACGAATGGCAATAGCAATCACAGTACATTTATGTATCGCCTCATAACACAGGGGTGGCCAACCTTTTTGTACCGTGGGCCTGACCACATCCCCAGAACAGCTGAGTGGCCTGAAACATGCCCCCAGAAGCAGATACATTTATGGCCGATGTAAATGCGCCCACTTCCAAATTTACGTCAGCCACAGGCACATTTGTACATGCACTTTTTACAGCTGATGTAAATGTGCCTGCTTCTATTTCCGGGTGCAGGGGAGACAGTGACAGGCCAGTTGGAATGGCATCGCAGGCCGGGGCCGGCCCACAGGCCATAGGTTAGGAATACCTGCCAGTGCTTAGTTCACTCTCTTGAATACAAAGGGATTGCAAGGGTGAAATTCACAGCTATCGCCTCATAGGGCACGAGACCCTAAATAAAAAAAGAAAGTTGGTCTTCCCCACAGATTTCAGCAAAATAACCGTCCAAAGCAGGGGTGCCCGAACTATGGCCCAGGGCCCTCCTGTACCACGTGACCGGCCCATGGCCCAGAAAGTTTGGGCAGCCCTGGTCTAGATGTCGCAGGATCTTATATTGTAGGTTTGAACTTTCATGAGTGGACTCTACAGAGGGGACTAGTTTACCAAGGGTTACTTGTCAACTGGGCATAAGGAAGAGACAGCAGTGAACCCCAGTTTCTGGAGGGAAACAGTGGAAAGTGTTCGTGGTGGCCTGCCTGCCTGCCTTGAGTGCTTCCTGGAGGTATCTAGAGCAGGGGTTTCCAACTGCAAACTGGTACTGGGCCACGAGCTGTCCCAAACTGGGCCACTGGGTGGCACTGGGAGCCCTGATGGCAGTCTTCTACCCTCAACATGCTTCCCTGGGTCTGGAGTGAGAGCAGGAGCTTCAGACACAGCAGACAGGCAAATGGCCGGGCCCCTCCTCCACACTGCTTAACGATGGTGGGGCTCTCTGCTCCCCGCCTATGTGCAGTGTGATGCCTCACTGCCCAAGTCGAACGGTGTGGCTGGCAGGTTGCTAGGCCCCTTCTCCTTGTTTTTGAGCTAAAGCAGGGCTCCAGTCCCACCTGTGCGCAGTGAGGTAAATATTATGCACTTTAATGTATTTTATTATGTGCTTGGACCGTCCAATCTCACCACTCCCACTTACTGGTCCCTGAGGAAATTATTTAGCATGAAACTGGTCCATGGTGCAAAACTGGTTGGGGACCTTTGATCTAGGGTACCTTTCTAAGAACCAAGATTGTAGGCTAAATCAACCGTTAGTCTGATTAAGCATAGCTGCTGTTGCGCACTTAGAAGACGACAAAAGGAGCTACTAAGAACAAAGGGAACAGGGTCAGGAAAATACAGTAAAACCTCGCATAAAGAGCGCCTTGTTTAGAGACTAACTCACTTAAAGAGAATAAATTTCTCTGAAGTCATCTCGTTTAACAACTAAAGGCAATCAAAAACTTGCTTAACAACTAAATCGGGGTTTGCAATCCCCCCCAAGTCACAATTCGTCACTTACAATGGTGTTTCACTTAAAGAGCAAACTCACTTAAAGAGGAATCCCATGGAACGCATTATGCTCTTTAAGCGAGGTACCACTGTAATACCTGCTATCCTCATACTCGGTTTTGTAAAACCTCAAACAACTCACAGATCTTGGACTATCTTTCAAAATGGAAGCGAATGAAAAAACAAAACTTTCTGATTTGCAACAGCCAGAATGAATAGGCTTTCCTATTTACCACATAGAGAACACCGTGTTATAACAGCCTGTTTTTTATGCGTTGGAAAGGTGAAGGATTCCATTTTGAAGCAATGGCCAGAGCGGTTGAGGACTAACATGGAGGTACACACAGGGAATGAAATACACAAGGTGTCTTGAAGTTTTCCCGTCCATACCTGATCCGGTTCTGCTCCACTGCAAGGAAGGCAGGCTGGATCATTTGTGACTGGGATCCTTCTGACTTCTGCAAGAAAGACAGAGAGTGGGGAGAGGCAGCTCTACAAGTTCCTCTCAGAATGTAAGATCAAAACTCCAAAAATGTTTGCTAAAAATTGAACCCTTGCGCGCTGGAAGGTCCGGGTTTTTATTACCTGAGAGATGTATGATGGGGGACATGAAAGGAGCATCGTTTGGGTCTCACCTACATAAATGTGTCATTTTTGCTTTCTTGATGTTTATAATTTTATTCAATTTGTTTATATATTTTTATTGTAAAGATTTGTATTACTGTTATGTTATACACTGCCCAGAGTGGGAAAATATCCTAGATAGGCTGGATATAAATGTAATAAAATAAAATACAATAAATGAGACATTGAACCCTTCACTCTCTCAGCCTGGAGAGTTGTGGAAAGGATAAGTAGATTAGGAAGACATCACTGAGGATATGAAAAGAAATGTGGGACATACTTCTTCTTATTGCGCCGTATCTGATTCTGAATATTGGCAATCCTCATGGCAATCAGCCATGAAGACTGTCCTGAGAATAAAATGCAGTGGTCTTTCATCTGCCTTCCGCATCACAGTCTGACATCAGTACCACTTATTCAGTTCCATGAGTCACTTTCTGGTCCTGAGCCCTTTTGGCAGGCAAATTCCTCACCAGCCCCAGGCCAGGATTCATGAAGCTGCTGACCTCCATCAAGATGGATTCAAGTGGGATGTAATCGACTTGGGGATCATCACCCTTCCCTGTGGACTTTGCCACCCAAGTCCTGTTAATCCTCAAGGTTGTCAGGTTAACTGTTGTCTGACAGTCAGCACTGAGTCACTGGCCGTATGGTCTACTGACTCTATTACCATAGCACAATAATATACATGTAACAAAAAAATATATCCAAATACCAATAGTTGAAATGCAAAATTAAATAAGGATGTTTGTCACATTCTCTGCTCTCCCTAATTTTATTTTAGAGTTTTTATATTTCATATGAGTAAAACCTCATCTCTTCACATTTGGTCTCCTGAACAGAAATGGAAGAGCTGGTTGCTCTGTAAGAAGTCTTGGAAGACTGAAAATTGTTGTTGTTGTTTCTTCTTCTTCTTCTAGTTCAGACGTGAAACTGCCAAAACGAAGGCACCTTTTGGTGAGTTAATTCTGCAGTTCCCTTCGCCTGACCTAGAGTGAGAAAGATTAGCCAGCAACACAAGGTGGCCATTGCCTGGGGTATGCCCAAGCGTGGTTTACAAATATCACTATCTTTGAGGAGGCTCTTCCTGTGTAACCCAGCATGAAAATCAAAGCACAGTGTTGAAATATGAAAATGAAGTACAAATGAAATGTGTCCCTTTGTTCTTATGGGGGAATGTAAAGATATTTTCTTTTATAAAGGGAAAAGCCACATACCCTTCTAGAATTAATCCTTACCTATGAAGTTGGCAACTCCCTCATCGGCCTGAATGATCTCTCCTAGCCGGGGACTCTGTTTAATGTTTAACTGAGGTTTCGCTGCCATGGAGAAATCAGACCAAACTTCTTCAGAGAGCTTCGTCATCTGAGGATCCATGAAGTAAGGAGAGAGAAAAGACAGAAACATAAAATCTTACCAGATTAGGCCAAGCCTTAGAAAAACTGGGTTAGCATGCATGGATTTTCTGAAGAAAAATATGGGACTTTCTTTTTTTTTAATAGTTATTTTTTATTATTATATAGGAAAAAGAAAACAAAGAAATATAAAAATCAGTTGTAATAGTAAACAGCACTTAATCATGCTTACAATAATCACACATATCAATTCTAATTCAGTCCGTTATGTGTTATCCAGAGCTTCTACAAGTGCTGCTTAGGTAACTTATAGCCTCTTGTAAGTCCAGTTAATCATTATAAATAAGTAATCTACAAACTGTAATTTTTCATGGGCGAGATGAATTGGCGTCGAGGGCCACACCCCGCCCCTGGGCCTTAGTGACCTGCTCCTTGAACCACTCCTTTTGAACCCCTGACATACAGTATCTTACTTTCAAGGATCACAATAGAACAATTTCCACCAAGACAGTCACTAACCCAGGAGTTCTTAACCTTTTTAAGCCGGGGGCCAGGTCACGCTCCCTCAGACAGCTTCAGGGGCCAGACAGCCATTTTGCCCTTCCTTCACCACATGGCAGTTCCAGGTATGGTGGAGGCAGTGGGGGGAGGGCACATGAAAATGGTGCAGCAGGCCACATTCACCCCACGAGCTGCAGGTTGAGAATCCCAGCCTAGCCTGACTGCCAAAAGGGCTCTAAAGTGAACAACCAATGGCCCCTACTGCCCTTCTGCTTGTTAGGTTTGTGGCTGTTCTGTTGGGATTTACTACACCTGTCTCATATGGTCCTTGAAAGCAAGATACAGTAATACCTCGGATAACATTTACCTCAGATAACGCTAAAATCGCATAACATTAAGTAATCTGGGGAGGAGAATTGGATCGAATAACGTTAAGGTCCTATGGGATGGATTGGATAACACCCGCTAAAGCCTGTGTGGTTACAATGCATCTCTATGGAGCTTTAACGTTATCCGATCCATCCCATAGGATTTTAACATGCATCGGATAACACTAAAAATCGGATAACACCAAGACTTGTGGAACCAAGTCTTGGCGTTATCCGAGGTATTACTGTACAGTCAAACCTCGTGTAAAGAGTGCCTCGCTTAAAGAGTAACTCGCTTAAAGAGCAGAATTTTCTCTGAATGGTCGCTTCGCTTAACAAATAAAGCCAATCAAAAACTTGCTTAACAAACAAATCGGGGTTCGCAATCCCCCCCACAATTGGTCACTTACAATGGTGTTTTGCTTAAAGAGCAAGCTCATTTAAAGAGCAGTCCTGTGGAACGCATTATGCTCTTTAAGCGAGGCACAACTGTACGTGGTCTTGTGAGCACCCTATTTTGAAGCCGAATCACTGTTCCTGACATCCAGGACACCCAGGCATGAATTGGTCTCACCTTTTGCTCTTTCTGCTTGATCTCTTCTTCCAGACTCAGGAGGAAACCTTCTGCCAGGGCCACCGCCTGGGAACTGGTTTCCGCTCCACATTCTCTCACCCAGCTCGACATCTCCTGGGGGAGGATGGACAGGAACTGCTCCAGGACCACCAGGTCCAGCATCTCAGCCTTGGTGTGCTGCTCTGGCTTCAGCCACTGATGGCAAAGCTGGTGGAGTTGAGTGCAAACCTGCCGTGGACCGTCAGCCTCCCGGTAGGAGCATCTCCTGAAGTGCTGGGACTGCGTCACTGAGCTGACTATCTCCTCACCTAGGATCTCCGGCACCGTTCTTTCCTGGCACGCACCAAGGCTTCCTGCCTTGATAACATCAGGGTCTCTTCCTGTTGTGAGGCCGGAGGTGTGTTGATTGGTCATTTCCTCCTGTACACAACAATGCCTTTGAGGGGATCCTGGATTCACTCTTGTCTGGCCTTCGCAGACCATAATACTGAAGCTCTGCAAAGCCAAAACATTCCCACATTAGCAGGGAGAAAAAGGGGGAAATGAGACACCCTAGCAAGCAACCGGCTTTCATTTCAGAAAAGACAGGAGAAGCACAAGTCTGAGACGGGAGACAGGAAAGTGTTCCTTCTTTTGACAGCCAGGGAGCGACTGAGCAATGCATTCATTCAATTTCTATATTGCCCATCAGACTAAAAACTACTCTGGATGATTTAAAGCAGGGATGGTCAAAGCTTTTGGGCCGGGGGCCTGACCACGCCCCAAGAACAGAGCATGTTTGTGCATGCATGTCCATATTCACTTCCTGGTTCAGCGCTGATGCTTCTGTCCATGCGTGGAAGCAGCCATATTTACTTCCAGGTTTGGCACAGATGCTTCTGTGCATGCGTGAGCACATCCCGGCCAACCCAGGAAATAAATACGGACGCTTCTGTGCATGTGCAAGGATGTGCATGCCAAACGAGGGAGTACTGTATATATGGGTTTGACCGCACCTGGTTTGGTGAGGGCATCATGGGCCAGATGGAATGGCTTTGGGGACCCCTGATTTAAACCATATAACTCAGGGATTCTCAACCTGCTCCTGCGGCACCATTTCATGTGCCCCCACCCACCACCACACCAGGAAGGGCCATGTGGTGGAGGAAGGGCAAAATGGCAGTCCAGTCCCCGAAGCTGTCTGAAGGAAGCGTGACCTGGACCCTGGCTTGAAAAGGTTGGGAACCCTGATATAAACAATACAAACTAGATTTTTAAAAGATTATGGACTGGAGATAACATGATAGATTAGGGGTAAAATGTTGGCAATAGCCTCTCCACAGCAAACTTTCCGCTCGCTTCCTAAAGGGAAGGAGGGAAGGAGCCTCATTGTCTTCTTGAAAAGACTAAATTTCTGTATTAAGGATTTGTAGGCCTCAACTGCAAAGATCCCAAAAAATGCAAAGACTCTTATCTAGTACGAGGGGCAGCTGAACTTGATACAGTAGTAAACATATAGTCAGCGCAAAGTGGCCTGAGATGGGAAGGCGTGAGAATATCTATTTACACCTATCATTCTGGGCTACACAGAAAGAGCCTCCTCGAAGATTGCAGTATTTCTGAACCACAATGGGGCCTACTCTGGGCAACTGCCAACTTGTGTTGCCAGCTAATCTTTCTCACACGAGGCCAGACAAAAGGAACTGCAGAATGAGCTCACCAGAAGGTGGCTTCATTTTGACAGTTTCACATCTGGCCTAGACACAGAAGCAGCAGCAGCAGCATGATGCTTCCAGAGATATCCCCTGCAATTAGAAATACTGTACTGTATAATGTAATACCCTGGGGCAGCTTACATGCATTTTCTACCTAAGCCATAGCACCCTACACACATACACCCTAAAAAACTTTGGCTTCGTTTTTTAGGTCCAGATCAGATTTATCCAAAGGACTCTGGGTGGTGTACACAAGTTAAAACCAGTATAAAACAATTTAAAAACCCTTAAAAACATAGCAATATCCCCCACTCCCCCACTGTCATTTACTATGTTAAAACAAATATAAAATCTACAAAACCTCAACATTAACAAATTGATTACAGGAGGGGAAGCCTCAAACAAGCCAGAAAGGGGAGCTTGTTGGCAATCCCCGCCCTCAGACCCATTTTGCCAACCACGTCTTCAATTCTTTCCTAAATGGTAGCAACTGGGCCTGTAGGCGTAGTTCTACTGGGAGGAGGTCTCTTAGTGTGGGGGCTATGACTGAGAAGGCCCTTTTCCTTGTGCTGGAGAGGTGAGCCTCCCCAACAGATGTTACCTGAAGGTTGCCCTCTTAGTTTACTCTTGCGGGACGGGTCGATGTCTTAGGGACAGATGGTGAATGGTGGATCCATAAATGAAAACAGAGCCTCAAAAATGTTATGCGAATTTCACTTGGGTCTTCCCCCAATTACTATCAAAGTTGAGGTCCCATTGTTAGCCACAGAAACCAGGGGTCCTTCAAGTATGGTACATGGTTTTGCAGTAGCACAAATTGGAAAAGCCAAACATGTTCTGGGGCATTTTTGGGTGAATTTTTGGGTAGGTGATTTCCTTGCCAAGAGAGGAGAGGGGGACACACACACGCACAAATACTTTTTGGATGGGATTTTCTGGGGTAGTAGCTGTATCAGTCTGTGTTTCAGGCATATTAGAAAACAAAAACGGTGCAGCACCTTTAAAGAATACTACAGCTGCTATATATTTAATGTGAGCTTTCATGGATCAAGTCCACTTCATCAGGCATACGGTAGGAGTGGGTGGGAAATTTCCTTCTTGAGAGTCAAATCAATGTCTCTCGTTGACCTCTGGGTGACCTCTTAAAAGGGGGGGGGAAAAGAGATCCATTCAAGAGGTTTGGGGTGGCCCAAGACATTCCGCTGCCTGAGACAAAGTGCAAAAAATCCTGGCCTCCCCCCCCTTTACATATACACCACATACAGACAAATATATTGCATCATTTCCTCCAATTTCAACCCTGAAGGTGGGGTAATAATGTGTTCACTATTGTTTCCAACGGATGGTGATAGCCCAGCTCTGCAGGCTGGACAAGAAAAAAAATGCAAGGAGGGATATTCAAGGCAGATGTTTATTAGGGTGCCCCCCCTCCAGACTCTGCCGCCTGAAGCCACGAGATCTAAACCTAAAGAGCCTCTCTGGTCCCATAAACAGGAATTTAGCACTGACTTTCTTCCCAAATCTTCCTTTCCCAGCAAAATCCGGAGCCAAAGAGACTCACCTGTCCCTCGCCTGCCGCTTCTGTCTTTCTCTCTTAATTAATTAATTAATTAAAGAAGCTGCGTGGGAGGTCCTTTTCAAAGCCTTCTCCCTCCCAAGTTGTGCCGCTGCATGCAAAAGTACGCATGCGCCGCGCTCGATGAAATTAGTTTCCTGCCCTGTCACGTGACTGATGCCAAGCCAGGCTCTTGGCAGGGCAGACACAGACCCGCCCAATCTCCGCTCCGAGCGCATGGATGAACCGCCTTGTTCTCCCCAGTTTGCGCGGGAAAAGAAAACTTGGAGTGAAAGCTGGATCTGCCAGGGAGAAAATGTCTCCACAAACAAACCTTCTGCGCTATTGAACATTTCCTCCCCAGTCTAAGCCAGTTTTCTGTACCAAATTAATAACCCCACATCCTGTCAGAGGTGAATGGACAGCCTGGGGTTCATTCTCTGACTTCAGGCACCTCTATTCTTGGTGTTGCTAATTTCCACAGGGCTGCAGTTGCAGTGCCTTAAGTGGTTAAGACGCTGAGCTTGAAGACTGGAAGGCCAGGGTTCGATAGCCATATACTACATGACGAAGTGAGCTCCCACCTCTGTCCCAGCTCCTGCCAACCTAGCAGTTCGAAAACAAAAAATTGCAAGTAGATAAATAGGTACCACTTGGGTGGGAAAGGTAAAGTGTTCTAGTAATGCCTGTCACATGTCCACAGATATGTATGTGGACATGTGGCAGACGCAGACAGTGCTGGCTCTTTGGCTAATAAACAGATGATCACTGAACCCTAGAGTTGGATACGACTGGCTTTCAACCTTTACCTTCAGGTCTGGGTCACAAAATGCACAGTTTTATAAAATGGGATTTGCAGTTAAAATACAGTGGGTTGGCAAAAAACTGAAGCTAAAAGACAGAGTGCATCCTTTCCACACGGAATTTTTGAGATAAATATATCAGAGAGTAAGCAGACAACACTGGCTCTTCGGCTTTGAAACAGATGAGCACTGATCCCTAGAGTTGGATATGACTGGCTTTCAAGCAAGGGAAACCTTTACCTTTAAACAAAATAGAAGCAGCTTCATCAATGCTGGCCTGGGGCTGAGGAGGGCTTTGTGTACCAAAAGAGCTCAGGACCAAAAAGTGACTGGTGGAACATGATCAGTGGTACGCATGTCATGCTGCAATGCAGAAGGCAGATGAAAGGCTACTGCATTATATTCTCAGGACCGTCTTCATAGTACAGAAGATTGTGTTATTTTTGAATAACAATCTGGCATACCCTAGTAATGGTAGCCTTGTGTTGCCAGCTAATCTTTCTCACACTGGATTAGGCCAAAGAAACTGCTGAATGGACTCGCGAAAAGGTTGCTTCATTTTGGCAGTTTCATGTCTGGCCTAGGCATGAAAGAGAGCGAGAGCAAGAACAAAACAAAATGGCAAAAAAATGAGATAAATGTGAACATCTTCAGTCAAAAGGGTCAGATGCTCAACAGAAGAACAAACACTTCTGCCCAGAAAGGAAAAAAAATAGAGCACTCAGGGCTGCTCATAAGGCGTTGTGCCCATGCCTCACCCCTGCTATGGGAAGTGCATTGGTTGCCAATGTACCTCCTGGTGCAATTCAAGATGTTGGTAATTACCTTTAAAGCCCTACATGGTAGTGGGCCAGGATACTTAATAGACTGCATCACCCCAAGGATGTCTGCCCGTCCCACTAGAGCGGACTGGAGGGGCTCTTTAAAAATACCAACTGCTAGAAAGGCTCGCTCACTAGAAGAGCCTTTTTGGTATCCGCTCCAGCCCTATGGAACCTCCTGCCAGGTGAACTGTGACTCCAGGCAGAGCTGCTGCCCTTCAGGAAAGAGCTGAAAACCTGGCTGGCAGGGCAGGTGTGGGAAGGTGGAGAGGGAGCAACTACCACCCCATCTGGCTCATTTGGAGCAGTATCACTCATGCTTATAAAAGTTTTAAACTAGATTTTTAATTGGTGCTGGTGGGAGGCAATTTTCCAGTGTTTTTTATGAATTTTATGGGTCTCTATAGTTTTCAATGTTGAGGATTATTATGTACGCTGCCCAATGTCGCATGTTGATTGGGGCGGCTATACAAATTTGTGTTTTGCCCCCTATATGTTGGGTACTCACTTTACCAACCTCAGAAGGATGAAAGATGGGAGTCAAACATGGGCATGAAATAAGGCACAGGGTCCGTATTCCTCTCTCTCAGGGCCCTTCACTTAGGCCTCTTTTTGGCACCTGTAGTGGGTTTTTTAAATAGGAAGAAAAAGAAGCAAAAGGGGCGAAGGGAGGGCTTTGTTCTAGCACTGATGACGAACCTTGGCACTCCATGTGTTCTTGGACTTCAATTGTCAGATGCCCAAGTCAGAACTCTAGCTCAGTGATGGCAAACCTTTTAGAGACCAAGTGCCCAAACCACAACCCAAAACCCACTTATTTATCTCAAAGTGCCAACACAGCAACAGGGGAGGAAGGAAACGCCCCCCATTGGGCAGCTGGGCAAAGGGGTGGGAGGGGCAAACTGCTGGGGGAGGAAAGAAGCACTCCCATTGGGCTGCTAGGGAGAGGGGTAGGGTGATCTCTGCTGGGGGAGCAAGGAAGCAGAGGGACAGGGCAAAGTCTGTGCTGGGGTGACTGCATGGGTGCCCACAGAGAGGGCTCCAAGTGGCACTTCTGGCACACATGCCACAGGTTTGCCACCACTGCTTAGCTTATTTGGGCATCTGAGAATTTAAGGTCAAGACCATCTGGAGTGCCAAGGTTCGCCATCATTATAGCAGAATATATCAGCTGACCAGTAGTTTTCTCCATTCAGGATGAGACGGTCAAAAGGGGGTAAGTCTTTGTATGCGTAGTTTTCCATGGCTAGAGAACCAGAACATCAGTGAGAAGATGTGGAGCAGGTTTTTTCATCTATGTGGTTTCTGCTTGTGTAACAAGGTGTGCAAAACGACTGACAAGGTGTCCACACTCCTGACATTCAATTACCTTCTCATCGTTCTTTGGGACAAGCAATGAATTCATCCTTCTCATCTACTCTCATATTCTTCCTTCCAGCTTGATTCCCAACACCTTCTGCACCCAAACATTGTCCACCTTTTTTCTCGTGAGTGATTGAGTGATGTCGCTTTTCATTTCTTCTCCAATATTTTTCCTGACTAAAAGAGTCAAAACTAAAATGAGGGCAAAACATTTTTTTAGCCAAGCAACAAACCCAGTGGGAGAATATAAAATCTCCACAAATAGCAATGAGGAGGCCGATTCTGTCGTAAATTAAGACTGAAAACAATGAAAGAGTGGATTTATCATTCTCCCTAAATCTGCAGTGGTCCAATGGTTAAGAAGATCGCCTTGTTAGCTGAAATGCTGGTAAATTGGCAGTTTGAGATGCAAGGTACTACATGAAGGTTTGAGCTCCCGTCTCTGTCCCAGCTCCTGCCAACCTAACAGTTCAAAAGCAAGAAATTGCAAGTAGATAAATAGGGACCATTTCGGTGGAAAAGATCTTGGGGGACATGAAAGGAACCTCATTCGGGCGTCCCCTGAGCAGAGTTTTTTCAGCAAAAATCCTTTCAACCCAGAATAATTTCTGACACAAAATTATTATCATTCTCCCTGCTGGTTGGAGCTGGGACATGGCATTTCACCTCTTTTCATGACAAAACATCTGTGACATTTTGTGAGCAAATGTTGGGTCTTCCATGACGGAAAACTCTGGTGATAACCATGATTAAAAATAGATGTCAGTTGTTTCACAAAGCCTTTACGAAATTTTTAATCTCTTTCTAAGCCCGTATTGCTACCACACCAGAAGTAGAAGCAAATACATTTATGACAGCCGTAAATGTGCGTGTGGCTGTTGTAAAACCCACGTAAATATGTTTATGACAGCTGCAGGCACATTTTATGGCAGTGTTTACGGGGGGGGGGGTACCATCAGTCTGGCCTGCCCAGCTGTTTGGAAGGCGTGGTCTGGCCCAGGGCGTAAAAAGGTTGGGAACCCATTCTAGATCTTTCACATAGAAAGCTACAGAGCAGCAATAAGTGTGCTTTATTGTTAGCTTTTCTCTTCATAAGGTTTCATTTCATTTTCATTTCATTTATTTGATTTATATGCCACTCTACTCAGTTTCCAGCCTGATTCTCTCAATGTGTCTTTTAAGAGGCCATGAGAGTGTTCATTCATTCATTCATTTATTCAATTTGTATACCGCCCTACTCGGTACAACCGACTCAGGGCGGTTTACAGAGACCATACACATAAGACAATCAAAAGAGTACAACATAATCAAGGTCATTCAACTTAATACAATACAATACAACAATGCAATACAGTAGTGCAGTAAAGCACAACCACACTACGAAATAAAGTTACAATACAGTATAATGAAGCAAAATCACACTGCAAAAAGGTTACAAATCATAAGTTACAAGATATGAAGTTACAAAATAAATTCCAATACATATACAGTATATGACATAGCAAATAAATAATAACATAACAGTCACAGTCTCACAAGCAAGGGCCGGAGGAAGGTCGGGAGTGTCTTCCGCCGCCCGCCGCCGCTGGTCTTTTATCGGCTCTCCGGGCGAGGTGGACGAGCCCGGAGAGAAGGCGGGGGCAGGAGCTCAACCGGCCGCAGCTGCGCTGGCGTCCTCAGGCTCCGGCCACGTTGGAAGAGGGCCGGAGGAAGGTCGGGAGCGTCTTCCGCCGCCCGCCGCCGCTGGTCTTTTATCGGCTCTCCGGGCGAGGTGGACGAGCCCGGAGGGAAGGCGGGGGCAGGAGCTCAACCGGCCGCAGCTGCGCTGGCGTCCTCAGGCTCCGGCCACGGTGGAAGAGGGCCGGAGGAAGGTCGGGAGCGTCTTCCGCCGCCCGCCACCGCTGGTCTTTTATCGGCTCTCCGGGCGAGGTGGACGAGCCCGGAGGGAAGGCGGGGGCAGGAGCTCAACCGGCCGCAGCTGCGCTGGCGTCCTCAGGCTCCGGCCACGTTGGAAGAGGGCCGGAGGAAGGTCGGGAGCGTCTTCCGCCGCCCGCCACCGCTGGTCTTTTATCGGCTCTCCGGGCGAGGTGGACGAGCCCGGAGGGAAGGCGGGGGCAGGAGCTCAACCGGCCGCAGCTGCGCTGGCGTCCTCAGGCTCCGGCCACGGTGGAAGAGGGCCGGAGGAAGGTCGGGAGCGTCTTCCGCCGCCCGCCACCGCTGGTCTTTTATCGGCTCTCCGTGTTGTTTTAGTGAAAATATACTCTGTTGTTAAAAGCCTTGAAATTCTACTGGTTGTGCAAATTACACCCACAGTAGTGAAAATCCTGTCAGATTCCTAAAAAGGGATACAGTACTGTATTCTAATATTTTCTCTAGAAGGCCACAGAGTTAAATCTCAGAAGTGCAGATTCTTCATAGCTGACATAGTTATTTAAACAATGCAGTTTGTTCCCCAAGGAGTTGTGTACCTTTTAATTCAATATCAGTTTAACTCATGCTGCAGTAATTTAAAGGAACATCTACTTGTTTATTTTAACCTTAATTTTTCTACAATACGTTAATATTCCATGTACACAAACAAATCCCAACGAGTAAAAGAACAAAGTTCCTCAGTGGCTCTGTGCCTGGAGACCAAAAGGACAGGGTTTGATTCCCAAGAACTGCACGATAGGGGGACATGAAAGGAGCCTCATTTGGTCATCCCCTGCAAAGATCCTTTCAACCCAGAGTAATCTCTGACACAAAAACACACAACATCATCTTACAATCACAAAGAACTGTAGGTACACATGCTTAAAAGGATGAAAACTGATTACAGGAGTATAAAAATACACAAAGAAAAAAAATAATAATAATGCTTCAGATTTAACTGTCCTGCTATTCAGAACTTAGGTATAGGGAAATTATAATGAAACATTGAAGGTACAGTATTGTAAAACAGAGAAAACATCTTGAAAATATCCTAGCTTAAAAATAAAAAGTATTTCCAAGTGAAAAGCAGTTCTCAGAATATCTAGACTACGAGTTCTCAACCTTTTTAAGCCAAGGGTTGGGTCACACTACCTCAGATAGCTTTGGGGGCCGGATGGCCATTTTGCCCTTCCTCCACCATGGCGCTTCCTGGTGTGGTGGCAGCCGGGGGGGGGCACAGAAATGGTGTCACAAGTTGTATCTGGCCCATGGGCCGCAGGTTGAGAATCCCTGATCTAGATTCTTGAATCCTTAAAGAAATTTAGAAGTGAAAAGCAGTTTCTAGCCTTCAAGCATGTTGAATATACACAAAAATAACTGGCTCACCCAGTCATGCCTATTAAAGTCTATGAAAGATAAACTCCATGATGTTGATACGTGGTGGCCTCAGGAGAAGCCAGCTGCTTTGCCATGTGGTGCCAGCACTGCTGGTATCAACATAGCTTCGTATTCTTTTGGTTGTCCTTGCTTCTTGTTGCTTGTGTCTGGCTATCTTTCTGGCCAGTATTTATACTTTAATTGTTATTTACATAACATGGCTCCTTAGCGGGATTATTAAACAGAGGGTAAAGATAAAGGTCACCCTTGCTCAAAAGCCAGTCATATCTGACTCTATGGTTCAGTGCTCATCTCTGTTTACAGCCAAAAAGCCAGCGCTGTCTGCGTTTGCAGACGTTTCTGTGGACATGTGGCAGGCATGCCTAGACACCAAAGTGCATGCAACACTGCTTACCTTCCCACTGACGTGGTAACTATTTATCTACTTGCAATTTCTTGTTTTCAAACCTCTAGGTTGGCAGGAGCTGGGACAGAGACGGGAGCTCATTCCCTCATGCAGTACTCGGGTTTTGAACTGCTGACCTTCTGCCTCCTAGTCAGCATCTTAACCACTTGAGCCACTGCAGTCCCTCAAAAAATGTAACAGAGGGTAAATAAGCCTTTTCCTATATTCCTTCATAAAGTACAAATACTCACAACGTGATACTATTGTATAACAAATATCCCTTTTACATTTCATACAGTTACAATTGTTCCAATTATGTTTACAATTCTCAAGGTAAACAACATTCCAAAGTTAGATAAGCATATTTGCCTGGCAAAAATATTTTGATTTATCTAGGCTGAAAAGTGCGATAACTAATGTGATTTTTAGTCCTATATCCTCTGTACCCTTATTAGTTCAGAACTTTTGACCTACTGTATTGCAGAGCAAACTCTGATACAGTAAAACCCGGGGAATTTTTTAAATTAAATGTGAGGTTGGCAAATGTAACCCAGGACAGTTGTATGCCGGGGTTTTAATGTACTCTGTCTCTAGAACAGACATTACAACCATTTGTTGTTTTCCAATGTCAACTTTTTTTTAATTCCAGAGAAAACTACAGAAAGGAAATAACCTGGGGACATGTTTTCCCAATCCTGCACACCATACCTTCTTATAAAATAGTGAAAAATGAACAAGTACTCTTTTTAAGGAAACTCCACAAAGATTTATTGAGGACCAAATTTAGTGAAATATCATTTAACAAGTTGGAAATATTTCTATTGATTCATGCTAAAAAATGTTCATGTAAATGATTAAAGATTTTCCTCTGTTTAGACCAGTGGTTCCCAACATGGGCCCCACACCCCACAGGGGACTTCAATTCCTTGAAGCCTAAGTCAATACATTGGCTGATCAGTGCTTTGGGGAATTAACATAGGCTTCTGTAAATTGATGTCCAAAAACCAAAGGTTAGGAAACACTAGCCTAGATTTTAAAACATTTCTCTCCCACATAGATTTTATAATGCACAGTAAGCTTTCTTTTTTGACTAAAGCTTTTTCCACACTCCAGACACTGAAATGGCTTCTTGCCTGTGTGAATACTTTTGTGGCTTGTAAGAATATCTCTCAGTTTAAAGGTTTCCCCACACTTCAGGCAGTGAAATTTCCTCTTTTCTGTATGTGTGCTTTGATGGGAAAGAAGGGATTTTTTCCATCTAAAGTTTTTTCCACACTCTCTGCATTTAAATGCCTTCTCCCCTGAGTGAATTTTTTCATGGGTAGAAAGATTTCCTCTCAGTCTAAAGGTTTTCCCACACTCTAGGCATTCAAATGGTTTCTCACTTGTGTGGATACTGAGGTGTTTAGCAAGGCTTACACGTTGGCTGAATCTCTTCCCACACTCCAGACATTTAAACAGTTTCACCCCTGAGTGAGTTTTCTCATGAGTAGTAAGGTTTCCTCTCAGTCTAAACTTTTTCCCACACTCTAGGCATTCAAATGGTTTCTCACCGGTGTGGGTACTGAGGTGTGTAGCAAGGTTTGTACGTTGGCTGAAATTCTTTCCGCACTCCAGACACGTAAATGGCTTTTTCCCAGAGTGAATCCTTTCATGGGTAGTAAGAGTCTCTTTCAGTCTAAACATTTTTCCACAGTGAAGGCATCTGAATGGCTTCTCACCTGTGTGAGTCCTGTGGTGTTTAGCAAGGGTGGCAATCAGGCTGAAACTCTTTCCACACTCCTGGCATTCAAATGGCTTCTCGCCTGTGTGGGTTCTGTGGTGTGTAGCAAGTTGTATGTATTGACTGAACCTTTTCCCGCACTCCAAACACTTAAACGACTTCTCCCCTGAATGAATTCTTTCATGAGTTGAAAGAGTCCCTTTCAGTCTAAAGTTTTTCCCACACTGCAGGCATTCAAAGGGCTTCTCACTTGTGTGAGTCCTGCTGTGTGTTGCAAGGTGGGCAGACTGATTAAAAGCTTTTCCACACTCCAAACATTTAAATGGCTTCTCCCCTGTGTGAGTATTGGTGTGTGTGGCAAGATTGGCACGTTGACTGAAACTCTTTCCACACTCCAGGCATGCAAACGGCTTCTCCCCTGAGTGAATTCTTTCATGGGTAGTAAGAGTTTCTCTCAGTCTAAAGGTTTTCCCACACTGCAGGCATTCAAAGGGTCTCTTGCCTGTGTGGGTACTGCGGTGTGTAGCAAGAGATGAAATCAGACTGAAACACTTTCCACACTCTAAGCATGTAAATGGCTTCTCCCCTGTGTGAGTCCTGTGATGTTTAGCAAGACTTGTACGTTGACTGAAACTCTTTCCACACTCCAGACATGTAAATGGCTTTTCACCTGTGTGAGTCCTATGATGTCTAGCAAAGCCTCCATATTGACTAAAACTCTTTCCACACTCCAGGCATGAGTACAGTTTCTCTCTGTAAACCTTCTCATGGTTATCTAGTGTCAATTTATGGGCAAACATTTCCCAACACTCAGGGTCTTCATTGCTTTGGCTCCCTTTAGATGTTTTCTGATTGACTTGGGCTTTCTCTAGACAAACAATAGATTTTTCCATCTTATCTATTTGTTTCCTTTCCAGCGCCTTCATTCCGTCTTGATTCCCAACAACCTCGTTTACACCTGAACATTCTCCTCTTTCCTCTGGCATTTGATATCCTTCTCTTTCTTTATTTTTCTCTGACATATTTCCTGCTGGAAAGAGGAAACTAAAGTCAGTGGGCAAAGCAGTTTTTTTAGTCAAGTAACAAATCCCATATACTGCCAGGGAGAAAGAATAAAATCCAGTTCTTGGAAGGATTCACCTTCACAAACATCAGTGTGATATCTGACTCTATCGCGAGTTAAGGCATTGAGAGAAACCACTCTAGGGATTTATCCTGTTTCTCTCTATTGGGCAGAGGTGGAATGGTCTTCCCCATCTCTATTTAACAGAAAGGAGCATGATAAATTCACCTTTCCCCAACATAATATATGTGACATTCTTTGAGGAAACGGATTTTTTTGCATGATAGATGACCTATGGTTAGAAAAGATGTGGATTGTTTTATAGTCTTTATGAAATCTTTATGTATCTCTTTAGACCTTTCTCATGAAAACTTTCAGGGAAGTAATAATAATCAATCAATTGCCCTCCCTCTCTCTCTGGACTGAGGAAGTGCTCTATTAGTTATGATACGCCTCTCCCAAAAATTATCATTATAAGACTTGAAATTGTATTGCTCACAGAAATTATACCCATTTGCTGATTTATAAATTGCTGTTTAAGGGGAGTACTGGAAAGATTCTAGCTACAGAATGGGAAACTCAGGATAATCAAAGACAACCAGACAAGTTTTATTTGTCCTGTTCTATGCCTTTGGCTGTCAAATGATAAGAGAGGACTCACTTGAGAAGGCCTTGATGCTGGGAAATATTGAAGGAGAAGGAGGTGGTAGAGGATGAGGTGGGTAGATGGCATCATTGATGCAATGGGCGTAGATCTGTCTGGACTGTGGAGAATGACAGAGGTGCCTAGCATACAGGAGTTCATGGGATCGCAAAGGGTCAGACTTGACTGTGTGACTGAATAACAACATGCCTTCTATGTAATGCAAGAATGAATTAATCACAAGCTGGAATGAAGATTGCTTGGAGAAATATCAATAACCTGAGTTATGCAGATGACACTACCCTAATGGCATAAACCAAAAAAATCTAAAGAGACTTTTAATGAGGGTGAAAGAGGAGAATGCAAAAGTTGGATTGAAACTCAACATTAAAAAAAAAGCATCATGGCATCTGGCCCCATCACTCCCTGGCAAATAGAAGGGGAAGACATGGAAGCAGTGACAAATTTTACCTTCTTGGTATCTAAGGTCACTACAAAGGGTGATTGCAGCCATGAAATAAAAAGACACTTACTCCTTGGGAAGCAAACTATGTCAATCCTAGGCAGCATAATAAAAAGTAGAGACATAATCTTCACAACCAAAGTCCGCATAGTTAAAGTGATGGTCTTTCCAGTAGTAATGCATGACTGTGAGAGCTGGACCATAAGGAAGGCTGAGCGCAGAAGAATAGACGCCTTCAAGTTATGGTGCCAGAGAAGACTTTTGAGAGTCCATGGACTGTAAGGAGATCAAATCAGTCCACCCTGAAAGAAATTAACCCTGACTGTTCCTTGGAAGGACAGATTTTCTTCCAGGTCTAGGCTGGACATGAAATGAAGCAACCTTCTGGTGAGCTTCTCCACCAAAAATCCTTTCAACCCAGAATAATTTCTGACATGAACTACCACTACTACTACCACCACCACCACGTACAGTGGTACCTCACTTAAACAGCAATCCCTTGGACGCATTATGCTCTTTAAGCGCGGTACTACTGTACGTAGTAGAGTGGTTAAAGAGCATGATGCGTTCCATAGCACTGCTCTTTAAGCGAGTTTGCTCTTTAAGCGAAACACCATTGTAAGTGACCAATTGTGACTTCTGGGGGTGGGGGTGGGGGTGGGTTTGCAAACCCCGATTTATTTGTTAAGCGAGTTTTTGGTTGGTTTTATTTGTTAAATGAAGCAAACATTCAGAGAAAATTCTGCTCTTTAAATGAGTTACTCTCTAAGTGAGGTGCTCTTTATGTGAGGTTTTACTGTATTTGTCGTCGTCTTTATTATTATTATTATTATTATTATTATTATTATTATTATTATTATTATTATTATTATTATTATTATTATTATTATTATTATTATTATTATTATTATGTTCCTTTTGCCCAACCTAGTGTGAGAAATATTAGCTGGCAACACAAGGTTGCTGTTACCAGGATACACCTGATTGTGGTTCAAAAATACCACAATCTTTGAGGAGGCTCTTTCTGTGTACCCCAGAAGGAGAGATACTGAAACTGAAGCTCAGGTACTTTGGCCACCAAATGAGAAGAGAGGACTCACTGGAGAAGACCCTGAGGCTGAGAAAGATTGAAGGCAAAAGGAGAAGCGAGGCAGCAGAAGATGAGATGGTTAGAGAGCATCGCTGATGCTATGGGTGTAGATCTGGACAGATTCTAGAGGACAGGGGATGACAGAGGAGTTCGGCATGCTGTGGTCCATGAGGTCACAAAGGGTGACATGGCAACCATCTTCAAATATTTAGAAGAGCTGTCATATGTAAGGTAGAACAAACTTGTTTTGTGTAGATCAAAAGGGAAGGACCTGAATCAATGGACTGAAATTATTAGAAATTGTTTACATTAGATCTATTTGAAAGTGGAATGGAAACTGCCTTGGAAGATGGTGGGACTTTTCTTCATTAGAAATGTTCAGACAGAGGCTGGACTTTAGCTCTGGATTTCCAGCTTTGTCAAGGAATTGGATTCAATGACCTATAGCAGGGGTTCCCAACCTACGGCCCACAACCCCATTTCATGTAGCCCGCCACTGCCTTCTCCACACCTGAAAGTGGAAGCAGGCATGTTTGCACATGCGCGGATGTGTCTTATGTCAGCCGTAAAATACACCCGTGCATGTGCAAATACACTTGTGACTGCCATAAGTGCAGAAGTGGTTGCATTTACAACATTGTAAGTGCGCCCACTTCCGGGTGACATGGTCCAGCCTGCTCAGCTGTCCAGGGCCAATGGCAGAAAAAGGTTGGGAACCCCTGACCTATAGGGACCCTTTCAGCTCTACAGTCCTAGCATCCAAATTCTAGACAACTCAATCTTACACACGCATACATAATATTAGATTAACACCATAGAGGAAATCCAAAGCTGGCTGTTCCATCTTAACTGATCTTTGTAAATGTAGCAGAAGCTCTACTGGCTTGGGAAGGTCAAATTAGAATTCACCCCATGTTAAAATAATTCAGAAAACAGTTTGTGAGAGACTGGGTGCCAACAAGTTGGAAAGAGCCACCACATTTCTAATCTGATGAAGTGGACTTGATCTATGAATATTAACATTAAAATACAGTAGTTAGTGTTTAAGATGCCCATGTTTTTCTCCATTTTGTTTTGTTTTGTTTACTATTTGACATGCACAGACTCACACAGCTACCATTTCAAAAGTTATGGAACAACTTGTTAGACTGCTCATTACCCAAGAGTAATTACTTCTGAGTAACTGTGTTGTTCGTTACTTGGTATTTCCAACTTTTGTTTCTCCCTGGATCCTTTTCACTTTAACTTGATCCCTTTCACTTTAACTGGATCCAGAGCAGCTCAGAATGAAATTGAAGGATTCTGAAAATATGGAGGAATCTGTTCTTGACAAAGTTTTGATTACTAGTCCTGAAATCTGCTGACCAATTTGGCCGCTGGAATTGTACCCTGGTAAAGGAACTATTCTAAGATTCAAGGAAGAGCAAAGTTTCTGTAGAGTGTCCAATTTTTAAATGCTTCAATTAACTCAGATAAAGGAAGTGGGAGATGGGTGAGCACAATGAATTTTACAATCCCTGATTCTGTCCACTAAGCTTTGCCTAGGTACACAAAATCAAAATGGAAGCCCTAATGTAGTGGTGGCGAACCTTTTAGAGACAAAGTTCCCAAACTGCAACCCCAAACCTGCTTATTTATCACAAGGTGCCAACACAGTAACAGGGGAGGGAGGAAATGCTCCCATTGGACTGATGGGTAGAGGGGTGGAGCGAACTCTGTACTGGGGGGAGGGGGGATAAAACACTCATTGGGCTGCAGGGCAGAAGGACAGAATAAACTCTGTGCTAGGGCAACTGCACGGGTGCCCACAGAGAGGGCTCTGAGTGCCATCCCTGGCACACGTGCCATAGGTTCGCCATCACTGCCCTAATGGATGAGCTCAGTCTAACACAAAAGACTCACAATAGGTAAATACTTTAGACTACATAGGAATTGTGCTGAGGAAGAAATTCATGCAACTACCTATTTGGACGAGCAAATTCCTGAGAATTCAGATGAAGTCTGCAGGAGACTGATCCAGAATCAGTTCTGTGCAGGATCCAGAGAAATTCAGATGGAAGAAAACAGTCCTGGATGGGATAAAAAGAAAGATTTTTTTTGGGGGGGGGGGAATTAATGATGCCTGAGCACTGAAATGAAAGAAAGATTCTAAGAGGAAATATTTTTAAAAAGGGAAATCAGAGCTATAATGAAGGATTTGCCAGCTAGGGTAGACAGGGCATATGGCATTTGAAATCTACTTTTAAAATAATACAAGGAGAAAATATCACACTAAACATCTTGCCAGCATCTTTCCTGCTCTACAGAGAAGTAGTAACGTTAACAAAGAGTTACTAATATGTGTTTAAACCTCAGATACACATGGAGAGACAAACATAAGATCCAGGTAGATCAGCCCACCAGACGTTAATAATCTCATATATCTTTCTTCGCTTTCTGCCATATCTGAATCTGAATACTGTATTGGTGATCCTCATGGTGATCAGCCATGAAGACTATGTAGAGAATATAATTCTATATTTGTTTTTAGATAGCAAAATGCCACAGCAGTGGGCAATACAGTAATACCTCAGATAACATTAGTATCGAATAACACTAAAATCGCATAACATTAAGCAATCTGGGAGGGAGAATTGCATCGGATAACATTAAGATCCTATGGGATGCATCGGATAACAACCGCTAAAGCCTGTGTGGTTACAATGTATCTCTATGGATCCCATAGGATTTTAACATGCATCGGATAACACTAAAAATCGGATAACACCAAGACTTGTAGAACCAGGTTTTAACGTTATCTGAGGTTTTACTGTATTGGCAAATGTTCTTAAGGTTTTTTAATTGTTTTTATATTGGTTTTAACTTGTTTCATTGTATGGTCAGTGAGGTGTTCACTGGCCTATGTACACTGCCCAGAGTCCACCAGATTAGGGCAGTATATAAATCTATTAAATAAATAATGCTGTGGCTTTTCATCTGTCTTCCACATTGCAGCATGACCCCCATACCATGGATTCAGTTCAGCGAGTCACTTTCTGGTCCTGAGCCCTTTTGACACACAAGTCCTCATCAGCCCCAGGCCAGTATTGAGGAAGCTACTGTTTCATCAAGTGGGTTTAATCCACCTTTCCCTGTGGATTTCAGCACCCAAGGCCTTTGGTCCTCAGGGTTGTCAGGTTAGTTAACTGCCGCCTGAAACTCAGCACTGAGTCGCTGACAGCATGGTCTACTCTATTGCCATTATAACCTGACCAGACTGGTTATCTTTGGGTCACCATTATTCAGATGTGACTTAACGGCGTAGAACAGTGATAGTGATCCTTGGCACTCCAGCTGTTCTTGAACTTCAATTCCCAGAAGCCCTGATCAACAGGAGTGCTGACTTGGGCTTCTGGTAATTGAAGTCCAAGAACAGCTGGCATAGAACAACTACCAGATGACTTAGTTCTTAACCGCATTTCAGGTATAAAATCCCTGAAATTCTATCACTACTGCCTTTTTAAAAGGACATAAACAGGAAATTTCACTGCGTGGTTGTCATGACATTTCAAAAGAGATCTCAAAAAGGTCCTCAAACTACAACCCAAGAAGTCTTAGCCAGTATAACTGGTCACAGGTTTGTTTGTGTTTTTTTTTTTTTTTTTTTGGGGGGGGGGATTGTAATACCAAAATATCTGAAGATCCTAGTTTGGAAAGCCTTGATGACAACTTGATAAAGGCAAGAATTTATTTATTTAAATTTATTTATTTAAATTTGTTTATCGTCCTCCTCCCCGAAGGGACCCAGGGCGATTCCCAACACAACAGTATATTGACAATAATTTAAAACCAGTTCAGAAATTAAAAGTTTTAAAAGAAGCTTAAAAACTTAGCATTAAAAACTAGGCATTATAGATAGCCATTGTAGCTAGGAGACACTGGGTGTCAAACCATCCAGCCAGCTGGGGAAATTGATCCATCCATTCCCCAAACCTGACCTGGCAGCCATGTTTTCAATCCTTTCCTGAAGGACAGCAGCTCCGTTTGCAGGCGTAGTTCTATTGGGAGGAGGTTCCATAGGGCTGGAGCGGACACAGAGAAGGCCCTCCTTCTAGTGCCAGAGAGGTGCGCCTCTCTGGCCAATGGCACAACCAGAGAGCCTCTCCGGTCCGCTCTGGTGGGACGGACAGATGTCCTTGGGACAATGCGGTCTCTTAAGTATTAAAGAGATGCACAGCTCTATAACAAACCAACCTATACTCTTTTCTCTTTTATGCTCTTCACCCTTACCATCTCTGTCTCAGCTCCTGAAGACATGAAAGGGACCTCATTTTGGCATCCCCTAAGCAGAGTTTCTCCAGCAAAAACCCTTTCAACCTGGAATAATTTCTGGCACAAATTTATTATTACCCTCGCTCTGCCCTGTTGTACTGCAGCCAAAATGTTATTTCGATCCTTACAGGGCTTAAGATTGACTCAAAGCATTCCATCATTCCAAGGTTGGTAAAATGATACCCAGTGTGCTGGGAGGCAAAATGTTAATTAACTCCTGAATTGGCCAGAGAGTGCACTATGGGGCGTTATAGAAATGTAATTGCTATTGCTCTGCAGAATTGGAGAAAGATACAACCCCGATGAGGCTGCCAAATGACTTTTTGCCATGCTGACTGCGAAGTGGCGTTTTGGATTAATGGGATTATTTTCTTTATAGCCTGCCAAGCCAGCTCAGAACAAGAATTAAAAATTTTAAGGCTTGGGAGGGGAACTGGCACATGAATTTCCCGCACCCTGGCTGCAAGGTAGCCCTTTGGGTTGATTCCGTTGTTTTCTGTATGTTCCACTATGTTCCTGACAGCTCATGACATGAACTAAAAAACATATACAGTAGAGCACATAATGCGCAATGCAGGGATGGAGAAATCACAATTTGGGATCAAAATAGCTGGGAGAAACATCAACAATTTGAGATATGCAGATGATACGACCCTAATGGCTGAAAGTGAGGAGGACCTAAAGAAGCTCCTGATTAGGTTGAAAGAAGAAAGTGAAAAAGCTGGCTTGAGACTAAATATCAAGAAAACCAAGATAATGGCAACAGGCCCTATCAGTCCCTGGAAAATAGATGGGGAAGAAGTAGAAGCAGTGACAGATTTTACTTTCTTGGGATCAAAACTCACTGCAGATGGGGATTTCAGCCATGAAATAAAAAGGCGATTGATTCTCGGGAGGCAAGCGATGAGAAATCTGGGGAGCATAGTGAAAAGTAGAGACATTATTCCCTGTGGCAATGTATGGTTGTGAGAGCTGGACCATTAGGAAAGCGGAACGCAGAAAAATAGATGCCTTTGAGATGTGGTGTTGGAGGAGAGTTTTGAGAGTCCCCTGAACAGCGAGGAGAACAAATAGGTCAATCTTAGAAGAAATCAACCCAGAATGCTCCTTAGAAAGTCAAATTGTAAAGATGAAGCTAAAGTACTTTGGACATCAAATGAGAAGAGAGGATTCGCTTGAGAAAGCCTTGATGCTGGGAAAGGTGGAGGGCAAAAGAAAAAGGGGGCGGCCAAAAATGAGATGGCTAGATAGTATTGTGGAGATAATGGGCACAGAGCTGAGCGAGTTGAGGGGGATGGTGGAGAACAGGAGTGCCTGGCGGACGGTGGTCCATGGGGTCACAGAGGGTCGGAGTCGACTGCGACTGAAAAAGAAAGAGCTTTTTTTTAAATAAACAAACTAATAACCTAAATCAAACTACTGTACTGTATTTTAAAGCACAAAAAAACGAGGGGGGGGACGACAAAAGAGAGAGGAGACAATAATAGAGGCTTACCAGATCTCAGGGAAGAGTAACGTCAGGGGCAGAAAGTTACGCCTTAGTTAGTAACGCCGTTCTTTTCACCCTGAGCTGGAAGGAAAAGACGTCAACCAGACTCCTTAGGTTAGGTAAAACACGGGGCCCTTCCCAGCGCTTGGAAACGGATCCCTTCGTTCTTTTCTTACTACTACAAAGCCCAGAATCCCCAGCCAGACCCTGCCACAGAGGCTTTGTAGTCCATGAACCTATAACACCTCCCACTATCCCGAGACCTTCCCTCCACGGTTTGGACGCGGAGCATTTCCCTTTCAGACTACAACTCCCATCGTCCCCATCACTGGCGCTGCTGGCTGGGGTTGGGGGGGGGAATCTAGTATTTTTTTTAAAGGGATGCTTTAGTCCAGTGTTTCCCAATTGGGTGGAGCCAGGCTCCACAGGAGGACTTCAATTCCCAGGCGCCTCAGTCAGTACATTGGCTGATCAGTTCTTTGGGGGATTGACTTAGGCTTCTGGGAATTGAAGTCCCAAAAAAATCAAAAACTGGGATATGTAGCCCGGAACTAAAATGTGACTTTCCTCCCTAAGGGCATTGATTCAGAGTGCGGCCTCTGGAGCATGTAAGAGGTTTGTGGGAGGAAGGTCGCTTCCGGTGAAGGAGGCCATCTCTTCCTCCTCCCCATTTCCTGCTTCTCTAGGAATCTCCCGCTCCGTTGCTTTTAACCCTTTGGGAGCCAGTCGTCAAGCTGTTTCCTCATTGTATCCAAACTATGTTGATGATAAGCCAGTCTTTTTAAAATGTCCTAAATGTCACCCTTGCTCGAAAGCCAGTTGTATCCGACTCTAGGGCTCAGTGCTCATTTCTTTTTCGTAGCCGAAGAGCCAGCGCTGTCTGCTTCTGCAGACGTTTTTGTGGACATGTGGCAGGCATGACTACCGGTAGACATCGAAGCGCACGTAACGCTGTTCACCTTCCCACCAAAGTGGTCCCTATTTACCTACTTGCAATGTCTTGCTTTTTAACTGCTAGATTGGCAAGAGCTGGAACAAAGACGGGAGCTCATTCCGTCCTGCAGTACCCGGGAATCGAACTGTCTTCCACTCATCGTCTTAGCCATTTGAGCCTCTGCAGTCCTAAAAATGTCCTAGGCATGGGTAAAAGAAGACAGATCCACAAAAATCAAGCCCGAATCCTCATTTCATAGGATTTTAAAAACTGGAGCCTTCCTAAATTACTGTCAATTCAGAGAGCACGTTTGTGCCAACAGATTGCAACACAGAAATCCTGTATCGTTTGTTGTTGTTCAGTCGCACAGCATTTCCCAAACTTCGGTTCTTGGACTTCAGTTCCCACAAGCACAATGTACTGATTTAAGTTTCTGGGAATTTAAGTCAAAGAACTGAAGTTTTAGCCCAGGGGTTCTCAACCTTTTGAAGCCAAGGGTCGGGTGACGCTCCCTCAGACAGCTTCAAGGGCTGGACAGCAACACATGGCAATTCTGGGTGTGGCGGAGGCGCTGCCCCCCCCTGAAATGGCGTCATGGGCCGCATGGCCTGCATCACCTGGCCAAAAGTTGAGAGCCCCTGTTTTAGCTCATGGCTTTACAGTGGGGGGGGGGGGGGACATGGATCTCAGGGGCTCATTAATTTCCCTTGGCAATTCAGGAGGAAAATTCAGTGTCCATAAAGCATCTTCCAAGCTCTGTATTAGAAGTCCTGTGTGCCTGTGGATGTTGGTGATTTTAAATGAAAAGTTTGGCAATTGATACAATATGATTTTTGTTTTAATAGAAATTGATATTAATTTCAGAATAAAATGCTGATTAACTTTTGAACCACCCTGTGAGTGCACTAACCGCTATGGGACAATAAGGTAAAGGTAAAGTAAAGATCAACTTTCCTCGAAAGTAGTGATGGGATGTTCCTGGCTCGCACCGGTTCGCCTGAACCAGTAGCAACATTCCTGGGTGGTTCGCTGAACCAGTAGCAACCACCCGGGATTGTTTTGTGTGTTGTTTTTTACGCGTCTGGTTCGGACGCCTCACCAGGAAATTTATTTTTAAATTTGGAGCCAAAATGGCTCCCGGGTACTGCGCATGCGTCAAACCTTCATTTGACGCATGCGCAGTTCTATTTTTTTACTGCACAGGCATCAAATGAAAGTTTGACACCAGATGCGTAAAAAACAACACACAAACACACGAACCCGATGCGTAAAAAACAACACACAAAACAATCCCGGGTGGTTGCTACCAGTTCGGCGAACCACCCAGGAATGTTGCTACTGGTTCGGGCGAACCAGTGCGAACCAGGAAGGGCTCAGGGTCAGGGAGCACCTGAAGAAGTGGTGGTAGTGGCCTTTCCACGCCTGGCCTCGCCAGGACGCTGCACCATTGTGGTGGTTTGCTGCCACGCCGTCGCATCTGCTGCTTCCAAAGGTGAGGGGTTTGTTTTTGGGGTGGGTGGGTGGGTTTATTTGTTTTTGGGGTGGGTGGCTTTATGTGTTTGGGGTGAGTGGGTGTTTGGGTGGGTGGGTGTATTTTTATTTAATTTTTATTTTATTTATTTATTTTATTTAGGGTTTTGTGTTGTGGTTGTTTGGGTGGGGGAGTTGAGGAATGTGTGTGTTTATTTTATTTTATTTTAATTTTTTTGGCCCCACCCACAACATCATGATGTCATGAAATAGGGTCTGCCCATGACATCATGACATTGGCTACACCCACAACATCCGTGACATCACGGAGTGGTAGAAATTTTTTGGACATCCCATCATTGCTCGAAAACCAGTCATATCTGACTCTAGTCAGTGCTCATCTCTGTCTATAGCTGAAGAGCCAGCGCTGTCTGGATTTGCAGAAGTTTCTGTGGACATGTGGCAGGTATGCCTAGACACCGAATTGCACGGAACACTGTTTATCCGCCCATAATAGGAAAATCCCCTAGATGGGTGGGGTATAAATATAATAAAATAAATTACCTCCCCACTGAAATGTTACCTATTTGTTTTTGTTCAGTCGCACAGTCGAGTCTGACCCTTCACGACCCCATGGACCACCTCACACCAGGGACCCTTACCCTCCACCATCCTCCTCAACCCGTAGTTTTGTGTCCATTGCCTCAACAATGCCATCTAGCCATCTCGTTCTCTGACGCCCCCTTCTACTTTTGCCCTCAACCTTTCCCAGCATCAAGGCTTTCTCAAGTGCATCCTCTCTTCTCATTTGATGTCCAAAGTACTTTAACTTCATTGCAAGAATCCCCAGATTTGAATATTAGCCAAGGGACTCTGAGATATTATCAAATTTAAAATGCTACAACTAAGAGGAAGAAGAGGGTGGCCAAAAATGAGATGGCTAGATGGTATTGTAGACGCAATGGGCAAAGAGCTGGGCAGGTTGAGAAGAATGGGGGAGGACAGGGGTGTCTGGAGGGCAATGGTCTATATGGGGTCACAAAGGGTCGGAACTGACTGTGCGATTGAACAACAAAAGAGGTTGTAATTTGCCTTGCAGAGCAGATGGGAGTGGGTGGGAGAGGATGGATGTCCAGACAGGGAAGATGATTGACAGGGTGGCCTGATATTGTTGGATCATGTGTTGTTATATTGTATTATTATTTATTGAGATTATACTATGTACAGTATATGAAACTGTAATTGTACTATTTATAACTTTGTTTTGCAGCGTGGTTTTGGTTCTATTGCACTGCTGAATTATATTGTTATGTTTATTGTATTATACTGTATTACTTTTGAGTATGTTTATGTATGGATTTTGTGAACTGCCCTGAGTCAGTTTCACCGAGTAGGGTGGTATATAAATCAAATACATAATAAAATAATTTTTTCACTAAAACCATGTCCTGATTTACATAAACGTCCCGATTTACATAACACAATTTCCGTAACAAAGTAGTAGTTGTAATTTCTTATGGGGTTCCTTCAAGTTATGTAAAAATTCATTTTTCGTATGGGGTTGCTTCGACTTATGTAAATATCATTTTCCTATGGGTTTGCTTCGAGTTAAGTAAAAAAATTCTTTTTTCCTATAGGTTTGCTTCAAATTATGTAAAAATTCATTGTTCCCATGGGTTTGCTCAAGTTAAGTAAAAAACTGGTTTACATAAAAGTGTACAGAACAGACTTTTTGTGCAAGTAGAGGTTTTACTGTAATGATGATGATGATGATGATGATGGTGATGATAATAATAATAATAATAATTTTGTGTAAAATTATTCTGGGTTGAAAGGATTTTTGCCGAAGAAACTCTTCTTAGGGAATGCCCAAATGAGGGTCCTTTCATGTCCCCAAGAGCTGGGACAGAGGCAGGCACTAAATCCATCATGCCTGGTCTCAAACTGCCAATTTGCCATCTTCTTGCCTCTCTGCAGGGGTTTTTACAGATCACAGCTTGAGAACATTGCAATGTGCCATTCAGCAAAGATATTCTCAAATATCCAGAGGGATATTAAAAGAGCAGTTGATGGCAACCTTATAGCAGTCAGAGAAGAAAGTAAAATAAGTAGCCTAGCCATAATATATAACTCGGGTCCAACACAAGGCTGTTTCCCTCAGGGACTGTCATACTGCGGGCCATGGGCCGGATGTGGCCTACAGGACCAATTCACCACACCAGGATGTGCCATATGGTGGAGGAAGGGCAAAATTGCCTTCCATCCCCCCCAAGCTGTCTGAGGGAACTTGACCCGGCCCCCGGCTTAAAATGGTTGAGAACTCAGAGAGAACGGATCTTGGCATTGGCTCTGACGGGGTTACGAGCAGCGGAAAGGAGGATTCCTAGAGAGGCAGGAAATGTAGGAAGGGAAGAGGCGGACTCTCTCCCCCGGAAATGGTTCTTACATATTCCCTCCTCCCTTCTCTGGAGGCGACACAATTTGGAGGAATTCCTGAGATAAGCCCCCTATTACTTTGGAACTACAAATCCCATCTTCTCCCAGGCGAGAGGGCGCTAGACTTTTGAGAACTGGACTCTGAGAAACCCGCCTTTCCCAAACTACTGGTGCCAGAGAGTATCCCAAGCTTCATAAATACTACAATTCCCAGAATCCTGCACGACACGGGTCTATTTGCAGGAACGATGGGAGTTGTAGTTTGAAAGGAAAATTCCACGCCCAAACGGTGGAAGGAAGGTCTCAAGACCGTAGGGGGTTGGGGTGGGAATTCTGGGCGTTGTAGTAGTAGGAAAGCCAAAAAGAGCCGTTTTCAGCTGAGGACGAAAGGAACGGCGTTATATTCCTAAACAGAGGAACGAAGAGGAGAGGTTGAGGGGTCACCGTCTTCATACTCTTCTCCCCTGGCTGAGAAACGACGTTACTTTTTCCTCCTGGCGTTGCTGCTCCCTCGTCTTACCTGGTAAGCCTCCCCAATGGCTATCTTCGCTTTTCTTAATTTGTTTCTGTTATACTTCGAAATCGTTTTAATCCACTTCAATTATAACATTTTGAATAGTATACATTTTAATGTGGAACTTGTTTCATTGTGTCCAAATTGTTGCTTAATTTTAGGGGAACTTGATTTATCAATCTAAATTCTTGTCTTGAGCTGTCTTGGGTCCTGCTTTGGCGGGCTATAAAGAAAATAATCCCATTAATCTAAAACAGGGGCTCCCAGTCCAGGAAAAGAAAAGAAGAAATCATAGAAAAGAAGAAAAGAAGAAATCATAGAGGTTGTAGTTACTTGATTTGAGATTTAGGATGGAAAGGGCTGGATACTTGTAGCTAGTCTGGGAATTTCTGCCTATCCTGGATATGGCCTTTCTGAGATTATGTGGCTCTCTCTTCCCTATGTGTGAACTAAAGTCTGTGGTTATGAAGGGAAAGATTCTAGTGGCTTCTTGGTTCCTCTATTGGATATTGAAATCAGAATTCTTCTTTCCTACTGACCGACCTTCCAACCTGAAGGTTAAGTTTAAGTTAAAAATAGATCCAAGAACTTCCAAACTAATGTGGAGTTCCCAAAGGGTGCAATTTATTTGCATCTTTACTTTTGTTGTGGAGTCAATCTGCCACTGTTTAAATCAGGAGTTATCAACCTTTTAAAGCCAGGGGCTGAGTCACACTACCTTAGACAGCCTCGGGGGCCAGATGGCCATTTTGCCCCTCCTCCACCACTTGGCCCTTCCTGGTGTGATGGTGGGCCACATGAAATGGTGCCATGGGCTGCAAATGGCCCCCAGGCCACAGGTTGAGAATCCCTGGTTTAAATCACATGTGACAACATAGGAGAGAGGCAGCTATCTGTTCTGACACTAACCAAAATAGAGTGACATCTACTGTGAGGACAGGGAGTTTAATAATTTGGATCAGTACCTTCTTCTTCTGTGTCTAGACCAGAAAATTAAAATACAGCAGTCACTCAAGTGCCTCCTCACTTGTGCCTCATTCACCACCACCCCCGCCGGGCATGTACCTACCTACCAGCCAGAACGGACACCCTGCTGCACTGCTCTGGTGGTGGTGCCTGCCCCATTGTTGCCTCCCGTGCTCTGCTTGCCACTCCTCAGTCACCATCTCCACTGTCACCATTGCCGCCGCCGCGGCACCTCCAGGCTCAGCTCACCCAGTGAGCCCGGTACCGACCCCACCCCCGGTTGGCTTGAGTTTGCGCGGTGCACACTGAAATCTGCCTCAGCACCTGCGTGAGATTTGCAGTCGTGTATGCATGAGAGCACATAGAAGAGCCTCCCGTGCTCTCACACAGGCGCTGAGACAATCTCCGCATGCGCCACACAAACGCAAGCTGGCTGTTTTTTTGTTTTTTGGCACTGGGCTCACCAGTGCCCACCACCAAAAAAACCCCAGCCAGTTTGAGTTTGTGTGGTTTGCGTGGAGATCTGCCTGCAGCCGTGCATATGTGAAAGCTCAGCGAGGGGCCTCCCTATGCTCTCGTGCATGTGCTGAGGCAGATCTCTGTGCGCATGTGCTGAGGCAGATCTCCACATGTAAACCCAAGCTGGCCAGGGGATTTTTGGTGGCAGGTGCTGGCCTGTGGACATGTGGGTGTGGCCTTCCGGACATTTTACTACTGTTACATGTGTACTGGGGCATACCGGGAGCAGCCCACCACTGCTGTCAGCTCCTGCCTCCCAAAAGTCCTCAAAATGGCCAATAGGCAGGAAGAGGCATGTGTGGGCCTGCCTACTCTTTCATAGCAAGTCCACTGAGTCCAGAGGTGGCATGGTGACATGTTTGTGAATATGGTGTCGTTTCCCCCACTCCCACCTCCAAAGAGCTGGATTTTATTCTCCTATGTTCTCCCTCACAGTTCATTGGCTTTATTGTTTGGTTTGAAAATCTGTTTTTCCTGCTCAGTTTTCTTTTGCTTCTTTTCATTAGGAAAAATGTCCAAGAGAAGGAATGAAAGAGGACATCAAGTGATGGAGAAAAGGGATGAATGTTTGAATAAAAAAGAAGTTGTTTGGAATCGAGATGGAATGAAGATGTTGAAGGGAAAAGAAGACGGAAAGATAGATGAATCCATTGCTCATCATTCCAAAGGAGAGCAAAGCAACGAGGACCCTGAGTTTGGGGAAACCTTTGCCCATACACGAACACTTGATGGCCATGGGAAAGATCACAAAGAGGAAAAACCATTTGCAAGTCTTGTGTGTGGAAAAAATTATAGTTGTTCTGCAAACCTTGCTGAACACCTAATGACCCACACAGATGAGAAGCCATTTAAATTTCAGGAGTGTGGAAAGGCCTTCTGCCAGACTGAAGACCATAATCCACATCATAAAATCCATAAAACAGAGAAACCATTTGAATGCAAGGAATGTGGGAAAGTCTTTAGATGGAAAAAATCCTTTCTTTCTCATCAAAGCACACATCAGGAAGAACAACGTTTTGAATGCCTGGAGTGTGGAAAAACCTTTGGCTTAAGAGAAAATCTTATAACCCATGAAAGAATTCATTCAGATGAGAAGCCAGTTAAATGTCTGGAATGTGGAAAACTATTCAGTCAATCAACAAACCTTTCTAAACATCACAGGACCCACACAGGTGAGAGGCCATATGAATGCCTGGAGTGTGGGAAAAACTTTAGATTGAGAGCCCATCTTACAGCCCATGAAAGAATTCATTCAGGGGAGAAGCCATTTAAGTGTTTGGAGTGTGGAAAAAGATTCAGCCAATCAGTAAACCTTACTACACATCACAGGACCCACACAGGCAAGAGGCCATTTGAATGCCTGGAGTGTGGGAAAACCTTTAAACTGAGAGCACATCTTACTACCCATGAAAGAATTCATTCAGGGGAGAAACCATTTAAGTGTCTGGAGTGTGGGAAAACATTCAGTCAATCAGTAAACCTTACTACACATTACAGGACCCACACAAGCAAGCGGCCATTTGAATGCCTGCAGTGTAGGAAAACTTTTAGACTAAGAACACATCTTACTACCCATGAAAAAATTCATTCAGGGAGAGAAACCGTTTAAGTATCTGGAGTATGGGAAAATCTGTAGTTAATCTGCAATCCTTTCTACACATTTTAGGGTCCATTCTACTAAGAGCCCTTTTGAGTACCTGGAGTGTAGGAAACTAGACTGTGACTGACTGTGAAATAATTCATCTAGGTAGGAAGGCATTTGAATGTCTAGAATGCAGAAAGAGTTGCAGTCAGTCTTCAAACCTTACTGCACACCTCAGGACACACACAGACAAGAAGTCATTTGAATGTCTTAAATGTGAAAAGACCTTTTGATTGAAAATATATTTCACTAATCATCAAGGAGGAGAGAAATAATCACAGAGGAGAGAAATAATACAAATATGTGGCCCAGAGAAAGAGCATCAGTCAAAAGCAAAGTCATTTAAACATTTGAATGGTAGAAATAAGTTCAATGGTGCAAAATCCTTAGTTTGCGCTTAACGATTCACATGATGGAAAAACCATGGAGTGTTTTAGAGTCTGGAAAGACTTTCAGCTAAAGCACAAACCTGGATTCACAGAGAGAAGAAACTCAGACTTTGAAAGAGCCTCAGATTGAGAATATTCCTTATGGTCCATTAAAGAATCCACAAAAAAGAGAAACTATTGATCTGTCTGTAGGCTTTAGCAATAGCAAATACACTTATACAGTATACCGCTTTATAGTGCTTAGTGCACTATCTGGGTGGTTCACACACTAATTAGCATTTTGCCTCCAAAATGCTGGGTACTAATTTTACCAAACTCGGAAGGATGAAAGGCTGGATCAACCTTGATTCTTTGTAAGGATGGAATTCACAACACTTTGGCTACAGTACAGCAGTATAACCACTGCATTACCAGAGCTCCTTCCTTCAGAGAGAACAACTTTTCCACATTGTACAGTTCACACAACAAAGAAACTCTAAATGCAAAGATTGTGGAAAAGCTTTGAGATGGAAAAAAAACCTTTTATAATCCATCAAAGGATGTACAAAGATAGAAGCAGTTAATTATGTGGAGTGTGGAAAGACCTTTCTGTTGGAAGGAAGATGCGTTTTTGCATCTAGTATCCACACAAGTGGGAAACCCATTTCTTGCAAAAAGCATCCAAAGTGTTTGACATACTGAACCTTTAAAGATTCTCTACCAATCAAGGCAACAGAAATTCCAGAACAGCTTCACGGATAGCTATAAATATGGAACAGAAATAAGAATGTTTCATTTGAAAAAACACTAGAATAACTATTTTCAGATGGAACAAATTGATTTGCCAACCAACGATCATCTCAGAGACATTTACAGAGAAAAGAGTCTGTTATGTTTCTATTCTGATCTATCTGATATATTTATTAACCTAAAGCGATTTGTTGTTCATACTCTTTCGTACTACAAACTTTTTCCAAGATGAAAATTGTGTAGGTCAAGACTTACAGATGAATATTAATGTGGCACTTAAGGTTGTCTGTCACAAACCCCGACTTGGACATTAATGCCTAACTGAAAACACCTCCCAAAAGCACACTCATTATGTAAGCATTAATTACAGTTCCTTGCTGGACTGCATTCAATTTAACTTTTCTGCATCTCTAAATGTTTACTTTTGATCTAAATCAGTAGTGTCATATGTTTGTTACATTTTGATTAAAGATGTGGCCTCTTTAGGCACTCTCTTGTCCTACAAGTTTGGGAACCACTGAGTTATAGCAATGGAGGAAGAACTGGGGAAATAGAAATAGCAAATGTAGACTTTTTTTAAAAAATTGTTAGAGTTTATATTACATGAGGGAAGTACTGTACAGGTAAAAAAATTAAATAATGAAAAGGACAGCAAGTAAAATTTAAAAAATATTGGGAGCAGGAAATCGGGAGGATTTACAGTATTTAGAATGTTCTAGGAATATGATTTGGGGGAAGAAAATATCAGTATATAAAAGTATAATACAGTATGGAATATTGGGCAGGGGCTCAATGCCCTAAAGGCCCCTTCCAACTCAACGATTCTATGTCAAAAGTGATAAAAAAATAAGTTAGTTCTAAGATGGTACTTAACCTCAGCGAAGTTCTTCTGTGTCTAGGCAGATGTGAAACTGCCAAAATAAAGACACCTTTTGGTGAGTTCATTCTGCAGTTCCTAATGAGAGACAGATTAGCTGGCAATACAAGGTATGCCTAAGTGTGGTTCAAAAATACCACAATTTTCGAAGAGGCTCTTTCTGTGTACTCCCACACCCAGTGACGTTAAATTGAATAAATGTTAAGTTATAGTAAGGTGCTGGAGAATGTGCTAAATAGCAAGTACTTATTTTAATATTTGGTGGAAATGGCTGACTATACTGAAAATCAGATTATATTTGCTATTGGATTTAAAGAAATAAGGGAAATAAGAAAGTTAAATTTAGTAGAACAATCTGAAATAGCACTTTTATCAGTAGTTAATAATAATACTTTCATGTCAGAAATTATTCTGGGTTGAAAGGATTTTGCAGAAGAAGTAGAAAAAGTGGAATATGATCAGAAGACTAATACTGTAATTGATTTCCAATTTGTTAACAATGTCAACATTTATTACAGTAGGAATTGGAACAAAATACTGTATTTTGTTTTCAACTGACTGATTATAATTTCATTTGGGATATAGCTGTTCTTCTTCCATGTCTAGTCTAGATGTGAAACTGCCAAAACGAAGACACCTTTTGGTGAGTTCATTCTGCAGTTCCTTTCTCCTGACGTAGTGTGAGAAAGATTGGCTGGCAACCCAAGGTTGCCATTACTAGGGTATGCCTGATTGTGGTTTAAAAAGACCACAATCTTCAAGGAAGCTCTTTCTGTGTCGCTAGCATGTAATATTGAGGTTAAGGGAATGTTTAGAAGGATGAAGTTGTAGATATTTTATGATACTGTATTTATAAAGGGGAAGAGGTAAACCCACACACAAAAATCATTACAATTTTGGAAGGGGAATAGGGATCTATTAATATAAATGGGGTGCCTCCTAACTGGTTCCAGTGGGAAGGGGTACTATGTTTGTTTGTTTGTTAGATATTTGTATACTTCTGTTTCTGTTAAAAATAAACAAGTAAAAAAGAAAACTAAATTATTAAAATGGAATTGGAGTGTTGATCCCACCCACCCACCTGCATAGTTTGTTCTTCTGAAAATATGTTGGAGGATTGTGGAGAAATTATGTTAGGTCAAAGTAAAGAACACCCTTGCTTGAAAGCCGGTTATATCTGACTCCAGGGTTCAGTCCTCATATTTGTTTGCAGCCAAAGAGCCAGCGCTGTCCTGGTCTGCAAACATTTCCGAGGATCTGTGGCAGGGATGACTAAATACTGGAGTGCATGGAATGCTGTTTACCTTCCCACTGAAGGGGTACCTATTTATCTACTTGCAATTTCTCGGCTTTTGAATGGTTAGGTTGGCAGGAGCTGGGGCAAAGATGGGAGCTCACTCTGTCATGCAGTATTCGGGTCTTGAACTGCTGATCTCCTGATCTTCCAGCTACTGCAGTCCCATTGAAATTATGTTCCAAAATGATTAAAACACTGGTTCCTGATGTGGGACAGCAGGACTTCAATTCCCAGAAGCCTAAGTCAATACATTGGCTGATCAGTGCTTTGGGAAATTGACCAAGGCTTCTGGGAATTGAAGTCCAAAAAGCAAAGACTGGGAAACACTGGTCTAAATTCGGTCAGCTTAAATAGAGAAGGGAGGCCTCTATTTTAAGAGGGGTTGCTTGAGGATCAGAGAGGGAAAAGCACACGTCGCTCTTAGGATAGGAGAGTATTTCACATATACAGTACCCATGGATGGATGGATAGGTTAGCCTCCTATGACAGGGGTGCCCAAACTTTTTGGGCCGTGGGCCAGTCATGTGGTTCAAGGAGCCAGTCACTAAGGCCTGGGGGCCGTACAGACGTGTTTTACTT
This sequence comes from Furcifer pardalis, assembly GCA_030440675.1. NCBI lineage: Eukaryota > Metazoa > Chordata > Lepidosauria > Squamata > Chamaeleonidae > Furcifer > Furcifer pardalis. The sequence continues at coordinate 173,116,403 of CP126893.1, read as the reverse complement.
CCACTTCCAGGAGCGACCAGGGCTTCGCGGGCTGGATGAATTGGCGTCGGGGGCCGCACCCGGCCCATGGGCCTTAGTTTGGGCACCACTGTCCTATGGTAACAGAGTAGAGATCATCAGGCAGTGGTTAACTAACCTGGCAACCTTGAGGACGAATGGGCTTGGGTGGTGATGTCCACAGGGAAGGATGATGGTCCCAAAGTGGATTAAATCCCACTTGAATCCATCTTGATGGAGTCAAGCAGCTCCTTCAGTACTGATCTGACGCCAACTCCTGTGTTCCCAAAGGGCTCAGGATCAGAAAGTGGTTCTTGGAACTGGATCAGTGTCATGCTGAGTTGGTAGAAGGCCACTGCATTATGTTGATCCTAGAACAATCTTCATGATTTGATTGCCATAATAGTCAATATTTGAATTGAAGAAGACAGACAGAGAGACAGACAGCTCACTCAGAGGGTTAGGTTTCTGGCCCCAGAGCCAGATATTATGAGTTCAGTTGCCCCTCTGTGTCTCCTTGAATGAAGAGCCAGCCTGTGACTGTGGCACAGTGCCTGGGCGTTCCTCTGAAGAAGGGAATGGTAACCTAATTCTATGTATTCCCTGCCTAGAAAAGGTCACCCTAGATCAGAACTGACTTGAGAGCATGCAGTTATTGTCACCATAGAGATAACATTAAAGGTAAAGGTCACCCTTACTCGAAAGCCAGTTATATCCAACTCTAGGGTTCAATGTTCATCTCTGGCTATAGCTAAAGACCCAGCACTGTCTGTTTCTGAAGACTTTTCTGTTGACATGTGGCTCACATGATTAGACAATGGAGTGCACGGAATTCTGTTTACCTGACCACCAAAGTTGTACCTAAAGTGGTACCTCGCTTAAAGAGCATAATGTGTTCCATGGGATTGCTCTTTAAATTAGTTTCCTCTTTAAGCGAAACACTATTGTAAGTGACCAATTGTGAGTTCTGGCTGGAGGGGGGGGGGAATTGCCAACCCCAATTTAGTTGTTAAGCAAGTTTTTGGTTGGTTTTAGTTGATAAGCGAGGTGACCATTCGGAGAAAATTTCTCTTTAAGCAAGTTACTTTCTAATCGAAGTGCTCTTCATGCAAGGTTTTACTGTATTTATCTATGTACAATTTCTTGCTTTCGAACTGCTACGCTAGCAGGAGCTAGGACAGAGACAGGAGCTCACTCTGTCATGCAGGTCTCGAACGGCTAACCTGCCAACCTTCCCGTCAGTGTCTTAACCAATCGAGTCACTGTAGTCCTTAGAGATAACATTGAGAACACATCGGAACACACAAAAGCATATTTCAAGAGATGCAGGAGGTTTCCGACAAAGCAGATTTGGCAGGAGTAACCTTTTATTAAGCATAAGCAGTAAAACATGGTATCTTTTGGTTCTGCTAGCATTTGTCATGATTTATCAGTAAAAACATTCACATATTGTCTTCTCCAATACAAGTGTTAATGGTTTCCATTTTATATTTCTCATAATTTAGGATGAAGGCTGTGTGATCCCTTGCTTCGTCCATAATATCAACTTCTCAGAATGCCATGTTGTTCTAATACATCATCATCTTCCATGTCCATGCCAGACGTGAAGCTGCCAAAATGAATGCACCTTTTGGTGAGTTCATTCTGCAATTCCTTTCGCCTGACCTAGTGTGAGAAAGAGTAGGTGGCAAAATTAGGGTATGCCCAATTGTGGTTCAAAAATACCACATTCTTTGAGGAGTCTCTTTCTGGGTACCTTGTTCTAATACATGCTAATAAAAATAAAGATCTTCCTTGTTCAAAAGCCATTTGGGTTCAGTGCTATCTCTACAGCTAAAGAGCCAACGCTGTGTGTCTGCAGACCTTTCCATGGTCACGTGGCAGGCATGACTAGATGCCAGAGCCCACGGAACACAAGTACCTTTCCTGCTGAAGTACCTATTTATCTACTTGCAAATTTTTGCTAGGTTGGCAGGAGCTGGGACAGATGATGGAAGCTCACTCCATCAAGACTCAGGTCCTGAACTGCTGACCTACCAACCTTCTGGTTGTCAAGCTCAGCATTTTAAAACAGGGGTGCCTAAACTATGGTCAGTGGGCCAGATCAGGCCCCAGACACCAATTCATCTGCCCTGCCCTCATCATTCCTGGAAGTGGAAGTAAAATGTCAGCATGTTTTACTTCCACTTCTGGGAGCGATGGTGTCTGAATTGGTATCGGGCCGGATCTAGCCCACAGGCCGTAGTTTGAGAACCCCTGGTTTAAGCAGAGAAAATGACAACTTAAATCTATCTCATCCTATTGCAAAACAGATTGCAAGGCACGTTTTACTTCTGCTGTTGGTGGTGGTGGGGAGCCATGTGAACGGACCACTGAACCACATGATCGACCCATGGCCCAAAAAGTTTGGGCACCCCAGCCTTAAAATCTAAGTCACCACAGCCCAATACATGCTAATACAACTGAGATTCATCCTGTGTGAGCACATGCCTCTTTGATTTGCCGCTTTCTTTGAGGTGATTAAAATTGATTAGATTTTCTGGTTCTGGGTCTTCTTTGGACATTTCTGATTAATCGAAAATTCATCCATCATCACAACATTTCCAAGAGATTTTTATCCAAAGCTAGAATCTCTCTCACAATTATGTTACATTGTGTGGTATGGTGTAGTAAACTGAATGATGAGCTCAAAATATGCCTGTTCTGATGTGTGGCCCTGGTAAAACGGCTCCTTAAATATATTGTCACTGGCTGCAACTCATATCCAATAATAATTTTTTTTCCTGATGCAGGAAAAATGTCGTTGGCATGAATTTGTTTAAGATGTATTCCAGCTTGCCATGAAGTGACCCACACACTATTATCACAGAGCCATCTCCTGTGGCACATATGAAATGTGACATGCAGTATTTAACCACCAGGACTGCAATGGACTAGTGCAGCCTTGAGGAAATTATCAAAGTGCACCTTTACAGCCAGTCCATCTGGTATAGCCTCTTCCTTCTCCATGAACATTGGGAACCAGAGTCCCTCCTCCACTCATTTTGCCACTGGGCCCAATATGATAGTTTTCAGTTGCATTTCCTCCACTGAGGGGGCCATCACTCCACCAAAAGGGGCTCATCTGCCCACAGCCATTGACCCCTTTAGTGTCAGGTTATTTACCGCTGTCCAACACTTGGCATTGAGTTGCCGACTGTATGGTCTACTACTCCATTACCATAGTGAGCTGTCCAGCCAGAGACTGTGGATGAGAGGGATTGGTGGCTTAGTGGTTTAGACCAGGGGTCCCCAAACTTTTCAGGCTGCAGGCCAGTCATGTGGTTCAGGGAACTGGTTATTATGGTCCAGGGGCTGGATCTGGCCCCCAATGCCAATTCATCTAGCCCATGAAGCCCTCGTCACTCCTGGAAGCAGAAATAAAACATGCCAGTATAGGTACAGGCCTGTTTTACTTCCGCTTACAGGAGTAACAAGGGCTCAGGGGCCAGATCCAGCCCCCAGGCCATAGTTTGGGCACCCTTGGTTTAGACGAAGTGAACTTGATTCACAAACGCTAACATTAAAATACAGCCGTTAATCTTTAAAGTGTCACAACATTTTTTGTTTTCATTTAAAATCAATGACACACACAGACACAGGATTTCCAGTACTTTATAGCACAGTGTGGTAGCAATTTTTTTTTTGCTGCCCACCATTGGTATAAGTGTCTAGAATCTAAATCTTCTGCATTCAAACCTGTTTGAGTACAAGGGTTTGGATATACAGTATATATATAAAATATACTGTATACTTGAATTGGAACCCAACAAGTCCTCCCAAATTGTCCCCCTATGGCGAATGTGCTCCATGTTGGGAATCATAGATCTAGAGCAGGGCGGGGATGTCTGGAACAACTTCCAGGAATGGCGCCACTCTGAGAAGTAGTTCTAGATGCGCATACAAACATGCCTGCTTCCTGGATGTGGTCAGGCCTGCTCAGATGTTCCGGGGGGGGGGGGTGTAGTCAGGTCCCTAGTGCAAAAAAAATTGGGCACCCCTGGCCTAGAGGCAAAGAAGATTTCAGATATGACAGTCTTCTAGGGCTGGGCCAAGCAGAGTGTGGGTCGAGTTTGATAAGGCCAAGGGTTGTATTGGCTCATTCTGACCTCCCTTCCAAGAAGGCCTCCAAAAGTGACTCCTTTGCCCAGATGCCAACCAAAGATGCAAAGACAAACATCCAAGAAATTCACTTCTATTCACCCTTATCATTGATCTTTTTCATTTCTATTCAGACCTTGTAGTGCCATATCCGTTTACCTTGGTGTAAGGTCCATTGATCTCAAAGTGGTGTTACATTTGAGTAGGCCCATATAGAATGGCACTGCTTTTTCCACAGGTATTTGCCCAACATTTTAAGCACTTTTGGTCTGACCTGTCTTTCCTCCTTTTTCAGAAGCCTTTTGATCTTCTTAGATGCTTGATCGGCCTCTTATTAGCTGTCAAGAAAAAACTGCAATCTGGGTAGAAGTATCAGTCACCAAAGAAAGTCCCTAATATGCGTGGGTGGGAGGTGGGTGGGTTTGAAAAGTCGTATACTGTATACTTGACTATAAGTTGTCCCGAATATAAGTCGAGGCACCTAATTTGGACCTCTAAAACTAGGAAAATAGATTGACCCAAGTATAAGTCGGGGTGAAAAATGCAGCAGCTGCTACGGTAGTGAGTTTCAATAATTAAAATACAGTACATGAAAATACAGTAAAATTAATTAATTTAGACGTTTGTGTCATTTAAAAAAATGTTTATGTTGACCCCCCTAGTATAAGTTGAGTCCCATTTTTGGACCTCATTTTTTTTTTTTTTGGGGGGGGGTAAAAACTAGACATATACTCGAGTATATACTGTACAGTATTTGATATCTGCCCCAGCAATCAGGGAAAATAAAGTAAGGAGCCTAATCATAATTATAATTCCCAACCCCATCCATATATCTTGTGTATCCAGTGTATCTGCGTGCTGTCCCTCATTCTCACTGCATAATATTATACAACACCATGTTCTGTGAGACATTTTCCTCAACATAGCAGGGATTATTCTTCCAAATGCCACTTTCTGCACACAAATTTAATAATTTTAAAATAATTAGTATGGCTATATACTGTACTGTAATAACATATGGATGGGTAAGGACTTACAGGTCATCCTGTACAATGCAGAACAGGAGTTATTGTTCCAAATGCCGCTTTCTGCACACAAATGTAAATTATTTTAAAATATTTATTTATTTATTTATTTATTATTCACGCTTGTTTATTGCCCTCCTCCCCGAAGTGACTCAGGGCATAATAACATATGGCATGTCCGCAGTTCGATACCCGAATACTGCAGGACAGAATGAGCTCCCGTCTTTGTCCCAGCTCCTGCCAACCTAGCAGTTCGAAAGCAAGAAACGGCAAGGGAATAAATAGGGAACACTTCGGTGGGAAGGTAAACAGTGTTCCATTTGCTACGGTGTCTAGTCGTGCCTGCCACATGACCACGGAAACGTCTGACAGCGCTGGCTCTTCGGCTATGAAACAGAGATGAGCACTAAGCCCTAGAGTCGGATACTACCGGCTTTCGAGCAAGGGTGACCTTTACCCAGCTGCTCCAGGGGCGATGATCTGATTGGTGGAATTTCTAAGGAAAGTCACCTTTTATTTCCGGACTACAAATCCCGTCCACCACCTGCGACTGGGACTCGTGTGTTGCGCCCTCTGGCGGGGACTGGCCAGGGATTCTGGGCTTTGTAGTAGGAAGAGAAAAGCAAAGAAAGACGTTCCCAAGCGTTGGGACGGGGGAGACCCGCGTCTTTCCCCCCCGACCCACTAGAAAGGACCTGTTTTGCAGCTTTTCCTTCCAGCTCAGGAAGAAAGCAACGGTGTTAAATTTCTGAGCAGAGGAACGAAGGAGGGGCCACGTAAACGGGCGTTACTTTCTGCCCCTGGCGTTACTCTTCCCTCAGGAGACCCGGTGAGCCTCCCCTTGTTCTCTCTCAATGGGTTCCCCCCCCCCCAATTTTTTCTTCTTTCAAAGGATGTGCATTTATAGTAATTCAGTGGCTGCTTTTAATGTGAAGCCATTTTAAATTGTTTAATGTAAAGACATTTTAAATGGTCTAATTAATCAAATTTTTGATTTGTATTTTTTTATTTAAAAAAGGAGAACTTGATTTGCTTCTATACCCCTGGCAATGCATGTCTTTTTTGGCTTCTGGAATAATTTAAATAAATCTGAACACACACACCCTTCTCCCAGTGCCATGGCCAGAGTGAGTCAGGAGGGGTTTTACCCCAAGATGTCAGATTTAGATGGCACCCTTTTCCCCAGTGGTGGGCAACAAAAATTTTCGCTACCACACTGTCATGGGTGGATCCTACATCATGGGTGGATCCCACGTCGTCAGTGATCCAGTCATGCCTGCCATATGGGCATGTATACATCTGCAAACACAGGTAGCACTGGTTCTTTGGTTGTAAATGGAGATGAGCACTGCACCCTAGAGTCGGATGGATATGACTGGCTTTTGAGCAAGGGAGACTGAACCACTTGCAGGGACAAAACCTGATGGGGCAAGGCAGGAAGGTGGACGTGGTCACCCAATTTCGCTACCCCCCTGCCCAGAGGCCACCCAATTTTGCTAAACCCCCATCCCGGGGGGATGCGAACCTGTTGCTGCCCACCACTGCTTTTTCCCCCAAGAGGGTTGGCTGGGCAGCCTGGTCTACGGCTGTAGGAAAAGAAGCAGGAGTCCAGGGAGGTTCACCACTTTTCAGATGCCTGTGATGGCAGTACAGTAGATGCAGTCCCCAGGAAACACAAAGGAAATGTGGCAGATGTTTGACTTGTGGCTGGGGCAGGAGAAAGCTGGTCTCCCTAGATCAGGCCCCCTTGTGTTGACCTGATAGAGGTCAGGCCTACCCAAATCTTGCACATTTCACAATTTGTCCTGGAAGCTCTCTCACATTGCTGCTGTTTGTGTAGGAGGTGAGATTTTGGCAACGAGTTCAGTGGTATAATGATTTCTTGTGTTATTTTCATGTTGTTAATTTATAATTTGATTTCAAGGGACAAATGGCCCTGGGTTCCAAATTTCTAGTACAGTTTTTTTGTTCGGTCACACAGTTGATTCCGACCCTTTGTGACCCCATGGACCACTGTCTGCCAGGCACTTCTGTCCTCCACCATGCTCCTTAACTCGCTCAGCTTTGTGCCCATTGTGTCTACAATACCATCTAACCATCTCATTTTTGGCAGCCCCCTTCTTCTTTTGCCCTCCACCCTTTCCAGCATCAAGGCTTTCTCAAGCGAACCCTCTCTTCTCATTTGATGTCCAAAGTCCTTTAGCTTCATCTTTACTATTTGACCTTCTAAGGAGTAGTCAGGGTTAATTTCTTCTAAGATTGACCTATTTGTTCTCCTTGCTGTCCAGGGGACTCTCAAAACTCACATAAAGAATGCTTCACTTAGAGTCTAACTCACTTAAAGAACAGAATTTTCTCTGAATGGTTGCCTCACATAACAACTAAAACCAACCAAAAACTTGCTTAACAACTAAATCAGGTTCGCAGTTCCCCTCCCCCCAGCAGAAGTCATAATTGGTCACTTACAATGGTGTTTTAGTTAAAGAGCAAACTCACTTAAAGAGCAACCCCATGGAATGCATTATGCTCTTTAAGTGAGGTACTACTGTAATAGATGTTTCTTCTGCTTCCGTTTAAAATGTTATTTCCTTTCTGTGCGCAGGCTTTGTTAATTCTTCTTATATTTTTCTTTTATTTCCTCCAACATTGATTTTTTAAAATCTGAATTTATCTGGAACCTTTATAGAGTCAATATGGATTGATCTTCTGCAGCCTTCATCTGATTTTTCAAGTAGCCGCTCCTCAAAACAGGTAATTGGACATCTTTCTCAATCTTTTAGTAAACCTATTATGGAGTTAGAAGCAAAGTCAGCTCCGATTTAGGAACTAATGCAAAATAAAGAGCCAAAACATATAAAACCACTCTGCTCTATCTCAATTAACAATAAAGTTCTACTTTCTCTTTGCTAATAATCTTTGCATTTTGATTTATTGACTAAATAGGCCAATACGCACTAACATATGTAAAATCCTTATTGAGTTTTAAATTAGTACAATCAATTAATGCTTCCAAAAAGCTTCCCATGTCTGATGAAGTGGATTTGCTCCATGAAAACTAACATTAAAACTCATCAATTAGTCTTTAAAGTGCAGTGATGTTTTTGTTGTTTATTCTTTGATATGCATGAAACACAGACTAACACAGCTACTATTCCAAAAATCCAAGATGCTGGTATCTCTCATGCTTCCAGTGATTCAAGTTCAGTTAAGACTTAAGGTTTGGTATTAAAAACTTTTAAAATACAGTAATACCTCGGATAATGATTGCCTTAGATAACACTAAAATCGGACAACGTCGAAGAATTTGAGGCAAACATTTGCATCACGTTGTGCGATGCAAATATTTGCCTCAAATTCCCTGATGTTGATATCTGCCCAAAAGTCTGCAGGGCTACAGACCAGCTCTGCAGGTTTGGTTGGGGAGAGATTGTTCTTCTCCAAAACAAACCGGCGCTATGAAGTTCATAGTGGCGCGGCGTGGCTGGAAGTCGACCGGGGGCTCCCCGTTTGGCTTCCCAGCCACGCCACTGCTGGCGCCCAGTGAGCAATCACCACTTTGCTTGCGGTGGAAACATGAGTTCCCTCCAGCCCCATCTATGGTGGGGGTGGAAAGGGAACAGTTTTCTCGTCTGCGCTGGTGAATAAAGGCAGGAGAGGGCTTGCTTTCCAGTCTTGGAAGTAAGCCCTCTCCTGCATTTATTCACCAGTGCAGGCAAGAAAACTGTCCCCCCCCCCTTCTCTTTCTCCGCTTTTCCAGCCTTAGTGAAAAAGCGGAGAAAGAGAAGGCGGGGTGAAAAATGTTCCCAATCATTCGCTTTGCTTGCAAAGTGGCAATTGCTCGCTGGGCACAGCGGTTGTGTGGCTGAGAAGCTGATTGGGGAGCCGCCGTTCAGCTTCCCAAATACGCCACCGCTACCAAGGAGGGAACGCATGTTCCTTCCCCAAGCAAAGCGACAGTCCCAAGTTGGGACCGCCGGTTTGCTTGGTGAGGGAGGTCGCTTTCTCTCCCCAAGCAAACCGGATCAACCCCGTTACCTTTCCTCTTCAGAAAAGGAACAGGGCTTTTTTAAAAACGTTGTGCGATTAATGCATCACACAACGTTGGAATCAAGTTTTAACATTATCCGAGGTACTAGTGTAGTTTATTACTCTGGTCTCAGGCAATCTAAAGCCAGTGTCTTTCCTACTTACAAATTACATGTGTCCATGGCTCCATACCCATGGTTCAGATACCTGAAACCATGCATAACAACAAATCCTATATTTTGACAGTGGTCTCTAGTAGCCAAGTCGGGTAGTGCACTGTAGAAATGCATACAGGTATTTCAAGATTTTTTCATTGAATATTTTTTAGACCTGTGGATAAATCAGGTTTTCTCAGTCCTTTTATGCCACAGGCTGGACCATGCCTCCTCAGAGTGGGCCAGACTGGTGTCCCCCACCCCCCGGAAAACACATCCTGTTGTAAACACATTTATGGCAGCCTCTGGCACATTTATAGCTATGTGTATTAAGAAGCTCTTCTATTATATTTGTTTATAAAAAGCAAATTACTGCATCCACAAAGGGTAATTACAGGAAATGTCTGATTTCCTTCTGTTTTTCTTCAGAGAATCACTAATATGTCAGCATATTTCAAGATGGCTTTAGACCAAGGGTGCCTAAACTAAGGCCCGGGGCCCGGATGTGGCCCCCAACACCAATTCATCCAGCCCACAAAGCCCTCATCGCTCCTGGAAGCAGAAGTAAAACATGCCCAGATGAATTGACATTGGGGTTGCATCCGGCCCCTGGGCCTTAATGACTGGCTCCCTGAACCACATGATTGGCCCACGGCCCGAAATGTTTGGCCACCCCTGCTTTAGACCATTGTTTCCCAACCTTGGGCCTCCTGGTGTTCTTGGATTTCAGTTCTGAGTATCCCTGTTCAGCAGGTGTTGACTTGTGCTTCTAGGAATTGAAGTCCAAGAACCCCTAGAGGTCGAAGTTTGGGAAACACTGTGTTAGACAGACTGCACCTTCTATAGTGCCTTCCCAAGTCTTTTCCTGAGAATCCACTTGTTGATAAGTCAACTCTTTAATCTCTGGACAAGGACAAAAAGAACAAGGGTGTCCTTCAAGACATCCAGAGCGTTACTAACAAACCAAATGGGAAAGAAATGTTTGGCAGACATTAGCAATAAAACACTTGATATATCTAGCTTCTCAAAGTATTTTTCATTAAAGGCATATCAGAGAATAAACAAAACAAAAACACCATAGCACTTTAGAGACTGTTATATTTTAATGTGAGCTTTCGTGGATCAAGTCCACTTCATCAAACATGAGAATGAGGCTTCATTAAAGGCTTTCAGATGTTTTCTTCTGATGTATAAAGTAAAGGTAATTATTTAATAGCCATTCTACTTCTGATTACCTGTATTGAGAAAGAAGGTTGCATGTTCGTAGCTTTCCCTGGCAGTTCAGGTTCCCAGAATACAATGGCTTTCTGACATATACTAATACAGTGTACCATTGAAATTTCTCCTTGGCTTCAAAAGCCAGCTATTTTTCACCAAAGCGATGCAGTTGCTGAGGCTTCTTGCACAGTGGTGGGCATCAAAAAATTTCCCTACCACATTGTGGGCGTGGCCATGTGACTGGGGGTGGGCATGGCCTGTTGGCCATGTGACTGCTCTTCACTATAGAGCTATGAAAATAGAAGCCTCTTCTATTTTCATCACTATAGCGAACCTCTGAAGGCTGGGGATGTGCTTTGGGGTGAACTGGAGCCCAGGAAAAGCATTGGGCAAGGGGGAAAATGGCTTCAGAGGTTCGCTATAGAGCAGTGTTTCCCAAATGCTGGTGTTTGGACTTAAATTCCCAGTCATTTTTACTATCGGTATGCTCATACTGGTCTAATCCGGCTCATGCCCATCATTGCTTCTGCAGATTCTTTGCATCTTTCAAATTAATCCTAGTTACTTTTTGTAAGAATTTCCTTCATCATCAAAATGTGTCTGTGTTTTTAACAGAAGGGCACCTTCTGCGGGTTACCATCTACACTACTAGAGAGTGTGATGTACAGGACAAAGTGGTAGTGGGAGAATAGGACTTGGGAGGTGTGAGTTTCACTCTCTGTATGGTCATAGAAGCTCAATACAAGTTACACTTGGTAAAACCACAAGGTAGTGTAGCTATCAGGACCAGCTGAAGAACAGAGGGAAGTCACTTTTAGTTTATTAAAATTTGTTAACATGAGGATTGATTTTTCCAGATGAATCTTTTTAGATCCTGTTCAGAATCAAGGCTTCATTAGTCTTTGGTTTGTATTTCATTCTTTGGTCATAAGCTGCTCAAACTAGATTACTGTCATTCTTTTCTCCTCAGTATTTTGGAAAAATTGCTGATATGGAATTTAAACCAAACTTTGAATTTAGAGGAAATACAACTTATGAAAGAATCCACTCAGAGGAGAAGGTATTCCAATGCCTGGTGTGTGGAAAAAGTTTCAGTCAAAAAAGACACTTCACTATGCACCACAGAGTCCACAAAGGTGAAAAGCCCTTTGAATGCCTGGAGTGTGAAAAAAGCTTCAGTTGCAAAACACACCTTGCTTCTCATCAAAGGATCCACACTGGTGAGAGGCCTTTTAAATGCCTGGAATGTGGAAAAAGCTTCAATAGTGGTACAAAACTTACTAGGCATCACATAACTCACACAGGTGAGAAGCCTTTTAAATGTCTGGAGTGTGGGAAAACCTTCAGTAAATGTTCAGCTCTTGTTGTACATCACAGGATCCATACTGGTGAGAAGCCATATGAATGCCTGGAGTGTGGAAAAAGCTTTAGTCAGAGTGGAAGCCTTGCTCCACATCAGAGGATCCACACAAGAGAGAATCCTTTTAAATGCCTGGAGTGTGGTAAAAGCTTCACTTGCAAAACAAACCTTTCTTCACATCACAGAATCCACACAGGGGAGAAGCCATTTAAATGCCTGGAGTGTGGAAAAAGCTTTAGTGAGAGTGGAAGTCTTGCTAAACATCACAGGATCCACACAGGAGAGAAGCCTTTTAAATGCCTGGAGTGTGGAAAAAGCTTTAGTGAGAGTGGAAGTCTTGCTAAACATCACAGGATCCACACAGGAGAGAAGCCTTTTAAATGCCTGGAGTGTGGAAAAAGCTTCAGTCAAAATACAAACCTTACTAGACATCACAGAATTCACACAGGTGAGAAGCCTTTTAAATGCCTAGAGTGTGGAAAAACCTTTAGTGAAGGTTCAAGTCTTGCTGCACATCACATGATCCACACTGTTGAGAAGTCTTCTAAATACATGGAGTGTGGGGAAAACTTTAGTGAAGGTGGAAGCCTTGCTTCACATCACAGAATCCACACAGGAGAGAAACAATTTGAATGCTTAGAGTGTGGAAAAAGCTTCAATCGCCGTGGACTGCTTGCTAGACATTGCAGGGTCCACACAGGTGAGAAACCTTTCAAATGCCTCGAGTGTGGAAAAAGCTTCACTGTAGATTCAGATCTTACTAGACATCACAGGATCCACACAGGTGAGAAGCCTTTTAAATGTATGGAGTGTGGAAAAAGCTTTAGTCTGAGTGGAAGTCTTGTTTCACATCACAGGATCCACACAGGAGAGAAGCCTTTTAAATGTCTGGAGTGTGGGAAATGTTTCACTGTAAATTCAAATCTTACTCAACATTACAGGATCCACACAGGTGAGAAACCATTTATATGCCTGGAGTGTGGAAAATGCTTCACTGTAAATTCACATCTTACTCAACATTACAGGATCCACACAGGTGAAAAGCCATTTAAATGTCCGGAGTGTGAAAAAACCTTCAGTTACAGGTCAAGCCTGGTTGAACATCATAGGATCCATACAGGTGAGAAGCCTTTTAAATGCCTGGAGTGAGGAAAAAGCTTCAGACAATACTTACACTTTGTAACACATTTCAGTACCAACACAGGCAAAAATGGATTTAAATGCATTGAGTGTTCCATGAATACACTTTACTAATAATGGAATTTTCTCAGGGGAGAATCCATTTTAATCTCTGCAATGCAAACTGAGTATCAATCAATCTGGCAACCTTGCTACCTATTACACTAACCACGCTGGTGATGAGACATTTTTGTGAAATAATATGTTTTTGTGAGGCTATAATCTGGACCCAAGTGAGAATCAATGTTCCCTATGGAAGATGCACAGTAAACATGACTCATAATAATGGAATGTGCCTGATTATGCAAACCAGCTGCATAGCCTGGCCCTATTGCAAATGCTTGCAAAACAAACTTCTTTTGCAAGCTGATGCATCACATCCAAAGGATGGATGCAACAATCATATAAACATTAATCTCACTTTGAATAAATGTTTAAAAGGAAGACTTCTCCTTAATGTTTTTTCCCTATATATGATTGTGAAATGGTACATATTCAACTGCAAGAACGTTGAGATTTTAAAAATTTATTGGAGAATTGTGAGTTTTGGGGAAAGAACCTATTTTTGGTTCTGAAGTAAAGAATCAGAGTTTACTGTGTATCTCACATAGTGAAAATTGACTCTCACTTGGTCTAGTAGCACCTCACAGAACCTTATTCTTGCACAACTTTCCAGCTTTTATCAGACTAATTTGGAATTGGCCCATTCAAATAGGTAGCCTGACATGAAATTATTATTATTAATGTGAAAGCTATTAATGTAATTGTCTTGCATTTTTCAGAAGATTGCCACAATAACAAAACCTGTTACTTTTCTCTTTCACTAATAAATGCTTTTTTCCCTTATTCTGTCACATAAAATGCTTTGTTGTTTCGGTCACATTTATCTTTCTAATTGCTTTTCATTTTAACTCACTTACCATACCAATTACTTTATGCATATGATCATGTGAAAGCTAAGATACATTTAATTCTATGCAGCCAAACAGATAAGCTACCATAGAAGTTACATTTCACTTTGTAAGGTTATATTTTCTTACTAAAGCATGTAGGTCTAACATGCATTGCTCAATGTTTTATTTTGAATATGTAACTTTGCTATAATTTAATTCTGAAGGAAGATAGTTATATAACTACTTTTAGTTGTATCTAATTGTTCATTTGATCTCTGATTTAAACCTGAAGTGCTTTTATAATATTATTAACCTTTTAAGATTCATGCATTGTTATTTCTGTAGCAATACACCACATGCATGTTAATAATCATGTATGTGTAGTAAAATAATGGAAAAAGGAACAACTGTTGTCATTTTTGCTTCCTAATAAATAAAAAAAGGGTGAAGATCTATAAAAGAGATATAACAAGCATGCTGGAGCTAAACACAAATTTCTTGAGAGGCAAAGGTTTTTGGGTAATAAACTTAGTTTTGGTTTTAGGGAGACTCAATCTTTCCTGTGCTTCTTGAATAGGAAAATTCGATTCTCGCCTCAGTCCAGTACTTTATGAGAAACTATATACTGTCAAAGAGGTTCCATCTTTTACTTAACTGACATTAACAGAGGCATGCATTTGACACCACTACATAAATTCTGCAAGCAACAAAACATGGATTTGTCCAAAGCCACCAAGAGATAACCTGGTAGCGCATAACATGTTAAAAATCTTACAGTCTCATTGAGGTATCAGGGTGAATGTGCTACTTTTCTCATACTACAGGTATATATTCAAGATGGTTTTAACTTTATACAGTAAAACACCGGATAACGCTAAAACCTGGTTCCACAAGTCTTGGTGTTATCCGATTTTTAGTGTTATCCGATGCATGTTAAAATCCTATGGGATGAATCGGATAACATTAAAGCTCCATAGAGATACATTGTAACACGACAGGCTAGCGGTTGTTATCCGATCCATCCAAAATAGGACCTTAACGTTATTCGATCCAATTCTCCTCCCCAGATTACTTAACGTTATGCGATTTTAGCGTTATCCGAGGTAAACGTTATCTGAGGTATTACTGTATCTTAATCATGTTATGCATCGGGATGTGTCATACTTTTTCTATGTACATGGCAGGATTTTTCCAACACCAATGATCCATTGCAATGAATTAAAATGCTTTCTCTCTTTTGTTGTTTAAATTGTCTCCTAGAATGAGCTATTCAGGAGTGGGTAACCTAAGCCTTGTGGGCTGAATTCAGCCCATGGTGCCAAATCATCAGGCCCCCACCCTCGCTCCACCAACGGCCGCAGACATGTTTACAGCAGACTTTATGGCAGGGGGACCACCAGTCCAGCTCCCTCAACTGTCTGAGGGAACGTGACCGCCCCCCAACTTAAAGTTTCTGACCTCTGAGCTATTGTTTTGAAATAAACATTATTTGGATATCTCTTTTTAAGTCTGATGTAAACGTATGAGGATCACAGTTCTTTGAAGAATGGTATCAGGTTGTCCATAGAATCCTAGTAAAAGAGTGGTTATTGATGGTTCTTTCTTTTAACTGGGAGGGGTAACAAGTGGAGCACCAAAGGTTTGAGTCCTGGGCCAGTGCTCTTCAGCATTTTCAGTAATGACCTGGATGATGGTGTGCAGATTTGTCGATGAAACAAAATTGGGTCAAAATTGGGAAAAGTTAATACCTTGGAAGATAGCAAAATTCAAAAATGATCTTGATTACCCTTGAGCACTGAAATGAAAACAGTAGAATGAAATTTAATCAGAACAAATGCAAATTAGGGATACTTGGCTCAGTAATACTATGAGCAAGAAGAATATTGGAATTATTGTCAATTACAAAATGAATATGAGTCAACCATCCAATGTGACTGCAAAACAAGAAAATGCTATTTAAAACTGCATTGAAAGAAATGTACTGGTGGTCCTTTGAAGTACTAGTCCCCCTCCTATTTGGCACTAGTTCAAGTGCATCTAGTGCAGGGGTTCCCAACCTAAGGCCCATGGGCCAGATGCGGCCCACAATGTCATTTCATGTGGCCCCCACCCCTCCAAGGGCACTCGAGAAACAAAATAGCCACTCCCTTTGAAGCTGTTGGGACAAAATGGCCACTCCCACCGACCCCCAAAGCTGACTGAGAGAGCATGACCTGGCCCACGGCTTGAAAAGTTTGGGACTCCCTGATCTAGTTTATCATACGCAGTACTGCACTTGGCATTTTATTTAATTAATTAATTTATTTTTATTTATTTTCATTTGTACCCTGCCCTCCTCCAAAGACTCAGGGCGGCTTCACAACTAAAAACAATTAAAACACATACATAAAAATTAACATTCACGTTAAAAACACCGAGGAGAGAGGTGGGATATTTAAACAAGCCAGGCAAGCGAGTTGGCCGTCTGGCTCACTCCCGACACATGCCCCGCCAGCTAGGTCTTCACTCCTTTCCTAAAGGGCAGCAAATCTGCCTGGAGACATAATTCTGTTGGCAGGAGGTTCCATAGGGCCGGAGTGGACACAGAAAAGGCCCTCCTTCTTGTGCTAGAGAGATGAGCCTCTCTAGCTGAAGGTACAACTAGAGAGTATCTCCGGTCCGTTCTCATGGGACAGACAGATGTTCTCGGGGTGATGCGGTCTCTTAAGTAACCTGGCCCACTACCATGTAGGGCTTTAAAGGTAATAACCAGCACCTTGAATTGCACCCGGAGGCACACCGGGAGCCAGTGCAGTTCCCGGAGAAGTGGTGAGGCATGAGCATAACGTCCACACCCCATCACAGCTCGAGCAGCTGCATTCTGGACCAGCTGAAGTCTCCGAATGGTCGCCAAGGGCAGCCCCATGTAGAGCGCATTACAATAATCAAGTCTGGAGGTGACCAAGGCATGTATGATCATGAGCAAGGAGTCCCGATCCAGGAGCGGGCGTAACTGGTGCACAACACAAAGTTGTGCAAAAGCCCTCCTAGCCATGACTGTCACCTGCTGTTTGAACAGTAGTCGTGAGTCTAGGAAGACCCCCAGATTACGCATCGGGTCTGTTTGGGGGGAAACTGCCCCATCCAAAACCAAAGATGGTAGTTCCCGGGTTAGCGTGGGACTCCTAACCCCCAACCACTCAGTCTTGCCAGGATTCAGTTGTAGCCCATTCTCCCCCATCCAGACCCTAACAGCCTCCAGGCACCTGGAAAGGACTTCCACTGCATCGCTAGGGTCCCTACAGACCGAGATATACAGTTGGATATAATCTGCATACTGATGATATCTTACCCCCTGGGAGCGGATGATCTCACCCAGTGGTTTCATGTAGATGTTAAATAGGAGAGGTGAAAGCACTGAGCCCTGAGGCACCCCATACTGGAGCAGCCTAGGGCTGGATTTCTCACCCTCCAACCACACCAGCTGAGTCCGGCCCTTCAGAAATGAGGAAAACCAGGACCACACAGTGCCCTGGATCCCCAATCTTCAGAGCCTTTCCAGAAGGATACCATGGTCAACGGTATCGAAAGCCACTGAGAGATCGAGAAGAGCCAGGATTGATGGATGTCCACCATCCCACTCTCTCCAGAGATCATCCACCAGTGCGACCTATGCAGTTTCTGTACCATATTCAGACCTGAATCCTGACTGAAAAGGGTCCAGATAATATGCTTCATCCAGGATCTCCTGTAACAGCCATGCCACTGCCTTCTCCAAAACCTTACCCAAAAAAGGCAGATTAGAGACAGGCTGATAATTTGCCATTATTGCTGGGTTGAGGGACGACTTCTTCAGGAGGGGGCGCACCAAAGCATGTTTTAAAGGTGCTGGGAAAAACCCCTCCCGCAGGGAAGAGTTAATGATTGCCTTGACCCAACCGCCTGTCACCATCCTGGCATATTTAATTAACCAGGCGGGGCATGGATCTAATGCACAGGCAGTGGCCCAGACAGCTACTAGGATGCTAACTACCTGGAACTAGTTCATAGAAGGGCAACAGGGAAAGACTGGCAAATTGGGCATGTTTAGCCTTGAGGGAATATGAGAGCACCTTTAAATGCTGTGTGTAGGGGAAGGTGGCAATAGACATGAATCCAGGGTGAACTATGCTAATTTTCAGAAGGATGTCAGGCCAGTATACTCAACCGATAGGATAGGGGAGAAGCTATTCCCATCCTTGGAGAGCAGATCCCCCCGCCCCGCGCAAAGCTTCCTAGTCATCACAGGATCCACAAAGGATCAAACATTTTTTCCACTTATACAATTCATAGAGTATAATGTTTAACACCTCTGTGCAGGATTCTCCAAACCAATTTCTCTGGTTCATTCTTATCATCCTCATCCACCCGTTCCTTTTTTTGGCCAGAGGATTGAGAGCGTTGATGGCTATGATGCCTTTTGGATGCCTGCGCTCCCGGCAGGAATGTATGTCTTGTGATGCATTTGGATCAAGCTTGAGTCAAGTTTCCTGGATTGAATGATCAGCTGTAACAATCCCTGTTTTTTGTTTATCATTATTTGGCCAAATAGTCTGCTTTTCTACGTTGTCTATCCTGGATTTCTGGATTTTATTCCTTCCCATTAGGCTTTTTTAATGGGTTGCTGTCTTAATTAAAGTTTATAAACCAGGCGGACCCCCACCCCCACCCCCGCCTAACATTTTCAGTTCTCTTGGGCTGACCTGTCTTTCCTCCTCTTTCTGGGGCCTTTTGACTCTCTTTCCATTAGCTGCTTGGTTTGCTTCTAATTTTCGGGGGGGGGGGGACATTGCAATCTGAGTAGAAGTATCATTCAGCAAGGCCAGGACACCCTTGCTCGAAAGCCAGTCACATCTGACTCTAGGGTTCAGTGCTCATCTCTGTTTATAGCCAAAGAGACAGTGCTGTCTGCATTTGCAGATGTTTCCGTGGTAATGTGGCAGGCCTGCCTAGACACCGAAGTGCACGGAAGGCTGCTTTACCTTCCCAACGAAAAGTGGCACCTATTTATCTACTTGCAATTTCTTGCTTTTGAACTGCTAGGTTGGCAGAAGCTGGGACAGAGACAGGAGCTCATTCCGTCGTGCAGTAATTGGGTTTCAAACTGCTGCCCTGCCGACCTTCCAGTCAGTGACTGTTGTTGTTGTTCAATCACACAGTCGATTCCGACCCTCTGCGGACCCCATGGACCACTGTCCGCCAGGCACTCCTGTCCTCCACCATCCCCCTCAACTCGCTCAGCTCTGTGCCCATTGTCTCTACAATACCATCTAGCCATCTCATCTTGGGCCGTCCCCTTCTTCTTTTGCCCTCGACCCTTCCCAGCATCAAGGCTTTCTCAAGCGAATCCTCTCTTCTCATTTGATGTCCAAAGTACTGTACTTTAGCTTCATCTTCTTCACTATTTGATCTTCTAAGGAGCAGTCAGGGTTGATTTCTTCTAAGATTGACCTATTTGTTCTCCTCGCTGTCCAGGGGGCTCTCAAAACTCTCCTCCAACACCACATCTCAAAGGCGTCTATTCTTCTGCGCTCAGCTTTCCTAATGGTCCAGCTCTCACAACCATACATTGCCACAGGGAATACCATTGCTTTGACTATGCGAATTTATGTTTGCAATGTGATGTCTCTACTTTTCCCTATGCTCCCCAGGTAGGTTTCTCATCGCTTGCCTCCCAAGAATCAGTCACCTTTTTATTTCATGGATTCCCAGAGAGGGAGGTAATGTGGGAGAGGAGGAGGAGGAGGAGGAGGTCTTTTTCATTCGGAAATGGTCCTTTACCGCAAGCCCCGCCTTCTGCTCCAGACCCAATGATCTGATTGGTGGATTTTCTGTAGCCTTTTATTTCCGGACTCCAAATCCCGTCCACCCCCAGGCGAGGACTTGCGGTTTGGACCCTGAGGCGGTGTTCGACCGGGGATTCTGGGCGTTGTAGTCGTAGGAGAAAGGCAAAGGATGACGTTTCCATGCGCTCGGAAGGGGAGCCCCGCGTGTTTTCCCACCCACTAAAAAGGACTCGTTTGGTGGCTTGGTTGGCCAAAGGAACGGCGTTACAATCCTGAGCAGAGGAACGAAGGAGGGGGCCACATAACGGGCGTTACTTTCTGGGCGTTACCTGTCGGAGGGCTTTCTCGGTGGCAGCTCCGGATAACTCCAACGCTGTACTTGGGGAGCTGCTTTGGCCTTAGCGGAGGAACGAAGGAGGGGCCACGTAACGGGCGTTACTCTCTGCCCCTGGCGTTACTCTTCCCTCGGGAAACCTGGTAAGCCTCCCATTCCTCTCTCTTTTTTTCTGATTTTTCCCGATTTTTCTTCTTTCAAACCATTTGAATTTGTTGTAATTCAGTGGCCCTTTTTAAATGTGATTTTCTTCCCTACCCCTGGAATAGTTTAAATATATTTGAACACCACCCCCACCACCCCCTTCTCCCAGTACCATGACTGGAGTGAGTCAAGAGGGGCTTTATCCCACGATGTCAGATTTAGTTGGCACCCCTTCTCCCCAGATATTTAATATCTGTATAGCAGGGTTTCCCAACCTAAGGCCCCCGGGCCAGATCCAGCCCACAGCACCATTTCATGTGGCCCCTCCAAGGACATTCAATAAGCAAAATGGCCACCTTTGAAGCTGTTGGGACAAAATGGCCACCCCCTTTGTGCAGGCAGGGCAAAATGGCCATCCAGCCCTCAAAGCTGACAGAGCGCGGGGCCTGGCCCCCAGCTTGAAAAGGTTGGGAACCGCTGATTTTTATGAAGCCGCTGGGAGGAGTCATCCAGAGGTTCAAGAGTACGTTGTCATCTATATGCGGATGACACGCAACTCTTATCTCTTTTTTGACATCATCTGCAATGGATGCAGTCCAGTGCCTGGATGATTGCCTCACCGCAGTGCTGGAATGGACCACACCTAACAGGTTGAGACTGAACCTGGATAAGATGGAGGTGCTGGTGTTGGAGGGTCCGTCTGCCGGAATAGGATCCTTGGCCCCAACATTAGATGGGATGGTCTTGTCTCCTAAAGACCAAGTATGCAACTTGGGGGTCATATTAGATCGCCATCTGACCCTGGCAGCACAAATTGCAGCAGTGTGTAAAGCAGGCATTCTCAACGTTTTCCTGCCAGGGGCCAGACCCACCCCAATGCTTCCTACCAGGTGCCACAGGTGTGTCAGGTCCCTGGACATACTTGTCTGTCTTCATCAGCCGGGGGGGGGGGGGCAGCGGCGGCGGCGGCGTTTTCTTCCTGCTGCTTTGGGACAGTCTTCGCTGGTCCCCAGGGCAGGAAAAGGCTTTGCAGAGCTCAGTTGCAGCAGTTTGAATTTTTTCCGCTGCTTCTGGGCTTTGAAATCCGAGAGCTCTCCTTTCCACGCGGTGATGACTACATCTCCCAGACTCCCTCAGTGCCACACGCCATGGTTGACATCAAGTGCCCGGGTTCTCACTGCCAATGACATCATGATGTCATGACGTTAGCTCTGCCCACACTGTGATGACGTCCCGGTGGGATAATAAAATGTTTGACATCCCACCACTGCTTGAGCGTTCCATGCGCTCCAATGTGTAGTCATGCCTGCCACATGACCATGGAAACATCTGCAGAAGCAGAAAGTGCTGGCTCTTCGGCTTTGAAACAGAGATGAGCACTGAACCCTAGAGTCAAATACGACTGGCTTTCGAGCAAGGGAAACCTTTACCTTGAGGATATTTTATCCCTAGAGTGAACTTGTCCTCTGCCAAATACCTTTGGTCCAGCTACTATCAATTATGCGTCTTTTGCTGCTTTGTTTTATTTGCTCTTATAGTTTCTACTTACATTATTTTATGTTTGGATGTACTGTATATGTTTGTTTATCCTGTTAATTGCAAAGGGTAACCAAATGATTTGATAGGTGAAATAGTGAGTTTTTCTACATTTTTCCCATATGCATTTTTATCCTCTCTGAATAAAGATTTTCACCTGTATAACTTTACTGAACATCATTTTTGCTGGTGTATAAGACGCATCAGAGTATAAGACATACCCTGTTATTATCAAAATAACCTACTATAAGCCACTATATACAATGCAAGATGCACTTCATTTTTCCAGTGTATTTTAAGGGGAGGAAAGTGGGTCTTATATGCCAGCAAATACAGAAATTTATCAAATGTTTCCTAATTTCCTTTCATTAAAATGCATATTTTCCCTTTCTTGGCACTTGCTGCCCAAAGTAGGCTCTCGGTTTTTTATATTTGTGTAAAGGTAAAGGCTGCCCTTGCTCAAAAGCCAGTTGTAGTCGACTTTAGGAGTCAGTACTCATCTCTGTTTACAGCTAGAGAGCAAGCGCTGTCTGCATCTGCAGACATTTTCATCAACATGTGGCAGGCATAACTTAACAGCGGAGTGCACGAAATGCTGTTTACCTTCCCACCAAAGTAGTATCTATTTATCTACTTGCAATTTTCTGCTTTTGGACTGCTAGGTTGACAGGAACTAGGACAGAGATAAGTCTGGCCAAGTATTTTCCCCCTAAATTCAAAATATTATGTCATATAATATAGTATGAACCAGGGGTGCCCAAACTTTTTGCATTGCAAGCCTGACCATGTCCCTGGAAGCAGAAACAGGCACATTTATGACAGCTGTAAATGCACCCACTTCCGTGTTTGCGACGTGCATGGATGCATTTTACATCTGATGTAAATGCACCCACATTCACTTCCAGGTGCCACGAGGTCAGTGACAGACCACATGGAATGGTGCCATGGGCCATAGTTTGGGCACCCCTGGTATAAACAGTATTATGAATAATTTAATGGTTTTTAAGATTTCTGAGGCCATCTGGTTTTGTTTCTTATATGTTTTTGCTGGTTATTAGTACTGTATGATTTTAATTTGATCTTTTAACCTGCTTTTAGAGAGAGATAATGTTCACTACTGTATATCAATTTTTTTTCATTATCAGTCCCGTTAAAATCATCATTATTTTATTTTATTATTTTTATTATTTTATTGATTTCCCCCCAACAAAAATATACAACAAAAAAGACAATCAAATTATAAAATTAAAGTAACATATATAATGTGCACGCATGCACGCACACACATGACTTCAGGAAATATTGTATTATTATTTCTTTTTTTCAGTTATTTCATATTCCCATTTTCATCATAAAGATCATGTTTTCTGCCATGGCATTTTTTTCTTTACCAAAAATTCCTACTTTTCCTAATCCAATGTCAATAAAAATCCAATTTTCTCTAATTACCCAAATATCTATAATTATTAAAATGTACTTGTCCTTGTTCAAGCTATATACAAGCCCTTTAACAGCAACAGTTCAGTTCAACAGAGTAAAGGCAAGCTGCAGCCAAAAACAAGGCAAAAGAAGTTCTACAGCATTTGTTCTCCCAGTGGAGGCTTACCACAGTTCGTTCTCCTTAGTTCAGTAAGCAAGGATGGAATATTCAGCAGAAAGCCATTAGCAGGAACAATGGCAAAAGTTCAGTCCACACGGCAGGTTTCAGAAGATACAGGAAGCTTCATGCAGTGTACCAGCCTGTCAGCATAACAAGGTGAGCATTGTAGCTGAAGATTTGCAGGCTTGCTCTTTCCTATATACCTGTGATGGCAAACCTTGGCACTCCAGATGTTCTTGGACTTCATTTCCCAGAAGCGCAAGCCACCTGTGAATCCACATGAATGAGTTTACTGTGATTCAGCTGTCCCGGGCTGCCCTCGTCGCTCGCAGAAGCAAAACGCGCCCATATGGAGGAAGGGTTAACCTGGAAGAGTCTTAATCATACTGGCGCATTTTATTTTCGCTTCTGCGAGAGACGAGGGCAGCGCGGGCTGGATGAATCACAGTACCCCATTCGTGTGGATTCACAGGGTGCTTGGGCTTCTGGGAAATGAAGTCCAAGAACATCTGGAGTGCCAAGGTTCGCCATCACGGCTATATACACTGGTCTCTTGGAGCACATTAGGGGAAAACACTCAGCACCTCTGTGCCCCAGCAATATAGTCTTAAAGGTATAACAGGTATAATATGCCTTCCAACTAGTTAGGAAGAGCAGCAAAGACTGACATTCCCTAACACTCCCTTGGTGATTATGGGGATTTTTTTGCTTGAAATTTTTTATTTATTTTATTTTAGCATTTGTATTCTGCCCTATTCGCAGATGACTCAACAAGTTAAAACCAAGATTAAAATGATTAAAATTACACTAAGGGGTGGATCAGATCAGCCAGCAGACAGGGGTCATTGAATGCCGAGGGCCCCATACCTGCCCCACCAGCCATGTTTTCACCCCCTTCCTAAAGGGCAGCGACTCTGTCTGGAGGTGCAGTTCCATGGGTAGGAGCTTCCAAAGGGCTGGAGTGGACACATAGAAGGCCCTCCTTCTAGTGCTAGAGAGATGCACCTCTCTAACCAATGGCACCCCAAGGGCACCTCTCCAGTCCGCTCTGGTGGGATGGACAGATGTTCTTGGGCTGACGGGGTCTATAAGGTATCCGATCACCAGCACCTTGAATTGCCCCCAGAGGCCTGATTTCCCTGCTCACTTTTGTTTTACATCTGTTTTTAGCACAAAATATGTCAGAAAAAAGAAACTAAAGAAAAGGACGTCAAATCCCAGAGGAAGGGGGTGAATGAATCTCCAGTTGCAGAGGAATCTGCTGGGAATCAAGACAGAATGAAAACTTTAGGAGGAAAACCAAGAGATGAGAAGATGGACAAATCCTTTGCTGGTCCAAAGGAAGACCACTTCCTTCAAAGAACACTGAAAGTAGAGCAAAGCAACGAGAACCCCAAGTGTGGCTTTGGTGATAAATCAGCCCTTGATAGCCATGGGAAGGATCCCAAAGAGGAGAAACCATTTCTATGCCTGGAGTCTGGAAAGAGTTTTGGTCAGTCTGAAAACCTTGCTGGGCACTTGGTTGCTCTCACAGATGAGAAGCTGTTTAAATGTCTGGAGTGTAGTCAGGCTTTTCGCCAGAAGGGAGACCTTGTTTCTCATTGTAAAATCCACACAACGGAGAAACCATTTGAATGCCAAAAATGCGGGAAAACCTTTAGATGGAAAAAATCCCTAATTTGCCATCAGAGCACACATACAGAAGAGAGGCCATTTGAATGCCTGGAATGTGGGAAGACCTTTGGCCTCAGAGTACATCTGACCACCCATGAAAGAATCCATTCAGGGGAGAAGCCGTTTAAATGTCTGGAGTGTGGGAAAAGCTTTAGTCAATCTGCAAACCTTGCTACACATCACAGGACCCACACCGGCGAGAAGCCATTTCAGTGCCGGGAGTGTGGAAAAAGCTTTGGACTGAGAGCACATCTGACGACACATGAAAGAATTCACTCGGGAGAGAAGCCGTTTAAATGTTTGGAGTGTGGAAAGAGTTTCAATCAATGTGGGAGTTTTGCTCGACATCACAGGACTCACACAGGGGAGAAGCCGTTTGAGTGCTTGCAATGTGGGAAAAGCTTCAGGTTAAGAGAAAGTCTTTCTACCCATGAAAAAATCCACTCAGGGGAGAAACCTTTTCATTGTCCCGAGTGCAGAAAGAGTTTCAGCCGACGTGCAGACCTTTCAAAACATATCAGTACCCACTCGGGTGAGAAGCCGTTTGAGTGCCTGGAATGTGGGAAAACCTTCAGGTTAAGGGAAAGTCTTACTGCACATGAAAAAAACCACACAGACGAAAAGCCGTTCCAGTGTCTGGAATGTGGAAAGAGTTTCAGCCAACATGCAAACCTTGCTAAACACCTCAGTACCCACACAGGTGAAAAGCCGTTTGAGTGCCTGGAGTGTGGGAAGACATTTAGGCTGAGAGGACATCTGACCATCCATGAAAGAATTCACTCAGAGGAGAAACCATTTAAGTGTCTGGATTGTGGAAAGAGTTTTAGTCAAAGTACAAACCTTGCCAAACATGTCAGTACCCACACAGGGGAGAAACCATTTGGATGTGTGGAGTGTGGGAAAACTTTTAGACTGCGAGGAAGTCTTACAACCCATGAAAGAATTCACTCTGGGGAGAAACCATTTAAGTGTCTGGAGTGTGGGAAAAGTTTCACTGAATGTGGAAGCTTTGCTAGACATCACAGGACTCACCGAGGCGAGAAGCCATTTGAATGCCTGGAGTGTGGAAAAACCTTTAAACTGAGTGAAAGTCTCACCACCCATGGAAGAATTCACTCAGGAGAGAAGCCATTTAAATGCCTGGAGTGTGGAAAGAGTTTCTGTCGTCATGCAGACCTTGCTACACACCACAGGATCCACACAAGTGAGAAGCCGTTTGAGTGCCTGGAGTGTGGAAAAACCTTTAGACTCAGAGGGCATCTTAGAAGCCATGAAAGAATTCACTCAGGAGAGAAGCCATTTAAATGACTGGTGTGAGGAAAAACTCTCAGTCAGCATGCAACCCTTGCTACACATCACAGAATCCAGACAGGGAAGAAGCCAGTTGAATAACTCAAGTGCAGATCAGGTTTTTTTTAATTGAAAAAAAATCCCTCACTAATCTTTAAGGGATTCACAGATGGGATAAACTGTACAAATAGGTTGTATGTGGAAAGAATATCAGTGCAGGGGAGAAGTCATTTGAATGCCTGGAGCATGGAAATGCCTTCAGTCTGATCTTGAGATACATCCCAGAACTCATGTTTTGGAGGAATGTTATAAATGCTCCAATTACAGAAAAAGCATAAAGTCAGTCCAGAGTCCAGACCCTTAGACTACGTCAGAAAGTTTATAGAAGAGAGAAACCTTTTAAGTGTCAGGAGCATGGAGAAATCTTCAATCAAAGGGAAAGCTTAATAAACATTACAGAATCCACACGAACCAGAAGCTTTTCCAGCACCTGGAGTGCAGAAAAGGCTTCAATTGTAATTGTCACCTTTGTTCCCCATCAAAGGATTCCAGGAGAAGAGATGTCATTTCAATGTTTGGGATGTGGAATGAGTTTTCCCTTCAGGTGACAAGTTGAGTAAACATTACAGAATCCATATCCGTTTGAAACCACTTGTGTCAGGCATATCAGAAAACAAAATAAATAAAATAAAATAAAATAAAAAAACACTGTAGCACTTTAAAGACTAACTGCTATATTTTTATTGTTAGCCTTCGTGGATCAAGTCCACTTCATCAGACAAAGAGTGAAACTTACAGGCATGTTCTTTATATACCAAATTCAGGGGCTCAAAGGGAGAAGGGGTGTGGGTGTCGTCTTGCCCACACCCCTTCTGTCGTCTTGCCCACACCCCTTCTTCCTTTGAGCCCCTGAATTTGGTATATAAAGAACATGCCTGTAAGTTTCACTCTTTGTCTGATGAAGTGGACTTGATCCACGAAAGCTAACAATAAAAATATAACAGTTAGTCTTTAAAGTGCTACTGTATTTTTTATTTTATTTTGTTTTGTTTTCTGATATGCCTGAACCACAGACTAACACGGCTACTATTCCAAAAAACTTCAGTGTCAAGCACTCATGCAGGAAAAATTACTAAAAACATTTCTACTAGGGTGAAAGCCACTTTTGTCAAATTGGTTCACTTGGTGGTGATGACTTAAAAAGAACATTTCCTCCTATTTTCTCACTGTTTTCTGAGTAACAAGGTGGTAACATGGCTACTTTTATTTGCTGTGCCTGACAGAATAAAATTGTGGCACTGGGTGGGACAATTATGCCTTTCCTAGGTGGAACAAAGTGAAGACCTCACCACTCCGGTCCACATTAAGAACATGTCACCTCCTGGCCTTTGGTGGGCTGGTGTGGCACCAAAGGGCAGAGTGTAGTCTGGGAGTAGCCGGGAATTCCTGGAGGAACCTCGTGGTGCAGAAAAGAAAGTGGCATCCTTCCGGTGTCTTTGGGCTCTAAACAGGAGTGCCAGAAGGGAGTCTGGCTGCCCCTTCTTTCATGCTGCCTTCTGTTGTGTAAAGTTGCCTTCTCTGACAACTGCAGGGTCCACAGAGAACGCGAGGCGGTTATCCCTTCTGGATTGATTGATTGGTCGCATTTATATCATATATATATCAGAGAATAAACAAAACAAAAGTGCTGTAACACTTTGAAGACTAACTTACATTTTAATGTTAGCTTTTGTAGATCAAGTCCACTTTGTCAGTCATGGGAGTGAGGCTTCATGGCATCTATTTATACACATCAGGTACAGAGGTACAGCGTAATTGGTTGGCATAACAGACAAGTATATAAATCAATGTGGCTTTATACCACAGGTTCCCAACCTAAGACCCGTGGGCTGGATCCAGGCTGGAGTGCCATTTTATGTGGCCCTTACCCCTCCAAGGGCATTCAAGAAACAAAATGGCCAGCCCTTTGAAGCTGTTGGGAGAAAATGGCCACCCCATCAAGCAGGAAGGGCGAAATGGCCATCTGGCCCTTGAAGCTGATGGAGAGTGCATGGCCCAGCCCCTCCCCCCTTTGAAAAGTTTGGGAACCTCTGCTTGATAATGGCAGATGATCTCTGCTTGTTATTCAGATTAGCTGTAAACTTCCCTCTTTTTTCAGTTGCAAATAGGAGGAATAAACTATTTCAATTGCAAATTATGGGATGATACAAAACAAACACCTGCTATTGAACATTTGCTAATTTTATTTTTGTTTTGTTTATTCTCTGATATACTTGAAAAACATGGCTACAGTTTTTTAAAAATCCCTTCTGATGTATCTAACACACCTCAAAACACCTTTAATGAAATTGTGTAGGCGCTGGTGGAGATAGCAAACCACTGCTTCCCGTGTTTCTGAATGGAGAAGAAGGAAACGAGAAGATGGCACGTTCCTCAGTGGGATGAGAACCCTCTTTCACCTTCTACTGCACACAATTATATGTGACTAACAAAGGGATGAGAATGGAATTGTGGTATAGCAAAAGTCTTCTCTTGCCAACAAAACAGCATAAGGATCACTGGGTGCCTGTTGGAGTGATAATGAGGGAGAAGAAAAATGTAGCATCAATTCTTCAAGCCTTATGGCAACCTTTCTAGGGTTTTGTAAATATAAAGGAATTAGAAGTGTTTCCCAGTACTGTGTATCTTTCACATTGGTCCATCTACTGGTTCTTTTTTTTAGTACCATATATACTCAACTATAGGTCCCGAATATATGTTGAGGTACCTAATTTGGACCTCTAAAACTAGGGAAATAAATTTACTCAAGTATAAGTTGGGGGTGGGAAATGCAGCTGCTGCTAGTGAGTTTCAGTAATTACAACACATGAAAATACGGTAAAATTAATTAATGCAGACATTTGTGTGGGTATGTTTTAGAGCTTTTACAGTAGTGTTCATGTGTTTTTTTTTTACTGTATGTTTCAATTTGCACCACTGCAGCTTCGGGACCTGAGCATAAGTTGAACCCCCTTTTTGGACCTCATTTTGGGAGCTAAGAAACTAGACTTATACTTGAGTATATACAGTAACTCCTGTATTTAAATCCATGAAAATTCCCATATAGAGGATAATCTTTTAATTTTCCTGCCTAGTGACGTCCCACAAGGAGAGGTGATGATGAGACTGGAAAAGGATAGTATCTTCTAACAACAGGGGCTCTCAATGTAAGTTAAAGCACTGGCAAATTGAGGAATTGATTCTCATGGAGCTCCTGCATATCTAAGGTTGCTCTCGCTCTCCTCAGTTTTCTCACCTTTCATGTGTAGCAACCAGGCAATTAATATTTGTCACTATTCTTAATTCCCAAAACCAATACAGTTGTACCTCGCTTACAGACCATAATGCGTTCCACAGGATTGCTCTTTAAGCAAGTTTGCTCTTTAAGCGAAACACCATTGAAAATGACCAATTATGGGGGGATTGCAAACCCTGATTTATTTGTTAAGTGAGTTTTTGGTTGGTTTTATTTGTTAAGCGAAGCGAACATTCAGAGAAAATTCTGCTCCTTAAGCGAGGTGCTCTTTATGTGAGGTTTGACTGTATAGGACTTTGTAATCCTCCAGAACTACTGGAAATGGGTAAAGGGATCCATAAGAGCCCAGTAATCAGACTGGATTGTCTGTCCTCTGGTTGCTTTTTTGACAAACATACTTTATGCCCATGATGGTGAACCTTGGCACTCCAGATTTTCTTGGACTTCAATTCCCAGAAGCCCAAGCACCTTGTGAATCCACACAAATGGGTGGGTTCTCTGCTATTCATCCAGCCCGCGCTGCCCTCTTCACTTCCGGAAACAGAAGTAAAACATGTAGGGTGCTTGGGCTTCTGAGAATTGAAGTCCAAGAACATCTGAAGTGCCAAGGTTCGCCATCATGGCTCTATGCATTCATGTGGAAAGCCACATGGGGAGTCCCAAGAATCCATGTTGGGGATGTTAAGAAGTATTGATCTGGAAGAAGTGAGTTGGAGCAGCTCAGTGACCCAGGCACCTGACTGCAGACCCAGAGGTTGGGAGTTTGATTCCTGGCTGTGCCTTCTATGGAACGAGCCAGCCTACATTGTCTTGGCAAACTACACAGTTCCAGGGCATCTCCCGGAACAGAGTTTCTCAACCTTGGTCCCCCAGATATTCTTGGACTTCAACATCAGCAGGTGTGTTGACTTGGGCCTCTAGGAACTGAAGTCCAACAACACTTGGGAGGCACAAGGTTGAGAAATCCAGGCCTAGAAGGGAATGAGAAACCACTTTTGTTTGAGTCCTCTCTACCTGGATAATCCTGAAAAGGGTTGCCATAAGTCTGAATGGACTTGATGGCACACAATTATGATGTCAATCTACATGGCGAGCTACCATGACCTCGTACATGGGGAGGGAATGTTGAATGAAGGCAGTAAGTTGGCCTAGACCAGGGGTTCCCAACCTACAACTTGTGGGCCAGATGTGGCCTGCAGCACCATTTCATGTGCCCCCCGCTGCATCCAGAAGTACTATGCATGGTTCCTTTTTAATGTACAGTCCACTCCATCATGCAGGCAGGGCAACCCCCGAAGCTGTCTGAGGGAGCGTGATCCAGCCTTCGGCTTGAAAAGGATAGACAGCACCCATGGCCTAGACCCTGGCTGCCCTACCTCTTAGGTCAGGGGTTACCAACCTATGGTCCATGGGCGAGATATGTCTCACAGGACTGTTTCACATGGCCCACCACCACCTCCACTGCACCTGGAGGTGCCATGTGTAGCTCCTGTTTAATGTACAGGCCATCCCCATCATGCAGACAGGGCAAAATGGCTGTCTGAAGCAGTCTGAGGGAACGTGGCCCGGCCTTCGACTTGAAAAGGCTGGGAACCCCTGTCTTAGGTCATTGGTTAGAATGAAAAGGGTGGGATGGCAGAAAACCAAATAAGACCCAATTAAATAGTTGGCCTAAAATTAGGGTTAAAATGTGCATTCTATCCACAGTTCTTAAACTGATATTCCTCGCCAGATCTGCCTTTTCTAAATTCTGCTCCATTAAAGAGATTGTAGTTAAAGCTTTAGAATAGGGGTGCCTGAACCTTTCAGACCACGGGCCAGTCACATTGTTCAGGAAGCTGGTCGCTACAGCCTGGAGGCCGGATGCAGCTCCCGATTCATCCGGCCCACTAAGCCCTCATCGCTCCTGGAAGTGGAAATAAAACGCGCCTGTATGGGCGTTTTACTGCCGCTTCCAGAAGCGACGAGGGCTTCATGGGCTGGATGAATTGGCATGGGGGGGTGCATATAGCCCCTGGGCTGTAGTTTGGTCACTCCTCCCTTAGAAACATTGAACAAAGAATTGTGTGTCTTTGAAGCACAATAAAGGCCTCACCACAAAAGATAGGGGGAGGGGGAAGTGTTATGCTGAATGTCTTACGACAGTGGTTCTCATCCTGTGGTCCGTGGACGCCTGGTGATTGGGATGTTGTCACAGGAGATCTGCAAAGGTCTTTATGCAAGATAGTACGCCCATCCACAGACAGGTTTCTAGCTGAAGAAATTCCATCTTGGAACTAAGCTCAGGATACAATCAATATCCTGACAGTCCTTTTCCCCTAGCTCCTTTCCTTTCCTTATTAAGTGAAGTTATGGAAAGTGGTTCAAAAGATAATAAGGTTTTTACCCACCCTTCTCACATGAAACCAAGCAGGAGGACGTATTGGGTGAAGGGACACTGAACAAGCCCAAGTAAAAGGTAGAATGTTGTAGGTAACCTGCTCCTAAATGGCTTCTTCTTAACAATTATTGGAAATTGACAAATAGCTTCAGTCTCCTTCTGTTTTTTTTCTCAACTGGAATAATCCATTACAAAGATAAAAAGTTTACGCTACATACACCCAAAACTTTGATATTTCAGTAGTTTATTTCTTGACAGAACTCACATTCAAATTTGCAGGCACAGCTGGCCCTTCCAATAAGAGAAGTATGCCTACCCAACAGATGGCTAGAAAGTTCAGTGGTTTAACTCTCTGGCTCCAAATTCAGAGGTCGGGAGTTCAATCCCTCAGTCTACCTCCCAGAGGAGCATAGTTGCCTGATACGTTGTAGTGACGGAAACAGACGACACGAGAAGGAGCTATTACTACTATTTAATAGGAACTGTGGTGGGTCAAGTAGTAAAAACACTGAACCTGCTGACTGGAAGGTTGGAGGTTAATTCCTGGGTACTGCATGACAGAGTGAGCTCCTCTGTCTGCCCCAGCTCCTGCAAACCTAGCAGTTCGAAAGCAAGAAACTGCAAGTAGATAAATAGGGACCACTTCGGTGAGAAGGTAAACAGCATTCGGTGCACTCTGGTGCTGAGGCATGCCTGCCACATATCCACAGAAACAGTCTGCAGACAGACAGCGTTGTCTTTTGGCTATAAACAGAGCTGAGCACTAAACCATAGAGTCAGATATGACTGGCTTTCAACCAAGAGTGACCTTTAAGATGAGTATAGTTTCTGAATCCCTTGAAATACTACTTCCCTCTATTCAGTACTGGTTAGGCTTCATCAACAGTATCATGTCCAGTTCTCAAGATCACACTTTAAGGAGAATGTCAACAGAGAACAAGTTCAGAGGAGGGCAGCAAGGATTATCGGGATTTGAGACCAAAGCCTTGCGAGGAAAGACTTTAAGGAACTGAGCATGTTTAGCCTTGAGGAAATTCTAATAGAGAGAGGAGATTATAGCATTTTTCAAGTTTTTGGAAGACTGTCAATACGGTGAATGATCCTAGAGTTCAGAACGAGTATTAATGGGTATCAAGTTACATGTAGCCAGATTTTGTTTAAATATCAGGAAAAATATCCTGTCGGAGCAGTATGACAATACAATTCATGACCTCAGGAGGTGGTAAGCATTCCAACGCAGCCATTCAAAAAAGAATTAGACTGCCGCCTGTCCAATATACAGTAGAACCCCATACAGTGGTACCTCGCTTAAAGAGCATAATGTGTTCTGTAGGATTGCTCTTTAAGCAAGTTTGTTTTTTAAGCAAAACACCACTGTAAGTGACCAATTGTGACTTCTAGTTGTTAAGGGAGTTTTTGGTTGGTTTTAGTTGTTAAGCGAGGCAACCATTCAAAGAAAATTCTGCTCTTTAAGCGAGTTAGTCTCTAAGTGAGGCACTCTTTATGCCAGGTTTTACTGTATAACGAAAAAATCCATTCTGCGGGGCTGTTTGCTTTGGGTTATTTCGTTATACGGATTCCTATGGGCGAGTGGCTAAGAAAGGAAGAGGGTTTGATATTGGAGGATTAATGGATGAGAGAAGAGGAGCTGGAAGGCAGAAGGTAACCTCTGTGGCTTAGTTCAGCATCGACTGTCCAAGGCTATGTTGTTAATTACTTAAGACAGGAGTTCTCAACCTTTTTAAGCCAGGGGCCGGGTCACGCTTCCTCAGACAGCTTTGGGGGGCAGATGGCCGTTTTGCCGTTCCTCCACCACATGGCACTTCCTTGTGTGGTAGAGGAAGTGAAAGCCCACATGAAATGGTGCCGTGGGCCGCAAGTTGAGAATCCCTGACTTAAGAGAACTAGGGGTGCCAGCAGGATGAGGAGGGGCTGAGCACCCCCAGATCTTCTTTCCTCCTGCACTTTTCATTGGTTGAGTGGATGAGACAATGTTCATGAGTCTGGTCTGAACAGCAGTTAACTCCCTACACAGAAATTCTTGCTTCCTTGACTTTAAAAATGAATGTATGATAAACATTCATAGTCTGTCCGGACATTCCACTTTGATAATGGAGTAGACCATGCAGCCAGTAACTCAACACCGAATGTCAGGTGGCAGTTAACTAACCTGACTCCGTAAAGGGGCCAACCTTTAGGTGGCGTGATAGTCCCCTCAGTGGAGGAAATGCCACTAGAAGCCATCATATTGGGGCCCAACAGCAAAATGAACAGAGGAGGAGCTCTGATTCCTCAATGGTAATGTAAGCGGAAAAGGCCATGCCAGATGGACCAGCTGTGAAGGTGCATCTTGTTAATATCCTCAAGGCTGCAGCAGTCCATTGCAGTCCTGGTGTTAACTCCTGCATGTCTCATTTCATGTGTGCCGCAGGAGATGGCTCTGAGATCCTAGTGAGTGGGTCACTTCATGGCAAGCTGGGATCCACCTTAAGCAAATTCACACCAGTGGCATTTTTCCTGCTTTAGGAACAAATGCATTCTCAGATGCTGAAGGTGTATCCCAGCTTGCCATGAAGCGACCCACACACTATGATCTCAGAGCCATCGCCTACAGCACATATGAAACGTGACATGCAGGATTTAACACCAGGACTCCACTGGACTGCCGCAGCCTTGAGGATATCGACAAGGTGCGCCTTCACAGCCAGTCCAGCTGGCATGGCCTCTTCCGCCTCCGTGACCGTTGGGAATCAGAATAGTGAAGTGGTTCCTCCTTTGTTCGTTTTGCCATTAGACCCAAAATGTCTCCAGTGGCATTTCCTCCACTGAGGGGGACCATCACCCTGCCTAAAGGGGCTCATTTGCCCATAGCCATTGGCCCCGTTAGGGAGTCAGGTTAGTTAACTGCCACCTGACACTCAGCACTGAGTCGCTGGCTGTACGGTCTACTCCATTACCGTAGTGGGATGTCCAGCCAGACATCCAATTATATTAATCAACAGTACCAACATCATAGTAAAGGTAAATGTTAACCTTGCTGGAAAGCCAGTTGTATCCAACTCTAGGGTTCAGTGCTCATCTCTGTTTCAAAGCCGAAGAGCCATCGCTGTCTGCTTCTGCAGACATTTCCATGGTCATGTTGCAGTCATGACTAGACACCAGAGCACACAGAACGCTGTTTACATTCCCATTGAAGTGGTCCCTATTTATCTACCGTACTTGAAATTTCTTGCTTTCGAACTGCTAGGTTGGCAAGAGATGGGACAAAGACGGGAGCTCATTCTGTCCTGCAGTATGTGGGAATCGAACTGCTGACCTCCTGCCTTCCAGTCAGTGTCTTAGCCACTTGAGCCACGACAGTCCCTATCAATATCATACGATAAACAAATAAATAACGGCATCATTGTGTTGCCGGCTAATCTTTCTCACACCACAACCACACCTTGGAGGCCACCCCGTGAAAGTCCCCTTTTGCAACACCCAACCTGCCCCGCCAGGGGGCGCCCATCCCGCCAGAGCGAGCACTTGCCTCCATCACCCCGCCGCCACCTTAGGAGCCAGAGGGCGGGAAAGGAGCCCAGCCCAGGAGGCAGCAGTGGCTGCAGGGCAGCAGGACGAGCCTAGGGTCCTGTGACCAACCTCACGACACATGGAAGCAGGTTGAGGCCTGGAGAGCTAGTTTGCACGGCTCTTTTCCCCTCTTTGGCGGGGGTGGGGGTTGCAAGGCAGTAAGTGCCCATATTTAAAACTGAATAGGGGACATTTAGAGTTGATCCAGATCAGCTGCAGTGCCTCAAGTGGCTAAACAAACACTGCTCCCTTTGATCCCTAAATTTGGTGTATAAAATTTGGTGTATTTTAATTTTTTTTACTTTGGCTCCGCCCATGCCCATGCCATCATGAAGTTGGCTCTGCCCACGACACCATGATGTTGGCTCCAGTCATGACATTGGCTCAGCTCACAGTGGCTGCCCACCACTGCCCATATGAAATGGTTGCCATGGGCTGCATCCAGCCTGTGGGCCACAGGTTGAGAATCCCTGGTCTTGAGGGTAAATTGGGACTTTGCTACTGAGTCAGCAAAGACAGATCAGGCTTCATCTGTAATGCTTCTTAGTCATACAGTCCCATGAATACCATATGACATGTTAAAAACTATGAAATGGGAGAAGGCAGAAAAAGAGAGATAAGAGATATCATAGGTGTGGAAGTAGCAGACAAACAAACATATAAGTAGCTTGCACTGCAAACAAACACACTGAGAACATTGGTTCTTAGTTTATGTCAAAGAAAATAGAGGCATATTTATTCACAAAGGTAGCTGAGAAGAATGTCTTCACACTGCTGCAGATCTTCAAGGAAAAAATGTTTGTAGCACCTGGAAAAACTACAGTAAAATCCCAACCTACAAATGCCCCGAGTTACATAAAATTCAACTTACATAATGATTTTCTGCAAAAACCATGTCCCAATTTACATAAATGTCCCAATTTACATAAATTTACATAACATGATTTCCTATGGACTTGCTTAAGTTACATAAAAATTCATTTTTTACTATGGTTTGCTTCAAGTTACATAAAAATATGTTTTCTTATGGGTTTGCTTCGAGTTACATAAACCAATTTGAGCAAAAGCCTATGGAAATTTTTTGCGTAAGTAGGGGTTTTACTGTATAAGTGGGCAAAAGGACCAGTGACATTTGAATAAAATAAAGGTCAACCATAACAAATTTTAATCAGGTTCTCTTCACCTTGTGCTCTGCAATTTCTCATAGGAAGAGGTTTGAACTGAGACACTCTTTTTCCACTACAAGAACATTTATGTTCTCTTACTTTTCTTCTCTCACATCAAGGAAAGCTGATTTATTATGAAAGCTGTCCCAACCACAAGATTATTGTTGTATGAATAATTGCTGGATCCTCCTGAGGTTCCTTACATGACAAGGTTTATTTATTTATTTATATTTGTTTATCGCCCTCCTCCCCGAAGGGACCCAGATCCTGATCATTGCTAAGACCTGTCCCCCTTTGCAAATTCTTTTGCATCTAATACACCCTGAGTTTCAACTGAGGCCTTTCCCAACTGCCAGGCATTAAACGGTGTCTCTCTTGTGTGGACTCTCTGATGCCGAATAAGGAGTGTGCTGGAAAAAAAACCTTTTCCACAGTCGAAGCACTTGAATGGCTTCTCCCCAGCGTGACGTCTTTGATGCTTATTAAGGAGGGATGCTTCACTGAAGCCCCTTCCACACTCTGGACATTTAAATGGTTTTTCTCCTGTGTGGGTCCTTTCATGTCTAATCAGGAGTGTGCTCCATGTAAAACATTTCCCACATTCCAGGCATTTAAATGGCTTGTCTCCTGTGTGGGTTCTTACATGAGAAATAAGGATTGAGTTATGGCTAAAACTTTTCCCGCACTCCTGGCATTTAAAGGGTTTCTCTCCAGTATGGATTCTCTTGTGGGAAGTCAGGTGAATGTGCTGTCGGAAATTCCTCCCACACTCCAGGCATCTAAAGGGTTTCTCCCCGGTGTGGATTCTTCTGTGTGATGTCAGATGAATATGTTGACGGAACCTCTTCCCACACTCCAGGCACTTAAATGGCTTCTGCCCCGTGTGCATTCCTTGATGCGCCATGAGTATTCCGCTTTGACTAAAACACTTCCCGCACTCCAGACATTTAAATGGTTTCTCTCCTGTGTGGGTCCTTTGATGCGCTGTAAGGCTTCTACTCTGACTGAAGCATTTTCCACATTCATTACATTTAAACGGTTTCTCCCCTGTGTGGCTTATCTGATGTCTAATTAGGTTTGTACTATCAATGAAGCTTTTCTCACACTCCAAGCATTTAAATGGTTTCTCTCCTGTATGAGTTCTTTTGTGCCTAAGAAGCTCCGAGCTCCGACTAAAGCTCTTTTCACACTCCGGACACTTAAATGGTTTCTCTCCTGTATGGGTCCTTTCATGTCTCACAAGTTCTGAGCTGTGTCCAAAGCTCTTTCCACACAGCAAGCATTTAAATGGCCTCTCTCCTGTGTGTGTCCTTTCATGCCTGATAAGATGTGAGCTCTGGCTGAAGCTTTTCCCGCACTCCTGGCACTTGAACGGTTTCTCTCCCGTGTGGGTTCTTTTATGGGAGGTGAGGTGGATGTGCTGACGGAAACTCTTTCCACATTCCTGGCATTTAAAGGGTTTCTCACCTGTGTGGATTCTTTCATGTGAGGTAAGATGGATGAGCTGACGGAATCTCTTCCCACATTCGAGACATGGAAATGGCTTCTGCCCTGTATGCATCCCTTGGTGAGCAGTAAGGATCCCGCTCTGACTGAAGCTTTTCCCACAGTCTGAACATTTATAGGGTTTCTCTCCCGTGTGACTTCGTTGATGCGTAGTAAGAATCCCACTATTGCTGAAGCACTTTCCACACTCCAGGCATTTATATGGTTTCTCCCCCGTGTGGCTCCTTTGATGTAAAGTAAGGTTTCTGCCCTGACTGAAGCTCTTTCCACACTCCAGGCATTGAAACGGCTTTTCTCCTGTGTGGATTTTTTTATGCCTGTTCAGTTCTGAGGTCCTGACAAAGCTCTTCCCGCACTCCTTACATGTAAATGGTTTAGGTTGTTCTCCAGGTTGGGTCTTCTCATACATTTTGACACCTGAGGTGTCACGACAGCTTTCCATATAGGCAGAACACTCACTCTTCCTTTCATCTTTGCTTAGTTTTTGATAACCTGGAATTTCATGGAAATCAGCATCTATACAATCAAATCCAATATCCTCCTTCAATATTTGTTTTTCTTCCTGCTTCCTCATTCTGTCTTGATTGACAACATCCTCTTCCATGTCTAGATATTGATCACTCTCCTCCAACTCCTCTTGGGCTTCCTCTTCAGTTGCACTCTTCCACAGATCCACTGCTGGGACAAAAAACAGACACTTGGTATAAGTGAGAAGGGAAAAACTCTCTGTTAAGAAAGGAACAAATCAATTGACTTGAGGCCAAAAAATACCAAAGAACCTTAAAAGATGCAGCAGTATGATCAGGGGCTCCCAACCTTTGCACACAGCAGCCCTAACCACACACCCCAGATAGTTGAGCGGGCTGGACCATACACCCCAGAAGCAGGCGCTTTTACATGCCCACTTCCATGTTTACAACAGATGCAAGCACATTTATGGCGGACATAAATGTACCCACTTCTGTATTTATGATAGCCGCAGACACATTTACAGGTGACGTAAACGTGTCCGTGTCCACTTCTGGGTGCGGTGGTGGTGCTGGACCACTTAAAATGGAGCCATGGACCAGGGCCGGCCCATGAACCTTAGATTTGGAGCCTCTGAGATAGATCAACCCTGCCATAGAAAGCATAACTTACTGGTTAATATTAAGATCAAAGTGGGTGCAGGATATCTTTTATTGGGAATGGTCACTAGAAGGAAATTAGAGGTATATGTTCAAAATGTGTTTATGTGAGAGAATATTTAAATCAGTGGTTCCCAACATGGCATACACGGCCCACAAGGGGCTTTAATTCCCAAAAGCCTGAGTCAGTACATTGGTTGAACAGTCCAAAATCCAAAGTTTGGGAAACACTGATTTGAATGATTTCTGACTACTCATTTCTTGT
This sequence comes from Furcifer pardalis, assembly GCA_030440675.1. Taxonomy (NCBI): domain Eukaryota; kingdom Metazoa; phylum Chordata; class Lepidosauria; order Squamata; family Chamaeleonidae; genus Furcifer; species Furcifer pardalis. Next base: position 173,076,719 of record CP126893.1, on the reverse strand, counting down.
ACATGCAATCTTTCTTTTCTTTTCTTTTTGGGGATTGTGACTCTCCAATTATTGCCCAGACAAAAGTCCAGAAGCTCCAGCCACAGACTCACACCAGTAAACAACTGCAGACGCCTACATTTATTTTCCTGGCCAGGAATAAGGCCTACATCCAAGGTTGTGTGGCTATCTTGGACTTGCATTCCCCATACAGAAAAGAAGCTGGCCAACTGCAACCTGCAAGTTGTAGGTATTTCTGAAAGGTGTACTCTCACCATCCACTAAGTTCTATAAAGCAGGGGTGCCCAAACTGCAGCCGGGGGCTGGATCTGGCCCCTGACATCAATTCATCCGTCCTGCAAAGCCCTTGTAAAATGTGCCCATACGGGCGTATTTAACTTCAGCTTCCATAGTGACCAGCTCTCTGAACCATGTGACTGGCCCACGGCCTGAAAAGTTTGGGCATCCATGCAATAGAGGATTCTTCCCAACTATCCTGCCACGAAGACGTGTAACTCCCAGAGAGCTCTGAGGAAGCTTCTTTGTTCTTGAAGGTAGAAACAGGTGAAAGTAGGCTCTAACGTAGGTAAATACAGCTGGGCTGTAGACTTCTGTTTCTGGGTTGCCTTTTCCAGAATGCTACCTGGCAAATTCTTGGAGAATTCCGAGGTGTAACCCCCCCCCCTCAATAAAACAAAAGTCCTATTCCTAACTAGGACTGATTTCTACCCTGCAAAATAAATTTCTTTTCTGTTCTGAGATTGGAGCAGTCAGTATCGGCACTTAAAATGAGACTAAATATATATTTTTTCATTTTTATCCTGACATTCCTCCCACACTTTCCCATCCCTGAGGCAGGGGTTCCCAACCTTTTTCACATCATGGGCCGGACCGTGCCCCCGGACAGCTGAGCAGGTCAGTCACGTGGTCCCTCCCACCGCAAAACATGTATGTGGGTGTCGTAAATGCACTTAAAACAGCCATGGGTGCGTGTACAACAGTGTTTACAGCAGGCGGGGTGCATTTTACGGCTGTCATAAATGCATGCGCTTCTGGTAGCATGCAAGGTCAGCAGCAGGCCACATGAAATGGTTACCATGGGTCAGGGCTGGCCCACAGGCCATAGGTTGGCCACCCTTGTGTTGAGGCATAAGACACCTCTACCCTATTTCTTCAGCAGCCATAACATATCTTTTTAGAATAGGGCTCACATTCATCGACAGCATTTCGAAAGGGTGCCTTGTTGTACAACCTTCTTGCTGAAACCAAAAGCACCTCTTCTGAGATGGAGTCGTCCTGTTTCAAACTTCCCGCCTCACTCTCCTCCATGCTCCTGAAATTCTGGAAAAGAGAGAGACAGAAAAACCTATATAGTATTTACAAACAGACAAATATAATATGGAAAGGTTACTATGGACCAAGAAAAAGGCAAGCAATACAGAGATCCTATGAGTGGAAGGATTTATCCAGACAATGCGCAAAAACATTTAAAACACAGATGGCAGCAAAGCAAAACAAAATTTGCAAATCTGGCACTGCAAAAGTCTCTCTTTTAAGCCATTACCATAAATCTGATGTATTTTACAAAATACATCAACTGCAGCTATAGGCAGCATTCAAGATAGGAGTCATTCTATGACTGCTGGCAGACAACAACACGCTGTGTGAATGTGGAGAGAGACAGATTTCGGCTCATTTGCTGGACTGCTGATCACTACCAGAAACATGTGCCAATAAGGATTTAATTTTGCTCAGCAACAAAGCCAAGAAGGTGACTTCATTTTGGCAGTTCAAACTTTGATCTGGGAATGAAAGAAGAAGAATGGACGGTCACAAAGCTGAAATGATGTTCTAAATTCCATTTCCAAGCACATTTGCTCTGCAGTTTACTTTTCCTTCCTTGGTGAGATACACTGTAAATATTATTGATAACCATCCCTCGTTTAGCATCAACACCAGTGATGGGATGATACCGGGTCGGCCCGGATCCGCTGACCTGGTAGCTCCCATCACGATTGGTTCTCCGTGGGGGTTGTTAGAACCCCGGGAGATCCAGTTCTGTAAAAAATTTACCAGACAGCCAAAATGCCTGCCCGTTACTGCGCATGTGTCAAACGTCTATTTGACGCATGCGCAGTAAGAAATAGAACTGCGCATGCGGCAAATTTTTTTAAAAGAAGGCATGGCGGCCTTTCCTTGGCGCGGAGCCAGGTTGCTGCGCCGACCGCACTGCTGCTCCACCACTTCTTCTGCTCCCAGACGAGGGTAAGTGACCTAGTTTTGTGTTTGGGGTGGGTAGATGGCTGTTTGAGTGTATTTTTATTTATTATTTATTTTATTTCTTTAATTTATTTACGGGTTTGTGTTGTGGTTGGGTGGGTGGGTGGGTTGAGGGGGGTGTGTGTGTGTGTGTGTATTTATTTTAATTTTATTTTTAAATTATTTTTTATTTTTTTATTTTAAGGCCCTGCCCACAATGTCACGACGTCAGCTCCGCCCATGACATCATGACATCATAACATTGGCCACACCTATGACGTCTGTGACGTCAGGGAGTGGTAGTAAGAATTTTGTCATCCCATCACTGATCAACACACATATTTAGCATGCACAAATCAATATCCCCTTTTCCAGGGACTGGTAAAACAGCTGTCCTAAAAGGTTTGTCATGCATACAAGTGCAGTCAAGCTGCTTCCAGTTTAGGGCAACACTCATAAGAGTATTTGAAGAAAGTGAAATCTTGAAGGAGCAGTTTTACCAGTGGAACCCAAAATGAACTTTCATGGCTGTACATTCAACAAAATCTAGGGGTCTCCCGAACTGTCTTAGCTGAACTGAATTCACTGTATCATATTGCCTCTCAGGCTAAAAACAGATTCTTTAGGATCAGCACCTGTCAATCCTGGGCAAAGTTATTTATTTTGTTTGTCTGTTGTATTTATAGCCCACCATTTAATTTAATTTTAGGGGCTGTGATTTTTGCACACAGAAGGAGAGAAGCTTTTCTGCTTGGAAAAAGGGAGTCGTGTATAGGTTATTATGTTTGCATGGGATGGATTACCTTTTGCAAGGAGGGGGATCTTTGTTATTTTAGGCCCTCTCCTCCGAAGCTGCCTCTTCTCTCTCCTTTTTTCTGCCTGTTTGACGTTTTGCATTTCTATTTGCATCCTTTCCCGTCCCCTATCCCACTCTACCCCACCCCACCCCAAGGAGCCTGCAACTCACCCGAATCACTCACAGCAATTCCTCCAGCCGCCATGGAGGAAAGGGAGGGGGGGATGCAATGAAGGGGGTAGAAGAGCAGGCCGGAAATGGTTTCCTAGAGGTTACCTACCCCACGTTCTCTTTTTGCTGCTCTAGGACTGCATGTTTCTCTCTTTAACCCAGGGGTGCCCAAACGTTTCAGGCCACGGGCCACCCACGTGGTTCAGGGTGCCGGTCACTATGGCCCAGGGGCCAGATTCAGCCCCCTGTGCCAATTAATCTGGCCCACATTTTAATTCCTCTTCCAGGAGTGATGAGGGCTTCATGGGCTGGATGAATTGGCATCAGGGGCCAGAGTCAGCCCCCAGGCCATAGTTTGAGCACTCCTGCTTTAACCCTTCAAAGGAAGGTGAGACGTATGTCTACCTTCTGATGTCTTAGAAATCACAGAGATGAGGTATAATTCATGGAAGCCTATGTTAAATATACATTTTCAGTTTATAACGTGCTACAATTATTTATTTATACATATATACACCAGTAGGAGGATTGTGATGGTTAAGACGCTGAAGTTGATGACTGGAGGGGCGGCAGGTCAGCAGTTAAAGATCCAAGTGCTACACTCTCTCGTCTCTGTCCCAGCACTTGCCAACCTAGCAGTTTGAAAGCAAGAAATTGCAAGTAGATAAATACAGTTGTACCTCACTTAAAGTGCATAATGTGTTCCACTGTACTGTTGCTATCTTGACTGTAAGACGCTCTGGGTCACCTCGGCAAGCGGGCGGCAATATAAACCTGAACAAATAAATAAACAAATAATCACCAGCACCTTGAATTGCACCTGGAGACACTCTGGCAACCAGTGCAGCTGGGCATAACAACCACCCATATCAATGCCTTCCCAGGCTCAGAGAACAAGATTCCTTGACTCATCCATTTAGGGTGTCATTCAATATTTACTATCACTTTGCATATTCATTTCTGTATTTTATAATAAATTTATTAAACTGTCATAGTTGTTTTAGGACGTATTTACATGTGCCACAGCCCATTTGCTTTCATTTATCCAGGCAGGCCACCATTGCTATACCAAAAATACATGCTTACAGTTACACACAAAGCATGCAGTGTGTGTTTGCCTATATGCTGTCAAGACAGTTATGATCTAGTAAGAATGCGCTCTCTCTCGCTCTCTCTGAATCTGTAGGGGTTGGGATAACTTTTGATAGTAGTTTTAATGGTTTTTTTTACAGGTTTAAAGTTTTTAAAATGTAATATTGGTTTTATTCTCTGTGTGCCGCCCAGAGTCTTCCGAGTTGGGCAGCATTTTAAATCACAAAATAAAATATGACCTATGATGACTCCTTCCATGTTTTCCTAGGTAGAGAATCCACAGAAGTAAAACTGGCTCTTCTTCCAAGAGGCACAGCTGGGGAATCAAATTACCAGCCTCTGGCCAGCTTAAAAGGACACGGCAGGCGGCAGGACTTCTCTGCCCCATCCTTGGACCTTGCCTTCTGCATAGGCAGAGAGGCCATCGCAGCTGTGGACGCCAGGGCCCCTCCATCACCGGTGCCCCCACCCTGCCCCAGGCCGGCTCAGAGGGACGCAGTGGGCACTAGGACTTTTCCACCTCATCCTCTGAATTTGCCTTCTGCCGGGGCGGAGAGGCCATTCCACTGTGGGCACCAGGCCCCCTGGCGGGATTTTACCCCCTGCCCCCCTGGACTTGCTTTCGGCCAGGGCGGAGGGGCCACTGTAGTGGGGTGTATATTACTGTTGTTGCTATGGGCCGTTTTTGTAGGATGTGTATTGTGTAATTTTTGTGTATACTGTATTATTATATATTGGATATTGTATCATTATTGTTGCTAAGCGCTGTTTTTTGTTGAATGTATATTGTATAATTGATGTACTGTATATATATTGTATTGACGTATATTCTATAAGCTGCCTAGTCACTTTCGCGAATAAGGAGGCATAGAAATCTAAAAATTAAATTAAATTTAGAACCAGATTTAGAACCATGGAGCTATCCAGCCAGTTCATAAAAAGTGTGCAGATCAATGCAAAACGTTACTGAAGACATTAAAGCAGTGGTGCCCAAACTAAGGCCCGGGGGCCGGGTGCGGCCCCTGAGGCCAATTCCCCAAGAAGCCCTCATCGCTCCTGGAAGTGGAAGTAAAACGCGCCCATACGGGCGTGTTTTACTTCCGCTTCCAGGAGTGATGAGGGCTTCGCGGGCCGGATGAATTGGCCTTGTGGGCCGCACCCAGGCCTTAGTGACCAGCTTCCTGACCCACATGATTGGCCCACGGCCCAAAAGGTTTGGGCACCTCTGCGTTAAAGCATAACAATGAATTGGAGAAAACAAATACAGTAATACCTTGCATAATGAATATAATTTGTCCTGTGAGGCTGCTCGCTATGCGAGTTTTTTGCTATGTGAGTCAGACTCGCATAGCAAAAATTCCAATGGAAAAACTTGCATAACGAGCTTTTTTAGGGGGGGAAATCGCATAGCGATTTTTTTTTTGTCATGCGAGTTTTCCCCATAGAAATGCTCGCAATGCAAGTTTTCTATGGGGGAAGTCCGACTCACATAGCGAATGTTTTCGCTATGCAAGTCGGAATCGCATAGCAAAAAAAATTTCGTTATGCGAGTTTCCCCCCATAGAAACACTTGCTATGCAAGCGTGTCCATAGGGGAAGTCTGACTCGCATAGCGAAAATATTCATTATGCGAGTCAGATTGCTTTTTGAGAAACCCACTCGTTATGTGAGTTTATCGCAAAGTGAAACGCTTGCTAAGCGAGGTTTGACTATAAGTGAGAGATGTGACTTGCATAATTCTTTCTAAGAAAAGGGGGGAAGGGCTGTTTTCAGCTCTTTCATCACATGATGAAGCCCAAGGACCAAGTGCTAAAATCTCTCACCTTGCTCACCTCTGACATAAAGATACCCCCAAGGTATAGATTCTCTCATGAGAACAGAGATTCTTTTTTCTAAATGTCTTTTCACACTAGAAACATTAATGTTGATTCTGTCTGTTGTGGTTTCTCAGATGAGAACGAAGGTTTCTGCTCTGAGCAAAGGTCTTGCCACATTCCAAGCACTGAAATGGTCTCTCCCCACGGTGGCTTCCCGTGTGTGAAGCCAGGTGTGTGCTCTGACTGAAGCTCTTCCCACACTCCAGGCACTCAAATGGTTTCTCTCCGGTGTGGATCCTCACGTGTCGGACAAGGTGTGAGCTCCGAAAGAAACACTTCCCACATTCAACACACTGGAATGGTTTCTGCCCTTGGTGGACTCTCAAGTGGGAAGAAAGGTTCGTGCTCTGACTGAAGTTCTTTCCACACTCGGGACACTCAAAAGGTTTCTCTCCCGTGTGGGTTCTCATGTGGCGAACAAGGTTTGAGCTCTGGCTGAAGCTTTTCCCACACTCCAAACAACTAAATGGTTTCTCTCCAGTGTGGGTTCTTTGATGGGAACGCAAGCTGGTTCTGTCATGGAAGTAGCCACCACATTCCAAGCATTGTTTCTGGTTTTTATACGCAACTTTTCCTTCACATCTTCTACCCAGTTCTTCGCTCCAGTTCACTCTCACATCAGGACCTAAAATTGGGGAAACAAATTCCAATTGGAGCAAAAGCAATGTGAAATCAAAGGAAGAAACACTAGCTAATTCTAAAACAGCACCGAAGACAGGGGTTCCCAACCTACAGACCCAGCTCATGGCATCATTTCATTTGGCCCACCACCGCCATACCCGGAAGTGGAAGCAGATGCATTTACATCAGCCATAAAATGTGCCCACATACATAAACATGCCTGTGACTGTTTAAACACGGAAGTGTGCACATTTACGTCAGCCATCAATGCGCCCACTTCTGTGGGTGTGGTCCAGCCCACTCAGCTGTCCGGGGGGTGGGGCATGGTCAGGTCTCTGGCATAAAAAGGTTGGGAATCCCTGACTTAAGAGCACTGGAAGACTTTTGCTTCCTCCGTCCATAACACAACTGGAAGATCACTCACAGACTTACCAGAGTGGGAGTAGAGAATACAGGCTGTGGTATATATCCCATTATTATTATTTGTAACATTAGTAAACGATTTTTATCCTACACCAGTTGAAAAGATATAGCCTCATGTTGGTATCGCTCAATTTAAGATAAGGAGAGAAGTAGCAGTGGATGCCAGGAGAACAAAGATCCTTGACATCCTCTGAATGAATATGTGCCTCAAGTCCAACAACTCAGATCCAAGAAGAGCTTTATGACAAGAATAAGCATTCTTGAGGGTACGCAAGAGAAAAACCAAAGTAGAAGATGGAGGAAGTCGCTCACTGAACAAGGAATAATATTAAAGGAGAATATGGCTGAGGAACTCGGCCTCTCCAATGTCACTTGGAGGACACTGAACAGGCTAAGGGTTACATGCTCAAGTTACATGGTCAAGTCTGACCTGGACATGAAAAAAGATCCGGTAATGAGGAAAGCAAAACTTACCTAGAGAAAACAGAATAGCAAACATTTCCTCCATTATTTCCTTGTGCAGAGCTCTTTGGCCAGGATCCAAAAGAGCCCATTCTTCCTCTGTGAAACACACAGCCACGTCTTCAAAGGACACTGGACTCTAAAGGAAGAGCACATGTTTTCATGGCCATGAAGAACGCGGTACTTCAACACTTATTAATTACCGTGCGGAAGAGAATGAAGATGATACAGGCTATGGGCTCATGTGCATGATTCAATTCTTCATGAACAATACTCTTAGCTCTCCTATGCTGTAGCTTTCGCAGAAAACAAGGAAAAATTACAGCTTCAATCAGGTTCAGGTAAGTCTCTTAAGGCAGTGGTTCCCAACTTTTTTTGGCCAAGTCCCACCAAAGCATCTCTAAAATCCTGATGCCCACCTCCTATGATATATAATTCTTATTCAAAAAGTGACGTCCTATTCATGTGGAGGAAGCCTAAAAGCCCTATTAATAATAATTATGTGAGTGTCCAAGATTGCCCAGACTGGCTCTTTTCATAAACCAGATACCTAAACAATTGAGGTACTCAGTTGGCCGTATCAGGATTGCTTTAAGTTGTTTCTGACTAGATGGTACATAACTAAGGATGGCCACCAATACTAGCTCTTCAGAGAGGAACAAAACCTATCACAGCTCCATCTTTAGCTGCCCTTAGGAGCAGGTCAGTCTGTTAGGTCAGTCTGTACTGTTTCCAAATGACCCCTTGTTTGCGACAGGCCTAATATCTTTGTCCTCACATGCCTCCCATTCAGACTGTGCCCCTGGGACCAATTGGGTTTATTGGTAAAGGACTGGCAGGATTTTCCCTGCCTCCAAAAGACCACGTAGCTCACAAGGGTTCTGTGGGGAAAACACATCAATGACCCAGACCCTACACAATATTATTTATTTATAGAGCTGCCTGGGCTGAGGAGGATGGTAGAAGACAGAGGTGCCTGGCAGTCAATGGTCCATAGTGTCGCAAAGGGTTGGAATCGACTGTGCGACTGAACAACAACAAAAATTATTTATTTACATTTATACCCCGCCGTTTTGATGGAAGAGCCACTCAAGGTGGCTTACAATAAAATACACATAATAATTACAGTGCCCTTCATAGTTGAATTTTTTGGAATAGTACTGTAGCTGTGTTACATCTGTGTTTCAGGCATATCAGAAAACAAAAACAAAACTGTTGCAACACTTTTAAAGACTGACTGCTATATTTTTAATGTGAGCTTTTGTGGATCAAGTCCTCTTCATCAGACCTGAAAATTGTGATTCTGGAACAGAGAAATTACAAGACTAGGATCCAGAGAGTGATAGCAGAAAAAAAAATACTGTTGGACACCCATTGCAAAGGTTTGAATATTAGCTAGGGGTTTCTGGGACATTATCAAATTTGATACACAGGTTGCTATATGATGCTATATATATTATATTTTGTTATATTTTAAAGGTAAAGGTCATCCTTGCTCAAAAGCCAGTCATAGCCGACTCTAGGGTTCAGCGCTCATCTGTTTATAGCTGAAGAGCCAGTGTTGTCTGCGTTTGCAGACGTTGCTGTGGACATGTGGCAGGCATGCCTAGGCACTGAAGTGCACGAAATGCTGTTACCTTTCCACCGAAGTGGTCCCTATTTATCTATTTGCAATTTCTTGCTTTCAAACTACTAGGTTGGCAGGAGCCGGAACAGAGACGGGATCTCACTCCATCATGCAGTACTCAGGTTTTGAACTGCTGACTTTCCACCTTCCAGTCAGCATCTTAGCCACGTGAGCCTAATTACCTACTTGCAATTTCTGATAATTATATATACAAACACACAAGACGCCTGTGGCTGCAACAACTCGTATCCGAGAATGGATTTTTCCCCTGAAACATGAAAAATCCCACACACATGTAAGTAAAGTGATCTAGTTATAACTAATAATAACCCAATCCTGGTCTTTCTTGTCCTCACCCCCACTTTTTTTTAAAAGCCCTCCCACCCGAGGGAGGTCTTTCCTGTCTTCCTAATTCCTGAGATGATAGAGGTGATGTATTAATTTTAAATTAACTGGAGCAACAGGGACATTATCAATGCTAATTGCTAATAGTACACCAGATGGGCCCCTCCAGGCAGCCAGCAAGGCAGGCTGAGCCTGAGTCCCCCCTCGTCGCGCAGGTTTTAATCAGAAAGACCTCTGCCCCCCCCCCTGGACCCACAAGGGGGGGGGGAAGAAGGAGACTTTCAGGGTCCACCTCAGGGCAGGAGTCGTGGAATTGCCGCCGGGGAGAAATCACCTGCAAAGGGCGACGTCTGTTTCGAGCGGGCCAAAGCCAAACCCGGCCCGCAAGGTGTGGTGGTGGGATCACAGACCCCATCATCCCCAGATAAGGATCAGCCAGCGGAGAGGAAGCAGGAAAGGGCCGGCAGCGAGGCGGCCTTCTTCTGTGTCTACGGCCAGACGTGAAAATGCTAAACTGAAGGGACCTTTGGGTGAGTCCATTCTGCAGTTCCTTTCGCCTGGCCTAGTGTGAGAAAGACTAGCCGGCAACACAAAGTCGCCGTTACCAGCGAGACGGTGAAGCCGTGGAATCCATTTTGGACCCGGGCGTTCCAAAATGGCCGACAGCCGTTGAGGGTTTTGAGTTCTGGCATAAATTTAAAAAATCTTCATGAGGAAGAAAGACTGGGGGGGGGGGGGAATTTTTGCCATCATTTTTTAATTCCTCCGCTATTTCCCGCCCCAAATGCCAAAACTTTGAGTTAATTTTTTTTGTAACTTTCCCCGCCCTCAGTACGCTCTGGTGGGAGCCAATGTCTGCTTGTGACTGACAAGGACCACGGGCTCTCCCCGCTTCACAAATACCGGATCTCTGTCGGCCCACACCCCAATAGGTTACGCGGCCAAAAAAGGCGGAGTTTGCTCCCATTTTTAAAAAAAGACTGAATTCCGAAGTATTTTTTATTTTATTTTAGTAACCGAACGAACAATTCGAATTAGCCCCGCCCACTTTTCTCTCCCCGTGGTTAGAAGTGGTACGTTCCTAGACAGACAGGGGCGCTCGTGTGGGCGTGGCATTTTGGTGACGTAAGGAGATGGGCGTGGCGTTAAGGGCTGTGGGGGCACACAGAAGCAACGCATTCTAAGCTGCGATGGCTCAAGGTTAAGACGCTGGCTGGAAGGCGGCAGATGCAGTTTGATATCCGAGTACTGCACGACGGAGTGAGATCCTGTCTCTGCCCCAGCTCTTGCCAACCTAGCAGTTCAAAAGCAAGAAATTGCAAGTAGATAAATAGAGACCACATCGGTGGTAAGGTAAACTGCATTCCCTGCACTCTGTTTAGGCATGCCTGCCACGTGTCCACGGAAACATCTGCAAATGCAGACAGCACTGGCTCTTTGGCAATAAACACAGATGAGCACTGAATCCTAAAGTCAGATACGACTGACTTTCAAGCAAGGGTGGCCTTTACCCTTACAGAAGCAAAGTGGAAGGGATTCTTTGGCAAAAAGCTCATGTTATTCTTGAACTTTGTTGAATACTGTTAATTACTTTGGTTTGCCATGAAGCCAAAGGTATTTCTCAGTTCAATAGTCCATCAAAAGTTTTGAACAGTAATTTTGCAAAATGCATCGTGATTCATGTCTCAGAATTAATTTATAATTTTATTTATATATATTTTCGGCTTCTGGCTTAAAATGAAGGATGTGTGGAACTGCTGCCTCCGATGGGAGTGGTATAATGTGTTCTGTTATTCCTTAAAATACCATCTGTTTCTATTGCAGGCAATGTAAAATGCATGGTTTACTATTATCACCAGTTTCAGATATGCACAGTAGGTCTCGGAGCACATCCTCCACAGATACAAGGGGCAACCTGTAAAGACAAAGGTAAAAGGCACCATTGGTCAAAAGCCAGCTGTATTCAACTAGACGTTCGGTGATTATCTACTTTTGCAGCCAAAGAGCTAGCACTTGTCTGCATCTGCAGATATTTTCATGGACATGTGGCAGGCATGACTTACCTTCTCACCAAAGTGGTATCTATTTATCTACTTACAATTTTTTGCTTTTCAAACTGCTGGGTTAGCAGGATCTGGGAGAGAGATGGGATCTCACTTTGTCATGCAGAACTCGGGTCTTGAACTGTTGACCTCCCAGTCATCAAGTTCAGTGTCTTAACCACTGCACTCCTCATACAAAGCAAAAAAGGAATAGAAGAGGCTTTGAGAATCAGTACCTTTTCAAAGCAATGAATGTCTGGTTCCTGCTTATGGATAACCTTTCAATTAAAAAAAATCTGAATACTTTTCATTTTGTAGTGAATGACTTTCCCGGAAGGAATCTTCATTAATACTTAATGAAGCAAAGAAAGCAATTGAAAAATAAACAGTAATACCTAGACATTCTCTCCAAACGGGCAAACCACTTTATTGACAAAGATATCAATGCACCTCAATCCAAACATTCCCTGCCATTTCCACCAGGTGCAGGTAAATGTTAAATGACATGGAGGACAACACAGAATCTGCAGGAATATTCACCACCCTGATCACTTTCCGAGAGTGAAGGATCCATCGGGCCTGAAATGTTCACCTTTCCAAGCATTTAAAGAGCTTCTTCCGGGTGTGGATTCTCATGTGGAAACGAAGGTTTGTACTCCGGCTGAAGCTCTTCCCACACTCCGTACACTTATAGAGCTTCTCTGCGTGGATTTTCACGTGGGAGGCCAGGTGCATGTTCTGACCGAAGCACTTCCCACATTCGAGGCACCGAAAGGGCTTCTCTCCTGTGTGGACTCTCATGTGCCGGGAGAGGTGGCTACTCTGGCTGAAGTTCTTCCCGCACTCCGGGCATTTGAAAGGCTTCTCCCTGGTGTGGACTCTCATGTGGCGGGCGAGGTTGGGCCTCTCACTGAAGGTCTTCCCACACTCCAGGCAGTTGTAGGGTTTCTCCCCAGTGTGCATTCTCTGATGGGAACCCAGATGGGAGCTCCAGCGGAAGGACCTTCCACACTCCAAGCATTTAAATGGTTTCTGCCCTTCGTGGATCCTCATATGCCGAGAGAGGTGTGTGCTTTGGCTGAAGCGCCTTCCGCACTTCAGGCATCCGAAAGGCTTCTCTCTCGTGTGGACCCTCCTATGGCGAGCCAGGTTTGGGCTCTCGCTGAAGCTCTTCCCACACTCCAGGCAGCTAAAAGGGCGCTCTCCGGTGTGCATCCTCTTGTGGGATGCAAGATGTGAACTCCAACGGAAGGACCTTCCGCACTCCAGGCATTTGAAGGGCTTCTCTCCTGTGTGGATCCTCATATGATAGTTCAGGCCTGACTTCTGACGGAAGCTTTTCCCACACTCAGGGCACTCATGTGGCCTTTCTGGCTTGTGGAGCTGGCAAAGGGAACGAAGGTCGCTGTGATGACTAAAACTCCTTCCCAGTTCGAAGCATTGTTTCCACTTTTTATCCACGGTTCCTCCTAAAGATCTGTGGCATTGTTCTTCCTCTCTCTTCTTCTCTCTCACATTAGCAGCTGAAACATACAAACAAAAGATCAAAGGCCATCCAAACTGGAAAATACAGAATATCAATTTTTTAAAAGAACCAAACCAAGTCCATAAGACACAACACCAAGGAAATGCTTTGGGCCCTGGTGGCGCAGTACTCAAGGTTGACTCAGCCTTCCATCCTTCTGAGGTCAGTCAAATGAGTGCCCAACATATATCGGGTGCAAAATGCTAATTAACTTGTGAACTTAAAGAGTGTACTACGTATATAAGTTGTCCCAAATATAAGTCGAGGTTCCTAATTTGGACCTCTAAAACTAGGAAAATAGATTGACCCGAGTATAAGTCGGGGGTAGAAAATGCAGCAGTTGCTAGTGAGTTTCAGTAATTAAAATACATGAAAATACAGTAAAATTAATTTATTCAGACATTTGTGTGAATATGTTTCTGAGTTTTTATGGTAGCGTTAGTGCTTTTTAAAAAAATGTATGTTTGAATTTGCAACACCGCAGTTTTGGGACCCTCAGGGTTGTTGACCCGAGTATAAGTCAAGTCCCTTTTTTGCATCTCAGGTTTTTTTTTTAAACTAGACTTATACTCAAGTATATACAGAAAGTGCTATGGGGTGGTATATAAGCATGATTCCTTTGCTTTGGCTCTGTCACCTAAAACATTTTTTAGAAATATGCTCACAAGCCTATCTGTACAGATGGGGAAACTGCAGTACGTATAGCATAAATTAATCCTTTTATCATTCCACATATAGCTGAAGACCCATCTCTTCAGGCTTTTTAAGTATAATGAGTTCCTGGATGTTTTTAAACTAACCTCTTGTCTGTTTTAATGGTTTGCCAATTTTTAAAGTTTTTGATGCAGGGGTACTCAAACTTTTTGGGCCATGGGCCAGTCATGTAGTTTAGTGGGCCGGTCACATGGTTCAGGGGACCAGTCACATGGTTCTTTCCATCAGAAACGTAAGTAAAACATGCCTTGCAATCTGTTTTGCAACAGGATGAGATAGATTTTTAAGCCGCCATTTTCTCTGCTTAAACCAGGGGTCCCCAAACTACGGCCCATGGGCTGGATCCAGCCCGACACCAATTCATCCAGCCCACGCTACTCTCGTCGCGCCTGGAAGTTTAAGTAAAATGTGCCTGTGTGTAGTTTGGGCACATTTTACTTCCAGGAGCAATAAGGGTGGTGTAGGCCAGATGAATTTGTGTCAGGGGCCAGATATGGCCCACAGGCCATAGTTTGGGCACCCCTGCTTTGATTATTTAATATATTCTTCCTCTTCTTCTTCACTTCCTATTTTACCTCTTTGGCTGTTGAGAGATATAAGGGTCTTGCTCTGGCCCTTCTAGCGGCCTTCACCAGCATTATTTGGTGTTCTCCTAATTATAGGAGCCCTGGTGGCCAAGTGGTTAAACTGCTGTCCTGCAACCAAAAGGTTGAGAGTTCGAGCCTGACCAGGTCAAAGTTGACTCTGACTTCTATCCTTCCAAGGTCAGCCAAATTGTAATTATTGTAATTACTGTATTATGCAAGTTTAAATATTTTTGCAAATTATGAAGGTTTAATTCCTTTTTTTACCTGTACAAATATTGTGTTTTAATTTGATTTTCTAAAATATATATTGTATAAATTGGTTTTCTAAACTATGCGTGGAGTGGGAGAGACCAAGCTTACCCAGAGAAATCAGGCTGGCTAAATTCTCCTCCATGACTTCCTGATGCAAAGCCTTTTGTCCTGGATCCAGCCATGCCCACTCCTCCTCCGTAAAATACACAGCAACATCTTCAAAAGTCATCGACGTGCCCTGAGATGAGAGGAAAGTTTTTTTAGCCTCACACAAATGGCTTCTACCGCTATTTACTAAAGTATGCAAAATTCCCTCCAGATGCAATGAAAAACTACAGTTTACAGTAGGAGCTCCCAACCTTTTGATGCCATGGGCCTGACCAGGCCCCCTGGACAGCTGAGCGGGCTGAACTGGTGGTTTCCCTTGGCATAAATGCTGCCATAAAATGGTGTTGTAAACATGTTTACAGCTGTTGTAAATGCATCCACTTCTGTTTCCGGTGTGGCAGTGGCAGCGTGGGCCACATGAAATGGTGCCATGGGCCAGGTTCGGCCCGTGGGCCACAGGTTGGAAACCATGGCTTACAGCATAACTTCCACTAACCACACATGGGAATCACAAGGATTTCATGGGACAGGAAGCTCTTTGAATGACTTACTCTATAGAGCTTAATGTGACACCCATGAAGCCTGGACACCCCCTGGCCATCACTGGAGCAGTCTCCTTTTCTGGGAAAGAGAAAGAATGAGAATGAAAACTCATATATACAGTAGATAATGAAAACTGCCCTGTTAACTGTAGTTTTTGCTGTGTCTCTGGAATAGAATAGAATAGAATATACAGTGGAACCTCATACAACAATTGCCCTGTATAGCAACAAAATCGCATAACAATAAGGTTTTGGTTTTTTTTTAGTTTTTTTTTTGGGGGGGGGGAATGGCATCCTGCATAACAATTTTCCTTATGGAAAAAAATCATACAACAATTTTTCAATGGGAAAAACCACTTAGCAAAAAAAAAATAATGTTGTATTGTATGATGTATCCCATAGGGAAAATTGTTATATGGTATGCCCCCTCCTGAAAAAAACATCGCTCGACCCCATGGTGCTTTGGGCAAGATGTTGGAGAAGGCAGTGACACGGCAGCTACAGGGAGTCTTGGATGAAGCAGATTATCTGGACCCTTTTCAGTCAGGATTCAGGCCCGGATATGGCACCGAAACTGCATTGGTCGCGCTGGTGGATGATCTCTGGCAAGAGCGGGACAGAGGGCATCTGTCTGTCCTGGCTCTTCTTGACCTCTCAGCAGCTTTCGATACCGTCAATCACGGTATCCTTCTGGAAAGGCTCCAAGGATTGGGGATCCAGGGCACTGTGTGGTCCTGGTTCTCCTCATTTCTGAGGGGCTGGACCCAGTCGGTGTGGCTGGAGGACAAGGTATCTAGCCCTAGGCTGCTCCAATACGGGGTGCCTCAGAGCTCGGTACTCTCGCCTCTCCTATTTAACATCTACATGAAACCGCTGGGTGAGAGCATCCGTTCCCACGGGGTGAGGTATCATCAATATGCTGATGATACCCAGCTATACATCTCAGCCCGTGGTGATCCAAGCGATGCAGTGGAAGTCCTTTCCAGTGCCTGGAGGCGGTCAGGGTCTGGATGGGGGACAATGGGCTTCAGCTGAACCCTGACAAGACTGAGTGGCTGTGGATTGGGGGTCCTGGGCCATCACGGGAGCTACCATCTTTGGTTCTGGATGGGGCAGTTTTGCCCCAAACAGACCCGGTGCGTAATCTGGGGGTCCTCTTGGACTCACGACTACAGCTCGAAGCGCAGGTGGCAGTCGTGGCCAGGAGGGCTTTTGCACAATTTTGTGTAATACGTCAGTTACGCCCGCTCCTAGATCGGGACTCCTTGCTCTGGTCACCTCCAGACTAGATTATTGTAATGCAGTCTACATGGGGGTGCCCTTGATGACCATCCGGAGGCTTCAACTGGTCCAGAATGCGCCTGCCCGAGTGGTGATGGGGTGTGGCACATGCCTCACCTCTGCTTCGGGAGCTGCACTGGTTGCCGGTTTGCCTCCGGGTGCAATTCAAGGTGCTGGTTATCACTTTTAAAGCCCTATATGGTAATGGGCCAGGATACTTAAGAGACCGCATCACCCCAAGAACATCTGTCCGTCCCACCAGAGCGGACCGGAGAGGCTCTCTAGTTGTTCCATCGGCCAGAGAGGCACATCTCTCTGGCACTAGAAGGAGGGCCTTCTCTGTGTCCGCTCCAGCCCTATGGAACCTCCTACCAACTGAGCTACGTCTTCAGATGGACTTGCTGTCTTTTAGGAAGAACTTAAAAACATGGCTGGCGGGACAGGTATGGGGTCCTGGCGGTACCATGACCCCAGCTCGCTGGCTTATTTGAGCTCCCTCTCCCCCTGATCTTTTAATCTTTTGTTTTTAAGTTTTAAACTTTTTAATTATTATTGGGACCTGTGGATTTTTATAAATTTTAAAAACTTTTTAAATTTTATAATTGTAATTTTGAAGTTTTTAACAATGGGTTTGGGTTGGGTTGTATTATGCTTTTATGATGTTATAAACCGCCCTGGGTCGCCCTGGCGAGAAGGGCGGTATAAAAATGTAAATAAATAAATAAATAAATAAGATGCATGTATCGTATAGCAATTGTTTCATATAACAAAGAGCCCTGTGGAACAGATTAAAATTGTTATACAGTAATACCCCGGATAACGATTGAATCGGATAACGGTTTTTTGGAAAAAACTTGCATCGGATAACGATTCTGGATAATGATTCTTAGCGTTATCCGAGGCAATGGTCTGCGGGTGTAGGGTGGTTTGGGTAGAACTACCCAATCCACCCCCCACCCGCAGCGGTCTCTGCGACTGCAGTAGGGTCGGGGAAAAGCACACGCCTTTCCCCCGACCCTACTGGAGTCGCAGAGACTGCTTGTGTTTCTTTCCCTCCCTGTATTTAAACTACAGGGAGGGGGAAAGAGAGAGACATGATTAGTTCTCTAGAGACCCAATCACGTCTCTCTTTCCCCCTCCCTGTAGTTTAAATACAGGGAGGAAAAGAGTAAGATGTGATCGCGTCTTACTCTTTTTCTCCCTGTATTTAAACTACAGGGAGAGAGAGACTGCTTGTGTCTCTTTCTTTCCCTCCCTGTATTTAAACTACAGGGAGGGGGAAAGAGAGAGACGTGATTGGGTCTCTAGAGAACCAATCACGTCTCTCTCTTTCCCCCTCCCTGTAGTTTAAATACAGGGAGGGAAAGAGACACAAGCAGTCTCTGCAACTGCTGCGGGTGGGGGGTAGCTTTAAAGGCAGGGAGGAAAAGAAAGAGACCTGATCAGGTCTCTTTCTTTCCCTGCCTGCCTTTAAAGCAGTTTGTCCCTGAAGTCAGGGCTTTTTTTTAGCGTTGTTCGATGCATGCATCAGACAATGCTAAAAATCGGATAACGTCATGACTTGTGGAACCAAGTCATAACGTTATCCGGGGTATTACTGTATAAGGTACCACTGTAATACAATACAATACAATACAACAGATAGATTTATATGCCACCCTAGTCCGATTTATATGCCAAGGAAGGCGAAAGAAAAAGGGGAAGGCCAAAAAAAAGATGGCTAGATGGTATTGTAGACACAATGGGCACAGAACTGAGTGACTTGAGGAGGATGGTGAAGGGCAGAAGTGCCTGGCGGACAGTGGTCCATGGGGTTGCAAAGGGTTGGAGTCGACTGTGCGACTGAACAACAACAACAAGAAGAACATCGCCCCCTCCTCTGGGCCCACAACAACAGCCTGAGGGGAGTTAGTCTGTGTTCTGGTTTGGTTGTATTTTGTATTTTGTGAGGTTATATTTTATAATTTTTATTGTACTGTTGCTGTTTTGACTGTAAGCCGCCCTGAGTTGCCTCGGCGAGTGGGCGGCAATATAAATCTAAATAAATAAACAAACAAAAAAATCTACCAGGAGGAGGTTCCATAGTGCGGAGGAAGGATAGTGGAAGGATAACAAAGCCCATTATCCCACTACCATTATCCCACTACAAGCTTATGCTCTAAAAAGTGCAACATCTTCTGTTAGAAATCAGGTTTTATTTTGAAGTTTAGGATCACAAAAATTGAAAAGGAACATTTTTGCATTTCCTTTTCCTTGGATAAAATAATAAAAGCCTATCTACTGTATCTATATTTCCTCGCATAGCCAGTTAACAAAATCAAGATTACATATTTCTAATGTTCTACTCAGAAGCTGGCACAAGGTAACTCATGTTCTTCTTCTACAACAGTGATGGCAAACCTTTTAGAAACCAAGTGCCCAAACTGCAACCCAAAACCCACTTATTTATCACAAAGTGCCAACACAGCAATGGGAGGCAAGGAGGAAAGAAGCACTCTCGGGCTGCTGGGCAGAGGGCGGGGCAAACTCTGTGCTGGTGGGAGAGAGGAAGCGCTCCCATTGGGCTGCTGGACAGGGGGGCGGGGTGAACTCTATGCTGGTGGGAGAGAGGAAGCGCTCCCATTGGGCTGCTGGGCAGAGGGCAGGGCAAACTCTGTGCAGGTGGGAGAGAGGAAACCGCTCCCATTGGGCTGCTGGACAGAGGAGCGGGACGAACTCTGTGCTGGTGGGAGAGAGGAAGCACTCCCATTGGGCTACTGGGCAGAGCGAACTCTGTGCTGGGGCGACGGCACACATTCCATAGGTTCATCACCCGTGTTCAACAACATTCCAAGATAACCAAACCTATTTTTCATCTTTCATTCCACCCAATAAGGCTTCACTTTCAGTGTTCATTGTATCTACTTCCGTTCTCACACTTTCATCTTGTTATGATTATCTTCAAGAGAAAGGAATCCATACCTTGCTTTGAAGGATACATACCCAGACTTTCTCCACACACACACCACTCAGGGAAAAGAGAACCTGTGACGATCTTAACTCACTAACGACAAAGGCTCTCTTTTGATTCGTTACAATCTCCCAGGATTCCATTGGGGAATTCAGGGCAAAAAACTGTCCTGAATATAAGTCGAAGTACCTAATTAGGACCTCTAAAACTAGGAAAATAGATTGACCCGAGTATAAGTCAAGGGTGGAAAATTCAGCAGTTGCTAGTGAGTTTCAATAATTAAAATACATGAAAATATGGTAAAATTAATTAATTTAGACATTTGTGTGTTTTTGAGTGTTTAGGTTGACCTGAGTATAAGTCGAGTCCTATTTTTGACATCATTTTGGGGGCTAAAAAACCCAACTTGTACTTGAGTATATAGGGTATTCCAGTCCCATCTCTACTTTTTAATGGGCAGCTTGGGCAAAAGCAAACCAACTGGGGCAGATACCTTCAGGTTGACCGTGATGTCCGAGGGAGAGAAGCATCCAGAACCTCTCCAGTGCTTAGCACCAAACAAATTGTGTTGTGCAGAAGATGTTTCCCCTCCACAAAGAAGAGATGAGCAAGGATGCATTTCCAGCATCATTCCAATATCTGCAAGAGAAATCAAAACGGCAACAAGATAGTTAATTTTTCTTATTACCCATGAAGAGAAATCTCACTTCTTGCTATACTAGACATGCTTCAAGGTCAAGAGCTTGAGACCTGATTGCTTGCATGATGGAATGAACGCCCATTACCTGCCCCAGCTCCTGCCAACCTAGCAGTCTGAAAGCAAGAAATTAGAAGTAGATAAACAGGTACCGCTTGGGTGGGGAAAGGTAACAGCATTCCAGGTGCTTCAGTGTCTAGTTATGCTTGTCACACGACCATGGGAATATTTGCAGACGCAGACAGTGCTGGATCTTTGGCTGTAAGTGGAAATGAGCACCACACCCTAGAGTTGGATAGAACTGGCTTTTGAGCAAGGAGACCTTACTTCAATAGCCACACCGAAGAGAGGGCTAATACAGTATTCACTGCCTGAGATAATGAGAGATGTCTACCAACTGAAGTAAAGATACACTCAGCCACTCCACAGTAGATAAAGTGCTCTGGAGATGTTTTTGGTCTCTAAGGCAGCCTGGTCTTCTGCTTCAAACCCTAATATTTGCCCCACAGCAAACCCAGCCTTTGAAGTACCTAATGCAGGGATTCCCAACCTTGTCAAGCCGGGTCCGGGTCACACTCTTTCAGTCAGCTTCAAGGGCCGGATGGCCATTTTGTCCTGCCTGCACGATGGGGTTGGCCATTTTGCCCCAACAGCTTCAAAGAAGATAGACATTCTGTTTCTTTAATGACCTTGGAGGGGTAGGGGCCACATGAAATGATGCCATGGGCCGGATCTGGCCCATGAGCCTTAGTTTGGGAACCGCTAACCTAATGGATCACCCTTCCTATGCCCAGTTCTTTCTTGAGGTGAAAAACTGTCCCAGTGATGGAGTGACCAAGCTATGTACAACTGGGTCTTTACCGTGGGGAAAAGACAAAGAAACAGCAAGTCTCAGAAAGATTTAAGGGAGGATGGATCTTCATCTGTGAACCTCATTCCACTATTTGTGTAACTACAACACTGAAGTAGGGAGAGATATGCTTTCAGACTTCGAGTCCCAGAATCCCCATTGCTCATCAAATGGCAATGGCCAGAGGAAATGCTGATTTATGCTTCAGGAAGGGAAACTGTGTAAGTCAGGGATTCTCAACCTGCAGCCCACAGGCAGGATGCAGCCAACAGCACCATTTCATGTGGCCCACCACCACCTCTATCACGCCCGGAAGTGCCATGTGGGCAAAATGGAAGGGCAAAATGGCCATCCAGCCCCTGAAGCTGTCTGAGGGAGAGTGACCCAGGCCCCGCTTTAAAAAGTTGAGAACTCCTGATGTAAGTCTTAGTAAAAAACTAAGAAGGCTGCCTTCACTTTTCTTCAATATCTGTCCAAGAGCTCAACCAGCACTGAGAGATTTTTGGGATGATATAATAAAACAGGCAGTAACATAAAACATCAAATCACACAATAAGGTGAATCCTAAGAAATTAGTGCATATAAACGTTTTCCACATTTTCAAGGGATTAAAATTATATCCTAGAATTCTGTCCATTTTTTCCCCACATTAGACCTGCCTCCTAGGATCTCAGCCCGGTTCAAATGAAGGCTGTTGCATGGACTCAAGGAATCCAAGACCCAGAAAACCTTAGACCAGGGGTTCCCAATCTAAGGCCCATGGGCTGGATGTGGCCCATGGTGCTGTTTTATGTTTCCCCACCCCTCCAAGAGCACTTGAGAAACAAAACAGTTGCCCCTTTGAAGTTGTTGGAACAAAGTCGCTATCCCCATCTGGCCCTCAAAGCTGATTGAGAGAGTGTGAGCCAGCCCCCAGGTTGAAAAGGTTGGGAACCCCTTTCTTACCCGTGATGGTGAACCTTGGCACTCCAGATCTTCTTGGACTTCAATTCCCAGAAGCCCAAGCCTCCTGTGAATCCACACAAATGGGTTTACTGCGATTCAACCAGCCCTCGTCGCTCCCGGAAGTGGAAGTAAAACGCAACCCCTGTCATTTCCATGCTGGGGGTGGGGAATGGACCCTTCTCATAGGGTTTTGAAGAAAAGTAACTTTTCTGTACCCTGGAAAGTCACCTCAAATTGTGTCTCTCGGCCTTCTTCCGCTTCCCCCATCATTCCCCAGGGAACTCACCAGGTTTCCCCAAAAGGACACACATAGACACACAAAAAGAGATACAGTACTTGTCTGCCTAGGAACCTTTAATTGGTGGCTTTGCCCTGGGAGGAAGCATATGCTAAGTGCAAAGACAGGAAGGAAAGAGGGCGAAAGATGGTTTCTGACGTCACTTCCGTATTCCTTTGGTGCCGCTCTAGGATAGAACGTTCGTTTCTATCCCTTTAACTCCTTCTGCAAGAAAAGCCAGAAAAAACCTCAAAGGAGAATTTTGCCATTTTGGGCGACTTTATTCACATTTTACTCAACATTTTTGTGTGTGCCAACAAGTCGACTCAGAGTTATTGGCAGCCCTGACATGGGTTTGGAGGTTTAGGAAATGCCCCAGAGATCGTTTTCTCAGTGCTGCCCCCTTGCACACACAAGGAATTTCCATGGGTTAGTCAGGATTTGAACCCAGGACTCTTGGTTCCTAATCTGATATTTCTTCCCTTGCTGGATGTCTCCTCTGAGTCCATCCTGTTTGAGAGTTTCACAGTGGGCTTAAGTCTCCTACCAATCTCCCTCCAAAATGGCAACCACCACCACCCCATTCACCATGTTATACTACAATATTTGGGTTATATCATTTTGTTTTGTCTATTCTTGTTTTAAATTGTTTGTATATCACTTAATACAGGACTTATCTGAGTGTTTATCTTTTGAGTTATTGCTACATTGTTTTGGGGGCATTCTTAGCGGAGTTTTCCCTGCAAAAATCTTTTCAACCTAGAGTAATTTCTGACATGAAATTTATTTATTTAACCCCCACCCCTCTAATTTCAGCAACAGATTTGAGAGAGAAGACTGGAAGATCAGCAGTTTGAGACCCGAGTGCTGCATGACAGAGTGAGCTTCAATTTGGGTGAAACACACATGCACACACACCCAATGTTATTTTAGCAACACAACTCTGAACACATGTCCTAATATGGGGAGCAATATATCTTGGAATTGCCAGTTTTATACATTCTAAAGCAAAACAGGTTTATTTATTTTTCAATTTAAAAAAAACCATAAAGGATTAAAGGATCCAGAGTTTTAATCTGTCAAGTTGTCTTCATGAGAAACCTGAAAGTTTTCTTCTTTATCATTTCCTCTCCCTTTATTGCACAACATATGTCTCATTCTTTATACATTACCTGATATAGGGATACTGTACTTGCTTTTATACAAGGACCAGCAAAAATGCTGACATTAGCATTTGCAGTTTCTTCACACCAAATAGGTGCATCTTTTTCTAACAGTACCAGTCTGAATGAAAAACCTAACTGCTCACTCTCTCATAATCTTAACACTGCTTCTCATATTTAACTGCTACTTCTTCCATGTCTAGACTAGGTGTGAGACTGCCAAAAAGAAGGCACTAAAAAGTATAATCTAGAGCAGGGTGCCCAAACTATAGCCCGTGGGCCAGACTTGGCCTGTGGCACCATTCCTTGTAGCCCACCCCCATCCCCTACACCACTCCTAGAAGTGGAAGCAGATGTGCCTGCACAAGCGTAAACATGCTCGTGCTGCACCCAGAAGTGGGAGCAGACATGCCTATGCATGCATAAACATGCCAATGCCGCACCCAGATGTAGAAGCGGACATGCCCGTACATGCGTAAGTAAAAGTGCCTGCTTTCGCTCAACTGTCTGGGGAGTATAGTCAGGCCCACAGCGTGAAAAGTTTGGGCACCCCTGATCTAGAGGTCTAGATGGAGGAGAAACAGCCATTCATACACTTAATGAACCAAATCAGATTCCCATAGGCCTTCCAGCCTTGACCCCAAGACCCATCATCTTGTCCCAGTTCTCTCAAACCTCTCTTATATTTGCTGCAATCCATCCCTTTGCAACCCCCATTATTGGAATAAAAAACTGTGACTTGAGAGAATTGGCAGACTTTTCTAGGTACAGCGGAACCTCGGTTAATGTAATTAATACATTCTCCAGGCCATTTCTTACAGTGAAAATTACTTTTAACTTAATTTCCCATAGGAATGCAATGAAAACCAATTAATCAATTCAAAAAAAAAATTCCATAAACCGAGCCACTATTTTCTATGGATTTCCTTTTGTTATGCAATTTTTATGTTAACTGAGCCATTTGTTAACCAAGGTTCCCCTGTATGCATTTTCCAGCATTCAAAAGAAGGAAGAAATTAGATGCAAAGACGTAGTACGATTCGAAATAACCAGGACACGGAGGGAGACTGCATCCCCTAAAATCCCCAAAACCTCTGCAGACAAGGGGTCCAAGACAAAATTCAAACTGGACACAGCTGGAATGTTCTTTATTTACTTTATTATTTTTCTATCAGCTTCACACACTACCATAGTATGTATTGCAACACCAATGTAATATCTGCAGGCAAACTATTTGCATCTGAGTCACAGCCAAGCACTTTGCTTGGCCAAGAGGAGGCAGCGCCGTCTGGGAAGGACTGAAAAGTCTCTTCTCATGAGAAGGTACCTGGGTATCCCTCCTTCGTTGAAGCACGGCCTAGGTCCACCTGGACTTTACAGCTTGACGAAAAGGGCCTCATTTCCAATTAGTATCAGCTGCCATGATTCTAAAAATGGGAGGAACATGATTGTTTGCCTTATAAATTGCCCCATAAATTAGTTCATGGGTCCTGCCCAGCGTAAAAAATTGGTGAGCATCAGAAACACAATTGGTATGTTTTATTTGTGTCTGTCTTCCAGGAAGATCTGAAATGAGTATAACCTCAGGGGAGGCAAATTGGCTTTATGAATAATTCTTGCATTGAGATTCTTTCCCAAAAATGCTCTGTGGCTGATTTATAAGTACCTTATTCTTCTAAGAGCCATTTTAAAAAAAATCTTCTGTTACGTGGTGGTGGTTATCCCTATACCTAAAACCAAGTTTTAAAAATCCTCTCCATATTCTGTTTGTTTGTTAGGGGTGTGCTGTTGGGGAAGCCATCTTGACTCCTTAGCCAACATGTGGGTAAGGCCATGATGGTGAACCTTGGCACTCCAGATGTTCTAGGACTTCAATTCCTAGAAGCCCAAGTGCCCTGTGAATCCACATGGATGGGTTTACTGCGATTCATCCAGCCTGCACTGCCCTCATCGGTCCCAGAAGCAGAAGTAAAACATGCCTGTATGGGCTTCTGAGAATTGAAGCCCAAGAACATCTGGAGTGCCAAGGTTCACCATCACTGATGGGGATAAGGCTTGGGACAAATTGTGGCCCTTAGATGAACTGCTGGGCTATATCAGGGTTGTGCAACTAGCTTCAGAGCCAGATGCAGTAGAGATCCTCTCAATGGACTCTAGTAAATCTCTCTAAAGTTATGTAAAAACCAGTTGGGTTCAGGAGGAAGAAGACCATTAAAAGAAAAGAGTGATATTGATTTTCCACCTCTATGAGGATGAAGACTTGATGGACTATTCCAGGGGTTCCTAACCTACGGCCTATGGGCCAGATCTGACCCGTGGTGCCATTTCATGTAGCCTGCCACCACCTCTGCCACACCAGAAATGGAAGCAGCCACATTTTAAAGGTAAAGGCTGCCCTTGCCAGTTGTATCCAACTCTAGGATTCAGTGCTCATCTCTGTTTATAGCCAAAGAGCCAGCGCTGTCTGCATTGGCAGACATTTCCATGGACATGTGGCAGGCATGCCTAGACACCGAAATGCACAAAACACTGCTTATCTTCCCACCGAAGTGGTACCTATTTGTCTACTTGCAATTTCTTGCTTTCAAACTGCTAGGTTGGCAGGAATTGGGACAGAGACGGGAGCTCATTCCGCTGTGCAGTACTCGGGTTTCAAACTGCTGGCCTGCTGACCTTCCAGTCAATGACTTAAGTTCCTAATATCCAGAAAGGTGGGGATACTGAACTGCTGACCTTCCACCTCCCAGTCAGTGCCTTAACCACATGAGACACTGCAGACTGCATTTATGTCAGCCATAAAGCATGCTCACGCAAACGCGTCAGTCATAAACATGGAAGTGGGTGCGTTTACGTCAGCTGCAAATGTGCCCACTCCCACTTTGGGGGGAGCATAGTTCAGCCTGCTCAGCTATCTGGGGGAGCATGGTCAGGCCTGGACTATTCTGTCAGAACCTCATATTCCCAGAGGTAAGAAAACACTATGAAGCTTCTGCTGATTCCACTTTGGGTGATTCTTCCAACCTAGAAAGCTGCTTTCCAGGTACAGTATTTTGCTATGCCCTCTAAAAATCAAGCAGCTTAAAGCATTTGCCATTTTCTTCCTCGGAAGCATCATGGTGAGGACTGCGGTGGAAACGTGAACTGATTGTGCAGGGAAAAGGGTGAAGATATTCCCCGAGAGTGACTGCTAGAGGGAAACAGACGATAAAATAGAGATTCTTATATAATGCTGAGGCAACTGGGCCTTGACATCCAGTAGCACTTTCCCCTCTAGGAATTCTGGAGAAATTAAGAAGGGGGAGGATCTGGAACATTATCCAGTTGCCCTGGAAGATTGAGCAAAAGAAGGTATGAGAGGGGAAACTAGGCAGGAAGCATTGAGCATCGAGGGGAAATCAAAGATGTGATGAATTTCTGGTACAGCGGGGTTGTGGAGGCATGGATCACAAAAATTTTCTGATTACATCATCCATCATCCTCTTTGGTCCTCCCTGGTCCCTCTGACTTCAGCATCAATCCTCACAACCCATTGGGAGAGGAAAAGATTTCCTTAGGAGCAAGACATCATTGCAAGCTGTGCAGTTTGGAATTCAAAGTCATCCAAGGGGGTGTCGGACATGAATTCACTGCCATAAACCATACAAAAGGGCTGACGACAATCACAGACATAGTGTAAGTATGAAATTTTTGAAACAAAACAATTTAATAAAAATAAACGTTGTGGCACCTTAAAGACTAACAGCTGTATTTGAATGTAAGCTTTTGTGGATCAAGCCCACTTTGTCAGACATAAGAGTGAGGCTTCATGAATATCACCTGAAGCCACCTCACAGAATAAAAGGAAGTACTGTACAGTCAAACCTCGCATAAAGAGCGCTTTGCTTAAAGAGTAACTCGCTTAAATAGCAGAATTTTCTCTGAATGTTCGCTTCGCTTAACAAATAAAACCAATCAAAAACTCGCTTAACAAATAAATCGGGGTTCGCAATCCCCCCCCCCACACACAATTGGTCATTTACAATGGTGTTCTGCTTAAAGAGCAAACTAGCTTAAAGAGCAATCCTGTGGAACGCATTATGCTCTTTAAGCGAGGTACCACTGTACAGTGGAACCTCATACAACAATCGCCCCGTATAGCAACAAAATTGCATAACAATTAGGTTGGGGGGGGATGTTGTCTTGCATAAGAATTTTCCCTATGGAAAAAAAATCGTACAACAATTTTTCAGTGGGAAAAACCACTTAGCATAAAAAAGTAAAATCGTTGTACGATGCATCCCATAGGGAGAATTGTTTCGTACAACAACGAGCCCCATGGAACAGATTTAAATTGTTGTCTGAGGTACCACTGTACTGTACCGTACTTGGTGCTCTTTCAGTGTTTCCCAAATGCTGGTTTTTGGACTTCAATTCCCAGAAGCCTAAGTCATTTCCCCAAAGCACTGATCAGCCAATGTACTGACTTAGGCTTCTGGAAATTGAAGTCCACTAGTGGTCTGTGTACCCCTTGTTGGGAACCACTGGTGGGTCCATAATGGCTAACCTTGGCACTCCCAAGTGTTCTTGGACTTCAATTCCCAGAAGGCCAAGTTGGCGCTCCTGCTGATCAGGGCTTCTGGGCATTGAAGTTCAAGAACAGCTAGAGTGCCAAGGTTTGCTATCACTAGTGTAGGTTATTCACACTATTATCCGTTTTCACACTGAAGAGAGGCTAGGTCTGAAATATAAACTTATTAGGTAAAGCTAAAGGTCTCCCTTGCTCAAAAGTCAATCTTATCCGACTCTAGGGTTCAGTGCTCATTTCTGTTTCATAGCCGAAGAGCCAATGCTGTCTGCTTCTGCAGACGTTTCCATGGACATGTGGCAAGCATGCCTAGACACCGGAGTGCATGGAACACTGTTTACCTTCCCACCAAAGTGGTCCCCATTTATCTATTTTCAGTTTCTTGCTTTTGAACTGCTCAGTTGGCAGGAGCTGGGTTGGAGACAGGAGCTCACTCCGTCATGCAGTACCCGGGAATTGAACACCAACCTTCCAGTCAGCCAGTTCAGTGTCTTAACCACCTGAGCCAGAAAAGGTATCACCTTCTACTTCTGCCTATGTAAACTTATCTGTTATGCTAACCAACCATTGTATACTTCTGGACCTGATATGTCTAAATTAATGCCATGAAGTCTCATTCTTATGTCTGGCGAAGTGGACTTGATCCACAAAAACTAACATTAAAATGCAGCAGTTAGTCATTAGGATGCCATGTTTTTAAAAACCCTTTTTGCTTTGTTTTGTTTACTCTCTGATATTGTAAGTACTGTATGTCTCTTGCTTACATGGGTTGTGGAGAGAAGCCAGGATTCCTGCACACCCCTTTGTCATTGCCATCCCTGGAGCCTTACATGCCTGCTAGCTGAACACCTGGAAAAAAACTAGGGACCCCGGCTTTCAAATAAAATAGTAGAATGACTGTATTTGAACAACTGGATATGGATACCCGATTGGGTCATATATTGTTTTAAGAGATTTGGGTTATTAAACCAATGAAGAGTCCTCGAACAAACCCTACATCAGGGGTGGCCAACCTTGGTGCTCCAGGTATTCTTGGACTTCAATTCCCAGAAGCTCTGAGCAGCATACCTGCTTTACATAAATTTTCTGTCACAAATTGCTCTGGGTTGAAAGGATTTTTGCTGGAGAAGCTCCGCTCAGGCGATGCCTGAATGAGGCTCCTTTCATGTCCCCAAGATCTTTTCCCCCACCAAAGTGGTCCCTATTTATCGACTTGAAACTTCTTGCTCAGACACCTGAATAAGGCTCCTTTCATGTCCCCAAGATCTGTCATGCAGCACTTTGGTATTGAAACCTAACCTTCCAGTCTCCAAGCTCTGCATCTTAACCACTAAGCCACCACAGTGTTGCTAAACAGGGCTTCTGGGAGCTGAAGTCTGAGAACAGCTGGACCACCAAGTTTGGTCATCCATGCCCTACATTCTGTTCTCAGATCCCGACAGTAACTAGAGTGAAAAAATTTCCCCTCTCAATCCCCTACTTCTGTGATGATGAACCTTGGCACTCCAGATGTTCTTGGGACTTCCAATTCCCAGAAGCACCCTGTGAATCCACACGAATAAGTTTACTGTGATTCATCCGGCCCACACCGCCCTCATCGCTCCCGGAAGCAAAAGACGCCCATATGGTTAAGACTCTTCCGGGTTAACCCTTCCTCCATATGGGCATTTTACTTCTGCTTCCGGGAGCGACGAGGGAGGCACGGGCCGGATGAATTGCAGCAAACTCATTCATGTGGATTCACAGGACGCTTCTGGGAATTGAAGTCCAAGCACATCTGGAGTGCCAAGGTTTGCCATCACAAGCCTACTTCTACCCGCCACAAAAGTACACTACCCACCTAGGATGTGTTTATAAAAACAATGCTCAGACTGGAGGCCAAACATCTACCGATCCTCGCTTCTGTGGATCTCTACGTTGCAAAATCTGTCTTAAAGATGTTTCCACGTACCAAACCGTTGAACAGCTCTGTGGTCCCCCCACCCCACCCCAACTTCTCCAGTGTTCTTAATGGGGAATAACACAGCATACGGCTGAACTACAGCCCATTCCAGATCTCCCACATGTAAAAAATTTTCCCCTCCTTCCTCCCCCCCAAACCTGGATTCTCCTATGGGAACGATGGGTTTGTGCTCCAGTAGAAGCACTTCCTACCCGCCCAATATTTATACAGCTTCCCTCCTATAGGGGTTCTCGTAGGGGAGGCAAGGCATGCACTCCTCTTGGAGGCTGTTCCAGTCGTTTAAGTGGCTCCTCCCAGTGTGAGTCCTGACGTGACGCTGGAGGTTTCTGCTCCAGCTGAAACTTTTCCCGCACTCCGAACAGCGGAAGGGTTTCTCCCCCGTGTGCATCCTCATGTGCGAAGTCAGGTGCCCGGTTTGGCGGAAGCACTTCCCGCACTCCAGGCACTTGAAAGGCTTGTCCCCCGTGTGGACCCGCATGTGCGAAGCCAGGTTGGACCTCTGGCTGAAGCACTTCCCACACTCCAGGCACTTGGAGAGCTTCTCACCGGTGTGGATCCGCATGTGGGAGGCCAGGGAGGCGCTGTGTCGGAAGGTCGTCCCACACTCCAGGCACTTGAAGGGCTTCTCCCCCGTGTGCATCCGCATGTGCGAAGCCAGCTGGGAGCTCCAGCGGAAGCACTTCCCGCATTCCGCACACTTGCACTTGTCCACCGTGTGGATCCGCACGTGGGAGGCCAGGTTGGAGCTCTGGGCAAAGTTCTTCCCATACTCCAGGAACTGGAGCAGTTCTTCCTCTGTTGGCAGCCTGACATGGGGCCCCAGGTGTGTCCCCTGGCCGAAGCTGTTCTCGTACTCCAAGGACTCGAAGAGATCCTCCTCTGTGTGGACTCTCATGTGCGAAGCCAGGTGGGTGCTCTGGCCGAAGCGCTTCCCACACTCCAGGCATTTATAGTGGTTCTCCCCAGTGTGGATCCGCATGTGGGAAGCCAGGCAGGTGCTCAGGCTGAAGCTCTTCCCGCATTCGAAGCACTTGAAGGGGTTCTCTCCCGTGTGGATCCGCTTGTGGGACGCGACATAGGTGTTGCGGCTGAAGTCCTTCCCGCACTCGACACACTTGAATGGCCGGTCGCCTGTGTGTATCTTCATGTGGTCATTGAGGTTCGCCGTCTGGCTGAAGTTCCTCCCGCACTCTAAGCAGTGCTTCCGGTTTTTGTCGATGACGATGCCCAAGCAGATGCCTCCTTCCTCTTCTTCCTCAGTGCTCTTCTCTTTCAGATCAGTAGCTGGAATGAGAAAGGGGGCGGGGGAGAGAATCTCACTGGAGCCCCAATGGAATCTGTTAGCATCTCAAAGGGTGGAACAAAACTGACTAAATAGACAGAACAAGGGGTTAGAATCTAGACCATCTACAACAGGGGTTGCCCACCTATGGCCTGCAGGCCAGACCTGGCCTACAGCACCATTTCATGTGGCCCACCACTGCCACCACATCTGAAAGTGGAAGTGGACATATTTATGTCAGCTGCAAAATGTTCCTGCGCATGTGTAAACATGCCCGCGGTTGTTGAAAAACATGGAAGTGGGCGCATTTACGGCTGCCATAGACGCATCCACTTCTGGAATTAAATTTTTTTAAAGGATTTAGTAAAAAAAAATCTGAAAAAATGGGGAGAGTTTATAGAATATATTTCAGTGAAAGGAAAAGCCAGTGTAAGATGTATTGGAACGAGGGGGCAAACATATAAATAAAAGGTTACATAGAGAATAGCTAAATGAAGGTACATAACAGGGGTTCTCAACCTTTTATACCAGATCACACACACCCCAGACAGCTGAGCTGGCTGGACTAGCAATTTTCCCCACCATAAACGCTGCCGTAAAACGCGTCCACAGGTGTCATAAACATGTTTATGATAGCCGTAAGCACATTTACGGCTATCACAAACGTGTCCACTTCTGCTTCTGGCAGCATTGGTGCCGGCAACGTGGGCCACATGAAATGATGCCATGAGTTGGATCCAACCCACAGGCCGTAGG
Source organism: Furcifer pardalis (assembly GCA_030440675.1). Classification (NCBI taxonomy): domain Eukaryota; kingdom Metazoa; phylum Chordata; class Lepidosauria; order Squamata; family Chamaeleonidae; genus Furcifer; species Furcifer pardalis. The sequence goes on along the minus strand of CP126893.1, from coordinate 173,044,569 downwards.
TTGAGAACCCCTAGAATATAATGTCCCACTGATGGTGGGTGCACATAGCAAGTTATATACGCCATTTCTGAAAAAAAGTTTTTGTGTATTCTTTTTTTCTTTTATATTGTATTTGTATGTTGTTTTCGTGGTTTATATTATATTATTAAAATATTTTTTTAAAAAAAATGGTGGCGTACTGGGCAGGAATTCTTTGGTCCCATGTTTTGACTAGTTTTCTTAAGCAGGGGGTGGTGGGGATGGTGGGGGTGAGCTCCACAAAGCCTTACCCAGAGAGACCAGATTAGCCAAATTCTCCTCCATGACTTCCTGGTGCAGAGCTCTCTGGTCCGGATCCAGCAAAGTCCACTCTTGCTCCGTAAAATACACAGCGACATCCTCAAAAGTCACCACACCCTGAAAGAGGAGGGGAGGGAGACGGTTTTAGCCTCGCGCAGCAGAATACAAGGCTTCAACGGCGACTGGTTGCTGCTAGATGGAGAATTAAGCCAACACCGTGGCTAGAGTTTTAAAGGCAGGGTTCGATCCACTACAGGCAATGAGCATAACTTTCCCAAAGCGAAAGGAAACAGAAGGAGGTACCTGCAGATTCAGAGAGACGGCCAAAGGAGAGAAGCACCCAGAGCCTCTCCACTGCTTGGCCCCAACTGGATCGGGCTGCGAAGAGCCTGTTTCCGCTCCTCCAGAAAGAAGAGATGAGCAAGGATACGTCCCGAGCATCATTCCCAAGTCTGCAAGGGAGGTCAAAAGGAGGACAAAGATAGTTTAATTGACATTTTATCTTGTTTTTCCTGCACAGGAGCTCTACATTTTGTTCATCGTTAGCAATATATGTCTGACAAAGTGGACCTGATCCACAAAAGCTAACATCAAAATACTGCAGTTAGTCTTTAAGGAACTACAAGGCTGTGGTTGTTGTTGTTTTGTCTATTTTCCCCTTGTCTACTCTCTAATACTTTATATATTAATACAGCATTTCCCAAACTTAGTTTGTTGTGGAACACTTTACATATCTTAAAGTTTTATTACACAGCACAAGAGCGTATCTGAGAATAAACAAAACAAAACAAGGAAAAAAAGACCAAAACTGCTGTGGCACCTTAAAGACTAACTCCTACAGTTAGAGCCGCCCTGGTGGAGCGGACGGCCGAAGATGCTGCCCCGGCTGTCTGGATGGCCGAGGATGCCACCATTGATTGCTGATCCTGGACCTCCATCAATTGTCTGGGAGAGATTTCGCCGCTGACCCGGACGTTAAAAATGGTCTGGTGGGGAAGATTGTGACTATTATGTTTTGTTTTTCTGTTATCTATTGTTACTTTACTGTTATTTGTTGCACCAATTTGTAAGCCGCCCCGAGTTGCCACAGCGAGTGGGCAGCTATAAATGTGAATTATAAATATATAAATAAATACAGCATTTTCCAAACTTATTCTACCATGGAACACTTTACAAATGCAAAACTTTTAACGGAAGACTTTGGTTTTTATAATAGAAAGATCGGTTTGGATTTTTCCAGTTTTAATAACAAATAACGTAAATAAGAGTTATAAAACATAATAAACGTTTAAAATTCACACATTTAAAACACAACTTAGTATAGTATTTAAAATCATACAAGGCTGTGGTGGCTCAGCAGTTAAGAAGTTCGCCTTGTTAGCTAGAAGGCCGGCAAGTCGGCAGTTTGAGACCCAGGTTTGGCTGTCGAAACGCAGCGGAGAAGTGGCGAAAAAAAATCCCAAAATGGAGCAAAAATGTTCCAAAAAGCTTCCCGCCACCCTGGGAACCAGTGGAGGCTGTGCAAGAAGCCGCAAAAATGGTGCAATTACCGCCGCTGCCAAAACATAAGCAATGGGCACAGTCATGCCTCTGGCCCACAATTGTGGCGGGAACTGGCCCCTGGTGAGAAAATATTGGGAACCCCTGATCTACGAGAATGAAATAAGGGTACTAGTTGAGACAGAAAAGCATTCTCTGATTCCACAGCATATACAAAAGCATGTAAGAAAGCATTTGTAAATATCTTGCTCCCGAGTTAATCTTGTTTTGTTTCTTCTTGTACCACGAATCAATGTCATTGCCTAAATCTTGGGCTGTTTTGTGTTATATAAAGAAGATATTATGACATCAGGGGGGTTTTATATTACAGTATACAGTACAGTAAAACCTCATATAACACTAAAACCTGGTTCCACAAGTCTTGGTGTTATATGATTTTTAGTGTTATCTGATCCTCTATGGGATCCATAGAGATACATTGTAACCACACAGGCTTTCGCGGTTGTTATCTGAAGCATCCCATAGGATCTTAATGTTATCTGATGCAATTCTTCCCCCCAGATTCCTTGATGTTATGCGATTTTAGTGTTATTCGATACTAATGTTATATGAGGTATTACTGTATATGTTTTATTTACTTTGTTCCCCACCCACAGTGACATTCAAGTCAGTTGGGTGGAATAAAAATTGAAGGAAGGCATGGATGGATGGTGCATCTGTCCAGAGGTGCCTCTCTTATTCTGTGCAGGAAGCCAGGGGCTAAAATCAAAGCATCACTTCTCATAACCTCTGCCCTCCCCCCAAACAAACAGGCCCCACAAACTACCCAAGCACTTATTTATTTTTTTTATTTATTTTATTTATTTGCATTTAATATCCCGCCCCAATCGGGCGAACCCGACTCTGGGCGGCTTACAGCATAGCTCATAATATATATGGCCTTAAAATTCATAAAATTCATAAGAATTCATAAAAAATTTAAAACGTTAAACAGTAAAAACGGATAGAAACCCATAATAACAGCTACCAGATGGGGGCGGATGGCTGCTCTTAAATTAGCCATCCCGTATGGGAACCTGCATTGCTATGTCCCCACACTTGACCCGCCAGCCATGTCTTCAGGCCCTTTCGAAAGGGCAGAAGCTCCGTCTGCAGGCGCAGCTCTGTCGGAAGGAGGTTCCAAAGGGCCGGGGCGAACACAGAGAAGGCTCTCTTCCTGGTGCTCGTGAGGCGAGCCTCCCTGGCCGATGGAGTAACAAGAGAGCCCCTCCGGTCCGCCCTGGTGGGACGGGCAGACATTCTTAGGGTGACGCGGTCTCTTAGGTATCCTGGCCCACTACCATGTAGGGCTTTAAAGGTAATGACCAGCACCTTGAATTGCACCCGGAGGCAAACTGGCAACCAGTGCAGCTCCCGGAGCAGTGGTGAGGCCCGAGCATAACGCCCGCACCCCATCACTACCCGGGCTGCCGCATTCTGGACCAGCTGAAGCCTCCGAATGGTCGCCAAGGGCAGCCCCATGTAGAGCGCATTACAGTAATCAAGTCTGGAGGTGACCAAAGCATGCGTGACCATGAGCAAGGCATCCCGGCCTAGGAGGGGGCGTAACTGGCGTATTACACGAAGTTGTGCAAAAGCCCTCCTGGCCACGGCTGCCACCTGCTCATTGAACAGTAGCCGTGAGTCCAGGAGGACCCCCAGATTACGCACCAGGTCTGTTTGGGGCAAAACTGCCCCATCCAGAACCAAAGCTGGTAACTCCCGTGTTAGCGCAGGGCCCCTTACCCATAGCCACTCAGTCTTGCCGGGATTCAGCTGTAGCCCGTTTTCCCCCATCCAGACCTTAACAGCCTCCAGGCACCTGGAAAGGACTTCCACTGCACCGCCTGGGTCCCCACGGGCTGAGATGTACAACTGGGTATCATCAGCATACTGATGATACCTTACCCCGTGGGAACGGATGATCTCACCCAGCGGCTTCATATAGATGTTAAATAGGAGAGGAGAAAGTACCGAGCCCTGAGGCACCCCATACTGCAGGGGCCTAGGGCTGGACATCTCCTTCTCCAGGCACACCGACTGGGTCCTGTCCCTCAGGAATGAGGAAAACCAGGACAACACTGTGCCCTGGATCCCCAAGCCCCGGAGCCTTCCCAGAAGGATGCCATGATCGACAGTGTCAAAAGCCGCTGAGAGGTCGAGGAGAGCAAGGACAGACGGTTCCCCTCCGTCCCGCTCTCTCCAGAGATCATCTACCAATGCGACTAGTGCAGTTTCGGTACCATATCCGGGCCTGAATCCTGACTGAAACGGGTCCAGATAATCCGCTTCATCCAGGACATCCCGTAACTGCTGCGCCACAGCTTTCTCCAGGACCTTACCTAAAAAAGGTAGGTTAGACACTGGACGGTAGTTGGAAATTACCATAGGGTCGAGGGACGGCTTTTTTAAGAGGGGGAGCACCAAAGCATGTTTAAATGGTGCTGGGAAATGCCCCTCTTTTAATGAAGCATTAATAATCGCCTCGACCCAGCCACCTGCCACAGTCTTGGCAGTTTTAACTAACCAGGCAGGGCATGGGTCCAGTGCACAGGTCGTGGCGCGAACAGATACAAGAAGCCTGTCCACTTCCTCAGGGCCAACTGGCTCGAACTGATCCCAGATAACATGGCTAGACTGTGCCCTGGTCAACCCCAGTTCGGTACCTTCCACGCCGGGATTAAACTTCGAGCGGATCTGAGCGACTTTCTCCGCTAGATAATCCGCAAAAGCATCAGCAGATCCCTGCCAGCCAGGGCCCGGCCCCTCTTTGCCAAGGAGGGACCTGGTCACCCGGAACAGGGCCGCTGGGCGGTTATCTGCAGAGGCAATGAGGGCGGTGAAATATTGGCGTTTCACCGCCCCCATCGCCACTAGGTAGTCTTTAATAGCAGCTCTAACCAGTGTTCGATCGGACTCGCTCCGCGTCTTCACCCAGCGGCGCTCTCGGCGTCTCTTAGCTCGTTTCAGCTCCCTTAGCTCTTCTGTAAACCAAGGGGCAGATCGACCCCCACGAGCGTAGAGAGGCCGTAGTGGCGCGATTACATCCAAAGCTGCAGTCGCTCTCCTGTTCCAGGAAGCAACAAGGGCTTCGGACGAATCACTTTGCAGGTCAAGAGGACAACACCCCAGTTCCCGTTGGAATCCTTCTGGATCCATTAGTCGCCGGGGGCGGGCCCACTTAATCGGCCCTGCCTCCCTACGGTGAAGTCTTGCCCCCAGGAAGTCCAGAGTCACCAGATAGTGATCTGACCATGGCACAGGAGTGATGTCTAATTTCTGTACATTCAGATCACTCTGCCACAGCTCCGACAAAAAGATCAGGTCCGGGGTGTAGCCACTGCTCCTGGTAGGACCCTGAATTACCTTTGGAAGGCAAGCATGGAGCTACCAGATAACTGGGCAGAACCATATGATTCTCTACTGCCTGGCCACAAACAACCATGTCCTGTGTGGAAAGCTTTAAACCAGATAGTATCAACTGCAGCTTGTGGGCCAGATGTGGCCCATGGTGTCATTTCATGTGTCCCCCACTGCCTCCACCACACCTGGAAGTGCCATGTGTGGAGGAAGGGCAAAACAGCCGTCTAGCCTCCAAAAGCTATCTGAGGGAGCGTGAACCAACCCCTGGACTAAAAAGGTTGAGAACTCCAGTTTTAAACAGACTGCATGCCGAGGCAGGTAGATCAAGGGCTAATCTGAGAAAGTGGGGTCTCCCAGTAGATAACAACCTGTGTGAATGCAGAGAAGAGCAAATTATCTCCCATAGGATATGATGCACACAATGCCCCTCAATGTGCACTGAGGAGGACCTTATGTTGGCAGGAGGAGATGCTGTTGAGGTGGCCCAATATTGAACAGATGTCATCTAGTCCTTTTAATTCCTTTTTGTTTTAGATATGTTGATTTTAGCTTTGTATGTTATTATATGGTGGTGGTGCCTCTGAGACAAAGAAGAAAGCCAGGGGCCAGTTCTGTAGATAACTATGGAGGACAAAACTGGGGAAATGACCTCCTGACAATGGGATTATGTGATGCTCTTCTTCAGTCCTCCCAAGTACAACAGCCCTCAATTTCTCAGACTCTGAAGCAACCTGGCCTTCAGAGGCAGCCTTTGAGCCTCCTGACAGATCCTCCTGGGTTCTCTCCTAAGGCCAAATAAAGGCAAATCTTCTGACTCAAAACTCAAACACAGATCTGCATGCTTGGTATTGGCTTTCACATCTTTCGCAAGCTGCAATTGGTGTCGCAATTCTAACAGAGGCTGGCCTGGTTCAATTCAGATTCACAGAGGCTATTCCTTGGTGGCAAGAAATCTTTCACAACCTATCTATCTGCCATTTGTTACTTGCTCAACTCATTCAATTTTCACAATGTCTCCAGAGAGATGTCTTTTTCTAGAAAACCTCCACCAATTAACTAACTTTGTGCTAAGAGGCTTCTTTCCCAACTATGAAGCCACAAACTGCCAAAACAAGGCAACATCCTTGTTACACAAAGAACTGCTGTATCTTTTAACTCAAGCTTAGATCTTCTGACACAGGGCTTCACAACTTATAGCCAGAGCTGGCCTGTGGTGACAAATCATCCGGCCCAGGACGACGACCCCAGAAACGGAAGTATTTATGACAGCCATCTTTTTAATCTGTTTTTAGTTTTAACTTTTTGATCTAATAATCTTTTAAAGTGGTTTTAATTACTATTGATTTTTTTAAATGTAACATCACCTTGGGTTTCTTTGGAGAGGAGGATGATAAATAAGTTTGAATAATAAATAAATAATTAAACACACCCATGCCCCCGCCATGGTTTATGGCAGCATTTACAATAGGGGGGAAACCATGCATCCGGCCCGCTCAGCTGTCTGAGGGGGAGTGGCCCATGCCACGAATAGGTTGAGAACTCCTGTTCTAACAGGAGAAAAGCGAGGCATAACACAACACAGCACAAACACAAGAATCCTACGTCCTCCCAAGGTATCTGGCTATGGAGCCAGAGGTTGATTTCCAAGTGTGCTTCCTTGACAAGGGTTGGACTCGATGATTGATAAAATCACTACCAGTTCTGCAACTCTATCATCATCATCATCATCATCATCATTGTACATGTTCAGACCGGAGGTGTTGTTGTTTTTTGCGGGGGAGGGGGGAGGGACCCTGCTCAGGTCCTATCCCTGCACCCAAGAGTCAGTGAGGTATTTGCTGATAATGTGGCTAGTACATAGTACTGCTACTCTCTGCTACTGCTCTATCATGATCCTATCAATAGCAGCTGTGGTGGCTGAGTGGTTAAGAAGCTCGCCTGGTTACCTGGAAGGCCGGGAAGTCCTCAGTTCAAGACCTGAGCACTGCATGAAGGTCTGAGAAGCCCGTCTATGTCCCAGCTCCTGCCAACCTAGCAGCTTGAAAGCAAGAAATTGCAAGTAGATAAACAGGGACCACTTCAGTGGGGAAAAGATCTTGGGAACATGAAAGGAGCTTCATTTGGTGTCCCGTGAGTGGAGTTTCTCCAGCAGAAATCCTTTCAACCCAGAATAATTTCTGACACGAAATTATTATCAATGTCAATCACACTCAGATGTTTTTTCAACCCTTTTAGGATTGCTCCTAGTGTTTCTAACTCTACTGGTATGACTCTTGCTCTTTTCTCCCAGAAATGCTATACAGTACTTCAGTTCTCAAATCCTGATATCTCATGATCTTTTCAATCTCTTTTTTCCTTCCACCCCACCATCACCTGGGATGGCCACATTGATCAGCTTAACCAATTTTTGTTCTCAGCCACAGTAATGTCTGGAGTGTTGTGTTTGAGCTTTTTATCAGTTTTGGATATTAACGTCTCACAAGATCTTAAACCTCTTATCCTCATTCTCAACCAGTTTTCTGTTCTCACTAGTACTTTGTAGATGGTATTCCATAAGTCTTGCAGATTCCAGTGTAACATTGTTGCAACTCGATTATGGCATCCTTTGTAGTCAGTCTGTTTAATCTTACTGCATCCACTGATAATGTGGTCTACTTTCCCATCCATCCATTTATTTAAGCTTTCATATATTGTCAGTTCCAGGCATTTCCCGATTTCGGCTTAAATTATGTTGGTTTGTAGTGCCCAGTCTTGGACAGCAAATATAAGCCCTTCTTTCCCTTTTTTTAGGATACTAGATTTTAACCCTACCCAATTATTAGCCCTATCCACTTTTACTTTTGATATTTTTTATATACAGTGGTACCTTGCTTAAAGACCATGTGTTCCCCGGGATTGCTCTTTAAGTGAAACACCATTGTAAGTGACCAATTGTGGCTTCCTGGGGGGGGGGGATTGTGAACCCCGATTTATTTGTTAAGCGAGTTTTTGCTTGGTTTTATTTGTTAAGTGAAGCAAACATTCAGAGAAAATTCTCCTCTTTAAGCGAGTTACTCTTTAAGTGAGGCGGTCTTTATGCGAGGTTTGACTGTACTGTATTGAGCATGTAATATTTTATTATTCCCATTATTTACTCTATTCCTTAACACCTTTTCCTGGTGTGGTGGAGGTGGTGGGCCCCCCACATGAAATGGCGCTGTGGACCGCAGGTTGAGAATCCCTGATCTAGGGAGTTCTTTAGGTATTGCTCCTTCCGCCCCTTCTTCTTCCATGTCTAGGCCAGACGTGAAACTGCCATAATGAAGGTACCCTTTGGTGAGTTCATTCTGCAGTTCCTTTCACCTCACCTAGTATGAGAAAGATTAGCTGTCAACACAAGGTTGCCACTACCAGAGTACGCCCAATTGTGATTTTAAAATACTACAATTTGTGAGGAGGCTCTTTCTGTGTACCCCAGGAATTGCTCCAAGGACTCTTGTTACTATCAGTATGACTATTATCCTTATTCTTACTACACCTCTCTCCCCTCACTTTTTGGTCTCCTCTACTTTATATTCTCTGTTTTGCTTTTAAACATTTTCTGAGAGATGAAGCAGCCCTGGCAGAAGGTTTCTGTCTTGGACCCTTTTGAGGAGAAAGTCAGGGTAAAACTATTTTAAATAAATAATACTGCATCTCTCCCCAGCCTGTCCGATGATATCTGTCTATCCTACCTAAGCCAGGAAGGTTTGTGCTAACAAGGAATCTGGACACCAAACTTCCTGGCCTTATATAGACTAACTAAAAAGTTATTTCTTTGCAGGATCCCAGTTGGTGAGACAAGAGTGAACACAAAAGCACAAGGCAGGGCCTTCTCAGCAGCTACTCCCAGGCTTTGGAATGTGCTAACCCAGGGGTTCCCAACCTTTCTAGGTTGCAGGCCAGACCACACCTCCTCAGATAGCTGAGCGGGCCGGACGAGTGGTTCCCCTCACCAGAAACACTGCCATAAAATGTGTCCACAGCTGTCATAAACACATTTATGGCAGCCGCATTTACGGCTATTGTAAATGTGTCTCCATCTGTTTCTTGTGGCGGCAGGAATGAAGGCCACTTGAAATAGTGCCATGGGCCACATCAGGCCCATGGGCCGTAGGTTGGGAACCTCTGCACTAACCCAGACAACCAAGCTGCCTCCTTCCTTCTTGCCCTTCCATCCCCAGACAAATATCTTCCAGGCAGGCTTTTAAGCAGCTTCTCAGGAATGATTTGTTTATTAACTTAAAGTTTTTCCAATGTTTTTTTCCCCAAATGTTTTTAAATAGCTTTAAAGCTTACTTTTAATCTTGATCCACATTTAATATTTCCCTCCTAAATATATTTACATTATGCTCTTGGAAATGTTGGGTTCTTTTATGGCTTTTAGTGGTGGCGAGCCTACAGAGAAGAAATGTGGCCTATAAATAACATTTAATGAATAAAGAACTGGGTGGGCCCTGATAGGTTTTTGTGTTCCTTGCCCAGAAACAATCAAGGTGATGGCTCACAATCTGCAGGCAATGGCTGGTTTGCAACTGGGATGCTTTTTTGTGTCAGAGAGTACTGTGGGCTGAAAGGATTCTGGCAGGGGACACCCAAATGAGGCTCCTTTCATGTCCCCCATCGTGCAGCTCTCGGGGAATCAAACCCCCTCCTTTCGGTCTCCAAGCACAGTGCTTTTACCCACTGAGCCACTAGGGAGCTAACTGGGATGCTGTATCCAAGAGAATGAGGGAACAAAGTCCACTTCACAGGGAGGGAAGGGAGGGATTCAAAGCCAGGTATATTTGGGAGGGGGAATCATCATCGCCTCTATCCCATGGCATGTGTGCCCCATCCTTTCTTCTACCCCCCCCTCCCCAAATCTCTGTTCCCCTACCTCCACACAGCAAAAAATATAGAGTCCTGGTTATTCCCATGCGATCTCCCACCCTCCCTTCTATTTCCTTTGCAAAAAGGTTTCTCTCCCTTCTCTTTCCTTTGCAAAAAGGTTTGTCCAATGTGTGTTTTCATGTCAGAGATTACTCTGGGTTGAAAGGACATTTTTGCAGGGCCCCCTCAAATGAGGCTCCTTTCACGTCCGTCCGTCCCCCCCCCATCGTGCAAATCCGACCCCCCAAGGTTGTTGTTCTGACTCGATGACTCACAAAGGAGAACGTCTGAATGCTTCTCCCCATTGTTGCTGCCTCATCGGGGCTGACAGGGGCTCCTCCCCATCCGTGGCTTCTCCTCCCCTCATGGGACACAGGGGGGGGCGGCGGCACAATTCCCTCCAGCCGCCCAGCCTCCCTCCTGAGGGGTGAGTGGGGTGTATTCTTTCCCTCTCTTCCTTCTCCAATGACCAAAAACGTGCTTCTCTCTCCCGTCATTTCCATCTTTGGGTGGGGAATGGACCCTTTTCTTAAGGTTTTTTTTGGGGGGGAAGTAACTTTTCTGTGCTGTGGAACTTCCCCTCAAGTGGTGCATCTCAGCCTCCTTCCGCCTCCCCCCCCTGCAAATCCCTTGGCAACTCACCTGGTTTTTAACTCCCCGAACACAAAAAGAGCCACACTCAGACCGCTGTCTGTCCGCCTCGGAACCCTTAAGCGGTGGCTTTGTCCCCGGGGGGACATTAAAACTGAGGCACCAGCAGGAAAGAGGAGATGCGCTCCGAAAGCACTTCCGCGTTCAGCTCTGGGAAGAACTCTTCTATCTCCTTAACCCCTTCCGATGAGTTCAGGAGTTAATGAGGAAGGGGAAGAAGAGTTCCCAGAGTCCTTGGTATATAGAATTGTGTCAAAAACATTGTTTATTGTTTATTTTTATTAATTCTGAAGTAACAAATTACAAAATAGAAACAAACATACTATTTCTACAACTAACCACAGCAAGCAATCTTGATTTTATCTTAATTTCAATTGTTTTATATTGGTTTTAACTTGAGTACACCACCCAGAATCCATTGGATAGGGTGGTATATAAATCTTTTTTTTTTTTTTGTTCAGTCGCACAGTCGATTCCGACCCTCTGCGACCCCATGGACCACTGTCCACCCCAGGCACTCCTGCCTTCCTTCTGTTGTAGAATTGTCGTATCAGAGATGAGACAGGACAGCAATTCCAGATCATACAGATTCAAAGGTCTTTTATTGCGCAATGGTTCACAGATAGTATAGCTACTCAAGATCTGAGAACCACGAGGATTCAAAGACAAAGGTTTATATACCCACTAGTAAACAGGAAATGCATGGCACCTCGACCATGTGGTGGTTTTACAATCTTAACACCTTAGTATTGGTCCCAGGGACAAAGGAATTCAAACTACACACTAACATTGGCTGGTGGCCAAAACTTCACACTTATCTATCCTCTACCATTGGGTACACTTATAAGCCCTCTATTCTAATGAGGAAAGGGTTTATTGCCTCTGCCTGAACAACAGGCAGGCAAGTTTTAACTGAATCATGTCACGCCACTTTGTAGGTTACTGAGAGGGCAAAGATGGAGTCTCTTTGGTTTTATATTTCTCTATTTTCCATCACATTTCCCCCCTTTGAAAGTTTTCTTATCTTAAACTTTCACCCTTAGATTTCCATATCTGAGTCAATTTGGGGAACACTACGGTATTCCCATATAGCTAAGATAGCTTCTTGTTTGGCTGTTGCTTCAGTGATTTGGTGTATTATACGCATAAAACAAGGAATTAAACAAGGCAGAATTAAACATACTAACACAAGTATACATACAATAGCAATTATAGCTTGTAAACCAGGCATTTGAGGTAACCAGTTTCCAAAGAACTCTTTAAAATTAAATCCCTTGTTCCATATTTGAGTTGGGTTATATGTTAACTGACGGATTTCTTTCGTTAACTGGGACACTACTTTTCCCAATATGTAAACAACAGTTGCTGAGGTTAAATTTACCACACACACCTCCTTCTAGGAGATAATCAAATGCAAGCCTATTCTGATATACAGCAGTTCTTAGCTGGTCAGCGCTATGTGCCAGGATTTCCAGGGCCTTGTTAATACGTACTCCAGCCATATCTAGCACTGCTTGCAACCTGATGATGCGATTCAACATGTAAATTGGTGTGCGATACCCCCAGCTTCTATCTTTTCTGATCAAGTGGCTTTATTGTAGATGCAAATTATTCTCTCATTTGTCCATAACTGAGTGTCGGCAGTATCTTGTTCCTCATAGGCCGCAACATCCTTGCACGGGAAATTAGAAAACGCCGTGGCCACACTTTCGTATGACACCGACCTTTTTCTTTTTTCACTCCCTAAGGCCTCATAAACTGGAACACCTAAGATCTGCCTGTTTTGCAATGGTAACAGAAAGAAGGACGGTTTTATCCATCCCAGGACACATGAGCCAGACCAATTGTATGGCAATTGCTCATATGCTAGATTTCCACAGATCCAGTACATGTCTTGTGGTGCTGTCCATATTGCTTTAGTATTCAAGTAAGTCAAAACCGAAGCATTGAATTTTTCAGGTTTGGCGAGACCTGAGGGCGATTCCCACATTTTCTGCCCTTGGATCCAACTTCCCAGGCAAAACAAATTCCACACTGGTACTGTTCCATTTCGTTTGAAACAGATGTGACCAACCAGATTAGTTGTGAGGGTCCAAATAATACCCTCCGTTTTTGTTCTTTTAGTAATGTTCCCTGCTTGGGACATATTATTAAAGATTTTGGGGGTTGCTTCCAAAGCTGACCAGGGCCACTGTTCGCCCATATTGGTACCTCCACATACAAAGCAATTCTTTACAGTGAGAGTTTTAGCTATTTTCTCAGCCATATCTACAAACAAATTCTTAGCAATAGGGCTAATTGGTAAATGTTTTCCTTCCAATTGTTGAAGTTCATCATAAACCGACCAACCCACACTCTTGACCTCCCCTTCATACAAAGTCTGTATTTTAACGATGATATAGGTTGATGGATCAACCCCTCTTCCATTTATTCCAATACCATAACTTACTAGGGCAGGATGTTCCCTGGAGATTTCAATCAACACTCTATTTGATCCTCTTATTTTCTTAAATTTTGAAATATGGGGACACCCCTTATATCCTCCCCCAGTATAGTCACACACACAAGATAATCCACTACAATCACAATTATAAAACTTGAATACATCTTTGGATGTCCTCAATTCTTCAACCTGTGCGTAGAGAGACAGCTATCCGGTTTTGTGTCTCAGCAAGGTGCAGTCTTCTTTCTTCTTATATGATGTTAAATAGTGTAGAAAGTGTACAATGTATTAATTCAGTTCAGTACTTTATTAGTCCAGCAAACTTTTCTTCTTATGTGATGTTAAATAGTGTAGAAAGTGTACAATGTATTAGTTCAGTTCAGTACTTTATTAGTCCAGCAAACTTTTCTTCTTATGTGATGTTAAATAGTGTAGAAAGTGTACAATGTTATTGTTATTGGTTCAGTAGATGAAAAGGTGTAATGCTTATGCGGTATAACAGTAATAGTACCTTAAAACAGCAAATCAGGCACTCTTCTTGAACTTCAGGACCAACGGTTTCTGGGTCTGGTCACTTGATATTTAACTGGGTCATTTACAGCTGCTGATTTCAGGTGTCTTGACTGCAAGAGGAAAACACAGAACAAAACGACAGTACACGGTCCTTTCCATCTGGCTGAAAGTTATGAGTTGCTATAGTGATCAGGGGAGGGCTAACTTCTTGCATATAACTTCTTACTCTCTATTCCCCCCTTATGGGCCAAATCTGGCCCACCTTCAAAGGTGTGCTTGAACAGAGCAGGCAGACGGCCATATAAAAGTTCAAAAGGGGAGAGATTGTACTTATTGCAATGTAAAGAGCCATGGGTAACACTTGAACCCATGTGGCTTGTTTTTCATATTTTTCAATTAACTGTTGGATCACTTCAACTGCTTCCTTAACATATCTCTGGGGAACACGTAGAGATTGTGCTCCAGGCTTTATTTGCACCACTACAGGTGTGGCATATTTTGCAAATCCAGGGGGGTTATCTTCAGCCCACAATTCTGGTACATCAAATAGCTTCCATTTGTCATCTATTTCTTCTGAGATCCCCATTAGTCTCCAGGTTTCACTGATTCCTAACTGTTCATCTCTAGGGACAGGAGGGGCTGCTTGTGGGCGTAGAGTTGAGACTCCAGTCTCTATCCCTACTGTGCCTCTTTCTTCATACCCAGCCTCTGCCCCTGTTGAGCCTCTGTCTCCATAATGCCTGGGGTATCCCATTCCTCTGGATGGTAGCCCACCATCAGATCCTCTTCCTGATCCTCTTCCATTTCCTCTTCCACTTCCTCTTTCAAATCCTCTTCCTCCCATCAGGCCTATCCTCTGGGGGCACCCTCTCTTCCAGTGGCCTTCTTGCTTGCAGTATGCACACTGATCTGGTCCCAATCCTGTCCTTCCCATAGCTAAGGCCAAAATTTCAAATTTATTGTCCTTCATATCCTGCTTTTTTTCTTCCTCCTTATCTCTGTTTAGAAAAACTTTCTTGGCCAGTTCCACCAGTTCACTAGTATTTCTTCCTAAAGCTCCTTCCAAGCGCTGCAATTTTCGCTTAATATCTGGTGCGCTCTGAATGATGAATCTTTCATTCAACATTTGTCGGTTAGCCACATCTTCCATATTTACTCTTGCATTGACTTTATCTGATTCAATAAGCTGGGCCAAAAAACCTTCTGGGGATTCTCCTTTCTCTTGGAGTATTGTGGCAGGAATGCTGAAATTAACAGGCCCTTTTGCTGCTTCTTTTAGACTGTCCAAAACTAATATTCTGTACTCCATTAAGGCTCCGAAATCTCTTCCATTGTTTGGGTCCCAATTGGGGTCTAGTTCAGCAGCTGCTAACCTTAATTCTTGCACTTTACCTTCTACTGTTGTTTGAACAACTTCCCTCAAAGGTGCAATAATTTCTGTTTGTTTTATTTCTGGGGTTTTAATTTCTTTCTGATCTGCAGCCAATGGTATAATGGAATTATCTACAGCCCCCACCTGTACTTTTTCCTTATGTTCTTTGAACAGTTTCTCAATGTATTTAGCTGCTTCAGGGTCTAATTCATTTTCTTTTTCATCTGGTGGATTTTGGGCTTCCTGTACTTTCAATTTTTCTTGATGTCCCTTATAAAGTCCAGCCATGAATTGGGCGATTTGGACTGTATCAGAGTCTACATCCTGTCTCCCTCCACCTGATTGGTTATGAATTTCATGATTTTGGATTTCTTGTACCCCTAACAGTACTGGAAGTTGGGCTTCTTGCTGTACCTCTACTGGTATTGTAATTTGTGGGGCTCTATGTACTGGAAATTGTACTGCTTGTTGTACTGGAATTGGTGGGTCTATGTGTACCCCTGCTTGTATTGGAAGGGGCCTGTAGTTTGGACTATAAGGCGGTGGAATAGTCTCCTCCTCTGCTTGTACTAAAATTGCTTTGTTTGCCTGAACTAGGATTGGTCTGTTAGAGCCCAGGTCTTTCTTCCCACTGTCCTCATCATCTGGAGGGGGCAAGGGAGGTGTCGAAACTTCTATTTTTGGCGCCAAGGAAGGCGCAGACGCTGTGGTCTTCATTTTCTGCCTATTTTTAAAACTTTCTGTCTTTTCTCTGGACAGGCATACTTTAGCATATTCAAACTTGCACTCTTTAAGCCAAGCTGGATTTCCTTCTACAGTTCTTTGCCACTGATAAATATATGGATATTGATCCCATTTTTGTTTATCAATCACTTTATGGGTTAGTTTAGTTATTAAAGTCAGATCCAGTGATCCTTCTTTGGGCCACCCTACGCCGAAGGTGGTCCATTCCTCGCTACAGAGGGTTTTCAAAGTGTCTGGGTTACAAGGGACTTTTCCTAAGTTCCTACTAAACCCTGCCTTAAAATTTTCTAACATATACTCAATTGGTGTCCTGGGGACACTGTTTTGCCCACCCATCTTCCTATCACACTACCACCGACCCGGGGCGCCCACACCACAGGGGGTCAGGGTCACCGTCAGGAAATGCGATGGTTTAACCTTCCCACAACAGTAAAAACCAGACACTGGAAAATTCGGAAACGCCGCCCGTTTTCCTCGTGGGTGTACCTTCCACGCTTCCACTCTCAAATGAGTGGGTACAGATACAGATACAGATACAGATTCCCTTCCCTTATAAAAACCAGACACTGGAAAATTCGGAAACGCCGCCCGTTTTCCTCGTGGGTGTACCTTCCACGCTTCCACTCTCAAATGAGTGGGTACAGATACAGATACAGATACAGATACAGATTCCCTTATCCCAAATACTTGCCTTGCAAGCTTTTAAACCAGCTCCTTTAATGACCATCTGATACGACTGTGGATCCTTGCTTCAGCGTCACTCCAGCAGTTGCGAAACCTCTTCACGGAGCTCTCTTTGTTTAGACTTCAAAGGGTCTAGATGCCGGCTTGCAGAGTGGTCCTTGGAAAGGCTTCGTCCCCTGCTGGGACAGCTTAAAGCACGAGAGGCAAAGGCTCTTTGCTGTCTTGTCCCATCTGGGGTGCCAAAACTGTTGTAGAATTGTCGTATCAGAGATGAGACAGGACAGCAATTCCAGATCATACAGATTCAAAGGTCTTTTATTGCGCAATGGTTCACAGATAGTATAGCTACTCAAGATCTGAGAACCACGAGGATTCAAAGACAAAGGTTTATAT
Organism: Furcifer pardalis; assembly: GCA_030440675.1. Lineage (NCBI taxonomy): Eukaryota > Metazoa > Chordata > Lepidosauria > Squamata > Chamaeleonidae > Furcifer > Furcifer pardalis. The sequence goes on along the minus strand of CP126893.1, from coordinate 173,027,698 downwards.
ACCCACTAGTAAACAGGAAATGCATGGCACCTCGACCATGTGGTGGTTTTACAATCTTAACACCTTAGTATTGGTCCCAGGGACAAAGGAATTCAAACTACACACTAACATTGGCTGGTGGCCAAAACTTCACACTTATCTATCCTCTACCATTGGGTACACTTATAAGCCCTCTATTCTAATGAGGAAAGGGTTTATTGCCTCTGCCTGAACAACAGGCAGGCAAGTTTTAACTGAATCATGTCACGCCACTTTGTAGGTTACTGAGAGGGCAAAGATGGAGTCTCTTTGGTTTTATATTTCTCTATTTTCCATCACACTTCCACCATCCTCCTCAACTCGCTCAGCTCTGTGCCCATTGTGTCTACAATACCATCTAGCCATCTCATTTTGGGCCGCCGCCGCCTTCTTTTGCCCTCCACCTTTCCAAGCATCAAGGCTTTCTCAAGTGAATCTTCTCATTTGATGTCTAAAGTACTTTAGCTTAGCTTCATCTTTACAATTTGACCTTCTAAAGAGCAGTCAGGGTTAATTTCTTCAATTCTAAGATCAACCCATTTGTTCTCCTCGCTGTCCAGGGGAATCTCAAAACTCTCCTCCCACACCACATCTCAAAGGCATCTATTCTTCTTCGCTCAGCTTTCCTAATGGTCCAGCTCTCACAACTATACATTGCTTTGACTATGCGAATTTTTGTTTGCAATTATTTGATGTCTCTACTTTTCACTATGTTCCCCAGGTTTCTGATCGCTTGCCTCCCAAGAATCAGTCGCCTTTTTATTTCATGGTTGCATTAGGTTAATTAAATTAAATTAAAATTTAAAAACTTTTAAAAGAATGACCCAAAATAACTGTCATCACTGTCGGTTGCTACTTGTATCCGAGCACACACACACACACAAGTTATTTTCTCAGCTGGTGGATGTGTCTCTGGCAGAAGAGTAGCGTGCCTTGGCGGGGCCCCGTATAAAAATTTGTTTGGGGGCCCTTAGGAAGGGTAAAGATTTGTTTTGCTTACGCACGTTGGGGGCCCCTGTGGCCCGGGGGCCCCGTATAATTGATACGGCAGATACGGCGGTAGCTACGCCTCTGGTCTCTGGTGACTCCACAAACCGATCCTGGCATAAAACATACAACCACACTCCGTACCTTGCATAGATGGTAAAGGGCATGGTTACAGTGGAAACTCAGTTAACAAACAGTTTGGTTAACTTAAAAATAACAGTAAAAAAGGAAATCCATAGAAAATAGTGGCTCAGTTTATAGATTTTTTCCCCCAGAATGGATTAATTAGTTTTCAATGCATTCCTATGGGAAACTGCGTTTCGGTTAAAGTATTTTGGTTTTCAATGCATTCCTATGGGAAATTGGATTCAGGGCATTCCTATGGGAAATTCAGTTAAAGTAATTTTCACTGTAAGAAACGTCTCAGAGAACACATTAATTGTGTTAGCTGAGGTTCCACTGTACATGGTACTTTAACTAATAAGTGCACCCACCATCCATGGGACATTATATATTTCAAACAGTATTGTTATCATTTTATTTGTTATTATTTTTTAATACAGTTAAACCTCGCATAAAGAGCACCTTACTTAAAGAGTAACTCTGAATGTTCACTTCACTTAACAAATAAAACCAACCAAAACCTTGCTTAACAAATAAATCAGGATTCACAATCCCGCCCCCCATTGGTCATTTACAACGCTGTTTAAAGAGCAAACTCGCTTAAAGAGCAATCCTGTGGAACGCATTATGCTCTTTAAGCGAGGTACAATTGTATATGTATATATTTATCCCCTATTTCCAAAAAGTTGCATATTCCTATCCCGATTCCACTCCTTTTTATTTAACTAAAACAAAAATTAATTGTTTAAAGCGCATTCTCTTGCTCTCTTGGTTTGTCCCATTGATTCATATCAGACTTATGGAAAACCTAATAAAAGCAGTTTTTCAAGCTATAGGAAGCACCCTAAGAGTACAGTATTTTCTTAATTTTATATATTTTATTATTTATTTTATTTATTATTTCTTAAATTTGTACCACCATGCCCTCACATTTGGAGCGACTCCAGGCAGCTTACACCAAATGTTACAAAATTTTAATGCTGTATTTTAATACTGTGTTGTTGTTGTTGTTGTTGTTGTTGTTGTTGTTGTTGTTGTTGTTGTTGTTGTTGTTGTTGTTGTTGTTAAACCTTCATTGGTATAAGAGGAGGCAAATAAAATAATTAACAAAATATACACAATCATTCCAACCACAGCTGGCCATACCTTACGCAACAAATTGTTATGAAATACAGTTGTCATACTTATTAAGTACTTTGTCTAGGAATTGGGAAACTATTTGTGAAATTTTGAGCAGAAAGTCAATAAGTATTGGTAAGTGACCACAGGCACAGCCTTTATTGGGAATTTATCCCTTAAAGCAGGGGTGATCAAACTTTTCAGGCTGGGGGACAGTCACGTGGTTGAGCAGGCCAGTCCCATGGTTCCTCCCACTGGAAGCGGAAGTAAAATGCACCTGCGCATGGACAAAAGAATGCCATAAAATTTAAATACACCCGTAGCTGTCATAAACATGTTTACAACAGTTGCAGGTCATTTATGGCAGATTTTTGCCCATGCACGGGCACATTTTACTTCCACTTCTGGGAGCAAGAGTGAGTGGCATGGGTGGCACAACAGACTGGATGATTTGGTGCCACGGGCTGGATCCAGTCCACGGGCCATAGTTTGAGCACCCATGCCTTAAAGGGTTTTAAATAAGTTCTTGGCAAAGAGACTAATTTAAGTTACAATTAGACATAATGTGTTGGAGCTATTGATGATTTCTGTACTGTACTTTTATTGTTATATTGTCAGGAAAAGACCTATTTCCTAATGCTTCCCAAGGCTTGAAATTGCTATTTTTCAGCTAGGCCTCATAAAAATCCATTTTTCTCTCTGTATACCTCATAGACTCATGTCACAAGATTGCCTGTTTTCCAGTATTTCTTATCTTTCTAGGTAGCTGAGATCCATGTTTTGTCTACATGCCAGAACACTGATTGCATACGTGTAAAAACAATCCATTGTTTTGAGAAAGTTATTCTCTGTTACCTGATTGGCCAAGGTTAAACCACCTGACCAGGAATTCTCCATTTTGGAGAACAGTTAGTTAGTTCGTCTCTGTTTCTCAATGGTCTAAGACCTCAATTTGGCTTATAGGATTTACTCTCCTTTTCACTATGATTACCTAAAGATACTTGGACTGTTCTTATTGGTCTGATTCTTTGTTATGACCTTTTAATCTACAGTTTTTCCATTGACTTTGCTATTAATGAATCTGAAGAATAAAACAGCTGTTTCTCTTTGAAGATTGTTGTTTTCCTTATCACACACACACACAAGGAAACTTGGCTGCATGCTACCTGAAGAAAAAGCCTCCCTTGTGCTGCTCTACTGCTAGAGCTCAGTAAGTACCTTTTTAAAAGTGGCTCAGGTCTCTCAAAGGTGAAAGGTAAGGGTTAAATATGTTCCAGAAATGAGCATATGCTCAGGAGCATGAGTGGGAGGGCCCTCAAAGAGACGCCTGAAGTCTGACATATATACCACCCTGTGTAGGTAGACAACCCACATGAGTGGTATATAAATGTAAATATATAAATATATAAATGTTTCCCATTGCTGCCCCCATCTAATACATCCCAAGAGTTTCTGTAGCCAAGTGAGTATTTGAACCGAGAGCTTTTGGGTCCTGACACAGAACACCATCGTACTGCCACGAAAAGTATACCCCAAAGGTGATTTGAACACACTGTGTCCTTAAACACATTTTCCATTGTGGTGGTTTCTATTGACCTATAATTACTTTTGTACTTTTGGTTGCTTAGGTCACTAATTTTGTATTTTCAAGGTCATTTGTGCATAAGGGTTGTGGGATCTCAGTATTTGTTGCTGCGTCTCTCCTAGTTGACCAGAGCTTGGCCACCCAGTCTTTCCAGACATTAAGGCTGCATGTGCCAACCTCAAGAGAAGCTAAAAAAAGTTTAACCAGGAGCCAGACCTTCTTGGTAGTGGCCCCATCAACTTAGAACACTTTGTTGTCTTGATTGGTTGGTTGGTTGGTGCACAACACCTTGACTAAATTGTCACTCTGAATCAGAGGCGTAGCTACCGCCGTATCTGCCGTATCAATTATACGGGGGCCCCGGGCCACGGGGGCCCCCAACGTGTGTGAGCAAAACAAATCTTTACCCTTCCTAAGGGCCCCCAAACAGATTTTTATACGGGGCCCCGCCAAGGCACGCTACTCTTCTGCTCTGAATGTTGTATATATCAGCAGTGGCAGCTGCAACTTGTATCCAAGAATGCATTTTCGTTCCCCTGAAGCAGGAAAATTGTCATTGGCGTAAATTTGTTTAAGGTGAATCCCAGCATGCCATTAAGTGATCCACACACTATGGTCATGGAGCCATCTGCTGCAGCACATGTGAAATGAGCCCAAGTGGTGGTAAAACCAACTGAGAAGTAAGTTAATCAGAAAATGCTTTTAAAGAAATCTTCCACCTTATCCAGTTTACAGTATGTAACAAGAGATTCCATAATGATGGCCCAACCACTGAGAATACCCTCCTTTTAGTTGAGTTCTTCTTGTCCTCACTTGAGGTGAGCAACTGCAGTCCAGACATTTGAGAAGACCCATTTAGTTGGGCTGTGTTCGTCACAGAACGATGTTCTGCCAAGTAAAAAGGTCCTAAACCAGTGTTTCCCAACCTTTGGTGTTTGGATTTCAATTCCCAAAAGTCTAAGCCAATTCCACAAAGCACTGATCAGCCAATGTATTGACTTAGGCTTCTGTGAATTGAAGTTCCCATGTGGGGCATAGACCCCACATTGGGAACCACTGTCCTAAACCATTCACAACTTTATAGAGTAGAACTATGAGCTTGAATAGGGTCCAGAGTCTACTACAGGTATAATAATAATATTATTATAATCATTTTGTGTCAGAAATTATTCTGGGTTGAAAGGATTTTTCCGCTCAGGGAACTCCCAAATAAGGCTCCTTTCATGTCCTCAAGAGCTGGGACAGAGAGACCAGGTGCTCAGTCCTTCATGCAGTACCGGAGTCTCAAACTACTGACTTGCCAGCCTTCCAGCTAACGAGGTGAGCTTCCTAACCACTGAGCCACCACAGCCCTTTGGTAACCAATAAAACGGTGCCAATATCTTAGATATCTGCTTCCAAAATCGAATCCCTGCCACTCGCTGGGCAACTGGCTTCAGGACTGTCTTCATAGGCAGCCCCCTGGAAAGTGCATCACAGTAGTCAATTCTCAAGCTTACACTACATGAACTTGGCAATCTACCTGAAATGGAAAAAGACTGTCCTGATCATGACAGATATTTCCTTCTCGATGGAAAGAGATGGGTCCCTCCAGCATGACTCCCAGATCCTGAATCTGGTTTTTAAGAGAAGCTTCACTCTGTCTAGACAATGCCATATACTGCATCTTATTTTATGTCAGTCCTCCTCTTGGAGGGGTGGGAATGGGCCACATGAAATGATGCCTGGGCCAGATGCGGCCCACAAGCCTTAGGTTGGAAACCCCTGCTCTAAAGTGATGGGTAAAATTAAGGAAGTGTTATCTGCACACCTCTCAAGCTCTAAATATTCAACCAGAAGAAATTTGCTGACCCAAGGGAGCGCATAAACCACGCAGCTTTTGGTTGCCGAAAATTGGCCAAATCACAGCTTCTTTTTCTAACGTGCCTATTTCAAGTTCTTAAAAAACCCATTCTCAGAAAGGGTTAAAGACAATGACTCCTTCGTCCTAGAGGGGCCCCTTGATGGATGCACTGGGGGAAAGCCTTCTGCGGGTGACACTTCCGGTCTCTGGTCCCCACCCCCTTTCGGCAAGCCAAGTCAGTCTTTTTGGAGGAAGCCCAGGCTGGGCTGCAGCGGAGGCTGGAAAAGTGGGGGGAGTATCTGGGTGAGTGGCACCGGGGTGGTGGTGGGGGTTGTATATTGGGGGGTGCCTGTGTTGTGCCTTTCTTTTATGAAAATGCACTTTTCTGATCTTGAAAATAATGTATATATTTAGATACAGTATGCAGTATAGCAGTTGCATTTATAATATACAGTACTGCCCTATAATAGACGCACACGTGTCTTTATTTTACATAGACGGGCCGATAGACACACGTGTCTTTGTCCTATCAAAAGGAAAGAAGTACCTAATATTCTTTATTTCTAGCATACACATGATTGATTGAGCCATCGATTCATTGATTGAGCCATTGATTGCATTGATTCATTGAGCCATTAATACATTAATTGAGCCATTAATTCATTCATTGATTGAGCCATTGATTCATTCATTGATTGAGCCATTGATTCATTGATTGAGCCATTGATTTCATTGATTGATCGAGCCAGTGATTGAGTCATTGATTTCATTGTCTATTTGAGCCATTGATTGATTAGCTATTGATTCTTCGAACCACTAATTGCATTTGTTGATTGAGCCATTGATTACCTTGACAGATGGAGCCATTGGTTCATTAATTGAGCCACTGATGGAGCCTTTTTGAAATCTCCAGGCGGCAGAGAAGTAGGGGTGGGAAAGGGGGGCGATTTCTACTAATTAAGTGACACAGACAGACACACACCAAAGGAAGGCCAGGCTGTTATGCTCCTCATTCCCTTCTAACTAGGGACCCTGTGCAAAACCTCCTACCAGAAAGTCTTGTTGTTCCCTTCTAGGTTGCAAAGCCAAGTGTTTCCACCACAGATTTCCACCATTTGAATGGGGTGGTGTCTAGGATAAAATTAGGGATGTGTAAATTGGTATGATCAACCTCCCCCCTAAAAAACCCCTCAAGTTTATACACCACTAGTTTAAACCAGCGATTCTCAACCTGCGGCCCACGGGCCAGATGCAGCCAATGGTACCATTTCATGTGACCCCCCCCCCATCGCCTCCACCACACCAGGAAGTGCCATGTGGTGGAGGAAGGGCAAAATGGCTGTCCGGACCCCGAAGCTGCCTGAGGGACCATGACCCGGCCCCCAGCTTTAAAAGATTGATAACTCCTGGTTTAAACCTACTTAGGGCTGGAGTCTTGTATCTAACTGTACAGGGCAGAATGAGAGGGCAATGGGTTCCCCTGCATTCAGGAGGAAGAAGAGTTTCCTCTCCCACCCTCTCTATAGGGAGCTCATCCCTCTCGGGGGTTCTTCTACAGAAGTCAAACCTTGGGGGATCTTCCTTCCTGCTGAGATTCTCCCAAGAGGCAGAAATGGGATATTGACCTCCTATTAGCTGGTTTTGCAGTCCAATACCGAAGTCACTGAGCTCAGCCAACTGTAAACAAAGTAGGTAAAGGTAAAGGTTTCTCTTGCTCAAAAGCCAGTCGTATTTGACTCTAGGGTTCAGTGCTCATCTCTGTTTATAGCCAAAGAGCCAGCACTGTTTGCATTTGCAGACGTTTCCGTGGACATGTGGCCGGCATGACTAGACACTGAGTGCACAGAATGCTGTTTACCTTCCCACCGAAGTGATCCCTATTTATCTATTTGAAATTTCTTTCGAACTGCTAGGTTGGCAGGAGCTGGGACAGAGACGGGTGCTCATTCCATCATGCAGTACTCAGGTTTTAAACTGCTGGCCTTCTACCTCCCAGTCAGCGTCTTAACCACTTGAGCCACAAAATACATCTATCCTTTCCCCCCTCCTTTCAGACAACCGATCTGTTCAACTTGCAATAGATTTTTGCCTCCTTTTGATGCAGGAAAGGAGCAAGAAATGGCAGAAAAGAACTGTTTAAAGAAAGACGGAGAGCATGCCTCATTCAAAATACATAACGGCAGCTCTTCCATTCTTTGTGTCTTTTAGCCAAAGCCCAGGAAATATTTCAAAACTGAGATCCTGGACCCGATCCTTCTTTGAACACATTTAGGACTGATTGTCTTTTTGCTGAAGATGGAGAACTGGATCAGAGGATGTAACCTGGAATCCACTTCCCAGTTGACAGACCAGTCAGAAGGTTTTCTATTGAGGCAAGCAACTCGTTTCAAGGAGGAAGAGAAGCTGGTAAGAACTTAATTGTTTCTTTTCCTCCAGCTCAAATATTTTATACAGCTATAAACACAAACAATAAAAAGTAAAATCTCATAACATTACAGAAGAAAAAAACACATAATCTTAATAAAAACAAAATCGGCCCACAGCTCCATTTCATGTGCCCCCACCCATCCCTCCAAGGGCATTTGATGAACAAAATGGCTACCCCTTTGAAGTTCTTGGGACAAAATGGCTGTTCCCATCGTGCAGGCAGGGCAAAATGGCCATCTGGCCCTCAAAGTTGACTAAGAGAGCATAACCCAGCCCCTGGCATGAAAAGGTTGGCAACCACTGGTATAAACTACTATGTGCGCCCACCACCTTAATGGGATATTATATACCTCCCCCTATTTTTCCTCTATACAAATTTTTATTTATTTATAAACTTGTCCTGGCCTCCTTTCTCCTTCACTAAGACGTATTCAATACATTCTCCCCATAAAGTCAGACATTTTAAAATTGTCCCTTTTAAAATTATAGTCAATCTGTCATTTGCTGCCATATTCCATGTCTTCCAGTTCAAATTCACAATCTGTTTTCTATTTTTTCACAATAGTAAAAGTAAAGGTCGCCTTTGCACGAAAGCCAGTTGTATCCTACTCTAGGGTATGGTGCTCATCTCTGTTTACAGCCAAACTGGTGTCTGCATATGCATCTGCAGACATTTCTGTGGCATCCTTTACCCTCAATAATGTTTGTTCTTGCCATAAAGCTCTTCCTGGATCAGAGCCACTTGAGGATCATATCCATTCAGAAGATGCCGGGGGTCATTCTCTAAATATTCAGTTAGTAGCTGGACTGAAGCACGGCCCCCTTTCCTACCCAACACCCTTTCATGTGCCATGAGCTTTGAAATTCATTTTCTCTCTTTCCCCCTTTTCAGTGTCTAAAATATTGTTTCTGGTTTAGGGATCGTCAGAATCGGCCGCTGGTTTCTCTCAAGCAGCAGAGGCACGACTGGGCAGTGCAAAGCATAGACCTTTATTCTTAACGAGCACGCAGGGAAAGGGTGAAGGAGCTATATTATTTGGTAAGGATCTGGTTGCTTTTATTTCTTCTTAGCCTGCCTCTGACTGCCTGGCCAGGTTATCTTGCTATGGTGATAGAGTAGACCAGGAGTTCTCAACATTTTTATGCCAGGGGCCAAGTCATGTTCCTTCAGCTTTGCGGGCTGGATGGCCATTTTGCCCTTCCTCCACTGCATGGCACTTTGGTTGTGGTGGAGGCAGTGGGGGGGCCACATGAAATGGTGCCACCAGCCACAACCAGCCCGTGGGCCGCAGGTTTAGAATCCCTGGAGTAGACGATACTGCCAGCAACTCAATGGTTAACAAACCTGACAACCCTGAGGACTGACGGCCTTGGGTGCCAAAGTCCACAAGGAAGGGTTATGGTCTCCAAGTGCATTAAATCCTAATTGAATCCATCTTGATGAAGAACAGCAGCTTCATTACCGTATATACTCGAGTATAGGCCGAGGTTTTTAGCCCCAAAAGGGGACATGGCTTATACTCGGGTCAACAACCACGAGGATCCCAAGACAGTGCTGGATTGAGATGTGCCAACAATTTAATAAATGTTACCATATTTTTATGTATTTTGATTATTGAAACTCACTAGCAGCTTATACTCGGGTCAATCTATTTTCCTGGGTTTTCAGGTCAAAATTAGGTACCTCAGCTTATATTTGGGTTGGCTTATACTCGAGTATATATGGGTAATGCTGACCTGGGGCTGAGGACCAGACTGACTCGCTGACTGGATCAGTGGTACTATGGAGTTTACGGTGCAATGCGGAAGGCAGATGGAAGGCCACTGCATTATATTCTCAGGACAGTCTTCATGATACGAGTACACAGAAAGAGCCTCCTTGAAGATTGTGTTCTTTTTGAACCACAATCGGGTGTACCCTGGTAATGGCAGCCTTGTGTTGCCGGCTAATCTTTCTCAAAGGAACTGCAGAATGGACTCTCCACAAGGTGACTTTATTTTGGCACTTTCACGTCTCGCCTAGACACAGAAGTAGAAGTCTGCCTCTCTCGTACATCCTAGTTTCCCCAGAGTCTGCGCAGAAATATGTTCTAGTTCCCTGAATCCATGCAGATACAGTACTGGAAATATTGACCTGGTCAAAATGTGAAGAGAGCTCTTTCCAAAGAAAGAAGGAATATTTTCCCATTGGCTTGATTTCTCTTGCAGGTCCTGGAAACTTGCTGGAAGCAAATTCTCTCTCATCTCTAGTTTTGGGAGGAACGGAGACCACTTGTGTGCAACCAGATCTGGTAGGGTGAAGTCAGTGGATATAAGCAATAATAATGTTATGTGGGACTTTAAAATCCAAACAGATAGACATCTGACTCCCAACACACCAGATATAACTGCTGTGGAAAAGAAGGCCTAGTTTTTTGACATTGCTGTACCAGGAGATGTACGAATTGAGGACAAACAGCTAGAGAGAATCACAAAATATTGCGATTTGCAAATTGAAGTTGAGTGTTTATGGTGGAATAAATTTGTTGTTGTACTCATCGTGATTGGAGCCCTTGGAGCAGTGTTTCCCAAATGCTGGTGTTTGAACTTCCCAGAAGCCTAAGCCAGTATATTGACTGATCAGTGCTTTGGGGAATTGACTTAAGCTTCTGGGAATTGAAATCCAAACACCAGCATTTGGGAAACACTGCGCTTGGAGCAATACCTAAGGGACTCACTAGAATCCAGAGTTCTCCACCTTTTTAAGCCAGGGGCCAAGTCACACTCCCTCAGACAGCTTCAGGGGACGGAAGGCCATTTACCCTTCCCCCACCACATGGGACTTCTGGCTGTAGTAGAGGCAGTGGGAGGGTACACATGAAATGGTGTCAAGGACCGCATCCGGCCCACAGGTTGAGAATCCCTGTCCTAGATATTTGGAAATTTTGGATCTATTGGACTTGAATACCTTAACTTTACAAAAAAAAATCATTACTAGGAACTGCCTGTATACTTAGAGCAAGGGTTCCCAACTTTTTCAAACCAGGGGCCAGGTCACGCGCTCTCAGTCAGCTTCAAGGACCGGATGGCCATTTTGCCCTGCCTGCACGATGGGGGTGGCCATTTTGTCCCAACAGCTTCAATGGGGTAGCCATTTTTATTTCTTGAATGCCCTTGGAGGGGTGGGGGCACATGAAATGGCACTGTAGGCCAGATCTGGCTAATGGGCCTTAGGTTGGGAACCACTGCCCTAGATATTTAGAAATTTTAAATCAATTGGAGTTGAATATCTTAAGTTTATAAAAAAATCATTACTAGGAACTGGCTATATGCTTAGATGTTACCATAACAGTTCTTAGATCCTTGGCTAGGTCTTGGGCTGTTCATTTTATACCAGTCTTTGACTGTGAATCTAATGGTAGATTTTAATACTAATGATAATAATAAAAATAATTATTTACTTCCTTCCCTCTGAACATGATATAATCTGTCCTGTTCTGTTTGCTGCCCGCTGGGAAGACTTAACAGTACTGTCAAAGGAATGGTTGAATCCTGCACTCTAAACCACTTTTGTGGTTTAATTCTCCTCTGGGTTGGACTTAGTTATAGGGATGGGCTGGTTTGGGGTTGGTTATTCTTCTTTAGAATTCAGCTCCTAAAGGTAAGGGCCGCCGTTGCTTGAAAGCCAGTCGTATCTGACTGTAGGGTTCAGTGCTCATCTCTGTTTCATAGCCAAAGAGCCAGCGCTGTCTGAGTCTGCAGACATTTCCGTGGACATGTGACAGGCATGCCTAGACACCAGGGTGGACGGAACGCAGTTTACCTTCCCACCAAAGTGATCCCCATTTATCTATTTGCAATTTCTTGCTTTCAATCTGCTAGGTTGGCAGGAGCTGGGATGGAGACGGGAGCTCATCCCATTGTGCAGTATTCTGGTTTCGAACTGGTGACCTGCCGACCTTCCAGTCATCAAGTTCAGCATCTTAACCACTAAGTCTAGTGGTTCCAGCCCAGCAACCACACAACTGCGCTTTTCCACATTTCAGCCACCTAGAATTGTCCTTGCCTCTGAGCTTTCTCTGGTCCTTGATTCTGGCTGTTAATCAAAGGAAGGAAGGAAGGTAAAGAAAGGACATTAGTGATTTAGTTGGTTGGTTGGTTTGGTTTGGATGACGCAGTGCTTTCTGGAAGTCATAGCTCTTCTGGAGAAACCCTCTGTACAGCCTAATTGGCCAGGAGGTGTCACCCTCCAGTGCTCTCCCCTCCTGGGATCCTGTGAGGGTAGGAGTGGTTGAGGAAAGAGTGCGCCCTACTGACAGAACTCTTGCATTACAGGCAAAGCTAACACGTGCCCTCTCCCTTCAGGCCTCAGTTAATTTCGAGGATGTGGCTGTGTATTTCACCAAGGAAGAATGGGCGCTGCTGAACCAAGGCCAGCGGGCTCTGCACCGGCAAGTCATGGAGGAGAATTTTGCTAATGTGACATTTCTCTGTAAGCTTTTCTTTTCTTTTGGGCAGATCAAAGCAGTTGACAAATTGATGATGATGATGATGATGATTATTATTATTATTATTATTATTATTATTATTATTATTATTATTATTATTATTATTATTATTATTATTATTATTATTATTGGAAGTTGTTATTCTGATTTCTTATACAGAAAAGACCCGTTTTACAGAACATGATTTCCCAGAGCACATTGTATCTGGTGGGCAATAAAAAAAACCACCCGCAGCCATTCTGAGCACTGTTGTGGCAGTAGAGTGTTCTGGAGAGGAGATGAAGTGTTTTCATTATTATTATTATTATTATTATTATTATTATTATTATTATTATTATTATTATTATTATTATTATTACTAATGCATTCTTATGGGAATGCCTTGTTTTACAGAAAAAAGTTGAGTTAAGGAAAAAGCTATGGAACGGACATTTTCCGTAAAACGGGGTTTTATTGTATGTATATTTTATGGTTGTGGGTTATATATATTTTATATCAGGGGTTTGCAACCTACGGCCCATTGGGCAAAATAATCCAGTCCCTGCCTTCACTCCAGTTGCCCTAGTTGCTGCCGCCGAAATTGGCCGTGGACTCCTTTACGGCCATGTAAATGCATTTACATAGCCATAAATGAGTCCATGGCTGTCCTAAATGCGTTTTCTACAGCTGTAAATTAGTCTGTGACCATCGTAAACGCATTTACGACAGCCACAGAAGCATTTTACAGCACAAGTCCAGCCTGCTCAGTTTCCTAAGGGGGGGGGGGGCGTGGTCTGGCCCGTGGCTGGAAAATGTTGAAAACCCCTGTTTCATATACTGCAAGCCATCCTGAGTGGTGCTTGCATCAGAAGGGCTGGGTATAAATATACAGTATGTATGTGAGTGAGTGAGTGAGTGAGTGAGTGAGTGAGTGAATGGATGAATACCACAGAAGTACCCATATTTGCCGGCATATAAAACGACTGGGCGTATAAGACGACCCGCCAACATTTCCACTCAAAATATAGAGTTTGTTATATACTCGCCGTATAAGACTACCCCGTCTTCCGCACACCTTCCACACACCAAATAAAACATAAAAGAACATCAGATTTGATTTCAACATCTCCCTGTGGCTGGCACTAGTGTGCAAGTGTGCATGTGCAAGCTCTGCTTAGACAAGAGGCGGGGCAGAGCGCCACTGCTTCCTGGCGAGCAGAACAGGCCGGTCATTCCGAAAAGGCTGGCACCCCTGTCTCGCTGCTGATGCTCGCCGCAGCCACGTTAGATACCGCACAATACTGGATGGTATGTAGAATGAGATGGGTGGGCATCGGGAGACCACTATTGGCACCAGGTGGGCATCGGGAGGCCACTATGGGCACCGGGCGAGCATCGGGAGGCCACTATGGGCAGCTATGTCTATCCCAACTGAAGTGCACCCGGCGTATAAGACGACCCCCCCACTTGGAGGCATGTTTTTCAGGGGGGAAAAGTAGTCTTATACGCCAACAAATACTGTACATCCTCCCTTTCAGGCACAACCTAGGTCCTCCTAGTTAAGTAGCTCTGTCAGCTCAGAGGGTGTTTGGGTTGGCCGTGCCTAGAAGTCTTCTGTTACAGCAAGAAGGGGTCTTCTTATTTTCCATTCCAGCTGCGACCAGATTTTTGTTTTCCTTTTTTTAGCTCCCGATGGGATGGAGAACAGAACCGAAGAGGAGCTGCATAAAGTGTGCTTTGGTGGCTTTATTGACCAGAAGGGGAAGCGATGTTTGGAATACGGGAAGAACGCCAATGGTAAAAGCAGCTTAACTTCCCAGCAGAGAATTCAGGGGGTAGAAAAACTGTTTAAATGTCTGGAGTGTGGAAAGAGTTTCAGCCACAAAAGCACCCTCGTCACCCATCAGAGAATGCACACCGGAGAGAAACCTTTCAAGTGCTTGGAGTGCGGAAAGAGCTACAGCCGGAGCACCCATCTGGTCTCCCATGTCAGGATCCACACCGGGGAGAAGCCCTTCAAGTGCTCGAAGTGTGAAAACAGCTTCCGTGACAGTGCCAGCCTGATTTCCCACATGAGGATCCACACGGGAGAGAAACCCTTCAAATGCCTGGAGTGCGGGAAGAGCTTCAGCCACAGCACGAACCTCACCTCCCACCAGCGGATCCACACAGGCGACAAACCCTTTAAGTGTTCTGACTGTGGGAGGAGCTTCAGCGACCGCAGCACCTTGAGTGCCCACCAGCGGATCCATACGGGAGAGAAGCCATTCAAGTGCTCCGAGTGCGGGAAGAGTTTCCGCCAGAGCACCAGCCTTACCTCTCACATGAGAACCCACACGGGCCAGAAACCGTTCGCTTGCCTGGAGTGTGGGAAGAGCTTCAGCCAGAGGACCCACCTGGCTTCCCACGTGAGGATCCACACAGGACAGAAGCCGTTTGAGTGCTGGGAGTGCGGGAAGAGCTTCCGGCAGAGCCAGAGCCTCAGCGCTCACCTGAAAATCCACACGGGGGAGAAGCCCTTCAAATGCCTGGAGTGCGGGAAGAACTTCCGACGCCGGGCAGCCCTCGCTTGCCACCAGAGGGTCCACGTGGCGGAGAAATCCTTTAAATGCTCCGAGTGCGGGATCAGCTTTAGCAAGAGGGCTCACCTCGACTTCCACCAGACGATCCACACCGGGGAGATCCTCTTTAAGTGCTTGGATGGCGAAAAGAGCTTTGCAGAGTCCCCTCCGCTTCCTTCTTACCATCAAGGAATCCACCGAGGTGAGAATGCTGGCATTATTTCTCTACATTTTTAATCTTTGGGTTGTTTTCCCTCATATTTAATGAGAACAGTAAACATAACACCCCCACATTATCCACTATCATCAGACTCATTCCACCTTCCAGAGACCTGTACCCTCTTCCAGAAGCCCACATAAACCTTTGTGCTGCTTCAGGCTACCAGTGGTCCTACTCCTGGCTAGATAAATCTATGATAGCTTTCAATCACTGACTGTTCACCCCATCGGCTCCACCACACCAGGAAATGCCATGTGGTGGAGGAAGGGCAAAATGGCCATCCAGCCCCTGAAGCTGTCTGAGGGAGCGTGACTCGTTCCCCAGCTTTAAATGGTTGAGAACTCCTGATATAGGCGATCGTCATGGCAATCAGCAATGAAGGCTGTCCTGAGTATATTATGCTGTGGCCTTTCATTTGCCTTCCACATCGCAGGATGACCCCTGTATCACTGATCCAATTCTGCCAGTCACTTTCTGGTCCTGAGCCCCCTTGGCACACAACGTCCTCCTCGGCCCCAGGCCAGTATGGATGAAGTTGCTGCCCTCCATCAAAATGGATTCAAGTGGGATTTAATCCACTTGGGGGACCCTCACCCTTCCCTGTGGACTTTGCCAAGGCTGTTAGTCCTTATTTTTATCAGGTTAGTTAACTGCTGCCTGACACTCAGCATTGAGTCACTGGCTGTATAGTCTACTCTATTACCATAGCAGGATAACTTGGCCAGACTGGGATTTTTAAAATTAGTAATCAATAAATAACGCTGCCTCTCTGTTTGCCTCCTTTTCCAACATGTTCTCTATCTTTCCGTTACAGATGCCGATGGAGCCATGCCGGGAGATTTACTGATGATCCAGCCAAGCCAGGGACATTCCTAGCTCTACAATACAAATGACGAAGATTTTAAACCGGCCATTTTATTTCACTCTGCGTCTCAGTACCGTAGTTTTTTGGGGAACAGGAGTCCTAGAGGAAGGACTCAATTTGAGATCCTCTTCTCATCAATTTGAGATCCTCTTCTGCATCTAGAATCCATGTGTTGCATCTGTTAGCTGTTTCTGCCTTGCAAATCTTTCGAAAAGGATTTTGGGAGGTTTAATATGAGTTTGGGGGAGGGAAACAGAATTACTGTACAAGGATATTTAATGGAGGTGAAGTTACACAATGTCTGCCTACGTACGTGTCTTTAAATAGAGAAAGGTTGGTGTACAATACAAAGAGAATTAGAATAGTCAACTGTGATTGTGATTTCTTTTTTTCAGTTACACAATCATGTTCTTATTTGGAGTTTTGCCATTTTCCTTCGCTCCACCGTTTGCTGTCTGTGCATTTTCTCAATAAATTCTCTTTGCATGGATTTGCATTGTTAATAAAGATTTAGGACCAGGGGTTCCCAAGCGGCCCATGGCGCCATTTCATGTGCCCCCACCCCTCCAAGGGCATTAGAGAAACAAAATGGCCACTCCTTTGAAGCTGTTGGGATAAAATGGCCACCACCATCCTATCATGCAGGCAGGGCAAAATGGCCATCTGGCCCTCGAAGCTGACTGAAAGAGCATGACTGTACAGGCGCGTTTTACTTCCGCTTCCGGGAGCGATGAAGGCGTTGGGGGCCAGATGAATTGGCGTTGGGGGCCGGATCTGGCCCCCAGGCCATAATGACCAGCCCTCTGAACCATGTGACCAGCCTACGGCCCAAAAGGTTTGTGCACCCCTGGCTTAGTGCACTGTCTGGGTGGTTCACACATTAATTAGCATTTTGCCCCCAACAATGCTGGGTATTTTACTGATCTCCTGAAAGGATAGAAAGCTGAGTGAACCTTGGATCCTGGTTAGGGTCAATGTCACAACCTTTTGGTTGCAAGATAGCAATTTAACCACTGCACCACTAGGACTCCTCCTTACAGCTCAATTTCTTAATGGTGTTGAATTATGCACAATAGTAGGCTGGCCTGTGAGCCCAGTAAAGTTTTAAGAGTACCACATGTACGCACACATAATGAGGATTAGATGGGAGGCATGGTCTAAATCAGTGGTGCCCAAACTAAGGCCTGGGGGCCGGGTGCAGCCCACGAAGCCAATTCATCCGGCCCACGAAACCCTCGTTACTCCTGGAAGCGGAAGTAAAACGTGCCTGTATGGGCGTGTTTTACTTCCGCTTCCAGGAGTGACGAGGCCATGTGAGTGAACCTTGGATCCTCGAGTCTCGACCCAAACTGCCTGACACAGCCTTAGATGCTTTGACTAGCCAGGCAGGACATGGATCCAATTCACAGGCAGTGGGCCGGATGAATTGGCTTCGGGGGCCACACCCAGCCCCCGGGCCTTAGTGACCGGCTCACTGAACCACATGATTGGCCCATGGCCTAAAAAGTTTGGGCACCCCTGGTCTAAATTGAATGACTCAGGCTTAGCTAAGCCTAGGTCCACCCAGGCTTCCTGTTCCTGCCTCAGTGTTCGCTGACAATCTCCTTTCTAAGCAGGAAACTGGGCCTAGCTAAGCCTTAAAATCTTTTCAATTGAGGTCTTTCTCGCAGCTGAGCCACATTTAGGCTTCTGTAAACCAAGGGGCTGTGGTGGCTTAGTGGTTAAGACACTGCGTTTGATGACCAGAAGTCTGCAGCTTGAGACCAGAGTGCTGAGTGAGCCTCTGTCATCTGTCCCAGCTCATGCCAACCAAGCATTTCAGTAGCAAGAATTCTACGTACCCTACCTAGAAAATCCTTGACAAGGTTTCTATAAATCAGAATTCAATTCAAGACTTGTGGTTGTTTATAAGGAGTGGATTATCTTTGCCGCCACTACCATAAGTCAGGGATTTGAAGATAGGTCAAGAAACAAATGGTTGGGATAAAATGGTAATGGGGGGAATTGTACAGTACGGCCACTGAGAAAATCCACCTGCAGGTATTTTGCAAGACCTATCTGGTTGCTTTGGATCTTCAGATGTCTGGGATAAAAAGGTATGTTTTATCTTTTTGGAATGAGAGGATGAATATATATTTTAAAATGTAATTATATTCAAAATAATTGAGAAGGTTTATAATGTCCCACCGGTCCTCAGTTGGCCCTGAGGAAGTGGACAGGCTTCTTGGATCTGTTCGTGCCACTGCCTGTGAATTGGATCCATGTCCTGCCTGGCTAGTCAAAGCATCTAAGGCTGTGTCAGGCAGTTTGGGTCGAGGCAATTATAAATTCATCTCTGCAGAAGGGTTTTTCCCCAGCACCCTTAAAACATGCTTTGGTGCGCCCTCTCCTGAAAAAGCCATCCCTCAACCCTACAGTACTTACCAACTGCCAACCAAACAGATCCGGTGCGTAATCTGGGGGTCCTCTTGGACTCATGACTAATGCTCAAAGATAATAAAAAGTTGAGCACTCCTGATCTAGAAGGCTCCAAGGCCTTGTGTGTGAACTCTTCTGGGTTTTAAGGTTTTTCTAATGGTCCCAAGTCACAAGTGTATCTGGTGAGAACACAAGAAAAGGCCATTCCAGACTTGCTCCCAGATTCTGAAATACACATCCCAGGAAGGCTAAGTTTGAACCCTCCTGTCTTCAGCAGTCTTGCTCGGATCTTGCAAAGGCCGTGGCTTCCTTTGTGGAGTAAACTCATCTCACATTTGGTCTTCCTCTTTTCCTACTAAACCCCATTTCCCCTTTCCATTAGTCCTCTCTACTGAGTGCTTTTATGCCTCCTTTCTGTACAAAATATCCTGCCCACTCCATCAAACTCAAAGCTCGAAAATGGTCCCATGTTCCAGACTCCTATTTCCCTTGGCTGGTTGTGGGATTCCCAGTTAACACTGACCCCAATGGGGCTTCCAGAGCGAATGGGTTGAAGTTTGAAGGGGTGGCTTTACCAGTTCCCTGTTCTCATTCATTTAATACACCACCCCCATTGATCCAAGCACAACTCTGGGCTGTTTATAACAGGCCACAAAACTAAACAACAAAATTAAATAACAAACATTAACAAAACACCTGGATGGCATTAAGAAATATAAAATGTAGCTTATTGATTAATAAGCTACATTTTCTATTCGCAGCAAAATATACCTCAATCTGCAACAACAAATCATAACTGAATTAAACCTAAATTATTATTATTTCATGTCCAGATCCGGTGTTATAAAGATTAGAAAGCAGGGTTATTTGTGGTTGTATCCACAGTCCTTGTTGAGGCTCTTTCTGAAATTTGAACTTGAATTGAAAATACAGTAATAGAGTTCATCAATTGAGGGATTTTGGCTGTACAGAGATTTGAACCCAGGGCTCTGGCAACCTGCCACATCTTCCTCTCCATTGGGTATCTATTGGGGCTTTTCTAGCCCCAAATCATAGATAGATAGATGGATAGATAGACAGATGATTGACAGATAGATGGATAGATAGATAGACAGACATAGATACGTGGGCTTTGGGGCTCTTGAGCAAGTTCTCCCTAAGGCCAAAAGAAGGGGGCAGGCCCTATCCCATTGTCAAGTAAATACAGTACAGTATCTTAAAAATCAGATGGGCAGGACTTGGGGAAAGAAAGGGATTTGACTACAAGGAGTCTTGTCTAGTTGGGTCAAAGTTGAGTTGGGACCTCTTACTTATGGGATTTTAGGTAAGTTTTCTTCGACCCCTCTCTGGGTAGTGTAGTTATATAAATATTTATACATGGCCAGCAAAGGTGATTGTGATGTTATTATTTTTTAATTATAGGGTTTTATATCTCTTCCCCCACCCCCCCAAAAAAAACAGGGTAAAAGCTAAACAAGATACAGCAAAGTCTTTCTGAATACAATGGGTGTCTTTTGAAGACGGTCCTTGTAGGAATAGAGCTTCCCTCTAGACGTAGGGACAGTCTATCTGCCTACCAAATGTTGGAAAGGAATGTTACAGGTTTGATTTTTATTATTATTTTTCATTGTTATGATTCAAAATATAAAAAAGGTTGTTGGAGATGTGAAGAAGAAGTCGGGGCATATTTCCATTTATGGTGGGAGTGTAAGGCTGTGAAGGAAATAAGGAATTTGTTTTAAATCAAATTATTGTCTATAAAACTGGAGATGTGTCCTAAAATTAATGGACTTTGTAAATGAACAGATAGAACGGAATAAGGAAGAAATGATTATTTATATTTGTAACAGTTCTGAAATTATTTTAAAAATGGAAAGTAGATTGCAAATTTGAATTAGTATGATTGGTATAAAGAGATGTGGAATATATTGTAGTTATAAATGATAAATAAACATGTGGTTTCCCTTGCTCGAAAGCCAGTCGTATTCAACTCTAGGGTTCAGTGCTCATCTCTGTTTCAAAGCCGAAGAACTAGCACTGTCTGAGTTAAAGGTAAAAACGGGGTTGGAAAAACCTGACTTAAGAGAAATATGGGGAGAATATTAAGATTATGTATTACTGAATGAGAAAAGAGCAAAGCCAGAGCAAGATGGCCAGCGTTGTCTGCCTCTACAGACGTTTCCGTGGACATGTGGCAGGCATGCCTCAACACCAGAGTGTACGGAACGCTGTTTGGCAGGAACTGGGACAGAGACGGGAGCTCACCCGTTATGTAGTACCCGGGAATCGAACTCCGAGCTTTTAATACATATATATTTGTTATGATGTTTTTCTTCGTTTATTTAAAAAAATAATAGAAATTAAGAGGCGGGAACCCTTTACATTGCCATTTAAATACAGTACAACCCTTGTTTTTCTGGCTATAATTTATAAAAAGCAAAATATGTTTAAGGATTGGAAACTAGCGCTTGCGTTTCTCATGCAGGTTTTACTCCATGCTTTACTCTCTTCTAGCATCTATTCTTTTGTCTTTTTAAACAGATTTTTAGAATTGTTTTAACAGGAATACTTTTTAGCATTTATTTGCTTGCTGGTTTGTTCATGCATTCTTATGCTGCCTTTCTTCATATAAATAATGTTTTATTGATTTTAACAAGGGTCTTTTAAAAAAATATTTATCACTGCTGCAATATTTGTGTCATTAAATCAGGGACAAAAAAAGGATGGAATTTTTAAAGAAACAAACAAACTTGGTTCCTGGCTTGCACCTGGGTTTTAGGAAATCTGAAACTTTTCTTTTGTTTTCAGAAACAAAAAGCCAAGAGTTTAGAGAAAATGATTTGAACCCTTGGGCCAATTATCACAGGGTTAGGTTTAACTGTTTTAATGGGATGCTCTTGATAACACAACTGTGGCTTTATTAGCTGTAAATTGCCACCATGAACCTGCATAAATTGTTTAAGAGATAAGGACAGATGTAAAATTAAAAAAGAACAATTACTCCTCTCCCTCAGTGTGGTGATCCTATTGTAAAGGGGGGGGGGGGGATGCAAATGGTTTATATAAACTACTGATCTTAAATTTCTCCTATGCTGCCAGGTTTATGGGTCCTTGATAAATGTCACCATTTCTGTTGGTATGCTAAAATCCAGTATTTAGGGCTTATGGAAAAGTTAATGGCTCACATCCTGGCTGTGTAAAGAATTTCACAAAAACATGGATGTTTCTGCATTCAAATGAAGATCATTTATCTTCCCTTACTCATTCAGCTAATTTCCCTGATCTCATGGGTTCAATGGGTTCTGTTGACACCTTGTTGTTGTTGGGTTTTTTTTTTTTTGAGGGGGGGGGAGGCCTGCAAAAATCCTTTCAACCCAGAGTAATCTGTGACACAAAAATGAAAGATCTTACGGAATTTGTCATTTAATGAAGTTAACATTCTGAATGTATTTTGATAATCACAGTAAAGAAGCAACTAAAATAAAATAAAGAAAAAAAAATCTGTTGCTGCTTTTAAAAAAAACCCACGGAAATTTATTATTTATTTATTTATTTAGATTTATTATCCCGCCCCAATAAGGCGAACCTGACTCCAGGCAGCTTACAGAAAAGGGGGAGAGACTATACACAATGCAAAACAATTAAACAATCTCCCTACAAATACATAAATTAAAACCTTAAGGTTCAAAATTACTTAAAAATCAATTTTAAAAGAATTAAACTATGAATTTACAAAAAATCTAAAAGATTTAAAAAGTTAAAAGGTTTAAAAAGGTTTAAAAAGTTTAAAAGTGCAAGGGAGGGGTGGCTGTACCATCAGATCAACCACCCAACATGGGACCCCATATTACTGGATAAATAAATTGTTATTGTTGTTCAGATGCACAGTTAAGTCCGACTCTTTGCAACCCCACAGGCCAAAGTATGCCAGGCCAGACTAAACATGATCCACAGGGGAAGGAACTGGCAACGCTCTCCAGTGTCCTTGCCAAGAAAACACAACGTAAATTGCCACCAGATTTCTGGCCAATTTTGGGTGGGGGCTGTAGTGTAAACCCTATGTTTGTGACTGCTGGAGGATTCTCAGAGAGGGTACAAAAAGGGGACAACGTGTGTCTCCTGTTGATCCCAGGAGGTGGACAATCCAAGAGTCCCAAATCCCCATCTCTAGATGGGTGGTAAATAAATAATTTTCTTTCTACTTCTTTCGTAAAACAATAAATGAAGCCACTTTCCTGTGTGCTGTAGTTTGAGCACCTGAGATGTAGACAGATTAACTTGAGACTTATTGTCAAATGACCAGAGTATAGACACAACACACAACTAAAGTGTGCACTTGGTGATGAATGGACGTGGTTGTGTCTCATATTAATCGTGTGTTTTAATGGATGTACTTAATGCACTGAAAACAAGCAGCGTCTTTTATAGTAAAAAGTGGAGTGATATAGTAAAAGTAGATGCCACAACCTGTACGCTCCCTGTTTTCTTATTCACCACTACCAGAGCAGGAGTTGTTTCCAAAACAAGATAAGGATTCAGATGGCTCTTTGAAAGCAAATGAGAACAGATTGCAAGATATATTTATCAATTGAAAAGATTCACAACATAGAGGACCAAACATTTTAGGCCACGGGCCAGTCACACGGTTCTGGGGGCCGGATCCAGCCCACAGGCCATAGTTTGGGTGTCCCTGCACTAAATCAAAGTAACTGGGGCCCTTTCTGCTCCCTGGCTCTCTTGCTCTTTCTAACAAATCTTGAATTACATCTGCTTCCATTGGACTGAACCATAAATGTCCCTCAAGGTTATACTGCCAACTAAGCCTTTCAACTTTTGAGGATGGGCAGGTAGGGGTGGAAGAAACCCTGTTTTTATTGTTCTTCCCTGCTATCAAGTTCCCTCTGAAGTTTGAGGACCCCATGAGTGAACAACTTCCAAAGTGCCCAACTCTCAACGGCCCTGCCGGGGTCACGCTCCCTTAGACAGTTTCAGGGGTGGAGGGCCATTTTGACCTTCCTCCACTACATGGCATTTTCTGGTGTGGAGGTAGTGGTGGGCCAGATGAAATGGTGCTGTGGACTGCATCTGATCCACAGGCCACAGGTTAAGAATCCCTGCTTTAAGGAGTCAATCCATCTCATATCTGGTCTTCTTCTTTTTCCTCCTGCCTTCAACTTTTCTACTGAAATGGAGGGAAGGCACAGAATGTTTGTACCTTAGTTTCTACCCAAATTTTTGACCCTTGGTTGCTTGTTTTACTGAAAGGGATTCCTCCCTCATGTAAAGCTTTGCCTTGTGTGAAAAACTTTGAGGGGAGGGCAAAGAAGGTTTAAACCAGTGTTTCCCAATTTATTCTATTGTGGAACACTTTGCAAATCCAAAATTTTTAAAGGAACACTTTGGTTTTTGTAATAGAAAGATAAGTTTTGATTGTTCAGCTTCAAAAATACAATTTAGTACAGTACAGTATACAACTTTGAACTAAGTTGTTCAAAATACAACTTAGTACAGTATTTAAAATCATACAAGGCTACTAATTTGCCAGAATTAAATATTTTTCATGGAACACTTATTAATCTTCTGTGAGACACAAGTGCTCCATGGAACATAGTTTGAGAAACACTGGTTTACGTAATGGAGATATTTACTAAGTGAGTTTTCATGACTAATCATGGATTCGAACCCAGGTCTCTTTAATCCTAGTCCATCACTACATTACACTGGGGTGTTTTAGTTTAGCATAAAGAGAAAGGTCTCCATTGCTCATAGCCTTGCTTTGAGGAGCAAATCACCTAGGAAATTCTTAATCCTTTCCTGCAGGTTGATTTATCACACAGCTCTAGAGATGGAAGAGCAAAAATTGTGCAGAGGATTCTGGGAAAGAACGATGCCAAAGACCCTGGAAAATGAAGGTCTAAGCCCCAATGCGTGGTGGCAGTGCTTCAGAAAGTTTGATTCTCTCCTAGTTGTAGGACCACGAGAACTCTGCAGCCACCTCTACCAGCTTTGCTATCAGTGGCTGAAACCGGAGCAGCACACCAAAGCTCAGATCTTGGACTTGGTGGTCCTAAAGCAGTTCCAGTCCATCCTCCCCGAAGAAATGGTGAGATGGCTGGGGGAGTGTGGAGCAGAAACCAGTTCCCAGGCGGTGGCCCTAGCAGAAGGCTTCCTCCTGAGTAGGGCGGAGGAGAAAACTCAGGTGATTAATCAAATATTGTCTATAAAATTGTTCGAAAGCAAGTAATTGCAAGTAGATAAATAGGGGCCACTTAGGTGGGAAGTGAGAGAAATGTTTAATCCAAGGGAATTCGAGCCCGTTTGGAAAATTACTTCTTCCAAACTACAGCTTCCAGCCAGGGGCAATGATGGCTGATGGATTCTGGTGTTTGTAGTCCAAAAAGAAAAGAAAATGTCTTTCCCCAAGGGCTGAGAACACCTAATTTATCCTGTAATTGAGCCACTGGCTGTGTTTGCAAGAGGATTAATAGGATCTGTAATCCGATAAATTCTTTCATCCAGCTGCTTATTCTGCTCAGTTTTGACTAAGGAGGGACATATGGCAAACATATGTTGCTTTATTCTGTCTCTTCTCACATCCTCCGTCCAGATGTCAAAGCAGCCAGAAGATCCTTTGGACACTGAGCAGAGGCTGCTGTTTAAGAATGACCAGCTGGAGGAGGATGGAGATTCTGCCTCTCTAGGTAAGGATTGCGAGCATTGCTTCTGCTTTGTATATGTTACATGCCATCAAGTCTGAAGCAGCTTATAATAACCTTTAGAGTAAGGGATCCCAACCTAAGGTGATGGGCCGGATCTGGCCTGTGGCACTATTTCATGTGTCCCCACACACTCCAAGGGCATTCAAGAAACAAAATGGCCACCCCTTTGAAGCTGTTGGGACAAAATGGCCACACCATCATGCAGACAGGGCAAAATGGCTGTCTGGTACTCATCCAGTATGCCTTGTCCAGCGTGACCTGGTCCCTGGCTTGAAAAAGTTGAGAACTCTTGCCTTAGAGGCTTTTCAAGGTAAGTGAGATATTTAAGGAGTGGTTTTACCAGTTCCATAAACCACCCATCCTGTGATGAGTTTCCAAAACTGAGGAGGAATTTGAACCCAAGTCTCCCTCCATTACACTACTCTGGGTATCACCAAATATCTTAGAAACCTATAAGCTGCTTTGCTATTTCCCTGGGCATGAGGATGAGGCTTGGGAGCAAACTATGTCTAACTGAGTATATTTTAGAAATAGAATAAGTGAACGTAAAGGTCTCCCTCGCTTGAAAGCCAGTCGTCTCTGACTCCAGGCTTCGGTGCTCATCTCTGTTTATAGCCAAAGAACCAGCACTGTTTGCATCTGAAGACATTTCCGTGGATATGTGGCAGGCATGACTAGACATTGGAGTGCATGGAATGCTGTTTACCTTCCCACTGAAGTGGTCCCTCTTTATCTACTTGCAATTTCGCGCATCCTCTGGTCACCTCTAGACTAGATTACTGTAATGCGCTTGTCTAGCACCAGAAGGAGGGCCTTCTCTGTGTCTGCTCTGGCCCTGTGGAACCTCCGGCTAACAGAGTTACGGCTGCAGATGGAATTGTTGCCCTTTAGGAAAGAACAGAAAACCTGGCTGGCAGGGCAGGTGTGGGGCACGAATGGAGGGGTGAACCCTGCCTGCTGGCTTATATACAGTCAAACCTCACATAAAGAGGGCCTCGCTTAAAGAGTAACTCGCTTAAAGAGCAGAATTTTCTCTGAATGTTTGCTTCACTTAACAAATAAAACCAGCCAAAAACTTGCTTAACAACTAAATCGGGCTTTGCAATCCCCCCTCCCCTTCCAGAAGTCACAACTGGTCACTTACAATGGTGTTTCACTTAAAGAGCAAACTCACTTAAAGAGCAATCCTGTGAAACACATTATGGTTTTTAAGCAAGATACAACCATAATTAAGATTTCTCTGTCTCTTAATGGATGGGGTGAGTGGGTAAATTATTTTGAATTTTTAATTGGGTTTTTAAGGGCTTTTAGTTAGTTATGATGCTTTTAGTTGTTGTTAGCCACCCACAGTCATTGCCGAGTTGAGCAGCAATAGAAAGTTGATTTATTAAATAAATAAATAAAATTTCTTACTTTCGAACTGTTAGGTTGGCAGGAGTGGGACAGAGATGGGAGCTTACTCCAGCGTGCAGATTCAGGTCTTGAACTGCTGACCTGCCGATCTTCCAGTCAGCAATTTCAGCATCTTAACCACTAAGCCACCACAATCCATGTTAGAAATAGAATAGGTTTCAGTAAATTAAATTTTTGCACAGCAGTTTGAGGGAACTGTTGAGAGAAAACTAATCTTGAATAACTGAAATATAAAATCTTTCCAACCTAGGAGATGAAAGGCAAGAAATTGCAAGTAGAGAAATAGGTACCAGTTCATCAGAAAAGGGGAAAACATGAACTCCTGTGTCTAGTCATGCCTGCTACATGACCATGGAAATGCCTGCAGACACAGACAATGTTGCCTCTTTGGTTGTAATCAGAGATAAGCATTGCCCCCTAGAGTCGGAGGGATACTTTTAATTTTCCTCCTCCTTCCCAAAAATAACTCGAGGTGACTGGAAATTGAATTCTGGTTCATCCCAGAAATTTGGGATCAGAAGGGAGTTTGGTGCAGAAATGGTCTTGAGGCGTTATGTCCAGCCCAGTAGGTTATACCAGGGATTCTCAACTTGCGGCCTGTGCCATTTCATGTGCCCCCCCCCACTGCCTTCACCATACCCGGAAGTGCCCCCGAAGCTGTCTGAGGGAGCTTAACCCAGCCCCCGGCTTAAAAATCTTGGGAACTCCTGGGTTATACCGTGAGTCTTCCTGATATAAAATATTAAAATATTTTCACATCACCTTTCTCCCTCATAGGTGGCAAAGCGATGTCGGCAGCAGGTGCCACAAGATCATCGGTAGTGGATATTGGAATCAGAGTGCCTTCTGAGGTAAGAGGTGTGTGTGAACTAAAGGAGGATGCCAGAGATAAATACAAATGGCAGATTAGGTTCTGATAGCTTTATCATCTCTTTGGAAGTATCTGCTTCTTTTTCTTACCTTTTCCTGCCTGCAAACAAAGCCAAACTGGTAATGATAATAACTTGAGAGCTGTCACAGCAAAAAGGGTTTATCAGAAGTACTAAGGGAATATTATGAAGATTTATACCAGGGGTTCCCAACATGATGCCTGTGGGCCAGATCCAGCCCACGGTGCTATTTTATGTGGGCCCCCCCATCCCTCCAAGGCCATTCAAGAAACAAAATAGCCACCCTTTGAAACTTTGGGACAAAATGACTGCCTCCATCATGCAGGCAGGGGGAAATGATTGTCCGGCCCTCAAAGCTGACTGTTTGTTTAAATATTTAAACAAAGCTGGTCTGGAAAGGGAGAGGACAGAATTTGAAGAAATGGTAATAAAAATTAGAAAGGGAGAAATAGGTCTTAAGGGCTTGGTAAGCAAAATTTATAAAATGGTAAACAAGGAAGGCAGACCCCAAGATATTTTAAAAGACATTTGGGAACAAGATTTAAACATTAAAATTACTGATATAGCTTGGAAGAAGAAATGGAGGAGAAGGATCATGAGAACACTGTCTGTGAGGGTGAAAGAGCATAATTACAAAATGTTATGGAGGTGGTACCTGACCCCAGTTAGGCTTCATCAAAAAGATAAGAAAGCAAGTGATATGTGTTGGAGATGTAATCAATCAAGAGGAACATATGTACACATGTGGTGGAGTTGTAATGAGGTAAAGATATTTTGGGGAAAAATAGAAGAGGAAATCTCAAAAATAATGAAGGTGAGGCTTGAGCTGGGTCCAGGTACGGCCTTACTGACAGAGGTGGACAGTATAAAAGTGGATGAGGATAAAAGAGAACTGATATCTATAATGTTAACAACAGCAAGACAATGTATAGCAAGAAACTGGAAAAACGATACAAAATTAAAGATTGAAGATTGGTACAAAGAGATGTGGGGGCTCGCTTTAAATGATAAATTAACATGGGAGCTGAATGTGGCAAAAGGATTAGTCCAAGAAAACAAATTCTCAAAAATTTGGAACCCATTTGTGGAGGTGACACTAAACGGGGAAGAAGGAAGACCAGCACCAGATCAAAGGAGTTTTTGGAATTAGAAAGAAGTTGATCCCCCACTATCTCCTTGGCAATGTAAATATCACAAGGGTGATTGATACAAATTAAGCAATTAGATGTGTTTATACAAGAAATCCTTTTTTCCTTTTAATTTTATAATATTAGTAGTAGATTGTTAGTCCTGTAATGTAATGTGTTTGCTTTTTTTTCTTTTCTCTTTGTTATTTCACAAATAGATGAGATAATGTGAAAACTAACAGTTTTGCCTTTTTTGAAATTAATGTGTTGTTATGTTGTTTGAAAAATGTAATAAAATTAAAAAAAAAGCTGACTGAGAGAGCATGACCCAATGGGCCCCAGCTTGAAAAGGTTGGGAACCCTTGATTTACACGTTCATTATCCATAAAGAGATCTCTTTCTTCTGGACACCGAATGGGAAATGAGGAATCCCAATCCACAGGCGGATGCGGCATCTGATAGTTGCCAACTGTTGGACCCAGTTCATCTGGAGATGATTTAAAAAAAAAAAAACAACCAACAAAAACACTTTAAACATCTCACTTTAAAAGCCCTGTCAGGGTCTCTATAAGTCGATGGCAATTTCCAGTGCAGATGTTGGTTCCTGAGATTTTGGCCGAACAAATAACTGACCATACAGCCAGTCATTTAAATAAATCTTATTTATTAAATGTTTTACTTTCATATACTGCTTGTCTGTTTCAGAACAGTCCAAGATCTAGCTATCTAGCTATCTATCTGTCACCAGGGCTGCAGTGACTCAATGATTAAGAAGCTTGCCTTGTTAGCTGGAAGGCTGGCAAGTCAGCAGTTTGAGACCTGGGTACTGCATGATGGATTGAGCGCCTGTCTCTGTCCCAGCTCTTCTTGAGGGACATGAACGGAGCCTCATTTGGGTGTTCCCTGAGCGGAGTTTCTTCCACAAAATCCTTTCAACCCAGAATAATTTCTGACACAAAATTATTATCTTTATTTATCTACTTATCTGTCTGTCTACCTACCTACCTACCTACCTACTTACCTAATCTATCATGATTGATTAATCAGTTGATCACATTTATATATATTACACATCTGGATTATTTTATCACTCTTGGCAGTGTATAACAATAATTTTTTTTACACATATAACCACAAACAACAAAACAACCAATAGAATTCTGACCAATAAGTGACAGTCTGATTCATTTTGGCTATGAAAAAGGTCTAGTTGAATTATTCCCTGCCAAATAAGAAAGAACCAATTTTGGCATCCATAAGAGAGGGAAAATGCATTTCTTTTTCTTTTAGGGTCTGGTAACCTTCGAAGAGGTGGCTGTGTGTTTTACCAAAGAGGAGTGGGCCCTGCTGAATTCGGACCAAAAAGCTCTACATGAGGAAGTTATGGCAGAGATTTGTTCCAATACAGCCTCCTTGGGTAAAGATCACTTTTCTTGTTGAGAAAAAAAAGTTTAAATGAGAATCTTTAGCATTTTGTTTCCTCGGCTCATTGCGATTGAACAGCCATAATTTTATCTAGCAGAAATTTGGGAACATTTATAGGAAGGCCATGGTTTGAGACCCGAGTGCTTACACAATGGAGTGTTTGAAAGCAAGTTTGAAAGCAAGACATTGCAATCAGATAAATAGGTAGAGCTTCAGTGGGAAGGGTAACAGCGTTCTGTGCACTCCCAACATCTAGTTGTGCCTTGCCACATAACCATAGAAATGGCTATAGATGTAGACAATGTGTCTAGCTGTAAAAGAGATGAGCACCACTCCCTAGAGTCGGACACGACTGACTTTCAAGCAAGGGAGACCTTTAGCTTTGTCTAGTCCAAAAAGAAAAAAATCCAAATGGCACATTGCAAGTTTCAAGCCAGTTCTTCATGGTCTCAATCTTACATGCTGTGTTAGTTAACTTCCTTCACAGTTGGTTTCAAATGTGGAATGAGTATCCATTCAATTACAGTGAAAACCCACTTTACAGAATTAATCCGTTCTGCAGGGTTTTCCTTACAGTGATTTTCCCTTAAAGCAAACTGTGGTTTCCCATAGGAATGCATTGAAAACCATTATTTCTTTTCTGGAGGTTAAAAAGGAGCCAAGGAAACATGTTTTTTCTGTTCAAAGCTCTTTCTAAAGTGGTGAAAATGCAGTGAAGATTTCCAATGTGTATTTTGGAAAGAGTTTTGAGTGGAGGGGATACCATATATACTTGAGTATAAGCCGACCCAAATATAAGCCGAGGTACTTAATTTTGACCTGAAAGTCCAGGAAAATATATTGACTGAAAGTGGGAAATGCAGCTGCTGCTAGTTAGTTTCAGTAATCAAACTACATAGAAATACAATTTGGGATGAAAATTGCTGGGAGAAACATCAACAATTTGAGATACACAGATGATACTACCTTAATGGCAGAAAGTGAGGAAGACCTAAAGAAACTCCTGATTAAGTTGAAAGTGGAGAGTGCAAAAGTTGGCTTGAGACTCAACATCAAGAAAACCAAGATACAGTAATACACCGGATAACGATTGCATTGGATGATGCTAGAATTGGATAACGATGCAAGTTTTTTGGAAAAAACTTGCATCGGATAACGATTCTGGATAATGATCCTTTAGCATTATCCGATGGTAAAATTAATTAATTTGTTAGCACATCTCAATCTGACGCGGTCTTGGGACCCTCGTAGTCATTTACCCAGGTATAAGCTGAGTCCCCTTTTTGGAGCTCATTTTTGGAGCTAAACAACTCAACTTATACTTGAGTATATAAGGTACTTTTTTTGGCTTTAGTGAGTTCCGGAATGGATTTTTGTTTGTTTGTTTGCAGTGCGTGACAGTGCCATCTAGTGGCCAGCTCTGGTAATTATAGGAAAAGTCCCTGCTGAACAGCTAATAAAAAGTTCACAAACTGTGGAAACGCTCCAAACACCCTCCCACGGCTGTGGGAAGCATTGGAACATCCCCCCAAAAAAGTTATGTATGGCGTTTTTTGCGCTTGAAGCGGATGGTCATTTCCTATGAATTTCTTTTCCTGAAGCGAGTTTTCCGGTAAGAGAGCCTTCCGTAAAGTGGGGGTTCACTGTAGTTGCTTTGGGTCTGCTGACTAGAATTTCCATATCTTATGTTATTACCACTGCTTTGACAGGAGAGCAAAACTCTCAAGAGAATGAGGAAGAACTTGGCTGCAAAGCCAGAAATAGAAAAAGAAAAAGAACAGGGGGCAAAAGGAAGAGGCGGGGGAAAGCCTCAGCCATCTCAGGCCAAGCAGAAGGAAAGAAACAAACAGAACATTTGCAATGCAAGGAGTGTGGGAAAACCTTCACTCGGAAATACCAACTGAAACGTCACTGGAGAATCCATACTGGGGAGAAGCCGTTTAAATGTGCAGAGTGTGGCATAGCTTACAAGCAAAACATTTCCCTACGTGTGCACCAGAGCATTCACACAGGAGAGAAACCCTTCAAATGTTCCTCCTGCGCCAAGAGTTTTGTCCTTAAATCCACCCTTCGGAAGCACCGGACCATACACACAGGGGAGAAATCGTATGAATGCCGGGAGTGTGGGAAGCGCTTCAATGTAAAGTCAAGCCTAACTTCCCACCAGCGAATCCACACGGGGGAGAAACGGTTTGAATGTGAGATCTGCAGCAGGCCTTTCGCCCACAGCTGTAGCCTCATCTTGCACCAAAAGAGGCACACCGGCGAGAAGCCGTTTGAATGCTCGTTGTGTGGAAAGGCCTTCAAAGAGAGCTCATCGCTGAAAAACCATATTCGGGCCCATTCGGAAGAAAGACCCTATAAATGCTTGGAGTGCGAGAAGAGCTTTAAGCAGAAAGTCCACCTCATCTCCCACCAGCGCACTCACACGGGAGACAAGCCGTTCAAGTGTCTCGAGTGCGGGAAGAGTTTTTCTCAAAGCTCACATCTCTCTTCACATTGGAAGATCCACACCGGTGAGAAGCCGCACAAATGCTTTGAGTGCGGAGTTTGCTTCATTCAGAGCTCCAGCCTCACCACCCATCGGCGGATCCACTCCGGGGAGAAACCCTTCAAATGCCTGGAGTGTGGAAAAAGCTTTGCCTCAAGCAGCAGCCTTACTGTACACCTGGTGGTTCACACGAAAGAGAAGCCATACGAATGCCAGGAATGTGGGGAAAGCTTCACTTTAAGCGGCAGCTGGAGACGGCATGCCACAAAAGGTCGTTGCCGCGGCAAGTCAGAAGTAGGAAGCTGTGGCAAACTAAGAAGGAGCTCCAGGGCGAGAGGAAATTCCACTTCTAAGAACCCACAAAAGTGAGGATTCGTTCCCATGTTCCAGATGGTGGGAAAAGATTTCATGTCACACCTCCAGGGATTCTCAACTTGTGGCCCATGTGCTCCACCACTACCTCCACCACATCAAGAAGTGCCATGTAGTAGAGGAAGGACAAAGTGGATGTCTGACCCCTGAAGCTGTCTGAGGGACCGTGACTCGGACCCTGGCTTTAAAAGGTTGAGAATTCCTGTCTTACACAAATCAGATTTCTTGCAGAGAAGGGTTCAGATATTTCCACACACCCCTCTCTCTATTATAGAATTTAGATAGAGCATTGATTCTCAACCTTTAGTTTTGGACTTCGATTCCCAGAAGCCTAAGTCAAATCCCCAAAGTACTGATCAGTCAATGTACTGACTTAGGCTTCTGGGAAGTGAAGTCCCCCTGTGTGGCATGGGCCCCACATTGGGAACCACTGATCTAGAGCCATTCAGATTCATAAAAGAATCGTATCTAGTTCTTATTTTCTTTCCTCCCCTCTGCTAAATTAAAAAGCTTCAGAAACAATCCAATTTCCTATAGCAGTGATGGTGAAACTTTTTAGAGACCAAGTGCCCAAACTGCAACCCTAAACCCACTTATTTACTTCAAAGTGGCAACACGGCTACAGGAGAGAAAGTGCTCCCATTAGGCTGCTGGGCAGAGGGGCGGGATGTTATCTGTGCTGGGGGGAGGGACGAGGTGCTCCCATTGGACTGCTGGACAGAGCAAACTCTGTGCTAGGGGAAGGACGAAGTGCTCCCATTGGGCTGCTAGGCAGAGGGACATGGCAAAATCTGTGCTGGGGGGAGGGAGGAAATGCTCCCATTGGGTCGCTAGGCAGAGGGGCAGGGTGAACTCTGTGCTGGGGAGAGTTCACAGATGCGCACAAAGAGGGATTTGAGTGCCACCTCTGGTACGTGCACCATAGGTTTGCCACCACTGTCCTGTAGCAAGGATTCTCAACCTGTGGCCAGCTGTGGCCCACAGAACCATTCCATATGCCCCCCCCCCGCTGCCTCCACACCAGTAAGTGCCATGTGGTGGAGGAAGGGCAAAATCACCATCCAGCCCCGTCTGAGGGAGCGTGACCCGGCCCTCAGCTTGAAAAGGTTGAGAACTCCTGTCCTATAGCGTAGACTACAACTCCTTACAAGTGGGCACATTAATGGCTGTTGTAAATGCATCCGCTTCTGTTGCAGCAGCAACAGTGCCACAGGCCACACGAAATGGTGCCATGGGCCGGCCGACCGGCCATAGGTTGGGAACTCTTGGTTTAGCAGGAATTTGAAATGTGCTATCAGTTGGCCAGTTAGTGCAGCAATTAAATATTTTGACCATTAAGAAGGAATCATGTGCAGACCCCTGCTAGTTTCAGTGCCATGGAGAGCATCTGTAAAGTTCGGATGAAAACCTGGCCTGGGTTTGTTGCCTTTGTGAAACGGCCAGATTTCTTCTGCTGCATAGTCTATGGGACTGTGGACCCTGGAGAGGCTGAGGAGCAGGGCTTTTTATGGCATCTTAGTTTTGCTCCATCTTTGCTATATGAGTTTATTCATTTCCTTTCTGTTTCCAGCCTGTATTCGCTTTGTTGTAGACGTTTTTTTAATCCTTTAATAAAGTTCTGTTACTCCCCCCCCCCCGCCCCCCGGATGCTCCTTGTCTCTCAAATCCAACAAAATTCCCATCCGTGGCAAGACATTGCCTTGGCACCCTTGTCAATGAACAGACCTTTTTAAGCTTGTTTCATGTGTTCGGGTTCTGTCCTTGGGGGCTGCCATTGGATGTTGGCTTGGTGACTCAGTGGTTTAGATCAGGGATTCTCAACTGTGGCTCACAGCGCCATTTTGTGTTGCTCACCACCACCACCACCACCACCATACCCAGAAGTGGAGGAAGGGCAAAATGGCTGTCCGGCCCCAAAGCTATCTGAGGGAACGAGACCTGGCCCCTGGCTTTAAATGGTTGAGAACTCCTGGTATAGATATATGGCTACGGAATCAGAGGTTGGGGGTTCAGCTCTCACCAGTGTGCCTTCTAAGGAAAGAGCCAACCTGTGGAGCTTTGGGCAAACTGTACAGCAAAGGCAGTGGTGGGTTGTTACCGGGTCAGCCCCATTCGGCAGAACTGGAAACAACATTACGGAGGGGGTCTCCGGGGGGGGGGGTCAAAAATCCCCAGGCGACCCGGTTTGGTCACCTCTCTGGGCCCCCTCCGGAAGTAACTTCTGGGCAGCCAAAATAGCTGCCCGGAACTGTGCATGCGTCAAACCTCTATTTGACGTGCAGTAAAAAAATAGCACTGTGCATGTGTCAAATAGAGGTTTGACACATGCGCAGTTCCGGGCGGCCATTTTGGCTGCCTAGAAAGGAAGCACGGCATGTGTAAAAGCGGCAGCGGCCTTGCTGTGGCACTGCGGCGGTTTGCCGCCGCGTCACCGCATTTCCTGCCTGCCCGCTGCAGGTAAGTTGTCTTGGTTTTTTTTTATTTGGGGTGGGTGGGTTGAGGGGTGTGTGTTTATTTTATTTATATTATTTTTTATTTGGCTCCACCCACAACATCATGGTGTTCGCTCCGCCCATGACATCATGACATTGGCCCCACCCATGACGTCACGGTAGGGTAGTAAAATTTTTGACATCCTACCACTGAGCAGAGGTTCCTAACCTTTTCAAGCCAGGAGCCGAGTCACGCTCTCTGTCAGCTTTGAGGGCTGGACGGCATTCTGTCCTGCCTGCATGATTTTTTTTTTTTGGGGGGGTGTTGTTCCAACAGCTTCAAAGGGATGGGTATTTTGTTTCTCAAATGCCTTTGGAAGGGTAGGGGGGCCATATGAAATTGGGCTGTGTGCTGGATCTGGCCCACAGGCCTTAGGTTGAGAACCCCAGCTGTACAGCCTCAGGTCATCCACAGAAGAAGGGAATGGCAAACCACTCCTGTGTGTTTTGACCTGGAAAACCCTGCAAAGGGTCCCTGTCAATCAGAGTTTGCTTGATGGCACACAATATTTGAAAGAACATAAACAGCTCAACCAATCTGCAAAATCTCTTAGCACTTCTAGGAAAGGGAGGAAATCTGCCTCAGCAGGCAAAAGGACAGAAACCCAGTTCCTTCAATCTTGGGTCCTGCAGAGGAAGCCCTGATTTTAAAACTGTTCTTAGAGAAACATGGGGTGAATTCTTAGATTATATATTATTGAAAGGCTGGACATCCCACTACGATAATGGAGTAGAACCGTGATGGTGAACCTTGGCACTACAGATGTGCTTGGACTTCAATTCCCAGAAGCCCAAGCCCCCATGAATCCACACAAATGGGTTTACTGCGCGTTTTACTTCCACTTCCAGGAACAACGAGGGCGTCGCGGGCAATGGTCCCCCTCAGGGGAGGAAATGCCACTGGAAACCATCCTATTGGACCCAACGGCAAAAATGAGTGGTGGAGACACTCCAATTCCCAATGGTCATGGAGGTGGGAGAGGCCGTGCCAGATGAACTGGCTGTGAAGGCGGACCTTACAAAACATTTTGGAGACTTCTAATTCCTAGGGCCATTTAGAGGCAACACAATAAAACAACTCATGGTTGCATTATTTTTTGTAGAAATTCACTATCTTGTTTATTGCACTGGAAGGTTCCTTGGGCCTTTCAGTTTCGATGGAAGGAAGAGGGTCTTATATATTAAAACACCAAAAAATGAATACCAGACAATCCTTGCAAGGATCTTGTTCCTCTTTTCTCACCCAGTTCTTCAAATTTAGGGGACAAATACACCATTTTGGGAAGCAGGGCCATCACACACAAGCGTGCGGTTCAGACCAGATGTTCTCTGCAGCAGTAAAATGGAATTATGAGTAGAACATCTTTTATTCACTGCCTCGAGAGAGGAGGGACCAAATACACAGCTG
Organism: Furcifer pardalis; assembly: GCA_030440675.1. Taxonomy (NCBI): domain Eukaryota; kingdom Metazoa; phylum Chordata; class Lepidosauria; order Squamata; family Chamaeleonidae; genus Furcifer; species Furcifer pardalis. Next base: position 172,990,729 of record CP126893.1, on the reverse strand, counting down.
CTACCCACAAAAATGACAATAAGGAAACTATGGGATTCCTTGTTTAGCACTGGGTAGGTCATTCTGGTTTTTTAAAAAATCTCTAAGGAAAATACGGACTTTGGGGGGGGGGAATACTAATATCTGTTCTGTGGCTTTGGAAAACAGTTTCCAGGGGCAAGAAATCGGAGATGAGTGAAGCCCTCCAGATATCATTGGACTACTCAGAATTTATCCTGGGTGACAGAAAATGAGAAAGGTGTAGCAATCCCATATTTTTTCTTTAAAACATTTATGTGTGTTTGTACAACCAATTGTTCCTTCTCCCTAAGATCAAATTTCTCCCCTCAATGTCCCTTGTCCAGGGAGGTCAAGACTCATGGAAGACCCCAAACCTAACCACATCCTAACCCTATTGATGTTAAACCTTGACACTCCAGGCGTTCTTGGACTTCAGTTCCCAAAAGCCCAAGTAAGAACTCCTGCTCATCATGGCTTCTGGGAACTGAAGTTCAAGAACACCTGATTTGCCATGGTTTGCCATCACTGTCCTAACCCCTAACATGGAAATGTCACTCCCTGAGTATAGGTAAAGGTTTCCCTTGCTGAAAAGCCAGTCGTATCCGACTCTAGGGTTCAGTGCTTATCTGTTTCAAAGCTGAAGAACCACCGCTCTCTGCTTCTGCAGATGTTTCCATGGTTATGTAGCAGACATGACTAGACACCGGAACACACAGAATGATGTTTACCTTCCCACCAAAGTGGTCCCTATTTATCTACTTGCAATTCCTTACTTTCGAACTACAGTACTAGGTTGGCAGGAGCTGGGACAACGAAGGGAGCTCATTCCGTCCTGCAGTACCAGTATTGAAAACAGATTTTCTTAAAGTTAAGAATTGGGTAAAGGTTTAAATGGGTTAGAATGCCAAGTTATTAGGTTTCACTGTTTAGAGATTGGTATGCGCTTACAGGGTCAACTTTAGGTCATAGCACCTGTTTAACCCAAAGAGGACAGAGGCAGGGATGATGTAACTATCTTATCAATGGGGAGATAGGGAAGAAGATCCTGTTACTACTTCACTTCAGAGATCTCATTGGTGGTAAACTAAGGAGGAAAGGCACCCCTCTCATTGGATGCTACTAATACGTAAGGCGGGAGGAAGGAAAAGAGGGAATGAATGTGATGGGGAAACCAGGTTTTACTACAAGATGGAAACAAGCCTCTCGTTGGTGTTATAAGGTGTATCGTCCCCATGTTCTCTCTTTAAAACATGTTTGTACAACCAAATCGGTGCTGGGGAGTTTGTTCAGGAGAAAGAACAATGTCTGATGGCATCTCAGGAGAGCAAAAACAAACGAAATCCAATCCTTGCAAACAGGTCACATGCAAAAAGTGAATTTTACTGGAAATAAGGCAAAGAGAATAGACAATGAATTTGAAGAAAGAAGCAAAAGGCGATAGAGATGCAAATTTTAACTGGAAAGAAAAACTCCCTGGATGAATGGGAACATTTAGTTTTCTGTAAATTGTGCACAATAAATGACAAATTAGGGGTAAAAAAATATTAAGATCCCATTTTCCTCAAGCCTTTCAGTAACTCACTGGTATCTGGAGCATCATAAAATTAAAAAATGGCTTTTAAAGTCTCCATTTATTGAGAGACAACCCCCCCCCCCCCGGGAACAGAAGTCGTTTTCCATCCTGTCCAGGTCAAACCCTGGACTACCAAAATGAAGCCACTTTCTTGACTTGGTCATCCGCCAAAATGCCTCAACAGTAAATGTTTCCAGTAGTAACCAGCAGACTAGCAAATGAGCCAAATTCTGTAACTCCACACAGAGCATGTTGTCTGCCAACAGCCCCCATTGGAGCATGTTGGTTTTGTATTCAGGGTCCTCCAAGTGAGGTCGAGATCTTCCTCTATATCTTCTGTTAATGGTGTTCCTTGTCCAGCAAGCTCCCTCCTTCCATCTCTTAATTTGGCTTTGCTCTTGTGTCCCCTCAAGAATGTTTGCCCCCCCCACACACACACAAAACTCTTCGTGGATCCGAGCCATTGGACTTGAGGCTCATACCCATTTCTCGGAGGGCATTGAGGGTCGTTCTCTTGCTTAGTTCTCTCAGCACCCACTGCTACTTCTCTCCTGATCTTAGGTGAAGTGATACCAACAAGAGGGTGCATTTCCTCAACTGATGTAGGTTAGGCATCCTGTCACTGTGCAAATTGTTTCATCGACAGCAATGTCAATGTGTTTTGTGTGTGCAAATGCACTCCATATTGGAGTGGTGTACTCTTCCACAGAGACACTCGAGGCCAAAACTGAGATACGCAGCATGAATGGTTGAGCTCCCCATGTAGTTTTTCAGAAACATGTTGGAAGGAGGGTATTATTTACTTCTATTCAGTACAGTAGAACCCAGTATAACTGGTGCCCAAACTAAGGCCCGGGGGCCAGGTGCGGCCCCTGATGCCAATTCATCCAACCCACAAAGCCCTCGTCGCTCCTGGAAGCGGAAGTAAAACGCGCCCACACGGGGGCTTCGTGAGCCAGATGAATTGGCATCGGGGGCTGCACCCGGGCCTTAGTAACCAGCTCCCTGAACCACATGATTGGCCCACGGTCTAAAAAGTTTGGGCAGCCCTCCCGTATAACAATAACTCGTTCTATGTGGCACTTTGTTATACATTTTTTTTTACGATGCATGCATCGTACAATGAAAATCCCTATGGGGGGAGGGAATCGTACAATGAAAATCTATGGGAAAAATCGTACAATGAAAAAAATTGTTGTACATTTTCCCTCCCCGAGATTTTCTTTCTACGGCTTTTCCCATAGAGATGCATTGCATCATATAACAAAATTTTCTTTATACGTGGCACAATGGTTATTCCAAATACTCTTCATTGTACAATTTTTTTTCGCTTTAAGAGGCATTCATTATACAGGTTCTACTGTACAAGGGAAAGGGGAAAGGGTCTGCCAGAAGTGAAGTCCAGATCCATGTCTGGGTATTGAAACTTCCCATCCCTACAGTCTGGCCAACACGGGCTACACAGAATGGCCATTATTTAGCTCTATACAGCCTGAAATGTCCCTAGGATGTCTGGTATGGGAATGGCTCTCCGAGAACAGACATACTGGTGACATAGTGGTTAAACTGCAGTAAAGGTTGCCCTTTCTCAGAAGCCAGTCATATATGACTCCAGAGTTCAGTGCTCAGCTGTTTATATCCAAAGAGCCAGGATTGTCTGCCTCTGCAGATGCTTCCATGGTTATGTGGCAGGCATGACTAGCACATGGAACAGTTTGCTTTCTTACCAAAGTGGTACCTATTTATCTACTTACAATTTCTTGCTTTTGAATTGCTAGGTCAGCAGGAGCTGGGACAGAGGCGGGGGTTCACTCTGTTGTGCAGCACTCAAACTGCTGACCTTCCAGTCATCAAGTTCAGCATCTTAACCACTAAGCCACCATAGTCCCTTAAACTGTAGTACTGCAGGCAAAAATCTAAGTTCAATCCCGCCAGGGCTCAAAGTTGACTCAGTTTTCCATCTTTCTGAAGTCAGTAAAATGAGTACACAGCATGTTGGGGGCAAACTGCTACGTGCTCTAAGCACTCTGGGGTGATGTATGAGTGCAATTGCTGTGTAGAGGCAGGGTGATAAGCCAGACTCAGAGTAGCACTCACTGCCATGTTACACTGAATTCCATATCCAGACTTCAGGATACAACATGGTTCCCACGCTGCCTGTATTTTACTCCGCCACACAGACTAAGGCTCCACTTCCTCCAGAATCTCGTTCCCTTGTTTTCCCCCAAAGGAACCTTCCTCCTCCTGGCGTTTCCTGAGACTGGCGCAACCCTTCAAACCAGGAGATGGCAAAGTGTGTAGCCTTCCGGATCTCCTCAGACTACAACTCCCAGCCTGCCTCCCTCCCTCTGGATGCAGCATGGGTTGAGGAACACTCCCATCATCTTCAGAGCTCAGCTTTTAGCCCATCTGGGACCTCTCCTCATCCCTAGAGGCCCCCATTTCAGGCATCTTCTCCTGCTCCGGACAAATTGACTTCCTCTTCCCAAGGCCCTGGACCTTGTGCCTGCTTTCTCTTTTGCCCGTTGGGACATAACATGTACATTTTCCATGTACAAGATGACATCAGCCTCATCCTGGCCTTCTCTTAGGACGGGGTTTTCAGACTAAGGCCCACTGCCATTTCATCCCCCCCCCCCAACCCTCTAAGGGCATTTGAGAAACAAAATGGTTGCCCTTTTGAAAATGTTGGGGCAAAATGGCCACCCACACCATACAGGCAAGTCAAAATGCCTTTCTGGCTCTCAAAGCTGACAGAGTGCGACCCGGCCGCCCACCGTTGGGGAACCTTTGCCTTAGGAGAAAAGCACAGAAGCTTCCCTACGTTGGACTAAAGGCCCGTCTACTTTAGCATCCTGTTGGAAGGGCGGGGAGTGCTCTCTCTGCCCCCACAGCAGTTTGGAATTCAGGGACTGGGAGACTTTAGGTAATGGTAAAAGTTACCCTTTATCAAAAGCCAGTCATATCTGAGTCTACAGTTCAGTGCTCATCTCCGTTTATAGCCAAAGAGCCAGCACTGTCTGCATTTGCAGACGTTTCCGTGGACACGTGGCAGGCATGCCTAGACACTGGAGTGCATGGACCACTGTTTACCTTCCCACCGAAGTGTTACCTATTTATCTACTTGCAGTTTCTTGCTTTCAACTGCTAGGCTGGCAGGAGCTGGGATAGAGATGGGAGTTCATTCTGTTCTGCAGCACCCAGGAACTGAAGTCTGAACTTCCAGTCAGCAAGTTCAGTGTCTTAACCACTTGAGCCACTGCAGGTTTTACAGCCACCCAATATGACAGCCATCCTCACTTCTTGAAGTCAGGAATGCTTCGGTTTCTGGAGCACTCCGTAAAAAACGACCTCTGTTTATGACAATTCTGCCATGATTCAGTTGTGCCCGATACCCACAGGTTACTCAGAATGAGAAAGAAAACTCTCGGACAGGGATGTACACTCATTTTCCTTATCATTCTGTGGAACAAGTCGGTTTTACCTGGGATATGATCTCAAGAAATTCATTGATTGCTTTCTTTCAACCTCAAGTTTCCCATCTGGGCCCCCTAATCGTAAGCCATTTCTTTCTACTCAAGTCTTTCAACAATTGGTAAAGATTGGGTGTCCCATTACACTCCAATACAGTACTTACACGGTCCATATTTAGGGCTCAAATGCAGCCCAGATGTCCACTCCATCTCACATTGTCATATCCGACCACTAACATCTCATTAACCATATTTTAGAGCAATCCAGGATGGCTTTTCAAATAAACAAACGAGGTTGCAGGGTCAAAACTCTGAGGGACCGAACCAAAACTACCAGAGTACCCAGTTTGGTGTATTAAGAGGAGTGATAGACTTAAGACTCTGGAAGTTAAAAATAAAGTTCTCCCTTGCTTGAAAGCCAGTCGCAATCAACTCTAGGGTACGGTGCTCATCCCCGTTTACACCCAAAAGCCAGCATTGTCTGCATCTACAGACACTTTCATGGTCATGTGACAGACGTGACTAGACATTAGAGTGCACAGAACAGTGTTACATTTCCTGCCAAAGTGGTGTTTATCTACAGTACTTGCAATTTCTTGCTTTTGAATTACTGGGTTGGAAGGAGCTAGGCCACACGGTGGGTGCTCACTCTGTCACACAGCACTCAGGTATCGAAATCCTGATCTGAGGTCCTTCCTGTTATCAAGTTCAGCGTGGTAGCCACTAAGCCACCGTAGCCCCATTAGACTCTGGGAAACTGGGTTCAAATCCTTGCTGAGCCATGAAAACTCTGTTGGGGAGTGGAACTGGTACAAACACTCTTTAAACATCTCACTTCTCACCATTAGCATTGCTAGAAGGCAGTCCTGGCTTGGCAGCACATAACTAACGTGTTACCTAACTGGTGGAAGTCCCCGTCTCGGCATCCCAAGAACAGCCTCGTTGTGATGAATGAAAAATAAATCAGCCCTAAGCTTCCTGAAGGCCTTCATCATACAGCATTGAAAAATGATCGAATCCACCTATTCTGCATGGTTCCAAGTGCCGGGGAACGAGAAAAGTGGAGGACAAAAGAAATTAGTAACCGGAGCTTGTCCCCAAAAGTGATTCTTCCAAAGTTCTTGGTGTCGAGGGAAAAGAAACGAAAAGCGAGAACAGAAGGGATTTCCGCAATCGTGCGCTTAGGACGCACCCTATATACTTTTGTTACAGGGACAAATATATTTCCCTCTATGATTATACTGCCCATTACTATATTAAGGACTTGTAAGGCTCAGACTACAGGGAAATATCTACATCACTCTTGGATATGAGGAATCAGTGATGGCTCGTAAAAACTGTGTTCTCTGGCCAAAAGTTTCTACACCCTCCACTAAACCTCTACAACTGGGGTGCCCAAACTGCAGTCTGTGGGCCAGATCCGGCCCCCAATGTCAATTCATCCAGCCTGCACCACCATTGTCGCTTTACTTCTGCTTCCCGGAGCAACAAGGGTGGTGTAGGCTGGATGAATTGACATCGGGGGCCGGATCCTGCCCACGAGCCACAGTTTGGGCACCCGTTTTAAGCAGAGAGAATTGCAGCTTAAAATCTATCTCATCCTGTAGCAAAACATCGCAAGGTCTATGTTACTTTCACTTCCAGTGGGAGGAACCACGTGACTGGCCCACTGAACCATGTGACCGGCCCACGGCCCAAAATGTTTGGGCACCCCTGCTCTACAGCATCTCTTTCTCTGTTTTGGTGGATTCTGCTGTGAGCCGTGAGGTTTGCTTTCCACATTTGGTGCATGCAAATGGTTCCTCCGCTGTGTGAATCCTCATATGGGAAGCAAAGGGTGTGTGTGTGCGCGCGTGTTCCGACTGAAGACATTTCCACTTTCCCAACAAAATGTTATTTCCTTCTCTCTCTCTTTCTCTCTCTCTCTGCACGCATTCTCATCGAAGAGCCAAAACCCGCAGGCGGGTGGGAGCGTGCCTCATACCGTGAGCCTTTCGGAGGGCTCTCCCTCGGAGGGATTCTCGTAGGGGAATGGAGGGCGGCTCCAGGTCTGAAGCGCTTCCCACATGCCATTGAGCGGCCTCTGCTTGGTGTGGATCCTCTGGTGGCGACTCAGGTTGGCACGATCGAGGAAGCTCTTCCCGCACTCCAGGCAGGCAAATGGCTTGTCCTCGGCGTGGATTCGCATGTGGGAGGCCAGGTTGGTGCTGTGCGGGAAGCACTTCCCACACACCATGCACTCGAAGGGCTTCTCCGCGGCGTGGATCCGCTGGTGGGACGTCAGGCGGCTCCTCTTGTGGAAGCACTTCCCGCACTCCAAGCACTCAAAGGGCTTCTCCCCGGTGTGGATCTTTTCGTGGGAGCTAAGAGTGCTCCGGTCGCTGAAGCTCTTCCCGCACTCCAGGCACGTGAAGGGCTTCTCCCCGGTGTGGATCCTGATGTGGGCTGCCAGGTAGCTTCTTCGGCTGAAGCTCTTCCCGCACTCGGGGCACGGGTAAGGTTTCTCCCCTGTGTGGATGCTCATGTGGCGGGCCAGGCTCGGGTGGTGGCTGAAGCACTTCCCGCACTCGGGGCACTCGAAGGGCTTCTCCCCCGTGTGGATTCTCTGGTGGGAAGTCAAAGTGCTCCGGTCACTGAAGCTCTTCCCACACTCGAAGCAGGTGAAGGGCTTCTCACCTGTGTGGATCCTCAGGTGGGAGGCCAGGTATCGGCTTTGGCTGAAGCTCTTCCCGCACTCGGAGCAGCTGAACGGCTTCTCCCCTGTGTGGATGCTCATGTGGCGCACGAGGCTTGGGTTGTGGCTGAATTTCTTCCCACACTCAGTGCACTCGAAGGGCTTCTCCCCCGTGTGGATCCGCATGTGGATGGCCAGCTTGGTGCTCTGCCCAAAGTCCTTCCCGCACTCCATGCACTGGAAGGGCTTCTTCCCGGCGTGAAGCCGCTGGTGGAAATTGAGGCTCCCGCTGTGGCTAAAGCACTCGCCGCATTCCAAGCACTCAAAGGGTTTCTCCCACGTGTGGATCCGTTCGTGGGCCGTCAGAGTGTTTCTGTCATAGAAGCTCTTCCCACACACCAAGCACTTAAACTGCTTCTCCTCTGCTTGGATCCCCCCCGGCAAAGGGAATTCCGCACTCTGGCCGAAGCCGCTTTCACAGTCGAAGTACGGAAAAGGCCCCTCTTCTTGAGGCATCGTCACATCTCTTTCCGGGGATGAAGTATCGCAAAAATCGTCACTGTAGTCCGGGTATCCCATCATCTTCCTCTCTCTCTGGAGTTGCCACTGCCTATCTAGGCTGGCCTGGTAGTCGAAGGCTTCTTTGCTCATGGAGTAATCATGGCTTTCATCGCTTCGGTCGATTTCTCCTCGGAGAGAGATCTGATGGAAACCTCCGTGTGGAAAAGGAAAGGATTCATTCCGGTTCTCTTTGGTTTCTTCTCTTCTCCTCTTCTCTCCCCCGGCCTCCTCCTCGGTGACTGTTTCCAAGTGTACACAAAGCGGTTTGTCCTCAGACCTGTCCTTTCCCACACCAGGAGCTGAAAGAAGAAAACTCAAAATTAACCTGGACATACTAAAAATGTAAAATTGGAGAATCAAATCAACTGTTGTGGGGGAGACAGTCATGCATATATATTTCACTTTTGTTGTTGTGCAACCTGTAAATTGGTTCAGACATTCCAACTGCAGCCTGGAGGATTAACAAATTGATTTCTATGTGACCTTTTACAGCAAGGGGTTCCCAAATTTTTCAACCAGGGGGCGGGCTAGGCTTTCTCAGCTTTGAGAGCCAGATGGCCATTTTGCCCTGCCTGCACAATGTAGGTGGCCATTTTGTCCCAACAGCTTCAAAAGAGCAGCCATTTTGCTTCTCAAATGTCTATGTCCATGCTGTGGGTTTGTTGGTTTGGGTTTAATGTGTACTGATAGTTATGAGATGGTTTGATCTATTGTGTATAGATTTATCGTGTATTGATTTATTATGTGCATTGACCTATTATATGGTAACTATTGTATTAATTGCTCTGTTATATTGTATCTTATTGTATTTTTGTTGTATTGTAAGTTTGATATTGATGGATTCTGTAAGCCGTCCTGAGTCGGTTTTACTGTGTAGGGCGGCATAGAAGTCTAAATAATAATAATAATAATAATAATAATAATAATAATAATAATAATAATAATAATAATAATAATAATAATAATAATAATAATAATAATAATAATAATAATAATAATAATAATAATAATAATATGGCACCACAGGCCAGATCCAGCGCATGGGCCTTAGATTGGGAATCCCTGTTTTACAGTTACAGTCCATTTCTTTGGCTATGAAGAAACCCCTACGTTTGCTAGTCCTAAAGGCAACACAACCTGCTTATAACGTCACGTTGTTCTGAGTTTTCTTCTTGGTCTTGCAGAAAGAGACTAACTACAATTACTTCCCTGAAAAGAGCTGCAACGGGACGTAAAAGGAGGCTTACTCAGAGACATCATGTGGGCCAAATTCTCCTCCATGACTTCCGTGTGCAGATCCCTTTGTTCCGGATCCAGCAGTGTCCACTCCTCCTCCGTGAAATACACAGCAATGTCCTCAAAGACCACTGGAGCCTGAAAGGAACAACACTTTATTCTCAGTCTTTATCTCGTTGTTCAACCTTTTTAAAAGTACAATACTGCGCATTGAACTTTTCACTTGTCATTGTCTTAGGCTTCCTTTTGGCTATTTTTGATACAAGAAAGTCCAACATAGAAGTTCCTTTAGAGTCCAGAGAACTGATCAAGGAGATGATCTTCCACTCCTCATCTCTCCATTCATTCCCCCCCCCCCCGAATTTTATAATTTCAAGTGTAATACAAACAATAAATGTTTGTAGTGTTAAGTTTGTCCACGTAAAGACTGTCTGATGAAGTGGATTTGATCTACAAAAGCTGACATTTATATACAGGAGTTAGTTTCTAAGGCAAGGGTTCTCAACCTTTTTCAGCCGTGGGCCGGACCACGCCCCCTCAGACACCTGGGCAGGCCAGACTGGTGGTCCTCCCCGCCATAAATACTGCCGTAAAACACATCCATGGCTGTCGAAAACGCGTTTTACGATGGCAACAACAGCAACATGGGTGTACGGAGAAGTCTGTAGGCACAGACAGCGCTGGCTATAAACAGAGATGAGCACTGAAGCCTAGAGTCGGGTACAACTGGCTTTTGAGCAAGGGCAAACTTTTCCTTTGTTTATTCTGATGTACACACAGTAAAGAGATTTAAAGTGACAACAATTACATAATATAAAAAGAAAAAAATACACAGAAACTTAATACACAGTAAGAATACCAACATATGCCTTCTATTTACTCTCTATCTACGGCCAATCCTCGAATAAAGAGCATCTTGCTTAAAGAGTAACTCACTTAAAGAGCAGAATTTTCTCTGAAAGTTTGCTTCACATAACAAATAAAACCAACCAAAAACTCTCTTAACAAATAAATTGGGGTTCTCAATCCCTCCCCCCCCCCACCAGAAGTCACAATTGGTCACTTCTAATGGTGTTTTGCTTAAAGAACAATCCTGTGGAACACATTATGCTCTTTAAGTGAGGTACAACTGTACATTTTATTTACCTATAAACTGGTCCCTCTTTCCAAAACAATATTTATTCTTGTCCTGGCTTTATTCTTTTTCTCCCTCACTAGGACATATTCAATAAATTCTCCCCATCTTTCTCTAAAATCAGACTTTTTAACTATTCCATTTGTTAAACTTTTAATCCAGATGTCAATCTATCATTCACTGCCATATTCCATATCTCTTTAACCCAGTCTTTCTCCCTTCAGTTCTTACCTGCCCTGGCCACGCAGGCTCCGTGTCCATTCCTCCACACAGAAGAGATGAGCCACCGTGGGCCTTCTGCACGTTTCCAACACCTGTAAGAAAGTCAAAAGGGGTAGGATTTTTCCATTTCAGCCTTTTCCTTGAAAGAAGCCACGCGTACGGTGACAGGATGCCTCAAACCAACACCATTTGAGAAAATATACCCTCTCGTTGGTATCACTCCACCTAAGACAGTGATGGTGAACCTTGGCACTCCAGGTCTCTTTATTTATTTATTTATTCCAGTTTGTATTGCCACCCAACTCCGAAGACTCTGGACTGCTCACAGAAAATAAAACCAATCACAGTTTAAAAGCATTTATTTAAAAAACCATTAAAACTACTGACAAAAGTTTAAAAAATTAAAAGATTAAAAGAGAGTGTTCTACTAAATTAGGCAGCAGGCCAGGGTTACCACATTGCTGGTGCCCCACACCTGCCCTGCCCGCCATGTCTTTAACCCTTTCCTGAAAGGCAGCAACTCCGTCTGGAGATGCAGCTCAATTGGCAAGAGGTTCCATAGGGCCAGAGCAGACACTGAGAAGGCCCTCTTTCTAGTGCTAGAGACACGCCTCTCTAGCAGATGGAACAATCAGAGAGCCTCTCCGGTCTGCTCTGGTGGGACAGACAGATGTTCTTGGACTTCAATTCTCAGATGCCCAAGTCAGCTGCTGATCAGTGCTTCTGGGAATGGAATAGAAGTTCCAGAACACCTGGAGTGCTGAGGTTCGCCATCACTGACCTAAGATCAGGAGAGAAGTAGCAGCAGATGCCGAGAGAACTAAACAAGAGAAACACCCATGACATCCTTTGAATTAAAAGATGGAGGAAGGGCTCACTGGGCAAAGAATAACATTAAAGAAGGATACAGTTGAGGAGCTCTACTTTCCCCTTGTCACTTGGAGGACCCTGAATAGGCTGAGGGTCGGAATCCCTAAATCAGTGGTGGTGAACCTATGGCATGGATAGCAGAGGTGGCATGCAGAGGCCTTTCTGTGGGCACCCACCTCTTTCCCTCCGCCAATGGGGAGGTGACAGGGGAGGCTGAAGTCACACCCAGGAGGTGGCAGCAGGGAAGAGGGGAGACAACCAGACACCCCTAACCCACAACACCTAGGAGGCGGAGGGCGACATGAACACCCATGGAGTAGAACCCACAGGGGAAGCATGTGCATCCAGTGGGAGCAGGGGAACCTGCAGGGGTGTGTGCACTCGCAGGGGGACATGTACACCCATGGAGGGATGGGGGAACCCACAGGGGCATGTGCATGTACCCATGATCATCGGTGGAGGCACACCAGTGATGTCACATAGGTGCGTGGGCATGCACGGTACCTGTCTGCATGCCTTCTCCTACTTGGGCACTTGGTCTCTAAAAGATTCGCCATCACTGCCCTAAACGCAAGACCGACAGAATCAAGTGGCTGGCGGACAACAACACACGGTGTGAATGTGAATACAAAAAACCTGGCTCATTTACCGGCCTGTTGATTACTGCCAGAAACGTGCACCAATGAGGACTTAAGTGTGGCCAATGTCAAAGCCAAGAAAGTGGCTTCGTTTTGGCAGTCCAGGGTCTGATCAGGACATGAAAGAAGAAAGACGACTTCTGCTGAAAGGCAATTCATCAAGAAAGGGAGACTGCAGTGTGACTAGGTTGATCGGTTTCTCACCTGCCAAGGCAGCCACTCCGCCATTTGCTTGCGGGTCTTTCAGCAGTGGAGGCCTCCAGCTTGCATCCGACAAAGCATCCACTGTCTGAGAGAAGTCAGAGAAGAAGGATGAAATCTCCAAGTACGGGCACACAGAGGAACAGAAAAAGGAGCCAGGGGAGTGGAGGGAGAAAAAGATAGAAGAAATGATTCAGATTTAGGGAGAAAGAGGACAGGGTTTTGAATTTGGCAATTTCCACATGAAGATGGACCGACTGTGGAAACTCCTGCATTTGAAACTCAGGAATGAACTGGGAGGCAGAAATTAAAATATATATTTTTAATTGATTGATTGCATTTTTATACCACCCATCTGGGATATGTCTCACCCTGGGCAGTTCACAGACAACTAACAAAATACAGTGGAACCTCCGTTAATAAATAGCTCGGTTAACATAAAAATTGCATAACAAAAGGAAATCCGTAGTAAATAGTGGCTCGGTTTATGGATTTTTTCTGGAACAGATTAATTGGGTTTCAATGCATTCCTATGAGAAACCACATTTTGGTTAAAGTGTTTTGGTTTTCAATGCATTCCTATGGGAAATTCAGTTAAAGTAATTTTTGCTGTAAGAAACGTCTAAAAGAATGCATTAATTATGTTAACCAAGGTTCTGCTGCAACATAATAAAACAAACAACAAAAGAAAACAACTGAATAAGTACATCAGAAAATAAAATACCTGTGCGCCTGCACCCCCTGGGTCCGCCCCCCCCCGAAGGTGTTCTCCCTGTGGGTATGCCCCCCCATAGGTCCTTCCCCCCCTCCACTGTGGGTTCACCCGCCATGTGTGCACCCCCCCCCCCACGCATGCTCTCCACATTACATTACCCAACTGCAACCTCCCAGCTGGGATTTCAGCCTCCCCTCTCGCCTCCCCTTTGGCAGAGAGGGGTGGTGGGAAAGCGGTGACGGCTGAGGTGGGGCTTCCCCATTGATGGTGCACATGCCAAAAACAAAAGGCATGTGTGCCACTTCTGGCACCCATGCTATAGGGTCGCCACCAGGGGTATAGGGAAGTGGTACCCAACATTGTACCCAAGCCCCATAGGAGAACTTCAATTCCCAGAAGGCTAAGTCAGTACTTTGGCTGATCAGTGCTTTGGGGAGCTGACTTAGGCTTCTGGGAATCAAAGTCCAAAAACCAAAGACTGGGAAATACTGGTATAGGGCCTTATATGAGAACACTAACACCCTGTAGCTGACACTCAAGGGAACTGGAAACCAGTGCAGGCCCGCCAGAGCTGGGGAGATATGATCAAATTTCTTTATGCCTGTCACCAGCCTGACTGCTGCATTCTAGACCTGTTGTAATCTCCGTATCAGACGCAAGGGCAGCCCCACATAGAGAGCATTACAGTAGTCAACCCACAAGATTACCATTGATGTAGGAAAGGGGTTGAGAATTGAGGAGGGCCATGTTTTGTTTGGAGAATTACTACAAAAACACAGGAGCTGTTTGGGAAGATGGGAAAGAATCTCACCAGCTTCTTATCTTCCGCCAGGCTCAGGAGGAAACCTTCAGCCAGGGACACCGCCTGGGAAGTGGTGTCAGGTCCACATTCGGCCACCCAGTTCCCCATCGCTGGTGGAAGGACAGCCAGGAACTGTTCGAGGATGATCAAATCCAGGATCTCAGCCTTGGTGCGCTCCTCTGGCTTCAGCCACTGATGGCACAGATGGTGAAGTTGGCTACAAACTGCTCGGGGACCTTTGGTCTCCTGGTAGCAGAACTTCCGGAAATGCTGGCGCTGGACGTCTGAACCAAATGTTTCCCCACCAAGTCTCTGTGCTGTTCTTCCTGGGAATTCCCTATTGCTCCAAGTCTCCGTGTCTTTGGGCCGTCTCCCATTTTCAGAACCCACAGGGTCTTTCATTTTTAACTCCTCTAAAGAAGCAAAAGGGGCAGACATTGCGGGACCTTTTTCCCTCTAGAAGACAGACAAACAAAAAATGCATAGGGCAGTGGTGGCAAACCTATGGCACGTGTGCCAGAGGGGGCACGCAGAGCCATCTCTGTGAGCACACATGCCACTGAGCCAGCAGAGAGTTCACCCTGTCCCTCTCCCCAGCAGTCCAATGGAAGTGCTTCCTCCCTCCCCTAATACCGAGTTCGTCCTGCCCCTCTGTTTCATCACTGGCTCTCTAAAAGGTTCACCACCACTGGCATAGGGGAATCTTCCCAATAAACATGGGAAGACTCTTTCATGCTGAAGGTCCCAATCAAAGAAAGCTTCTGGTGACAATTGCAAGATAAAATAGCGGCTGTCGGGGCTCTAGCAAGTCCATACCTTTCTATACATCATCTTTTCCTCCTCTGGATTTTTGTACCCTTCCTTCAATCTTTGCCCACCCATCCTACATCCCTCAATCCCTTCCACCAGAAATTATTTTCTCCTCAACCCATACTTACTTCACAAAGAGGAACTGTTTCAGAGAAGAGCTCTGTTGAACAGAAGATAGTCAAGGAGAAAGAAGGCAACTCTGCCTTGTCTCTGACAGCAAGGATTTCTCCCCTTTTCGGAGTACTTCAGTACCACAGGGTTTATTCTGAGTAGGAAATGGCGTTACCTGAGACCTCATCAAGCCTCTGCCTGCCAGACACGATGTGATGATTTCTATCAGAAGTGACTCTGAGATGGTGAAGAAATGTTGTTCAGCCCAGAGCTGCAACTGAACGTGAATAGACAGAGTTGGATAAATTCATGAGATTACGTTAAAAGAAAGAAATTTTGCTGAGTTTAGAAATTCCCCAAACCACTGATCAGCCAACATACTACAGTATACTAATTTCGTGTTAGAGATTGCTCTGGGCTGAAAGGATTTTTGCCAGGGAAATTCCACCCAGGGGACGCCTGAATGAGGCTCCTTTCATGTCCCTGAGCAGCCCTCGGGTATCGAAACCTTAACCACTTAACCACCAAGGGAGCTGCTAATAATTTCTTGTCAGAAATTATTCTAGGTTGAAAGGATTTTTGCAGAAGAAACTCCACTCAGGGAATGCCGAAGGGGCTCCTTTCATGTCCCCAAGAGCTGGGATAGAGACAGGCATTAAATCAGTCATGCGGTACCTGGGTCTCGAACTGCTGACTTGCCAACCTTCCAGCTAACAAGGCGAGCTTCTTAACCACTGAGCCACCACAGCCCCAAGTCAATGTATTGACTTAGGCTTCTGGGAACTGAAGTCCCTCTGCAGGGCATCGGCCCCACATTGGGTACCACTGCTGTAGACCATCTTGACTACTGACATAGGTATCACAAACATTCATGCTGCCCTTAGCCATGTAAAACATGGCATTCTGCTGGCAACACGGGTTCATTATGGGGCCATTTCCTGATTTTCTGAATCACAGATACCAAAGCACAATACCCCACATTCATAGACTAGAGTTTCCCCCCTGAATAACTGAATTTCCTGACTTCTTTAAAATGGAAAATTAAGTACAGTATCTCTTTAAACCAATCATCAAGTTCAAAATCAAAATCTACATTCCACTGTTGACTATAATTAATCTTGCCCCTGTAACCAATATTGTAATCCTGTTGTTCTTTTGCTATTCTGACTGCCTGATTCTAGAGTAGGATAATAATGCTACAGTATTCCAAATTAATAGATAATATTTCATTCATCTCCCATATTTTCTTTAGTCTTACATTTCCACCACAAAGAAAATACATTCCAACTTCTATTTTTATACCTTCAACAATGTTTTGAATATACTGTATGGCTAAAACCTACTGGAGTCATATACCATTTCCATATTGTTTTGTAACCGTTCTCTTTAATTCTAACAGACATATTATTCTTTTTTTTTTTTTGCTTCCATATCTTAATCTACTACTCTTTTTCACCATTACCTTCTAAATCCATCTTCCAACTTATTCTTAAAACTTTGCTGCTCTCCCTTGAATTCTATCAATATTTTATATACTTTGCTTAATAATCCTTTTGTTGTTTTATTAATTTAGCTTTCTTCCATCTGTACTATCAACACCTCAAATTTTTCTATAATTGTCACGTTGTTTTGCCCAAACTTTTAGCAAACCTGATTTTTTTAATGCTTTAAAGCAGGGATTCTCAAGGTTTTTGCGCCATGGGCCAGACCACTCATCCTTAAGGCAGCTGAGTGGGCCGGACACATGTCCCCCCCCCCCGGTTGGTAATGCTACCACACCAGGCATGTTTACGCATGCAGTGTGTGTTTACGGCTGCCGTAAACATCCCTGCTTCCGCTTCCAGGGTCACTGCCGCAAACCAGATGGAATGGCAACAGGGCCCGGGGCCGGCCCACAGGCCATAGGTTGCAAACCCCTGCTTTAAAGAAAACTTGTCTTTTCAGTCTATGACCTTTGTTTCCCAAGAATTTCATCTGCCTATGAATGTAGAAAAAGTCTCATTTTGTGAAGCTACTACAAGGCAAGTCTCTCCCATGTCTGCCCAGCCTAATTTATTTATTTACTTATTGCCTTTTTATACTGCCCATTTGAGTAGTATCCCACTCTGGGCAGTATAGAAGAAAATGTCACCCATCCAAACCACCCCACTGTTTTTTTAAGGGTCACTATTTCAACCCCTATAGTTCGACTCTCCTTCCTTATTTTATCTATCAATTGCATTTCTATGAATTGCCCATTTTGACAGAGACAAGGCAGGACCTTGAGTAAAGAACCCCCAAGGCTCCCCATATGTAGGGTCTTCCTCCCTTCTCTTTCCAGGCACCCCCAGGAGAAGGGGGCTCGATTTCCTTACCATCCCCTTTCCCCCCCAGTCTGCAGAGTCCTCCCCACCCCCACGTACCAGTAAAGGTGTCAAGCACTGGGAAACTGGTTCCCAGCTCTTCCCAGTTCAAAGGGGGTGGGAGGAAGGAAATCCGTGGGAAGGTTTGGATTTGCAGGCTGGAAGAAAGGAACATCTTGGAGGTGCCACTTGGGGTTTTTTTTTTGGGGGGGGGGATTCTATCCCTCATGGAGGCCCTTCTGCCCCATTCTTGGAGGGAGAAAGAGGGGGGGGAGATAAAGACAAAGAAAGGGGGCGCTTCCCTCTTTTAGGGACCCCTCCCAGGTCTGACCCTCCTCATAACCTTTCACCCCCTTCCTCTCCCCCAAGCCACATCCCCCCCCATCCCTCCTTCCCGGATCTCACCCACCTCCCAGGCACCCCGAAAGTGGCACCTCCAGTCCCGCCAACTGGAACTCCCAGGAGGATGGGGCGGAGGGGGGGGAGGAAAAGGACGGCGCACCTCG
Organism: Furcifer pardalis; assembly: GCA_030440675.1. Lineage (NCBI taxonomy): Eukaryota > Metazoa > Chordata > Lepidosauria > Squamata > Chamaeleonidae > Furcifer > Furcifer pardalis. Next base: position 172,972,860 of record CP126893.1, on the reverse strand, counting down.
GGCCTGGTCAGACCGGAAGTGGATTCCTGAGCGACCGTCTAGGAAGCAATATTCCATCGTTTTAACCCTTTAACGGGACGGATCCCCGAAACTCCACCCGCAGATCCTGAAGCGACACCTGGAGGGATTGATGCTCTTACGCCCTTGGTTAAAGAAGTGTTTATATCAGAAGGAAAATTTTCGGCGGAGTGGCATCACGACACCGTATCCCAGTCCTACATCCTAATCCGTTGCGTTGTGCCCTAGCATTATACATCTGTGGGTTCCTTTAGGGAGTCAATCCATCTCACGTTTGGTCCTCCTCTTTTCCTACTGCATCAAAATTTCTCAAACATTCCCCTCTTTTCCAGATAATCTTGTTTTCTACTCCTGAGGTGTAAAGGTTTCCCTTGCTCGAAAGCAAGTCATATCTGACTCTAGGGGTCAGTGCTCATCTCTGTTTCTAAGCCAAAGAGCCAGCGCTGTCTGCTTCTGCAGACGTTTCCATGGTCATGTGGCAGGCATGACTAGACACCGGAGCACATGGAACGCTGTTACCTTCCCACCAAAGTGGTCCCTATTTATCTACTTGCAATTTCTTGCTTTCTCACTGCTAGGTTGGCAGGAGCTGGGACAGAGACGGGAGCTCATTCCGTCCTGCAGTACTCGGGAATCGAACTGCTGACCTTCCGCCTCCCAGTCAGCGTCTTAGTGACTTGAGCTTTAATTCCAATTCCTGGCATTAAACAGAGAGTTGGAGTTGATGGCCTAAAAGACCCATTCCAACTAAGATTTTATGCTTTATTATTATCTTTAAGCAGGTCCATAAACTCCTGGTTATCTTTCTTTTCCCATGAAATATCTGCCTGCTGATTTTTATTTCCACTACTAGTCCCACAAGGAGATCAAATACTGTAGGTCGATCCTGAAAGAAATAAACCTTGATTGCTCCTTGGAAGGACAAATATTGAAGATGAAGTTACAGTACTTTGGACACCAAATGAGAAGAGAAGACTCATTGAGAAGGCCTTGATGCTGGAAAAGATTGACTGCAAAATGAGAAGGGGGCGGCAGATGATGCCATGGCATAAAGCTGAGCGAGTGTGGAGGATGGTGGAGAATAGGGGTGCCTGACTTCTTCACATCTTTATTTCCCAGCCTCTACCCTCATCAAAACAGATCTCTCCTCATTTTGGCTCCCCTATAGAAACCTTTCTCTCGCACCCGGCACTCTTTCAATACAGCCGATACAGTCGATATGGAGCTCACCACATTTCAAAGACTCCTGGTTGGGAACAGCCAACCTTGAATGGGAAACATTCCCAGCCTTAACAGTCTCCTTTCCGAGATCTCCCCATTCATCTGAATAAATGTCTACCTTTGGTACAGGGGGATGGTCAATGTGTCGGCCTGTCGATTTCAGGCTGCAGTTCCCAGCCACCTGCACCACTGGATATGCTGGCTAGAGTAGAGGAGAACTCGAGACCAATGAAATCTGAAGCCACACTTCCGAAGGCCTCCATCTTCCGTCTTTCTTTCTCCATCTAACCCAGGAGATCTCATCCTTTTAAAGCCAGAGGCCGGGTCACGCTCCCTCAGACAGCTTTGGGGGTCGGACAGCCATTTTGCCCTCCACCACACGGCACTTCCTGGTGTGGTGGAGTTGGTGGTGGGTCACATGAAATGATGCCGCGGGCTGAAGGTTGAGAATCCCTGCTAACTCCTCCAACTTTGCTCAGCTTGGATCCCTTCTCTTCCTCCTCTTGCCTTCCTTTCACACCACCCCAGGTACTTGCCTCCTCCAAGCTTCCCATTGGAGAAGAATCCCAAGAACTCAGCTCATGTAGTCCAGCCTTCCATTAACAAACTGTGAAATTTGGAAGGATTGCAAGCAGAATAAGAGGTGTTCTGTTCTCTTGTGAACTTGCACCTAAATGTTGTTCAAAGATATACTGTCCCTGAGCTAGGAGGTTCTACACTATCCAAGGGGACAGTCACTATCGCATCTTGAATCAAATAATAGGAGCCTCCAACTTTTATGCACACATTCTTTCTGTCTTATGGAAGCCAAAGGCCAATTCTGAAGATCTCTGAGACCTTGACGAAATGTAGACATTCAAGACAAGGAATCTAAAGGAGTCACAGAACAGACGTGAATGGCCTTCTTCTTCCTCTAGGGAAGGTGGATTAATGCCAAGTTTGTAGGAAATTTTAAGTTCAGGGAAAGGATTTTAATGTACAAGACAGAGATGGCTTTTGGACAAAATGTCCCTACCAGGGATCTGACCTCAACACTTCTCCTTTCTACATAATCACCTGTGGCTTCCAGTAAAGAAATACTTTATTTTGTCTGTGCTGATTTTCCTATTATTTAGTTGTGTTAAGACAAGGGTTCGCAACCTACAGCCCATGAGCCAGTCCCAGTCCACAGCACTATTTCATGTGGCCCACATCGCCACTGCCACCGGAAGCAGAAATGTTTACAACAGTCGTTAAATGCGCTAGTGGCTGTCATAAATGTGTGAACGCTGCCAGAAAACACATCTGTGGCTGTCGTAAATATGTTTACAACAGCCACAGGCACATTTTACAGCATTGTTTATGGCGGGGGAACCATCAGTCCGGCCCGCTCAGCTGTCTGAGGGGGCCGTGGTGCAACTCGCAGCGTAAAAAGGTTGAGAATCCCTGCATTAAGAGAATACAGCTGCTGGTATTCTGAACAAGGAAGGAAAACTTTAATGCTCATGGATGGGGAATCAACAGGTAATAATTTGCCTTGCCCTTTTCTGGAATAAATCAGTTTCATTGGAAAGACAGATGACAAGGAAAAGTGTCCATTGTCACTTGAGTACTTAATTATCTTGCTCCCTGACCAAACTGGTGCTTCATCCAAATGTCTCGGGATGTCTGCTGTAAATTGAAGTACAAATGTACAGATGCCCAGTGGTATAGCGTTGGGGGGGGGGGGGAGAGACCCCCAGTGGCACTTTCCAGGGGATGGCAAAATGTCCCAGCAGGAGGTGAGGTGATGAGGGTGCTCCTTCCCGGGTCTGCAGCGATGGACCGGCCTTGGTTCTGGGATGGCTGGGAGGAGCCGGAGCTGGGAGACCTAGGCTGAACGGAGGTGGAAGGAGAGGGGACTGGAAGGTTGAAGAGCACCAAGCCAGGGCACTGGGACTAGCTCTGCCCTTGCAAAAGGAATTGAGCTGCTCCTGCATCTGTGCTTCCTCCTCCCTCTTCCCCGTGCCTTGCAGCACCACTGGGCGCTTGTGGGCCACCTCGGTCCTTCCCACCTGTCCCAGCTCCTGCCAACCTAGCAGTTCGAAGGCAAGAAATTGCAAGTCGATAAATAGGGGACCATTGGGAGGGGGCAAGCCTAGAGGGGGTTGGTGTGCCTAGAGGGCTCCCTGGTGAATTTGGCCTGCGCCCCGGGTGGCTGAAGCCCATGCTACGCCACTGCAGATGCCTGCCCAGAAACCAGCTTCTGAAGCCTCAAACAGAAAGGAATATACAGGCCTAGACAAAAGTGATTCTCAACTCTAGCTGATATGGTTGAGAAGGAAACCCAGCAGGATTTGGGAAAGCATTGTAAGGAAACCAAACCGAGATGGCTTTGGGAAATATCCCGGATGGGCAGTAGAAAAATGTAATGAATGAAATAAAATATATGGCTTTAGACATTCTGTCCCTCCTGAGGCCAGTTCCAAACTGTCTCTCGCTAAGGCAACAGAAGATTTTCTTAAGCAAGGGGAGAAAGGCTTTATTCAGCATGTGGCTGACAACATACATGAGCAGAACACGGATGTATACCTGAGCCTAAGAGGCTTGAACGCTGTTGTTTAATACAGAGCTGAAGCAAAGAGTAAGACACATCATTTGTCAAGCAGGACAGCAGAGCCAGAAAAGGTTCTGACACTGTAAAGATCATCTGGCAAAATGCCAGGAAATAATAAACAAATCTTGACCTTGTCTGCCACAATGCATTATCAAGCCAGTTACTCCTTGATCTGAAGAACAGGATTCATTCAGGAATCGAAACTGCCATGTCAATGAAACGTTAAGACAAACAAGGTTACATGGGAAGAGCAGGCGCTGGGCTACACTTTATTAACTTTGGAAAGCAATCCACAGTAGATCTCTCTCGGCAGGCAAGGTCCATCTTAAACCCAACTAGTACAGGCTAAAATAGACTACAAACTATGAAAGGATTACCAATACAGTGATTTCCTTTCCCTGTTATTATGTGGTGCTTCCATCTTGCCTGATACGCACAGGCCAACACCACGACCACTTTGGTAAACTATCAAGCTGATGTTTCACCCCAAAGGTCAAACAGCGGCTGTGTCATTTAGGAATCCATTCTAATCCTCTGCCATGACACTCACGGTTGGGGAAACGGGAACTTGGCTGAAATCGGGGAGCCCTGGCAGGCAGGATGAGAAAGGCCTTAAACTCTCCCCTTCTTTATATCTGCACCACAGTTTCTCTCTCTCGGATTGCCTAATGCAGTGATGGTGAACCTTTTAGAGACAAAGTGCTCAAAGAGAGGGGCGGGCTGAACTCTGTGCTGGGGGAGGGAAGAAGTGCTCCCGTTGGGCTGCTGGGCAGAGGGGCGGGGCAAACTCTGTACTGGGGAGGGAGGAAGTGCTGACATTGGGCTGCTGGGCAGAGGGGTGGGCAAAGTCTTTGCTGGGGAGATGGTGCACGTGCTGACAGAAAGGGCTCTGAATGCCCCCTTTGGCACACGTGCCATAGGTTCACCACCACTGGTCTAATGCTTCATTTCTTGCTTGCGGGGTGAACTCTGTGCTGGGGGGGAGAGAGGAAGCACTCCCATTGGGCTGGTAGGCAGGGAGCAGGATGAACTCTGTGCTAGGGCAACTGCATGGATGCCCACAGAGATGGCTCCGTGTGCCACCTCTGGCATGCGTGCCATAGCTTCGCCACCACTGTCCCAGGCAATGGCAACCTTGTTTTGCCGGCTAATCTTTCTCACACTAAGATGAAATACCAGGACTGCCACTGAAAATTATGTCTACGGAAGGATAGACAAAAGTGTGGGGATTACATTAGATACAAGTTCACTGGAGTTGTCTTGATTGCAAAAGCTGTCATGAAGCAAAGACGGAGATGGGCTTCAACCTTTTCTTTACGATTTCTATTTGGCCCTTGTAAAAAGGGGGTGTTGAAACTAGAATAAGTGAGCAAAGAAGGGAGAACAGAAGGACAATTGGATCACCTTTCGTCCAAGGAAAAGTATCTCTTCTGCACTGAGCCCTGGTGGCGCAGTGGTTAAACTACTGTACTTAAGCCAAAACATTGTGAGTTCGATCCTGACAGGGAGTCAAGGTAGACTCAAAGCCTTCCATCCTTCCAGGGTCAGTAAAATGATTATCCCAGGGCAAAATGCTAATTAACTTGTGAACTGCTCTAAGAGTGCAGTAAGTGCTATGGGGCAGTATCAGTGATGGGATGTAACAGGTTCTCACCAGTTTGCCAGAACCGGTAGTAACTTTTCCCAGTGTCCCGGAATCAGTAGCAGCTTTTGGGGAGAACCACCTTCGGGGCATACCTTTTCACTGGTGCCCCCACTGTGCATGCATGCCAAGCACTTGGTGTGCATGCATGCCTACAGTGCTTGGCACGTATGCACGACCTCCTTGCTGTCCTCCCAAGCGGGGAGGAGGAAGAGAAGCTGCTAGCCTGAAGCTCCCTATAGCCTCACCTTTGGATGTGATTCACCTTTGGATGTGGTGTATCTGTGTGTATTTTAATGTGTATTTAATACCTTTATCTATGTTGACGTACTACCACAGTTCCTAAAAAGGCCTGGTGGCCAGCAGGCCTGGCTTGGGGTTTTTAAGCAAAGTCTTGGGTGGGTGGGTGTGCGCGCACACACACTTATTTCTATTTTATTTTTAATTATTTTTATTTTTTATTTGGCCCTGCCAACAACATCATGATGTCATGACATTAGCTCCGCCCATGATGTCATGATGTCATGTTAGCTCTGCCCACACTGTGATGATGTCACGGTGGGGTAGTAAACATTTTGACATCCCACCACTGGGCATATATATTAAGTGTAACTGCAGTTGCTACTTCTTGGTGTTCAGGGAAAATAAAGAAATGGGAAAGTGCAAAGGGGGGGGGGGAGGGACTTCTGAAGTCAAACTGTGGAAGCATTCCCCCCCTCCTTTTTTTAGGCAGGCAGATACATTCCCCTCTCCCTCCCGTTCAACACAAAATGTAATTTTACCCTCCTCGCAAGATATTAAAACAGGGGTTCTCAATCTACGACCCGGGGGCCAGACGCGGCCCACAACACCATTTCATGTGGCCCACCACCATCACCTCCGCCACACCTGGAAGTGCCATGTTTGGCATTTCATGTCACTGTCTGAGTTAGCGTGACCTGGCCCTCAGCTTGAAAAGGTTGAGAACCCCTACATTAAAAGATCAATAACATCTAGGCTGTGGAGAAATATCTGCATCCTCATCCTCATCCTCCGCTGAGTGGATTCTGGGATGATTTGTAAGGGACATCCTCTGCCCAAGGGGATCATTGCTCAACACACTCCTGAGCAGCTGCGCTCTCTCCCTGCTCTTGTGAAAAAGGCTTCCCCTTGGACCGGCACCCTCCCAAGCCAGCCGACACTTCCTATTCCGCGTGGATCCTCGTGTGGCAGGCGAGGTTGGTGCTGCGGCTGAAGCGCTTCCCACATGCCAAGCACTCAAACGGCTTCTCCCCGGTGTGGACCCTCATATGAGAGGCGCGGTGCGTGCTCTGGCTGAAGCTCTTCCCACACTCGGCGCATTTGAAAGGCTTCTCCCCCGTGTGAGTTCGCTGGTGGGAGCTAAGGCTGCTGCGGTCACGGAAGCTCTTCCCGCACTCCACACACTCAAAGGGCTTCTCCCCGGTGTGGATCCGGTGGTGGAAGGTCAGGCTGCCGCTATGGCTAAAGCACTTCCCGCACGTCGGGCACTTGAAGGGCTTCTCCCCCGTGTGGATCCGTTGGTGTGAGTTCAGGTTGCTCCGTACGCTGAAGCTTTTCCCGCACTGCAAGCATTTGAAGGGCTTCTCCCCCGTGTGGACCCTCATGTGGTACGCCAGGTGGGTGCTGTGGCTGAAGCTCTTCCCGCACTCCAGGCACGTAAACGGCTTCTCCCCCGTGTGGATCCGCACGTGTTCGGCGAGGTGAGTGTTGCGACTGAACCGCTTCCCGCATTCCAGGCACTCAAACGATTTCTCCCCCATCTCAATGATCTTGCGGCAGAACAGATCTCTGCTCGGAGCGAGGCTCTTCCCGGGATCCAAACACCCGAACGGCTTCTCTCCTCTGTTCATTTGCAAGGCTATTTCGGAGGTCGGTTTGTTTAGAAAAACCTTGCTGTATTCAGAGCACTGTAATAGCTTCCGGCCCACGTGGACTTTCCAGTGAGCATTTAGGCTGGGTTGAGAGCCGAAGCTTTTCTTGCACACCAAACAATTGTGGCTCTTGATGCTTTGATCTGTTTTTTCCTTGATGGGAGTTTCTCGGAAAGTTTTGAGTAAAGGAAGAAAGGATTTCTTCTTCTTCTTCCCTTCGGTTCTGATCCCCTGCAGCGTCTTCTCTTCAGTGCTTTTTCCGAAGCACACTTGAAGTGGTTCTTCCTCATTCCTGCTCACTCCCATGTCAGGAGCTGAAATGAAATAGAAAACAAAGCCCGACTATACTGAAAATGGTAAAAGAGAGCCTCAAATCACGAAACAAAACCCATCAAGTATAAGATAATTTAACCACAATTAGGCAGAAACTTGGAAACCACATGTACTAAAATTGGAACAATACAGGCACAGGGGTGCCCAAACTTTTTGGGCTGTGGGCCAATCAGGTGGTTCAGGGAGCCAGTCACTAAGGCCTGGGGGTCGGGCGCTGCTCCCAATGCCAATTCATCTGGCCCGCGAAGCCCTCAAGGAACGACTTGGGCTTCGCAGGCCAGATGAATTGCCGTCGGGGGCCACACCCGGCCCCTGGGCCTTAGTTTGGGCACCACTGATAGGGAGATTAGCCTAGCCCCTGCCCAAGGATGACACACAGTCACTCATGAAGCATTCCATATACTGTCTGGTTCATACTCATTTCTCCGAGCATTCAGAGACCTAAATGCAAAATGTGGACTTGATGTCTTTTATCTTTTTAATCAGATTACAGTAATACCTCAGATAACGATTACATCGGATAATGCTAAAATCGGATAACGATGCAAAATTTTGTAAAATTTTTTTGCATCAGATAATGATCTGTTAGGTAATCATTTGTAGCGGCGGCGTAGATGGGAAGCCAAACGGGGGCTCTCCATTCAGCCTCCCAGCCACGCTGCTGCTGTTGTGGATGCAGAGTGGCTGGAATCCTGATGGGGGACACCCCCGGTCGGCTTCCCAGTCACCCCACAGTTGTGGGCGCAGGGGTTCCCTTTGAATGCAAAGGGCCATCCCAGCATTGGATAGCCCTTTGCTTGAGAAAGGACCACGGTTTCCGACGTCCCCCGACCTACCCAGGCGCTGCTACAAGGCAAAACGCTGAGTTCGTTGGATGCAGGTTTTGCCTTGTAGCAGCGCCCAGGTAGGTTGGGGGATGTTGGAAACAGTGCGGATCAGGTCCCCCGACTTCCCCAGAGGTACCAGGGGCAGTGGAGAGCCCGAAATCATGACAAAGGGTTTTTTGCCGATTTCGGGCTCTGTGCCGCCCCTGGGGAGGTCAGGGGACCCGATCGGCGCTGTTTTTGACGTCGCCTGATCTACCCGGGTGGTGCTGCAAGGCAAAACGCTGGGGAAAGAAGATTTCCATGGCATTTTGCCTTAGCAACACCGGCCGGGTAGGTCGGGGGACATCAGGAACAGCATGGATCGGGTCCCCCGGCCTCCCCAGGGCAGCAGGGGCAGTGGAGAGCCCAAAATGGGCGGAAAAAACTCCATTGCCCCCTGTTCCCTTTCCTCTTCTGAAAGGGAACAGGGCTTTTTTAAACATTGTGCGATCAATGCACAACATTAAAAACCAGATAACGAAGAGACTTGTGAAACCAAGTCTCATTGTTATCTGAGGTACTAGTGTATCTTTCTTTTCTTTACCCTTCTCTTGAAGGGTGATGGAGAGAAGAGGACCCTTTTGCAAAATAATTTTTAATAAAGGCCTTTTCACTCTTCTACTTTTGGTGCATGTATTCCTTTTGGTACCCACAACCACAAGAGCTGCAACTTGCCCACTTTTGGCAACATTACCTTCCGAAGATTTTGACTCTACGCTGAAACACCCTTGGGAAGAAAACACCAGGAGGTTGTAAAACTATGGTATTATTTTCACGTTGGTGTTTTGTTAATCATAAATTGGATTTATCAATTTAACTTTGATACAGGACAAATTTTCTACGTGTGTGGAGAAATGCAACTCCCCACTGTCCACTCCGGGAGGGAGAGCCAAACTGTGTGATTGTGGACAAACTGCATAGTCCCAGGGCGCCCCCTGCAGGAGGGACCGGGAAATCACTGCTGAGTACTTTCTACCCAGAAAACCCTATCAAACAGGGGTTCCCAAACTTTTTGTGCCATGGGCCTGATCACCCCCCCCGGACAGCTGATCGGGGCCAGCCATGTGGTTCCTCCTGCTGTAAACACTGCTGCAAAAAGCGTCTGTGGCTGTCGTAAACGTGTTTGTAACAGCTGCGGATGCATTTACGGCAGTGTTTATGGCAAGCATGGGCGTGTTTATGCATGCATGGGTGCGTTTTGCAGCTGTCATAAATGCATCTACTTCTGCTTCCGGTAGCAGAAGGGTGGCAGTGGGCCACGTGAAATGGTGCCATGGGCAAAGTCCGGCCCCATAGTTTGGCTACCCTTGCTATAAAATATCACTATAACTCAGAACTCCAGGTGCACTAAGGAGGACCTTATGTTGGCAAGAGGAAATGCTGCTGAGGTGGCCCAACACTGGGCGTATGTCAGCTAGTCCTTTTCATTCCTTTTTGTTTTAGATAGGCTAATTTTAGCTTTGTAAGTACTTATACGCTGGTGGTGCCTCTGATATGAATAAAGAAAGACTCGGAACTGATTTTATAAAATCGCTCTTGCAGTTAGAATTAAAGAGGACTGTTGTAAAACAATTTGGAGACAGTATATGACTCCAATCCTGTTGTTGTTGTTATTTCTTCTTCTTCATCCGTGTCCAGGTCAGACATGAAGCTTGCCAAAACGAAGGCACCTTTTGGTGACGTGGTCTTCCATGACTACCATTCATTTTTTCAGACACAAATATTTGTGTTTACATTTTCTGTTTGCTTTTTCTCCTTCTCTCTCTCTCTCTCTCTCTGCTTCTGCAAGAGAACAGTTTTGATCTCTTTTTGAAAATGGCTCCACTGCAAGGTTAAGAAAAGCTTACCGAGAGACATCATGCTGGCAAAATTCTCCACCGTGACTTCCCAATGCAGGGCCCTTTGGTTTGGATTCAGCAGCGCCCACTCTTCCTCTGAGAAATGCACAGCCAGGTCCTCAAAGGCCACCACGCCCTGAAGGAATGGGAAAAGATTTATTTCTTGTGCTTATTACAAGCTGTTACCTTTCTAAAGGACAGTCCTGGAGAGAACAATGCGAATGAATAGGAGGGCCAAGCCTTCACTTATCCCCCCCCCCCCAGCTTTTCTTACAGCAATTAATCTTGTTAATCTTGGTTTTAACTTGTTGATGTTCAACTATTTTAATTTATTTTAATCTAAGTTTTATGGGTTTTATGGCCATGGATGAATTTTAATGTGGGATTGTGTGTGTGTGTTTTGTTATTGTTGTGAAACCACCCTGAGTCGTTGGCAAATAGGGCAGTATACAAGTGCGAAAATAAATAAATAAAACATGTGACAAAAATCAAATCTAACAGAGAGGCTAACTTTGGTCGCATGGAGATGGATGGGCCAGAGCGGTACCCAAGTTCCCCATCTCCCCAATCGTTTCATCCTACCTGTTCTGGCTGCACAGATGCTGTTTCCATTCCTCTGTAATGAAAAGACGAGCGAGGACCCATCCCTGGTGTATTTCCAGACTCTGCAAAGGAAACCAAGGGGTAGGAAAATGCTTATTTTTCGCACTTAGTGTTACCAGTGCCATACAACAAAGCATAAACGAACGCTGGTCACCACGGAAATGAGATGTCTGAGGAAGACTGCTGAAGTGACTAGAAGGGATAAAATCAGGAATGAGATTATAAGAGAAAGAATTTGAATAGAACTAATCTTAAACTATATACAGAAACAACAAATAAAGTGGTTTGCCCATTTGGAGAGAATGTCTTGGAATTCCATATGGCAGACCCAGAGGAAAGTGAAGAGATAACATCAGATAAATGTTACAAAAACACCAAATAACATCACTGGAAGCCACTAGAAGTGACAGAACAAGAATCTTGCATCTTCCTCAACAACTGAAGGGATAAAAGAGGAAGCCAAGAAGAAGATGTAAAGGTCACCCTTGCTCAAAAGCCAGTCATATCTGACTCTAGGGCTAGGTGCTCATCTCTGTTTATAGCCAAAGAGCCAGCGGTGTCTGCATTTGCAGAGATTTCTGTGGACATGTGGCAGGCAAAACTAGACACCAGAGTGCACGGAACGCTGCTTACCTTTCCAATGAAGCGGTACCTTTTTTAAATTTTTTGTTTAGTTGCACAGTCAATTCCGACCCTTTGCGAGCCTATGGACCATTGTCTTCCAGGCACCTCTGTCCTCCACCGTCCTCCTCAGCCCGCCCAGCTCTGTACCTATTTATCTACTTGCATTTTCTTGCTTCGAACTGCTAGGTTGGCAGGAGGTGGGACAGAGACAGGAGCTCACTCTGTCGTGCAGTTCTCAGATCTCGAACTGCTGGCCTGCCGACCTTCCAGTCAGTCAAGTTCAGCGTCTTAACCACTTGAGCCACTGCAGCCCAGAAGAAGAAGAAACAGAAGAAGAACCTAAATAGCAATGTGCCAACCAGTTCCTCACTTTGTAAGGTAGGCTGTCCTTCCTTTTCTTGTGTATTCTTCAGAAGCAAAGGACTTGGTCTCATAGACAAACGAGGCCCCACCATCTGATGGACACCAGCAACCAATTCTGAAGACTCCTGTATCCAAAATAAAATAAGAACAGTCGGCAAAAGAACACAGAAAGGAACTAAAGAATACTACTGTGCAGGTAATAAGGTCTACTTGTAAAAAATGGCCTACTGGGAGGGGGGAAGGAAAAATGTATAAGAAGGAGGGGACATTCTTGACTCTGAAAGACAGGGGTGGCCAACCTATGGTCGGTGGGCCAGATCTGGCCCATGGCACCATATCATGTGTCCCTCCACCTATCCAAGGGCATTTGACAAACAAAATGGCCACCTCTTTGAAGCTGTTGGGACAAATGGCCACCCCCATCATGCAGGCAGAGCAAAATGGCTGTCTGGTCCTCAAAGTTGACTGAGAGAGCATGACCCGGCACTCGGCTTGAAAATGTTGGGAACCCCTGCCGTAAGATGACCAGAACTCTCACCAGCTGCTGCTGCTGCTGCTGCTTCTTACCCACCCACTGGCTGAGCAGGAAACCTTCTGCCAGGGACACAGCCTGGGAAGTGGATTCGGGCCTACATTCTCTGACCCAACTCTCCATCTCTGGGGGAAGGACGCAAAGGAACTGTTCAAGGATTATCAAGTCCAGGATTTCGGCCTTGGAGTGTTTTTCTGGCTTCAGCCACTGACGGCAGAGGTGGTGGAGTTGGCTACAAACTGCTCGGGGCCCTTCGTACTCCTGGTAGCAGAACGCCCGGAAATGCCGGCACTGGACATCTAGATCGAAGCCATCCCCATCTGGGTTGTAGAGGGCAGTTCTTTCAGGGGATTCCTCTTTGTACCAAACCTGCAGATCTTCTGGCTGTCTCCCCCTCTCCATACCAGGAGGGTCTTGCGTGTTCATCTCTTCCATTTGAGCCCAAAGGACAGAATGATGGGATGCCCCCTTTCTCTCTGCAGGGAGAAAAAACAAGAGCCAGAAAAGGGTAGGTTTTGTCATGTTTAAGGCCATAATTAAAGGCTGGTTCTGGCTAGGGTTGCCATATCTCAGTATCTGTCCTGAGATTTCCTGCAGCAGGAAATCTCAAGACAAATCCTGAGATATAGCAACCCTAGTTCTGGCTGACAGCCATAGGATCAAATACAGCTGCCTGGGGCCTATTCTCAAAAAAGCCTCGTTTCTCTACATCAGGGGTTCCCAAATTTTATATGCCGTAGGCCTGATGATGCCCCCAAACAGCTGAGAAGGCTGTAAGTGTGCATGTGTAACTGTGCCTGTGGCTGTTGTAAATGCAGAAGCGGGCGCATTTATAGCTGTCGTAAATGCACCCACCTCTGCATTTACGACAGCCATGGGCGCATTTACCTATGTACAGGAGCATGTTATAGGTGACAAATGCATATGCTTCCATTTCTGGGTGCAGTGGTGGCAGCCCACATGTGCCATGGGCTGGGTGCATCTCATGGGCCATAGGTTGGAAACCCCTGCTCTACATAACTCCCTGTCTGCTCTAGAGTATCTGCCTCCCGGATGGAAGGAAGACATGTTTGGTAGGTTCTTTCCAAAAGCAAAGACAAGCACGGCACATTGGCAATGTTGTATCTGGCTATACGGATTTAAAAGTGTCTTTTCTTATCCCTATCAGAGAGAGTAAACAAAACAAAATCCTGTGGCACTTCAAAGACTAAATGCTGGATTTTAATGTTAACTTTTGTGGTTCAAGTCCACTTTGTCAGACATTATGATGTTTACAGTAGAACCCCGCATAACAAAAAAAAACCTCAGTTCCACGGAACACTTTGTTATGCAGATTTTTTCATTATGCGAAGCACCATTTGCGGTACTCCGCATAACAGGGAAAAAAGTTCATTAACTGGGGTTCCCCTTGAGTGGGTATACCGTGCGGCTACCAAAAACCCCGCATAACGAACGGTTTTTTCATTATGCAGGGTATCGCCATTGCATAGCGAATGCTTTGGTATGCGAATTCTAATCATTCGTTATGCGGGGTTCCACTGTATATACATCAGGTGCAGACAGCATAACAAATATACAAATCATGGCTTTTTACAACTGTTCTTTTTCTGTAGCTGAATCTGAATATCGGTGATCATAATGGTGATCAGACATGAAGGCTGTCCTAAGAATACAATGCAGTGGCCTTTCATGTGCTTTCCGCATCGCGGCGTGACACTCATAGTACCACTGATCCAGTTCCAGGAGGCACTTTCTGGTCCAGAGCCCTTTTGGCACACAAAGTCCTCCTCAGCCCCAGGTCAGGATGGATGAAGCTGCTGCCCTCCATCAAGATGGATTCAAGTGGGATTTAATCCATTTGGAGACCAAGTGGGATAAAACTGGCAATAGCAGATTTTCTCATCCCTGTTTTTAAATTCAATCTATTATAGCCTAGAAGGGTTTCTGCTGGGAATATTCCTAAGAATGCTTTATTCTTAGGAACAGCTTAAATCCCTCTCTTTGCTAATTTCTACATATCTGTCACACACTTTTGGCTTCCTTTTCCAGGTCTTTGGCACACGACCACCAAGGCTTGTGCACGGGAAATGATCCTAAGCTTCACGCTGATGCACCTCACTCGACCTTCCTCTTAATGGAAATTAGATCCAAAGGGACCCACAGAGGTGCTGTCTCTTCTCCTCCCTCCCCACTCCAGAGAAGCACAAGGTACACAAGGTACCTGTGACTGGTGTGAACTGGGAGAGGTTTTCAGATGAGTAATTGTGTCTCTTTTACTCAAAAGCCAATTGTGTCTGACTCTGGGAGTCGGTATTCACCCACTCCGGCCATCCCAGTCTGCAAAGGCCTCCTCCCAGTCCAACCCCCACCATTTAAACCAGTGCAGATGCCAATCCTGGGGAAACTGGTTTCCACTCACCCCAGTTTCAAAGGATGGAGAATCCCTGGGGAAGAAGACTTGGCTTCACAGACTGGAAGAAAGGGGGGGGGGAGATTCTGGTAGAGGAGGGGGTGGATTTGGGGAGGAGGTTTGATCCCCACCCCACCCCGAGAAAGTTTATTTATTTATTTATTTACTCATATTTATTATCCCGCCCCAATCAGGTAAAACCCGACTCTGGGCAGCTTACACATAAGTTAAAATCAAAAATTAAGCCTATAATAACATAATACAAGTTCTAATTTAAAACTTTAAAAGTTAACAAAGAACATTAAAACAAAACAGAAAGGGTAGCTGTCCCTTAGATCAGCCACCCTACGTAGGATCCCGCATTCCTGGGTCCCCACACTTGCCCTGCCAGCCAGGTTTTTAGGCCCTTTCGCAAGGGCAGGAGCGCTGTCTGTAGTCGCAGCTCGGTTGGCAGGAGGTTCCAAAGGGCCGGGGCGAACACAGAGAAGGCCCTGCTCCTGGTGCCAGTGAGGCGTGTCTCTCTGGCCGATGGTATGACAAGAGAGCATCTCCGGTCCGCCCTGGTGGGACGGACAGATGTTCTTAGGGTGACGCGGTCTCTTAGGTATCCTGGCCCACTACCATATAGGGCTTTAAAGGTAATAACCAGCACCTTGAATTGCACCCGGAGACCTACTGGTAGCCAGTGCAGCTCCCGAAGCAGCGGTGCGGCCCGAGTATAACGCCTGCGCCCCATCACTACCCGTGCAGCTGCATTCTGGACCAGCTGCAGCCTCCGAATGGTCACCAAGGGCAGCCCCATGTAGAGCGCATTACAGTAATCAAGTCTGGAGGTGACCAAAGCATGTGTGACCATGAGCAAGGCGTCCCAGTCTAGGAGTGGGCCGCATAACTGGCGTATTACACGAAGTTGTACAAAAGCCCTCCTGGTCACGACTGCCACCTGCTCTTTGAGCAGTAGACGTAAGTCCAGGAGGACCCCCAGATTACGCACCGGGTCTGTTTGGGGCAAAACTGCCCCATCCAGAGCCAAAGCTGGCAGCTCCCGTGATAACACAGGGCCCCTCACCCATAGCCACTCAGTCTTGCCGGGATTCAGCTGTAGCCCGTTCCCCCCCATCCAGACCTTAACAGCCTCCAGGCACCTGGAAAGGACTTCCACCGGACCGCTTGGGTCCCCACGGGCCGAGATGTACAACTGGGTATCATCTGCATATTGATGACACCGTACCCTGCCCCTGCCTTGGGAAGGAGGGAGGGGTATCTGGCTCTTCCAGGGACCCCCCAGCAGCCAAAGCTCCTCTTCTCTCGTCCCTCCCTCCCCAACCCTCCAAACCCCCCCCCCCGCCTTTGTCCTCCCCCCACAACCAAGCTGCCACATCGTCCTCCTCCCCCCTCCGAAACTCACCCACTTCTCTCCTAAAAGGACACACTTGCAGTCCCACCCCGGAACTCCCGAGAGAGGGCTTTGGAGGGAAAGAAAAAGGAAGTGCACTTCCGGAAGGGGGCGGAAGCTGACTTTCAGACACCATCGCACTCCTTCCGGCTTGACGGTTTGGGATTCACCACTCAGTGGCTTTAACCCTTTCGGAGAACAGAAGTTGCTGAGAGGAGGCTTTTTTTGCAATTACTGTACTGTACTTATAGTGGCAGACCAGCAGATGATCTGTCAGTGTTTCCCAAATGCTGGATCTTGGACTTCAACTCCCAGAAGCCTAAGTCAGTACACTGGCTGGTCAGATTGACTTAGACTTCTGGGAATTGAAGTCCAAGATCCAGCATTTGGGAAACACTGATCTAGATCAGGGGTTCCTCCCAACCGTTTCAAGCCGGGGCCTGGGTCATGCACGCTCTCTCAGTCAGCTTCAAAGCCCAGATAGCCATTTTGCCCTGCCTACATGATGGGAGAGGCTACTTTGTCCCAACAGCTTCAAAGGGGTGGTTATTTTGTTTCTCAAATGCCCTTGGAGGGGTGGGCCCCCCACATGAAATGGCACTGCGGGCCAGATGCAGCCCACACAGGTCTTAGGTTGGGAACCTCTGATTGAGATTAATAGTGTGTTGGAACATCCACTACTTGTGCCTCAAAATAACAAGCAGTTTTCACATACTGTAACTGAAAGAAGGACATAAAGAAGAAGGGCAAGATCTGTTCTCAGACATCTCAGAGTGCAGGACATGTAATAACTCGCTCAAACTAAGGGAAGCCAGAAATAGGATAATTTTTTTTGGGGGGGGGAGAAAGACTCCTGTTAGAGCAGTATGATAATGGAACCAGTAACCTTGGGAATTGGTGTGCACTTCAACAGTGTAAGAAAAGAAATTGGACAACCTGTCTGATCTACTTCGATTTGGATTCCTAAATTGAGTCGCCCCTTCCAACTCAATTTTTCTACAATTCAATGAATCTGACATCTGCCTCCTCCTACAAAGGAACACGAGGAGAGCTTTACTGGGCAAAACCAAAGGCCTGTTCACTTTAGCACCCTGTTAACATGGTGGGGGGATCTCTCTGGGACAACAATAGACAAGATAGGATCTTCTTACCCTAAACAGCTTGGGACCAACCTTTTTCAAAGATGGCATCTCCTTTTATGAACCTGCCCAGATGTTTTGATCTTTAGGCAAGGCCCTTCTCTCCAACTCACCATCTTCATACCAGTTTCCAGTGTTAATAAATCAATGCTTTTCTGATTCATTAAGATGTGAGGTACAGTTTGTTGTTATATGTTGTCAAGTTGCCTCTGATTGATTGCAACCTTATAAATGAGACTGTTCTGTCCTTACACTCCTGCTCAGCTCTTCCAAACACAAGGATGTGGCTTCCCTAATAGAGTCAGCCCATCTCACATTTGGTCTTCCTCTTTTCCCGCGGCTTTCCACCTTTCTCCAGAATTATTTTCTTTTCCAGAGAGACTCTTGTCTTCTCATGGTGTTCCTAAAGTAGCACAGCCTCAGTTTCATTATTTCTGCCTCCAGAGACAGTTCAGATTTGTTTTTTTCTACGATTCATTTGTTCATCACAGGGTATTAAAGCATTTACAAATGGTAGCAAGGTAATCAATGCATACAAACCCTCAGGTTCTTCATCTTCTGTGTCTGGGCCAGACGTGAAACTGCCAAAATGAAACCACCTTTATGTGATTTCATTCTGCAGTTCCTTTCGCCTGACCCAGGGTGCCAACCTAGCAGCTCACAAGTGAGATTCAAAGGATAGTATGTATGTGCTACATGTTTTATGAGATTTTTGTTTACATCAACAATGATCCAGGAATGCTTACACATCTCCACACCTTGCTGAGAATGGCTATGACTCCTAAGACATCTTGCTCAGCAATATTTCAAAGCACAGTATGAGGAAAGTACATTGGCTATTTTAATACAATTTTAGTACAATGACTCATTTGCCAAAATCTAACACATTTGGCTACATAATTAAGAATTATAATGAGGAACCTTCTCCCCTTTCTGAGAGATCACGTATGTCGGAAAGGCCAACCTTGGTATTCCAGGTGTTCTTGAACTTCAGCTACCAGGAGTCCAAGTCAGTGCTCTGGGAATTGAAGTTCAAGAACACCTAGGTCCATGATGGCGAACCTTGGCACTCCAGATGTTCTTGGACTTCAATTCCCAGAAGCCCAAGCCCCCATGAATCCACACGAATGGGTTTGCTGCACCGCCCTCGTTGCCCCTGGAAGTGGAAGTAAAACACGCCTTTTACTTCCACTTACAGGAATGATGAGGGTGGCGTGGCACGGGCTGGATGAATTGCAGCAAACCCATTCACGTGGATTCATGGGGACTTCTCGGAACTGAAGTCCAAGAACATTTGGAGTGCCAAGGTTCGCCATTGCTGATGTAGGTGAATCGATACAGGAGTCAAATACTGCATCTGTTTCCCATCTCATCTGTTTACCCTCTGCTTTGTTCAATGCCAGCTACTCATCTTACCCACCTTGAGCTGGGATGGGTTTTCAAACTTCCACGTGTAGCCAAAGGAGCCCAAATACTAAGGGCCCAAGACTTAATGTAAAGTATTAATGTGCTGACCCATAGCTGAAGTCCACACCTCATCCTCCTAGGAAAAATCTCATGGCAATGGACACAAAGCAAACAAGAGGAGAGCCTTGAATTTGACTAAGAGTGAAACCAACCTGATTTCAATTGTTCTCTTTGACCGCCATGGAAAGGGTATTGTTGAACTGGGAAAGAGTGAAAAGATGGGAGGAGTCATCATCAAATCATCCAACCTTTTCCAAGAAAGAAAAGTTATTCTCCTGGAGTTCTTGGCATTGAGGAAAGTGAAAGTCCGGGTGAGGCAAGAAAATTTTAAGAAGCTTAAGAAATCATACAACCAGGATCCACCCTTTTCTTCTTTAATTATATTCCGGATCTCTGCAGAAGATAATTGTACAGTATCTCCCACCTAGATATTAAGTGCTGTATATTAGACATAAGTAAAACTGAGTGCAGAAGAATAGATGCCTTTGAGATGTGGTGTTGGAGGAGAGTTTTGGGAATCCCCTGGACAGCGAGGAGAACAAATAGGTCAATCTTAGAAGAAATTAACTCTGACTGCTCCTTAGAAGGTCAAATAGTGAAGATGAAGCTAAAGTACTTTGGACATCAAATGAGAAGAGAGGATTCGCTTGAGAAAGCGAAAATGAGATGGCTAGATGGTATTGTAGACACAATGGGCACAGAGCTGAGTGAGGTGGAGGACAGAAGTGCCATGGGGCACTTGTGGTCCATGGGGTCACAAAGGGTTGGAATTGACTGTGCGACTGAACAACAAAATTAGACTACACCACAGGTTCTCAACCTTTTCAAGCTCGGGGCCAGGTCACACTCAGTCAGCTTCAAGGGCTGGACGGCCATTTTGCCCTGCCTGCATGATAGAGGTGTCCATTTTGTCCCAACAGCTCCAAAGGGACAGACATTTTGTTTCTCAAATGTCCTTGGAGGGGTGGGGTGGGCACATGAAATGGCACTGGGGACCAGCTCCGGCTCACGGGCCTTAGGTTGGGAACCCCTGGACTACATGGACTTTATTTTTAGCTGTGTGTATTATTTGATGTGTTGTAGATTCCTGCTTGGAGAACTCTACAGACCGCAAACGTCTATACCATTTCACCCTCTCTGTGGGTTCGACGATGAGAAGTGAGGTGTGAGCGTTGTTTGAAACGCTTCCCACAATCCAAACATGGAAAGGGTTTCTCCCCTGTGTGTATCCTCATATGGGGCGCCAGGTGCGTCCTCTGATTGAATGTCTTCCCGCATTCAAGGCACTGAAAAGGTTTCTCCCCCGTGTGGATCCTCATGTGAGAACGGAAACTCGCACCCTGGTGGAAAGTCTTCTCACACTGCAAGCATTTGAATGGTTTCTCCCCCGTGTGGATCCTTTGATGGGAACGGAGGGTGCTTCGATGGCGGAAGCTCTTCCCGCATTCAGAGCATTTGAACGACTTCTCCCCCGTGTGGATCTTCTGGTGAGAAATCAGGGTGCTTCTAGCTCGGAAGCTTTTCCCACATTCCAAGCACGTAAAGGGTTTCTCCCCTCTGTGGATTCTTGTGTGGGAAACCAGGCTTCGGTTGTGGCTGAACCTCTTCCCGCACTCCATGCATTCAAAGGGTTTCTCCCCTGTGTGGATCCTTCCGTGGGATCGGAGGGAACTCCGGTCGCTGAAGCTCTTCCCGCATTCCAGGCACGTGAAGGGTTTCTCCCCCGTGTGGATCCTCATATGGTCAGTGAGGTAGTTTCTCCGACCAAAGCATTTCCCGCATTCCGAACATGGAAACGATTTCATTCCTGCGTAGATTCCCATGTAGTGAGCAAGGTTTTCACTGTGGTTGAACTTCTTTCCGCAATCAGGGCATTCAAACGGTTTCTCCCCTGTCTGGGGACGCATCTGAGATTTACATTCTGTGTTCTGATTGATTCTGTTTTCACAACCCACGTACCTAAATGATTCCCCTTCTCTTTGCCTCATTGGATTTCTTTCCGGGAATGAAATGTCACAAAATTCCTTACCATACTCCATGCCTCCCATCATTTCCCCCTCTTTGTGGATCTGCAAGTGAACATTTAGACTGGCTTGGCAGCTGAAGCTTTCTTCACGCAGAGAGCACTTGAGAGTTTCATTGCTTTGGTCTGTTTCTTCCTGGACAGAGATTTCATGGAAACTTTCGAGTAGAAAAGGAAACGGTTTGTTCTTCATTTCCATTCCAGTTTTCATCCCCTGTGGTTTCCCTTCCTCTGTGACTTTGTCCAAGCCTCCTTGAAGCAGTTCGTCCTTACACCTGTCTTCTCTCACACATGGAGCTGAAAGAGAAGAGGAAACAAAACCTGGCTGTACTAAAAATGTAAAGTGGACTCTCAAATCGGGAAGCAATAAGCGGTCAAGTATAATCTGATTCAACCACGATTAACAGGAAACTTATCACCTGCAGAAGACCTTTCAATCCATACTCAAACATCCTTGGGATAAATATGTCAACAGTTATTTGTGGATGCAAAAAAGGCCAATGCTGTTTTAGGCTGCATTAATAATACCATATATACTCGACTATAAGACGTCCCAAGTATAAGTTGAGATACCTAATTTGGACCTCTAAAACTAGAAAAATAGATTGACCCAAGTATAAGTTGGGGTTGAAAATGCAGCAGCTGCTAGTGAGTTTTAGTAATTAAAATACATGAAAATACAGTAAAATTAATTTATTCAGACATTTGTGTGGGTAGGTTTTTGAGCTTTTACAGTAGTGTTAGTGCTTTTAAAAAAATGTATGTTTGAATTTTCACCACCATGGTTTTGGGACCCTCGGGGTTGTTGACCCAAATATAAGTCAAGTCCCTTTTTTAGATCTCATTTTGGGGGCTAAAAAACTAGACTTATACTTGAGTATATACACTAGTACCTCGGATAATGTTGACTTGGTTCCACAAGTCATAACATTATCCAGTTTTTAACGTTGTGCGATGCATTGACCATACAACCTTTTAAAAAAAGCCCCGTTTCCTTTCTGAAGAGGAAAGGCAACGGGTGTGTGTGTGTGTGATCTGGTTTGCTTGCGGAGGGAATGCATGTTCTCTCCCCAAGCAAACTGGCAGTCCCAGTCTGGGATTGGCCTTTGCAGGCATTGGTGCTGAGGTTGGAGGAAAGAATGGGCTTAGTGATTGGGGGGGTGGGGGCGGCGGCGGCAGCGGCGCTCTGTAGAGAGGCTAGCGACCCTTTTCCTAGCCTCTCTTCAGAAGCAACACCCCCACCTGAATGAGTTTCTGAATAGAAGCTAGTAAAAGTTTTCCCCAGCCTCTGTTCAGAATGCCAGCCACCCGCCGTTATGGAGTGTGGGATCAGTGCTTGGATTTGGGGTTGAACTGGAGCGCACGCCTGTTCTTTCCCCCAACAAAGGGCCGATCCCAGCGTGGGATCAGCGCTTGGGTTGGGGGAAAGAATGGGTCCACCTGCCCGTTCTTCCCCCCAACCCAAGCACCAATCACAGCTGTCAGATAACGTCGGATGATGCTAAAATCAGAAAACGTTGGGGAATTTGAGGCAAACATTTGCATCACATAACATTATCTTAACGTTGTGTGATGCAGATGTTTGCCTCAAATTCCCCAACGTTATCAGATTTTAGCATTATCCGATGCAAACGTTATCTGAGGTACCACTGTACAGTAATAATTTCATGTCAGAAATTACTCTGGATTGAAAGGATTTTTGCTGGAGGAACTTGGCTCAGGGAATGCCTGAATGAGGCTCCTTTCATTACTCCAAGATATTTTTCCCCATCAAAGTGGTCCCTATTTATCTACTTGCAATTTCTTGCTTTCGAACTGCTAGATTGGCAGGAGCTGGGACAGACTACAGGCACTCAAGCCGACATGCAGTACCCGGATCTCGAACTGCTGACTTACCGGCCTTCCAGCTAACAAGGCGTGTTTCTTAACCACTGAGCCACCACAGTCCCAGTTGCATTAACAGTTTCCAAGACCCATGAGATTCCCCCTCTATTTAGCATTATATTGCATGTATAAAATATTTATTTATTAATTACATTTTTATACCACCCATCTGGGATATTTCCCACTCTGGGCAGTGTACAGACAAATAAACAAAACAAAATAACAGAACAAACATCAAAATAAAATAAAAGACAGACCAAATCCCTGAAAAAATATACATAAAATCTAATTGTTTGATTGTTATTAATGACGTGTTGTAAATCGCCCTGAGTCACTTCAGGGAGGGAAGTGATAAACAAGCATGAATAATAAATAAATAAATAAATAGTTGCCCAAGACAACAATACTGAAGTAGGCCACTCGTGATGAAAAACAAGTGTAATCATTTTAATGTTTTAATTTTATTTATATTTCACATTGTCCATAATTTTAAACTGCGTAGCACTCATTTAGAAACAAATAAAGAAAACCATCAGTTGATTTATCATAAAGCTTTCAACATGAACAAATTTATTTCAAACTGATTCTTTTACAGTATTTTGGTTGCTGTCTGCTTTTTCAGACATACTGTATTGTCATTGTAGGTTTTTTGGTTGTTGTTCAGTCGCACAGTCGATTCTGACCCTCTGCAACCCCATGGACCACTGTCTCCAAGGCACTCCTGTCCTCCACCATCCTCTTCAACTCGCTCAGTTATGTGCCCATTGTCTCTACAATACCATCTAATTTTTGGCAGCCCCCTTCTTCTTTTGCCCTCTACCCTTCCCAGCATCAAGGCTTTCTCAGGTGAATCCTCTCTTCTCATTTGATGTCCAAAGTACTTTAGCTTCATCTTTACTATTTGCCCTTCTAAGGAGCAGTCAGGGTTGATTTCTTCTAAGATTGACCTCTTTGTTCTCCTCGCTGTCCAGGGGACTATCAAAACTCTCCTCCAGCACCATCAGACGGTGAGATAAAATTGCCACAATACTTTTCAAACGATTTTTGTTTTGTCTGGTGTTTTATTCTTGCTGAAAGAAAATAACACTCCAAAGAGGACTAAGAAAGGAAAGAAACACTTACCAAGAGACATCATACTGGCATAATTTTCCTCCATGACTTCCTGGTAAATATCCCTCCGGCCTGGACTGAGAAGAGTCCACTCCTCCTCAGAGAAACAGACAGCAATGTCTTCAAGGGTTACTGGACACTGAAATAAAAACAAGCTTTTTGGGTTTTGTAAGGATTACAAAGACTATTATCCCACGACCATAGGACTTGTTCCACCTAACAGAGACCTGCATCCATTCAGGAAGCCAGCATGAAAACCTTGGGTAGCTTCAGAGTATATGTGGTCTTGCTCTAGGGTAGAGAAATCTATGATAGGTTTCAATCGATGACTGTTTATGCTCATAAACCAACCAGATCAGGTAGGAAATATAAATTTAAATTAGGTAGCAATATGTAGCATTGCCAAGAAAGCAACTGGAAATCTCCCACCAGCTTATGCTCTATATAAAAAGAACAAATGTCCTCTGTCAAAAAATTGGCTTTATTATATGGAGAAAAAGTAGATTTTAAAAAAAGGATTACAAAACAGTTATAAAATTAAAAAGGAACATTTAAACCTTTTCCCCTTTCCCTGGAAAACCAAGAAAGGTATATCTATCAATCTTTCTATCCTGGCACAATCAAAATTATATTGTACCTACTGTTCTACTCCTAAGCAAGCACAGGTAAACTCCTCCTCCCCCCTGCTTTGAACATGCTTAACAATACTGGTGTTTCTTCTCTAACATTCTAAGATAACCAAACCCATCTTTCAGCCTTTAGTCCTCTTTTTCCTCTCTGCTACCCAGTAAGACTTCCCGTTCAATGTTCATCATTCCTACTTCTGTTCTCACAGTCCCAGCTCATTTTGAATTCCAATAGGAAAGGAATTTGCACCTGTCTTGAAGGCCACATTCCAAGATTTTCCTCACCTCCTCTCAGGAACATCAGCAACCATTTTAAAGTCCACAAAATAAAGCCCCATTTTCATAAAATTACAGGCTTGTGGGTGTCTCAATTTTTCTACCTTGTTGAAGTACATTTCAGAAAAGAATGTTGACAGATATCAAATTCAACCCTTCATATTTCATAGTCTCAGATTCCCTCACACGCATTTGTGACAAAAGCAAATTGAAAGGGAAAGCTTCTTCCCATCCCAGAGGGAAAACTTGAGGGTCCAGGAACCCCTCTCATCGCCCCATTCATTCCCACCTACCTGTTCTGGCTGGACTGGTGCTGCTTTCATTCCTCCACAAAGATGAGATGAACGAGGAGATGTTGCCAGCCTGCTTCCAGGGTCTGCCAAGGAGAACAAGAAGTAAAGGTAAAGGTCACCCTTGCTCAAAAGCCAGTTGTATCTGACTCTAGGGTTCAGTGCTCATCTCTGTTTGTAGCCGAAGAGCCAGCTCTGGCTGCATCTGCAGACGTTTCTATGGACTTGTGGCAGGCATGACTCGACACTGAATTGCATGGAATGCTGTTTACCCTCCCACCAAAGTGGTCCCTATTTAGGGCTCTTTCAAATACCACGTGACCTAAAATAGGCCACTTTTTGACACCCCCTGTGACTTTCTGTGACCTTTGACTGACACCCCCAATCACGTGGTTTGAAAATAGATCTATGGCCAGCTGGTTGTGAAAAGCAATGATAATTTTGGAGTCACGTGACTTCACACTGAACCCATCCTCCACGCCCGTGACTTTCCATGACTTTTGGTTGCACCCCTCCCCCAATGGTCACAATGGTATTTGAACAACCCCTTAATTACTTGCAATTTCTTGCTTTCAAACGGCTAGGTTGGCAGGAGAGAATGAGGAGTGGGAGGGTGTTAATTCTCCATAACCATTTTATCTCTTACTTGCTAATTTAAATAGTTTGTTCCTCTAATTTTAATTAACAAAATCTTGAACACCTGCATGAAAGCAGATGACCTGAACTTCACTCTATCAATGTGGGTTGAGACATGAGCAATGGAGTCCAAGCGGATTATGCTGAGAAGCTACTTACCTAGCAAGACAGGGCCTTCACATCTCTGTCTTGTATTCTTCAAGCAGAAAGATCTCTGTCTCCGGTCCGATGGAGCATTTGCTGCCTGAGGAAAGCCAGAGAAGAAGAATTCTGAAAATTCCTGCACCCAGAGGGGGAAAAAATAACAACAACCAACACAAGAACAGAGAAAGGCATTAAAGCAGGGATTCTCAACCTGTGGCCTGCAGGCCGGGTACAGCCTGTAGTGCCATTTCATGCCCCCCCACCGGTCTCCACCACACCAGGAAGTGCCATGTGGTGGAGGAAAGGCAAAATGGTTGTCTGGCCCCCGAAGCAACCTGAGGGAGTGTGACCTGGTCCCTGGCTTTAAAAGGTTGACAACTCCTGCACTAAAGGGAAAATGGTACGGGAAAAGATCTCAGCTTAGAGCAGGAATGGGGGACATGTGCCACAGTTCAATACATTTAGTAAAATAGGACACACTTTCTTGGACCTTCCAGACATGCCTCAACTCTCAAAAGGTCACCAGCTTTTACCAGGCTTGGTGTTCAAAGAAACAAATACAGCCAAGATTTCTTGGAGAAAAAAGGAAATAAACCTGTCCTATTGAGCGGGTTTGATCAGGTCCGATGGCTCAGACCCAGGAACAGCTTTATGGCAAGAACAAAACCAAATTAAAAGATGGAAGAAGGACTTCACTGCACAAGGACCAACATCAAAGGAGCATATAGCTGAGGAACTCAATCTCACCAACATCATTTATAGGACCCTGAGGAGGCTAATGATTGGAGTCCCTAAATGCAAGACCAACATGCTCAAGTGTGATTGTGGAGAGACACAGAGTCTGGCCGATTTGCTGGTCTGCCGATTGCTGCCAGAGACATGCCCTGATGAGGACTTAGGTTTGATCAACGCTTCATTTTGGCAGTCCAGGGTTTGGAGAGAAGAAGCACCTGTCTTACTCAAATACAGAAGGCATTCTGGGAGCTTTGGAAAAGACCGGAGGGAAAGTTCTAGCTGTAGAAGCAAATATCAACATTCATGTGCCATTGGATCATGCTCACAAATACTGTAGCTCCAGACATGAACCCAGTAAGGAGCGTTATCAGCAAGAATCAGGAACTTCCCAGACCTCTGGCTGAGCCAGAGTTCAACCTGACTAGAAACAAAGGTCTGCTTTTTTATATACAGTACATTATAAAATGGTTTTCCACACATCCTTAAAATTTATTTATTTATTTATTTATTGCTCACATTTGGCTTTTTCTCAAGCTCACAAAGAAGCCCAAAACTCTCACCAGCTTTTTATCCATTCTCTGGCTCAGGAGGAAACCTTCTGCCAGCGACACCGCCTGGGAAGTGGATTCCGGCTTGCATTCTCTGACCCAGCTGCCCAGCAATGATGGAAGCACAGCCAGGAACTGTTCAAGAATGATCAAGTCCAGGATCTCCATCTTGGTGTGTTTTTCTGGCTTCAGCCACCGACGGCAGAGATGGTGTAGTTGGCTACAGAGCGCTCGGGGGTCCCTGTCCTCCCTGTAGCAAAACTCCCGAAAATGCTGGCGCTGGACCTCTGAGCTGGGGTAGTCACCAGCCGGGCTGTTCTTTGCAGTTCTCCCTGGGAATTCTTTATTGATTCTAACTTCCATCTCCTCAGGCTGCTTTCCAACTTCAGCACCAATAAAGTCTTCCGCATTCATCTCCTTCGAATAATCCAAAGGATTGTGTGTGAATGAGACTGCTTTCCTCTAAAGAAAAGACACACAACTTAACTAACAACTCAAAAAGAAGGCCTGGTATTTTACCAATAAGATTATCCAAGCTCTCTCAAGACCTCTGCCAACCAGATATAAAGCCATCTTTCCATATGAGTTGGACCTCATCAAGCCTTGCAGGCAGGGAAAGGAATGTTATTCAGTCCAGAACCCTCATCAAAACAAACAAATAAAATGGAATCTGAGTACAAAAAAGGGGTAAACTGCAATCTATAAGAAATAAATCAGGATGAAATAAGTCGATAATGAAGGAAATCAACCCTGACTGCCCCTTGGAAGGACAAATATTGAATATGCAGTTACAGTACTTTGGCCACAAGATGAGAAGAGAGGACCCACTCAAGAAGGCCCTGAGGCTGGGAAAGATTGAAGGCAAAAGGAGAAGGGGGCGGCAGAGGATGAGGTGGCTAGGCAGGATTGTAGACGCAATGATTATAGAACTGAACGGGCTGTGAAAGATGGTGGAAGATAGGGGTGCCTGGTGTGCAGTGGCCCATGGGGTCACCCTCGACTATGCAACTGAACAACAACAAATAAATAAGAATGAAAGCTCAGCAAAAGCAAGAAAAGGCTATATATAGGATAAATTAACTTAAAGGTCAATAAAGAAAACCACAGCCTCACATTTCACAACCTATGAGCAGGAACTTCACACATATAAGATGATTTAATGACCAAAGAATTGACACACATATATAGAAATCTTTAGGTTATCAAGAATAAGTTTTCTTAGAAACCTGCTAAGTTCTTCCCTTGCTTGAAAGCCAGTTGTATCTGACTATAGGATTTGATGCTCATCTCTGTTTACAAGCAAAAAGCCAGCACTGTCTGCATCTGCAAATGTTTCCTCAGACATGTGGCAGGTATTAAGTTCTTCACAGAAACAGAATTTTGTTCATCTTCATTGTGGCTATTAAACAAACCCAAAATAGTTTTTTCACTCTTCCACGGCTACCTATCCAGAGCCTAATCTCTCCTAGCCTGTTAATCTGAGGGAACAGAGCAACTGTCTGACACATTAATTAGTATCCTGAGACATGGGGGGGGGGAGTCATTCCTTGATTAACCCAGACGCTAATGATTAGTCCCCTAAAGCTTATTGGTTAAGACACTAAGCTTGATGACTGAAAGGTCAGGAATTCAAGACCTGAGTGCTGCATGACAGAGTGGACTCCTGTCTCTGTCCCAGCTCCTGCCAACCTAGCAGTTCGAAAACAAGAAAATGCAAGTAGATAAATAGGTACAGCTTGGATGGAAAAGGTAACAACATTCCATGCATTTAGATGTCTATTCATGCCCACCACATCTGTAAACACAGAAAACATTGGCTCTTGGTCTATAAACAGAGATGTGCATCATTCCCTAGAGTCAAACAAAACTGGCTTTTGAGCAGGGAAGACCCTGACCTTTTCCTTTAAGGAACAATTAAGGGACTAGCACATTTTGCAGCCTTTTTAATAAAAACATAAACATCTCCTGAAAGGAAGGGATCTTCTGCCTTTCCACAGAAGCACAAATGCTGCCTTCTTTTTGTCCTGTAAGAAAACATCAAAAAGCATCTACTACGGACTCTTCCCCAAAGGGAGGTTGGTTATGAAATGTACTGGCCCTCCAAATTCCCAGTCTGCAGAGGTCTCTTTCCAGTACAACCAGCACCACGAGTATGGTGAAGGTCGCCCTTGCTCAAAAGCCAGCCGTATCAAACTCTAGGGTCCGGTACTCATCTTCATGTACAACCAAAGAGCCAGCACTGTCTGTGTGCAGGTGTTTCCGTGGTCATGTGGCAGGCATGACTATACACCAGCACGCATGGAAGACTGTTATCTTTCCTGCCGACGTGGTACTTATTTATCTACTTGCAATTTCTTGCTTTCAAACTGCTAGGTTGGCAGGAACTGGGACAGATGATGGGAGCTCACTTGTTCAAGCAGCACTCGGGACTTGAACTGCTGACCCGCCAGCCTTCCAGTCATCAAGTTCAGCGTCTTAACCACTCAGCCACCGCAGTCCCAGCACTACCAGTGCCGATGTCAATCACTGGGAAATTGGTTTTCAGCCACCCCCTAATTCAAAGAGGTGTGGAACGGATCTGTGAGAGGAGGGCTTAGCTTTGTAGGCTGGAAGGGACTCCAGAGGAGGAGGAGGGTTTGGGAGGCACACGACCCCCCCCCTTGCACCATCCTTGGATGGGGGGGTCGCCTCGCCTGGCTCTGACTTACAGGGACTCCCCCCCCCCGGCTGAGGCTTCCAGGCTCTCCCCCAACTCTCCTCCTTCCTTTATCTCTATAGCTTCCCCCTCCCTCTAAGCACTGCCCCATCGCTACCCAACTACCCCTTCTCCTCCCCCCTCACTTACCTGCTACTCGACCCCCCCCAAAAAAAGAGGTATCTCCAGCCCCGCCCGGAACTCTCGAGAAGGAAGGGGTTTCCGAAGGAAGGAAAAGGGCAACGCACCTCGGAGGCGGAAACGGGAAGTACATTTTTAATCCCAGCCTGAGTGACGTTCCGGGATAGACAACTCTGTGGCTTTAACCCCATAGGGAGAAACTAGAAGTTGGAAATAAGGCACCTTATAAGTACAAATGACAGAATGATGTCAGTCAGAATACAAGGCAAGCCATTCAATATCACTGTAATCCAAGTATACGCACCAACCACTAGTGCAGATGAAGCCACAGTTGACCAGTTCTATGAAGACTTAGAACACCTCATAGAACAGACACCAAGAAATGATGTACACTTTATCATAGGAGACTGGAATGCCAAAGTAGGAAATCAAAAAGTAAATGGAATAACAGGCAAGTTTGGTCTTGGAACACAGAATGAAGCAGGCCAAAGACTGATAGAGTTCTGCCAAGATAACGCATTGGTCATAGCAAACACTCTCTTCCAGCAACACAAGAGGAGACTTTACACATGGACATCACCAGATGGCCAACATCGAAACCAGATTTATTACATACTCTGCAGTCAAAGATGGAGAACTTCCATACAGTCAGAAAAAACAAGACCAGGAGCAGATTGTGGCTCAGATTACAACCTACTGATTGCAAAATTCAGTCTTAGACTAAAGAAAATAGGAAAAACAATTAGGCCAGACAGATATGACCTAGACAACATTCCCTGGGAATACACAGTGGAGGTGTGGAACAGATTTAATGGCTTGGACCAGATAGACAGAGTGCCAGAAGAATTATGGACAGAGATGCGGGAAATCATGCAGGAGGCAGCAAGGAAAAGCATACCAAAAGAAAAGAAGCGTAAGAGAGTGAAGTGGTTGTCCGATGAGGCTCTTAAAATAGCAGAGGACAGAAGGAATGCAAAATGCCAAGGAGAAAGGAAAAAATACAGTAACTTGAATACAGAATTTCAAAGAAAAGGAAGGAGAGATAAGGAAACCTACCTGAACAAACAGTGCAAAGAAATAGAGGAAAACAATATCAGGGGTTGGACTAGAGATCTTTTCAAAAAAATTGGGGAACTCAAGGGAACATTTAAAGCAAAAATGACCACGATAAAAGACAAAGATGGCAAGGAGTTAGCAGATGCAGAAGAGATTAAGAAAAGATGGAAAGAGTACACAGAGGAACTCTACAAAAAGGACCTCAACACTCCTGATAATCACAATGAGGAGAACATTGAACATGAGCCAGACATTCTAGAGAGTGAAGTCAGAAAGGCCCTAAAAAACACTGCAAACAACAAAGCCAGTGGAGTTTATGGTATCCAAGTTGAACTTTTCAAAGCCCTGCAAGATGATGGAATCAAATTATTGCATTCTATATGCCAGCAGATTTGGAAAACACAACAATGGCCACAGGATTGGAAAAGATCTGTATACGTTCCACTTCCCAAAAAGGGTAATGCCAAAGAATGTTCAAATTATCGAACAATTGCGCTCATCCCACACGCTAGCAAGGTGATGCTCAAGATAATACAGGACAGACTGCAACAGCACATGGAAAGAGAATTACCAGAAGTGCAGGTGGGGTTCAGAAGAGGCAGAGTGACTGGAGACCACATCACTAACATAAGATGGATCATGGAAAAAACAAAGGAATATCAGAAACAAGTCTACTTCTGTTTCATTGATTACACTAAGGCTTTTGACTGTGTCAACCACAACAAAATGTGGCAAGTAATTAAAGAGATGGGAATACCAGAACACCTTATATGCCTCATGAGAAATCTGTATATGAATCAAGAGACAACAGTTAGGACAGAAAATGGAATGACGGAATGGTTTGGAATAGGAAAAGGAGTAAGATAAGGCTGCATTTTGTCACCCTGCTTATTCAACTTATACACAGAACACATAATGCGCAATGCAGGGATGGAGGAATCACAATTTGGGATAAAAATTGCTGGAAGAAACATCAACAATTTGAGATATGCAGATGATACCACCCTAATGGCAGAAAGTGAGGAGGACCTAAAGAAGCTCCTGATTAGGTTGAAAGAAGAAAGTGCAAAAGCTGGCTTGAGACTCAATATGAAGAAAACCAAGATCATGGCAACAGGCCCTATCAGTCCCTGGAAAATAGATGGGGAAGAAGTAGAAGCAGTGACAGATTTTACTTTCCTAGGATCAAAGCTCACTGCAGATGGGGATTGCAGCCATGAAATAAAAAGGCGACTGATTCTTGGGAGGCAAGTGATGAGAAACCTGGGGAACATAGTGAAAAGTAGAGACATCACCTTGCAAACAAAAATTCTCATAGTCAAAGCAATGGTATTCCCTGTGGCAATGTATGGTTGTGAGAGCTGGACCATTAGGAAAGCTGAGCGCAGAAGAATAGATGTCTTTGAGATGTGGTGTTGGAGGAGAGTTTTGAGAGTCCCTTGGACAGCAAGGAGAACAAATAGGTCAATCTTAGAAGAAATCAACCCTGACTGCTCCTTAGAAGGTCAAATAGTGAAGATGAAGCTAAAGTACTTTGGACATCAAATGAGAAGAGATGATTCACTTGATAAAGCCTTGATGCTTGGAAGGGTCGAGGGCAAGAGAAGAAGGGGACTGCCAAAGATGAGATGGCTAGATGGTATTGTAGAGACAATGGGCACAGAGCTGAGCGAGTTGAGGGGGATGGTGGAGGACAGGAGTGCCTGGTGGACAGTGGTCCATGGGGTCGCAGAGGGTCGGAATCGACTGTGCGACTGAACAACAACAAGAAGTACAAACGCTTAAAACCTCATCCCACTTATTGGTGCAAAACTCTATTGGATATTTTTTCATCTGAAAGAAACCGACAACAGATAGATGCTGCCCGTGGAAAGTTCAGCTTGCCTCCAAGTCAATACTTTAATTGTATTAATGGCATTTGAGCAAGAGTAAACTTTACCTTTACAGCATTTCAGGATAAATAAGTAAATTAATTTAAAAACAAAACAACAACACTGTAGCACTTTAAAGACGAGCTGCTTTACCTTTACCTTTATTGATTTTAAATAGTATAAAAGTATTGTAATTAATGTGGCAGTAGGAAAAATTGATACCCGAATACTGCAGGGCGGAGTGAGATCCTGTCTCTGTCCCAGCTCCTGCCAACCTAACAGTTGGGAAAGCAAGAAATTGCAAGTACCTGTACCATATATACTCAAGTATAAGTCGAGTTTTTTAGCCCCCCAAATGAGGTCAAAAAATGGGACTGGACTTAAACTTGGGTCATCATAAACAGTTAAAAACATACCCACGCAAATGTCTAAATTAATTAATTTTACCATATTTTAATGCATTTTAATTACTGAAACTCACTAGCAGCAGCTGCATTTTCCATGCCTGACTTATATCTGGGAGGATCAATTTTCCCAGTATTAGAGGTCCAAATTAGGTACTTTGACTAATATTCGTGACAACTTATGTCAGGAAATAGACCCTATTTCCTAATGTCTCCCAAGGCTTGAAATTGCTATTTTTTTAACTAGGCCTCATAGAAATCCATATTTCCCTCTGTGTGCCTTACAAGACTGCCACGATGATTTGTTGACATTCCAGTGTTCCTAGGTTGTTATCTCTCTAGCAGAGCCTAGCCGTGTTGTGTCTTTTCATAAAGGTAAACAACCATTGTTGTGAGAAAGTTTTCTCTCTTGCTTGCTGATACGTGATTGGCTAAGCTGTCCCACCTGATGGCAGATTCTCCATTTTGCAGAGAAGTGAGAGTTAGTACGTGTCTGGATTTTCAATGGCGTAAGACCCTGGACTGTAACTCTGTTTGCTGGTATGGGATTACTCTGCTTCTCCATAAGTTAAGACCCCGGACTGTCTGCTGGCATGTTTTCATTATGATTACCTAAATATCTTGGACTGTTTACTGGACTGATCTTATGGATATAACCTTTTGACTTCTGCTTTTCCATGAACTTTCCTACATGAACCTGATGGAATAAAACAGCTGTTTCTCTTTGAAGATTGTTGTTTTTCTTATCACACACACACATGAAGCTTAGCTTGCTACGTTACCAGAAGCCTCCTTTGTTTTGCTCTATGTTCAAAGGCCTTACTGCCTGAGCATAGTAAGAGTTCCTTTTAACCTCCCTGGTTCTCCCAGAAGTGGTGATGCAAGGGTTAAGTTCCAGTGCAGAGCAAGAGGCTCGGGAACGGTAAGGAGGTGCCCTTGTGAATTGGGACGACCGGGTGCATGAGATGGTGGCAGCGGTGGGATCTTTTCCCTGCCTTTGATGTTGTTTTGGCCTTTCGGAGACGTGCCCTGAAGAAGCGGCGATCTCAAGTTTTTCTCCTGTGTGTGTGAGAGAAAGCCTTCGGCTGAAACCGAAAGTATTTTGCTGGCAGCAGCCAGTGATTCTCCTGGATTATTTACACAGCTGTGTTGTTGCTGAGAGGGACTCTCCAGCATTTCTCAACCTTTTTGGATCCCTGGCCCGTGAACTGAACTGGCTTCCAGGAAGGAAAGGCGGCGTGCGTTTACTCCAGCGGAGTTGAAGGCGGAGTTGGCCGCGATGTCAGGTAAGGAAGAGGATTTACCTTACCCTGTTTCTGGTACCCCACCTGACCCTAGTGATGGGGAGCATGGGTCAAGCCCTGAAGCTAGTGGGGGTGAAGAAGAAGAGGGAGAGGAGGCCCGATTGCCCAGCCCGGCGCCACCCCAAGTGGTTCAGCAGCCTGTGCCACAGGCCTCACCTCAAGTTGTTTATCAAGCCCCACCACTCCAGCCTCGAGTTATACAACCGCCTATAGGTCTTGGCCAGCCAGGGGATGTCACTTTGCCCCAAGTTTTGGCTCAGCTTGTGCAGCTCCAGACCTTGCAAATAGAGGAGGCAAGAAAACGTGCCATTCCAACTCCTAGAAACACAGATAGGAAGAATCTTCCTGTGTACAAAGAAGGAGATGATGTTTTGCTTTTCCTGGAACGTTTTGAAGCTGTTATGACTGATATGCAAGTCCAGGAGGACTTTTGGCCTAATTTCTTCAGAACCCAGGTTACAGGGGAGCTAGGTGCCTTCGTCATGGCTTTGCATGTGTCTTTGACTTGGAAGGAAGTGGTGGATGCTGTTAAAGTTCAATTTGGCTTGACTGCAGAGCCCCTACGTCTGGCTTTCAGAACCAGAAAGCATGATCCTGCTAAGCAGTCCTACAGTATTCTGATGCGTAATTTAGAGCGTGACGCTGAGAGATGGCGGCAGGCTGAAGGAGCAGATAGTTTGCGAGCTGTTATGGACATGATTGTGAGGGAAGCATATATGTCTTTTGTTCCTGTGGATTTGAGAGTTCTGTTGTTATCAGGGCAGCCTAAAACTCTTGCTGAGTTGGCCCAAAGTACAGACACCCTTGTTGCTTTGAAGCGTACCCAAGAACAGAGTAAAGCAGGAATTGTGGGTTATAGAAGGCCACAAAGAGATGACAGAAGGCCTGTTTTGTCAGAAAGAAGGGATGAAAGGCCTACTTCCAAGGCATCCCCTGTCTCCCAGACCACCAGAGACTTTGTTTGCTTCAATTGTGGGAAGAAAGGCCACACTTCCAGAGATTGTAAGTTACCTAAGAAGCCTTTTACTTCTAAGTTTGTTCCTAGTGGTGCTAGGCCTAAAGAGAAAACAGAATCTCCACCTGCTGCTCAGGCTAAAATGGTTCAGCATTCCAAAAAGCCCCAGCAGGAAAGGCCAACCACATCTGCTGAAGTGCCTCTGCCAGTTAAAAGTTCTCAAGTCATGAGTCATCATGACCCTGTTGCTGATTTGGTCAAAGATGTGACCCAAGATGGTACCTGGTCTCTATGTGTTCAGACTCCAAGTGAAAGGGTAGACCATATAATTACCCCAGCAGAATTCCTAAGCAAGGAAGACTTGGTTTGGATGAGAGATTATAAAACTAGACTGGTGGTACTACATAGCCCAGATGGCACTTGTTTGGAAATTCCAGACTCTCTTTATGACACCGATTCTGATGTTTCTTCGATTCATTCTTCTTTGGTACACCCAACTCAAATTGTGCCAGGGGCCAGAGTTCAAGTGGAACCGTATTCGTCTGATACCAGGTCTCCTTGTTTTGTAAAGCTAGCCAAGGTGAAAATTACTTTCCAGCAGTTTACTGGTGAAATCCATTGCCTAGTTCATGAGTGTCAACGCCAACCTAAGTTCCTGATTGGTCTCAATTTGATCAGAGAGGTGCAAAAAGTAAACATGCAAAACTCTCCAGCTGATGCCCAAGGTTCCTGTGTAGAAGCCATGAAAGTAACAACCAGGGCACAAGCTAAGAATGTTGTTTCAACCTCGTCACAAAGTGATGGTTCCCAGACCACAAGTGATGTTACTGCTCCATCTACTGAACAAAGTGGAGACAGTGCTACAACTTTCACAATTGGCCCAGATTTATCAGTCACCAGTGAAGTATTTTTAGACACACAAATGAAGGATTTGTCTTTGCGGGAGCTCAAAGATAAAGCCGTATTGGAGAAGGACATTGTACCCAATCTGTCTGCTCAATTTGTGAAAACTGATAAAGGACTGTTGTACAGATATGTAAAGGTGCAATCAGACTTGCCTTTCAAAAAGCAGCTAGTGGTTCCTAAAGAATACAGAGATGCTATTCTACGTCTGTCTCATGACGACCTCTTCTCAATGCACCAAGGACAGCTGAAAACCTATCAGCGTATTGCAGACAAGTTCTATTGGCCTTCAATGACTCAGGAAGTCAGAAATTATGTTAAAAGCTGTCATCTGTGTCAACGGAGAGGTCATAACCAGTCCAAAACCAAAGCTAACATGCAATCTCCAGTGATTACAGGCATCCCATTTCAACGTTGTGAATGGGACATTATGGGGCCTTTGCCAGTTTCCCGAGGAGGAAAGAAGTTTATCTTGGTCTACGTTGATACTTTTAGCAAATGGGCTGAATTTCTTCCTTTGTCAACTTGTTCCTCGACTCAAGTTGCTAATGCCTTCATGGAAATAATAGGAAGATGGGGGTTACCACAAATTTTAGTGAGTGACCGTGCAACGTGCTTCACTTCCGCCTTAATGAAGAAGGTGTGTCAACTAGCAGGTGTCACCCAAGCTTTTTCAATCGCTTACCACGCGCAATCACACGGAAGCGTTGCCATTCCTGAAAGCTGCATATCACTCTACACCACATGCATCCCTTGGTGATTTTAGTCCTTCAGAAGTGCTGTTTGGAAGGAACTTGTGTGGACCTCTTGATTTGTTGAAAGCCAACTGGGAAGACCAAGAGGAACTGCCTTCCAGACATGCTGCTACTTATGTGTATGAACTGCAAAAGAGACTGAAGTCAGTGAGATCCTTTGCCAAAGACAATCTGACTGTTGCCCAAGAGACTTATAAGACTTACCACGATCGCAAGTCCAGACATAAAGAGTTTAATGTGGGAGATTTAGTTATGGTTCTTAAACCTTTGCCAGTGACTACGCTGAACCTCGAATGGGAAGGCCCAGCCAAAGTCATTCAACGTGTGGGCGCAGTGAACTATGCTGTACAATGGGACTCGGGGAAAGTTGTTGTTTATCATGTTAACTCTTTAAAATTGTATTCTTCCAGGGCTGTCAGCGTCATGAAGAACACTGCTATACCTAATGATGTAGAAAATGCTGATCTTGTTTGTCTCAGTGATGAATACCAGCGTGCTGGGAATTTTGATGATCTGTATATTAATAGCAAGGTTCCTGAACATGAACAGATGTTGGTAAGATCTGTACTAGGTAAATACAAACATCTCTTTACATCACAGCCTGGTAACTGTAATTTGCAAACACATAACATAGAACTCACTACAGATGAGCCAATTTGGGCTCCCCCTTACAGGACAGTGGGGGAAGTCCAAAAACAAATTGATGCAGAGGTACAGAAAATGTTGGAAATGGGTGTCATTGAACCTGTTAAATCTTCTTTTTCAGCTCCAATTGTTCTAGCTAAGAAGAAAGATGCATTTGGTAACATTTTACCTGAAATAAGATTTTGTGTTGATTACAGGAAGCTGAACGCTGTAACTGTTCCTGATCTGTACCCAATGCCTAGAATGGATGATTTGGTTCACAAGATTGCTAATGCTAAATATGTTTCTGTTCTAGATTTGACCAAAGGATTTTGGCAGATACCTCTAACAGAAAGTGCTAAACACAAAACTGCTTTTTCCTTAGCAGATGGAAGACAGTTTGCTTTCACACGAATGCCTTTTGGGTTAAGAAATTCCCCTGCTACTTTTCAAAGAATGATTGACAAGGTTTTGAATGGTTTGTCATTTGCAAGTGCTTATATTGATGATGTTGCAATTTTCAGTGATTCGCTTTCTGATCATCTTAAACACCTTGAAACTGTCCTGCAACGTATTCAGGATGCTGGTTTAACTGTTAAAGCATCCAAATGCCAATGGTGTTTGGGAAAAGTGATTTATTTAGGACATGAAGTTGGTTCTTCTCAAATGGTTCCAGTCCATGCCAAGGTCCAAAGCGTCAAGGACTGGCCTACGCCACAGACGAAAAATCAGGTGAAATCGTTTCTAGGTCTGGTTGGTTTTTACCGTGCGTTTATTCCTGATTTCAGTACTATTGCACATGTCCTGACTGAGCTAACACAAAAACGAAAACCTCTTAAGGTTGTGTGGACTGATGAGTGTCAGAAGTCTTTTGACTTGTTAAAAGAGAAGTTGGTTTCATACCCTATTCTCAGACCACCACAATTTGACAAAGAGTTCATTTTGAAAACAGATGCCAGTAATTATGGTCTTGGCGCATGTCTCCTCCAAAAGGATGAAGAAGGAAACATGCATCCCATCTCATACTTCAGCAGAAAACTGCTTCCCCGAGAGCGTAATTACTCCATAGTGGAAAAGGAGTGCTTGGCCATAATATGGGCAGTAAACAAGCTCAGGCCATTTTTGTGGGGAAGAGAGTTCCAGTTACTCACTGACCATAATGCATTGAAGCTCCTGAACAAGATGAAGAGTTCAAACCAAAGACTCTTGAGATGGGCTTTGTTGTTACAGGATTACCAATTTTCCATACAACACATCAAAGGGACTCAGAATGTACATGCAGATTCCCTTAGTAGAATGTTTCCTGAAACTGATAATGGGAAAAATGAAACTGATGTGCCTGTTACATGATTTGTTTTAGCCAGAGTGTAAAGGTGTGTGCGTAAACACCTGAGTTAGTATGCTTGCAATGCAGAAGGTAACCTATTTAACATGTACCTCCAGTAACTAAAACTGGAAGAAGCTTTAACGCTTGGTATCCTATATATACAAAGGATAGCTTATTTGCTCAATCACTTGCTCAACATTAGTAAATAGTGCCTTTTGGTAAAGCCAAACTATGGTTTGCCTTTCCAAAAGGGGGGGCGTGTCAGGAAATAGACCCTATTTCCTAATGTCTCCCAAGGCTTGAAATTGCTATTTTTTTAACTAGGCCTCATAGAAATCCATATTTCCCTCTGTGTGCCTTACAAGACTGCCACGATGATTTGTTGACATTCCAGTGTTCCTAGGTTGTTATCTCTCTAGCAGAGCCTAGCCGTGTTGTGTCTTTTCATAAAGGTAAACAACCATTGTTGTGAGAAAGTTTTCTCTCTTGCTTGCTGATACGTGATTGGCTAAGCTGTCCCACCTGATGGCAGATTCTCCATTTTGCAGAGAAGTGAGAGTTAGTACGTGTCTGGATTTTCAATGGCGTAAGACCCTGGACTGTAACTCTGTTTGCTGGTATGGGATTACTCTGCTTCTCCATAAGTTAAGACCCCGGACTGTCTGCTGGCATGTTTTCATTATGATTACCTAAATATCTTGGACTGTTTACTGGACTGATCTTATGGATATAACCTTTTGACTTCTGCTTTTCCATGAACTTTCCTACATGAACCTGATGGAATAAAACAGCTGTTTCTCTTTGAAGATTGTTGTTTTTCTTATCACACACACACATG
Organism: Furcifer pardalis; assembly: GCA_030440675.1. NCBI lineage: Eukaryota > Metazoa > Chordata > Lepidosauria > Squamata > Chamaeleonidae > Furcifer > Furcifer pardalis. Next base: position 172,932,796 of record CP126893.1, on the reverse strand, counting down.
AAGCTTAGCTTGCTACGTTACCAGAAGCCTCCTTTGTTTTGCTCTATGTTCAAAGGCCTTACTGCCTGAGCATAGTAAGAGTTCCTTTTAACCTCCCTGGTTCTCCCAGAAGTGGTGATGCAAGGGTTAAGTTCCAGTGCAGAGCAAGAGGCTCGGGAACGGTAAGGAGGTGCCCTTGTGAATTGGGACGACCGGGTGCATGAGAACTTATAGTCGAATATATACGGTAGATTAGTAGGGGACACTTCGGTGGGAAGGTAAACAGCGTTCCATACAATGGAAACATCTGCAAACATCTGCTGGCTCTTTGACTACAAATGGAGATGAGCACCTAACCCTAGAGTCGGATACAACTGGAATTCAAGCAAGGGTGACCCTTACCTTTAGAACAGATTAAAATACTTGGGTGGAGGGGGATAAAAAATTACTGAAAATCCAATAATTTTACACCAATTAATTAAAATTCTATGCCTTCTATCTATTAGAAAGCCATCTACTCCTTTGTGAGCTACTTTCAGCCCAATAAAAGTCAAGGAAACAAAATACAAATAAACAATTGGAAATCACCACTGCATTAATTTCTGCAGGAGTTGATTTTCAGTGTACTTTGCTGGAATGGCTTCCAAAGCCTAGCAATGGCAATTAAAAGGAAGAAGTCATGCATTTTACAGCTTTGTTAAAAACCTGGTGCTGATGAAACAGAAAAGAGCAGGAAGAAGCGAAGAGGAATATCTATGTAGTTGGAGTATCTTTAAAAACCAGAAAAACAAATATTTTGATGTTGAGGGGAGGGGGGAAGCAAAGCAATCAGAAGCAAAGCAATCACAGTTATATACCACCCCACAGTGCTTAATGTACAGTTTGGGTGATTCCCAAGTTAATTAGTATTTTGCCCCCAACCTTCTGGGCACTCATTTTACTGACCTCAGAAGGATAGAAGGCTGAGTCAACCTTGATCACTGATCAGGATCGAACTCACAACTTTTTGGGTGCAGGAGAGCAGTTTAACCACTGTTCCACCAGGACACATAAAAGGACAGGAGAGGTGAGAAGAACAGAAGAGATTTGAGAAATCATACACTTAAAGAGTGTACCCTGCCCCTTTTTTATTACAGGGGCAAATTTACAGCCTTTCCCCTTCTCTTCAGATAACATGACTATCTCTCTCCCCCCCCCCCCCACCCTCATATGTCAAGCACTGTGAGTGTTCAGACTACAGAGAAATATCTGCCTCATTCTCAGCTGTGTGGATTATTCAACGGCTTGTAAAGCTTAGTTCCTGGCCAGAGGTTTCTGCAAAAGTCCACAAAACGCTACAGCATCTCTCGGTGGGTTCTGCTGTGAGACTTAAGGTGTGAACGCTGCTTGAAGCACTTCCCACACTCCAGGCATGCAAAGAGCTTCTCCCCTGTGTGGATCCTCATATGAGAGGTGAGGTTGGAGCTCCGATTGAACATCTTCCCGCACTCGAAGCACTGGAAAGGTTTTTCCTCCGTGTGGATTTTCATGTGAGCGCGGAAGGTGGCCCCCTGACGGAAGCTCTTCTCACACTCCAAGCACTGAAATGGTTTCTCTCCTGTGTGAATCCACATGTGGGACCGGAGGGTGCTTCGGTGCCTATAAAGCTTCCCACATTCAGAGCACTTAAACGACTTCTCCCCCGTGTGGATTCTCATGTGGTCAGCCAGGTTGCCTCTCCGGCTGAAGCACTTTCCGCACTCCGAGCAGGGAAACAGTTTCTCACCCGAGTGGATTTTCATGTGGCGGGAAAGGTTTGAGCTGTGGCTGAACTTCTTCCCGCAATTAGAGCACTCAAAGCGTCTCTCCCCCGTGTGGTGCCTCCTATGAGAATTAAGGTTTGTGTTCTGCTCAACACTCTTTTCACAGCCTACATATAGAAATGATTCCTCTTTTCGGTGCATTATCTGACCTCTTTCCAGTGAGGAAACATCACAAAATTCCTCATTGTATTCTGAACAGTCCATCTGTTTGCTCTGTTGGTGGATCTGCCAGGGGACACTTTGACTGGTCTGGCAAATGAAGTTTTCCTTATGCACAGAGTATTTGTGACTTTCAATGCTCAGGTCTTTATTTCCTTGGTGTGAGATTTCACTGACATTTCCACATGGAACAAGAAAAGGTTCATTCCTCTTCTCTTCACTTTTAGTTTCTATCCGCTGTGATTTCCCCTCCTCTGTGACTTTTCCGACACATATTTTGACTGGTTCTTCATCACACTTGCTCTCTACCACAACAGGAGCTAAAAGAAAAGAGAAAACTGAAAACGTGAAATGGATTCTCTCATGCAGGCTGTATGTTACAACCAGGCAAAACCTAGCCAAGGCCCAAACCTTTCTGGCTCCAGAGTCTTGGAGACACAGTGTTTCCTCTGCCCGGTGGTACCTGCTCCAACTTGAGGCACCAAGTCATCAGACGGCATTTCCCTTAGCCTGCTGCCAGACCCTCCCTTCTGCAGTTCTTGAGGGAAAGTTCAGAAGGACACCAGTGTCAGAGAGACGAGGCCCCTGTGACACCGGATAAATCGAAACCATAGAACACGTTCTCTGCCTCTGTCCTTTTTATAGAGACATCCATAACGAGTTCATATCTTCACTGCTCTGCAAGTATCCTGGCCAGCCAAGCTGGACATACACCCACTAGCTGCGATCTGATCAAAGGCCCACCTTCACCCACACTACCAGGCTCTGCGGAACAGCATGTAAGATCAAAAGAACACTTGTGGCAGGTCCTTCAGTTAAATACTCCACAAGCGCTACATCATAGGCTTAGTAATACAGTCAAACCTTGCACAACGAATTTAATTCATTATGCATGGCTGCTCGCTATGCGAGTTTTTCGCTATGTGAGTTTTTTTCGCATAGCAAAAATTCCTATGGAAAAACTCGCATAACGAAAATTTCTATGGAAAAACTCACACAGTGAAAAATTTTTGTTATGCCAGTTTTCCCCATAGAAATTCTCGTTATGTGAGTTTTTCCATAGGGAAAGTTCGACTCGCATAGCAAAAATTTTTGTTATGCGAGTCGGATCGCTTTTTGAAAAACCCGCTCGTTATGCAACTTTTTTGCTAAGTGAGTTACTTGCTAAGCGAGGTTTGACTGTAGTTGTAACACTATTAATCTTAAATACTAATTTTACTAACGGTACTTCTTAAATCTGAGCAGAAATGCTCCTTTTAAAAATATATTTTAAGTACCCTTGTTTTAACTTCTGTGTCTTGATATATTTTAGATACTGTACATACTTGACTATAAGTCATCCTGAATATAAGTTGGGATAATGGACCTCTAAAACTAAGAAAATTGATTGACCCAAGTATAAGTCGGGGGGAGGGGGGAAGGGAAATGCAGCAGCTACTAGTGAGTTTTAATAATTAAAATACATGAAAATAAGGTGGATATATTTTGAGCTTTTACATTGACCCAAGTATAAGCCAACTCCCATTTTCAGACCTAATTTTGGGGACTAAAAAAACTGACTCGAGTATATACAGTACCTTCATTTTAACTTCTCTTCTTTGTGCTGTACTATGCTGGTCTTGGACTGTAATACAGGTTGACTGATTGATTGAAATGGAGTCTCAACTCAGCAAACAAAACCGAGTAAGTTGAAACAAGCTCAAAAATGGAAACTTGCTCCTGTGTCTCCTGCTTGCATCCTGAACATAACCACAATACTTGGGTTGCCATTTCAGTTTTGTCTTTTTCTGACACAATACAATAATTTCGTGTCAGAAATTATTCTGGATTGAAATGATTTTTGCTGGAGAAACTCCATTCAGGGGAGACCCCAATGAGGTCCCTTTCATGTCCCCAAGATCTTTTCCCACCAGAGTGGTCCCTATTTATCTACTGGCAATTTCTTGCTTTCAAACTGCTAGGTTGGCAGGAGCTTCTTAACCTCTGATCCACTGCAGCCTCTTCTGACACAATGTTTTTGTGGGTTATAATAATTCATAGTCAGGTATATTTGCCACAATACTTGGGTTGCTATTTCAGTTTTGTCTGGTATGTCTTATGCTGGCTAGAAGATACTAACATGGGAATGTCTCTGAAAACAACTGCAATGGAAAATGAAGGGAAGCTTACTCAGAGATGCGACATTGGCAAAATTTCCCTCCATAACTTCCCAGTGCAAAGCCTTTTGATCTGGATCCAGCAGTGCCCACTCCTCCTCAGAGAAAGAGATAGCAACGTCTTCAAAGGTTACTGGATCCTGAAATGAAAAGAAACTTCTTATCTTTACATGTGTCCTGAATTTTCTACACCCAATATGACTTTAATATTCATCATTCCTACTTCCGTTCTTGCAGTCCCAGCTTACGTATTTTGAATTCCAATAGGACAGGAATCTGCACCTGGCCTGAAGGCCACATTCCAAGACTTTCTTCGCTCCCTCTCAGGAAGCAAAGAAACATCAGCAACCATTTTTGGTTCTGGATGGGGCGGTTTTACCCCAAACAGAACCAGTCCGTAACCTGGGGGTCCTCCTGGACTCACGACTCCTGCTCAAAGAGCAGGTAGCAGTCGTGGGTAGGAGGGCCTTTGCACAACTTTGTGTTATTCGCCAGTTACACCCACTCCTAGATCGGGACTCCTTGCTCACGATCACACATGCTTTGGTCACCTCCAGACTTGATTACTGTAGTGCACTCTACATGGGGCTGCCCTTGGTGACCATCCAGAGGCTTCAGCTGGTCCAGAATGTGGCTGCTCAGGTAGTGATGGGATGCGGGCCTTATGCTTGTGCCTCAAACTGCTCACTGGCTCGCAGTTTGCTTCCAGGTCCAATTCAAGGTGCTGGTTATCACCTTTAAAGCCCTACATGGTAGTGGGCCAGGATAATTAAGAGACCACATCACCCTGAGGACATCTGTCCATCCCACCAGAGCAGACCGTAGAAGCTCTTTGGTTGTGCCATAGGCCAGAGAGGCACACCTCTCTGGCACCATAAGGAGTGCCTTCTCTGTGTCCACCCCAGCCCTATGGAACCTCCAACCAGTTGAGATACGTATGCAGACAGAGCTGCTGTCCTTTTAGGAAAGGAGTGAAAACCTGGCTGGCGGGATGGGCTTGGGGGACGGGTGGTGTAACAACCTCAGCCCATTGGCTAATCTGAACCCCCTTGTCCTCAATTTCTTAGCTGTAATTTTAGAATAATCTTTTAATTTTTTAATCTTTTAATCTGTTTTAGCTAGTTTTAAACTCTCGACTAATAATCTTTTAAATTGGTTTTAATTGTTACTGATGTTTTTGTTGTGAAATCGCCCTGGGTCACTTTGGTGAGAAGGGTGATAAATAAGTTTGCCTAATAAATAAATAAATAAATAAAATTTAAAGTCCACAAAATAAAGCTCCCTTTTCATTTCATTACAGACTTATAGGTGTCTCAGTGTTTTCTACCTTGTGGAAGTACAGTACGTTCCAGGGAAGAATGACATCGACAGATATCAGGTGAAACTCTTCATATGCCATAGTCTCAGATTACTTCACAAGCATTTGTGACAAAAGCAAATTGAAAGGGGATGATTCTCTCAGTCCTAGAGAGGAAACGGACGGTCCGGGGTCCCTTCTCATCTCCCCATTCATTTCACCCTACCTGTTCTGTTAGCACGGGAGTTATTTCCATTCCTCCAAAAAGAAGAGATGTGTGGGGATGTGTCTCCAGGATTCTTCCAGGGTCTGCAAGGGAAAACAAAGGGTAGGAAGATGTTTATTTTTCATCAGCATTTCACACCTCAGCTAAAGGTCTCCCGTTGCTGAAAGCCAGTCAGATCCAACTCTAGGGGAAGGTGCTCACTTATGTTTTCATCCAAAGAGCCAGCACTGTCTGCAGACTTTTCCAAGGTCATGTAGCAGGTGTGACTAGGCACCAAAACACACAGAAAACTGTTACCTTTCAGGTTGGAGGGGTACCTATTTATCTACATGCAATTCCTCACTTTTGAACTATTAGGTTGGGAGGAGTTGGGCCAGACGACAGAAGCTCACTCTGTCACCCAACAACTGCTGTTCATCAATCACAACATCTTAATCTCAAAGCCACCACAGCCCTGACTTTATCCCTTACCTGGATATTAAAAAGCTGCTTCACTAATTTTTATTAACAAAATCACACATCTGGCCGGACATCCTGCTATGGTAATGGAGTAGAATGTACCACCAGCGACTCAAAGCCAAGTGTTGGGTTGGGGTAAATAACCTGACTCCCTAAAGGGGCCAATGGCTATGGGTGGATGCACCCCTTTAGGTGGGGTGATGGTCCCCTCAGTAGAGGAAATGCCATCGGAAACCATCATATTGGGGCCAATGAGAAAATGAGCGGAGGAGGAACTCTGATTCCCAACGGCCATGGAGGCAGGCCATGCCAGATGGACTAGCTGGGAAGGCGCACCTTGTCCATATTATCCTCAAGGCTGCAGTAGTCTACTGCAGTCCCGGTGTTAAATCTTGCACGTTGCATATCATACCTGCCACAGGAGATAGCTCTGAGATCATAGTGAGTGGGTCACTTCATGGAACTCTGGGGTCCACCTTAAACAAATTCATGCCGATGGCATTTTTCCTGCTTCAGAGAAAAATATATGAGTTGCACCAGCTGCCACCAACATAAAAGGAGAAGAACTGATATTCACGCTACCAATCTGAGAAGTGACACAAGAGAGGAAAGCCAATCAGAATAAGCTGGCAAACTTCTTACCTGGCAAGTCAGCTCCTCCGCCTTTCTCCCTCGTATCCTTCAAAGGGAAAGATCTCTGGTTTGGGTCCGATGAAGTGTTCACTGCCTAAGGGAAGCCAGAGAAGAATTCTGAAAATTCCTGCACTCGGGGGGAAAAATAACCACTAACACAAGAATGGAGAAAGAAACTGGTAAATAAATGGTACAGAAAAAGATCTCAGCTTTGAGCAGAAAGGGAGACATGCATTAAACCAGGGGCTGGGTCATGCTCCCTCAGACAGTTTCGGGGGCAGGATGGCCATTTTGCCCTTTCTCCACTACATGGCACTTCCTGGTGTGGAGGCAGGGGGGGGGGGCACATGAGATGGTGCCATGGGCTGCATCTGGCCCACAGGCCACAAGTTGAGAATCAGTGGATTAAACAATTTCCATAAAAGAGAACACATCAGGAAAAAACACTACAGCACTTTAAAGATTAACTGCTATATTTTTAATGTGAGCGTTCGTGGATCAAGTTCACTTCATCAGACATAGGAGTGAGACTTCAAGGCATATGAACTTATATACAACAGATACAGAACCGTAGAGTGATTAATCAGCATGACAGATAAAGTATGCTTCCTACAGCTGGCAGTAGCAAACGATCTCTGGTTGTTATTTGGATTAGCTCTAAATAAGCAGTGACAGTTTTACTTTCTTAGGATCAAAGCTCACTACAGATGGTGATTGCAGCCATGAAATAAAAAGGTGACTGATTCTTGGGAGGCAAGCAATGAGAAACCTGGGGAACATAGTGAAAAGTAGTGACATCACATTGCAAACAAAGATTCGCATAGTCAAAGCAATGATATTCTCTGTGGCAATGTATAGTTGTGAGAGCTGGACCATTAGGAAAGCTGAGCGCAGAAGAATAGATGCCTTTGAGATGTGGTGTTGGAGCAGAGATTTGAGAGTCCCCTGGACAGCAAGGAGAACAAATAGGTCAATTTCAGAAGAAATCAACCCTGACTGCTCCTTAGAAGGTCAAATTGTAAAGATGAAACTAAAGTACTTTGGACATCAAATGAGAAGAGAAGATTCACTTGAGAAAGCCTTGATGCTGGGAAAGGTGGAGGGCAAAAGAAAAAGGGGGCGGCCAAAAATTAGATGGCTAGATGGTATTGTAGACACAATGGGCATAAAGCTGAGCGAGTTGAGGAGGATGGTGGAGGACAGAAGTGCCTGGCGGACAGTGGTCCATGGGGTCGCAAGGGGTCGGAATCGACTGTGTAACTGAAGAAGAAGAACAACAACAAAAATCACCTTTTCAATTGATTTGCAGACTTATCTGCCATGCTGTGCCTCTGTATCTGGTGTATATAAGTTCATGCCTTGAAGTCTCACTCTTATGTCTGATGAAGTGGACTTGATCCACGAAAGCTCACATTAAAAATATAGCAGATAGTCTTTAAAGTGCTGCAGTGTTTTTGTTTTCTGATATCCCTGAAACACAGACTAACATGGCTATTATTTGATAAAAGAAGAGGCACTTTCTTCAACCTTCAGGAAAGTCTAAATTCTCACCAGCTGTTCCAGTTCCTTTTTATCCATTCTCTGGCTCAGGAGGAAACCTTCCGCCAGCGACACCGCCTGGGAAGTGGATTCCGGCTTGCATTCTCTGACCCAGCTTCCCAGTACTGATGGAAGCACAGCCAGGAACCGTTCAAGGATAATCAAGTCCAGGATCTCCATCTTGGTGTGTTTTTCCGGCTTCAGCCACTGACGGCAGAGACGGTGGAGTTGGGTACAGAGTGCTCGGGGCCCCTTGTCCTCCTTATAGCACAACTCTCGGAAAGGCTGACACTGGACCTCTGAGCTGGGATAGTCACCATCAGAGTTGTTTTCTGCAGATCTTTCCAGGAAATCATTGATGGTCCAAGTCTCCATAGTCTCAGGCTGTCTCCCAGTTTCAGGGCCAATTGAAACTTCCACTTTCACCTTGTCAAAGAAGAACCAAAGGAATAGAAAGGCATACAATTGTAAAAATACAATACAATACGTTGTCTTCTCTCTGTAGGAAAAGTAAAAAGAACATGTCTTGGAAGATAGGGAGACTGTTTGAGGCGAGAATACACCCAAGAAATTCCTCAGTGCGTATGATGCCTGCCCTGTCATCCAGAAATTTCTCTCCTGTTCCATTTAAGAAGTAAAGATAAAGGTCATCCTTGCTTGAAAGCCAGTCATATCTGATTCTAGGGTTTGGTGCTCATCTCCGCTTACAGCTAGAGCCAGCGCTGTCTGTGTCTGCAGATGTTTCCCTGGAAACGTGGCAGACATGACTAGGCACCAGAGTGCATAGAACGCTGTTACCTCCCCACCTTAGTGGTACCTATTTATCTACTTGCAACTTCTTCCTTTCAAACTGTCAAGTTGTCAGGTGCTGGGGCAGACAAAGGAGCCACCCAAAATAGGAAAATCGAATATGGGTGAAGTATAAGTATAATAAATAAATAAAATAAGTCGGTCGTGCAGCACTCAGGTCTCAAACCCCTTGCAGTCACCAAGTTCAGTGTCTTAACCACTCTACTCCATATAACCAAGGGGCCAATTCTGAAGACCCCTGCATGGAAGACAAAGATTAGACATTGAGAATAAGGGAGGGGGGGGAATGTCTGGTTTCGTGTCAGAGATTTCTCTGGGTGGAAAGGGGTGTTGCAGGGGACGCCCGAATCAGGCTCCTTTCATGTCCCCCTTCGTGCAGTTCGCGGGGAATCGAACCACGTGCTTTGACCTCCTGTCAACAAAACGGCTTGATAGTAACACAGATAGTGGGATGAGAAGACAAGAGAAAAAGCAATTCTAGGGACACTGCTGACCAAACCAGGTAGTCTTTCGTCTGGCCCTCCGCCCCCCCCCCCTTTACCCTCCCCTAATCCCACCCAAGGATCCCGTTTCTCGTCTTACTGCTGTCCCGCCGTCCCCTCCTTGTCTAGGACTCACCCGGCCCTTTCCTCGCCCGGAACCCCCGCGGGTAGAGAGGATGTTGTCAGGAAGGGGAGAAAGGACGCACCTCTCAGGCGGAAGCAGGAAGTTTCCCAATTGAATCTCTGGGACTTTTTTTTAAAGGACTCTTCTTGCAAAGCAATCACACTTATATACACCGCACCATAGCGCTTAGTGCACTCTCTGGGTGGTTCACAAGTTAATTAGCATTTTGCCCTAATTATCTAAATAATTATCTAACTATCAGCAAGACCTGGTGTGGGGCAGTGGTGAAGCTGCTGTACTGCAACCACAGGTTGCGAGTTGGATCATGACCCACCCGGGCTCAAGGTTGACTTAGCCTTAAGTACCCAGCTTCTCTGGGACTTGCCTTTCTATGGCTATATACCAGGGGTGTCCAAATTACGGCCCGGAGGCCGGATAGGCCTCCCAATGCCAATTCAGCCAGCCCCCAAGGCCCATGCAGGCATGTTTTACTTCCGCTTCCAGGAGTGATGAGGGCTTAGTTCATGGGCCAGATGAATTGGCATCGAGGGCCACATCTGGCCCCCATACTATAATGACCAGCTCCCTGAACCACGTGACCAGCCTGTGGCCTGAAAAGTTTGGGCTACTTTAAAACCCTTGGAGTGGGGAAACAAAGGTTGGAGGGAGGCAACCTCAGAAGTGAGGTGGCTTGGAACATCATTAAATTTGCTATTGAAAAGTACTGTACAGTACTGTATTATTACTGGATGGCAGTTTACAAAGGAGGGATGATGCACATTAAAAGCCCATCTCATCTTTCATCCATTATAATACTTGTCACACCATTGTTTTCTGTATGTGAAAACATACTTCCACATAAGCTTCTTCCTCATTCCATGACATGACATGAAGTATATGAGAGAATGAACAAAACAAACATGCTGTAGCACTTTGAAGACTCATATTTTAATCACTGATGGGATGGGTTGTTACCGGTTCGGACCGGTTTGCCTGAACCAGTAGCACCCATCACAAGGGGGTCCCCGGGGTGGTGGTAAACCCCCAGGCAACCGGTTTGGTCACCTCTCCACCTCTCCCCTCCAGAAGTGTATTTCCGGGCAGCCAAAATGGCTGCCCGGAACTGCGCATGCATCAAACGTCTATTTGACGCATGTGCACTAAAAAATAGAACTGTGCATGCGTCAAATGGAGGTTTGACACATGCACAGTTCCAGGCAGCCATTTTGGCTGCCCGGAAAGGAAGTGCCTCTACAAGCCGCCGCGGCCTTTCCTTGCTGTGCTGTGGTGGTTTGCCGCTGCGCCGCCACAGTTCCTGTCTGCCTGCTGCCTAGCTAGGTAAGTTACTGATTTTTTTGTTTGGGATAGGTGTGTGTGTGTTGAGGGGTGTGTGTGTGTATTTTTCTTTGGCTCCACCCACAATCTCATGATGTCATGTCAGCTCCGCCCACATCATGACATTGGCCCCACCTACGACGTCATGATGTCACGGTGGAGTAGTAAAAAAGTTGACATCACACCACTGATTTTAATGTTAGCTTTCATGGATCAAATCCACTTCATCAGATGTCAGAGAGAGACTAAAAGTAGTTTCTGACTTATGGTGACTCTCTCCAGGGTTTTCTAGGTTGAGATACTACACTTGATCTTAACCTAAAAGTCAAGAAGCAATAGCAGTAGGTAAAGAATAAACCAGGGGTGCCCAAACTACAGCCTGTGGGCCGGACCTTGCCTCGGCACCATTTCATCCAGCCCACACCACTCCCAGAAGCAAAACGCTTCTCACCTCACTTTACAAGATAAAAACAGCTTGGAAACTAAGGAAGTCCTTGTCAAACCAACTGGATGTTACTTTCTGTCTTTTAAAAATCATTATGGAAAGGAAGCTTCTTTTAAAAATCTGATGATTACTGTGACTCAAGAAAACAGCTTCTAAGTGCAGCAAATCAGAGGTGTGAAAGAGGTAGCCTTCTAAAAGTTGTCAGACTGCCTCAACCAATGATGAAGAATAAGAGGAGCTGTAATCAGAAGGAGTGTGATGGCTTAGTGGTTAATTTACTGAACTTGACTGAAAGGTTGGCAGGTCAGCAGTTTGAAAGTTGATGGAGTGAGCTCCCACCTCTGTCCCAGCTTCTGCCAACCTTGCAGTTCAAAAGCAAGAAATTGCAAGTAGATAAAGAAAAGGACCAGTCTGGTGGGAAGGTAAACAGCGTTCCATACACTCCAGGGTCTTGATATGCCTGCCACATGTCCATGGAAAAGTCTGCAGATGCAGACAGCGCTGGCTCTTTGGCTATAAACAGAGATGAACATTGAACTCTAGAGTCGGATATGACTGGCCTTCAAGCAAGGGTGACCATTATCTTTAATCAGTGGTTAAGACACTGAACTTAATGACCAGAAGGTCAGCAGGTCAAAACCAAAATGCAGCATGATGGAGTGAGTTCCCATCATCTGTGTAAGCTCATGCCAACCTAGCAGTTTGAAAGCAAGAAATTGCAAGTAGGTACCCCATCAGCAGGAAAAGTAACAGTATTTTGTATGCTTTGGCGTCTAGTCATGCCTACCACATGACCACAGAAATGTCTGCAGATGCAGAACAGCGCTGGCTCTTTGGCTGTAAACAGAAAAGAGCATGGCCCCCTACAGCCAGACGTGAATGGGTTTCAAGCAAGGGAAACCTTTATTAGTCTAGCCCAGGGGTGCCCAAACTTTTTGGGCCATGGGGCGATCATGTAGTTCAGGGAGCCAGTCACTAAGGCCCAGGGGCCATACAGGTGCATTTTACTTCCGCTTCCAGGAGTGACGAGGGCTTCGTGGGCCGGATGAATTGGCATCGGGGGCTGCACGCGGCCCCCAGGCCTTAGTTTGGGCACCACAAGTCTAGCCACATCGGAAGGGATCTATGTACCCCATGCAGATAACAGGCATTACTTGGTTAAATGCAGCCAATCTGCTGACATGAGTGTCAATGCACCAGTTCATGTGGCCAAAACTCATGGATCTGAAACCCAGAGACAATCCATCTGCTCCTTGGATGCAATTAATTGGAGTGACAGCGGAGAGAACCTGCCTTTGTTTGGAAGAGGTCTGTTGGATTTTCAGGAATTCAAGTGGGGATGGCCTCTCTATGTAAACAAGAGAAACCCAGGAGAAGTGAGGGTTTATTGAAAAGTATGTGAAGGGGGGGGGAGGTAAAAGAAAGTGAATTTCAGTAGAAATACTTCTCTGGTGTTGCAACCCCCCCCCCCCGAACAGTTTTAATTCTATTTACATTGTGCATTATAAATACAATAAATCATAAATATAAATCAGCACCAAGTTTTTGTTTACAATTTGATTCTGCTCCTTTCAGATCATGCAATTTTAATTGAAAGACATAATATTTTTAGAGAAGTTTCCAACTCAGAATAAGATGCAGTAGGGAACGCAAAGAACAGAACAAACTCCACTCACTCCCACTAAACACACATAGCACCCTAGTTAGCCAAAATGTCCCTTGCTATTGCACTGGCTTCTGGAAAAGAATTAACTGAAAGTTGCTTTAAAATCTACATTGAGGAAAATACGTCCTCTTGTTGGTCTGGCTCCACCCAAGGCAAGGAGAGAAGTAGTGGCAGACACTAAGAGAACTGAGCAGGAAAATGACCCTCAACAGCCTCTGAACAGATATGAGCCCCAAGTCCGCCAGCTCAGATCCAGTTTTATAGCAAGAACAAACATTCTGGAGGATACACAAGAGCAAAATCAAATGAGATGGAGGAAAGAGCTCACTGGACAAGGACAAAATTAAGGAGGATATGGCTGAGGAACAAGTACTCCCCTATGTTACTTGGAGGACCCTGAATATGCTGAGGGTCAGAGTCCCTAAATGCAAGACCCACATGCTCAAGTGGGGGCTGCTGGTGGACAAAAACATGTGCTGCCAATGTGGAGAGATACAGAATCCAGCCCAATTGGTAGCCTGCTGATTACTACCAGAAATATGCACCGATGAAGACTTAAGTTTGGCCAATGGCAAAGCCAAGAAAGTGACTTCATTTTGGCAGTCCAGGTTTGATTAGGGCACGAAATAAGAATGCTGTAAAATGAAGTGGAGGACATCCGTCCATCCCACCAGAGCGGGCCGGAGAGGCCTCTCTGGTCATGCCATCAGCTAGAGAGGCTCACCTCTCTAGCACGAGGAGAGCCTTTTCTGTGTCCGCCCCAGCCCTATGGAACCTCCTGCCAAGTGAACTGCACCTCCAGACAGAGCTGCTGCCCTTCAGAAAGGGGGTAAAGACCTGGCTGGTGGGGCATGTGTGGGAGGGCACGTGTGGGGAGCAGGCTAGACAGTCAGTTCAGCCGGCTGGCTCTTTTAAATAATCCCCACCTCTCTCCCTGATATTTTTAACTTTTTAACCCTTTTAACTTTTAAAATGTAAGTAATGTGTTTTAACTGTGTTTTTAATTTTGTACGCCGCCCTGAGTCTTTGGACGAGGGCGGGGTATAAATGTGATAAAATAAATAAGTGGAGACTTTGCACACAGGGATTAACAAGCATTTCCAGGAATGAGATCTTCTTTGATCTGAAAGACAAGCAACCATCCATGCAGAGGCAGGGTGTCATTTGCCATGGTTTAATAAGGGAAATACTGTAGGTTCAGGCCTGGGCTACCCACCTTTTCAGGTCTCCCTTCTGAAAAAAAAAACTCATCAAGAGTCCCCCAGATGGACAACATCTGGGCGCTCATGAAAAAGCAGCTGCTGCTTTTTAAGCAGGTCTAAATGCTCTGGGCTGAACCAATATTGTTACAGTACTTCCACTTATTGGGAAATGAGCATTTTTATCCGCAGGGCAAGAACACAGTTGGCCTCAACTTCTATACATTGAGGAGGAAGGAATCTTGCTACTTAATCCATCCCAGTCTGATTCCTCCTGAACACCCAAGGGCCTTTTCCTACCTGGCCTCTGATCTCATTAAAACATCCTACAGGAGTGGTGGTGAACCTATGGCATGCATGCCAGAGGGGGCTCTCAGAACCCTTTCAGTGGGCATGCTCACCATCACAGAGTTCACCCCTTCAATTTGCCTACCAGTCCAAAGTGAGCGCTTCCTCCCTTCCCTGCCTGGGGTGAGTGGCTCACATGTGGCGAGAGGGTACTGCACAGACGGAAGCCAGTTGAGTCTGTGGGCACTCAGTCTCTAAAAGGTTCGCCATCACTGCCCTAGAGGCTTCCTCATTTGGCCATCCTACCGAAGCCTTTAGGTCAGTGATGGCGAACATTGGCACTTCAGGTGTTCTTGGACTTCAATTACCAGAAGCCCAAGTCAGCATTCCTGCTGATCAAGGCTTCTAGGAATTGAAGCTCAAGAACAGCTGGAGTGCCAATGTTTGCCATCACTGCTTTAGGTGAAGTGTTGCTCTGCCATTTAGACATTTTCGCACTCAGCCTGGGTTGTACTTCATCCTCCCCTTTGAGGCTCCATTCCCTTGATCTCTTCTTCCATTTAGCCTGGAAAACCTCTAGATTTAGAAAAATGTATTATTATTTTGGGTGCTGTGTTGTTTTGCTGATTGTAAGCCACTCTGAGTCGCCATGGCAAGTGGGCGGCAATATAAATTTTGTGAAGCTGAGATCTGTCAAAAATAGGGGCCAAGCCCTCCGGATGTTTCTGAACTACAACTCCCAGCATCCCCTGAGGAGCACTCCAGGTCAGCATCAACTGAAAGCCCACTTTGGCCCAAGACCTCCTCCTTGCCCGATTCTTTCTGGGATCTCTCCCTTATCTTTCAAGGTCCTACCTTGGAAACCTTCAGCTCCAATCAAATTGAGCACATGCTCCTGTGTTCAAAGGTAGACTACCACTGTGGCTGGAGGCTCCACAGTGCTCCAAACTGATAGCCATCATGACAATCTTGAATTCCCCATTTCCTTGTGTTCTGTAGGGAAAAGGAGTTCTGTTCACCTATGTTGGCTTTCGAGTTGCACTGGGAAACCACAGGCTGGATGGGGAAAGCTGGACTGTGGACGATCTTCCCTTTTACTGAAGAAATGTATGCAAGGTAGATTCTGAGAAAATACATAAATCTCTTGCCTGTTTTGAAACCGGTATGACATCAAAAGGAACCAAATCCAGCCTCGGCTGCCCACGCTGCATCTTCACCGTGTTATCTGCATCTTTGTGACAGTCCAAACACAACAGCTGTCGGTGACACACCATCAGCTCTATCAGGCTAGGTTCCACCATGGGTGTTCAAATTTCCAACCTGGACCCAGGGACCAGAATGGGAGGGGCTCAAGAATGAATGCAATGCACGGCCTCGTGAGAAGAGCCCCAAATTTCACCAGCCTTCTCTTCAATGAAAGGGAATAAAGTTAGGTAGGGGACAACCAAAGCTCCCGAGACTGGATCCAACATGTTCTGTATTTTGTCCTTTTAAACAAACAAACAAAAAAGGATCAAAAAGGAGAAAGAAAACCCGAGGCGTTAAGCAACTTTCTTACAGGAAAAGGCATGTTCTTCAAAAGAGAGCAAAATGAACATTAAAAAGCCTCATAATCACAAGTGCATAACATAAACCTATTTCTGTTATGCTCACCCAGGGGTTCCCAACCTTTTCAAGCTGGGGGGGCTTAGGTCATGCTCTCTCCGTCAGCTTCGAGGGCCAGCTGGCCATTTTGTCCTGCCTGCACGATGGGATGGCCATTTTGTCCCAACAGCTTCAAAGGGGGCCATTTTGTTTCTTGAATGCCCTTGGAGGGGTGGGGGAGGCACATGAAATGGCACCACAGGCCGGATCCAGCCCATGGTCCTTAGGCTGGAAACCCCTGTGCTAACCTATCACTTTGTGCCAGATAGATATAAACTGATGTCATGAAGTCTCACACCCATGAAAGCTAATGCTAAAATACAGTAGTTAATCTTTAAAGTGCTACGTTTTTGTTTTGCCTATTCTCCAATATGCATGGAATAGACTAATATAAAACACACACACACACACACACACAGGTGTTTATCCATTTCACTCTAACCTAGGAGTTCTCAACCTTTTCAAGCCAGGTCATGCTCCCTCAGAAAGCTTCGGGGTCCGGATGGCCATTTTGCCCTTCCTCCAAGACATGGCACTTCATGGTATGGTGGAGGAGGTGGTGGGCCACATGAACTGGTGCCACGGGCCACATTCGGCCTATGGGCCGCAGGTTGAGAATCCCTACTCTAACTCTTGACCTCCGCCAGAGAGAGCATCTGCCAGAATAATCATACAGAGACCGTGCAGAAATCATTCCTTAGCATGTGGAGGCTTCGATGTTTCGTGAGCTGCCTCCTCCGCCCGAAGGTCTCCCCGCACGCCCCACACTTGAATAGCACTTTCCGCCCAGTGTGGATCCGATAGTGGGTGGTGAGGCTCGCCCGCTGACTGAAGCTCTTCCCGCACTCCAAGCAGGCAAAGGGCTTCTCCCCCGTGTGGACACGCATGTGCGCCACCAGGTGCGTGCTCTGGCTGAAACTCTTCTCGCACTCAGAGCACTTGAACGGCTTCTCTCCGGTGTGGGTCCTTGTGTGGGAAGCCAGGTGGGTCCTCCGGCCAAAGCTCTTCCCGCAGTCCATGCACGCAAAGGGCTTCTTCCCCGTGTGGGTCCTCACATGGCGAGCCAGGTTGGTGCTGTGGCTGAAAAGCTTCCCACAGTCCAAGCACTGGTAGGGCTTCTCCCCGGTGTGGATCCTCAAATGACAAGCCAGCTGTGTGTTGGAGCTTAAGAGCTTCCCGCACTCCTGGCAGCTGAACGGCTTCTCCCCGGTGTGGATCCTCTGATGAGAAGTCAGGCTTCCACTCTGGCTGAAGCTCCTGCCGCACTCTAAGCATGTGAAGGGCTTTTCTCCTGTGTGGATCCTCACATGGGAAGCCAGATTCGTGCTGTGATTGAAGCTCTTTCCACACTCCAGGCACTGGAAGGGCTTCTCTCCCGTGTGGATCCTCATGTGGGAAACAAGGTTTGTGCTGTGGCTGAAGCTTTTCCCGCAGCTCAGGCAGACAAATGGCTTCTCCCCCGTGTGGATTCTTTGGTGGGAAGTCAGTGTACTTTTGTCGTTAAAGCTCTTCCCGCATTCCGAGCATTCAAAGGGCCTCTCCCCTGTATGGAGTCTCCTGTGCGAAGCATACTTTGTACTCTGACTGAAGGTCTTCCCGCAATCTAAACATTTATAGGGTTTGTGTTGCCTGTGGATTCGAAGATGTCTTTCAAGTGATGTGTTATCGCAGAAACGCTTGGGGCATTCTGAGCATTTCAACACTTTCTTCCCTATGTGGCTCTCCCAATGAGCATCTAGACTGGCTCGAGAGTCAAAGCTTTTCTGGCACACGGAGCACTCATTCTTTTTACAGCTTCTGTCTGTTTCTCTGCAAAGAGAGTTTTCCTTGGGATTTCCAAGCAGGGAAGCAAAAGATGTGTCTTTCCCATTTTGTTTGTTTTCACTCTCATTTTCAGCGAATTTCTCCATGCATGCATGAAGTCGGTCTTCTGTGTTTCTGAGCTTTCTTGCATCAGAACCTGAAAGAAACACAAAATCCAGAAAATGGAATTTCAAAATAGGTTAAAAAATCAGGCCAAATTAGCATAGAAAAGATATGTCTCTATATCCAAACAGTCTTTTGAAAAGAGGAATATGTTCATTTTAAAATACTATAAAGGTTTTGTTTTGTGCTGTCTTAAAATATTTTTATCAACTGAACAAAAATGAAAGAAATGGAAAAAAACCTGACCTATGCATTATCCTTAAGTCTAAAATACATACAGTGGTACCTCGGGTTACAAATGGTTCGAGTTACAAGATTTTCACAATACGAATGAAAATCAGTTGAAAATAATGGCTCGTGTTATGAATTTTTCTGGAACAGATTAATTGGTTTTCAATGCATTCTTATGGAAAACCATGTTTCAAGTTATGAATTTTGGTTTTCAATGCATTCCTATGGGAAATTCGAGTTACAAATTTTTCATAACATGAAAAATGCCTTGGAATGCATTAAATTTGTAACTCGAGTACCGTTGTATGTCAAACTTATATTTGACAACCATGTATTTCTGCCAAATTTCACTGGTTACAAGGCGCTTCTTTCACATGTGGTCACTCTCTAGCACTAGGAGGAGGGCCTTCTCCTTGTCTGCTCTGGCCCTATGGAACCTCCTGCCAAGTCACCTGCATCTCCAGACAGAGCTGCTGCCCTTTAGGAAGGGGGTTAAGACTTGGCTGGCAGAGCATGTATGGGGTATGGGCAACGTACGGTTTCCCCAGTCTGTTGGCTCATCTGACCTCCTCCCTCTCTCTCACTTAATCTTTTTACTTAATCTTTTTATCTTGTGTTTTTATTCTGTTCTAAGTGTTTTTGGAGAGTTTGTTAGCTGCCCTGGGTCTTTTTGAGGAGCATAAAAGTGTGATTAAATAAATAATAAGTAAATAAATAATTCTCTGTCATGAAAATGTGTGCTAAAACAATTAAAGCTCTTAGTCTTCAGAATACTTTTTTAAAAATTTCTGCCTTGTTTTGGGTTTTTGTTCTCACCGAAAAAGGTTAACGCAGTTAATGCTCTGAAAATGGATATAGCAGAATGCAAAAGTAAGCTTACCTAGAGAAACCACGTGGGCAACATTTTCCTCCATGACTTCTCTGTGAAGATCCCTTTGGCTTGGATCAAGCAGAGCCCACTCCTCCTCCGTAAAAAACACAGTAACATCTTCAAAAGCTACTGCATCCTGAAATAAAAAGCAACTTCTTAATTCTAGTAAACGATGCAACCCTTCTGCCTTAACAAGTACAATCCGGAAGAGAAGCCAAGACAGCAAAAACAGAAAGAAAAACAACTGCAAAAACAAAAACCTACAGAATATTGTAGCATCTTTAAGGTGATCACTTCTATTTCTGTGTGAAATTTTTTCAGTACAATCAATTTTTTGAAACATAAAATGAGTCTCAACAGAGTTTTACTCTGAAAAACTCAAACTGCAATTAATTGGCTAGTTTTAAAAGTGCTGTAGTGGTGGTTGTGGTTGGGGGTTTGATACGTACTAGAATGCACTACGATATCTATTTTGCCCTAAAAGGTAGCTAAGATGTAATGCTACGGGATTTAGCCCTCCAGTAGTCACGTTTCAGCTTTCTCAATAGAAAGCCGAAAAGCAGATAAACTAGAGCAGGGATTCTCAACCTGTTGCCCATGAGCCGAATGCGGTCCACTGCACCATTTCATGTGGCCCCTCCAACATCTCCATAAGTGCCGTGTGGTGGAGGAAGGGCAAATAGCTGTCTGGCCATCAAAGCTGTTTGAGAGAGCCTGACCCACCCCCACCCCCCAGCTTAAAAAGGTTGAGAATTCTTGGACTAGACAGAATTACAGGTTCCATTCCCAACGATCTTGGAGGTGGAAGAGGTCAGTCCAGATGGACTGGCTGTGAAGGCGCACCTTGTCAATACTCTCAAGGCTGCGGCAGTCCATTGCAGTCCCTGTGTCAAATCCTGCATGTCTCATTTCATATGTGCCGCAGGAGACAGCTCCGTTATCATAGTGTGTGGTCACTTCATGGCAAGATGGAATCCACCTTAAACAAATTCATGCCAATGGCATTTTTCCTGTTTGTCACATTCATCAATTGTGAAAAGGAATCTCAGGGGAAAATGTATACTCAGACATAAGTAGCAGCTGCTGCCATTGCCAGGTTCCAGAGACCTCCACAGGGTGAAAAGCAGCCAGATTTCCCCCTCACCTGATTAGACTGCATCGACTCTAAGCCCATTCCACCATAAAGAAGAGAAGAGTGTGAAAGTGCAGTCACCATATTTCCAAAGCCTGCATGAGAGACAAGAAAAATGGGTGTATGTCCATACTTATGACATTATATTATTTACCTCTGGGAAAAGTTTCTAATTTTCAAATGTTTATACAGATACAAAGAGCTAAAACACAATTCGTTGTCTTAAAGAAGATAACGTGAGACAGAAAGAGATTAAGACTGAGACCAAGCACAAATAGGTTTGACAATTAGTAATAATAATTATATTAGCTATATAAGTAATTAAGAAATGATGGAAAAGCTACTTGTAATGGTTAAGTTTAATAACAAAATACAACAAGAAATGACAGGGGGGAAACTATGTCAATAGAAATTATTTATAGAATATGAAGAAATAGTTAAGATATAATAACTTTAGTTACTGTATTTTATTTTGTTATTGTCTGTTTTTGTGCTAAATAAGTGTTTCTGTTGTCAATGTTTTTCGGTGTCCACTGTTGTTAAAGGAATAAATGTGGATATTGGTGTTTGATGAGAAATAGAAAACCTTTTTTTGGCAAAAATAAAAAGATGGAGACCAAGTACAAATAGGTTTGACAAATTCCTTACCTAACAAAGTACTTTCTCCAATTTCTGCTGGTATAACCCTCTGGAAAAGAAGCCTCTGCCTCGATTCCCACAGGACCTCAGCTGCCTGAGGGAAGGCAATGACCATATCTAAGCAACACTGCACTCAAAACAAACGTGGATGCACAACATTGGAATCAGCAGGAGGAAAGGGAGGAATAAAGGTGCAGGGATTTAGGAAACCAGGAGAAGACATGTTTTGGTTGTGACACTGTATGTGAATTAGCATATTTTTATTTTGTTGACATATTCCTTTACAAAGCAATGTATACACAATGGATGCAATTAGATGAACATAAGTAGAGCCATCTTGGAATTATGAAACCCTCTCTAGTTAAAAGTTGTTTACAGCTAGCTTGCTGAGGAACACAACCAAGAGAGTCTTATCTGAAGTAAGCAGACGTGTTTACCACTGAACGTGTTAGAATGTACAGTATGTAACATCAAGCTAAAGTGTGAAACACGTACCGCTCATGTGGGCCCCTCTGGACTGAAGAACACGTGTTCTTCGTGAAGGGTATAAAAGGCTGGCTAAATCATTTATGGAGGTCCTTGGATCTAAATATAGATCCGAGACCATGCATGCATGCATGATGATATACCCAGTGATTGGATGTAACAGGTTCACACCAGTTCGTCAGAACCGGTAGTAATTTTCCCCAGTGTCCCAGAGAACCGGTAGCAGCTTTTTGGGGGAACCACCTTCGGGGCTTACATTGTCACTGGTTCCCCCACTGTGCATGCGTGCCAAGCACTTGGTGTGCATGCACGCCTACAGTGCTTGGCACGTAAGCATGGCCTCCTTGCTGTCCTCCCAAGCGGGGAGGAGGAAGAGAAGCTGCTAGCCTGAAGCTCCCTATAGCCTGCTCCCCAGGGTAAGTGACTCATCTTTGGATGTGGTGTGTCTGTGTGTACTTTAATGTGTATTTAATACCTTTACCTATATTGACGTTCTACCAGTTCCTAAAAAGGCTTGGCGGCCTGGCTTGGGGTTTTAAAGCAAAGTCGTGGAGTTACCTCATTAATAAGCTACACCTGTGCTGTTCCAATTGCTGTTCCAATTGGAGAACCCATAAGGAGGTACAGTACAGCTGTTTTACATTTACATTAAGGCATATTATCCTAGAGAGCTGGTTAGGCAAAGACTTAGTACCGAACTTCTTTAACTGTTGAAAAGTTGAAAAGTGCCAAAATGAAGCCATCTTGTGGTGAGTTCATTCTGTAGTTCCTTCCATCTGACCTAGTGTGAGAAAGATTAGCCAGAATAAGCTTTAAGCTCTGGTTTAAAAGCTCTGGTTGATTTGTGTTTGGGGTGGGTAGGTGGTTGTTTGGGTGGGTGGGTGTATTTTAATGTATTTTTTTATTTTATTTAATTTATTTACGGCTTTGTGTTGTGGGTGGGTGGGTTGAGGTGTGTGTGCGTGTGTGCGTGCTTATTTTTATTTCATTTTATTAATTTTTCTTTGGCCCCGCCCACATCATGTCATGACATTGGCTCCGCCCATGACATCATGATGCTAGCTCTGCCCACACTGTGATGATCTCACGGTGCGGTAGTAAAAATTTTGACATCCTACCACTGGATATACCATGAAAATGTGTTATTGTGTAATGTTATGCTATGATTGAAAAACTTAGATAAAATTCTATTTTTCCATTTCAAAACCTCTCTGGCTGATTTATTTACCTAAAAGCTGTTCATCTTTTTGAGAGTTTAAGTGACAGTTGAATTACTTAGTTAAAAAGAGTGTGCATATTTTCAGGCTCTTAGGAAAACTCCAATTCTCACCAGCTGCTCTTCCTCTGTTCTCTGGCTCAGGAGGAAGCCTTCCGCCAGGGACACCGCCTGGGAAGTGCAGCCTGGCTTGCACTCTCTGACCCAGCTCCCCATGGCAGCTGGAAGGACACGAAGGAACTGTTTGAGGACAATCAAATCCAGGATCTCAGCCTTGGTGTGTTTTTCTGGCTTCAGCCACCGACGGCACAGGTGGTGGAGTTGGCTACACACCATCCGGGGACCTTCGTCCTCCTCGTAACAAAACCTCTGGAGATGCTGGCGCCGGATTTCTGGGCCAACGGGGTCCCCATGGAGGTGGCTCTGTACAGTTCTTTCCGGGGACTCCTCTTCTTGGCTCCAAACCTCCATGTCATCTGGCTGCTTCCCAGCTTCAGCCCCAATGGAGTTGTTCATAGCCTTGATATTTCTAGAAAAAGATACACAATCCAGGTAACAATTCAGGAAAAAAGCCACACACACACACACACAGACATCTGATCTGCTAAGAGCCAGGAGTTCCCACCAAGTCTTTAAAGGGTGGAAGAGAAAGAAGGAAAGATGGGGACCAACCAGGAAACCTCGCCTTTCTAGCTGGGGCTACAAGGCTCTGATCCCAAATCCTCCTCCGACTTTCCCCCCCCCGCCCCCCCGCCCCCCCCTCAACCAAGGCAAGCCTCTCCCCTTTCCTCTAAGCGCTACCCCATCGCCTCCATCCCTCTCCTCGCCTGCAGCTCACCGGCTTTCCCAGCCCGCTACACCACTAAATAGGAACCCCGAGTACCAACCGGAACGTTTAAGACTGGGCTCTGGAGGGAAGCAAAAGCGTAGCACACCTCAGAGAGAGGAAGTGGCCTCTTTCCCGGGTGACGCTCTAGGATTCTGGATTCCATAGCAGTTTAACCAGTGCTGAGCTTCAAAAAAAATTTTTTTGCCACCACACTGTGGGCGTGGTCAGGGAGAAAAGCCCTGTATTGCACCCGAATTAGGACTAGAGTAGTGTACTGTACTTTATTTCAAAACGGGTGGGAGGAGCCAGCCAGAATTTCTGCTGCCAGTTCTGGGTAACTGGTGTGAACCTGCTGATGCTACTAGCTTTAACCCCTTTTTAAGGGACTGCAGTGGCTCAAGTGGCTAAGATGCTGACTGGAAGGCGGGAGGTCAGCAGGGCAGAATGAGCTCCTGTCTTTGTCCCAGCCCCTGCCAATCTAGCAGTTTGAAAGCAAGAAATTGCAAGTAGATAAATAGGGACCACTTCGGTGGGAAGGTAAACAGCGTTCTGTGCGCTCCGGTGTCTAGTCATGCTTCTTGCCACACATGACCATAGAAATATCTGCAGAAGCACACAGCGCTGACTCTTTGGCTTTGAAACAGAGATGAGCACTGAACCCTAAAGCCACAAAAGGGAGTGCTGAAAAAGGGTTTTTTTTTTTTTTGTTGGTCAGTTGCAGTAATGAGTCCATGGACCACAGCACTCCAGGTTCCTCTGTCACCTTCTTGGACAGGTGGTCCCTCAAAAAACTAGTTAGAGTATCTGGTAATCTCATGTAAGGATTTCTATGTGGGGCTCCCCATGTTCCTGATACAGAAACTTCAATGGGTGTAGAATGCAGCCGCCAGGCTAGTTACTGCAGAGAAAAAAATTGCACATATCTCCCCAATCCTGGCAGATCCGTGTTGGCTGCTCAAGGAGGAAGGGAAGGAAAATAAACATGCTGGCCACCAAGCTGGAGAGAGCCCTCCATCTGCTGCCCCCCTGGCTATATCAGGCCAAAGAATAGATCAAACAACAGGTGAAAAAAACAGCAAATAATTTTATTTACTGCTTGCATGCACAGCCAGCAGGAGTCAGTCTGGAAATGGTTTCCAAAACAAACTGAGCAAAGACCACGTTCTGCTTTGGCTTTTTATATCTTTTTTTCCCAGGAACACATCTGGGTGCTTTAACCATCAAGCAAGCTCATTGGCTAACTCATTTAGATAAGTGTAATTACATAAGCCAGACATAGTATTATTCTATAGTCATACCTCGCATAACGAATTTAATTCGTTCTGTGAGGTTGCTCGCTATGCGAAAAATTCGCTATGTGAGTCTGACTCGCATAACGAATTTTTCGCTATGCGAGTCGGACTTTTCCCTATGGAAAAACTCACATAAGTGTTTCTATGGGGAAAACTCGCATAGCGAAAAAAATTCGCTATGCAAGTTTCCCCCATAGAAACGCTTGTTATGCGAGTTTTTCCATAGGAAAAAGTCCGACTCGCATAGTGAAAAATTCGTTATGCGAGTCAGACCGCTTAGTGAAAAACTTGCTCGTTATGTGAGTTTTTCGCTAAGTGAAATGCTCATTATGCGAGGTTTGACTGTATAACTATAACTTCTAAAACACAAATAATTCAGTAAAATACTGTCAAAACTGAACTTTTCCCCAAGTTCATGACCATATTCTTAACCTAATTAAATTGCTTATAATTAAACTTATAACTTCCAGATGCTTTATGAAGATGTAGCTTAATGTACAATATCTGATTATGCAATCGACCATCAATGTGTTATAAAAAAAACTAGTTAGTATTCTGGTTCCATTCACCTATATTTTGGAACTAATAACAAATATAATGTAGAGTAGCAACAGCAGAAAGTGAATATCTAAGTTGTTTCTAACTGTTGTGTGTGTGTTTGCTTTCTCTAAAGATTACATATATAACTTGAATAACATGAATGAAAGTCTTCACTATGCACCCATATTGTACTCATAGACAAATGGCTACTCTTAAGACTAGACATGTAACAATTACTGACCACTTAGCATTAGGTAGCAATCTTCCTGTTAAAAGCAAAACAAGAACTTAATTGAATGATCTTCTTGCCAAATGAAGATGACATTATGTAAACCTTTTTTTTACATTTATATGAACTCTTGCCCTCCTCACATCAAGATGGATTCAAGTGGGATTTAATAGGGTTGTCATAAAAATGGAAGAAAGAGAACCAGCCAATCAGTTTTTTTATTCAGAATAAAGAGAAATAAATGCCTGACAGAACTGCAGATGAGAAACAAACCATAGCTAGACAAATATGCAAATCCATGCAAAGACTATTTATTACACCCATGACACAGAAAAACAGGATGTTACATCTGAGGAAGTGAGAAACCGATGGAATGTCACTGGATCCATCCCAAGCACAATCAAACATTTTCATTCTGTTCTGCACGTCTTTACATGTATAGTTTCTTCTCCCCTCCATCCTGAAACAGGTATAAAACCACTTACAGTCAAACCTCGCATAAAGAGCGCCTCATTTAAAGAGTAACTCGCTTAAAGAGCAGAATGTTCTCTGAATGTTTGCTTCTCTTAACAAATAAAACCAACCAAAAACTCGCTTAACAAATAAATCGTGGTTCTCAATTCCCCCCCCCCCCCAATTGGTCACTTACAATGGTGTTTCGCTTAAAGAGCAATCCTGTGGAACGCATTATGCTCTTTAAGTGAGGTACAACTGTACTGTATTTTGTAAAGAGGATGGTGATGTGGAGACACTGAAAACAAGCTACAAGCAAGAAAAACACGTGACTTTCCTTTTGTAAATTTTTGTTTGCTGGTATTGAAACCACGCCACCACCCTGTAACTCCTCCAAACCTAGGTAAACTTTTTGCACCAGTTTCCCATTATTTAGGATTATAAAAGTAGAACTGGAAGATGCTGGGGACTGAACACTGCCTTGTGACAACATAAGAGTACAAGCAGTTCTCAATCTCCACCCTCTTCTGCCAAATGATTTGACTTGGATGTTGGTCATTGACTCAAATCTCACATGTGTAGCTTTGGCCCCTCTGCCATATGGTCATTTATTTATCTTACTTTATTTCTATCCCATCTTTCTCCCACAAATGGAATTGGACAAACTGTCCAAATATACAGACTAGATCAATGGTGGTGAACCTATGGCACACGTGCCAGAGGTGGCACTTGGAGCGATCTCTGTGGGCACCTGTGCAGTCACCCCAGCACACAGTTCACCCGGCCCCTCTGCCCAGCAGCCCAAAGGGAGCTCTTTCCTCCCTCCCTGTTGCTGTGTTGGCACTTTGTGATAAATAAGTGGGTTTTGGGTTGCAGTTTGGGCACTCGGTCTCTAAAAGGTTCGCCATCACTGGACTAGATATTTTCAGAAGAGAGAGCCAGAAGGTAGAAGACAATCCTTGACACCGCTGGCTCATAAACCTAACCAGTGGCTAGTTAAGTGTCTCTCCTCAGTAAGGCCAGGTTCCAGTCTTCCTGGAGGGACAGGGGATGAAGAAGATCTTACAGAAAATGAACCTCACGATATGGACCATCTTCGGGCAACAGCCTAGAGCACTGGGTGGCTCCTCAGCTCCAAGGGTTTCCGTATAAAACAATTTTAATTGATCCCTTTCATACTGGCTTCAGGCTCGGTGGTGGAAGAGAGACACATTACCTTAGTACAGGCATTCGCAACCTATGGCCCATGGGCTGGCCCCAGACCCCAATGCCAATTCATCCGGCCCATGCCACCCTCGCTGCTCCTGGAAATGGAAGTAAAACATGCCACCGCATGCATAGAATGCTGCTGTAAATACGTTCTGCATATGCACACACATTTTACTTCCACTTCCAGTGCAAGGAACTGTGTAACCAGCCTGATCAGCTGTCCGGGGTGTGGTCAGGCCTGAGAACTGAAAACGTTGAGAACTCCTGCCTTAGTAGATGATCTGTACCAAGAAATGGGCAAGAAGTGCATTTCTGTTGGACTTTTGGAGGACTCTCAACACCACTGACTAAGTTGTTCTTCTGGATAATTCCTCCTGGATGGGCCTTGGAAGTTGGAGATACAGTGCTATTTTGCATTGGCTCTGGCTCTCTCTAGACTAGAGGATAAGCTCAGGTAGTTGTGTGTGGTTTCCATACTGCTGTCCTCTGGTGTCCATCAGAGTGTAACCCTGTCCAGCACAAGTTAAATCTCTGTGTCCATCAGAGTTCAGTTCTATCCAGTGGTGGATTCCAAAAAAAAAAAAAAATTACTACCACACTGTGGGCATGATATGGTGGGCATGGCCAGGGAGAAAGCCCTGCATTGCACCTGAATTAGGACTACTTTATTTCAAAACTTGGATGGGTGGGGCCAGCCAGTTCTGCTACCCGTTCTGGTGAACTGATGTGAACCTGTTGATGCCCATCACTGGTTCTATCCCTTAAGTCAAGGTTTCTTGGACTTCAATTCCCAGAAGCCCTGAGCACCAGGGTATACTGACTTGGAAGTCCAAGAACACCTGGAGTCCAAGAACACCTGGAGGCCCAATGTTGACAAACTCTACCCTAAGCTATTCAACATACATATGAAAACATTTTCTAAAAATGGTGCTCCAGTTCTAAACCAATGCTTGTCCTCAATCAGCTAATGTACAATCTGAAGCTTAATTGAGTCAATGAAAAGAAGCTCCCAGCCATCTGAACGACAGGTCAGAGATTTAACTTGTGCTGGACGGGATTACATTTCTTCAAAAACTCACAATTGGCAGCCTGAATGTATTCTCGGATGCAGCCCTAAGCCTACATATGCAGCTTTCACTGGCAGCCAAGAGGGTGTCTCTACCATCAAAGCTACTCTACCCCCTGTTTTGGAGATAGTTCTTTTCTTACAACCACCTCTCTAGCTTCCAAGCCCACTTAAAAGAGGTGGCGACAACCTAAGCCAGGGATTCTCAACATATGGCCCACGAGCTAGATACGGCCCACAGCACCAAATCATCTGGCCTGTGCCCTCACCCCAACCGCTGCTTCTGTCACCGCTGCTGGTGGGTGGGTTGGGGTGGTCACCAGTGGTGGCAGTGGGGGGGGGGGGGTGGAGTGGGGGGGGGGCGGCGGCGGCGGCTCAGAGTGGTCACTGGGGGTGGTGGCGGATGGCTTGATGTAGTCACTGGCAATGGCTAGGAGTGGTCACTGGTAGTAGTAGTGGGGGTTCAGGGTAGTCCTGCTGCCAGCAGCAATGGCGGAGGGACCACCCTGAGGCCCCACTACTACCCCCACTGCTGCTGCAACCGGGGGGGACAACCGGTCCAGCCCCTCAACAGTCTGAGAGGGCATAAACTGGCCTCCAGCTTAAAAAGGCTGAGGACCCCTGATCTAAAGGAAGGTGGGCTTTGCAGAGGTTGTCCCCAGGATTTGAAAACCTCTTTGCGTGGAAGACTAAATGTTTATAAAGCACACACTGTAGATCTTTTCCTTAACAGAAATTACACTTGTATACCACGGTATCATGCTTTAGAACACTCTCTGGGCAGATCACAAGGTAATTAGTGTTTTTGCTCCCGACATGTGGAGTACTCATTTTACTGACTCAGAAAGATGGAAGGCTGAGTCAACCTGGAGCCCCGTATCATAAACTTAAGACTTCCTTTAAATTGCTGGAATCAACAAACTCTTCCAGGACTGATTCCTCCAACATCTGAAACAGAAAGAAAAATCCCATATAGGTAACTAAAGTTTGACAGGAAACATAGCTTGCTGTTACTTAAGAAGTAGAATCTACAGCACTGATGGCGAACCTATGGCACACGTGCCAGAGGTGGCACTCAAAGCCCTCTCTGTGGGCACCCATACAGTCACCCCAGTGCAGAGTTCTCCCCACCCCTCTGCCCAGCAGCCCAGTGGGAGCGTTTCCTTCCTCCACTCTTGCTTTGTTGGGACTCTGTGATAAATAAGTGGGTTCTGGGTTGCAGTTTGGGCACTCGGTCTCTAAAAGGTTCGCCACCACTGATCTATAGCAAAGGTTCCCAACCGATGGCCAGTGACCAGTTCTGGCCTGTGGCACCAAAAATTTCACGTGCCCCCCACCCCTCCTAGGGCATTCAAGAAACAAAATGGCCATCCCTTTGAAGCTGTTGGGACAAAATTGGCATTCCCATCGTGCAGGCAGGGCAAAATGGTCGCCCAGCCCTCGAAGCTGATTGAGAGAGTGTGACATGGCTGACTTGAAAAGGTTGGGAACCCCGATCTACAGCAAACAGGACTATACACTCCATTCATGCAAATAAATACAACATTGTGAAGGAACTGGGCATGTTTAGCCCTGAGAGAGACTGAGTAAGGGATACGGTAGCACTTTTCAAATATTTGAAAGATATGAATAAAAGAGAAGCAACAATTACACGTACACTTATATACCACCCCATAGTGCTTAGTGCACTCTCTGGGCGGTTGACAAGGTAATTCCCCCACCCCCACCCCAACATGGCGGGTATTTATTTTACTGACCTTGGAAGGATGGAAGGTTGAGTCAACCTTGATCTCCACCAGAACTGAATTCATAATGTCAGCAGTTTTTGGCAGTGGTACAGCAGTTTAACCACTGCACCACAAGAGCATGTGGCAGGTTCTATTCCAGTGTTTCCCAAACTTTGGTTTTTGGACTTCAACTTCAATTCCCAGAAGCCTAAGTCAACTCCCCAAAGCACTGATCAGCCAAGGTACTGGCTTAGGCTTCTGGGAAGTGAGGTCCCCCCTTGTGGGGTGTAGGCCCGCTGGGAACCCGTTCTATTCTCAGTCAATCCAGAGTGCAGGACACTTAATAACAGTTCAAGGTACAGAAAGCCAAATACAGT